>OZ018324.1:203975018-206375018 GCA_963969495.1 Ceratothoa steindachneri | reverse complement strand
AATGCAGTTTTATTCTGATTTGCGGTAGGAAGAGACAATTTTATCCGTATTTGCAGTAGGAAAAGAGCATTTAACCCGTGTTTATTGAAAACATTGAATTTGTTATTGATGGCGTCTTTGGCACCAATGCGAACGTTTCATTTAATCTTCAATTGGGAATTGTGGGTCGCGAAAGGATATGACTGAATTTAAATCGATCTCCATCCTACGACTAAACACACTCAATGAGGATTAGCTGTACTCAACCCGGAAGTATTGGTTGCATTTGGTTTTGCCTTGGTTAAGCCTAAACTCAATCAGATTTCTGCAATCCATGACTGTCAACTAATAGCGGCGCAAGTGTAAGGTAGATAACTTAGATAAGAAGAAAAAATTTGATTAAAAATAAGAATTGAAAAAAGTGGAAATTTCAATTGAAGAAAGAATATAATAGGACAATCCTTTAAAACTAAATCCGCAAAACTAATTATGTGTCGAAATGAAAACCAAAGGGACCATCTCAACTAAACTATTTTTTATCTGTAAGAAATTGGTCAAGTAAAGGTTAGTAAAAGTGTATGGAATGCACATAACTCAGTTATCCAAACAAGAGGAAGGAGGACGACTTCCAGCTATAGTGAGGGAGAAATGGAGCGATCCTCTTGAATCTGGCGCCCCTCCCCCAGTTTCGCAGCACAAGCGACTTCCTTTGCGGAGTCGCCATATCTCAAGTGACCAAAAAGAATTTGAGAAATAACATGGATATTATCCTCCGAGCCTGATTATAGCAAGACCTACCTCTAAATATAGCCACCATTATACATACACCTGCTCAGATCCCCCACCCCCTCTGACGTCTGAGGGAAGTGTCCTAGAGTGTACCAAAATGGCCAATCAGTATGCGGGAGGAGGCCTCCAATAATTGGTGCAAGAATTCAACAGGTGGTGAGTTTCAAGTCTTTTTGTATGTTAGTTTCTTCTTACATATTCCCACTACATCATAAAAGGCTATTTTGCTCCGTTATGAGGTGGATGTAGCAAACTGATCGACGCAATTGATTTTCCAATAGAAGAATTGATGGAAGGTTGATAAGAAACGAAAGAGTTTGTCACTTTAATGTATGGAGAGAGTTTTAGGGAACAAAGCCTAGGACTAGAGTGGTGTGCACCCTGTAGTTTTCATGGAAATGTCCCTCGTAAAACCAGGACTAACCTTTAAAAAGAAGGTGGGATAATAGGTATCCGCTTATTTTAGTTTTCTTTTTCTCCTTATACACATTTTTAGGGGGTTTATTCCTTTCTCTCTTTGCTAGATGTCCCTGATCCCCACAAAGAGAGGACCTAGGAAGCTTAGTGAAATAGAGGCCGAGCAGAAGGATTGATCGCCCTCTTCATCTCTACCATCCCAATTTATCTCCCTTTGAATTATTTCTCTATCCTAAATACAGATATTTACGTTTTCAACTAAACTCTCTTCTATTTGATACTGTTTAAAGACCCTTATGGCTGTGTCAACCACGTTGAGGTTGACTTTAATTTGATTAAGTAAAGTAGAATTGATTTCAATGGATAATATTGTTTGAGCATCAATTAATCTAATCTAAAAATTCCTTTATTCTTTATAAAAACTTTGGTTTGTATTTAAGGCAAATCAATGCTCAAAAATATATCTTAAAACCGTAGCTAGGAATAATAATTAGTACAAATTCAGCCCAACCAGTGACTCGAATTATATTTTGATTCCACCAAATCTCCTAATTTTCAGAACTAAAATACAAATACAGACATTTATTAAAAAGGTGGCAGCAAATGTTTAAAATCTATAACTTCACTCCCAAGTCACGAAGAGTTATAACTTAAAATTCCAGGGGAAAAAATTGCTTATACATTTAAATAGTTAATTTAAAAAAAAAAATCAAACGATCGTTTTTATCGTCTTACAATTAATATAAAGTCAAATTATAATTTACATATAAACTAGTGTGAAAAAAATTACATCTATTTGCTGTATCAATTAGTTAGCTTAAGCTTTTGCTTTGCATTATCTGTTGTGTAGAACCAAGGGATATCCGGATATAATAATAATTGTTTTAAAATGCGGAACGTTTTATATCATTGCTGTTCTTAATAAGGTAAAACTTTAGTTTCCGGGCGCACGGTAGGTTGCGCTGTTTATAGGTTACAATTTTGGGATAGAATATGTGTCTTATGATGTCAGACGGTAGCGGCAGATGTGAACAATAACGGCGTTATATTTTTTTGTATATGACCCCCGTCAATTGATTTGAACACAGGATCATCGCAGGGTAGTCTCCCCGCAGTGATATCTCCTCCTCAAGCAGTCCCTTTGAATTTACTGGAAGTTTTTTCCCAATAGCTTTTTACTGGCATAAAAACCTAACCTAATGACAAACAATACTTACTTTTATAGGTTTCTTGATTAGTTTATTCGCCTCTAAATAATCAAAAAGCTTTTCGCAGTCATGCAAAATAAACCCGAATTAGAATAACGAAGAAGCACAACTAGAGAACGAAAAAGCCATAACGAAAGAGAAACAAATGCTAAGCGGGTTCTATTTATAGCTACGACGTTGCCAGTAAGAAGCTGTTATCGTTCACTGAAAAACAAAAAATACGAAAACAAAAAAAGACAATAAAGAACATTAAGAAACCTTACTTAACTTAGAAAAAAGTATAAACGAGCATGAGAGATATGCTGTAGCCCCAAATTGTAGCCTGCTAACAGCGCCACCTACCGTGCGCCCCAAATCTGATGGCTTATTTTACAATTAAAATACAATTGAAGCACATAAGGCAAAATAGCAGGTAATACGTTACGCTATTAGTCAATAGTAGGAGCCAAGGTGAATTTGGGTGGCCTTTTTATTATGAAACTGATCTGAATTATAACCTAAAAAAATACCGCAAAAAGCTTATTTTCCACTTTTGTTTACTATCTTCTCAAGGACTTGTAAACAATAATGTATAACCATTAGCTTTTCAAGATTTTGCACATGAAATCATAAAATTATCATCCAAGAATCATTGCAGTGGAAAGCAAAAACTTAAAGATAAAATACGACTTGTAAAATAAATCATAATAAAACCAGGTCATTTTTAATTGCGTGAGACTCTATAACTTACTATATCGGTCGGTCGTAGGGTAGTGGGTCCGTCGGTCCCAGTTTTTATTTATTTTTTTGTTACTATCCTTGTAACTATTGTGCCGATTCTATCGAAATTTTAAGACCTTATTTTGTTTTAAATTCTCCTTTGAGTGATATAATTACGAAAGTCCTCCCAAGGTTATCCTAGGAATTATTTGGCAATAACATCCTAACTATTCAGCCGATTCTAACAATATTTGAAAGCATAATATTGTTTTACATTCTCTTTCCAATGCTATAATTGCTAAAGTCTTCCCAAGGGTAGCAAGGGAATTATTTAGCATAACTTCATAACTTTTCGTCTCATTCTAAAGAAACTGGAACCCTTATTTTAGATAACATTTTATTTCGAATATTATAATTGATAAGTCTTGCTGAGGTTAGTCCGGTAATTTTGAAAGTTTGGAAGGGCTTAAAATCCTAAAACATAATATATGAGAGCACAGGACTTAGGTCAGCAGACCTTATTTTAGAGATTGACGCTTTGCAATTAAAACACTAATTTATTGTTCTCAATAATGTTATGACCGTTAGAATGACATTCAACTTTCAAATATATCAAATCATTTGTAATGAATAATTTACTTCTATAAATAAATAAATGTGCAAGTAATTTTAAACTTAATATCATGCGTCTTTTTAAAGAATTTCATTCAAATAATAATGGGCATAGGTTTATAGTTAGGCCGTAGCCTAACTATATGAGTATCCTGCCCTACAGCCATTGAGGGAAAAGTTGAGGACCAACAAGTGCGAATCCGTTCGTGGTCACAAGGTCTCCAACTCCGTTGAGGGTGAAGTGTTTTTCCGTTCAACCTCCGTTCCTAACCACTCCCCTATGCTCTTGCTATGTATCCCCTCCTCCTATGACAGGACCTATTTTGAAATTAAGTCAAAAGAAAGACGGTTCAAGCCCGGTGACGAGGTCCTGCTTCTCCTGCCCTCGGAGACAATTAAACTTCATTCACAATGGAACGGCCCCTTTTCAGTCCTCGAAGCCCGTAACCCTGTGGACTACCTCATCCAAACGCCCTCCGGTAGCAAATTGTTTCACGTCAACATGCTCAAACGTCACCACCGCTGCGCCTGAATCAACAATATTGTTGCCCTGGACGAAGATCCCGTGATGGAAGCCTCTTATCCCCCCCCCTCCAGAACCTCTTAACCTAGACCAGACAATTTGCGTAGAAGTTGATAATGACTAACCACTCCTGTTGATCCCCTAACATATAAAAACTCCCCCAAAAGATCGATCTAAGTCCCCACCTGAAGCCCGCTCAGAAAGTCCAGTGATCTCGGTTATTAAAGATCTACCCGGACTTCATTTCCGAAGACCCTGGTTGCTCGAACCAATTCGAGCATGACAAACTATTAACCACGCAAGAGCAGATTCGATAGAAGCCGTACCCTTTGCCCATTCATTTGCGATCAGCTTTCGATGCGAGGGTGGAAAACTTACTAAAATTACAAATAATCGAACCCTCCTCTTCAGATTACTGTTCCCCCATGTAATGGTTCGGAAGCCAGACCAATCCTTTCGAATGTGTATAGACCTTCAAGTATTATCGCTGTGACGGTTTTCGATGCCAAATTGATCCCATTGATAGACGAGAGCCTACGAACTTTCAAGAATGCTAAATTTATTTCTCTGATATATTTATGCAAGGCGTACTAACGAATTCCCCTAGAGGATAGTGTTTGGAAATATACTGCCTTCCCTACAGAAAGAGGGCTTATGCAATTTAAGCGCCTCCCATTAACAATTTGTAATTAATTATTTGGGATGAACATCTAATCTCTCTTCGTTCCCTTTGTAATAGGCTCCGAGAGCATAGTCTGACCAAGGATCCTTCCAACTATCATTTTGCTTCTCACACTATCAAGTACCTTGGATTTCACAATGGGGAGAATTAACTAACGCCCCAGCAAGAAAAGGTCAGGGCCATTTCAAATATGCCCCTTTCCCGTACTAAAGATCAGATACGCGATTTCTTTGGTTTAACCACCTTCTACCGGCGCTTGTCCCCAGCTTTGCCGCCTTAGCGTCCCTCCTGAACTCTCTCCTTAAGAAAAACTCTCCAGTTTCCCTCGTTTGGTCAGCCAGTCATCTGAGTCTGACAAGTAGGAGTATCCCCCAAAATGGTGGTCATATAAAAACCTTTGGTTTTCGAATATCGGCAGATTGAGTTTGAGAACCCGTCGCCTTCGGGTCAGATCGTAAGTCTGTTTCCCAAAGAGCCTGGTATTCGCGTATACCATCGAGGTTGGATCTCAACAGGCAGATCGATCTCTTTCGTGAAGGCTTACTCTATTCAGAGCAAGCCTCGAATTGTTAGATCCTCAAAGGATTAGCCGGGATTATTCTTGTCTCATTTGGAACCCCCCCACCCTCAAGGATCTCCAGTTTCCCGTGTGAGACTTCGCGCCAAGCCACGTCAGAGTGTTGATTTCTGGAGGTTGCACTTCTCCGGAGAAGACGTGCCATCATTCATCTTCAAAGAAGTTCGTGAACTCGTCTTCTGGTCCCTCCCCCCTTCATCTTCGTCCCCGTCAGGATATTCGGCCGAGAATCACGTCCGTTTTCCGCCCCTATTTCATCGCGCCAACTCGCTAAATGATTCTCCTTTCTCAAGATGACCCCTTTAAGGTAAAACGACCCTTGATTGTATCTCCCGTTAATTGACCAACTTTCCGACATATAAATATTCCCTCTGTTTAACTGAATCATAGTATCTCATTTAAAAGATGATTAACAAGTAATTAATCTATATATTGTCAGAATTGTCCTTATTTGCATTACCTATATTTCTTGTATGTATACCAATATATAGGTTAACTAGTGACTTATTCAATTTATATTTTGGTTTTCACTCTTCAAATATACCCTTGAACTGCAATTTGGTAAACTCATTAAACGCTATTGGCCCCTGAAGTAAATCGCACTCTTATACCTCGTACTCAACGTATTACTCTTACGAAGTGAACGTAATCGTACGAAACGAAGGACGCGGACGTACATTAGAGGATATATGTATATATAACCGTATTATACATATTTTCGTGGCTTTTATCTTTCTCCTCCTAAACAATCGATACATATATGTATATATAAACGTATTGTTTGGAGGGTGACCTATTCTTCGACATATATATATACATATATATATATATATATATATATATATATATATATATATATATATATATATATATATATATATGTATAACTGAATCACGAAAATAAGGAACGTGAGGAATTTATGAATAACGTTACAGCCACGAGGAAAATGAAACAACGGAGAACTGCGAGGCCTTTCGACTAATGGTCCTTTACTGAGCAGACCATTAGTCGAAAGGCCTCGCAGTTCTCCGTTGTTTCATTTTCCTCGTGGCTGTAACGTTATTCATATATATATATATATATATATATATATATATATATATATATATATAGATAGATCAATGCAAAAAATCACATAGGAAAATAAAGGCGGATTCTAAATACTTACCAACTTGTTCGGCTGATTATCAAGGAATGAACAAATCGGAAAGTATTTGGAATCGTCCTTTCATTTTCGTGTGGGATTTTTATCATTCATTGCTCTACTCACTCGTCACTTTGTGAGTTTCTAATAGCTAATATAAATCATCATCACTAAATATAATATAAGAAGGGTTTTTTTGAGTATCTTAATAATCAATGAATGGCTTCGCCAATCTCCTTTACGAGGGGAGCTTGCGCTTGTCTATTAAGATTAAAATTTAAAATCTAGTAAAAAGCAGCCATAGTTAATTTTTATCAATTTTCTGAACTTCGCCAATTATAATAATTTTAAAAAGGAACTGAAACTAAATTTCCCCCCTTTCAAAATATCACGTTGCTAAAATATATTTATAGAGAAGATATATAAAAATAAATTTTCCAAACTTCACCATTTGTAATTCTTTGGGTTTAAAAAATTCACAAATTTTGATACTTATATTTATTTCTGAACTTCGCCATTTTGTTTTTTGATATTATCAAAGAATTATTAGAAATAACTTTGATAAAAAACATAAGTCATAACCAAACTAAGATGAAATTATTATTCACATACTCAAAAAAGTCCCCTTCTTAAATTATAGTCAGTGATGATGATGTCGATGATGATATTTTTATTCATGACAGTTATATCAAATCATCTTTTATTAAAACAACTTGCATCTTTTCTGTTAAATTCTCCCCCTAGAGCATTTTTCAACATTTCAAGGGATTCCATTACACAGTATGATATTTAGCAATAAAACATTCTCTCCCAATTTTAAAAAAATTATCCCATTACAATTTGAACAAATTTTCGCGCTCTCAATGTGCTTTTACTCGGTCTTCTCAAATTCGCTCACCTTGTCCTTGTGGCTACCTTCATTTCTTGTCCGAATTTGCCATATATATCACCTAGACAGCTGACGTTGAAAATGTTCATCAGATGCCATCTTGAGAGCAAAGGATAGAATCATCATATCAGAAATCCTCAATTTCTTACCCTTAACTCAATTCTGAACTGTAAATCGTGTCTTTTGTTTTTTCTTGGATGTCTTCTTCGGTATAGTTGGGTCTTTATCGGTAAATTCTTGTAGAAGTCGATGAGGTTTCATAATTAGGTATTCTTTCTCTTGGTCGGTTTTCTTGATTTGGGTAAAAACATTCTTATTTTCAAGTCCTTGCTTGAATAACACAATTAATTTCCCATTCAAAATCAAAGGCAGTGGACCAAGTTCACGAAAATTCTTCTCCTCTATTTTCAATCCACACTCTTTGCCCCAACTGGCAGTAAAAATAAATAAGGCCAAAGCATATTAACTGTTTGGCTGAATAAAATAATTACAACGCTATTAATAAAGGAAACGTTAATTATGGAAGGGAATTAAAGAGTAACTTTGATGGAGCATATGGAACGAGAAGGCGAAGTAATTTTGAAAACGGTATGAGGTGGGTGAGTCGCCCAATTCTCCGAAGAAATGCCGAACGTGAATTTGCCTATGAACTATTGCCAAAATTCACGGCAGTCATCGCAAAAAATCAGCGGTACTCTCCTTCAAGTAAAGGAAGACCTCAGATTAAATTTCTCCGTTGGCTTGCACGCTAGAAGGCCTCCAGGGCATGGTAGTCCCGGAAGAATATAGTGGCGCCGTTCTTTGTATACCAAGAGAAGATAAGGCCTCGGGAAGACGTTCGCTCAGGCGGCCATCCTCGCCTCCGCGCATGGGGGTTGGCTGGAGACTCGTGATGGCTGTGGATTAATATGTCCTCGGGGCATGGACTTGTCGGTGAAGGCGTCTGAGTGGGCTATTGTCCCGCTTAATCTGTGCAGAGTCGCGTTGGCTGTTCCAACGCGAGAATCTCTTTACTTCCTCCCTTTTTGGAATCCTGCTTAAGGTCACGTGGCCTCTACTCGATAGGAGGGGAACGGGGTCAAGGTGGTGCTTCAAGGTCGTCCTCTTACACTCCTCCCTTCAAAAAGGTTCTTAGAGCGAAGGGGATGGAAAGGGCCATCCCCAAAATTGGAAAGAGCTCGTGCTCGGAGGGTACCAACGGATGGGGAAGTGGGATTCCTAGCCTGCTTCAAACAGGTGCAAATAGTATCACTACCTGACTGAATCGAGTTGGGAGGCGCCTAAAAATTCGCTTTAATTTAAACCATCACTGAGGTAAACTAATTTCGTGACTAAAGGATATATTTTTTTATCCTGGGCGTTGGTTCATCATTCGCTACTAATGTATGTAAGAAAACCCCACAATTGATATGGAAGTCACCGAGTTGATAAAAGAAGATAAAAGAAATAATATTACATATAGAAAGAAACAAAAAAAATCACATAAACGATCAGACAGGAAAGGGGTAGTGGACTGGAGTAAATAAAAGAGAAAAAATGTATAATATACATACACAGGGAACTAAAACATACGACAAAAAATTCATGGGCATCAAACGGTATACCTAGAATATGTACATATACTATCCGTTCCGAGTTATATAATGCGAGTACACAGACTCGACAACGAAATTTATTTTCAAGATGGAAAAAGAGGGCTAATAATTCTTAGATTAACTGGGAGGATCCTATACGTAGTACCTAATAAGACTGTCGGCTATGCAATTCTCAGTCCCTTTTATATAGATAATTCAAAACTGTTACTCTTGGAGGAGTAAGGTCCATCTCAGTAGAGGTCCATTTTGGCTCTTCGATTTTTTTAAATAGGCTAGGGGATGATGATCCGTCTTATAATAATTTTTTTTCCTATCAGATACATACAGAACTTTGGAATATTCCATATAATCGCGAGAGCTTCACGCTCTATAGCCGCATAGGTCTTTTCTCGCATCAGTAGATTTGGGCTGGCGTAAGCAACAGGGTGGCTTTCGCCATCTTCTCCATATTGAAAGAGTACGCGTCCGATGCCGTCGTTGCTGGTGCATGATCGAATGCCAATACGCTTGTTTATATTTGAGGGACTTAAGATGGGGGCTGAAGCAAGATTGTCTTTTAGCTGTTGAAAATGGGTATTTAGCTTTGAGGTTCTAGTCAAGGGGATCTGGCGACTTTTTCTGTACCAGGGAGAAAAGAGGATCGCTAGGTAGGCAAAATTCCGGACGAACCATCGGTAAACTGACGATGATCCCATGAAGGAGCATAACTGCTTCTTTTTGTGCGGGAGGGGCATACTGACGATGGCTCTTATCTTCTCTTCTTGGGGCGCCATTTGATTTTTTCCGATGTGGAATCCTAAATATTTGATGGTGCCGTTTGCAAAACGACACTTACTGGGGCCTATAGGAAGTTCTTGCTCACGGAGCCTACGTAAGAGCGATTGGAGGAAGATTAGGTCTTGATCCCATGTGCGGGTGGCAACTTAAATGTTCTCAAAGTAGTAGGATACGCTAAAGAACCAATCCAACATTCGATGCATCATTCGATCATAATTACTGCAAGTAGTAACCAGTCCGAATGGAAGTGGCCGAAACTGCATGAGTTCTTTTGCTAGTGTGAAATGCAGTATATTTCTCGGCGTTTTCCTTAAAGAGGAGCTGTTAATAGGCCTTACATAGGTTTATTTCGGAAATAAATTTGGCCCCTTCGAATAGATGCAAAGTTTGGTCTACCACGGGGATTGGTTCTGCGTCAAAAACGGTCACGGTTTTAAGCTTCCGAAAATCAACGCAAATACCGAAGGACTGATCAGGTGTTCGGACCATGACGATGGGGGAACAATAATCGCAGTTGGAAGGTTCAATAATCCCCGATTTCAAAACATTTTCTAACACGGCGTTGAAAGACTAGCGTAAATGGATTGGTTGGTGATAGGGTTTTGAACGAATGGGTTCATGCGTTGTGAGCGTGAATTTGTGCTCAAAGTGAGTCGAACAGCCGTGTTTTTCTGAAATTACGTCTTGGAATCTGTCTAACAGGTGTAATAATTGTATCTTATGGGTGGTTACTAGTCGGGGGTCCAAATCTAGTCCTGGAGCGGAATCTTCTGGGGAGCTGGGTAATGAAAGAAGAGGGTAATCATTATCCTGCTCAACACACACGAATAGTACACATTAAGAGAGTCGGAAGGGTAAGAAGCTTCTATAACTGCCTCCTCATCAAAGAGGACTATATTATTTATACAGGCACGGCGGCAGTACCACTTCAGCATGTTCACGTGGAACAGCTTATTTTTAGAGTAGGTTTTATTCAGATAATCCAAGGGGCAACGAGTTTCGAGTAGGGGGGTAGGGGCCTTTCCATTGGCTAAGGAGTAATACTTCATCGCTTGGCCTAAATTTTTTTTTTTTGACGTCAAAATAGTTACGATATTTTTCTAGATTTAGATCGGCGTTTTTATAAGCGATGTCCGTACATTCTTCTAGGCAATTGCGTAGGTCACATAAATAAGAATAAGAAGATTTTATTTCTTCATCTAGACTGGAGTTTGCGATCAGCTCATTCAGTATACCAATGGGGCCTCGTACATTTTGGCAATAGCAAGTCCCAAGGTGCGATGAGGGAGTTCCCCTTAGGCAAATAGAGCACAGGTCACGCTATCTATTTTCTTGAGGGGGATCGCCTCTCGGAATCGCGTCGCAAAGTCGACGAGGGTGAGAACGTATGAGTTTCCTTCGCTGGACGTGGAGTGAATCGTCCTGATCAGGTGAACGGCCACTCTGAAAAAGGGCTCACAGATTATTGGTGTCTTTTGGAGTGGGCCTAGATGTATACATCCTTTCGCGTCGTCTTCTTGCAATATCACAAGCCTTGCAGAATTCGGTAATTTCCTTAGCAGCGCCGGGCCAAAAAAGTGCCGAAATATTGTCGTGGGAGAGTTTTGAGGACTTGAGGGACATGAGATCAAGGTATACATAAAAAGTAAGTCGCGGGGCTAACCTCATCTAAACAGGCGCAGTAAAGTAGGCCTTTTTTAATGAGATACCCTTTGTCCACGGGCAGAGACTTATTCGATACTCCTCGCCCTTTCCTAAAGGGGCAGGAGAGTTGCGCACCCTATTTATGCTTACGCAAATGCCTCGCTGTAAAGTACTAGGAATTTCGGGTCATAGGGGGCCTCTAGGGGAACGGGAGACGGGCAATCCTTCTGAGTCTGGGCCCGGGTAATGACGGGCTGAGCCACCGGATTAGAGGTTGTTTGGGAGGTCTAGCAGACCAAGACGGCACAGAATTTGATCGGGGCCGCGACAACCTCAGCCCATCGAGTAAAATACTGGCATTCCAAGTAGCATCGGACGACATGTTAACGGATTGCTCGTCCAAGATAGTCGTGGACCACAGCGTGTTATGGTCAAGGCCTAGATGGGAAAGCAATTATTCGGACACCACGATACAGGTACAACCAGTGGCCCTTACGAGGGTGGACACCTTGCATCCATTTACGCATCGATGTTCGAATTTTAATCCAGCGGGGAAGCTCTTATTAAATAGAAAGTTAACCAGTTAGATTTAGTAAAACCATAAAATGTATTGAACCATCCGTTTTAACGAGTCATCATATTTAAGGAACCAATATATTTTGCTAATCATTTTAATTTCCGAACCATCACTTATATCAAACCATCATATTTATCGAACTATCATATTAGCCTTTTGAAAACTATCAGACCAAGCAAAGCAACAGATTTAACGACAAATCATTTCTTGAAAGCTATTAAATTTAGCGACCCAACAGATTTAGTGAATCATCGTAACGAACCATCCTACTAAGTTAAGCTACATATTAAGCAAAAGATTGAATAGTTTGCTACTATAAAATTAGGAAAAACATTATATATAGCTAATTATTTTATTTACAAACCATCATAATTAGCCAACAATTATATTTAGCGGACGATCATTTTTAGTTACCAATCAGATTTTGCAACCCATCATTTTGAGTGTACCATTTTATTTACCGAAACTTTATAGTTTTGTCACACGCGACTAAAAAAGAATCAATGGGGTAATCAAAAACGGTTGGAAGAACGGATATTTGACCGAATTGACAAATGTTCCTTTAACTTTTGTTTATTATTAGTCGCGTGCGACTCTATATCTCACTATGTCGGTCTGTCTGTCGATCCGTCGGTCCTCGTTTTGCTTTTTTTGTTTTGATAATAACATTGTATCTATTCGGCCGATTATAAATAAATTTGAAACCCTTATGTTAGATTGTATTCTCTTTCGAATGATATAAGTGGCAATGTCCTTCCAAGGTTAGCCCAGGACTTACTTTGATTTAGGAATAACATCCTAACTATTCGGCCGATTCTAACGAATTTGAAACCCTAATGTTGTTCTACCACTACATTTCTTTTTATCTCAATATCACCCTCCTTCCCCGTTTCTTTTACTAACCAAGTAACTCTGCGCAGGTATGTTGCCTTCTCAATCAGTCCCTAAAACCACAATTATTTAACTTATATTACCCAAATTAGAGAAATCCAGAACTTCGGACAACCCGAGGACCTAAGATCAACTCTAAGCCAGTCCAATAAAGGGATGGAAAAGAAACGGGAGGAGAAAAAAGGGTCTTAAATCGCGAATCCTTTATATGCCCTTCTAGCAAAAGAAGGGTGATATTTAATATCGTTGGGCAAATCCATTTGTGAAAGAACTTGAAATCGCTATTTCTACTGATAACGATTGTATTTCACTCAAAAACGAGCTTATAGTTTATAGTATTGAAACTGATTAGTTGATTACGCCAGCGACGATTTCCAGTGAAAATTAGTAAAGATCACTAAGTCTGGCTCCATACGATTTACATATATCTGAGTTAGGTGAATTGTTCTGTCGTTTTTTGTTGGCGCGTCATAAGATCAAGACGCTTTTCGCCTAAGAAGAGGACCAAATAGGACCACATATTTTGAGTGAGGTCAACCTAATGCTAAAAGCGAAAACCATCCACTGATTAAACGTTAATAAGAGCGTTAAATATGTAGGGGTTTGTGCAAAATACGACTTAATTCGACAAAGGGCCATACATATAAATGTTTAATTCTAACTCAAATATCCATCAGAGATGATTCAACTCGAAAATATCCACATCCCAACATATATCCGCAATATTACTCTTATTAGTCCTAGGTTTGATATATGGTTCCTTGGGTCCCACTTTCAGCTTAGATGATCTATCTTTTGGGACCCCTCAAAGTAAAGAAAATCCCTGCTTCTTCCGTCCACCATTTGGAATTTGCACTAATATTCTAAATAATTTAAATGATAATTAAATAGTAAATTAAATAATATTAACCTAAAAACAAACGTTCTTGGTTCGCTATCATTAAGCGAGCAACCGTCACAGTTGTTCTCATATTATTTAAAGGTGGCGTCGAAGAAGAAAGGTTGCGTTGCAGAATTGGGTTAAAATATTGCCATTTCGTCATTTTATATGGGGTAATAGAACCCTATCCGCCATCAAAACATTACTTCTAGGAGTCTATTAAGAAGATACGATTAACTATTACAAGATATAGGTATTATCCTAAAACGCGTGCTCCTGTATTATTTAAAATTACTTAGAGAATTTTGTCTTGATGATCGTCCAAAAGTTGTAATAGAAACTAACTAGCCTGCTTTTGGAATAGGCCACATAGGGGTTAACAGATATTATGCTATTAATGGCATTGCTGTCCTCTTTATCATGCCTTACTTAGGGCTATCTCTAAAAAGTTAAAAAAGCTAGGAGTGTGGCTGGTGTGAACGACTCTTTTATTGCTACATGTCGTGGTATTATATTACATTATAGCAATACCATATTATATCTATGAAGGAGAGACCAATAACTTTAAAGTGACCCGACAAAAGGGACGGAAAACCACGAGTTTAGACGGACTGAGTAGCGTGAGAGAGTGCAACGAGGTTAGGAAAATTATAGACAATGGCAAAGCTCAAGGTTATTTAAAGAGAGATGTACAAAAATATAATTTTATTTACACAAAAATAATGAGAGAATTGATGGGTAAAATTACCTCAGAGAATTAACAGGCAAAATCACATCAGTAAATAAATGGGGAAATTGTAGTTATAAATCAGGGTATAAAGTTAGAACTTAAGCTATTCCCGGAGGAGACTATTCAAATGCGGGGGGGGGGATTTACTCAATTAGGTTACTAAAAGGGGAAGAGGGGTTGGCTTACGGATGTCTTCTGCACTTGAGGTGAAGCCGCTCGGACTTCAAAGCTGGAGGTTGGAGTGATGACGGTTCTCCAAAAGCAAGGGGAAGGGAGAACTTCCGGTCCAGGGAGAGTATTTTGGCTACCCGAAATGAGAGGGGCTTCGACAAGAGTTGATTAAAGAAGTCAGGAAAATCACTCGGGGCGATCGTTCAGTGGATTTACCTCCTGGCTGGGGCTAATTCCAAATACACAAAATAGTCCAGCTGTAACTTTGCTTTGTTGCTAGCACTTGACTTGGAACCATGGAGAAATCTTCTAGGTTCTGGGCGAGACTTCTCAACTCTGTGTCTCTTCCGGGGAGGCAAGCGTTATTTATGTCCGAGGCTCTTCTCGGAGTTGGGGGTTAGCGGGAAACAGCTCTACTGTCGAAAGGCCTCGAATCTTCTCACAGAGCTATTTTAGCCCGCAAAAAGGGAATCGTGGGGGACTCGATTTGAGGCTACCGCTTGTAAAAGGGGGGTGAGGGGTATGCTTATAACATTAGGACTAGCTGGGCCTTCTGCTGCTCATGGGAGTTCCTTTCTGCTAAAGATCTTCCACGTGGGCATTCCCTCACACTACACCCTCGAACGAAAACATAAGGCGATGCGCATAGATCTTTTAAGTTTGTATGAGGTCGGCGCAGATCAGTGTTGCTTTAAAAAATGGTGTAGCCACACCAAAATCTTCATTCAATAAATTTCTGAGGCCAAGAAAGAGCGGGGGGGGGGAAGTGGTTTCACTCATCAGATTTTGGTCTTCGTACATGTTCTGGTCATCAATAACAGTGGTTACGCTCGTTTGCCCATTACTCCTGGTAGTGTCATGCAGTTGATTCTATGTGAGTGGAGCTAGAGGAACGAGGGAGTTTGTTTCAGAGAAAAGATTAAATCAAAGGTCACGTTCCGGGGAGGTGTTTAAATGGAAATAAAACTTAACTTTGCCAAAAGAGTACTAATGAGAGCCTGAGCGACGGATCGGTCATTGACAGTTCAGGTAAAAAAGGCTACATTCAAAGAGAAGAAATTCGGTCCCAAATTTCAACAAGTAGCTATCGGATATGCAGGGAGGAAGTATGCCAAAGGTATCATAATAGATTTTCTCGAGACATTGAGATATTGGTGCGCAGGAAGGCGAATAAGCAATGGTGTTGTATTTTTAAACGATGTCACTCGGCATTTTAATGTCTGCTTTGTGGTATCTTTTCTTGTTTAGGCTGCATTTTTTTATGAGTATCCTTTTAACCGTGTGGGAAACTTTTAAGGGGTCACTAAATAGTAATAAAACCGATTTGATATAATAATTAAAAAGTGCAGAAGAATAGACCCCTGAGGTCTACTTCGGACCCTTAGAAATACACGTCGCTTCAACTTCAAAACTAAGAGCATGAGGAACGTGGTTTAACGAGGATGGAATCGGGTCAACGCTGCTTTATTCAGCGCAGCTGTATTTACTCGAGGAAACCTATCCACCGCGCTTGAAGCGATTTGATCTCTCAACCCCTACCCTCGAAGCAAGAAAGAATTCAAAATAATATTCCAGAGGCCTCCTTATCTCGAATTCCTCGGCTGGAAGCCGCAAATCCCCCGAGCTGCATGTTTGTCTAAGGAGAGCGCCCTGTGGCGTGAAGAAATTTCTCCGCCTTGTCAACCCCTATTTAACCCAAGGTTAGGCTGGATCGAGTCAGTGCCCTCTCGCCCTACACAGTAAGACGCGTCACGATTCTCGATTTGGCTTCCTCTTTAATATATTCGAGCCCCGATGGATAAAACTCTCTCCCCGTTGGACTCTGCCCCAGACGATTGGCAATCTCCTTGCAACGGCCGTTTTTTCGTGGATTCGCGCAAGTTGCTCCCTCAAAATGAACCCTGAGGTAACCACTGTTCTGTTTGCAATTTTCGCCTCCCCGAATTATTTACCCCTCGATGTATTAAGCTTCCGTATTGCAAGCCGCTATCGCCCGCAGATCTTATCATAACTCGGTAATCCCATATCAATAATCTTTGATTATAGTTTAGCTTAACCTTACCCCTTTAAAGACTTTGATCCGAGTCAGGTCATTAACCCGCTATAATCCCTTTGTCGTATCCCCTTCGACTGACAAACGAGTATCCTTTTGAATTTGACCAAATATTTTTATTTAGACCAACTTTTGTAAATATTTAATATTTTCTTTTATATTATTAACTATTATATTTGTCATAATCTTTAAATAACCTCAACTGCACTCAGCCGTTTCTCAGTCCTTAAGGCCAATCGGCACTCGCTTACTTGAATCGTTAATACCCACGATTACCACTTCCCGCCGACTGGTCGGCCCAGCCTAGCAGTATATTCATATATATATATATATATATATATATATATATATATATATATATATATATATATATATATATATATATATATATATATATATATATATAATTGGCAAATATCTAGTTTAGGGACAGTACTTTATCTGATATAGTTGGGGAAGTTTGGGCAGAGGGGGGGGGGGCAAATATTCCTGCCGTTGCGTATATTTACGCTTCCTCGTACTTTTTTCTCTGACCTGTAGCGGAATAATGATGGCCGAAATTTTCTGTTAAAAATGGCCAGGAATGTATGAATGGGCAAATAAGTTCGCATTGGAATTTCGCAAGGAAACTCCTTTTTCTCTTCTTTCAATGATTAGCACTGTGCTGGAAGCAACGTGGTTAGCCAGACCACACGCGGCCGAGAATCACACGGTGAAGCAAGCTTAGATGGGCCGCCACCCCATGGTACGATCCAAGTCAAAATTCCAGCAGTTTTCTCCGTGAAGATAGAAAAATGGAGTAATAGAACTATTTATTGCGAACAGTTTGGCGCCTCAGCTGCCCCCTGGGAATTACCCAAAGTGTGGGTTATCCCCCATCTCCCGAGTGAGGACACTTTCAATATGTAAAACCCTTAGCCACCATGGAACAGTAGTAGTAAGAACAAGGCTCGTTCGCATGAAGATATCCTTCATCCGAAGGCGGTGTTTTTGTGTGTACCCAACCGAAGGCTGGACACTCCCTCATCGGTAAAGCATCCACGATCAAACGGAGGTATCTGCTCCTGCCGTCTTCTGAACAGCTGCGCCTGATTACTACTACGTGTCCTCCAAGCATCCAGCCCCATCGATGTTACTCTGAGTTATCCATATTTCTCCTGAGAATCACCAAGGAATCCAGCTTCCCCCTAGAGCCCAAGCTAAGTTTAGAACTTACGCTTTTACAGCCCCGGAAGTAAGGTGCCGACCATACCCTTCTTCCTCACTTTTCTCCTGACGAAGATCCCTCCTTTGAAGACGCCATCAAGGTCATATCTCTGATCCCCTACTTTCCCTCAAGCCTCCTTGAAGCTGCTGTCGCCCTCCAATCCGTAAGCTCCCTTTCCCCCCATTTAATCTTGTGAGCCCATTTCGATCTGAGTAGGTAGCTCGAAACTAATTAATAAAAATTAGACCTTCCCACCGGTAACGAAAAATCATTATCCAATCATTTTTTTCCTCTATATCATTTTGATCATTTTTAATTTGTAAATAATATTTATATTTTCTTATATTTATCTTTAATTAACCTGAACGCCACTCTGGCGCTCGTTATTCATATCTCGCCAACCTCGCACCTAACCTGATTAGTTAAGCGTATTGACTCCGCGCCTTAACCTGACCTTTCTAATCCGCGCATCAACGTAGATTTCAGTCATTCGACGGTTCGCTTTAATATCCTCGGCTATTCCCTTTCATACTCATAATAGATATTATATTATATAGTCGGCTATACCACAACAGCATTTGATACCCTCAATCTCGTTATATGATTCTTTAAATATCCTTTCTTTTTGCTACTTAGTTCCTGTGTTCACTGCAATAGCGGCTCCATTGAACCTTTCTTGCGAGTAAGTGGTGCATACAATATCGTAATTCATTATCTACATAAGTTTTTGATTTATTATTTTTCCATTCTCAAATATAAGAATGATGTAACCATCAGTTTTTGGATATGGCTGTAAACCAGACTTTTTGCCCATCCGTTGGTACTCATTTAGAGGATGTATAGTTTATTTTATTGATTAATTTTGTAAACTACTTCTGTCTTATATTGTGGTGTCTGTTCTCGACTGTAATCCAGGGGTTTTTGACGTCGATCAGGAGACTATCTCTGCTGGAAACTTCACCCCTTATCTTTTCTTGATCATTTTTGATGTCTTTCATTCTTTTATCGTCGCTGATTTTACTGTTTACTTTTCAGGGTTAAAGATTCGATATTGTTAGTCGTGGGCCACTCTAGATCTCACTATGTCGGTCGGTCGGTTGGTCTCTGTTTTACTTTTGTTTTTGTTTTTGTAATAACATTGTTGCCGGGGAATGATATAATTGGCAAGGTCCTCTTCAGGGTAGTCTGGGAATTATTGAAAGTTTTGAAGATCCTAAGGTCATCAATCAGAGTAAGTGAGAGCAGATGACTTTGGTTATAGTTAGCAGACCTTGTTTATTCTCGTGTCCGTCTCCTTGAGAGCGCGAGGAGAAGTGCGTCGGAGACGGTGCTGCTAGGTTTCCTCGCTATCCTCTCTTTAGTTGTTGTTGTTTTGGTTTGTCGGTGTCTCACCTTGCTTAGTTTTTTTTTAGTCCAAAGAGGTTTGCATTTTTATTTATTATCCATCAAAGTGACCTGAAAAATAACTTTAGAGAAAAGGGAATCATTTTTTCTTGCAGTAATAAAAATATTACTGCAAGGAAAAATTATTCCGTTTTCTCTTTCAATGTGGTTTAATGGAATCATTTTATTATTCTCTCGCGCTACTTTGAGATATATATACATATATATATATATATATATATATATATATATATATATATATATATATATATATATATATATATATATATATATATATATATATATAAATGCATATACACACGTTCACAAACAAGCATACTCTATATATCTATATGAATATGGTACACACATTACATATATTTTAAATGTATATAGCACACACACGCATACGAACATTTACAGACGCACTACACACACCTACACATTTGCCATAGTTTCCAATTGACCTTGCGGTATATAACTGCCCTCGCACTTTTTATAGGAGTTTCCCTAGTAGGCTTAGTCCACTTCAAACAATCTTTAGCATGTTTGGCATACACATGTTTTCATTTTTTGGCTGTGAGACGGGAAGATGCCTTTCTGGCATTCGTCACATTTACATCTACAGATTTTGAGCACATTTTACATCACCCAAGACGATTAGTACTTTTCTTCGTAGTAGTACCGGTTGTTGTAGATGGGAAAAAAAAACAAATTTCAGCAGCTTCTTTAGATCTCATCTGCATTTTTTGTTTATTTGTTTCAAACCTCTTCTGGGCAGTCTGTCGGACAAGCAATTTTGCTAAGTTTTTCAAAAACACTTTACGTGTACTATTGTAACCATCCTTTTTCATGAGTATAAAAGCATTCAGTGCAGCAACATCCCTCGAACGACCAACGAACGGTTTTTCTCCTGCAAGTGAACTCTCTTATGTTCTCATCAAATTGATCAACTCCCTTTTTGCCAAAATTGTAGTCTAAAATGAATGCCGGCTTATTGGCATGTTCAGGAATACACTCATTCCCAGCATGAGAACAGCTGAGGAAGATGACAACCTTATTTTTCTTCAGAATGTAAGAAGCCAACATTATTTTATTATTATGGTCATAAGCAAATAAAGTTGAATGCACTGGCCTGTTTTTATTTCTGAGAGTTAAAGGAATTTTTTTCCTGTGTATTCTAATTGTCCCAAGTAAGGTGAGTTTTTTTCTGAAGCAGTGAAACAGCTTTGTGATGTAAAATAATTATCTGTAACTTTTTCACGTCCCTATTTTTAATAAGGCTTGCGTAATAGTAAAATAACATTTTGGCCAAGTTTCCGCTGGACTGAATTTCCTTGTTTACCTGTGTAGATCATAGAATTTAGAGCATATCCAGTGTCAGCTTCACATAACCAAAATATTTTCAGACTATACTTACTTGGTTTTGTTCGTATATAAGTGCGGCCTGGAATGCGGGCCTAAGAAGCTGCTCATCTACAGTCAATATGTCTCCGGTATGTAAATTTTTAAAAGGTTCTCATTCAATTCATGCCATACTTCGCAAATTGCAGCAAGTCGATCATTAGGTAATCGAGTTTGTCGATTTCGGTAGTTATCAAATCTTACAGTACAAAGAAAAAATCCAAAGAAATTTTGAGACATAACAGCACGATATATCAGTTTACAATTAACCTCTTCCAATAGGTCATCAAGAGCCGTACAGTTATGGCAATTGGCTCCTGCATACAAGATAAGGCCTAAACATGCTTTTACTTCATCCACTGTAAAAGGAATCATGTATATTTTCTTTCCATCTTTACCAATTTCACACCGTATATCACTGACCTTCCTATTAGTATATCTTTGTATGGTCAGAAGCATATTATCTGTGATAAACAGACGAAAAGCTTCACTTCATAATTTGGATGAACAAGGTTCTTAGGCTTAAAATAACAAAGGTTACGATCTCGTCGTTTTGAGGTTAAAACAGTACTTACAAAGGCGTCCCTGGAAGCCTTTTCATATGTTTGAGGTGAATTATTTTCTTCTTCGTCGCTTGAACTTGGGTCATCGCTGTCCGTTAGGCCCACCTCCAAGAAGTAGAGAATATTACCCTCTGGGTGATAATCTGTATTGTCTTCACTTATAATATCTTAGAATGAAAATATATTCGTTATCTGCTTCACACTGATAAAAACTGATTCCTTCAGCATTCATCTGAGATAAAATATTATGATCGTTCAGTCTCTTTACAGGTGCTTCTCCCGACATGTTTGGGTCAGTACTAACTCAAAAATTATACATAGCTTCCAAATCTCCTGAAATGTTGGTTGCCACTTCGTAATTACTATTTCAAACATGCATTTCAAACTGTTCTGTAAATTTACGCATGAATAAAGAGCTTGTGCGCCATTATAAAAAAGATGTAACAAAATGTTGTACTTATATGGATGAGGTACCACAACCAAATGACCCAGAACGTTCTGCATTGATTATATTTTTATTCTGTAGAAATAAAGTAAGTAGCTTCACTAACATCATTTGAAAACCATTTTCTACAAGAAAATTATTAACTTATTTAGAGAGAAATGTAAAAGAATTGTAACAAAATGTTTCGCACATATGGATAAGGGTTATTAAATTAAAATATTATATTTATTTGACAAGGTATATAAAATTTATGCTATCTGATCAATTCAAATTGCCGCAGATGATTCAAACATTTAAACGCTTTTATGAAGGTTCACATATTCGCTCATATCTATCTTTCAACCCCTTCACGGCCTAACTGTCTTAATATTTGTAATGATTTTTCATTTTTCTCTCACATTTCACGCATAAGTTTTAAGTGTTTACATTTATTCCAAATTTCATTTGCCTTTGAACGGAAAATCTAACAGAATATTTTATCGCCTTTTCATTTATTCCGAATTGTATCTATGTATTTTAATTTCTTTTTTTCAGCTTTTCAGATTTTTTGCCTTACTGCGTTATATTATGTCAATTACTCTGATTTTCTTTGTAGATGTTTTTATCCTTTTTCTTCATTTTTCTAACTATGGAGACAATCTTATGTTGCATTTTAAGTCTTCTATATTTGTTACCACTTCTAGTTTCTTTGTTTACCGCCTTCTAAAAGTAGATATCGACGTCTATTTAGCAAATTGCAATACAAGTATTGTAAATATAGGTAGATCCTTTATTTTCAGGACTAAATTCGTGTATTTTTGTGGCATTTATTTATGGAGGAAAAAACTTTGACTTTACTTGATGGATGTTTATTTTTTAATTATTTAGTAGTTATTTGTGGGTTGTTTTTTTTTGACAATCAGCTCGATTAAAAATGGATGTTATCCACAACCAGGATCCTTATCTTGTCTCATTATCATTATCTAAAATTGTATTTGCTGATAATTCTATTCTGGACGCCTTATCTGAAATTATATGGCAGGAAAAAGAAGATAGGACGAAAATATAGAAGGGAACAAATGTAAACGATTCTCTTAATTGTATTGTAGCAATTCACTTATCTGTGTATTTAATGGAAACACCGAAGATTAGAAGCTAAGTTTCGGATCTGGCAACATTTAGCATAAGTACCATTTCAAGTTGAAAAGTCTTCGGTGCAATGCCGGAGAATTATGATATTCTATAGTTTCTGTACTTCTCTTTCTCTCTCTCTCTATCTCTTTCTCTCTCTCTCTCTCTTTCTCTCCCCCTCTCTCTCTCTCTCTCTCTCTCTCTCTCTCTCTCTCTCTCTCTCTCTCTCTCTCTATCTGCTGTATAATATAATATTGTGAAATTTTATCTTATTTGTCACAATAATACTAAGGTTTTTAATATACTATGCTATATATGCAGATACGCCCACAATGAATAGGGAAAAACGAGTCCGAGCGCTTTCGTCTTTATTCTTAAAGACCTTTTCAAGGAATCAACAGGAGGAAGGACATATATTGCCTTAAATAGTGGAAGGGGGGATTAGACTACCCACCTCTGGACCCTAATTAGCGGGTCAAAAATCCTGAAACAACTTTATTCGAGATTTTATGTTTGTAGCGATACTGGGGTCTAGCATGAACAAACCATGGCTAAGGTTGAAATTTGGGAACGCGTTAATGGAGATACATTCTAATATATTTCTCGAAATATAATTACTGCATTTTATGACTGGTTTGGCACTTTTCCAGTTAATGCTATAGTTACTATTGTACATATGTACAAAAAGCGCAGATTGTTCACTGTGATTACGTACATTGGCTTGATGTTGCTTAACCCGGACATCTAGTTCTTTCCCGGTTTGTTCATAATAACATTTTTGGCAGTTGTTTCAGTCTATCGAATAAATAATGCCAGGTCGGGACGGGGGGGTTGAATTTTTGACAAGGATCGATAAATTGTAGTCTCGTACTTAAAAATTACATTTATATTTAGAGGCCTAAGTAAACGAGGTAATTTAATGTAAATATGGTTATAGGATAAAACTAATAAGTTTTTGGAGTGAAATTTAGGGTTATTAACATTAGTTTGATAATAGGAACGCTTTGGTGACCTATAACAATTTTCGATGAAGTACAAAGGGTAGCACAAATTGATCCCTATTTTATATATTCTATTGACTTCTTTGTCTAGGTATTCTGGTGAGACAATTCTAAGGGCACGCAAAACGCTTTCCTTTGTGGGTGTATCTGCATAACTTTGACTCACGTGCACTTTGTGAGCTTTTTTCACTATGTTATATATGTTTAACTCTAATCCATTATCATTTCTATTATAAATATTTAAATATATTTTTTAATTTAAGTAATGGGTCTGGTGGATCATTTATCATGATTCGCAACTCTGAATTCCGTGTACACGTTTTATTTGTCGTTAATTCTCTTTTCTTCCTATCATAGAAGGGTCACAGTAAGGTTGTAATAGGAAAAGAAGCTCTATTTTTTATTGAGATCAAGGCCATCTTTGTCATCGATCTCATTAAGACGATGAGTTTTCTAGCCAGGAACAATGGAATAATGGCTAACTCTCTCGCATAAGATAAAGGCAAAGCAGAAAGATCGTACTGCATAGCTTGCGAACAAATTGAAACTTCTCCTCAGGCCTGGCATGCTTTGGATTTTCTCAGACAAGAAGAAATTCTGCCAAGACCCTACATCTAAAACATGTACAGATAGTCACGAAGACCAAGTCCCCAGGGTAGATCCTGGTGTTTGAGCTAGTCAGTAGCGAAGGCCACGTAATCTTACCGTTTATCTTCTCGGATGTCTACATCAAGTGCTTGGATTAATTATTTAGTGTTCTTCGGGATCTATGTGTTTGCTATTAGAAAAGCTTAATTTGACAAATGAATGCAGAATTCTTATTAACCGAATTTAACATTCGATCGTTTTAGTGAAATATACCAAATTCTTATGCATTTTTTACAAATGGAATCACAATGTGAGTGAACAGCTCCGATTGTTTTTAATTAACATTTTAGTTATAATACGAGGGGCAGTCAATAAGTTTTGCGAATCGGTAGGGCAAAACAGAGGAAGGGGGATGGCTGTTTGTGGGGGTGTTAGGCCAAGTTAAGAAAAGTCAGAGCCTGCAGCCGCACGCTCCTGCCTCGTCTATTTAAGAAGCAGTAGCTGATCGCAGATCGGCAGTCACAAATTTTTCAACAATGGAGAAGGTTGAGCACCGCGCAGTGATCAAATTTTGGACCAAGGAAAGCAAGAATGCACAAGAGATCCATAAACGCATGGTTGCAGTGTACACCGACACCGCCCCTTCCTATGTAACCATTGCTAGCTGGAATAAGAAGTTCCGCCATGGTCGTGAGTCCCTTGAAGATGACCACCATCCAGGACGCCCGTCAGACGTGACCAACGAGGACAATGTGGCCCGTGTGGAGGAGATGATCCTCGAAAATCGACGGGTACAGGTCGAAGAAATCGAGCGAGAATTTGGAATATCACATGGAAGTGTTATCAACATCATCCACGACAATTTGGCCATGACCAAGGTCTCTGCCCTTTGGGTCCCTAGAAACCTCAGGAAACCTCACGACCCATGATCGACTTCAACATCGTCAAAGTACGCAAGGCCAGAGTTGCACAAGCTGCCCAGCGCGAGAGCGGATTCGAGGTGCTCAAATATCTCCCCTACAGTCCAGATCTGGCCTCTAACGACTACTTTTAATTCCGCCAGCTCAAGGCTCTACTGCGTGGACGCCAGTTTGGGGACGATGAAGATGTCCAGCTCGCCGTCCAGGAGAGGGTTGAACAGCTATCGGGGGATTCATGGTTGTCGGGAATTCGAAGCCTCAGGGACAAGGGGCGCAAGTGGTAGTTATATTGAAAAATAATAAAACACTTTTCCTCATATCTCGTTTCCTTATATCCGAATTGTAAAACTTATTGACCGCCCCTCGTATTCTTGGCTTTTTTTCACTTAAAACTACATCGGTGGAAATTTACGTGACAAAGTTTGCAAAGAAAGTGATGAGCACCGACAAAGTAAAATGCTTAGAAGGAATATACAGTAGTGTTCTAGATAGGGATCCTTAATTTTGCTCCCTCTAGTAGATATTGGTGTCGAGAAGTCGCTCATCCTAAGATGTCACCTGTAGCATGGTTGTCCCTTTTCCACCTGGCAGCCCCTGAGAAAAGAGCTATGATAAAATCTTGCTGTGAACCTTTTCTACACTCTTTTAGTTCTGCTTCATTACATTACTGGCCTTTTAAATCACTATAGTAAATTTTGAAGTGTATTGTTAATCTTGGCTTGTCATGTGATTAGACATGAATATGGAGGTTTAATTTCTGAAAATCGTTAAAAAGTAAAGCAGCCGAAAACCTCAAATGAAATCTCAGCAACCAATTATGAATTCAGAAAATCGCGATTATAGTTAGGTAGATGGGATTCAACATCAATAATTTTTAATTTTCCTATTCAGGTATTTTTCTGTCAACTCCTTCTCGGCTCCTTCAAAATAATGAAAATAAAAATACAAATACTAAACCACTTTTCCCTTTTAGGCCACCGGATTCTCAACATAGTATATTTAACAACCATTGTTTATAAATCCCATTACAAGTATCCAAATAAGTTAAAACTTAAAAATGATAGGAAATAGAGTAAAATGGACTATTTGGAAATGAAAAAAAACACAAACTTTAGGTTAAATATAATTTTAAATTCTTAAAACTAGAATGTGTCATAATTTTAACGTCATAGTAGGTTAAAAACTTCAGTGAAACATTCTAGAATATTATCGACTATTCATTCAAACAATTTTCATCCAAAAGTTCGTAAGTAGTTGTGGAAAAATGAATATCATGAGGGCAAGCAGATGCTAGTTTGTTTATACAGCTTCAACTGTTATGTTGCTCGCAAAGAAGGATTTAAGTCAGCAGATTTCGTAGTGCATTAATATAAACATAGGAAAGTGTGAAAGCCTTTAGAAGGAAAATCTATGAACAGGCTCACTGTTCCCTCCAATTGTTTTTGTCTATTTTTCGCCAAATAGGCGAAATCTCAACTTCCCCTGAGGTAAATCCGAAGGGGCGAGGTGTCACAAGGTTAAAAATTTAGGCCCTAGGAGGGAGGCTTAACTGTGGGCTAGTGGTGGTTCGCCCATCCTAAACTCCCTCATTCTCTTTCCCTAGGGAATAATTGACGCATATATAGTTCAATCTTGAGAAATTTAATGGTAATACGCGTAGCAATCGAGAAAAGAAAACAAGTCCCTGCGTCAAACAGGGAATCAAGAAGATAAGTGGAACCGAGCGGGAATTTCCTTCCCGAGGCCGTTCTTTTGGTCGTTTACAACAGCAGACCAATGGTATCGAGACCACCTCTTATACCCTTTTCGCCCAGAGAAATTCCTTTCTCTCAGTTTTCTGAATAAAAACAGAGATACCACTCACCATTGAGGAGTACCAACGTGAATTTCCATTCGAGAAAATATTCACCCTTTGGTTTTCTCATCATCGAGAAGCCCAAATTTGTAAGACAGGGATTGCAATAACTTCCGTTCATCCAAAATCCCCTCGCTTACATCTTCAAGACGAGAAGCCTCGCCACGCCTCCACCTGCCCAGTGAGAAGCATCAACTGTTTTCCCAACCATCCTCACGTCAGCGAGGAAGCCTCTAGTCCAACTCGCACCCATAAACCTCAGCGAGAAGATTCACTTTAAGGTCACACAACTGTCTACTCGCTCAGAGTTAAAGGTAAAAAGAATCCCAACCTTATCGAATTTTTTTTATTTCCCATTCCGTGCAAAATTGTATTTTAAGATTTAATATCTAATTCTTTTATGTAATAAAAAGTATATTTTACCGGAGTTGTTTAATTTGATCCTCGAACGCTGCAACTGGCAAAATATATATAATAATATGAATCCTCCCTGGTTAAAGAAGTAAATTAAATTAGAGCACTCTTAGAGAAAAGTGAAACGGATCTACTCATGTACGAAGCAAACGTACATACGTACTCGGCCGAAAAACACGATAGTTGTAATTGATATAAATTAGTATTATGTATGAACAAAAATTTAGCTACTCAATTTACATAACAGAAATTTTAATGTATATTTTTCAATTGAATTTCATATTAAAGTAGACCGTTTTATTTTAATTAGCATCATTTCTAGAAGTTTTGTTAGTTGTATACTTATAAGGTTATTAAAATAAAATTTTTCTGATACATAAATCTTTGTTTCCCCCAATATATATATATATATATATATATATATATATATATATATATATATATATACAATGAAAAACTCCCAAAGTATCACGTGAGGGTAGCAAATTAATGCAATGTCCCGCAGTAAAAATGAAAAGGTGTTTCCAAGTACTTTCGTACTTTATCAAGTTTCTTATCAAGGATAACTACAAGAAATAATATTACATTAGAGGTATATATACGAAAGAAAAGTATGAAAGACGCCTCAAAAACAAGTAATCACCAATGCGGAAGACGGAAGGGGGAAGGTAAAGACTCACATTAAGAATTACAAGAAGCAGGTAGTAAGGTCAAACTGAGTATCCGGAAAGGGTGACAGATTAAAAGAAATGGAGATAGCCTAACGAGGGAGATTATAAGACACGAGTAGCGAAAGAGTGGGGAAAATACAATGAAATAACAGAGCAGTGACAATTGAAAAAAAAATGGGACCACATAACTAAAGATTGTATATAAAACTAAAGACAAAAGTCAGAACTAATTTTTTTAAGTATTAGTCTTTTAAATATAGCATCTATTTTATATAAGCCAGGGGAAAGGTTAAAATTATCACATTGGCTTATAAAAGCACATTCAATGATACTTCTTTTTATAGGGTCATTGGAACGATAAATAAATTTTGCCGAGTTCCAGTTAGTTAGATGGTCCTTATCTGACATATGGACAAAGAAAGCACTGTTATCTTCCCCTCTTCGGACATTATATTTATGTTGATTTATGTGAAAAGAAAGTTGTTTACCTGTTTGTCCATAATATTTACTTAGGCAACCACAACTACGACCGAAGATGGCATGATAAATTCCGTGCCGAATCTAGTCTCGTAAATCCTCAGAAATATTATGCTTCTGTTACATTGGTTTTCTTAATAAGTCATATTCGATCCATTTTGAATATAGGAAATTATTTCACACATATATATATATATATATATATATATATATATATATATATATATATATATATATATATATATATATATATATATATATATATGTGTGTATATATGAATAAAGTCAACAACCACGAAGGAATGTGAAACACGGGTGATCTGCGAGGCCTTTCTACAAAGCGGACTGAAGCAGAAAATTTACAAGGATGCACACACGCACACGCATATATGACAGATGGGGACATTAGGATTATAAAAGCATTAACAGGTACCTGGAATCCAACCTATTAAAGAATTAAGCCTGCGAAACAGTAGGTGGCCATTTACAAAGGGGTCTAAAAAAAAAGAGGGGTGGCTCAAACCGTCCAAACTAATTTAGGGTTACAATTTTATAAGTTTTCTATTTGAGAAGCAATAATAATTGATATGAGATGAAAATTCTTAAGAAAAAAACTGAACATATATTAAACATAGGAATAACTAGAAAAGTATAAATGCTCCTATATGACAAATGAAGAATATAGGGAGAAATAGCCTGCTGATACAAAAACAATTTCTAACAGTTAAACAATATCATAAATAAACAGAAAATATATTAACCATAAGAATAAAGAGAAAAGCTAATTACATTAGTCAACATTGATTTTGCTACATGGGTATTAACTTTTGATTTATACTAAATCAAGTATGCTGATTCCGAACCTGCAATCAGAATTCTTCTAGCACATGAGGGTTCCTGAGTTACACACATACTCTTTAGTTACACATATGGGCACTGTTGCTTCAGCTACCGTAGTGAAAGGATATGTTGTGTCTGTTTGGTTCTTGCGTTACACTCCTACTTTATCACGTGGTGTTGAAACTGTATTTACATACAGTAGTTAATTGCATTTTTCTTTCAGATTTATCTTTCAATTCATTTGTAAATGAAATAAGATTGAAAAAAGTATATAACAGTATATATACAAACTAAGTTGAAAACATAAATCGGCGAGGATGTATAAATAGCCCAGACAACCTTTGTTATAGCTGTGGAAGATATACTCCAAGCAACCAGCGGAAAAAATTAGATAAAGGAGGGAAAACTGCATAAAATTATTATTTTTGTTGTAAAGTTGGTGACCATTACAAGCCATGGGCACCTCACCAATCTTGTACTGTGTGTTATATTGGGCTCACACAGTGGTTAAATGGCAAACGGAAGGGTAGGACTTTTGCTATACCAATGGTCTGGCGTGGGACGACAAATGATGTGTTTGATTGCTAATTTTCTATGACAAATATCGCGGGATTCTCAAATAAGAACAAATCAAAGTTTGTATATCCAGATTGTAAGTCAGCTATAAAACCCATCCCTCATAATATGGAGATGTTAATCCTAGTTCTTCCATCAGCAAGGGCAGTTAAATAAAATGATTCATGGCCTGAAGAGGAGGATAACATTAACGATGAAATGCATGAAGAGGATTCTAAGGAAAAGAAGATCCAGTTTACAAATCAAGAAAGATTGAATGATTTGATGAGGGATTTGTCATTGTCAAAGGAGAACGCAGAACTGTTGGGCTCCAGACTACAGCAATGGACTCTTTTAAAGGACAATGCAAAAATATCTACTTTCCGTAAACGCCATGAGGCCTTAGTGCCTTCTATAACGAAGAAGATGGTGTCTGTTTCTGTACTAATGCTAATGGCCTCATGATTAAGCTAGGAAACGGGAATTTACCTGATGAATGGAGACTCTTTATCGATGCCTGCACTAACAGCCTCAAGAGCTGTGTTGCTACATTATGGTAACATAAACTCTTTAATTCTTGTCGTACTTATTGGGCTGCAGGAATGAAATTTATTTTGGAAGGTGTTCATTAATCGAATCATAAGTGGAATATATGTGGTGATCTAAAGGTAATTTCTTTACTTCTTGGACTGCAGCTAGGATATACAAAGAATATGTGCTTTTTATGCCTATGGAACAGCCGTGACGACTTGAATCATTATATTGTCAAAAAGTGGCACGAGAGAGAAAAACATATAGTTCGCCGATACAGTGTGAAGCATATGCCTTTGGTGCATCCACATAAAATCTACCTCCCAACACTTCATATCCAACTTGGCCTTATCACGAATTTTATTAAAGCAATGGCCCATTATTCTGATGAAGTCCAATATCTCAAAGAGAAATTTGGTTCAAAGAAAACCGATGCTAAACTTAAAGCTGACATTTTTGTCGGACCGGAGATCAGAGAATTGCACGTCACAGGGAGTTCAGAAATAAACTAACTCCACTTGAGTTGACAGCATGGGATTCATTTTTCCATGTAGTGCAGAACTTCCTTGGTAATCATAGGGCTAAAACTATGAAGAACTAGTGGACAACATGCTAAAGACCTATCAACGAATGGTTCGTCGGATGTCTCTTAAGATGCATTTCTTGCATTCGCATCTAGATGTCTTTCCATCTAATATGGGTGATATTAGTGGCGAACATCGGAAAAGGTTTTATCAAGATATTGCAATGATGGAAGGCAGATACCAAGGCCGCTTCAACGAAAACATGATGGGTGACTACTGCTGGTCCTACAACGGGAGGATCCTATATCAACGTTTAAGCGCAAGAGCAAGAGTCTCAAACATTTTTGAAGACATTCATAGTTAGGTGAGTACTACCTCTTTTATATGTAATACATATCATGTCTGGGCCTACAAAAAAACGTACATAATGCCAAATAGGGTGCCACAAATCTAAACCTTTGCCCAGAAACGTCTTTTTCTTTTTAAACTCGTAATAATAATATCATTAATTGATCCAAGGTGACAAAGTAAGTCATATAGCCTAGTTGCATAACTCAGGAGCCTTAAGTACCAGGATAAATCTGAGCATAGATTTGCAATTAGCGTACCTATCTAGTTAGTTACAACAACATTTACTCAAGTATCAGAGACAAAGTTAAAATTTGTTGGCTAGTGTTATTAATTAGATCAGTGATTTTATCTTTAAGGTCATTCTTGAACATTTTTGTAATACAAGGGTGGCTGTTGACTTTATTTATATATTCATCGCGTTCCATATTTTCGTGATTTAGTTATATATATATATATATATATATATATATATATATATATATATATATATATATATATATATATCAGAAGTAACTCCAGGTCATCAGCGTCTCTCGGGTTCATCACAGATTGATCATAAGACACATGTATAAAAAAGGTAATAGACGTAATGCTCACCTCATACTTACATATATGTGCACTGATAATTTAGCAATATTTTTTTTAGGTGCTCATCTTGCGACCTACTACTTGGGAATAAGTCGCCGTACTCACGACAGCCTAGTAATATGCTAAATAACAATACGTATGCAAAAAACTCGACAAAAACAACAACAATAAGAATAAAAAATAAAAGGGCAACAAGCATGAAGCAGCCCTCCCCCAACGAAGGAACGCGTAGCTAACACAAAAACAACAACAAAAAAATTCCAGTTATATAAACTTGAGGAGGCCACCCTCTTCCACAAAGTCCTAAAGTCCCCAGGTCAGTATGCACGAACTTGTCCCCAGTACAAAGAACAAGCTGTAGCGACCCTGCTCATTACGATCGCGAGATGGTCACTCAGACTGCGACATTCGACAATAGTCTGGGGGACAACGCAGTCATCTCGATACGGTGCAGGCGAGCGCTTCATTGAATGGCGGTGCGTCCTGCGAGTGTGTGCAATTCGTTTAGCAAAAAGACATAAGATAGTTTTAATATAAAAAAATACCTCATATATACATCAGCTTCAGTCGTCTTGGCTTGATGGCGTTTGACCTTTTTCCGCAATATTTCTACCCCTAAATACCTTATTTTTTATATCTAATACTATGTCTTTCTCCATTTCTAAGTTAAGGGTAAAAATGAAGCAACCCTGCAAGACACAACTAATCTTTACATACAGACGCACAGAATAACAGCAATCAAATAACGAGAGCGTCGTGCACAACGAAAATTAGTCAAAGACCGATATCACTGTCACCTGTACTGTACTCTTGACAAGAGATGTTAGTTAATCTTTTACAACTGCCAGGCTCGTTTGTATTAGCCCTAGTTGATAGATAATCTCTCGTTCCTCTAAGAATATTGGATAATTGAAACCTTTCAGAGACAGGAATTTAAATCATAATCTCATAGAAATATATTGTTTCAAGAAAACATTGAAAAGGATTTACTTTTAATTTTTACGATTATACGAGTAGATATCAACCCAGGCTGAGCCCGAGTTAGCCGCGTGTGAACGATGTCGAGAGAACGTCTGCTACAAATTATAATTTTTGACAAGACATGGCACCCCACGACCACTGCCTGACGCTCAATAAAAGGAGCTGGAGTTATTGGCTGCACCTACTTACAAAAATTCAGTGTTGGCATAAATTAAATTAGCTTGTGAATACACGTTCACTTTACTTAATTTATAATCGAGCTAAGCTCGAACCCCCAACAGCCCGAGTGCCGGAGTCGCCACTGATATATATATATATATATATATATATATATATATTTATGAGGTTATAGAAGAGATTTGCAACAATAAGATAAGGAAACACCAATCGTGTGCAGGCACTCTAATTGAAGACGAATGTCTATTTAGATTTAAAATGATAGCAAGCACAATGAATATATTGGTAGGTTCTGTTTGTTCTTTCTGGATTGACGTTGTGAAGATCAATGAGATTTCTGCTAAATGAGTGCCAAAATTGTTGCGTCATGTTCAGCTGTAAAAGAACGTTATTCTAACAATAAAAATTGTGAACTAGTGGAATGAAAATCTCTTGGTATTTTTGGAAAATAACTTTAATCGGGGATTAGACTTGGATAACAATACAATCGGAAAGACAAATAGCAGTATAACCAATCATTACGAAGAGGAGGAGGATGACCAATCAAAGGGAAGTCTACACGAACAAGAGTAAAAGCAATCGCCATTGGTTTGGGAGATTTGCGAACGTCTGATACTTGGTCAAGTTTTCGTAGGGGGAACAATCATCAATGCTAACTAGTATAAAGTTTTGTGAAAACTTTATAAAAGTATTGCTAAGAAAAGCCTTGGAAAATTCACTCAACTCTTCTTTTCTTCACGATAAGTCTCCCGTTCCTTTCGCCACTTCGAAAAATTCCACTTTGCGAGAATTTAATTGGGGGTGGATGCACCCCCTATAGTCCAATACCTAGCCCTATCCTATTTTTTTAATGAAGGACACTATTTCTTCTCTTGATGATGTTAAAGGGATGATTTAACCGTGTTTACTTTTCAGGCCACGGTTTTATAGAAATGGTTAAAATGGATAGTATTATCGCTAACAAAAGTGTTCATGACCTCAATAGAGCTTGTATAAAAATAAATTTTTGTTTTAATTTTATTCCATTTTTTCAAACATTTTGAAACCCCTTCATATATATAATACAGAGATAATAAAGGAGTAATGATTGTCATAATTCCAAGTTTCACCCAAAGCGTCTCAGGGTAATGACAAGAAATTTGGTGCCAGCCATAATGACCCAGGCAATCATCGAGGTCTGAGAGAGGCCAGAAATTTATTCCAGCTCTGTTTCTCGTAAATTTAAGGCGTGTCTGCATCGTGTTGGCATAAATATATGGGTATTTAATGACCTCAGTAGTGACAGGAAATTAGACCTGATGGTCGCATCTCATAGGAGCGCCGGTTTCATAATGGTCGTAAATAGTCTTGTGTAGAATATTTAAACATTAAAGAAATAATACCGACTGTCATTAATTAGTTCTAAGGCAAATTTCAGACATCTTTGCTTCTCCTTTCACGCAATTTCTATTTCAAGGTTTTGATTTTTTTCCTGCCTTTCAATAGTTGAAATATTACCAAGACTTCGGGGTATTCCTCCTTGCGGGCTCGAATTGGGCACGCGCCCCTACCCCAAGTGAATACTTATTTAGGTAATTGATCCTCTCTTTAAGCTCATCTCTAACGTCATCTCTACCCTAAAACCCTTTGTGACTAAATGCCCTCGTTGGAGTTTGTTTTTTAATTATATGACACAACTTGCTGCTTAATTAAGGAGCGTTATTTTAAAACGAATTAAAGGACAATTGAGTGGTAATAATGCCTAGCCATAACCTCACAGAAACACTTAAGATGTTCTTTTGTTCCTTTGAGGTCCGGTAAAAGAATAAACATAAAAGGAAAAGGAATAAGAGAGATAAAAGATAAAAATAAAAGGAGAAAAGGGCAACATATATAACATTTTATAACGCCCTTTTATGACGGACATAAATAATTTAATTTAATTTTATTTAGTTAAATCCCAAATTGGTAATCGTTTCTTTTTTCGTCCTTTCTCTTATTCTTTATACTTCATTTCTCTCTTTTCCATTTTCTTATCCAGAATCTTCCATTAACAAGGAACGCTGCTCCGTCTCTGGGAGACTCAATTAAGGACCTTCTTGGGACAAATCCCGACAAAGCCATAGAGTTCGTATAGTCAAGGTCTGTTCGCTCTTGTTTACTGACCAACACCCTGAGTAATCTAACTCATTTTAACAATGATTGAAAACGCGTTCGTAGTTTTATCTTTAGGCATGGGGCCGCCCTCTAGTGGTAGGGAGCTGCATGTGAAGTTGAGGGGTCAGTAGATCAAAATGGGTGTGATGGTACCTGTAGAAGTCTAAATACCACGTACATAGGTGTAAGCAGCAACACTCCGACAAAAAGCTGCGCGCTCTCTCAAATCGCCAAAATGCACCTCTCACCTCGAATTCTCCGTTGCCTTTTTTTCGCCCCGCCGTAAACTCCGAGGTGGCTCGAAGTCGTGAAAGAAATACCGTCGGCCCAAAGATGAAAAAATGGTCTTTCGCGTGACAATACGGATTTTACGATAATTCGATTCTCTCTCTCGATTCTGCTCGTGAAAGAAATAAAAGGACGACTTCTCCCTGGAATCAAGCAACATAGGAAACCGTTCTCCCACTGCAAGTAAGGAACTTCTCGGGGAATTAGTTGTTGCCGTCACGGTACTTGTAGGTGCTAAACTTCTTGCAGCCCCCCCCCCCTTAAGAGTTTGAGGTTACACAGGACCTCCCTCTGCGGATTATCCTTGACGTATCTAGGTAATCGGTTTTGGCTACCCACTCCAGGAGCCAAATAATCGGACAGGTACTTCAAGGAAGAAGTCCAATTTGAATCACCGTGTGGCTCACCTTGTGATCCGGCAAAGGATCAGCATATCACCGGTCTAAGATTTCTCTCTTATTCGGTAACCTCAGACAGCCGGACTAGGTGCGATCTTCGTCACCAAAAGATCTTCACCGCCCTCCCTTCAAAATACTTACGAACTCAAAGGTATGGTTAATTGAATTATCCCCTCCTCTAACTTCACCAGTTTATTTGTGTACTAGAATTCTTATCCTGAGCCCATAGCCTCGAATATTAGAAGTGCTTACTTAATTCAGTTTTTAAATCAATAATAATATTCCCTTCGTTCCGTCTGGTGTCATTAAGACGCAAACATCCCAGTGAGTAATTTGCAAGTAATCCCCACGACATTTTGGAGACTTATTTATTCAGTGCAAGATTAATCATATTTATATTTATATACGCTGCTGCTTATTTCAAATTCATGTACATTAAAGATTATTTTTGTATCTGTGCGTTTAACTAATTTGGAAGATCCTTTGGCAATTATTAAGCAATCCACTCGGCTTAAATCTCAATATTCCACCGACCCACCCATGGTTGGCTTTTACTTAGTCGGAAACACACTTAGGGGATCATCATCTTAGTTTTGATCAAAAGGGTACGCACCTGGGATATTCTTATTTACCGAAAGTGGCTAACGCAGGGCGAATTGGATACGCTTCACCTCCGCTTCACCTCGGTGCGGTAATAAAATATATGGCCCGGAAGTGAGACTGAGATTACCGACTCACTAAACCCTCGACAGTACCATTACATAATTCAGAGAAGAACCAAGCTGTCCTGAGAGACTATAGACTGCCACCATCCCTACACTTCTCGAAAAGTTCCGAGCAGGACAAGTCCGTTTTGTAACAAGTCTGCATCCAACATGCAGTAGTTGTTTACTGGTCTCCTCAGTTTTCGTTTCCCGTTGAAACCTCTATTATTGTAACAGAATGAGTCCGTAAGTAAGAGTTCGCCAACTACGAACTGAACGCACTGATCACCGAGGAATGGACTACCACCACACTCTCAATTATCACACCATAATTAAGAGCATAACTCAAGGAATAACTGCTCTCAGCAAAGCCAAGTACCTCTTGACACGCTACTGAGCTTTCTGTATGTTTGATGTTGCTGTAACTTTCACCGAGCTTCATCTGGTTATCTGTCATGTGTTGCTTATGTTACTTTTTTGCCTTTTTTTAATTATTGTTGATTGGTTAGGGAATATATAACTTAATGTTATTTATTTATCTTTATTTTACTGCTAAATTTATATTGATATGCAAATAAAAACTTTACGTACCTGCATTTATTTTCTTTTCTAAAATTACAATGTGTCTGAAATCTTTTGGCTAAAAATGTGGGTGCCAAATTGTAGGTGACAATAGATCGGGCCACGGCTTTCGATAAATGCTTGATTGGGTTCAAGTGTGGTGAAGATACTGGCCGCACCATTCCTTGGAACTCTCCGAAATGATCTTCGGACTCAATCCTGGCTAACATAGGCTCGACGACATGGTATATTATCATGCTGGAAAATTTTATGTTTGTTTTAGCACATGAAAAACATGAATGAATGCAAATGATCACCCAAAGTACAACATAGAGGTCAGCGTCAAAGACGTTTAAGGCTGACTAGCGCAACCATACCATGCCAACTGAACAGAGACACACCCCGCATGGTTCTTTGTTAAGAACTATTTTACTGCTAAATTTATATTGATATGCAAATAAAAACTTTACGTACCTGCATTTATTTTCTTTTCTAAAATTACAAAGTGTCTGAAATCTTTTGGCTAAAAATGTGGGTGCCAAATTGTAGGTGACAATAGATCGGGCCACGGCTTCCGATAAATGCTTGATTGGGTTCAAGTGTGGTGAAGATACTGGCCGCACCATTCCTTGGAACTCTCCGAAATGATCTTCGGACTCAATCCTGGGCAACATAGGCTTGACGACATGGTATATTATCATGCTGGAAAATTGTATGTTTGTTTTAGCACATGAAAAACATGAATGAATGCAAATGATCACCCAAAGTACAACATAGAGGTCAGCGTCAAAGACGTTTAAGGCTGACTAGCGCAACTATACCATGCCAACTGAACAGAGACACACCCCGCATGGTTCTTTGTTAAGAACTAGGCTACATGTCCTCAATAGCTCTACATAACACATAAGCCTTACCATTATCCCCCCAAAACAGGAAATCTCATTGCAGCACGTCACATGTTGCCATATATCTATACTCCAATTAGTCATCTCACGAGCAGAGGTGCAGGGCTGCGGCCGGTGTGGTGGTTTTACCAAGGGCACTCAGGTGGATCTGCGGCTCCCTTATCCCATGAAAGGTATTCGATTCTGCAATTACCTGTTGGTAATTGTCCTGGTACCTCATGGATTGAATAGAGATGCGATATGAGGCAGCTTTAGCGCATAATTATAATAATAATTTGGTGAGATTGTTCGCACTTGTATAGGATCGGTAATTTTTGGCAAACTATGATGACAAAAAGAGTATCGGTTAAAATAGGCGTAAGGTTATTGGTGCAATAAAAATAACAAAAATTATTTCTAGTATAAGTAAATAGGATAAACTTATTTAAAAGAAATCTATAATATTGTAAGAGTCAACAAGCGGGAGTCCATTGCGCGGAAAATTGGGATGGACAGCTGTAGAAGAGCTTAGTTATATGTACTTTGAAAAGAAAGATGCCATTTTGCTTAGAATGCAATGTATTTAATCTTCAATTTTACTTTTTTCACTTATGGAAATGTTAGCTTTACATAAACCAGAAGGAGAACAGAAAAACTAACAACAACTCAGAGAGCCAAGGAATTATACATGTAAGTAACAACCTGCCAAAATGGCAGGAGAAATTGCTATACAAAAAGGACAAAAGGAGAGCGACATAAACCCTTAAATAGACACCATTTTACCTAAAACAGACCTTGAAGACGACCTCGCAGAAGATAAGAGGATGAACTTCGCGATGTAGCAGGAGTAAGAGAGCAGACTCATTGCCAGGACTGGGATCGGAGGAAGGTTCCTCTTGATGATTTGACCCAGCTTTGGGATAAAAAGGATCTAGGAAAATGATCATAATATAAATTTATTGAAATAAAATCTACCTTAAAGGTTCTCTATTACATAGAGGCTAAGATTTCGCTCTCTTGCCCCTGCTTCTATTTCTTCCCTACCTGCCATACAAATATATGAGGTCTTACTCATGATTTATTGTTATCTTATGCATAGTAATCATTCATTTAATTTAATGATCTTTATGTTCTCGTGACTGTATTTCTCTCTTTATCTTATAGTTTCCTCATTTGCTGTCTACCAATTTTTAAATGTTTTATCTATTTCAGAAATCTGTTTCCCATAGATTTTCCTTCGATTTGTAACATCGGTTTTATGTGCACCTAGAGCTGTTTTCTAATAATCTTGTCTAGTTCACGATATGTAATTCTTATTCTTAATTGTTCCCTCCTGCATTTTTTCATTTATTTTTAACATTGTTTTCACCTACTTTTGAATTAGTCGAAATTATCTTTCATATTTGAGAAATTATTTATTTAAAAAATGGATAACCCTCTCGTAGGTCAGGTTAAGTCTTCTGACCTCCGTTTGCTTTCCGTGTCTCGAAACGGTTGGCAGATAGCACGCAGGGCAACTTCTGCAGTTAAGCCTTGCCTCGAATAATCCAATTGAACTTTATGGTTCAATAAGTCTCTAAGAGTGACTAGTTATACTTGGCCAAATTAATTAAACTATCAAGAGGGTTTTGTAGATTAAACTGAGCGAAACAAATAAAAAATAAGATAAATGACATGAAAGATAAATCAAAGTATACACACTTGGCCGCACACGCCGACAAAAGGGAGTTTCCAATTCCGTGTGGATTTGCCACCCAAAGATCCGGCTGCTCGAAAAGAGCAGGAAGAGTAGGAGCATTGAGTTCTAGTACTTTCCAACAGCATCAGTTGGGTTTGCACTTAAGGTCTATTAGTACGCGGCCTGTTTGAATTTATGACGGAAAATACAACCTGTATTCCAGTAACCACAGTAAGCCTAGAAAGCAGGGATCCAGGGAGTATTTGCCTAGGAGGAAGGCGGGCTCGACAGATCTTTTCTCGTTTGTTTTTGTTGTTTTTTTGTCTTCGGGCTCTTGTGGTATGGGTCGATGCTTTCCTATTTATACAGAGCCGCCGGAAGTGAATGTTACCGAGGCACCAGAAGGGAATTTTACTTTATCTATATAGAGGCTCCGGGAGTGAATTTATACCTTCAAGCCATCTTTCATAACCTCTCGTTGTTACAATTAGGCTCGGTATAGGGAGTGTTATCAAACGGAACTTACCTCAAAAAGAAGCCGATCGTGGGTTCATTCACACCTACCTATCTCTCTGTCTCTGACAAACTCGTTCATTTATCATGACTGTAGAATTCTCTTACGTTAAGGCTCATTTAATCTTGCCTTTGAGCAATCTGGTTTTGTTACTTGTGCTTAAAAGGCTCATGATCAATATGTTCCTAATGAAATATTCCCTGTTGAAGAGTAATCGATCTAACTTTGTCTCGGTCTGGTCTAAACAGTGTCTCGCATCTGCTTTGTCTTGGTTAGCAGAAGAAGTTCCTCATATAAATGATTTTTCCTTTGAAAAATTCTATTACTCCATTTCAATGACCCTGTAAGGGAATTAATGACCTCTGTAAGCCTTTACATCTCGTACTTGAGGGAACGTCATGCTTTCCCAGTCGCTATGCCATCCAAAGTCCGAAACTATGTAAATCGAGACTATCTCGGAGTTATTCCTTTCTTGTTTTGCTTGTAAAGTTCTAGGATGTACCATTTTAACCAAACATAGTTTGGTAAAAATACTATTGTGCAAAAGGTTTGCTTATATAATCTATAATTTAAATCACTCCGGTGTGAAGTTTATTTCATATATAAATATATATGGGTTAAATGAAATAACAATGTGATATTGTAATTTGAATTAATTTTAGAGTTTGCCTGGCCGATAATCCGGGCATATCTATATTATTCTGATTTGACGCTTTATTAGAGACTGTTGTTCAGTAAAATTCTCCATTAAAACCCCACATTTCTCCCACCCAGCTAATAAAATCTTTGAGTTAGTCCATTAATTTTGAGCACCTAAAGATTTCCCTTCACCTCACCCGTCTATTATATCAGAAACAGAGGAAGAAGGATTTGGGAAAGCCAGGTGTTAGATATGTGAAAACATTTTTGAAAGATTGTAGCATTTTGCGATAAACCTCTGATGATTTGATAGAGAGCTGTTTAGAGAAACGCCGTGAAGTGGGATGTAGTTGGGAAAACAAATAGTTTTTAAAGAAAAATTAGAAGATTTAGAGAAAATATAACCAATGTAGTTCAATGTAGACAACAATTATTCGCTAATTTTTATTGTCAGTAAATGTAGTAGTATTCATTGTTTTTAGTAATAGTAGACACTTCACTAAATTTTGGTTAATTCTTAGCATCTTTAAATGTAGTAAACCGATAGTATTCCATTAATGAATAAGAGTTGGGTTTTAATTAGATATATATTGAATCGATTTGATGTAAGGAGGAAGGATAACAATTATGATAAAATCGTATCCTGATTTCCGATTATATCATAAAATCCATTGAGGGATGGATGAAGATTAATGTCCAGAAATCATTGCAAATTATCAATCTGTTTAGATAACTTTGGAAGTTGGATCGAACCCTTTGGCTTTTCCATTTTTTCTCTCTTCTATTTTAACTGTCGAGGCGAACGAAAAATTTCATGAGCTGTTTAAGTACATTGACGTCATTTCCCGATTTAAAATATAATAACAATAATAAAAATTATTACAATAAAATTGTGATAACTAATACTTGGTTTATACGTAATAAAACCAATTTTCCATAGTCAATTAATTTACAATTAAATTTGTAAATATTGTTTCATTCAAAATCGTATAATATGTAACAAAATTCCACTTTTTTCTTTGGTTAAAAGTGTTATTTCTCAGTGGTTTGTAACTTGATTACATAAAAAAGGCTATTTTGAGCACAAAAGATTGCTTTTGGTAGGGAACTCAATTTCTAAATTCGTCCATTTGAAAATAATGCTAGGCTATTATTAATTTCGCGAAAATTGGTTATTTTTTTCCAAAGTCTGGTAAAAAATTTTTAATTCTATTATAAAAAAGCAATGGAATTTTGTAGAATAATATTTGTTTTAAAGTTTAGAACCTTTCACAACACTCTAGATTTAATGAGTTTGTCAAAGATCTTGGCTTTTCAAAGTCCAATGTTCAGCTTTTGATTTCGAAGCATAAATTGTCGGATTTACTGGATGAAAATGTGCAAGTGACACCCTAAAGGAAACGTCATAAATATTATTCAAGATTCTTTACTTATGAAGCTGAGCTATGCTACTACAAAGTTGCATCTGGTCTCTTTGATGCAATTGAAATACCATTTAAACCAATGAGTGAAACCTCTTCATCTACAGCTCCTCAAGAATCACTAACGCTGTACTTCACCATAATTGGAATAACATCCATCCCTTACCTTCTCGCATTCAGTATACCTATAGGACAACTAGAAAAGTTTTAAGCTGCTGCTAAAAGTTTTGAATTATAAGGAGCATAACCAGTGATTGGAGACTTTAAAATGGTAGCATTTTTGATAGAAATCCAGGGAGGTTTTCCAAAGTTCCCTTGTCATCTCTGTATTTGGGACAGTAAAGATAATAGCACAAGAAGCACTGGCCAGGAGAAACTTTTAGACACTCAAAAGATGTTATTCGCTCCAAAGCATTTAAAACTAGCTCTTATAAAGAAATTTATTATAACTCTTAAATCTTGCTTGGTATTAGTGCTGGACATTTCTTACTGCATTAGATCGGTATTTCTTATAGTTTCATTTAACCAACGGATAACATTCTCATTAAACATTTTCAAATAAATATGTTGATTTTATCTTTGCCCCCCCCCCCATCTTCCCCTCTTCTCCAATAAGGACAAAGGGTTTTTGTTAGACCTGTTACTGTTACGCCCGTCCACACCATCAACGCAGCTTCTGTCTTTCGAAAGATATCCGTTGTTCAACCGCAATACCATTGTTATTTTGTGCCCAAACACGTTGCACAGAGCTAGAAGAAGTGCTTTTTCATTAAGGATTTGTTTGATGATCAGCATTGCTCTATCGAATTAATTCGTTTATATGGGACTGGACACCATATCTACTTTGGCTATCTTGAATGAACGATGGGGAAGATAATCTTTCATTAATTTTAGAAAGGTTGTAGTGTTAAAACCACATTATAGAAAGGAATATGACTCAAAGATACCTAAAAGATGAGCACTTTTAAGTTTTATAAAATTATATAATGTGTTCACAATTTGAAACAAAAACATTTAACGGAAGGGAATCTGAAGAGTGTGCTGAGAAGAACGCTGGTCCCTTAAGGTGTCATTATCTGTCGTTTTGAATGTCCAAAAGGCCGTCTGGTTAAAAGACCAAATTTTCTCCGAGGAAGGTTGGTTAAAGACTTGATTTTCTCCCATCCTAAGGTGGTTGGATCTGGGTTAGCGGGAAAACATGCAAGTGAGGTATACAAAGCGCTGAGAGCTAAAGAAAGAGCATAAAAGTCTACACCCCAGACCGCTTAAAGAATTAAAGAGAGCTTATGCACAGTTTTAGCTAATGCTAAAATTTTCTCTCCTGAATTTCAATTTCCAACCTGGAATGTAACTAATTAAAATTGAATGAGTAAATATCGTCAACGTAAAATCTAAATCTCTCATAAATTACATAATTTAAGCAACACAGTAAAAATACTTCAAATGTCTCATATTTCTTAAGAAATATTTATTGGTAAGAGTAACTAAATAAATTTTTGTTTCCGTTATTTGAAGAAAATTTAAACGAACTTAAATAAGAAACGGAAGACAGAAATATAATAATTTTTGTTGATTTAATATAAAATTTCCTCAATATATTTAATATAATTGGAGTAAAATTCACAAAAAAAAGGATTCTTGTTTAAGAGCACTTAACAACAGAAAGGGTGATATTTTGCAACCGTTATACAAGGGATGACTTTAGAAAACAAATAATATCAAGGCTCCTTTTTGCATCAGTAAGATAAGATCTTCTTGATTAAAATAATGACAATTTTACATATGAATTAATCTCCAAAAGTTGTATTTTTATAATATAAAACCGCTCTATAATTAACCTACCTCTATCTGAGGAATATGTTAAGTGAATCTACAGAATCTCATTGAACTGATCATTTATTTATAATATGCAATTCATCTCTTCAAGCAAGAAGAATTTTGAGTCTAACCATTTAGTCTTTATCGCAGTGCGCGACAATTTAATAACGTGGCAAGAGTTTGCTTGGATGAGCGAGGGGCAAACCGAAATATGATTTGTATACCTTACACATTTTAAGAGATGCTGACATAAAGTACATTTTCACTCTTCTCGTCACAAGTTTTGCCCACATACCAAATAAAATACCTGTGCCAGAAGCTCGCAGCCTCCTTATGCCATCTTTGAAAAAAATGCATCCACTTTGCAGCTTGAACGAAAGTGAACTTCTCAGGCTTTAAAAGGATTAAGATCTCTCTTTATTTATATATTACTATTTAGATTACTGGAAAGTTCTAGACAATTCGAGATAGTTCTTAAGAGTTCTATGAAATTCTAAATAATTCTTGGACATTTTGAAAAAAAATCTGGGAAATTCTCTCTGAGTACTCAACTTTGAAAGGATCAGGAATGTTCATGAAAATAGAGAAATTTAAAAATATGATCACTCAAGTCACTACTGCAAAGTTTTAAGATCACATTAGCCTTTTCCTATATAATTGCCGTAAAAGAAATAAAATATATAACATTTTCTACCATAAAAAAATTAAAATCTCTTCCAGTTTATATATTTTAGTTTCTTTTCTTGCCTTATCGGTCTGTTTTATCCTCTTACCTACACATAAAAGACACTGTAGAAGAATATCCTTTTTTCTCTCTCCTTTCAATGCTGAGCACGATGCTGAAAGCAACGTAGTTAGTCAGACCCCACTTGGCCGAGAGTCAAAGGAATAAGCAAATCCAGCTACCTCCCCCCCATCGTACGATCCAAGTAGAGTCTGGAAAACATCCACTAGGCGGTCTTAAATTCCAGCAGTTTCTTACGCAGCGATAGAGAGAGGAGGTAAAAGAACTGTTTATCGCTGACAGTTTGGCACCTTAGCTGCCCCTGGGAATTCCCCTAAGTTGAGTTTATCTCCAATCTCACGCATGACGAGACTCTCCGTATTTAAACCCCTTAGGCGCCTTGGAAAAGTAGTAAAGGACAAGGCTCGCTCACAAGAAGACATCCCTTGTCTCAAGTCTGTATTTTTGTGTGTACCAAAACAAAGGCTCAAAATTCTCTCTTCTGTAAGGCATTCACGGTCAAACGGAAGCCTCTGCCCCCGCAGTCTTCTGAAGCAGCTGCTCCGGATTACTTCTTCGAGTCATTGAAGCACCCAGCCCCGTCGAAGTTACCCTGAGGTAGCCATTCTTCTCCCAAGAATCACCAAGGATTCCAGCTCCCTCCTCGAGCCCCAACTATGTTTATAACTTACGACGTCACAGCCTCGAAAATAAGGTGCCGACCATACCCTTTCTTTCGACTCTTCTCCTGACGAAGATCCATCCTTTGAAGACGCCAACAAGGTCATCTCGTCGAGCCCCTAATTTCCCTCAAGCCACCTTGAAGTCGCTGTCACCCTCTGATCCGTAAGACCGCTTTTTCCGCCTTTAATCTTGAGCCCATTTGGTTCTGAGCAATGTAGCTCGAAACTAATTAATAGAAATTAGACTTTCCCAGCAGTAACGATGAATCATTATCTAATCTTTATTTTTCCCTGTTATCATTTTGATAATTTTAATTTGTAAATAAAATTTATATTTTCTTATGTTTATCTTTAATTAACCTGAACGTCACTTTCGGCCTCGTTACTCAAATCTCGCCAACCTCTAACTCGACCTGATTAGTTAAGCGTATTGACCCCGCGCTTCAACCTGACTTTTCTAATCCTTGCCTCAACGTAGCGTCACTCATTGGACAGTTCGCTTCAATAGCCTGAGTTCTCCCTCTTCATACTAATAATAGATATTATATTATATAGTCGGCTATGCAACGATAGACGCTAATACTGGAACAAGAGGACTTCAAACCTGCCTAAGAATTAAAATCCCTCAAATTCCAAGTAAGTTCTTTATATTAAACAGGATTATCTCCTTAATATTAAACAGAATGTTTCTTAGCTCAATACATAGAGAATTTTAAATGGTTCTAGCAATCGATAGGCAAACTTTTTGAGAGGAAGTTTGTAAGAGATAATGAGCTCATAAATAGGACATTATCTTTTCGCTCATTATGAGGGATTATGCACATTAATAATAGGGCTTTACTTCCGAGATAGAAGGTTTTTTTGCAATCTATTGGAAAACATTTAAAAAATAATTAGCCAGGGGTGCTGTTTTATATGACGGCTATCTTTATTTATTTAAATGTGAGTTACAAACAGTGATAGTGTGCCATTGTTAATTGACTTTAAAATATTGCGTAAAACTTAAAGTTTAGGCCCTTAATCATAAATTGATGTTTACATGAATTAAGATTCCTGCCCTGGATTAGATAAGAAAGGGAATATTATTTTTTTCTTTTAATAGAAAACCTCCTACTTCCTATATAGACGAAATATCTGTCACTTTCTGTAATTCAGATATCCAAAATGGTCTGAATTCAGTTCTGGGAGTGCTATGGTAAAACCATTATTTTGATTGCTCTTAAAGCAGAATAGATGCAAACTTCAGGGGTTCTTTTCAACAAGAATTGACTATGAAAATATTTTGAGACTACGAACAGAAAATATACTTGACAAAGTATTTTCTTAGTTTTAATCAACCAGATTAAATTTTTGTAACAAATTTTATACCAGTTAAGTTTTAACAAATATTAACTTCATCATCTTCATTGTTTAGGTCGAAGTGAAAAAAATATTATTTAAAGTACAATATTTTTGTAATCATTTATTTTAATAGGAAATGTCTTGAGTTTTGTTAAATTTAACATTCAGTTGGAAGCAGGAATGGGTGAAAAGGAACGTGACTTGCAGTTTTCTTCAAGGCATAACCAAAATTATGAGTGACTAAAAATGATACATTTTCTATTGTAATACTTACAAATTAACCAAATCACAGTAATTCGTTCTTTTAAGGATTTTGACATTCAGCTCTCCATCAGCCTTTCCATGATGCAAATTTTCGAAAGATCACCCACTTATGGTTCATGCCGAGAAATCTTACGATATAATTGAGGAGTTAAATGTACGGATGAAACATCAAGACCTATCTTGAGTCTAGAAAAGGTGAGTTGGAGAAATACTAAGCCAAATATAAAAGGTGGTTGATCTTCAATCTGCTGGAGACATCTTCTTCGCCTTCCTCATTGATATTTATTCCCGGCATAGGCAGCGCTCTATTGCCTCGGAGAAGAAGCGACGTCACGAAAATGAAAGGATGGCAATGGCTTCGAATATAAATGATACTTTATAAATTCACCCGAAATTGAGGTCAGGTTAAGCTTCTTGATAATAATAAAATATGATATATTTTGTATGGTAATCTTCATGCCAAAGAGTTTTCACAAAGCGCCAATTAACTAAAGAAAAGTTGTAAAAAAGCGGCAGGTCTAAGAAGCAGGCGCGAAGGCATCAATGGTTGGGATAAGCATATTCAGGTAGGCAGAATGTCCCGGGGCAAATATACTGTAGAAAAAACAATTATTCATATAACACAGACATTTAGGAGCAAAAATAAGTAATGAAGCAGAACTGAGGCGTGTGCTCTGAGTGGGGCAGAGAAGATCATGGAGGAAGAGAGAGAGAAAGGATCTAACTCATTTAAGGGCTTATATGAAAAAAATATCCTTAAAGTTGATCTTCTATTGAATTCTGTGTAGTACAGTTTGGAAATCATCTGAGTTGCAAGGAAGAAACTATCAGGCATAAAAAAAGGGCTGCATAAATGAGAAAAAGTTGAAGAGGTCGAAGAGCGGAATGATGTAAAACAGAGAGAAGTGAGTTACATTACCCAAGTGTGGATTCGATGAAAAGAAGGAAGTGCAATCCAAAATAGGTTTTTGCGAATACAGATTAAGAGAAAGAGTTTTTCATTAAGCCCCGTCCTATCCTGTTCAGTTTCAGATACTGTTTAGAGAGCTGTTAAGTGAAGATGTTATAAAAGTATAGTAGTTTTTTAGGAGTTTTACTATATTAGGTTGGGAAGAGGAGAGATTGATTTACTTGCCATCAGTAGGAACAGTTGTTGATCTAGGACGAATCCTTTCTTAAGACCGTAAAAAATCTACGCAGTCCGAAATTAATCATTTCCAATATGAAAATATTGAGCAGGAAATTAAAAGTAAAGATTAAAATCATTTATGTGAACTTTACGAGACATCCACGAATTCACCGATGACTAGGGAAATTTACAGTCAAAGTCCCCCATTTTCTTTTCCATGCATACAGAATGGGTGACATGATGGTCGCAATGTAGAGTAGAAAACCAGATAGTCTCGTTACTCACTCTGTGCAGACAGACTAGGTCCTTCATTTCCCGCTACCACCACCTGTCCATCAAACAAGCAAACGGCAATTTTGAGCTTCTTTTGACTCCTGGTAGCTATGAGGTTACGACTAGTCCAAAACTGGCCATGTGGATGTTTTGATGGTCTAGGGAAACTTACGAGAGTAGGCTCTGCTAATAGGTTGTTTTTATTAATATAGGAGGCAGGATGGTAGGCTTATTAAATGGGAATAATATATAGGTGGTTGTGCCAATGTTCAATGATACTCTGTTTGCATTTCTTCCTCGATAGATAGCTCAGGGTTGAGGCTAGGTTTTAACGTATTTAGATTTGTGTGATTTATGGAGACTTCCGTAAAGTGGATAAATTTTAATAAACTAGAAAAAAGTAACATGTTATTAATTCAAATTAAAAAAGGAAGGGCTACCAGGACATAACCTTTAGGAACTCTTATGGACCAGGTTAAAGGGGGGAGTCAACGCAATTTTCGGCCACTGGTAGTTGTCTGTTTGTCATATAAGATGACAATCAAAGAATAGTAATGCCACTATAAGACAGTTTATTGACAATAATTCTGTGATTTACTGCATCGAATAATTAGAAAAATCAATAAAAAGGGAACTAATTTTATGAGAGTAATTCAAAGAATCTTATGTTTTGATAAGAAAATTTGAATAACTCAAAATGCGCCAATATTTAAACCAGAATGATAAGGAATTTAAGATTTTATTTTAAGAAAAAAAGACCCAAGTCTTTTGTAAATTTGCTTTAGAAAATCTGGAATTAGGTTGGAAGTGAGGAGAGAGGACTGTAAATAGTTAAATGGTTACTACCACCTAATTAAACCATTGGAAAAAACACGGGCAAGTTTAGAGCAGGAAAGGAAAACTTTATGTGATAAAGATTTATTAAAGAGGAGATATTAGTGGATTAGTGATACGATTATAAGCGGTAAAGATGTAAATGTAAAAAGGGACAGAATTATATGAAGTAGATGTGTTTTTAAGACTTAAAATTATTGAGATTATTTTATTCTTAGTATATGAATGGTGAAGAGGAATTGGTTTTTACGGGTGCTATGTTACTCATTGCGTTCCTTTTTTAACTGGCGAAATGCAGTTATCTACACAGTGGGGTGGGGATGATGGGGCTAAAATAAAAGTCGAACACTTGGGCAATGTTATGATCATTATCTCGAGATTTTCCATTCTAGATATTCTCAGAAATAGAGTGGTTGGAAGAATTATTGGTTACTAGTTTATTTAAATTATTTAATATGGGCTGTTTAACGGAATAGCTGGCTCATTAATTCGAGATGGAAATAAATTATTAGTCGAGTATTAAATGTTATGTTATAATATTTTGTATTTGTTATACGAAGTAAGGTATACATTTTCCCGTTTATACTGTCAAGAGAGAATAGGTTTTGGTAAGCTAAGGACGATTGGTATCTCGAGTGCTCCTTTGGCCATGAAGAGGAAGACTCTCGTTATAAGTTCTCTCTTGTCTGAGGAAAAAGTGCCAAGAACTTTGGGGAACTTCACGCATACTGAAGAAATTAAGAAATTCGCCCTAAATTTAGTGATTCGATCTGAACCCAAAAGGATTTCAGTTTTATTGCAACCCTTTTCCACTTTCGACTGATTAATTTAAGTGAAAAGTTGTGGCATGTGTAATAAATACGCAATTTACTCAAAAGAAGAAAGTACTTGGAGCTATTGGGAGGACAAAGTCTTAAGCTTTGTCAAGAGGCATCTTGCCCTTCGGGACGCAATGTGGATCATTGTTTGGTCCGTAACTATTGTTTATATTTGTCTTAGGATCCTTAAAGGCGGAAATGGTAGCTTACCAAGTGTGCTTATATCATTTCATTGCTTACTTATTTCTTTCTCCCTTCTTCCAATTTTCCTCTTATTTTTTCTATTTCTGTATATAATTTTCCTCTTATCTAACTTAACGAATTTCCTCTCCCATCTTTTGAATTCCTTAAGAATTTGACAAACTTCAAAAGTTTGGAGTTAATAATTCACACAATTGAAAGTAAAAACAATTAGCAGTGATTTATGTTAAACTTTCGATTGTTTTTATCTGAAATAAAAAAAAATATATGTAGGATATTGAGCATAATTGGCTTCGCGTCGTACACCATCCTAGATCAAATAATCCAAGATCTTCCTTTCTCTGCTCTTTGGAAAATATCCTTCACCGTTTCGTACCACTTTTTACCTGTCATTTGCAAGATCTTATTTTTTTCATTAATGTTTCCCATCAATCTTTTAGTATTTTTTGGCTTTAGTGAATAGTCTGATGAATAAGAATGCTTCTCTAATGTCGCAACATAGAGAGTATTGATATTTATTTAATAAATTATAATATTTCTTGCACTTTTCTAAAACCTTTTTATACCTTACATCTGTTACAGCATAATTTGTTTATTTTCTATGATAATTTTTTTTAGAACAATACAAAAACAGAACAATAAAAAAATCTTTTCAGTCAGAAAACCATCTCGATTACAAATACTCTTGTACAGCATGTTTAATATTCTATCAATGGACTTTAAAAATTAATATTATTATTCTTTAAATACCCCCCTTCCCTTCAAATTTCAAAAATTTTTCTTTGTGAAAAATATTTTACTTCTTAGTACGAACATTCAAGCTACCACGAATCACAATCTCAGCGAGCAAGTTTTATCAAGCCTCTATTTTCGCACATCCCTTCTGGCCACAACGGGGATAGGTGCTTATGTCCCCCTATCTACACTGCCTGTACAAGGATCTGCAGCATTACATTTCCCACAACCATTAAACTTCCTCCACTTTAACCTTTTTCCTTATGGAACCATCCTGAAATCCTTCTGTAGTAAATAGCCTCGTTGGTTTCGCTTTAAATTCGAGAAAATCTATGAAGAAATAATTCAGAGCCGATTAAACAAATAATTTGGTCTCCGATTGATATCATTTATTTTAATTTACCAATAATCTACAAAATAAATTTTATTAATTCTATCTACATTGCTTACCATTATAAAATGGAAATTAATTTGAAATTAAAGTAAATAAATCCATGGACACCAAAACAATTAGTTAAAAGCCTGCGCATCACAAGGACTGTAAATATTAAATGCCTCCTTTTTCCCTAGAAACATTTCTTTCTTTGTTATCTTTTGTTTCCCTCCAGCTTTGGGATGTCCTCATTTCATACATTTCCTATTTTATTTCGATAATAAAAGTAGAATCACGCAAAGTCCATCACATAAAAAACAGACATGTAAAGATAGTTTAATTGCACATTAATTTGAATTTCTGCTTCATACGTAAGTTTATAACTCGGCGAAACTTAGCTCAGTTAATTAACCGGGCACCCTGTAACTGTGTTCGACATGTATTTCAAACAAGAACGAGGAAACTTATACTTACCTTCTTAGATACTCGTTTCTCTATTAATTATTTAATAAATTTGGAAGTTATGAAAGATTAGTAAAGATTGCTGTAATTTTAAACTAACTTGTAAAAGGATGATCAGGTTGAGCTTTGATGCGTATCTGATATTCATTACATGTGAAATATGGATCCATCATATCCAGCAATGGGACAACCTTCTCCTATAGAGGACCTTCACAGATGAAATAATGCATAAACCAGAATCGTAAAAAGTCAGAAGGTGTGAAAGCACTTTCAATATCGGTCTGTACTTTATGGCTTCGCCTGATAACCTTCTTACATATTATGAATTGTTTTCCTATAAAGTGAGGTCATAGTGTAGAGGAGCGAATGTGAGTGTGTATGAAGGTCCATTCTCCCACCCATTTTCCCAATACCTTTTCCTTCCCTCTGTAAGAATGTGTGTGTGAGTGGAAATGGGTTTTTTATTATATTTTCTTTTGTACATATGTATTTTATTTCGTGTTGTATGAAAAAGGTTATTTAACATCTCATGTTTTTTCTTTAAATTAGCTACTAAATGTTAAAGATTTTTCTGAAACAGCACTCAAGTAAAGATTTAAATTAACGTTGCCTGCATTTTGTAAGAGCGACTGAAATAAAAACATTTTGAAGAAATTAAAATAAAATTTAGGAAGTCTTCTAATAGTAGTTGATTGCGGAGGGCTTTAATAGCCTAAAGAAAGACTGAGCCTTGACGAAAATTGAGCTCGGAGGCACCAGGCCCCATAAGACGCGCGCACCCAGATCTTGTCCCAAGAGTGACTGCCGGCAAGATTTTCCCCCCGGCGGCCGGCAAATCGTAAACCGTGGTACCAAGTAAGATAACTCCTCTTTTTGTTGTCTCTTGTCTTTTTGTTGTCTCTTCTTTTTGTATTTGTTCTTTAGTAATTGTGTATATATTTTCGATTGGTAAAATTTCAAGATAGGATTGTTTTATTTATATATAAATAGGCTCGTGTGCATATTTACCCAGATTTTTGTAAATATTATTGTATTTTTGTTAGTGAAGGACTGTACATACAATCCTTTTCATTCTCCTTCGATTTCTCACGTCCGGATTAGTGTATGAAGCGGGTTGGATCGATTGGGGTTAGTCTAGATTTTCGGATTACTACATTTGGCACTTAAATAGGGACGTGAGATCTCAAAACTGGGAGCGTGACGGGATTGGATTGCAGTCCATAACCAATAAGAGTGACAGGTAGTTTGGTTGTTTTTAATCTTTGTCTATCACTGTTACTAACCTGGGAGGATGGCTTCTGTGGAACAGGGCCTCCATGATGAGATCATGAGCTGAGGTTGGAATTGAGGCAGAAAAAGGATGAATATATGATGTTAAGAAACGTGATTGATGGATTGAAGAGTGATGTGATGAGTATGGATGAGAAGATAGACAGGATGAGGAAAGAAATAGACAAGAGACAGAAGCAGGTCGACTAACGGATAAAGGACTTCTATGACATGAGGAAGGGGTCAGGACCGGCCCCAGGACCCTCGACCTTAACCCCTGCTTCGAGTGAAGGAGATAAGGCTAAAGGGATCAATGGGAGTGTGTGCGAGTCTAAAGAGGATAGGGCGATTATGAGTGATAGGAAGTATGGAGAATGGAAGAGAGTTGAACGCAAGAGAAGAAGGAAGACTAGTTCAAAGGGGAAGGACAGGAAGGTAAAAGGCAAGAGTGTGCACTCATTGTACTCGGATGAAGGAGAAAGTGATTGTATGATTTGTATGAGTGGAAGTGAAGGCAGCTCAAGTGAGAGTGAAGTGAATGTGGGAAAGGGTATTTTGATAAGGGAAGTGCCAAAGATAGATAGGTTTAGGTTGCATCGTGGGAAAAGTGTGGAAGAATTCTTCGGGGAATTTGAGCGATATTGTAAGCTCAAGTACCCGGAGAATAAGGGATACTTGTTGAATGTTTTGGGGGAATGTTTTGAGGGAAAAGTATTGGAGTTTACCTGCGTGATTACAAGTGTGGGGTAACGGAGGTACGATGTGGTGAAAGAGAGATTGATTGGGCAGGTGAAACGAATGAAAGAGAGTGTAAAATATAAAAGGGTGAATGAATTTGAGAAGGCTCGAATTGGGAAGAGTGAAAGTGTGAACATGTATGCACATAAGCTTGAGAGTATGGCGAGAAAGAGGTATAGTGATGATGATGTAAATGAATGTAAACCAGTGATGAGGAAGTTTCTGGACACGATCCCGCTAAAGGTAAGTGAATGGCTGAGTGGAAAGGGAAAGAAAAGAATGAGACTGACAGGTGAACGGTTGATGTGTGAGGATGTGTTGAGCTGTTGGAAGATAAACAATTTGATGAGGAAAGCGATCCAGAAGAGGATAGATGGTACAGTGTGAATGTTGGGGGTAAGAAGCCCAGGAGCCTTCATCCACCCCAGCAGTTTGTCACTACAGGGATGCCATGAAGTCTGCAACATCTGGAATGATGTCGAACTTCCTGGGCCGGCAGAATGGATGACGAAATTGAGGGTGGTCGAATGGAGGGAGACAGATGAATGTCAAGCGTGGCAACGGGTAAATGAGAGAAAAGCCGAGGTATTTCCCAGCAAACGAGAGACCAAATGGTAGGAGAAAGATTGTGGAATGTCTTCGGTGTAGAAGGAAAGGTCTTATGTTGGCAGAATGTAGGTGGACGTCTGGTGCATGTTTTGGGTGTGGAAAGAAGGGGCATATGATGAAGGATTGCCAGGAAAGTGTGAAAGAGTGCTTCAAGTGTAAATAAATAGGTCATTTGAAGAATGATTGTCCGAGGTTGAATGGTGGAGCCACTGCTGAAGGGAGTATGAATTATGCTTGTGGTAATTGTGGAAAGGCTGGTCATTATGCAAGGATGTGTCGTGACCAGAGGAATGTATGTAGCTATTGTGCGATGGAATGACATTCGAGTGAAAAGTGTTTGATTAGACTGAGAGCGCAAGGTGTGAATGGAAAGTCTGAAGCAGGAAACTGAATTGTAAAAGTGTACTTGGTGAAGTATCCTCTGGATGCATGAGTGTAAGTAATGTGTTGGTAAGTCTGTCTAGTGTGAAGGTGCTGTCTGGTAGATGGTATCAGTGTCTGCGTGTGAAGGTGGAATTGAATGGAATTAAGTCATTGGTTTTAATAGATTCTGGATGCAAGATGATCTTGGTGTATAAAGATGTATATGACAATGTAAGCGAGAAAGCCCTCCTGTCTGAGTGTAAGGGTATGTTGGTAGGTATTGGTAATAGGAGAGTGCCTGTGATTGGAATTACAAGGTCAGCTTTTCAAATGCATGGTATGTTGATGAATGAATATGAATTCTCTGTGATTGATAAGGTTAGTAGTGAGTACGGTGTGATTTTGAAGTATGATTTTATGAAAAGGAATCGTATGGTTGTGCATCCTGGGAGTGATCAGATTGAGAGAAAGATTGGTAAAAATGGGGTGTATAAGTTGTATAAAGGGAAAGGTGGTAGCGTTTTGAGGAGTATGTTTACTGGTGACTGCTATGGAGAATGTAAGGCTTGTGAAGAGTGAAAGGGTGTCTGGAGAGTGAGTTGGAGTAAGGATGTTAGTTTGAATGTAGGTGAGAACACTGTGATATTGGATGGAAAGGATGTGAATTATAAGGTAAGGCGTGTTGCTTGTGTGTTTGATGGCTTGATGAAAATAAATAATTCTTTTTTATGTGTGCAAGTGGACCGTAGGGTGAAGGGACAGGTGAGGGGCATCCAAGTCGGAGATGTACTGGGTCAGGTCACCTCTCCACTGTCAATGAGGTAAGTATGGATGATACACGGATGTCAGGGTAAATGTTGCAGGTGAAAAACGTGTGAATGGACGTATAATAAAGTGAAGAGAATGGTGGAATTAGATGGATGTTTGACTGAGTATAAAAGGGAGGATGTGTATCGAATGATATTTGAACGTAAGGGAGCCCTCAGTGAGGGTGATCTGGATTTCGGGGTTGCAAAACTCCCAGAATTCAAGATTATCCTGAAGGAGGACTCCCCAATCTATCAGCAGCCGAGGCATTTCCCTCGTCTGGTTGCTGATGAGATTGAGGAGCAGTGTTTGGAATTAGAGCAATTGGGGGTGATTGAAGAGAGCATAAGTGCATGGAATAGACCAATTGTGCCTGTACATAAGCCGGATGAAAGATTGCGTTTGTGTGTAGATTATCGAAATGTGAATGAAAGGACTGTAAAAGAAAGGTTTCTGATGTATGTGGTATCTGAGTGTGTGTATAGTATGCATGGGATGGAGGCTTTTACGAAGCTGGATCTGGTACGGGGGTATTACCAGATGCCCATTGCTGAAGAGAGCCGGCCAGTAACATCCTTCTCTTCCACAAAGAAGCATTACCAGTTCCGGAACCTCAGCTATGTGTTGGCTAATGCTCCCGGAGCCTTCCAGCGGGCAATGAATGTTGTGTTGAGTAAGTTTGCAAGTAAGAATGTGATTGCGTTTATAGATGATATTTTGATTATGACTAAGACTTTTGAGGAGCATATGAGATCGGTGAATGATGTATTGAGAACGTTGGAGAGTGTTGGCGTGAAAGGAAATGTGGCAAATTGTGAATGTTTGCGAAAGAAGTGGAATTCTTTCGGCATATATTGAGGAAGAATGGGTTACGAAAGTTGCCAAAGTATGTTGAGAAGGTGCAAATGTTTCCTAAACCGGTGACTGTGAAGCAACTGAAGTCATTTTTGGGTTTGATTGAGTTCCAGCGAAAGTTTATACGTGATTGTTCTGGTGTGAGTAAGCCTCTGACTGAGTGGAAGGGCAAGAAAGGTAGTACAGTTGTCAGGTGGAATGATAAGATGAATGAGTCGTATGAGAAACTGAAAGAGGCAGCGGCAGAAGATGTTGAATTGGCGTATCCAGATTATAGTGTGAATGCTAAAATGCTTGACTTGTATACAGTTGTGAGTGGGTTTTGTTTGGGAGGTTTTCTGATGCAAGAGCAGCGTTTGAATGAAGAGAATGTCAGGCAAATAATTGGGTATGTATCCAAGGCTATGAATATTGCAGAACGAAAGAATTCGACTGCGGAGCTAGAGTTGGCTGCGATAAGGTATTGTTTGAAAGTGTTGCGTCCGTTTTTGTATGGCGTGAGGTTTGTGATTAAGACTGACCTCCAACCTCTTGTGTATCTGCAGCGTATGAAGTGGGCTGATAATAGGATTGTGAGGACTTTGGAAGATTTGAGTGACTTTGACTATGTGATTGAGTATGTGTCTGGTGAACGGGATGGAGTGGCTAGTTGGATGTCAAAGTATCCTGGTACGAATGATGAAAATGCGTGTGGAGTGAGTGATCCGGAGTATTTGCCGAAAGGGATTATGAATGGAAAGGGGAGTAGGGGTGGTGGTGATTCCTTGTTTGAGAGTGTATGGAATGGTTAGCAAGATTTGAAAAGTGATGGAGTAGATGTGAGAGTGCCCGATAGTGTGGATGACTTAAGGAGGGAGGTAATGAGTGAAGTATTTAGGAAGCCTGAAAGCATTGGTATGGCAAGGGTGCGGAACATCATGAAAGAATTGAGAGCGATGTGTATACCATTTCAAGAAATGTTGATTGTAGTGAGTCGTTTGTATTGAGGGATTGTTTATGTGCACTTTGGTGATGAGAGACAGATTGTGTACAAAGATGAGAAAATAAAGGGTTGGAATGCTAGTGTGGTGCATCTGGAGTGTTTGAGCGGTGTGCACTACAATTGAGTGATTGAAAAGTGTTACTATATGAGAGAGAAGAATGATTGTCTGGATAAAGATGAGTGTGTAGTCAGTGATGATGTGGGTGTTGATGGTGTGGATGTCAGTGCTGATATTGGTGTGCTTGTTCTTTCTGTGTATGCGAACATGGTGGACCTAATATGATGGAAGCGAGAGTGAAAGTTGGTGAAAGGTTCTTTTGTGGCTTGATTGATACTGGAGCGCAAGTGTCTTTAGTGAATGAGAGGATTCTGAGTAAGTATGAAGAGTTTAGATGTTTCGAGCATAAACCTGTGAAGTTAAGGATAAGTGGATTAGGAAATGGCATGAGAGTGGCATGGAAACAGGTTAGTCTGAAAGTGAGTTTAGGTAATGGTGTGAACGTGAAGCATGACTTTGTGATTCTGAAGATGAGCAAATGCCGTTTTGTTTTATGCTTGGGGTGAACTTTGAGAGATTGAATGATTTGTCTTTGGATGCTGATAAGGATTGTCTTATGAAAGGAGAATGTGAGGTAATGAGATTGAATGAGTGAGCGAAGAATGTTGTCAAATTTTGCGGTATGCTTGAATTGGTGATGGATGATGAGAATGAGATTTAAGGTGATGATGATATTCTAGAGATGCAAGAGATGTGTCCTTTTGTTACTGAGTTGAAGAGGTGTGTAATGACGCGTGTTGATTTAATGAATGGCCTGAGTGTTTAAGTGATTTTAAAAGGATTTTGTTGTTTGTATGGATGTTGTATATTTTGTGAGGCATGGGGAGGGTGGTGATGATATGTATGTACCTGTGATGTCCTTGGTTGGTATGATTGGACTGGTGAAAGTTGTGCATGATAATTATGGGCATATGGGTACATTTAAGCTGTGGGAGTGTATGAAGGAGCGTGTGTTCCATCCATTTCTGAGAACTTTTGTGAATGATGTTGCAACTACGTGTGAAAGGTGTCAGAAGCAAAAGGGGCAAGGTGTGCATGCAAGTGAAACCACCGATGTTGAAAGTTGATGTGAAGGAACCATTTGAATTAGTAGGGATTGATTGTGTGTCTTTGCCGTGTACGAGTGCTGGGAATGTTGGTATGGTTCTTATGGTTGATCATAAAAGTAAGTTTGTGTGTGCAGCGCCTGTGAGAGATAAAAGGAGTGTGACTGTCGCACGTGTGGTTGAGCAGTTGTTTTTTCCTATCCTATGTGCGTATGGAAGCCTAGAAGATGACTGAATTTGCAGGAGAAGTGTTTGAGAAAATGTTTAGAAAGAATGGTGTGGAGCATGTGAGAATGACTCCGTATGTACCATCTTCAAATGGATTGGCTGAACGTACCATAAGAACCCTGTGTGAGATGTTGAAAATGATGAGTACGACAGTGAATGACTGGGATGTATGTCTGGGAAGAGTGTTGTGGGCGTATAATTCGACTGTGCATAGTGCAACTGGAATGCCCCCATGTCAGTTTGTGATGAATTTTGAAAGGCGAGTGAAAGATAGGTTTCGTTTAAGTAAAAGTGAGCAGAGTGTATGGTGTGAGGCACATGAAAAGTTCTGTTCATTTGAATTAAGTGCGAAAGTATTGAAGGCGAAAGAAGTGAAGGGTAGGTTGAATGTGTCAAAGATGAGTGAGAAGTTTGATGGACCTTATAGAGTTGAGAGAGTTTTGGAAAATGGGCTGACGTATGTTTTAGACAGTTTGAATGACGGTATGACTGAGAAAATGCGGGCTCATTATAGTCAGTTAAGGAGATAGAGAGAACCTCCTGACTACCTAGTGAGTCATCCAATGTATGAACTGTGCAGAGAGAGATTTAAAGTGCATGATGATGGGATTGAATGTGAGAGTATGGATCTGTCTGGGAAAGAGCTAGTCTTAGTCTCAAGGAGTAGAAAGCGTACAAAGAAGAGTGAAAGAAAGAATGCAAGTACGAATGAAAGTAAGTCTGAGCAGAGTCTTTCTGGTATGGGGAAGCTTGAAAGAGAGATTGAGTGTTTGCAAAAACAGGTGAGTGATTTGGCTGGTATAAGTAGACGAGTGAGTGAGCTGCCTGTGCCTTATTTTTCTGGTTTTGTGAACAGTATGAATGATAGTGTGTTTCGGCAGAATTAACCTAGTGTGAATGATTTTTCTGGTTTTATGAATGGTAATAGTAGGGGTGAGTTTGACGTAGTGAATGATAAAGTGGCTGATTTTTCAGGTTTCTGGTGGGAACCAGTCGAAGGGGTTTCTGGTATGCCTGTTGAGAATACAGGGGATGTGAGTGACCTGTCTGTTTCACAAGAATGTACCTTGAGTTGGATGAGAGTTGAGAGTGAGGAGCTGATGAATGGGGGTATAAAGAGTAAAGGTTCTGAACAGAAGAGTATGAAAGAGTTCTGTGGTGAGATGGGAGAACTGATAATGAGAGCTAAAAGTATGGTGGATGATATGATCAATAGTGACGATGAGACTGAAAGGACGACTGATGAACAACCCTGACTGATTGCTACGCGTAGCCAGGGACCAGTAGACGAGTGTGAATGGGTACAGAATGGTGCGATTGAGTATAAAAGTTACCGTGAGTAAAGATTGAGAGTGTATTGTGAGTGACTGTGGTCGAATGGCTTAAGGAAGGAGGGGTGTGGTGGAGCGAATGTGAATGTGTATGAAGGGCCATTCGCCCAACCATTTTCCCAATACCTTTTCCCTCTCTGTGTAAGAATGTGTGTGTGAGTGGAAATGGGTTTTTTATTATATTTTCTTTTGTACATATGTATTTGATTTCGTGTTTTATAAAAAAGGTTATTTAACATCTCATGTTTTTTCTTTAAATTAGCTACTAAATGTTAAAGACTTTCCTGAGACAGCACTCAAGTAAAGAATTAAATTAACGTTGCCTGCATTTTGTAAAAGCGACTGAAATAAATTTTTTTGTTAAGAAATTTAAATAAAATTTAAGAAGTCTTCTAATAGTAGTTGATTGCGGAGGGCTTTAATAGCCTAAAGAAGGACTGAGCCTTGACGAAAATTGAGCTCGGAGGCACCAGGCCCCATAGGACTCGCGCACCAAGTTTTTGTCCCAAGAGTGACTGCCGGCAAGATTTTCCCCCGGAGGCCGGCAAATCGCAAACCGTGGTACAACGTAAGATAACTCCTCTTTTTGTTGTCTCTTGTCTTTTTGTTGTCTCTTCTTTTTGTACTTGTTCTTTAGTAATTGTGTATATATTTTCGATTGGTAGGATTTCAAGATAGGATTGTTTTATTTATATATAAATAGGCTTGTGTGAATATTTACCCATATTTTTGTAAATATTATTGTATTTTTGCTAGTGGAGGACTGTACATACAATCCGTTTCATTCTCCTTCGATTTCTCACGTCCGGATTAGTGTAGGAAGAGGGTTGGATCGATTAGGGTTACTCTAGATATTTCGGCCACTACAATAGTATTTATTTCGAGAGGCAGAGTTTGTGGAACTTGGTATTTCGAAATCGATTTTAATTTCTTCTCCCTCAGGAAGTGAAAAGACAGAAGAAGAAGAGAGATTCGGATTCATAAAGAAAAGACTGGATAAATCAGCAATAACGAATCTTCATGACGGCATTTAAAAGCCTCGCGTGAAAGTAGAAAGAAATCTAGGATTTACTAAACCTAGCTAAGCGTAATATAAGTTTATTTGTGGATTTAATAGGGATAAAACTATCTAATACTGCTCTAAAACGATTTATACACCAATTATTTATGCCCAAATGGGTAAATGCATATTAAAATATTGGCCTCTAAATTCTGCGCAAACACACACATAAAAGAAACATACGAGGGGTGGTCAATAATTTTTGCAATTCGGATATAAGGAAAAGTGTTTTATTATTTTTCAATATAACTACCCTCCACTTCAATGCACTTGCGCCACTTGTTCCTGTGGCTTTGAATTCCAGACAACCAGAAATCTCCCGACTGCTGTTCAATCCAATCCTGGACATCTTCATCGTCTCCAAACGGGCGTCCACGCAGTGCAGCCTTGAGCTGGCGGAATAAAAAGAAGTCGCTAGGGGCCATATCTGGACTGTAGGGGAGATGGTTGAGCTCCTCGAATCCGCAATTGCGCAGGGTAGCTTGTTCAACTCTGGCCTTGTGAACTTTAACGATGTTAAGGTCGATCATGTGGCGTGAGTTTTCTAGCGACCCAAAGGGCAGAGACCTTGGTCATGGCCAAATTGTCGTGGATGATGTTGATAACACTTCCATGTGATATTCCAATATCTCGCTCGATTTATTCAACCTTCACCCGTCGATTTTTGAGGATCATCCTCTCCACACGATCCACATTGTCCTCATTGGTCACGTCTGACGGGCATCCTGGACGAGGTCATCTTCAAGGGATTCACGACCATGGCGGAACTCCCTATTCCAGCGAGCAATGTTTGCATAGGAAGGCGCGGTGTCGGTGTACACTGCAACCATGTGTTCATGGATCTACTTTGCATTCTTGCCTTCCTTGGTAAAAAATTTGATCACTGCGCGGGGCTCAATCTTCCATATTGTTGAAAAATTTGTGACTGACGATTTGCGAACAGCTACTGCTTCTTAAATAAACGAGGCAGGGGAGTGCGGCTGTAGGTCCTGACTAGTCATAACTTGTCCTAACCCCCTCACAAACTGCCATCCTCTTTCCTCTGTTTTGCCTTACCGATTCATAAAACTTATTGACCGCCCCTTGTCTTACTTATCTCTTCAAAAGATTACATGATTTATTAATATATCTTTGAGTAGAAGCAAATCTTAGTCATATGTGTTTTCTAGAGTAACTTGCTGCTTCAATGTAACCTTAAATTCTCTTTAATTTTCTGGTCTCCTAAGTCATAATTTGATGTTGGAGACGATATTTTGAAAGGTGAACTCACTCCAATTGCTGTGTCCTTTAGATGAAACTCCCCAAAATGGTATTAACTCCTTTCCCAAATGTTCTGTTTAGTTTATTTCCATAAGAGCATTAATGGCTCAGGTTTACCGTTTCTTCTGCTCTCGTTTATTGGGGGTGTGGCGAAGCGGAGTGGAAACCCTCCTTCCAATTTCAGCTTATTCAAGCGACATCAAGTGTGGCAAGTGACCAGACAAAAACCCGATTTGAGGCACCTTCTCAACGGATGCCATAAGTCGAAGACGCCCGTGGTTAGGAATCTACATTAATCATTAGGTCTCAACCACTGAAGTAAAAAAAGGCATTCAATTGAGTTTTCATCGGTGGTAGAACCCCGTAAACTTCCTATTTCTCGTCTACCTGAAAGATCTGAGCTCTTTTTGCCTGCCTTGGCGTTGGACTTCTAACGTCAAGGTGATGGTTCGTAGTTAGCAAGTGCAGTCACATAACATGCTGCAACGTCACGATCTGATCCCCCGTTAGCGGATATGCTGATAATAATCCCCTTGTTGATAAGTAGCTCCACGTGTGCATAGCCAATCATGACACCACTCTCATTTCCCTTCCAGTCTTCACAGCCCAACAATACCCAGTCTTTAGTATGTTCCACAACCCTGCTGATGGGGTATTGTATCTCCTTTCGAGGCATTTATATCTAAATACCCAAATGTGGACTGTTGTGTGCCCTATGTTCTATTCTATAAAATCTATATGAATATGTAGACTTAAAGACCGTCAACCGTCATCCCCTATATTAGTCTATACACCAAATCCATACAACTGGGATTTATGTCCAGTAACTCCTAAAGCAAGGATACAGTAAATCAGTGCCAATAGATCTCCTTAAGCACCTTCCATAACATCTTTGGCTGGCCTATCTGAGCAATTATTTTGGGTCCTCCCTACCACAACCTAGTTATTGGTTGGGTGGCCTGCCAGGTAAGTTTAACTCATACTCACATACCCCTCAAGCTGACCCATAAAGAAGGTTTTATGACCTTGATGTCAAAACAGAATAAACCTGGATACTTTCCCCGCCACAGACGAAGATCGAGCCTGGTATCTTCTGTCAATCCAGCGATTAGCGTATTGATCTTTATGTGAATTTCATTATCCGGTCGGGGGATCTCGTTCCCAATGGAAGATCGGGCGGCACAACTCACCTTTCGGAAAGATCTTTTGTGGCGGTACCACAGGAGGGGAATCGAAGTGGCAAAGGACGCTTTGAAGGATGTGCAAATTATTTGACCAATTTATGGCCATGCAAATAGAGTGTAACCCTGAATACTTGGCTAAGATACAAAATATTTCATATCTCTTTTTTTATAAGTTCAATTCTGACGAGTCCTACCATCGTTACCTAAACTCCTCATTAATAGGTCCTAAACAGCGACGTCGATCAAGGCCCGATTGTTTGAACCTGTGGAAGGGGATATTTGTTTATTGACGCAACATTTCAAGAATGAAATGAGACACATTCTTTTTAAATGACACCAACTAGTCTATTCTGTCTTCCTACTAAACCATCCTGATCTTAATCAAAATTAGTAAACACTCCATTTATTTTAAGAAAATACGAATACATTTATATTCGTTTGATTCATAATTTTACATTGATGTCTTCTATTTAGCTTAAATATTTTAGGCTTTTTATTAAAATTAGGGCGAAAAATAAAGTCAAATTCGCAACGTAGGTTGATTTTCACCAAAGAGCGACTAAAAATGAATTAGATTTCTCATTAATTCTTAATTTTACTTCCTGAGGACCCCCGTTATCCAAACAATTAGTAAAGACCATTCAAATATATAGGATTGGTCAGCATTGGAGTGATTAGAAGAATGCTTTTCTCATTTTCCCTAAGAAATTCAAGTGAACCTTTCAGTTATTCAGATGGAATAAGGTGTATGTTTTAGCACACACAGACGCACGCAAACGCTCATGCAAATTTACACGTAAATCGCTTTCTTTCTGTTGCCTTTCAGGATTTTTTATCTACATCTCTAATGGATTGTAACATTGCCAAAGAAAAAATAAGTATTATTTTCTTCTTATGCCGTGTTGGTACCTAAATATTAGCAATAATGAAAGGTGTGAAAAAGTGGAGGTCATAGCCCTGATTATACCCTAAATCTAAGAAATAAAAATTACGAACGAAATTCAACTAAGTGATGTTATAATTATTTTAATAGTTGGGAAATGCTGATCAAACACTTGAAATGCCAAATTTCGAATAGAGTAATGATTAGGAGGGAAAAAATTGTACCGATTAATGATTGGTTGAAAGACAATTGGTGTTTAGCAAAGAAGGTTGTGACCGAGAATGTTTAGAGGTGCAGGGGCTTGCTAAATCAATGAGGGAAATTAAAATTGTAAATATAATGTATTCATATAAGTAAAGCTGTAATTTTTTTATCTTTATTATTAATGATTGCTAGAAACCAAAATAACTTTCTAAATATATTTATATTTTAATAAATATTAATCATTAATTGAATAATTAATATAATATCCATCATTTTTAACTACGAATCCCAATCTCTCTACTAACTTCTCAATACCATATTTGTAAAAATCGTTTGACTTTGACTTAAGAAATCTCTTTAAGGTTGATTCGACTTCCTCTGATTTTAATATCTTCAGTCTCTTCAGATGATTCGTTAAACTCTTAAAACATAGTTAACTGACGAGTCTAAGTGTGTTTAGTTTGAAGGATACCTCAATATTTATCATTCGTAATTGTTAATCTTTTCCATAGTATCTATTGCGTTATGAGGTCATGCGTTTTCTTGATGAAAGAGCAGACGGCACTAACAGGTAGAGGAACGCCCTTTTCAGAATTTCCATTGACTAGTGGGTTCTACTATACCACTACTAGAGTCGCTACTTGTAGCAATACATCTTAATGGATCTGCCTGTACATTCTAGTATACTCTCTAAAAATCTCCTCGAGGAAAAGGAGGGCTTTTGACTTTCCCCCTTTCTCCTTGGAGACGCCTTTGGTCATAGAAACCCCTTTGGGAACCAGACAAATAAAAATGCACCCATCTCGGTGGGAGAGGCTCGATAGTGCGATTCGCCTTAGATAGGTGAGGGGTCGCGAGGCTCGTCTGGCCGTGTCCACCACGTTTTAGATTCAGGTTCAGGCCCTGGTACCTGCTCAAATTTCTTTTAAGATGGAGGTCGGCTCGCCTGATCAAACGACAGTTATGGCGTAGGCCTAGTGCGTTTCCTGTCTGGATACCCGGCAGCCTGGGGTTGTAGAGGCATTTGGAGGCCCTACTCAGGTTAAGGTCATCCCTGAGGTGCTTTTACCTCATATGGTTATCTTCGTTTTACGAGCGAAGAAAACTCGATGAGAGACTCCGGATTCAAAGTACCCCTCACCTGTTTAACATCCTCTTGAGGCGGAAAGTGCGCCTGAGGACACATGGTGGGTGGAGGGACTTTATTCTTCGGTTGGTTTTCCATTTAATAGAAGGAGAAGCTGGCTTAATCCTCTCCATTCTCTCCTAAAGATAGTAAAGCAAAATGATAAAAAAAGACTAGGACTCTCATCCTTGAGGGGCTTTTCCTTGGATGGACATTTTCCTTGCCGTTTAGATAGCTGGCCAGGCCTTGACTCTCACCTCGAACTCGAGGCGCTCTCAGGTGGGGAGTAGCATACAAGGTGGAAGACAAAAACCAAAAGTTGCTAGTAGATAAAGTTGAGCCTTGACGACGTCGTGACAGTAAATTGAAGGCCTATAAGGCGTTTACGAGCCCTTTAGTATTAAATCTACTATTGGAATCGTGTTGACCAAAGGACACATGTTTAAACAGAGGGTAGTTAAAGACGGGACTAATAGGTACGTTTCCACGAAGTTGCCCGTTTGTATGAGGGGACCATTCTCATGAATGCAGCAGACACTGCCAAGGAGACCATTAGTGTTGCTCTTTGTACAATAAATAGCTCACTGGTGGAAACGACACAATTATATTTGTGAAATAAGTTGTTCATGCGAGGGAACTCATAAGTACTCTTTTAGAAGAGATCACCGAAGTGTTGACCGACCAAGAAGTAGTTAAGGTCAAACGTGAGAGGAGAAAACAGGGAGCTTGAGACTAGCCACTCTATTATTTGTTATCTTAGAACTTGAAAGGTTCCCTGAGTCTGGCAGTGGTGACTAGGAGACGCGGAGATGCTTGTATTTATAACTCCATTCAACCGTCAGCCACCTTCGACGCAAGGGATTACTACCGCGTCGTGGCACTGTTTCCTAAGCCATTTCCTCTTATAAATATAAGAACTTTTGTAAGGCTTCAACCAAACAATGGTATCAATTACTACAATTAAATCATGGCATAAATCTATGTCTACGCTATAGATGATATTGAAGCATTGTAAAAAATACTTTATTTATTACTAGCTAAACTGTAATTCTTTGAATAAATATTACATCAAATTTGAGAAGAGTAAGAGATAAATTGGAATCTTATGAGTTACCTTAAAATCAATTAAACGTCTTTAAAAAGGCTAAAAACAATTGAAGGAATTACTCCTAAGAGTTTTTAATAAAAAAGACAACATAACTAAAATGATATATTATTAATAATAAGCAAAATAAATTACTTAGCAATTAAAAGAAAATACTACTAATATACTGTACATGAAAAGGGAACAAAGCGCAAAGGCCATAAAGGAATGGATGGAAGAACGGACGCAAGGATAAAATCAAAGGAGGTGAAGTTGGTCTAGGGCAGGGGCGGGCCCTCACTCTTTGATGAGACTTTTGGGAGCAGACCACTGGCTGGAGTGGAAAACGAAATCTCCAAAGTGACCAAATATATGGTCACTTTATTAATGCCTAGCAAGATGGTTGGCCAGAAGATAGGCTTTCGCATGCTGGATCCGAACAGCGGGCCGGAGGTTGCCTGCCCTTGGTCTAGGGTGATAACAAGTTTTGTTTTGGGGTACCAATGTGAGGTTACGATGGCCTAAATAATTAAATGGATATTTGCATAGACGTTTTAAACATTAATAATCTCTAGAATTTAATCAGTTTTCAATTGAAATATGAAAAAAGAATAAGTTGGCTTTTGATTAATTTATATTTATTTAAAAATATTGTTAATCAATTTCACAAATCATCTTTTTAAATGTGGGGAAAGCGCATTTAGTCCTAGTGAGCTCCTTAGGAGGATATTACTGGATCTCGATCGGTGTTGAGTATGATTCAGTATTCTCAGGTCCCTCGTATTACCATGTTTCATCTAATGCCATTTTGGATACCATAGGAGTGAATCTTCACCTCATTCGATGACGTTCGAGTTGTAATAGACAAAAGTGTTTCTTTCACTAATGGGTGAGAGGAGAACGTAATCAAATTTGGCTTAAAAATAGGCGAATTTGAAATATAGATAAAGAGTTCTCTGGTTGCTTCGTCCTGTAAGTGACTGCGATAAACGTCCATAAATTCTAGATTAAAAAGTATAATTTTAGTCAAAGTTTCCATCACTTTTCTCACACTCAGAATCAGCCCATTTGCGTCTATTTATGGCAGAAAGTTCCTACTCTTTATGAATTGTATTTTCTCCTTTCTTCTTTTTCTTTCTGATGAAATTGATGAGATATTCTCAAAAGTATAATAATTGAAGAGAAAGATAAAAAGAAAGATATAGCGTTAGTGGCTCAGAATGGACATGAAAGGATAGTGAAAGACGTGACTAAGAAATGGGGTAAGAATAAAAAGAGCAAGGACAAGAGAAAAGTCCTGGAGAAAGACTCCAACTCAGAGGGCTCCACCCCGGAATCCGGAAATGAGAAGAGTTAAGAAGAGGAGGCTTCAAGTGGAGGGAAGAATAGCGACGTCAGTGACATGAGGGAAATTAGGAAAATAGCCACGGAAACAGTAGGAGATAAATAGCATGAGAAGTTAAATGATGTAACGCCAACGTGTCAGGAGGTTGATCTTCACCTCTACACTACTCTTGGCAACGACTCCCCGAAGAACTTGGATATAGTGAGGATAAAGAGGTCATTGACCACAGGAAATTCAAATGGTTACAGCAAGATGAATACCCGTCGGATGTGTTATAGAAAGCGCCATTGCTTGGTAAACTTCAGTTTAGGGTGGATGATGCCATCTTTGAAAAATGGAGGATTTCAGAAAATTAATAAATAGGGAGCCGAAGAGATTTAGAGTGAAATTTAAAAAAATGGGTACTACAATTATTAATCTTATAGTAGTTGGAATTAATATGAACGGTCTAAATAAGAAGAATAACCATTTATGGAACGTGCTAGTCAGGGAGGAACCTGATATAGCTGTGACATGTGAGCACTGGTTGAGAATAGGAAAGTATGAGATGCGTCCTCATTATTATTATTTCTACACGAAGAGTCACTCTATGAGAGTTGGAGGAGGAAATGAAAGTTATGTAGCAATAGAGTTACATACCGAGACAAGCCGAGTGGTAGTATGGGGTAAAACCTCAAAGAAGAAATTGTTTGCCATGCCATAACTTTTTAGGCTACTCAGAAAGAACACACCGGTGATTTTCCTTGTCGACCGAAATGCGCGCTCCCTACATTCAGGGTATACCTCAGAGAGTAGGAGAGGGGAAAACTGAATCTGTTGATCAACAAGGTTATAGTGGTACGAGCTGGGCTAGAGTTTCCCACTTACGTAAAAGAAAGAGACCCAACCAAGCCCGAAATAATGCTAACCAGTAAGTACCTCCACTACGACATGTATGTCCGACCAGGACCTGAGTTACCAACGAACCCCAATTCCATAACGGTATTGCTGGCACTTACCCAATCCACATACCATTCCCGGTCAGGAAGCAATAGGCGAGGTTTGGTTGGGATAAACTCTGCGACGTAGTGGTGAAGTACAGGCCGCCTGTTCTAGAAGATAAAGGAGCAGAAGATATTGACCAGGAAATAAAAAAAATAGAGGTAAAGATAAAGAAAGCGGACGATGAAAGCATACCTAAGGTACGGTACCGAACCATCCCGGCTCCAAGTTGATCACCCGAATTAAGGATGGCTATGGGAGAGATTGAGACTATTAACCAACTAACGAGAGTTAAAGGCCCAACTGATAAGTAGTACTTTAGGAAACGAGGGCTACGTGATGAAGTAAGTGAAATGGTTAAGGTAAGGAAAGAGAGGTGTGTAAAAGTTTGTTTGATAGCCTAAACAGCGATGGAACCCGAGACTGTTTAGGCATTCAATCAAGGAAGGTAATTCACTACTGAAGAAAATGAGGATACAGAATGATATCGATTAAGTAATGAGTGAATGGAAATAGAGAAGTTGTTCAAGGACTATAGGAGAGAGGTATTCAACATTACTGAGAAGGAAACTGTCAACTTCAACGCGTACCATGAAACATTTAACGCGTACCATAAAATCGACAAGTCATCTATAGCGATCAATGGGTATAGAACCATCTGCACGCTCAATTTTATCGCCCGAGTTTGGAAAAGAATTGTATGCAGAAGACTGACTAGTGGAGCACCTCAAGACGAATCGTATTTTCAAACCCCAACTTTGCGCGTTCAGAAGAAAGGAAGGTGAAGAGATGTGGCCTTAGCGCTAATAACGGAGAAGCTGGTCAAAGAAAAGAGTGAAAATAAGATGGTGGACATATTGGCGAGTGATGAGCAGCAGACCTTTACCAAATTATGGAGTGATGAACTCAAGTATAAGTTGCTTGAAATGGAGTTAGAGAAGAAGATGACCAGGTTGATTTCATACTCCCTCTAAGCCATAAAACAGCCTATAAGCAGTACATGGATGACGTCATCCCAATTATCGTAACCTTTATGAGAACAGCCAAAAAGGTAGCCAAAATTATAGTTAAGATCCTAAGCCTTAATAGCTACGTAAGGAAAATTAAAATCAAGACGAATAGCGATAAATTCGTACTAATGTCCATCAACAGAAGGAATATAAAGAACATCAATGTTGAGGGTAAGATATGTGTGTATGTGAACGAAACGAAAGTGTTGGTGTTTAAAATTGGTAAAAAAGCGTTCAAAATTCATGAAGTGAAAATTATAAGGACAGCTAAGGTGAAGTTGGCACAATTAGGGACGTTTTTTGTCCTGTCACGCAGCACAAAGTAAGCCTTATTTTGTTCCGCTTCATGGTACTTCGAAGAGTGAAATGCCTTGACTTCACAAGGTTCAAAATAAATGTACCAGATGGATTAGACTTACTCGGAAGTAAGGATATGAGAAAGCAGGAAGAAATACATAGAGAAGTTGAAATGAAACATATCAATATAGTGTTACATGAGAGGATAAAAAAGAGCTGGAGGAAGAACGAGGAGGAACTGAGAAGTGGTTGGGAGGATGGATTTTGACTAAGAGATAGAATTATAATGAAATCTACATTTCAATGCATTAGGAAAAAGATAGACATCCATATAGATCCGCAGTTTGTATAAACCTTTAACTAGTAGGTAAGGGTAAAGCTGCAGGTGAAGTAAAATGAAAATGAGAGAAAAGAAATAGCATACATAGAATCAAGATATGGAGAATAAAATATCATAGTAAGATTGAAGTTAGCGGTAAGATTGGTAAAGAATAATTAAGGCAAAGGACGATCCAGTGACCTGGAAACAACTATACGCCCATATACTCCCAACACATCTATCTACACATATTCCAATTTCAATGCTTTCCTATAACTTATAATACTAATTGCAACCTCATACACCTTTAAAATCTTTGGATGTCTTTTGGTTCTGATCTTCTGTCGCATTCAGAACGTCGGAATTGGCCTCCCTGTTATTTTTCCTTACAACAGACCCATTTTCCTATGCTAAGAAAAATGATTTTATTTAGGATTTTGTTCTCTCAAACCTAATCCGTGTCGATCAATTTCATTTAACCAATGCTACCTTTTGTGAATTTTAGTATAATTTTTCATTATATCATGTTATAAAATTAATTAATTATCACAATTGATAGTCGTTATAGGAATGTATACGATACATTTCGTGTATCATGAGTACACGAAAATTATTCTCGTCAATAAGGTTTATTTGAGAAACGAGCATAGTTAGAATATCTTTATATTTATGCTGATTTAATGAAAACGAGCTTTTTCGACTGGAAGTTCAGTAGATGAGAGAATGCAATCATCATCTATCAAATAATTTTTTCTATTTAATTTCTTCCAGACATAATTATTATTACAGTAATAATTAGCAACTCACCTGAGAACAACAAGCCATCAAAACGGTCAATTTCAAATTAATGTAACTCGGAAAGTAATTGCAACTCGTCATCAGCTGGAGATTTAATATATATCGAGGGGATCAGAAGTGTTTTATTTACGTATCAAAGAGTATTGAAATTTTTAATTAGATATGATTCAAGGCGACTCATAGGGATATATATATAGGAAAGGTCAATAAGGTTTGTCTCCGAACGAAGTTATCTTAAATTTAGTATATTTTACAATTAATTATCGCTTATAAAATATATTTTTCTCAAGTCTTTTATCATTTAGATATCAACATTAAAATAAATGCAGCTTCTAAGTAACGAAAAATCTTAACTGAAGTTTAAAAGTTTAAATAATTATAATTTACTTCAAAAGCGTTTAAATAAATAAGGGAAAAACTTCCACTAATGTTAGTTAGATAAAAAATGTCAGTTCATCTTTATCGCTTTATACTTTGCATAATCTTTTCTATTTAAATGACGCCTCACTTTGGTCCCAATAATCCATAATGATTTGGAAGAATTACGATCGCTCTCAAAACGAAGAGAAGAATCGGAAAGAGGTATTTTTCAAAATGTATCAGAAAGAGATGGAATTAATACCATGACAACGGCATAAATAACTGTCGATAAATAAAGCATAAAACCAAAAACATCTCTATTATAACGATGAAAAGGAAGACGCAGTTTGCTGAGATTTTTTGTATTAAACAATAGAGAAATATACATTTATTTTCTTAAAAATGATGACAGAAGCCATTCAACTCCTTAACCTATCTCCCAAGTTAAGATTTATATAATTATTTAGTAATTGATACAAAACTCTGCGTAAGCTGCGTCGTCTTTCTCATTTGAATGCTTAATAGTGAGTTAAAATATTTATTATAATAAAAGAACAGCTAAAAGTAATATTAAATCAATTTTTTATAGTATTTTCCTTCAGTTGACTAGAAATTATAAACGTTTTCTGTACATATCTTTTTTCACCATTGGTTAGCCAAAATATAATCAAGATGGGAAATTATTCCTATGATTAACAATTGAATTTGCAAACAGATGTATTCGAACATGAAGGATCAAACGTCTAAATTATTAAGGGATAAAAATTTTAATTATTTAATGAGAAAAAACAAGCATATGAAATTTGGTCATCGACAGGAAATGTGGTATGACATACAGAAGAAGATAAGTACTAAAATGAAGAGAGGAAACTGAAGATGCCTTGAAAAGAGAAAAAATCTTAGAAACCAAATCGGAAACCTTTATTCCGGCTCCTATTTGTCACTTTCGAAAACATACAAGTACAATTGCCAAAACCCTTGTATAAATATTAAAAAAAAAGGCCTCTTGTTATCACTTTTTTTAAAGAGGAGGTCCTACAGAATGACAAAATTTGGCCAAAAACGGTAGTTCAAATGAAATGCGCACTTTAAGGGAGCAAGCGCCACAACTATTCTCCTAATTTGTTTGCTTGGCTATGTTACATAAGCAAATTTTACTTTCTATATTTTCATTTCAAATTGATATTCACAAACATTTTGAGTGAATAACAAAATTTGAGGATAAATTTGATTTCGATTTCAGTTTAATTTAGTTTATAGAGTTTGAGAAAGGAGCATTCAATACACGATAAGAACACTGTTAAATCCATTCTTTGTATGCACTAAAATTTGCATCTAGAATAGCTTACACCATTATAAAAACAATAAAATATAAACGAATTCAATTTAAATAAGGATAGATAGCATTGATACCAAAACAACAAGAAAATCGTCATAATCAACTTTGATCTCGATATTTTGGGGATTGCCTTTGTTGGCAAAGACAACCTCCACTACAATACAATAATAGGTTATTTTCAAACAAATTTCTTAGGATATTTCTTATCAATCAGCCAAAAAGAGCTTTAGGTCAATCACATTACTGGGTGAAACGCATCAACACCGATCTTCATTTTGCTCTCTAAACCAATGATTTTCGATTTAGTTGTGCTAAGGAGATTTGATCAGACATTATGTGTAAAGCGCTATTATAATATTTCATTTATTTGGAGGCAATAAAAAGGTAAATAGGTGGTGTAGCAGACCACAGCTGAAAATTTAATAAAGATCCTCTATTTCACATCTACAAGTCACACGCCAAACTTCCGATATTTTAGGAATTAATTTTTTGGGAACAGTTGGAATTTTAGTTTGTGACTCAATATTTGAAGCTTTTATCAAAGTTCCTTCTAAGATTTTCTGCACAGTTCTAAAATCAGATGGATAGCTGGTTTTTCGAATATTTGAAGATTTTATCAAAGTTCTTTCTGAGTGAATAAGAAATAAATATGAATATTTTAAATAAAAATTTATTACCAATCGTGAAGTTTAGAAAATGTAATATAATTAACACAAGACTCTCTTTTGTATTTTTCCTATATAAAATCAAATTTAGATGGGAAAAAAGAGCTTTGAGGATTGTTATTTCAGTGAACCAAAATAATTTGGAGAAAAGTATTTTCTTGCCTTTAGGCCTAGAAAATAATCATGGATCAAAAAATACCTAGACCCAAATATATTATTAAGAGACCAGGGAATGGCTTCGCTTCTAAGATTAAAATTTAAAATCTAAAAAAAAGCAGCCATGGTTTAATTTTTAAAAATTTTCTGAACTTCGCTAATAATAATAATTTTAAAAAGGAACTCTAAACTAAATTTCCCCCCCATTTCAAAATATCACGTTGCTAAAATATAGTTATAGAAGAAGATATATAAAAATACATTTTCTGAACTTCACCATTTGTAATTCTTTGAGTTTTAAAAATTCACAAAATTTCTATACTTATATTTATTTCTGAACTTCACCATTTTGTCTTTTGATATTATAAAAGAATTATTGGAAATAACTTTGATAAAAAAACATAAGTCATAACCAAACTAAGATGAAATTATTATTCAAATACTCAAAAAAATCCCCCTCTTAAATTATAGAGTTAGTGATGATGATGATGATGATGATGATGATGATGATGATATGTACTGAAAACCCTTAAGTTTTTTTACACCAAACCCCGTTGCTATCGCCAGATAGGTAATAGGCCACAGAACCTCAAGTGCGAAGGACAAGTGGAGTGGCGAAGCCGCTCATTTTGATAGAATTCAGCATTTAAAAAATTAATAAATAGCATATTGAATCCCCAAAGCAGCCAACAATCCTAGATCATTACTATTGACTTAAAACCTTTTTCCAATCAAATTAAAATCAATTTAATCGTATATAATGTAGGAAAATTGCTCAAACTTCTTTCTCTTTTGAGATATCTGACATTTCATTCAATATAAAGTCCATTTTCTAAAAGTTAAAAGTGCTTAGGCAATTTTAATTCGCGGTGTAAAAACCTGCTTTTTCGATGATAATAAATTAAAAGATAAGTAGACCAATTTTATTTGCTAATCTCGCGATTTCCAAGAAATTGCAGCGCAATGATAAAAGGATCATTGCTTCGAGGTTTGCTAAACACAGACAAGCCATTAATCCAATATGAATATATATGAAAACCGCATGTTGCCTGTGATTGGTAAATATCAGTAACTTACCTATGGTTTCTATAGCGTTAGCTTTGCCAACTATGCCCTATATTTATTCCGTGCTAACTTTAGATGGGTATTGTCCGATCACTCCGAAAGGCAACGAGTTAATTCGACGAGGAGGATAAGATTTTTAGTAAAGAAATGTTGCGTTTTGCTGTTTCTAAAGAGATACGTCCCAGTTTATGGTACAGAATTCCTGTGGGATAACAAAGTTTGAAATCTAAATTAAAAACATTTAGAATAGGAATTTCTGACAGAAATTTGTACAAGCATAATTCAAACTAGTGAGAATCTCTAACGCTTTCATGTAGAGCTTAAGATAGAATTATTATTTACTCTTTGATTACTTTAGGACCTTAATTAAAAATTTCTTATATCTTTCATTCTGATATGTAATCTTGTCTTCTTTGTAAGGAAATGGGCTAATACAGATTTTACTAATATTAAGTTATATATTTCTCAGGAGAAGTAGTGACTACATTTCCCATTTCTTTAACAGAAATACAATGACAATTTTGACCATATAGAAGGAATTTTATTTATTATAAATTTAGAAAGCAGTTTTGATTGCAATGAGTGTTAAGAGAATGGGGTGTAACATGCTGAATCGCTTAGGTCCTGTCTGGGTTTGTTTATTGGACGGCGAACAAAACATGTTTGAAATCATATGCTACTATTCCAGACGAAAGTGAGAGGGTCAAAAATATCTGTCACGTAAGTGATAATGACATGGAGGCAGTGCCAGTCAATTCATGTAAGTAATGAGTTTAGGGGGAACTTGACATTTTGCAAGAAAAGAGAGGAAGGGTTGCTCAGGGGAATCCATTGCGACAAAAGAAGTTCATGCTGGATGGGGAAAATTTGTTTCCATTTGGCGAGGTCATCTCTTGTTTTCCCCTCGAATTTAAAGTGCAAGACCGGCAGGTGGCATCGCGCAGTATCCTTATGAGGAAAGTTTTGTAAAATAAATACTGAAGCTCGAGAAATTGAAAAATGTGTATAAAATATAGAGATTTAGATCGTACTGCAGGCATTAGTGCAGGGAATCCAAGATGAAGTTGTTGTGGTAGGAGGCCGAATAACCATCCGAATAAGAGGAGTGTGTTTTGCGAGAAATAAAGATAAAATGTGGAGAAGGCGAGAATGAGTCAGGGAAGAGAGTAGGGATAGCTTAGAGTTTCCAAGAGGCAGAAAAATTTACAAGAAACTCGAACAAGTTATGTGGCTTGGTTTTGTTCTTTTTTGTTAAGGATACAACGGGTGTGAGCTTCACGATGCGTCTTTATGAGGCCAGTGTAGGAGTGAGTAACGTGTAAGTAGGTTAGGGAGGATGAGGGGATTGATTCATCATTTTACTCGATGAAATTGCCGTCGACTTCAACCAAAACCTCCAGGCGGCGTCGGAACTTGCCCTATACCTCCTCGACGCTTACCCTGTCTATCTGGCTGATAGGTGTGGGATCCTGAACTTATGTTCCACCTGGTGGTGTAAGGGGACCTGTTCGTCTCTCTATTTCAACCAATCCCCACAAATCATAGTCCGAGGCTTGCAATCTGGAGAGTTGGGAGGCTAGATGTTTCTAAATCTAGTCTGTCACAGTTATCTTTTATGAAGTGAAACCAACAATATCATAAGCACATAGCAAGGGCAGGCAGGACCAGTAGAAGAAAGCCCTCCACTCAGATGAGTCTTCTATTTATTTATATACGTAGAGAGGAGTGCCTATATTAAACACCTTTTGTATTACTGGAATATTCGGCGCTGAACTCACTTATTGACGCCGGTATTTTTTAGAGTAAACTCCTAGAAGTGCACTACAAATGTATAAACACAAATTAAAGATATTTATAACATTCGATACATAATTCAATAGAGAATTAATATACTATACGATATTAAAAATATCAGTTAATATAATATCTTATTTACATATTATACGTTATTGGCGACCTACTTTGTATGGCGAAAATTTGCTTGTGTCAGGAATTGATCAAAATTTGAACATTTTAGTTTGTTTGTTTTTAGTGACGTTTTACAAAGCTTGAGTTAGTTTAGTGGTTGTTTTTTATTTTATTTGATGATAAGTTATGTGTATTTTGTTAATTACTTACAAAGCTGTTAAAACAAGTTTCAAAATTAAAACAAAATTGGTTTGAAACGTCATCATAAAATGATATAACGGAATTAAGCTAAAGTAGATTTTCGAAATCATTTTACAAACTTTCTGGGTTTTAAAAAAAGTAAATAACATACATATTCCTAATAACCTGAAAAGAACAAACAACCGAACTGCACCTCCGCCAAATGTGAAAGAGCTCAGAACAATCAAATTAACCTACAAACCAAATACATAATATTTACATTCACCTAAATCAATGACCTTGGCAATACAAGCCAGACAGAATGGGTCACCAATATTGTGTTTTATAAGTATTTTATTAATTTACATTTTTTTAAGGTCTCACATGATATTAATTCTTTGATGGATTATAGTTTCTTTTGAATAAAATTTAATAATTATGAATACAATCACAATTTAAAATAATATACCTGAATGGAAAAGCACAATAATCTTGTAACCTTACTTATAAATAGTAAATAACTGATAAATTACAGAGCAATTGACGCTGGTTGGATGAAACCACATTCGAACATCAAGACCCCCTTAAAAATGGAAGCAAAGACAATTATTAAATTTTTTGTTTGTCTCTGGTGAAAACTGACTGGCATCATATATGCCTCGTAGAAAATGCACCAAATAATAAAAAAGTCGTATTTTCCTTACTTCTCTTTTTGAAAGATGTCAGGTTGGTAAAAAAATTGGCATGTTTTTCTTTAAACTGCTTTGATTTTCGAGGTAATGAATCAAGTTACTTTCTCCTTATAAACAACATCATAATTTAATATGAGTTTATTGCGATTAGTCGAGAAGAGAAATTAGGTGCAGAGGTTTTTAATAATTAAAAGTTTCGTCCAATAAAATTAGAAATCAGGTTCAAAGTAGAACGGAAATTTTTTTTCCCAGAATTAAAGGGTTAACATAAATATATAGTTTAGTTTGCTGATGAAGCACTGATCATTTTGAAAATCGATTGCATTGTCCAAATATTATAATCGAGTCGCGCTTCTTTTCCACACCTGTTGCCAATATTTGGTTTTAAAATGAGGCCACGACCTATAAAAACGTCTTAAATTGGCCCTTAAAATTAACACAAGTCGTATTGAAATCCAACAAACCGGGTTCGTAAGAGTCGCGCTCTTTTAACTGCTCGGTTTCAGGGTTGCCAAGGTTTGAAATAAGGTTGAATTAAAGGTTGCCAGTGTGTGAAAATAATGGTTTAGTTTCACAAAAATAGGTAAACAAAGCATACAAATTTTAATACATTAGTAATTATAAAAAATCTTTGCATTACTTAATATATAATTGAGTAGAAATGAAGAGATTTCGTAAATAATAAAGAAGGAAGGAAAAAAACAAAATAACAAAAAAAATACAACGCTGTGATTGGCCACATGCGAAGCTACCGTCTTACATCATAAGGCCTAGATTGTAGCCCAGAAAGAGTGCCCTTTATCGTGCGCCGCTAAACTGAAGTATTACCAAGAAAGATTTGAGTTAGATGTTGCGACTTCACATACCACCTCTGTATCCAATATTTCGCAAAAGAATTCGTTTTATGGACAATTAATTTCGTAAAGACCAGTTTTTCTCCTTTCCTAACTTATCTTTTTAATCTGAAGAAAGTGATTAACGCTGCTTTATTATTTATAAAAGTGTCACTTAAAATATTGATTTTCTTATTAAGTGGTTTGCATTTTGGAAATTATAATTTAGCAGCCATAAAACCTATTAGTTACCGCTTTTAACTCAATTTTATTTCATCTTCCTTGCTTTAAAGTTAAAAGCAAGGAAAGTTACATTCAATATTGAGTAACTTATTTACATAAAGATTATAGAAGGCAAATAGAAGTTATAAAAATATTAGGCCATGGAAAGAAACTAAAATAACACACTAAGCTTTCATACTTGATGCGTCCAAAACAGCGCAAAATATAACCTCTACTCTGAAAAGAGAGTAATGACAATAAAAAATGCATTAAATCTTCAGGGTGCATTTACTAAACTCAGGACTTCAACCGAGACCAATTTATCCCTAGAAAAAAAGATCCATGCCATCCTTTGCGTAGCCAAGGGCTCCAAGGGGGCACTAGATCGTATCACAAGAAACACCTAAACCGTTCTCGCTTGCAGAATAAAATACTCCTTTGTGCACCTAACGAAACAATCTATATATTAACTTCGACAAAACCGTATCTTAAATAGCACTCAACAACACAGTCATTAGTGGTACCGGGCTTTAACCCTCTATTCTTGCTTAAACATTCTTTTGAGGAGGAAGGGAGGACGGGAGTGGGAGGGCGAGCTGGTCTTTGTCTCCCATTCAAATATTTTCATACACTACCACCATAAACAAGTCAATATAATACTTACATCATCCACAACACAACCCGCATGGAGATAAATCTTAGCGAAAGGTTTTGTCATAGGGAAATTTTGTCGTTCGAGACCTTTAATACCTTAAATTTTTATTCGCGCGAACGCGATTCTATAGGTTACGAAATTTGTCCATCGGCCGTCGGTCTGATGGTAGCCATTTGACTTTTCAATGGGGTTTTGAATGTTTTTGACTTACATTAAAAAGATAGATAGGTATATCAAGTTTTATTTTTATAAAACTAAATTTAAATTTTTCATTATTTTTAATTTTAAAATTGAATTTTAAATCTACATAAATAATATAGTATAAAATGTCACGCGAGATAGGCTAATTGACTTTGTTTACCAAGACATTGAAAGTGAATGGTTCTGTAAGTTATTCTAGTTCTATATCAAATTCAGGAGAAAATCCTGTGAAATTTCTTTCCATGCCTGGTCTAATAATATCAGAAATTGATATAATTTGCGCACTCCGCATTCCACCCTCTCTTTTTGAGAATCATCCACAAGTATTCCCTTTTTATAAGATCGAGAGGAGATACTTTTATGACATTAATCATGGTATGCTTTGATAGATCCATTGGACACAGGTAAAGTCAGCACTAAATGGATATATATATATATATATATATATATATATATATATATATATATATATATATATATATATATATTAATGCAATTGGGTAGCAGTCTTTCTTGAATGCAAAATATTTTTGAAGACCATTGTGTATTTTGCCTTAATTAATTTCCTCTGGCAACTTTCTCTTCTTCTCACTATCTTTTTTTATTCCATCATGTAGATGGTGGATTACTTGTCCAGTATTCATCTCTTTTTTAAATGAATGAGTTTGGTAAAAGACAAACTAAATTGCTAAGCTTTCGATCTTATTCGATCATCTTCGGAGCGTTTTTAAATGTTCTTGCCTCCTTTACCGATGTAAGGAGAGTAGTGAGGATCTGACAGAGTGGAAGAAAACTATTTTTAAGGGGTATTTCTTCCGCCTTGGTTAAACTTAACGTTAGAGGAAATTAGCCACTCACTGTGAGTGGAAGTTTTAAAATAGTTTTAATGTGCGATTCCAGCTTGTCGCTTGACTGTTGATGGCCGGTTTATCTTCATTTATTAATATGGCTTCTAAGATGTTAAGCCTCACTTTATTAACTTCTTTTCTTTTAATAATGATGTTATCAACGAGCATATCTCTCATTAGGCTAATATTATGTACATTCTCCGGCGACTTATGCCTAAGTTGGCAGTCGCCAGATAGCACCTTAATTAAAAAAAAACAAGTACACTCTCCATATGGTTCTTAGGCCCTCCGCTTTGTCGATTCATAGTTAACCGTCCCGAAAGTGTGGTAGTTGTCATGCCAATATATTTAGAGATTTTATAAAGCATACAGTCTTTATCGGGGCAGATGAAATCGTAAACTATGTTGGTTGACTTGAGATTCGAGAAGTTCAGGAATATGTTATTTTTCATCCGAAGATTGCTGGCTTTTGTTGTTTTATAATAGATGATCAGTTGGATTTTACCGTTTGATTTGTAACCTTGATGTTACGGTAAATAATCTCCTTGATGTTTTTTTTCATCTATTTTATAGGCCGTAGACATCTGGTTTCTGTAATACATTTTGATGTTGTTGACTTCTCCATGATTACTTTCAGCTTTATCCGCATGTTTGTAATGGTTATTTATAAATGATTGGAGTTGTTTGTCAATCATGCTCTTTGAGAAACCATTATGACGAGTATTTGCTTTACTCGTGCAATCTCTTAGTGGAAAAATTCCCACTTAGAGCAGCATTTATAACCTCGGCGGATGTATGAGCCGATTACGCTTCTTTTGTACCTTTTAGGGCATTCACTTTCTGCATTGATGCATCTTCCCATGTCCGAACCTCTCCTATGTACTTTAGTTATGTAGTTACCATTGATTTTATGAACCCCAAAGTCTAAGAAAGGGAGTTTATTGCCCGTGCTCAATTCATAAGTAAATTTTAGTACGGAGTTCTTCTCAAAATGCTGCTTGATGTTTATCAGATGTTCTTCGTTTTGGACGTTGATGTAGATGTCATGTACGTATCGGCAATATGTGTGTGGCTTATTTTCCATGATGTCCAATAATCTCTCCTCGAGTTGATCCATTGTAATAGTTGGCGAAGGTCTGCTCTACGGGTGACCCCATAGCCACTCCATCCACTTGCGTGTATAGATAACCGTTTGGTTTCCTGAACGGTGCCTCTGGTGTGCATGAACGTAACATGTTCTTTAAGATGTTTTGATCAAGATTTGGAGAAGACATTGTAAGATGGTGGTACACGTTATTTTTTAAATGATGTCGATAGTCTGAGCGATAGGCACGTTCGTGAACAGGCTTTTTACTTCAAAGGATGATATTAGTCCCGCCGGTCTTGTAGCGTGGAGTATGGGGATGAATTCCTCCGTGGATTTTATGCTATATTTCGAAGGGATGTACGGTTTTATTAATGCATTTAGGGTTTTAGCTAAAAAGTACGTAGGAGTCGTGACTTGAGTGATGATGGGCCTCAGTGCGTTCAGCGGCTTATGAATTTTTACATTGCCATACAAATAACCTGGGATGTAATCACTGATGATCTTTTGGAAGTGTAGTCCCCCGATAAATGCATTGGCTTTAGTTATTTGTCTTTTTATTTTCTTTTTAAGTCTTCTGTTGGATCTTTTTTCCAGCCTTTAAATTTAGTGGTGTCACTTAAGATGGTATTCAATTTGTTGTTATATTCTTCTTTGTTTAGAATGACGTATATGTTGGATTTGTCAGCTTTTCTTAAGACTATATATTTGTTGTTTTTTAGAGAGCTGATGGCCTTACATATTTCTGGTGTTATAAATTTGCTGCCCGTAAAGCATTTTCGTTTGGCGGCTTCTGCGCGTAGTTGGTTGGAGTTAAGTTCAATAAATTTGTACAAGTGGGACAGGGAATTCCTTGTGTAGGGTTAACAGGACCTCGTGCCATATATTCTGCGGTTTTATCGCTTGATCATGGTATTTGTGCGAGCGGTTTCAAACACGTTGACCGACCGATGGACTGTTAATCTCCAACTTTCTCGATCTGCGGCCAGAACTTTAAGTTGGTCAACAGGGAGGTTACATTGTTTGAGAGTGGCCTTTATTTGGTCTTTAAACCAGTTTTCTGGGCCTCCCGGAGAGAGGTTGCCATCCCCGTATAGTATTTGGCGTGTTAGGTGATATTCAGACATCCTGACCACGTGACCGATCCGCCGGAGCTGGAGGCGTACTATCATTGATTCAATAAGGATAGTGAAAGCATTTTTTTAAATAGTTACATGAGGGATTCGGTCACGGCATGTAATCTTAAGGATGCTTTGAAGACAGCGGATATGGAAGCTTTCAATTCTTCTGATTTTGATCTTTGATAAGGTCCAAGGTCCATTTTTCTGTGCCAAATACTAAAATGGATAGGCAGATTTCCTGGTAAACCTTAACTTGATTCTCCAAGTTAGATCACGGTTTAGGAAGACGCGTTTGGATAATTTTCCAAAGCTTACGCACGCCAGTCAGATTCTGGTATGGATTTCATTTTCTGTGTCGCAGGTAGCTGAAATTATGCTGCCGAGATACTTGAAACAGACAACGGTTTTTAATTATTTGCTACCGATGTTAAAGAGTGGTATTAAAACGGCGGTGTTGTGTTGTATTGGGTGTCGTAGAATTGCTCATAGTCTGGTCCAATAATTATTCTAGTCCTTGTTCTGGACACACCGCTTTTGTTTGAGTCGATGGTATTGAGACCCTATGACCTAATCTACGATCATTATATATATATTTATATATATATATATATATATATATATATATATATATATATATAGGCTTTAATTCCTACTGAACGTGCGAAAGCTGGTTAAAGGCGAGTTGTGCCACAGCCAGGATTCTCACTATAAAAGTCCCACTTGTTACTGGGAGGAGGTTTGTGATTGTTAAATTCTAAGAGTGCATAATACAGGTTGAATAAATTAGCCGAAGGGATTCTTAATTAAAGTCTTGCCAAAGGTACGTCAAAAAAGGAGGAGCCACAAATAAACACTCGTACAAAAATAAACTTTACTTTAAACGAAAATAATAATTAGAAGCAATAGTTAAACGTGCATTTAGGTAAATAATGATTAAATATTAAACACGGATTAGTCCAGGTTGACAGCCATTATAAATAATAATATCAGGGAATGACTCACTTGAATCTCTTTAAAAAAGGATGGGAGGATAAGACTGACGTTAAGCGTCTAGATTTATAATGACTTAATGGGAGTATCAATCACTGTTAATTAAATAGGTAATTTAAGAATAGAGGGACACTGGGTTTACAGATTACCATTAATTGCGATGGATTGGAGAGACGACTACTCAGGTCCAGACGGGGTGGTTCGGGTGGCGTTAACACGAGTTCTTAGGGAGAGGGGGGATGAGACGACGGGTTCGGGGCTGCTGACTGCAGTTCCGGTTAGTTCACTCCTAACTGGATGTGACACTAACAAATAGTAACTTTCAGTAACTATTTGGATGTTCCTTTTTCTTTCTTAAATTACGTTGAGCAGCAGAGCGTATTTTTCTAGTCACAGACTCTGCAGGGCAGGATTTGCCTCAGGAACACTTTGAGACAGGGCCCAAGTTAACGCAGCGGTGCGTTGGCAGTCGATACGTTACGGCAACGACTCTAGTTCAACGTAAATGCTACGCTAGTAGGTCTGGAACACTTCGTCCGAGGGATGAACGGCGTCGTCATTTATACCGCGGACTGTGTGAAATCGAGAGAGAGATTCCCTATACGACCATTCGCTTATCGCAGCGCCTTCTGGGCAATATCCTTGGAATCATAAAGAAGGCAAATAGAATTTAGGCTTCTCTGTGAGATAGGCCTTCTTTCGTCAGACTTCCTGTCGCCTGTTGGGGAAGTTTGGCAAGGATAACGACTTAGGTCAAAGGGAAGGCGGAGGAGATGGAAGAAAGTCGGAGGAGGGGGGGGGGTGAGAGAGGAGACGAAGGTCAACTCAAACGACAAATTTCTTTCGTTCCCACGATTGTCTGGCGGCGTTTGATTATGTACGTTCCATACCCTCACATTGGGAGCACCTCAGTTTTTCTGGCATTGAAAAACAGACCACCTGCTGCGTAGATGCTGTTTACCGCATCTAGATTTCTTTAAAGAGATTCAGGGTTAGGTGTAGGGTGAGGGGCATCATCAGCATATTGCATATCAAAGACATAGACAGTGCGGGTTGAAACTTTTTTTTTAGCAAGATTGAAGTTGGGTTGTTTAGGGCATTGTTTTTTTTCGTTAGGAGATCTACGATGTCTGCTCGGCTTCGGTCGAAGTAATCTTGGTGGTTACGAGTCGAGAATCCAGTACTATTCGTTAGGGTGGAGGAGATCGAGTCTGAGAAGGTCTTCCATTCGAACTCAATTTGTTCAGAAGTTGGGTTAGAAGTAATTTGCTCTGGGTGTTGGGAGATGCAGTGGTGCAGTGCTGTTTAGAGTTCAGTCAGCGTATCTTAATTGGGAAGGATTGCTCGGTTTATTTGCCTTTTTTTAGCTTGTTTGCCTATTGAAGGACGAAAATTGAATGACACAACAGACCGAATTAGTCTCTGATTCGTCCAACATTCAGCACCTCTGAGGGCTCTGGTAATCAAGAAGTCATGGACATTAGTCTTGCGAGTTATTATAAAATCAATGCGGTGGCAATACTTGGAGCGTGGATGCATCCAAGACGTTTTATACTTGTTAGAGAGTTGAAACATATTATTTATACGGTGAGGTCATTAGTAGTGCAAAGATTCAAACGCCGGATACAATTGGAGTGCTCCTTGACAGTTCCGTGGCGTCCTATTACTCCCTGCTAAATATCAAAGTTGGATCCAACTCTGGCGTTGAAGTTGCCAAAGAGAATTAGTCATTGCTTGGCAGATTGTGCAGCAGATTGTCTATTTCTTCATAGAATCTATCTTTTATCTTTTCCGAAAATGGAAGTGTGGGAGCATAACAACTAATAAATGTAACAGATCATTGGTTCATAAGGGCAAGACGCAAAGTTATGAGGCGCTCACTTACACCCACAGGGGATTCAGGGAGGTGGTTGAGCAGGAATGTTCTAACTGTGAAGCCCGCGCCATAAGTTCTCTTTGAATCTTCCTGTAGCCCGTTTCAGAAAAATGTGTAGCCGGAGCCCACTTCCCCTATTGAGCTCTCATCAGCCAGTCTAGTTTCACTAAGATTGGGTGGGATATGAACAGCATCAGGGCCTCCTTTTCCTGGACCCTGCTCCATGGAGGTAAGTAGTGTGGCTTCCTAAACAGGGCTGCTCAGTCATACAACACGTTGACTCAGGGGAATATCACCTCCAGAGTTGCCTAAACCCCTCCGACTATCAGAACAGTACCGTTGTGCGTGCAAGTAGGGAACTAAGAACTTCCAGGCAAATCTAGCTGTTGTCCCCAACACCCCTAACTCTTTCCGCGGCAGGAATTGGTTGATGGTAGGAAAAAAGTGAAAAATAAGGGGATAAAGAGTAAAAAAGATGAGGAAACTGGCGCAAGGGAGAGATTTAGGTACAGAAAAGGCTGAGCCCTCCAGTAACTGCACACACTTGAACACAGCAACTAACACCTGATGGCAAGGGAAGCCCAAGATAATTCAGTAGCTATGTGTGGCTGCAGTGCCATGCCAAGACTCCAGTCATTAGATAGAGCCTGCCTACAGGGCGGCACCCCACGTGTAAGGGGAGGCTTAGTTATAAAAGGCGGCCTCGACTCGCATGATAACCCTGTAAAGAGCTTTAGGTAAAGATTTTGTGACTGGATATCGCCAATACCCAGCCTTTCTACTCAACAGAGCTACCGCCAGTTTGTCCTGCACTGCTTATTTGTAATGGCCAAATGGGGCACTCCTTTATTTGCAGCTTCTCATACTATTCTATGGCCGATGCCCAATCCGCAACCTGGGAAGGCGCCCGATCGGGGATAGTCGCCCAATCGGGTTTGGTTGTCGACATGGCTGCCCCGCCTACAATCGACCAAGAGAATAAATTGTGCCATAAAGTCAATCCCTAATAACAGCGATGTGGTTTTCCACGATCATCCACGACCACTTAAATGACCGGCGAAGACTAGTGATAACTATGTCTGTGTGTACCTCGCTGTGCACTCTTATTTTTACACCATTAGCCGTCGGAATGTTCGGAGTAGATTCAGGTAATTCACCCGTTCGCACAAATTTAATCGAGATTATTGACCCACTCACTCCTATATCAATTAACAAGTCGCACTATAATTTATTCACTTTTGTAGTGATGGTATAAACAAAGAGCATAATAGCGTTCGCATTTGCAATGGTATGCCTTGCTATTTTTCCGATTGAGCTGGAGAAGATGGCCTGGAGGACGGATGCATTTAAACGTGTTTTGCTCTCTTTGGCCCTTTGCACCAAGGCTTTCAGAATTTTGCACTTTAATATAAATAAAATTTGGAACAGCATACGACATGACTTTGGTTCTTGGGAATAGGTCACAGTCCTATTGGTATACTATTTGTATTGTATTCGTTGTTACGCTGTACATAATTAGAACACTTTCCAATATAGTACCCACCTATAAGCAGTGGTCGCGCACTTCCAGTATATTGCACATTATGTATACGAATATCACCTCTATTACTCAAATTGGAAATACATACATCGGCAAAAAAAATGGCAATATGTTTTATGGTATCACTGTTATTATTAACAATAAGACCCTGTACCCTGTAAAACGGCATTAGTTTGTCAGCAAGATTTCCTAGCTGGGCCAGGGTTAGGTCCTACTGGGTACCAATTATGGGCGTCATGTTAGCTGGCAATGATTGAATAAATTTTTGCCTCGCAAATTTTTCACCCACTACTCCTACCTGTAGAACAGTCTTCCACAGTGCCTCCAGGCTGGTGAAGGTCTACCATTGACTATCGAGGAGGCAATGAGCTTCTCGAAGCGCTCTGGTTTCGTTCTCTCGAAGAGCACGATTACCTCGCTTTTGAGGAGCTGGTAATTTTGGATAGACAAGACTGAAGCCTGAAGTCGGTCAACAGTCTCGGGAGTTTTGTTTCCTCCAAACTTATTCTTGAAATATGAAACTGGGCTTCTACAATCTTAAGCCAACCTGCAAATGCAGCTTCATTAAAGAAGGGGGGCTTACGTCTCATTAAGGATGGGGTGGCTTACGTCTACCTTAATTGTTCCAAGCAAGGTAGTCGAATCTTATGAGTCTTTGTTGTAAATTTATTCTAAGTTAGATAGTTAGATCTAGGATAGCAAGAATTAAGGACGAAGAACGGAATTGTGACGGGAATAATAAAAAAATCAGAATAAGAATAATGACAAATGAATAATAATGATAATGTTTCAATCCGTCTATTTAAAAAACCTCCAATTAAGGTAGCCTGACTAGCTTTCCCTAATCAGAATGTGGGGCGAAGCATATAGGGGCACAAGTCTGTGGATTCGTTACTTTGGTGAGACAGCTGGGAGGAGTCAAATGGTGTGTCTGTTTCAATATATAAGCATTTGGACAATTTGGGTTGGCAACGAGAGCAAGGTGATAGAAAAATGATTTTGTCGTTTCGCAGGTGCAAGTCAACTTTAGGTGATTAAACCCGACGCCATTCGCAGCTGTTTCCTTGCCTATGTATTTTTGTGTGTGCGGGTGGGAACTTCCAACTATTCGCTTAGCCTCTTACACTCTAGTTTTACTTAATACATGTATATATAATATAAGTATTTGACGATTCTACATTGGTTCATTCCTATTCTATGGCATGTTATTTTAATAGTTATTATGTGAGCTCAATATCATGATTCCATAGGTCGTACAGGGAGCTCATTTGTGAGTTTCCTCATTGAGCCTACCTTACCCTGCAACGTGGGAACAGTCAGGAAATCAAAAGGCTTCCTGCGATTAGGGAGGGCTTGGAATGTCAAAAGCGCATATCTGTCGCCCCCGGGGCCTTATCAAGAAACCGCCACGGGGGTACTTCTTATCCTTCATCGCTGTGTTTAACTAAGGAGAGTTCTTCTTCCTCCTCCTTGGCTGAGGCAGTAACGGTACGGGCTGGTCCCTATATATTGTTGGTCCCAATTGTGCATCGACCGTATAGGCTTGACATTCTCAACGAGAGCCCCAATTATCGATCACGCCTCGTTTTTTCCTACGATCCCGAACATTAGAATTATACTGGCAGATCTGAACCCAGGCCAATAGGCCCATCCTTGGTTTCGGTACTTTTCGTTCGGCACGAATATCCACTCTTGTGAGTGTTACTACTAGATGTTAAACTCCCTGTGGTTAAAGTCCCTCGGATGACCAACCGATCCACGTTTCATCTCTAAAAGGCTCGAACACAAGCCAGGATGAGATGAATCATCTGTGACTTCTTTGCAAGTCATCCCGGTGTACATACCTATCGAGGCTTGTATAAGCATACCAACATTCCCTTACAGCTCCCCCCCATTTCGCTCCAAGTTTCTCTATTAGATCGTTTACTGTAAACATCGAGTATCCTTTTCCATTATATCCTTCAAAATAATTATTATGTATTTTATGTAACTTTTTCAAGTTTATTTTGGCTTCTACCTTTTCATAAGCCTTATAGCCTGCATCCTTTAGTAGTTTATTAACTGTCAACCGCACTCTATTGTGTCTATTTAAATCCCTCGATCTCAGCTGTCAGGTTTAGAGGGTTTTTAAACGGTTCCTTATAAGGTCTTTTGAAGGTTTTTAGGCTGAAGACTTGGCTATTGAGAAAGTAAGCTTAAATAATCTCGCAAATTATTTTCGCATTTATTGTGCGTAGCCGTCTTTATACATAATGTGTGAAAGTTCTGAGGCCGCGCTTTTCATTTATTCCCTAAGCAGAATTTTACCTTTTCATACCAAGAAAGGCCTAGTCGAGTTTTGTTTTCTGTGTTTTGAGCAATGTTAAAGTCTCGCGTTAATTCCTATATTTCCGACTACTCAGACCAAAATTATTAATTGCCTCGTGTTAATTCTGGTCGACAGTTACGTTTTTTATGTTTACTTCGAATGCCCGATATCATGTCTTCATTCGACTAGCTTAATTTACAAGTGAGTCCCTTGGTTTATCTGGAAAGGAAATTCTGTCCTATATACAAAAAGAAGAGAGCGCCGAAAGAGCGGAAAGAACATAGATAGAGAAGAACGAGAGAATGTGTGAGAAAGAGAAGAAAGAGAAAGCATTCGACGAAATGAACCGGAAAGACGTCCCACAAACTACGTCAGTGAAGCTCACCATTTTCAAGAAAGAATAAGATTTCGGGTCTTATTTAACGCATTTCGAAAAGATATTCCAGCCTAACAACCATAACATTGAAGCAGATGGTGTCACTAAACTCCTAGCGTTGTTATGCTCTAATCTCCGATATATTTTCATATCTCTCCCGTCAGAGTGAACGATCAATTATTCGACGTTGAAATTGGAATTGCAAACCGCGTATAACATGACGCACGATTTCTATCGCGTTAAATTTCGTCACGCCCGCATACTGCACAACCAAACTTTTCGAAAGTTTAGGTATACACTTCTAAGACATATCCCCTTCTGGCTTGATTCTTCGAAAGTTTCCCAAGAGTATGAAGCGTTACTCGAATTCATTCTGAAGGATCAGCTTTCTTCTGAGATTCGATTTTTTGTGAATGTCCGGAGGTGTTCTACCTTCAAGGAATGCATCACTAAGGAAGGAAAAAAGGCTGAAACCTCGTCCCACAAAGGTAAAAGGGGCAAACTAAAATTTACACCCCGTGACCCTAGCAAATTTGTCAAAATAAATGTCTCTCCAAGCCCAGAAACATTTCTTCGTCTGAACACCGTCACATCAAGCCGCTTTCCTCAAATACCCAGGAGGCCCATAGTGTATTTCTCTTGCGGTGTCGAAGAACATTAGAGGACCAATTGCCCTCAGAACTCCGAATTCCGTCCTTGTTCTCTCAATCAAGTGCACGAAATTTGTGCTACCCCCGCGCGACCACCGTAGCAAATTGAATCTGCTTCCTCTCTGTCTGCTTCTCATGCCGCTAGCCATCAGGTTAATTATTGTTCGTCAAGAGCTCCTCTGGAAGCTTGAAGTTTGAGACCGGATCAGTAAACATCTGCTGGGTCTCCACCATTGTTCTGGATAAAGAGTGTATTTGTATTGTGGTGTCGGACGAGCTACTTTCCCTGATTGATTTGAACCATGATAAGTTTGCGGTAGTATATGAATAACTAGGGTCTGCAAACCGATTCTCCATCGTGAAATGCTTTATTGAATGCACGTATTATACCGGCTGGGCTAAAGTAGTTGCGGACCCCAATAAAGTTCTGAACCGTTCTGGTCGGACATTGACCACGGGATTTTTTCAACCTTGTGGTTCCACCCATCCTCACGCGCTCACATACTAAAATGGAAGCAGAGGCACTCGCTCCCCTTGAAACCCCCCGTGACCCTGATTTCAGTGACGTCCTGAAGGATGAATTCGCTACAAAGCAAAAAAACTGCGATTCACTCCGCCCCCTCTAGAACATAGCTCATAATAAGGTTAAGGAGTCTACCGCAGTAACAAAGTCGTTTCCTACGTCCTGAAGTACGATTTTGTGTACCGCGCTAATTTATTATGCAGCCCCCGTTTGCAAGTGCCCGTCCTCCCCTCCATATTAACGACTGCCCATGATAATCTTTTCTCCGGCGCCCATTTCAGCAATGCTAAAACGTCTCAGACAAATATTTTATTGGCCTGGTGCGGCAGATGACATACTTAATTATTGCCCTCCGTGTGATATATGTCAAAGGGCAGATGCAAAAGATCGCGTCAGACCCGCTTTGCTGCAGAAGGGACCTATATTTTTTGAACCCTTCGCCCCTGTAGCAATCGACCAGATTAGCGCAATTCACCTCCCGTTCAGTGAAAGGCCCAGCTTCGTGCATACCTTCGTTGATAGCGTCACCCGTTTTCCTAAAGCAGTACCCATGAAGAAGATCGATACTGTCACCTGCACCTTAGCACTCATTTCTACATATCTTCTCCTAGTTGGAGTAGCTAAGGAGCTATTATTTGATCTAGGGCATCAATTTACCTCGGAATTAATGGAGTCCGTCGGCAAGCTTCTAATGGTAAAACCTCTTTTACCACCCCTTAACACCCCGCTGCAAACGAATGTGCGAACGATTTAACGCTGCATTGAAATCCATCCTGAAGAAGTTGTTCGCAGAACACTCCGAGAGTGACATAAATATTTCCCGGTAGCTTTGTTCCCCTACCCGGAAATCCTGCATCGCACAGTAGGATTTGCCCATTTTAAATTGGTGTATAGTCGCAACGTTGTAGGCCCGCTGAGCATTTTAAAAGAACTGTTTTTGAACTAAGAATTGGACCAGGAAATCCAATCTTCCTACGCGTACCTATTAGAACTTTGGTAGAGGGTAGAAAAGTGTGCTACACCCCTCTTCAGAACGCGGACACGAAATTAAACAAATAAAAAACGCATTTTGATTAAAATTCGAAGGATCGTAGATTCAAAGCTGGCGAAAAAGTTTTATTATTACTCCCCACAAGGAATAATAAACTACTAAGTCAATAAAAGGGCCCTTCTCCGTTGTCTAAATTCATGGCCCTGATGACTATCTCATTCGAACTCAGTCTGGAGAAAAGCTGTACCACGTAAACATGCTCACGAGGTATCACCGTCGACCTTGCAACAATAATTTTGTGGCAATTGATGAGGAGACGGCCATGCAAGCAGACTACGCCCTCGTTGCGCTAAATGTGGTGCAAATGGCTTGCATAGCACATAAAAAGAAGTGCCCCTTGCTCATCTAGCTCACACTTAATTTATAGATTCAGCTACAGCATCTACTGAGTCATTTGGAGACGTGATAGCCGAGGTTCCCGGCTCTGTTGCTCGGTTTAAGCATGCTATTATATTAACCAGCCTGCAGCCTATTCGTTCCAAGCCATACCCATTACCCATCAATTTATAGAGGTTTTCAACGCAGAAGTTAGTAAATTGTTAAAGTTATAGATAACAGAACCCTTCCAATCTAGTATATGTTCCCCCACTGTATTGGGAAAGCGGTCAGACAAGTCATAGGTCAATTTCCTGAAAATTAATTAGGTTACCTTGTTCGACCAAAACCTCCATCTCTTTGAAGAAGCCAATTAATTACATTACCGAATTGGACCTATGTAAAGCCTATTATCAAATTCCCCTTAAAGAATGTTTAAAAGATACGGCTTACTCCACAGACAAAGGGTTAATGCAGTTCTGCCATCTCCTTTTCGGCTTGGTGTCGCCATATAGTAATTACAACCGCATGCTTCGTAGAATATTAGAAGGGTTGGCAAACTTGAATTTTTATTTCGGTGACATTTACGTGGCAACTCGGAAGTGGGCCATCATGTGTTCGCCCTCAAAGCCCTGTTGCATCGCCTGCATGAATACGGAGTCACAATCAGACCCAGCAAGTGCCATTTTGCTTCTAGTATGATTAACAACCTTGGCTTTCACATTAGGAACAACAGATTGGCCCCTCAAAAGGACAAAGTCTGCGTTATTGTGCAAATGCCACGTTCGTCTATGTGATCTGCTTCTTTCTACCGCCGCTTTGTCCCCAAGTTAGCTTCGCTCTCGTCCCCTTTGTGTGACTTGCTGAAAACGAAGTCACACAAACACCTTGTCTGCTTCCTATTAGCTATCTTATAATTCGATCAGCTGAAGGGAAAATTAACTTCCGCACATATTTTCTGGCTCTCCAACCCTAATCAGCCATTTGGTATCAGAACCGATACCAGTAACGAACGGTTAGGTTTCGTCTTACTCAGGTTAACCGATTATGGCGATAGTTAACCCGTTGCCTACGCGAGCCGTAATATTCCCCCGCGCGAGAAATATTATTATGCTGTCATCGAAAAGGAGGCTCTAGCCCTTATATGGGCCATACAGAAATTTAGAATGTATTAATTAGGTAAAGAGTTCTTTGTAGAGACGGACCACAAGCCACTCCCATATTTGCGGAATGTAAAAAACAACAATGGTCACCTTATGCACTCGAGATATACTTCCAGGAGTATTAATTTAAAATTAATTATATAAAAGGGTACGAGAATTATGTGGCAGATGCCTGAGTAGGAACCCACTAGAGCATACTCAAATTAATCGAGGATAAATTTTTGTGCTTTTAAATTTTACATCCAATTTTTTTCCTTTTGTTTAAAATGTTGTAAATATTGGACGATAAATTTCTCTGTTGACAAAATTAAGATCGATCCGGTAACCCTTTATTTCGATCAGATCAATTAATTCACTGTATTTTATATTTCCCGTTTGTATCTTTTTGTATTGTGTTTTTTTTTCCTTTTTTTAATCTTTTGTGTATGTTATTTGTTGTGTAGCTCTGGATCGTTATTTACGTTAGGTAATCGACCCTCGTTAAAACTAACGTTAGTCCTAGTAGCCAATGTGTTCTGGGTCTATGTCAAATTCACTTATTCCTTGTGTTCCTGAATACTCGTTGTACGTAAATATGCTCGAGCCAGTAAAGCCGCCCCTCCCTGAGGTCGGGAAATTTGAGAAATTTAATACCCATCCAGCAGTTGTCAGATGTCACATTTTTATTTTTTTTCAAGTAACATCTTAACAATGAAGGAGTTGTCGAGAATAGAGGTTCCTTGCTGCCATGTCCCCCGATGGAACAACGAGGTCAGGCCCGATGAGCGAAAGCCGTGAGAACACTCCGAATATCAAACTTCTTTCTGCGATAAGAGAGGGCATAAGATGTAAAACGCGTACCTCTGTCGGCTCCCGGGGCGTTAACAAGAAACCTCCATGGGGGTTCTTCCTATCCCTCAGCGCCCTGTTTGACCAAGGAGACTCCCCCCCCCTTGGGCTGAAGCAGTAACTGTTCCGGCTGGTCTCTATATATTCTTGGTCCCAATTGTGCATCGACTGTATAGGCTTGCTCGTTTTTTTCAACGAGCCCTAAGGCTAAAATTATACCGAATGATATAAGACCTAGTCAATGGGCCCATCCTTGGTTTCGGTATATTTTGTTCGGCCTGAATACTCACTATTGTTAGTGTTACTACTAGAGGTTAAAATCCCTGTGGTTAAAATCTCTTGGATAAACAACCGAACTCCGTTTCATCTCCTAAAGCCTCAAACCCGTGCCAGACTGAGACGAATCATCTGTGGCTTCCTTGCCAGTCATCCCGGTGCACATACGTCCCGATGTTCGTTTTAGCCTCCCGATGTTCCAGTAGAGCTCCCTTCATTTCACCCAAAGTCTCTCTGTTTTATCGATTACTGTAAACATAAAGTATACACTGCCAATATATCATTCAAAATAATAAGTGTGTATTCGATGTAAATTTATTTTAGTTTATTTTTCCTTCGATCTTTTCATACGCCTTATATCCCGCAACCTTACTTAGTTTAGTAACAGCCAACCGTACTCTACTGTTTGTATTTAAATCCCTCGCTCTCATTTTTGCAAGGTAATTCATTTGACCTTGAGTGCTCATTGATTTCTATGTGAATCATACATGTTGGAGTCATGCTATGACATATATATATATATATATATATATATATATATATATATATATATATATATATATATATATATATATATATATATATATATATATTTGATTTTCTAAAATCGAATTAACAGCGACGGCTGCTTGTTTAATTCTGCGCTGCAGCTTTTTTACTATTTTAAAGACTTTCTTTCAGAAAGAAAAAGTTGGGGGAAAATGTTAGCAAGTGGCATAACTTTGTTATCCGAGACGTATTTCAATCGTTTCAAAAGTCATCTTTTGCGCAAATGGTTAAAAAATGTACAAAAATGGGTTTTATATTTGCACTATTATCTTAACATAAGAATATGTTTTAGTGTCAATCAGAAGTGACAAAATTGATAAAGTTTGAATAATGTTTTGAGAAAAAACAGAAACTGATCTTAACAAAAGAATATTTGTTTTTGCCAATCAAATATGATGCCGGATGACAGTTGTCGCATTCTTAACTTGGTAGAAGGGATTATTTTCAGAAAGCAAGAAGTACCCATTCAATTCAATCAAAGACACATGAAAAATTAAAACGAGACTCGACTTTACTCGATTTTAGCTCAAATTCTTGAAAAGACAACTGCTTTTCTACCCCACCTATTCTAGTGAGTGTCGCTTAGGGAAGCCTATGTCTTCATAGATAACCATACGGGCGGGGGCAATATCTGAACCTTGTGGCTAACTCAGTTCTAGCTGAAGCTTAGTAAGGAAGGGGTTAGACCCCTGTAGGTAGAGTACAAACTGCTATGGGTAGGTGATTGGTAGGTAAGTATGGCCCACCGACACGTCAGTAGAATCAGCCGGGGCAATAACTGTGTTTGAACTGCACCTTGAAAGGTGCGCAAAAACCCACAGCTACCATAATCAAAAAGAAAATTAAAAAAAGATGGGACTAAGTAAAGGTTAAGGTTTTGGTTAAATTTTAAAACGGAACTACCAACGAAGACTACACCAAAGTATTTAAAGTCATCTTCAAAGAAACAAACATAGCACTTAAGGCAAACGAAAATAAACCTTTGGCATTTAATCTAAAGATAACCCAACACCAAATTAGAGTGATGAGTTTATTAACGTGTTGACCTGCTTTAACTGTTTTGCCCTCGATAAGCAAACCTCAAGGGCCTGCCCGAAATAAAGATGAAAACCCATGTTGGGAATGTAGTTCTAATTTGCACACCTGGAGGGAATGCAGAAGTCGAGAAAAGAAATGCGCAAACTGTAGCGGGAGTAACCACACTATGGCCATGGCATGTCTGATAAAGAAGGAGATCATCGAGAAGTAAAGGAGAGAGAAGGCTAAGTTGGAAGAAGATAATAAAAATCTAACCTACGCTAAAGTAGCTAAAGCTACAGCTGAAGAGCTCTAGCCTATCAGAAATAAAATAGAGCACAAGCATGAAAGATCTTTAATCATACTAGCATGTATATTACGCGCTTATGCTTTGAATGCAGCGAGTCGAGGCTCTCACTAAAAGGAACTAAACAACATGTTGAGTAACGATGGGTTAAAACCAATGTGGTTCTCGGACAACCCGCCATCAGCAGAAGTTCTGAACATAAAATACAGTCTGCTGGCTTCAGAAATCACTACATCCTCAGCTGAAACCGAGGCACCAAGTCATAACATAAATACCACTACAGGGGCACAAAGGGAGCCTAGGCTTGTGCAAAATAAGTTGTATGATGCGGAAGAAAGAATGGATGTAGAAACTCGATCCACTAGTATCATCAGCCTAAGAATCCCCCAAGAAAGGAAAACAGTAGAAAGAGAGCAAGTAGGTGATGAGGTTACATGTCCCCAAGCGCCAAAAAAGGACAGAGAAGAAAGGGAATTTAACCTAAGATTTTACGCTCCGAAAGATAGGCCTTTGTCCACAGGAAACACCGAAGACATAAGATCAGGAATAAAGAAAGGACTTTACAAGTATAAGTACGATGGACCTTACACGAATAGAGAGGTAAGTAAAATCACCATGAGCGGAAGTAATAAATCCCCCGAGGAACTGCGCTTCGCGATCAAGAAAGAGGGATTTAAAAAGAAAAGATGTGGGAGAACCAATTCTCTCTGTGACAGAAAAATTAAAAAGCGTGTATAAAATGGAAAAACTGAAAATAATTAGCCATAATGTAGTAGGATGAAATGCAAGAAAGCATTCATTGTGTAATACATGCTTAAAATTAGATCCCGAGGTTATCATTTTGAATTTATTCAACATCACCTCGAAATCAGCCCTATGAAAATATACAACTATACAGTATTGATTAAGACCAATACAGATATTAATTTCGACGGGCTAGCCATAGCTATAAGAAACGCATAAAATTTTCCAGACTACATGAAATTCTACAGTAAATATTATTATAATGACGGGGCACCTGCTCACAAGGAGGGACTTCGTGACAATCCATAACATTATTGAAATGTTCGGCCAGAATTATTCATGTGCAATTTGAATGCTCACATTAAAGACCCCAGAAACACCCCAAACTACAGAAATACCGGTTAGAAGTTGGATACTTTATTAGAAAGAGGCATAATAAAAAGAATTGGTCCGCACTTTCCAACCTATTTCGGTCTAACGATCTAATTGAAAAAGGCCTACCATCTACCAGTGACCGCAAAAGGGTGGTAACAACGATCTCAGCAGTCCCGATACGCTGTTAAATGCTTGCTCAGCAAAGTCTTCAAAAACACCAACTTGGGCGAATATGCCGAAGATCTGGCAAAATTTCAGCAACCTAACCTTAGCCAGACAACGTTGGAACAAATAGACACAACCACAGATAAACTAAGGAAGGTGTTATTTGAAGCAGATCTGAAACATGTTCTTAGAACATCAGTCAGGACATTGCTGCACTCTACGCATACGTCACAAATTGACGAGCTAAAAAATAGATATAAACATCTAAGAGAATCGAAGAACTCTTCTGTCCTCAAAGAGACGATAGGGAAGGTCTCCTTAATATAAAAACACGAAATAATTGCAACAATTGTGAGAGAGAAGTACCAGATGGGACCAGTTTTTTGAAGCAAAAGACAAAGAAATCAATCAAAAAAATTCTGTCAAAAATCAATCTAACTAGAGGCAAAAGCAAATCAAAAGTAAAGGTATACATCAAATACAACGGGAGGGAGGTACGAGAGCCACAACAAATCGTAGATGCGGTCAGGGATCCCTGGAGCAACATATTCGATATATCCCCAGAAGAGAATGAATATTTCGATCAAGAGCACGAGATCAGTATAATAGAAGACCTAGAAAGAAACAGGGAGGAAATAACACCGAATCACTCTCCTTCCCGAAGAAAATTAAGGTGTCGAACAAGCAACACTTGAAGAGCTAAAGGCAAGACTAAACACTATCAGACAAATAGCACCAGATAGTTCAAGGATATCACATGAAAACCTAGTAAGAGCACTGGATGATTTTTTTAGCAAATTAACTGACCTTTTCAACGCAACAGTTAGCGCCGGTTATTTTCCTGATGCCTTAAAAAGAGGCAAAATAATTCTCTTGCCTAAGCTGCGTTTGCCCCCTAACTATCCTGTAAACTTCAGACCCATAACCTTGTTGGAACAGATACCCAAACTCCTGGAAAGAATGATCAGTACAATGCATAACCATCACTTCGAAGAAAATAGCCTAATAACAAAGCACTAGCATGGGTTTAGAAAAAATAGAAGCACAGAACCCACACTAACTACATATTAAGGAAAAGACAATAGAAAAAGCTAAACAAGGAAAGAATTACACGGATCTGGTGTTTAGAGACCACTAAAAGAGGTTCGATAAATTCTAGAAGATAGGGCTGAAATATAAAATTTAAAGGTTGAGACTCCCTTAAGTTATAATCAAGTGTTTGTTTAATTACATTACGGACCAAACAGCATATATTTCAGTAGAGGACCGTAAGCGATCTAACTTTGAAATGCACCAAAGATTCCCTCAAGGGGGAGGATTGAGTCTGACAATGTATAGTATATTCACGAGTGACCTACCAAACCCGGTCTTCGAAGCTACAAGATATATTTAGTTCACGGATGACATAACGTCATTACCAATAGTCCGTACAAACATGCTCCCATGAAGGCCAGGGTGACACCTGCCAAAATTGCAAATATCAACAACTTCGACAAGAAATTAAAAATCAGCAGGAACTCTGAGAAATTTATAATTATCCGTATTTGGAGACGAAAAACATCAAGAGTAATTACACAGTGGAGCAATTCTATTCGCATTTACTGGTGACTTAGATTTATCTGCTAATTTTACTTCGTTTTTTTCAGGCTGATTTAAAATATATAATCCATTTTACCCACATGCTATAGTTATTCTGTAATTTCTATTTTCTCGTTTCCCCGAAAACTGCCCTTCCGCTTAAACAGAGAGGGTGCTTGTAGAAAGCAAATACTTCACAGTACATAGTATTAAGATAGTAATAAGTGTTATTGTAGAATATATTAACATTATTGTTTCTTTTTTCAGGTCTCATGTTAGAGTGATGGCTTCGTCAAGAGAAAATTGCAAGAATGATCCAGACACCTTCTGCTACATATGTGGCTTTTACATGCTAGTTCGTTAAAAGCGCATTATATTAAACTTTGTGATCCAGAATAAAACGGCATATTTTGATGTTCCTCTAGGCGATCAAGATAAGAAGTGGGCCCCACATGCTGTTGCAAGAGTTGTGTGAAACATCTTCATGAATGGATGAAAGGAAAGAGAAATGGTCTTCCTTTTGGAATCCCCATGATGTGGCGAGAGCCAAAGGATCATGTATCGGACTGTTATTTCTGTCTGGTGAATACTAAAGGGATTGGCAAGAAATATCGACACAAGATCGACTCCCCCAACATTCCCTTGGCTATTCGGTCACTAAGTCCTTCTGAGTTTGTACCAGTCCCGATTTTCAGTGGATATGCTTCCTTTGAGGAAGAAAATGATGTACCTGATATGGGCGTACACACAATAGATGCAGAGTCTGCAGATTCATCATTAGATGCTAAACAGTCATTAGCTCCTAACTGTTTCAATCAAGAGGATTTAAATTACTTGATACGTAACTTCGTACTCTCCAAGAAAGCTGCAAAACTTTTAGCCTTCAAGTTGAGTGAAAGACATATACTTGACAGGTTTGTACGGGTATCATATTACCGAACAAAGGAGAAAACATTTGTTAAGTATTTCTTTGAGGACAAACAATTGGTATACCGCCACGATGTTCCTGCTCTGTTGATCGAGTTGGGACTTGGCACCTATAGCCCTGCTAAGTGGAGACTGTTTTTGGATAGCTGCAAGTGTAGCCTCAAGTGTGTTCTTTTGCATACTGGCAATGGCTTTGGTGCAGTTCCTCTCGGTCACTCTGTTCATCTGCGAGAAACTCACGATGACATAAGAATGGTCATGTCATGGATTTACTTGAGTACCATGAACACAATTAGATCATATGTGTAGACCTTAAGATGGTCAACTTCCTCCTTGGCCAGCAGAAGGGATATACAGTTTTCATGCTATATCTGTATGTGGGACAGTCGATCCCGTGATAAACACTGGTCCCAAAGAGATTGGCCAGTTCAGGAAACTTTAGAAGCAGGAATGCCAAACATTGTTAATGAGCTAATCCTAAGTCGAGAGAAGATCGTTTTCCATCCACTTCATCTCAAAGTGGCGTGGATGCACTGACAATGATTCTTTTCAGTACATAGTATCGGCGTTTCTTGTTTTGCCATAATAAAAATTAAAAACAGGAGTATTTGATGGTCCCCAAATCCAAAGATTTCTAAGTGATTCTAGATTCGTGAACACCATGAATGAAAAGGAGAAGGCAGCCTGGCTCTCATTTTCTGCCGTTGATCGTAACTCTTTGGGAAACAAAAAAGCGCATAACTACGAGTATCTGGTTACTAATATGCTTTTAGAATATCGTAATTTGGGATGCGATATGAGTGTGAAGCTGTATTTATTAACGAGTCACCTCGACCAATTCCCAGAGAATCTGGAGCCGTGAGCGACGAACAAGGGGAACGCTTCCATCAGGATTTTATGACATGGAAGGGTGCTACCAAGGTTACTGGGATAGACACATGATGGTGGACTACTGCTGGGCGATTATAAGAGATCAGCCAGAGAAGTCTTACAAGAGAAAGAGTTATAAACGCAAATCTTTGCCCGATTGAAATCAAGAAGAAGTCCTCCAGCCTGATGTACGGTCATTAATAAATTAGCATCTATTTGATTACAGTACTTGTAATCCTAATGTGTAATTCAAGTTTCTCCTCATATGCAATAAAATATTTGTGCAAAATAACCTGCTTTATTATAAATAACGCAAAAGGTTGATTCACAATTACTTCAGGGCATGATGATAGGCGTGATAAAATGAAAATTATTGTGTAATAATAGTTATTGATATTACGAAAAATCTGTAGCATTTAGAGAGAATCTGATTTCAGATTTGAATTCAGTATGCTCGACTGCGGTAGGAAAATGTACTTTTGTCAATTCACCAAATACATTTTCCCGAAGGGCTATGGCTATAAGAAACTTCTAACAGAAAGGTTAAACATAGCCAAAGCCAACCTCGTGAAGATATACTAACTCAAAGGCTTGAGCACACACAAGACAATCAAGATTTACAATGCCCAATACCGATCTACTCTGATATATTTGTCTCTTCCACTAGACCAGCTCCATAAAACCAACACCATCAAACTACAAAGAATGCAGAATTGCAGTCTTGTTGATAACTAACACAAGACGGAGAGATCACTGGGGACAGAGAGATCTACACCAAGATATAAATCTGGAGCCGGTGAATATCACGCTACACAAAAGGGCAAACAAGATATAGGAGAAATTGTATGTATTACTCGACAAAGACTAAAATAGGAAATTGAATATTCCCATAGACTATCGAGAAAACAATAAGGGGAATTTTAGAAGTGGGAGACCAACCACTAGAGTGAATCCCTCACCAATATTCACCTTAACACAAGAATTGCAGAATGATCACAAGGAAAAAAGGAAAAAAATGTCAACTGCAGATTAATCAAATAGAACGCAAGATAAACACCAAAGGATATCAGAGGCGTGAGAGCGTCCACACAACAAATAATTATGAAGAGCATAAAATGTGAGGAAGAAGAAGCACCCAGGAGATTGCTGGTCACACAGCAACTCACACTATCTCTCAACTCATTCCATTTCACCACTTTGCTTAAACGCCTACTATCCACTCTACTCTTACTATTGGTTGAGGAATAAGTTCTTGCGGTTTTATCAAATTTATTCATTACCATTAACAATTTTAGAAAAACTTCATTTTTAATTGAAAATAAAATGCAATTTAATCAATAATGTATTCTCCGTTGTTATTTACGACTTCTTCCCAACGTTGAATAAAACCTCTGGACTTTGACTAGAAGAATTCGTCTAACCAGGTTCTTAATTCCACATCAGCATTGAACGAAACGCCGCGCAAATTGTTGGAAAGCAATCGGAACAGATAGAAATCCAATGGAGCCAAGTCTGGAGAATTTGGAGAAAGCTGCAGGATTTCCCAATTAAGCGTTTCGATGGTGTCTTTTGTCATATTGGCAATGTGAGAACGAGCATTGTCGTGTTGCAGAAGGACTCCATAACGTCGATGAGGTCGCTTTTCACGAATAGATTCGGCGAGTCGTTAGATTTGTTGAACGGAGACTTCTGCATTGACAATCTCGTTGTTCTCAAGGAGCTCATAAAAAATGATGCCTTTATAATCCTACCACACACACAGCATCGTCTTTCGTGGATGAAGTCCTTGCTTTACTCGCGGAAGTGTTTTTTTATTGGGGCTAACCCATTGTTTTCGATGGTTAATGGTGACATACACACATCACTTTTCGTCGCCAGTGATGATGCGGTGAAGAAATCTCTTCTTATATCCACGAGTAGCCTTGTGACGAGCAAGCAAACCTGCGGCAATCGTGGAGCGTTGAAGTTTGTTGCTTTCGCTCAAAGTGTGCGGAACCCATGCCCTGAGTTTTTTAACTTTCCCCATCGAATGAAGGTGATTCACTACAGTTTTATGATCACACGCCAATTGTACAGCCAATTCTCTAGTCGATTGACGAGGATTTTTATGAAGAAGGTAGTTCAATCGATCTTCATCCAACTTAATGGGTCCACTAGAACGTTCTTCGTCATAAAGAATGAAATGGCCGTTTTTGAAAAGTGAAAACTACCATTGATTTGTCTTTTCTGATAAATCATTTTCTCCGTACACAGTACAAATACCGTGGCGAACTTTGGCTGCGTCTGCATTGTTCCCGTCTCGATTGAAAATTAATAACAACAAGTGTCGAAAATGCGCCTTTCTTTCAACTTGACATTCCATTTTGAGGATACAAAACAAAAATTAAATTAACCCAACTTTTAAATAAACCGCAATGACTTATTACTCAACTTCAAGACGTAGCCTAAGCAAAAGCCTAATAGTCTATGCTGTTAAGAGACGTAGCCTAACCTTTGAAAACTTTGCTCTCATTATTTATTATTGTTTCTTACTATGTGCACAAATCACGTCAACAAAATTTAAATCAACACAACATTAAAAAAAACGCAAGAACTTATTCCTCAACCTAATCTATACATTTCACTTCCATCGATTTCATAACGTAAGACGTAATCAACTTTGAGAAATCCTATAAAGATTAAACAATGTTTAGCTCTGCGAAATACAAGCGAATACAAAAATTAAACGATCAGCAAAGGAGGCAATATTAATTGAGGCAGGTTATGACGTAATGCGGCCGGTATTAATATCTCACCGGGTGAGCAAATTGGTTTCTAGCAAGAGTTGGATGTTTAGTTTTGGTTTTCGCTTCTACATTGTGACGGCTTCAGCCATGCGCAGTCATCGTCGATCACTCTCCTGGAGAATGATGTTTGTATTTCTATTTAAGAATTTTCGGGTGAGGGTCGTCCGATGCTTTGCAGTGTGTTGTTTGATGGCTCCGTCTTGAAAATGTGCTGTTAATCGCCGAGAGAGGTTGTGGAAGTCATCCCAATGTACAAGAAAGTGCAATGCGCAAAGTTACTGACGTTGCCTTTATATTTGTAGCAGAGATTACATCCTTCAAGTGGACCGTCACCTGGAGAGAGCTATTCTTCATTACGATAGCGCGAGTTTTCTTTGGTCTGTAATAAATTACTAATTTAATTTGGCTCATCTGATCGCTGGGGAGAAAATTACGGTGTATGATGGCTTTGAGGACTTTTTCCTCCTCTTTATATCCTGTGTTCATTATGTTTGGTAATATAATCTATTGTACTTGGTTTTTCAGTTTTGTGGTTGTGGTATAAGTCCATCTCCTGCTCTATGAGATTATCGATTGACGTTTGTGAGTAGCCATTGTGGATAGTCACTTAGTAACTCTTAATTCTCTATCAAGCGATGTCCAGTTTGCAATTAACGTAGCACAAATTAAAGATAAATTTATATTCTTAGGTTGCCATTAGGGGGCTAATATGGAGATTCCATTCTTGGTTGAAAGCGCCAGTTAGACATAAATATGTGTTTTATCATTGGCTTCTAAGATTGGTCTAATACAAGGATATAAAATCTGAGTTATTGATAGTGTTGGGCTAGGAATCCGAAGGCAATCATTGGGATTTTAAATTCGATCTCCAAGAAAACTTGAGGAAAAGGTGTTAAGGACGGATGCAATTTTGAGGGATCCTAGAGGCGACACTCAAATCAGATGAGGCCCCTTTAGCGTTGAAAGTGTACGTGTTGCGGGATATTTAGAGTTTTGGTAGCTGTAGGAGTAATATGTGGGTGGACAGAGAAGGTGAGTCCTGGCGCCGTTCTGGACGACCAGGCAGCGGAGGATTTTTTATTTCGAGTGGTTTCTGACGCGAACGTCACTAGGCCGAAAAAAAATACTTCGAATAGTTGGGGAAAAAGGCCGAAGAGGATGAGCTTCTTGACAATATTGAAGCCGATTTAGTTTGCAAGGCTCAGTGCTTTGAAAACCTATTGAAAATCTCCTGTCCCGAAAATCTGCTTAACACTTTCTCCCTTCATAATACGTCTCTATTTCCCACCCAAATATAATCATTGATAGACAAGTTTCCTTTTTGATTAAAATAAATTGTCTTTGCAACCAAGGTCACTTAATTTGCTATTTTTCTTTTTATTCTCCTCTCATTGACAATTCAATTCAAAATTCAGACTTTCCGATTACCATGCACTATTTACCTACTTGCATTTTACTCTGTTTTTTCAATCGGCTAAATACATAAAGAGTATTTTTCATCACTTTATTTTTGTAATCCATAAATAAATACAGCCCCTCTCTTTTTATTTCTATCACTCGCTATCTCACCCTCTTCCTCTAAATTAATGTTTTTTCATTCAATATTGAGACCATGGGGCTATTTCTAAAATTAATATGATGCTATCATCTTTATTTTAACAGATAAATTCATGATCAACTTTGTTTTGAATTATGTGTAGTAGAAAAGGCTCCCGACAATATACTATATATCTATTCTTTGTGGGGATTATTCTATATTCGAGTGCAGGGTTGATCAGATGGCCGAGAATGGTTCAAAAGGGGGCCTGGAGAGGGCTTATTTATCTTCAATATTCTTAAGAATTGGAACGGAGCCCAAGGATAAATAATATTGCAAACATTAATAAAATAGAATTTTATTAATTAATCTAGCAAAACAACACATGGAAAATATTTACATGACCGGGGATTAAACTGGGAGATACACATGAAACCAAAAAGGTCATGGGAATATTTGACTAAGCGGAGGATTAAGATTTGAAGAGATTTAAAATGACAAACTAAACGAGAAGAGGAAAGGTTGGCTTAATCCCATGTTAAAGCACAGAGTTACGTTGGCACAAAGTTAAATAGTTAAATGCAATGCATAGCTTACGTATTAATAAGGTCATCGTGCAGAGAAAGGCGTTTTGAAGGAATCTTCAGTCCGACTGGCGATTTCTTTTCCTGAAGAAGGGTTTTTTAGGGAGGTTGTCCTTAACGAGGGGGAAAGGACTGACTTCGAGGAGTAAGGAGCAAAGTGGGGCTCGGAAATACGAGTGATCCTTGAGACAGGATATCGCAGATGTTCTAGATGGACAATGGAGGTTATTGGTGTAACCAAGCGTTCTCTTGAAGAACGTTAAAAAGGGGGAATTAAATTACCACTGACGTGATTTCTCGGGAACGAGGACCGTTTCTTGTCGAACGGGCTCGAAGAACAATGACTATTGTAAAGTTGTTCTCTTTCTGAACAACAGGGCGGGCGAGAAACGTTTCTTGTCGAACGGGCTCGACGAACAATGACTGTTCTAAAGTTATTCTCTTTCTGAACAACGGGGGAGGGGGGCTGTTGACTTGGCGTCTCGAGGGGCACGAACCTTGGCACTCCAAGATATTCACCTCTTCTGGACAATAAGGGGGTTCTCGAGGTAGAGAGTTCCTAGGTGCACAAGGGAGACCGGATTGGCGTGATGCCTGACGAAGGTAATCTCGATCTGCTTCGAACGCGAAATTATATCGCATAAATAGCCGGAGCTAGCCCCTCGATGTAGGGGACAATAAGGGACTTTCATGGAATGTTCCGGTAGCGTTTGGAAAAATCTTATCTTCCCATAAGCCGAATTCAATCTGACCAAATCGATGCCTGTAGGCAAACGGGGGATTGAACCTCCTTGAAAAAACTTGAAGCGGGGGAAGATTATACTCGGGAATGTTGGGCGATAAGGACGCCATTCTCTCTCTCTCTCGCAGGATGCACGTGGGAAGCATGAGTTTCAATATGTGATAGAGGCGAGGCGTGGTAGCCTCAGGCCATTCTATCACATTATCTATAGCTATTTTCTGTACAAAATAAATAACTAAACTATGGATCATAATTTGGTAACTTCATTTATTTTAATAAAATACAATCAAGTTTCAGTTCTTTTCTTTCGTGATTTCATATTAATTTGTCTTCATTTATTTCCTCACGTGATTATTATTTTTTTTTACATAGGACGAAGAATGAGGATAAATGCACAAATTTAGTTAATTTAACCAGACTGAGCCCCAAAGCGAAAATAGTTTCTCATTAAGCAGTAATTTTGAGTTTACTTTTGTAGAAGTTCTTTCAAACAAATTTTGAAGAAAATTATCTAATCAAATGAAAGGATTGGAGAGCACTAAAAGCAATGGGCTTAATTTAGATGCCTTTTAATAAAATTAATCTTTAAAAAAAAATCCAGAATTAATTACTTTCCCATTTTATTCCAAAAGTATTTCTCAGTAAATATAAATTTAGATTTTTATTCGCTTTGCCCTTTGAACTTACCATATGAAGAGATATCGGCCTCATGGTAAGGAACGGTAGTCTTAATGGATGAATTTTTACTTAACTAATTGAAGGGATGAAGGCATAGTGAAATTTAGCCTCTTAACCCTTTCAATCCTACTTTTGGATAATAATGAAATTGGATATTTTATTGCATGGATAGAGTTATTATAACCACGATGACGCATAAACAAAATATATCTGATCTCCCCAAAATCCTAATATCATTTCAAGCTATGGGACAAAACTATCCCATTACTATTTCACCACTATTAACTGGTGGAAAAAAAATGTCCCAATAGTATTTCACACCGATATAATTATATGAAAACTTTTAGACAGGAAAAGGGATAAACATTGTAATAACCTAATTTATTTATGATTAACATGATGTTCATGTATAGTATGGAGTAAAGCAGTCCATGCATAGGGGAAGATTGCATTTTCAGCATAGATGATTTGTTATTCTCTCGCTTTTCTGCGATGTACATTTAACACATCGAGACCTGCTTTTGTCTCTTACAGGCAAGTGGTCTCCGACATACTCCATCTTTTTTGAAGATTTTGAAGGTCTTCTACTGGTACGTCTTGTTTTCCGCTTGAGAGTAGCTCTCCCATGATCAATCAATCCTTCCACATTATTGACCAGAATTTGATATATGGCGTCGTATTGTGATTGGTTTCGCAGTAAATGACATAAGAGTGCAATCTTACAGTCATCATCAATCTAATGAAAACTTTTGGCCACCATTTGGTGCTTTTCTTATCTAGGTCATACAAAGTAATTATCTAGTCAGCGTGGTCCACACCACCCATGTATGTATTATAGAATACAATGGCTTTTGGAAATGTAATTGTCTTTTAGTGCCATCCTTCATAGTTTGTTTGATAGTTTCTTCCTCTTGGCTGTGGCAGTTACTCAATGAAATCACACCTTTGGTGTCCTTCGAACGAAGACCAATGATTCCTTCTATACATAAAATCTTTCATAATTCTCCTCGGTCAAGATCAGCACCGAATTTAGGCATATTCCTTCTGTTTTTCATGCAAGTTCCCACAGCTGCAAAAGGCATATAAGATTCACACTAATAAAAAATCGGTCAAAACATATGACAACAACTTTATCTCGAATTGTTGACGCAAGAGTTTTTACAACTCTCTCGCCATGGGTCCCTTCAACAGTATAAATTTCTTTGCTATGGTAAATATTTGTGTCATACACATAACCTGCTTCAGAATCGCATCTTCTCCAGAGTTTTATGCCCCTCTTCACAGGCTTCATCTAAAGAACCTATATGAGGGATGATCACCCTTTGAATTTCGCCATCGATCCATCAATATATTGGAATGTACAATCACTCCTTGCCATAAGGAATCTTTCTTTGAGACACATCAAAACCTCTTGTATGTAATATATCTTTGATGCAACTTCAGGTTTCTCTGGCGCATTGTAGTACATCTTGGAAAATAAATGTTGAAATCTGTCTCTCGAAATAGCTACCTTGATTGAAATATTTCCTAACCAATCATTCCTTTAACAATACATTCTTACTGCAGGAACTCTGTTGTTTGACATAACCGGTTACCTTGCAGCCTCAAACAACAATTATTTCTTATGGTGAAGTACTGCTTGTATTTTTGCCTTTCTTCCTCTCTAAAATATGTAGCCAATCTCATGTTTGTGTAATGGTATATTTGTTTGAAAAGGCTTCTCGGGAAATAGTTTCAGAAATGTATTAAGTGCAGATGTTGATCTGTCTACGTAGCCATCACTACACAATCTGTTTTAGCTGAAATGTTCATTCTTGAGATAAAGTTATCTTGGCTGCATGTCCATGAAAATGTGTGTTCATTCGCATTCTTATTAGTCTTTTCTACATTCTTGTTACTATCATCGGTTTCTTGTAAAGAAAAACACATGGCTGAATTATTAGTTCCTGTAGAAGAATCATTTGAGGCAGTGTTAGCCATAAGCCTAATGCTGTCAGAAGACTTTTTCTTTCGAAATATGAAACTCGAATGTTTCATCATTCTGTTTAATGAATTCATCCGCGTCAGAACTATCATCTGAGGCCTTATTATCGGGATCCCCATCACAATCATCACTCAAACCCCAGTTGCCGATCTCTTCATCAAGGAAACGTCTCTTCATCCTAAAAAAGTAAGGACTCAAATCCTATTGGGATAAATCTATCCCAATCAGTCCCAGTGTGAAATACTGTTGGGATCATTTTATCCCAGATGTACGTAAAACTTGAAATATTTCTACTAAATGCTTCTAAGTGGGGAAGAATATAATTGTACTTCCTAATGTAATAAGATACTTTACTTACTTTGCATGTAAATAACTTCAATATGCACAAATACCAAATACTTGTAGGAAAACCTAAACAAACGTACTTTCAACTAGGCCGTTGACTGGTTAACTGAAGGCAGAAGTAATATTAAAATAAACTTTATCATAACAAACCATACGCCTGACAGCGCGAGATTACCCAGCTGTGTGCCAAATCCTGATTCATCCCATTCCATGCTTTTTCAACCCGTAAAATGAATTTTAGTATTTCAGCACATTTTCTTGGGACATTTTATCCCAACAGGACCGAAATGGTTAAAATAAGCAACAGTGAAACACTCCTCTAAAATCATTCGAAAATTCGAGCTACATGAAATGTAAAATATCTAAATAATTGTTTTATCAATAAATTAATGTCTTTTCTTTCTTTATTTTGTTAAAAATGAATGAAAGTATCACCCACAGGTCAGCCCCACCCAGATGGACGACCCCTCTCAGCTTCCAAACGCTCTGCTTCTCCAGGTCTGACCTTGTTTAGTAGGGAAGAGAAAGAAGGAATGGCGGTGGGGCTATGGATGGATAGAAAAACAAGTAACGTAGGTAAAAAGAAAAATTACTAAGGGAGAAGTTGATCTAAGTTATCCTTCTCCATACCAACAGGAGAAAAGAATACAAAGAATAGAATATTCCATTTTGGAACCAACTCATTAACCTGGAATCCGAACTATGGTTCTTAAGTTTTCAATCTGTCATTCATCCTTTATCCATAGTGTTGTTGAGCGCTACTCTCAGTGGCTAGTAGGAGAGCCACCAATCTCAGTCATTCTATTTGCTATTTGCGTTTTCTCATTAATCTCTTTAATAAACCTGACGAGAAGTCCTTCTAAGCTATGTTTTTATTCATTGACTAGAACGTTATTGTTCATTTATCAAAATATATATATATATATATATACATAGAGAGAAAAAAAAATAACAGTAACATCATCTAGGCAAGTCTTTACAGAGAGATTTATTGAAGAAAGTAGCGAAGCAAGAGAAAGGGAAAAAGTGTAATAAATAAATAACTACAAATCATCCTACAGTCGGGAATGCAAAGGCCGGGTGTAGGGATATGGAGGAAAAACATGACTTTAAATGTTACTTATCTATCCCTTAGGGTTTTAGACATTTGAGGCGTAATGAAGGGTAGTAGGGCTTTGTTGGCAAAGAGCTTTTTACTTGATCTCAGCTTGATTCTGTTGTGAAGTTCTCTGAATGCGTTCCCATGCGAGAAACCCGATAAAAACATTAGCGATATACGCCCGGAATACAATTAATTACTATACCTTATCCACATAAAAAAGCAAATGCACAAGCTGAGATAAACAGTTTGTGGTTTTGCCATTAGTTCAGAGGTCACCCTTTCTGTTTTTTAACTGAGAATCTAATCATTGGTCGCTTCTTAGCCCAAGATTCATACAAAGAATTGAATTTTCATCAACCTATTCTGTCAGCTGTTAAAGTTGAAATAGCTCAAATAACTTCAAATAATAATAATGATAAAATATGATAAGACAAAAATCAATCCTAATTAGCTCACAAACCTTTATAACACGTCAGAAAGATAAATTAAGTCAACAAACGCAAACCATTATAGAGCTCAAAATCATCAAATTAAATAAAAAAATCCAGATACTCTGAACTAACCAGGAATAACAGAGTAAACAACTCATCATTTTCAAATAAATAAAAAGCACCTTAACACCGTTATCACATTACGGTACTTGTAGGTGTCAAACTTCTCGCAAACCCCCTTTTCAGAGTCAGAGGTCACACAGGACCTCCCTCTGCGGATTACCATAGGCGTGGCTAGGTAATCAGTTTTTGCTACCCACTCCAGGAGCCAAATAATCAGTCAGGCACTTCGAGGAATAAGTCCGATTTGAGCCACAGTTTGGCTCGCCTTCGTGATCCGGCATAGAATCATTATATCACCGGTCTAGGATTACCTTCTCATTCGATAACCTCGGACGGCCGGACTAAGTGCGATCATCGTCACCAGAAGAAGATTTTAAGCATCATTCTCAAAAATACTTACGAACTCAAAGGTATCGTCAAAGGGAATTATCCCCTCCCCTAACTTCATCAGTTTATTCGTTAACTAGAATTCCCATCCCGAGTCCATAACATCGTGTATTAGAAGTGATTAATTCACTGCTTAATTCAATAATATTATTGCATTCATTCTGTCGGGTGCCATTAAAAAGCAAGCATCCTAGTGAGCAATTTTCAAGTGTAATCCCACGATATTATGTAGACTTACTTATTCAGTGCAAAGATTAATTCTATTTATACCTATATACGCTGTTTAATACTTCTAATTCATGTACATTAAAACAAATTTTTGTATCTGTATGTTTAATTATTTTGGACGATCCTTTGGCTATTAATAAGCAATCCACTCGGCTTAAATCTCAATATTACACAGGTCTACCCATGACTGGCTTTTACTGAGTGAGGACACACTCAGGGGATTATTATCTCAATTTTGATCAAAAAGGAAGCACCGGAGTTATTCTTATTCACCGGAAGTGGCTACGCTAGGTGTATTGGATACACCTCACCTCCGCTTCACCTTGAGCAGTAATAAAACATATGTCCAGGATGTGGAACTGGGATTACCCACTCACTAAACCTCGACATTAACTAACCGAGCTGCATTTTGATACAGAAATGATATATTAATTTTCTATTGTAGTTTTTTAGTAGATTACGAAAATGACCTCTAATTTTCATGAAATAACTTTAGTTTTTTGTAATCTGCACATTTAATTTTTTATTATTATTAGATTATTCAGTATATAAAGGAATGAAATATTTATTATTATTTGTATTTTATTTGAGAAAGAGTACAAAGATAAATCGAAACAAAAAGCTTATTCATCAAAAGAAATTAAATGTTCTGTTGAAAGAAAGACAGATGGGAATGCAATAAATCCACCTTATGTGACATATTACATCCCAATTCATTATAAGACCTAATCAAATTCTGAACAAGAATGTGGTGATTTTCTGGTTACATACACCTTTGAAACTATGCCAGGCCTCAAATTCTTGCATCCTCTATTTTGCCTCAAACACGCTATCTGCCATAACTTGTCGAATCTGATGCCCAACAAAGATTCCATCTTTAATTTAAGCATTACTAATGTTAGGAAATTTTGTTTTCAAATTTTAAGAAAGATGGCTGGTCATGCTTTAAGGCTTTCAAAAATTGTTTTATTAAAATTAATTTTATGTGAAGTAGTGGCAAAATTATGTTTTCTTTAGGAACGAATGGTTCACTTATGACATTATGACAACCTACATTTGTCTCTTCTCTTAAAGGACATTCTGAGCATGTGTAATGTTCTTTCCCCGGGCTTTGCTAACCAACTGGCACAAAAAACACATGAATTTTGTGTAGCCTGACTGCAAGCAATTTAAAATGGCTACTACCTTAAGGTCAGTACAAATCAACCAGTCATGTTCACTGTATTTCATTCTTTTAAAAATGAAATCTAAATTCTCATGAGTTTCTTTCAAAACAACAGAGTGAGCTACTAGTATCTATCGTAGTTTATTTCCATTATGCAGAAGCATGGCTTTACTACTATATAAAGAAATGCCAATGAAAAGTCTCCATTGACTGGGTTCATAATGTATATAAAATTCTTTCGTGAGACGTGAAATATTATTACAGGAGCAAAAATTGTTGTCAAATGAAATAGTCTTTGGTTGATTAAATGCGAAACTTAGTAATTCGAACATCATCTGCTACTAAATTTCTTTCTTCCAGTCTCGAGGACAGTAATTCACTGTGTTGCTTTGTAAAGTTTAGATATCTTACAAGATCATCTAGATCAAGATGTGAGAAAGGTTTTGGAGTACTATCAACAATTTCAGGAACATAAATTTCATTTCCTGGTTCACATGATTTCATATCTGATTCATCAGAGTTAGACAAAACAATTTCTGCAGGTAGTTCAGGTACTAGAATTTCTTTTGAGTGAGGTATAGGCCGAATAGCAAATCTAAGGTTGGGATATACCACAGCTGAAACGCACTTCGTTGTTTTACCTAAAAGTATTGAAATTATATGGATAAACTTTAAAGTTATGTACATATGTGTCATTACAATAAAGTAGTTCTAAACTTAATTAATTTTATATTTTTAATAAATAATATTACAGTATACTGCTTCAAAATATAGGTACAGTGGACAATAAACAATTACTTACTTTGTATGTCTACCAAATAGAAATAGCACTCAGTGGCATGATCTTGGAACTCTCGCCATGCCATTGGAACACCAAATTGAAGGCTTTTTATTTTTCCTTTAGACCATTTTGATTAAGAATTAATACAAGTCGTGCAACAGATATGTGGTGCCTATGGTTTTTCTTTGTTGCCAATTTTACATCAAAAATACAAATTATATAGTTTTTTCACTAGAAAAGAAGTTGTTCTTTGATTGTTCTTAAATGTTACTGAACCACATATGTAGCAGAATTTATCTCGGCTATTTTTAACTGTCCTCTTGGCATTTTACTTAAAATTTTTGCTTTTATTTAAAATTTTATTTAGTTAAATAACCTGAAAATAAGAAATAAAAGAATCAAATTCGTTAAAATCTTCAAAATTTGACAAAAATAGTAATTGGCAACTTAAAAAAGGTTGGAGTCATTTTGATAAAAGTGATTTCCATTTTTTAAATCTATACATAAAACTACATTAAAAATGTTATTCTAAAATTGGTAGTGGACAAAATGTTAAATTTTGTTAGGGCAGTTTTCTTAACAAAACATTTAACACTGCAATATTTTGTTTATTGCCATTATAGCGACATTGACGAAAACTTCAGTCTTGTCTAAGAGAAAACATTGATAAATATTACATTGAAGATACAAAATTACTATCACATGTAATATAACCTATACTTGGAATAGCCTTGAGTGAATATTATGGTCCGTATCCCTCTATAAATCTTTAAACCAACTGTCAAATGCAGTTGTGAATTGGATTCGATTATGGGTTTCTATGTATATCCTGCTGTTAATAGCGACCTATTAGAGCAAAATATTTATACTCAACAGCTTTTTAATAGAGAAATGAATATAAAAAACAATTTTCGTTTAAGCTAACGATTTTAATTTAAAACAAACGAGTCTGGTTGAATTAAATGTTCATAGATGAGAGAACGCAATTACTGACTGTCAAATAATCTATTTGAATCTTTTTAAGGGGAAAATCCTTTCATTTTTCGAATTAGAAAAACCTTTCTATACTCAATTTAATGAAATGCATTAAGGTCCTCTTAATGTTACATGATGTTACTTGATATACCTGAAGTTTACTTGTTTGCTCCGATTGATTATATCTACGTATAAATGATAGATAAATTGCACTGGTCTCTATGTCAAATTTATTTTTATGCTCTAAGGTTTTTTACGGATTCTAATATGTGCTTGTCGTGATGAGTTGTGAAATTTAACTCATTTTACTCAATTAGTATGAGCTTGAGTTTTAGAGCTATGTGAATTTAAAAACGGTATATAATAGAAGACGATATGCCACACATTTACAGTTAATTTAAAATTTCTCTGATTTACCCAGTTTAAAGTTAATCTTCATCTAGAATTATCTCGGCTCCCAACTTTTCAAAATCCATTTTGGGAGGATTAAGCAACGAACAGCTTTTAGCAAGAAAGGAATGTTATATAAAAATATCCTAAAAACCTAAGCTACCGGTTATTATAGCAATGAATGCTATCAAGAAGATTCAAGAGACAATTATACTACAGGATAGACAACAGGCAGGTTAAGTTCAACTGAGTGACATTTTTCCGAGACCACAGCCTTACTCCTCCTGCAATATCTCAGCAATTATGCAGACAGCATCGACGGAATGAACGAATCTGCCACAACGGTTAGAGGTAGCTTAGAGCGCTGGAATTTTTCTAGAGTTACAGCAAAGATATTGAGATATTCTAATAAAGCAGAGAGGTTAGCTTAGTGTGAATTACTACAAAACTGGGCCTCAGCAAGTTTCAAATGGTTTAGGGGCTTTAGCAAGAGCGATGGAAATTTGACGCGCCAACATGAAACTTGCGCTGAATGAGAACATTTGCTACCGCTCATAAAAGAGGAGCAAATGAGTAATTTAACAGCCATGTCGAAAAAGAACCGCTTGACGAAGTCAAAGAAGCTTCTGAGCAAGTTCAAGCATCGTGTTTAGCAGAGTACGGTCTTGTTCTTCTCCCGCTTTTAATTCCATGGATGCCGTTGAGAAAGAGGCCAACAGCTATACCTGCGACATCAATAATAACTAGTGGCCAAGATCAATAAGGTGTTTAATTAATTATCTTTCCAGACACAGAGTAAGGAAAGCATGCGACAAAATTTGAAGCCGTCTTGAGACCCCCTTTGAAGCTGAGGGCGGCTACTTTGAGTAAATTTATCTCCATTCCATAATCTATTTGACAGTTTTGAAATTACCCTTTACGAGAGGAAGATAAAGATAAACTGGACCAAAATGAGTACATGTTACGAGAAACAGACGTTTTATATGGCATTTGAAAGGGATGTTGTTAGAAACAAAGATAAAGGAGAGCAAATAACATCACTGTTAGAGATCAGAGAGAGAAACAGAGAGAGAGAGAGAGAGAGGAATATACGCGCCGCCTCACTCTTCAATGGAGAAAGAAAACAGACCGGGCTACCCTTTTTGTCTGTGCTAATGAAGGTGAAAAATTATAATACGCCGTGAGACGCTGCAGTGACCTGAAATGCCGCCATCACAGAAAGCTGCGACAAGTTTGAGAGCCCAAAAGATCCCATTTGAAGTCAGACAAAGTTTCGCCTCGCGCAAAACGGGCGAGACTATTCTTGTCTGCCGATACATCAGAATCTCGAACCCTCCCCTTCGGACCTAAGCGGATAAACCCCATTTGACCCTACTATAAATACTCCGGCACCAGAGTTGGAAGTCAGTATCTGCCGCCTGCCCTACCCCGTCAGTATCCGCCGTCTGCACTAACCCGTTTTTACACGCTAATTGCGTCCTGTTAGACTCTGCAAAATTCTTGCAGAATCCCTCAAGTTTCCTCTATTCTCGTTAAGTCACGTGAGTCTACCTCATATCCGTTTTCTCCTGCTCCTCAAACGCAACGCGCTCAGTCTTGATTCGTGTTTTACTCGTGTTTTACTCCCATAATAGTCAGTGTCAAGGGACTATTATTTGAACTTTGCGCCAAAGCAAAGATTAATCCCACGGAACAAATCTTCGAGTTAACAACAACGCGGCACAACTCTCCTGTGCAAGTCCTCTCTCTGCCTCATCTCTCCAGTGTAAGCCTTCGTCATCGGCTTTGTATAAGCTCAAGGTTATTCGAGCCCCCTCGGTCAATATTGTTCGTTTGTTTGTACGGTGACCGTTGCAACCAAGTCTCACCTCTTTAAGCAGCTGTGCGTCTTGTACATCTACTGTGTATAGAACTTGTTTTAAAACTCGTTTTAATCTTGTAAAGTAATATTAATTTGCAGAATAGTAAAGTTATATTTCTACCCGTTCTTCTGTTATCCCGGAACCTCCAATAGAATCGACTGTTGGCCAACCTACATTCTGTTAACACGCACTCTAAACGCAAAAAGGGTTAACTTTACCCTATTCTACGACATCTTTATTAAACTGCTGTAAGGTCTGTGGGGTTAACCTACGACAATCACAATAAATGCGATCCATACTGAGACATAAATATGCCATGGAAAAAAAATTGAATTATCCTGGCAGGGAATCAAACAAGGGTCTCATGGTTGCTGGTCAGATGCTCTGCTATCAGGCTACCTGGTACACTAGTTCAAAGCTATCAAAGCGTCATCGCATTAAACCTAGTTGGTCACATAATATTAATGTGAGTTTCTTACCTTTATAATTTTCCTGTATCAGGCATTATTTTATTCTGTAATTTATTTTATTTCACCTTCTCATATTTTACCTAATAAATACATTCATCATGTTTTAAAGTTAATATATCGCCTAAATAATAAATTATTATTTTATTTCAACAAATTTCCAACAGCTTAAATTTACTATATTAGGAAAAAATTACATTTAACTAATTTTTTATGTTTGTTTATAAGTAAATTTGAATCTGAATTCTTAGGAAGTTTGAGACGGGAAAAATGGTGAAAGTTAAATGTTTGGAGCTCAGGAAATGGAATGTATTTTGTTAACATATTATTTGTGGCTACGTTGCTTCATTGCTATTTAAAGGACAAGAAATCTGATGTTGTTAGAGTGAGCAGACTTATTTTCGAAGAAAAAAGAGAATCACAACAAGGAGAATAAATGAATACTACACAATACTCAGGAATGGAGTCGAAAGTAAAAGGGAAGTCATAAATGAGCCGATAATTTTGGCTTTCATGTGACATTCAATTATTTTTTCTACTCAGCTTTATTATCAAGAGATACCTAGTTAATTGACAACTTAATTTACTAGGTGAAGAAAGCGGACCAATATTTTTTTCGGAATTTTAGTCTTGTCTTTCGTAGCGTAAACACATTTTAACTTGAAGTTTTACAAATCCTTTACTTAAAATTTTAACTGAGGTCTCAATTTGATTCCCTCCTTCATTTTGTTGCAATAAATATCAACAATCTCTACTTTTCTCTCTCAAAATTTATTTTTCCATTAGTATAAATCATTATTGTTGAGTTCCATCTAAAGGTAAAGAATAACCATGAACAGAAGTCTGGTAACAAGCAAATAAATTATCATTAAATTGTAAACAATATATTATTTCTTATGGAAATATCTCTTTTAATTTCCTTTAGAGGTGTAGCTAATTCGAATATCCGGAAAAGTCCTGTCTCCTACATATTCAAGTCAATCTTCATTTCAGAGCGACAATAAATAAGTTATTTAAGTTCAGAAAATTGCTTTTAGGAGTAATGATGTATGGGCCATTGTTAACAGTATTCAGTCTATCTTTTGTCTGTGTTGAAGGGTATTCAAAGCTTTGTTTTATTTAAATCTGTAACGTTGTGTAGCCTCTTCCACACATGTGAAAGGATTTTAGAATTTGGAAATATTTTATCCTATCATTAATTACTAATGGTTTAGCTTAATATTTTACAACAAATTAAGAACTAAATTTCGCCTATTCTCATTTTAATTAATGTTTATAAACATAATAGAAATCGCGCGCGCTACAAATAGAATTAGGATGAGACCAAAATATATATAAGATATTTAATATGTTTGGCATATTTTACTGAAGAAACGTTGTCCAGGGGAGTGCATAGCATGCAAACGGATTGAAAAAATAGGAAGATGTTTGGCATATTATGCGACCTTAGAATACAAGCGAAAGTTAAAATAAATGCTTAGAAAACGTGTGTAAGACTGGCTAGGTTATATAGAACAGAGAGGCAAGCCATCAAAGGCCACGTCAAAGAAGCTTTATATGACCCTATATGGCACCGCATAGAATCGAGAATAGGTAAAAAAGAAAGTAAAAATTGTAGTATAGCATCCTATTTTTTTTATTTTGTTCATTACTATTATTTTTTTTCCTTCTTTCTATTTATATATTTCTTCAACCTAGATTAACTTTAACTCCCCCTAAAAGGTTAAGTTAAATTTATTACAAAGAATATATATCCAAGAAGATAATATGAAGGATTACGGTAATCCTTCATATTATCCTCTTCAAATTAAGTACTTCATTATTAGGTAATCTGATTACCTAATAATGAAGTACTGTATTTGAATCCATTTCATTGTTAATTTCTAAGCAGCTGAATCAACGTCTCTCTCAATCAAATTATATAAATTCTAGATTAAAACTTCAACTGAAATAGTAAACTCCTACACACCTTAAGAATTCCTTAACTTAGAATCTCTCCCCTCTCAACTATCTTGGATTCAGACTTGCATCTTTTGCTTCTGTTAGAGACTTCATTGGAATGATATAATTAACATTTAGAAAGGAATCGTTCTAAAATAATACGTTAACATAACTTCTTCGATTAGAACCAAGTCTTATTAGTTTATGCTTAACTTGGTTGCATAATTTCTATGCCCAACAATTATAATGGTTTTAAATATTCTTCTCTTTTAATCAATTCTTTCGTTAGCTCCGGAAAGCGGTTATTTTCTTTAGTTAAGAGATAATCTTGCAGTTAAAATGCAGACAATAGATAGAAAACCCGAAATCATCATTAGACGACTTTTGTTGGGGACGGGAAAGTGTAGGTGTTGGAGTAGAGTAGTAATTTGCTACCACAAGGAGCACTAAACGCTTCTTGGGCTAAAATAGTGTCTCCTCTTCCTTTGTAGTGTAGTGTGGCTATAGAAACCATTTAGACAGGTAGCCGGAGTAAAGAGTGGTATGTTGTCTGTTGGAGGGAAGTAGGAAATAGGCAAGATAGTGAAGTTGATATTGACTTGTTGCACCGAAGTTGCGTGCTCTAAGACCTCAGACACGATTCTAATAGGTGATAGCTCCCAGTCAGTCCATGTAATTACAGTAGTTTATTACATCAAGAGCCATTTTCCTTTGTTTGAAATTTAAGAATGCAATTTCTCCAAATTTCCTTTTTTGAATTCTGCCAGCAAAAATGCCAAAAAAATTGAGGAGATCTATATCAAGGAACTCACTTATATATTTTCACTATCTAGAATAGTTAAGATAGGAGACTAATTGTCATGCCAAGTAGACGAGGGAAGAGCGTGGAGCTCCCATGATCCTATAGTATTTTTAAAGCAAATTTGACCTTCTTCTTGATAATTTGTCCAGTTTTCACATCACTGCATTGAAATCACTAAAATTCAAACTCTCTTGATACTCCAGACGGCTGAAAGTCCAAGAATCTATCAGAAGATTTCCTCCCCGAAATAACGCTGAAGTAAAGTTCTAAAAAATACAGACGTACCTGAAAAGTTGTAAACTAACACTAAACTATTTTTGTTTAGAATTTAGGCTAAAGTAAATGTTCTGTTTTAATTTATTAAATTTATTTACAAAGTTTACATTCTCTTTTACCCCTTGCTGGGTAAATGCAGGCGTAGATAAAAGAGATTTAGGTTAATCAATGTCGCTGCACTCGACGCAGACCACGCTCTCCACGAGAGACCTGACGGCCATGCGCACGTTGCAGAGGTGCTCCTTCTTTGTGATTGTCCACAACCGGTTGAGGGAGGACTTCAGCTCGTCGACCTTGCTGTGGGTGACTTCACAGATCTTGCCATTGACGTTCGCCCACATGTTATAGTTGATGTGGCCAGATGTCCCTATAATCAGCTGCGGTGAGCCTGTATTATGCTGCAAACCACAGCGGCTGGATTTTCTTGCCATTCGAAGCTACCGCGCAGAGCATCATCAAAAGTGGCAGATGCTTGGTCGAGGACACGTAGCGGACCTCGCAAACGTCCTGACAAAAGTTTATTGCGCGGTCGTTCTTCTTCTTGGTGAATTAATCAAGCTTGAATTTTTTTGGTAAAAAAATGAGAAATCGATTACCATAAATCTTCACGTCATTGAAAAGACAAAAACAGTGTTACAGACGTTGTTCTTGCATACGCATGGTAACCAGAGGCCTCTACTCCGCACCTCAATCTCTTGCCGCCCTTCTTCTTCACGGCCCTGTACATTGTGCCCCTGAGATATTCTTTTTCTTCTCGAGCGCAGTGATTTTGAGTTTCGGAGCTCTTCGTAGGCATATCTCATAACCAAACGGTCGACAACTGGAGCCTCTTTGCGACTCTATGTACTGTTGTCCAGCTGACGTTGAGCCTCTTAGCGATGTCATACTCGTCGTGGCACGCATGAAGGAGAGTAGAGAACTCAATAATTTTCCGATGCTTCTTGACACACACAATGGAGAAGAAGTTTTAATTTCACATGTTGGAAAAGTAGATTAAAAAAACAAGTTTAACATGAATTTTTGAAAACCCGGTAATTGGACACAGACTTCATGGCCTATTCAGGGAGCATTAGTTGGCCAAAGCGACCGTAGCCGCTTACTGGAATATCTTGTAGGAGACCTTGGATCCCGAGCTAGATGACATACCGGTCATTTCCAAGGACTCTAGTTTTTATGCATTACAACGCTCCTTTCCACTCTGTCAAGGCCCCACAAGTGTTCATTAGGCTCTTAAGACATACAGTACAAAGTGACAAGTTGAAGGTGAAAACGCCAAGCTCTCCGGATCTCAACTCAAACGAAATTTGTGTGCCATCATAAACATGTTTATGCCGAGTGAGGTGAATTTTGTTAAAAAAAGTTTTGTGGGCGACCATAAGAGCTGCAGCAGAGGCAGTTTAACCTGCTACTATTAGGAAATTGACATATTCCATGCATGATGGGGTTTTTAAAGTCATCTGTCGAAATGACGCTCATGCGGAAAAATAATTCATTATGTCCATCAATCGTGTGTTATAATTATGGTTTTATGTTAAATATATACGCAAGGTATCCTCAATTTGTATAATTATCCTTCATTTTCCTAATATATGTCTAGATGGGCTACTTTCGTTCAAAAACTATTAGCGTGGTTCATCCAGAAACTATGAATCTGAAATAAAAATTGAAGATCTTAACAGAGCAGAATAAAAAAACATAACAGGAGTGTTGCCATATTAGGCAGACCAGAGTGGAAATGCTTCATCAAAATTGTTTCACAGAGAACAGAGACATAGTAAATTTCCCTACCAAACTATTAGTGTAGTTAGAGTGCAGTAATTACAGAATCGAAAGTTTGATAACAAAAGTTATATAAAACTATAGAAATTTTAAAAGTTTCAAGATATATAGGAGGAAAATACCAAACCTGCTGACCCTTGCTATACAGAGTGCAAAGTATAAACCTATTATGAGCACACGGATAGAAAAAATACAAACTGAAACCTACTTGGAAGGAGATACAAGGATGGAAGAAGTAGCTATAGGAGTTTTCTGGCTGATGCCGTTATTGGTTTTTGATTATTAAAAATTAATTAAGATTATCTTGGCCCTACCTTTTAAAGGTTTTAAACACAAACACCCAAGACCTGAATACTGTATATTAAAGATTAATTAGATACCTGGATCAAAGCAAGCATGATCAAATGTATGGAAATAACGATTTAAACCTCAAGCAGAACACACCTTCGACAAAGTTCTTCTAGTACAAATATTCCTTTTTTCCCTCTTGTTAACTAACTTTTCCATAAACTCCGAGTCCCAGGACACACTTTAACTTAAAATTATCTTTCTTTTGCATAGAAACAAAATGCTTAATCTTTGATACTGCCTCACTTCTCAGCTCCCTTTGAGAAAAGTAGGATCGCTGCTCCTTTGTTGGATTATCGTCTTTTGTCAGCGTCGAGACGCTTCTGTTCTGCGTCGCTCTTTATATAATGAGAGTCTTGGGACAGGGAACGGCGCAAAGGAACAAGAAGAGCCAAGTAAATAGGTATACTAGAGTTTTACGATGCAATGATACTAAATGATTGCAACATTTCTTGGGCTATTACAGTGAGAAAATAGAGAAGTTAGCTGGGTAATGGAGAAGAATTTTCTCTATCTCTTTCTTAAATTAAGTCATTTATATAAAACTTACAAATTTAGTGATACAAGTGATTGTTTGGTGGAGAGGATTGATTGAGGCACATTAAAGTAATAAGCAAACACACTTTACTGCTACTTATAGAGAACTTGATCAGTTCATCCATCTTAGGCTTATTAAGATTATGGTTATTTATTTAAACATATTTTTATTCTATATTAGCTATATTATCTAATGTTTCTTATTTATTTTTATTTATATATTAATCAATTTTTTTCCCATAATTCGGTTTCTTAAAGGCTGAAAACCTTTCGGGGTATACTATTTTAGACTTGAAGGATGCGGTTATTGAAGGCAAATTTCTCCCTCGATGTTTTGAATTTCTACTTCATATTTATTTCGTGGCCTCTCATTGCAACCATGCCTAAAAAATCAAACATTTATGCTTTACATTGGTTATGTTACTCAATAATTCATAATTTTCTATTTGTTTGCACCTTTTCTATTATTCATGAGGGAAAAGAGATAGAGTGAGTCCTCTAAGCCTCTCCTCATAGCCAAGATTTTCATTCCTCCTATATTTTTAAATAGCGACGCTGAACTTATTCTATTTTCACTATATCTCTTGGTAGTTGTTTGGAGAAATTCACTTTGAATTATATTATTTTCCCACCTTCTCAGAGAGTATTTATGGAGAGAAAACGACCCGTTACTCCATAACCCCCTCCCGTCCTCTCCCTCGTTTGACCCGCCGCCAGGTCCCGGGAAATTCTCACCAAAGCTTTCTCCCAGTCGTCTCATTCCCCCTCACCCCCCTCGAGTAGGGAGACTGCTTTGTAGACTTAGCGCGAACCGCGTCTATGGACCTGCGCTATGGCCTGTCTGGCTACTGATCCCATCCGTTGACATTTCCTCGTAAGAAAGCGCTCGGTTCATTGCGCCCGATAACGAGGGTTAAGAAGGTTTCAATCTCTCTCTCTGTTATGAATAGCTCCGGGAATATATGGCCCCGCTCGAAGCTGACGGATAGATTTGGTTAGACGAAACTTGCCGATAAGGAGTGCACTTCAACGAGCTTTCACCCCAAGAAGTGTGAGTGACGGTTGCAAGACACTGAAAAGCTGGACATCACCCACTGTGTCTTCGGGTTGAGGAGTAGAGTCTCGTGAGGCAACGTCAGCCTTTCTCATTCGCCTTCGGATCTAGGATTGGAGAAGCCGTTCCCAGAAGTTCTTCTGGTGACCTCTCATGACAAGAGGCCCATTAGCTCGCTCAAGCCGAGAGTGAAGAAGTCATCTCCCCCTCCCTCGAAGTTCGTTAGGTGACCCCCTGAGGACAGAAGGCAGCATCTAGTGACCTCTTACGAAAAGAGGCCCATTAGCTCGATCATGCCGAGTGTGGAGAAGTCATCTCCTCCGCAACTTTGAAGTTCGTTCGATGAACCCCTGACGACAGCAGGCTCATATCTCGCAAACTGCTCCGTGAGTAATCAAGGTCACCAAGATCTCCCCCTATTTGCCCCACCTTACCCTCGAGTTCAAAGTAAGTAAATCATTCATTACCGTAAATCTCCCATAATAAACATTCCCTAATTACGGTTAATCTAATTAGTATTCGGAACTTAAGTCCATCTCATTTCATGTACCATTTATGTATATCCTTCTTTATTGTTGTCCCCTTGTAGTCGTGTGTATTGAAAGTCTATTTTTGTCATTGTGTTTGTTGTATTCCTTGTTTCCGCAGCTGCAGCTATCTATTAAATCGCACTCTTAGAAACAATACTATTTTCGCCTTGCTTGGCCTACCTTAATGCCTGTGTGCGCATATTCACGTACACTTGGCCATACCTCGACAGATGTGAATAGCAGAAGGGAACAGCATAATCTAAATGAGGTTTGACTAACGACAGGTATAGTTTAAACATCATGTCTGTTTTTCGTGTTAAGACGGACTGCCTTATAAATGAAGCGATTCTTGCTACTTTGCTGCTAACTGCTATGCCATGAATGGATAAATTTAATTAATTATCTATTTACCTCCTATATATACTTGTTCTCTTTATTCTATCAGATCTGTAGCTTGTATATAATATTTAAATTTAGGATTATATTTCCCGAAGGTTAATATGCCGGATTTGGAAACATAAAGATTCATGCCACAATAGTAGCAATATCTAATAAACTTACTTAAGCAATTTGCAAACCATTTAGAGATTCCTTATCCTTTATTTCCTACCTAAGTTTATCATTATCTGCAAATTGAAATACTAGGAACTTCATTCCAGATCTTATCGTTTTTACAAACATTAAAAATAGGTTTGTTCAAAAAAAGAACATATGGGAAACTCCGCTTGGGCTGTCTAGCCAGTAAGATGGCACCTCGTTTAAAACACCCTATATCATTATATGCTCTTAACCAGCAATTAACTCAAGTTATCTTTTGTCGTAATTGGGAATCACCTACAGGAAGTACCGTCAAATTTAAGGATCTTCTCTCCCATTAACTTCTTTACACAAACAAATTCAGTAGATTCTTTATAGTTCGGCACTCAATAATTAAAATCTATGTTCTAATTATCATTGTTCTTGTGGTACAAGAGGTTGAAATCGTCATTTGCCTCAAATTATTAAAACAGTAAAAATTTAGTTAGCCAGTGAATTTGGTAGTGAAGCGGAAAATATGTTGTTTAGAAGCAAGCGGAGAAATAATAAAAATGAGATTGGTGCTAAAAAGCAATCTAAAATGTCATAAGGAGGTAGTTCATCAGATAAACAAGAATATATGCTTTCAGAGTGTATGTATTGAAAGTTCTCCAGACAATATTTACTTCGCGACTCGACAATTAATTGCACGAAACTAAAATTGTAATTTGAGTGAAGAAGAGGTCTATAATTACTTAGGTGTATTGGCTTAGTTAGAATAAAGGGGAACTAAGCAATATTCCATGTTTACCCAAAGTTAATTGTTAAAGGATTAACTCAAACGAGCGTATTTACTATTTCAAGAATTCCTTGAAAAAAGGATAATAAAGAAGAGTTTAAGATCATTCAAACATCACTTTGTAGACAATTGTGTCTTCATGCTTCACAACATTCTTGCTTTCTTCTTTCATTTGAGCTTAAAATTGATTTTAATATTTTGAAAATTAGTTATCTTTCGCTGATTCCTGACGGCCTTTGAAAGGATCTGCAAAACTCAAATAAAACTAATCTCTATTAGGTAGATGACATTTGATATGTTACTTGCCCTCCGCCGTACACAATGCAGTATGCTCTTGTACGCACGGGTCTGCCATACCTGGATTCGCCACGGCTCTCACTGCGTCCACAGCTGATCTCGACCGTGCAGATGCTGCCGAGAGACGGTCGTCATTCCATCAGTCATTTGGCTTTACGGTTAAGAAACTACTTCGAGTGCGCGGTGTAGCTTTCAGGCTGGTATTGGCTTTTATTCTGCCCAGAACGACACCCTGGACAGTATCAGTTTTTACTATTTACGCAAGATTTCTTCTGCTAAAGTTTCACAACGCTTAGAGTGTTTGCGTTCGACATTTTTGGAATACAGTTCGTGTCACGCTGGGTCCGTGCTACTATAGATGAACGGCTCCAATCGACAGGAAAGGGGCGGTTTTTTACAACTTATTCCCTCTGTCATCAAGGCCAAGCTGGCTGCTATATACCGCTCGATACGGGAGAGAATGCTTCATTCCTAGTTCTGATAAGAGATTAATATCTTTCGGGAATCAAATGGTGCCCAGAGTACTCTAGGGGCATTGTAATATCCGAACTCCTTAATTCCTGCTATCAGTGATGCAACGGTTTCCGCGTGCCCTGGATATTGAGTTTATCTCTGCTGGGTTCATGGACATTTGGGGCATAGGGAGAATGAGCGCGCCGAAGACGGCACAACAGACTCCGCGAGGACCGGGTAACCAGACCAGCGTTTAATTATTTTTCACACTGATTACATGGCTGCAATCAGGTCAGCCATCCTGGCTGGCAGTCAAATAATATGAGAGACGGCCGATGGCAACTTAAAGTTACGTACCATTGCTCTGCGAATGTTAAAGTTTGGCATACTCGCAAGACGTCCGCCATTTAATGGATCGCTAACTTGCACATTACTGCGACGACTTCTTTGCTACCCAAACTGTTCGTCACATTTTTGATGAATGCCTCGTTTTCGGTGATCTTCGCGCATGTAACCTGTCCTGGTAACGAGAGAAGCAGGGTCACTACCGCTTGTATCGCGTACTTAAGACGAGTTTAGACCAAAAGAATGCTTGACTATTTGATTTTATAGAAAAGGGTAAGTTCCATTATACTATTTCACCCGCTTTAGTTTGGATTGCAAGATCCCGCGGCTACGAAGTCTAAGTTATGCTCCCGCTTTCTCATTCTTCTTGCTTTTTGCTTCTTGTTTTTGTTTTGGTCGGGACTGTTTTGCATTTGGTTTTGTTTGTTTGGGTTTGTTTTGGGGTTGTGTTTTGATATGTGGCTTTTTTATTTGGAACTAATTTCACAAAATATGTGTCCTATCGCGGTTATCGTTGAGTTCATCGACTACTCAAGATAAATACCTCCCTAAATGTTCACCTGCAATAACTCCGCCACTTCCTTGTGAGATCTAGGTAAATACAAATAAATATAGTGAAATAAATGGCATGAAAGTATCATGCTCCCAATATAGGTGCATTAAATTGAGGCTCTAGAAAGAAAGAACGAAAGAATGTAATCGACAATTTTGACTGAATATTTTCTATGAGAAGAGTAGTGAGCAAAAAAAATATATATATATTTATATATATATATATATATATATATATATATATATATATATATATATATATATATATATATTTGAGGTGATTAAAAAAAGGTATGACACTATATTTATACTTAATCGTTTCATTTTTAAAGAAAAATTTTCTTTGTGGATGAAATGAATAAAAAATCGACAAAACTTGGAAGTTCAAGGTTCTTCTTCACTGGTGCGAAATATATTCCATGCCAGATGATTTTAATTACAGATAGGCATAACTTCTTTCAAATATCCAAGAGAGTTTGTATGGGACAAATGCATACCATGCACTAGGTTTTCAGGAATAACATGAAAAACCATCTTCCCTAAGATTTATAGAGGATTACATGCCTTGGACGAATTATATGGCTTAATTGTGGATGTTGATGAACTTGTTGAGAGTTGCGCACTCTCCCGTTAATAATATTCTCATTTACTCTCTTTAGACTAAATTTCCACTGAATTTTATCTCTCTTCCTATCCGCTGGTTATCTTCGAAGCATTTCACTTAAACAGGACTGTATTTATCTCGCTTTAATACCGTACACCCCAAGAAGTCTTCAAGACTGACAGTTTCGATCAAGTCCTATGATTTGAATTGAATCTCTTCAATGTTGTAAAAGTGAGCGAACAAGGGCCCTTCATTATGATATCTAGCCTGAATAAGATAAACTATTAGAGGTAGGAAAGGTGGGAGGTGTAGAGGGGTTTGGTTTTAGGATAAGGAACCCAGTAGTTGTTCTTGTACTTTAATGGATGTCCTTGCTGGTCACTTTAGCTCATCCTCTGGGAAGCTTTGCAGTAAAACTGAGTTTACAGATTGAGCCTGAAGAGAAATTCTTTGCCAACAGATTCTTGGATGTCCTTAAATGCTTTCGATGAACTTGTTCTTAATTAAACTGCAACATTACGGATTATTTTCAAAATCGCTGATTTATCACCAAGTAGAACCTTGGGGAATATAATTTGGGGTCCTATCTCGTTTGTTCTTTGATCTGGCAAATATCATGAAAATTTCATTATATTTATCTTATTAGACAATTGTCAGATAGATAATGTTTACACTTCCCCTAGAACCCAGCGTCTACATGTGGTGCCTGAGGAGATACACCTGCACGGAGAGACAGCTCCAAGGGAGCCCCGATATTTTCGCGTAACCGCGTAATCCGTTTGGGTTCCTTTCCTCGCCATCGCACTGTCTTATCGGCGACAAACCCACGGTACCAAGGACATTTGTGCAAAACTGTGAAGCCGCTGAAACTATCCCCCCAGCCCCGGTGCGCCAAGTTGAATAAGATCCACGTCTCCATTTTCGAGACCCCACTTCCGCCGAGGCAGTATAAATACTTCGAGAAAAGGTTTGAGAAACCAGTACCATACAGCCCCGTCTTGATTAGCAGTCAGGTACAGTCTCGTACACCCTGCCTCGGCTACCAATGGCTTCCACTTCGAACGTGACGCGTCATCTCTGCCCGGCCTTGCTCGTACCGAAGTCCAGAGTTCCCGCCGACAGACTATAGACACGGACTGGCATCTATTACTCAGTTATCGACTTCTTTATATGACTGGTGTACTCCCTCGCTCATTTCTCAGCGAGATAAAGAAAAAAAAATCTTGTAAGTTCAACTTTGCAACGGCCAGTTTGCTCGCCGTATTCAAACCTCCAGTCAATTAAGCTTTACGTGAGTCTTCCCGATAATTGAACTCTCCCTTTTTCTCTGGAAGCAATCACCGTGCATCCTCTCTCATACTCTCGTACTCGTCGATTCATTTGTACCCACACCCACCCCTCCCGTTTGGTACCCCCGGTCTCATTTTATTTATTGTCAGTTATTTACTTGTGCTATTAATATTTTCTTTGTATATAGTAAAGTTATATATACATAATTTTTTACCATTAGTTTCTCTAATTTCAGAACCTCTAAGAATTGATTCTTTAGGCCAACTGCACTCGACGTTTATTTAACCCTCGCACTGGGACAATAATCCTGCCCAATTTAAAAAAGGAACGTCACCCTCCAGCACTTATATTCATGTTTGTTCTTCCCTGAGAAGTTTGTACCAGAAAACATTCTACTTTGTTACATAATGCATCCGTCTTGGTTGTTTTGAAACAAAACTTGATGAGAACACTATAGTCTGGAGGATAAGCTATTGAAAAATAGCAGGACCACCTTAACAAGACATTACACATATGATATCAACTCGCAAGTAGGTCCAACGGGAACATTAAATTCCAAAGGATAAGTACTTGCGGGAGTTTGACTAAATGCATGCAGTTTGTTCTTATAATTCAAATTCCTTAAATTTTTCAGTCCATCTCGTTTATATCTTCCCCAACCGTTTTCATATTTCAACTATAACAATTTCTATTTTAATCTGTTTTCAAACTTTCTGGCAAGGATTCCTTTATTTTTCACTTTTAGTATTTATTTATATTAACCTTATACAATGCGAGAGATGATAAAGATCTTTGATCAAGGATCAGGTAAGAGTGTTGTCGTTCATCAGTTCTTACGTAAGTGAGAGAGCTTTCTAATGCTCCAGCGAGATATAGTGCATATAGAAATTTATCTAATGTGGAAAGAATTGGTAGAGTGTCGAGAGTACAAAGTTTGCACTGAATCACCTGGAGCAATCCGAATGGGAGATGGGGATGAGAAACCTATAAAAATGCCTTAGAGACTCTTAACCACGGCAACTAATTTGCAAATATTATACTTCACTGTACGCTGTTACTCTCATGCGTAACATGTACCTTCTTCATTTGGTTACTCCGAATATATTTTTACCAGGGTTGAAACCGCCTCGAGTGGAAACTCTGATTTTTGCCATGAGTGAAGATAAACTCTACTGTTAATTACTGAATAGGTGTTTGATAGAGGCGTAGTAGGGGTTTGTTTCATATGTTGTAGTGATCTATGAGTCAGATCCAAATGAGATAGGGATCAAAAGGTTGATAATATTGATCGTGTTAAAACCGTTTAATACAATGTAGCTTGCATACATCATTCATTAATTTTCTTATTTTTTACGAAACATCCTTTTTATTCTTTTTACTGAGAAATTATTCCCTTTCTTTCCCCTTTAAAATATTAAGTAATCTGCGAACAGGCATAGTCCGGGTCTAAGTAGTGTTTTGTCATTCTTGCTAGGCTGAATTTTATTATATATTAAAAATAGACTGGTAGTAAGATCTGTCATAAGAATTACAGTTCAAATTGATAAGGCCCTGGAATTTTGAAAGAAGCTGTTTTACAAAGAAAAATTTTACCCAGAACTAATAGAAATCTTTGGTTCCACCTGTACTTTCAAATAGAGTGAAGAGAATTTTAAAATTTTGTTTTAATCTCGGCATGAATTCAAATCTGAATATTGATAGAGTTATCTCTATGAACCCATAAGCCACTTAGTTCATTAAGGCAATACCTTAGGTATCTTTTGCACATGGTTCTGAAAATGCAATTATTTCCTAAGTAAAATCAATTCGAGATTTACTGACATGGGTAAAACTCCCAAGCAGTCTGAAAGTCAGGAAGACTAAAATCTAACTAAATTGAACCTAATGACAAAGTCGACTTTTAGTTTGATGTAACGATGTCTTGACCATTAAGAAATTCAGATGACACTTTAAAGCTCCTTTTCTTTAAAAAATTAGCAAAACAGAATTTTTCATTGATTCTGCATTGGTTTTAATTCTTGAAAATTACACTATTCTTAAAATTTGTTTTGTTTTTTCAAAGAAAGAAGTCCTCCCTATCCACGAAAAAGGATAAGGCTACTTTTTCACCAATAAAATCGGTATAGACCCGAGTCCTATTCTTGCTTAAAATATCACCCCACGAGATGTCAAATGGTAGTTTTCACATGATATGTTGGTGACATCCAATCACGATTTGGCCAAACATTGGATGATTATTTTCTAAAATGAATACAGCATATGAGCGGAAAGGAAAGGAGAAGATCCACGAGCTGGTGTCAAATCTTTTATCTAGATTTCGCTCGTTCCAACCTTTCCTCGTAAGAGTCTCTTAAAATGCAGTTTTAATTACTCTATAGATTGGAAATAAACTTCCAAATCTCAACTCGTTGCTCTTTGATAATGTTGGCATATGTGATATGCTTTAACGAGGTGTAATCAACGCTCAGCCTCCAGATGGATGAATGATAGGAATGGGAGATAAATAAACTAAAGGATCGTGGTTCTGATTCCACCTTAATCAGTAAATCCAAATATTGAAAGTATCTATTAATGTTTGCTATCCCCCCGTTCCTCAAGTATTAGGTCAACTTGGATCAAATTCTCCCTCATTTTACCCCTTCCATTTGGCCCAAAGGGGGAAGGGGCTTGTATATCCAACTTAAATTTACATCTCTTAAAGTGAGTCACATTTTAGAGACGTAGATTGCTCTCGAAGTTCAAGGAATCTAACTCCGCCACGTACCTGATGAAAACCCAGGTTCTCAATTGGACCACTCAGAGAGAGAGGGAACTAAGCTGAGGTGGTTGCCAAAAATATTTTAGTGCTAGGTACATTGAGATAGAAGAGGTGATTCCATTTACTTACTCTTATCTTCTCTAATTTTCATTCGCTAACTTGCGCTAAACTAGTTACTGACCTTGAATTTTAGGAAATGACTCGAAACCATTTTTCGGAAAACTACATATTGCACTTATAGGTTTAATTAATAATCTAAGTGACTCTTTTTAAATCTGTATGGCAAAAAATTGGTGTTGAAATATTAGCATCAGAGGAAGCCTTAAAAATAATAAGTGAAAAAACTAAAAAAAAAAAGGTACCCCACAAGATTAAAACTTATATTAGTGGCATCAATTTTCGTCTCGATTGTAGGGACGCTTCCCATAATACTGAATAGATTAAGTCCCAAAATGAGAAAAATAACCAACGAAACAAGAACACGGAAGTTTTTATATTTCAAATATATCCCACTTATTCAAAATAATCTCTGCAGACACCAACAGGCTACAAAATCCCACAAGATTATGCATAATGATCTTCCATAGGAAAATATATTCCGAGCAAACGAAACGGAAGATCATGCAATAAAATCGTCCTTCCCCAAAATATACAACTTTCTGATTCCGACCCATAAGATGATGTATGGCGTAATTGAAAAAATCCTAATGATTATAATACATAGAAAATCACTGTACTTTAGCAATATCCTTCGTGACCAAAAAAGAACAAATAAAGAAAAGCTAAAATACAAAAATGAATAAAGTAAACAAACTAAAAACTACTTATGGCCTCGTAGCCAAAGTGACTATAAGTGAAACTGAAGGACAAAGAGCCTATTTATACGTCATAGAAAATGAACATTATATGAATATTATGAATTGTATATACGATGCACTTATGGAAAACCTAACTAGGCAAGGGAATTAAAAAAAGAATTAAACAATATGTTGACTAAAAACTGCCTTCCCCTGCCTCAGTTGTAGTTTCCCAATGATCCACGATCGGGACACGTCTTCAGTTTAAACCCACCACGTCTTCACCCCACATCCAATCCCATATCCATTCATAAAACACTACGTAAAGAATTTATGATCCAAGAAATCTTTTTGCAGGAAGTCCACCATAACTTTGGTCTCTAACTTTGGCAAGTCTGACAAAATTAATCTGTCTCGAGATGGAACAACAAAAAGAGAAATCTTCACAATTCCTGAATATGTAGAGCACTTATCTTAGTGAATAAGTGTATCATATTCTTGCCATTACTCTTTTTCTATTTCGACAGTAGATAAAAACCCAGACAAATATGCCATGGCAGGAAAAGTAACCTACATATGATTCGAACACTTTGGTTTCGATCACAAAACTTACTGTAACCATTGATGAGTCCTAAGCACAACGAAACTAGAGTATCCTTCGCCACTAAGCAAATTATATGGACTGAAGAACAATGGTCCAAATTGCACTTCAGTGATGAATAGAACTACAGTTTGTTTGGCTCAGATGGCTGGTGGTTCGTCCATCCTAAACCTTAAGAAAGATTATCAGTGAACTGCGTGAAGAACATCGTCAAGATTGGAGGAAGAATCGTTATAGTGTGTGGCAAAATTTCGGCGGAAGGTACTGGCTCACTTGTCAGTTGAAGGTCAGAATGAATGCTCAAGTGTATAAAGAACTTCTGCAAATAAATAGTGTGCCCTATATGAGAGCTGCCTCTGCCTAACTGGGCATTTTTGTATCTGTAATTTATCTTCTATTATTTGCCATTATATGGTTTGAAGCTACTGTAAGATTTGTTGGAGAAATAACTGTATATTTTCCTCTGAAAATGATCAATTCCCCCAAAGGTTGCTACCAACTCCTTCGCAGTACAACATTAAAAGGGATTAATAGAAGATGTAATAAAACTAACTTAAGACTCCTTATATGGATACCATTCCGCTAATTGCATTTAGCAAAACAATGCACTGAAAGATGTGAAGCTCCTCCACCACAACAAAATAGTACAAAAAGAGGAATGAAAAGTATCATGACACCGCTGTCTATACAAGTGAAAAGTTTACCTATTTATTCTGGATCTACTTTCTCACAAATTAAGAATACAGTCAACGAATGCAAATGGATAAGAAAAACGGATAATTTAATCGAAATTCATTTGTAAAATAGACTTTGAGAATATATTAAAATTGAATGCAGAATATACACTACCCACCGAAAATATCAGAACACCTGCATTTCTATCAATATTTTCCACAATTTTTCTCAAAATTAGCATACGATAACGTATAGGGCTAGACTATGTATTAATAAAGGTTATATATAGTTGAATATATAAGAGGAAAATTATCAGCAGTTAATCAATTTACTATAAAAAATTGGTGTAAAAAATTATCCAAACAAGTAGGTTTCCTATCAAAAGAAGTGTCATTGTTTAATTGGAGGTTAATTGCTTAATTGGAGTGCATGCGGCATAGGTCTTAAATCCTTAATAATATAAAGCCTCTGCCTCCTAACTACTTGCATGCTACCTTCACGTGGTTCCCCTGTTGCTTTATTGAATGCATGCAAGTGACCGAGGGGCTGACGGTATAATCAGAACCCATTTCCTGCTGCCTTGCAGGCTATGCCTCTTTAGGCAAAGGCTAGGAAAAGGGAAACTCTGAATTCAAACCCCCTGCTGCCTTGTAGATATGCCACCTCTGGCAAAGGCTAGGGAAAGGGAAACTCCGATATAAAACCATGCCAGTTTGGGTAGAAGAGACTCTTTAGCCCTGGTAGGCAACTCTTCTAGGAGAAGGACACTCCAAAATCAAATCATTGCTCCCTCCCTGTTGGACGGTGCCATAGTCTTTGTACCAAGTCCCTCCACAGTCCGAGGTTTGGATTCCTTACTTGATGGTACAGTCAAGTGTCTGACTTTCCTTTCTTATTATTTACCTGATTTTTTCAAAAGGTGTGTATGGCAGGCTGATTAGATGAGCAAGGTTGCTCGGTGGGGTTTTCATGTGGATGCATTGTTCTATTCTTCATTTTTCTCTATTAATCTTTTTTTTATTTATTTATTTTTAAAATCCATTTCACCTGTCCTCCTCCAGTCTTGTGGCGATTCTGGGGATATTTAGCCTTGCATGGTGTTCCGGTCCGCCATGTTGAGCAGTTTTCAGGTTCTGCTTGAGTTGCTTATGGACTATTTTGCTTCTCAATCCTTTTACATATTGTTGTTGTTGACTATATTTACTTTGTTGTTGGTTTTACCTTTGTTGCTTTATTAATATTTTGTTTTAAACCTTTTACTGGTGCTTTTGTTCCTAATTATTTCTGGAGAAGTTGAGTTGAAACCTGGACCTGCTATTCATTTTCATAAGAAGAAATGCAATGTCCTCTATTCTAATATTCGGGATTTAAGATCTAATTTTCTAGATCTTCAGGTTCATACCAAAAATTATGACATCCTTTTCTTTGCAGAAACCTTAATGGCAAGTAATGAATCTAATTCAAAATTCATTACTCCATGGTTTTCTGGCCCTGATTTTATTTATCGTCGAACTACGCCAGGAGCTGAGGGTATAGCAGTATTTTCGAGGTCTGGCCTACCATTTAATCGCCAAAAGAATATATAATGCAAGTGTCATGAAATTTATGTTTTAAAATTTATAGTAAATATTATTATTATATATATAGAAATATACATATAAATATATATATATATATATATATATATATATATATATATATATATATATATATATATATATGAGAAGCGGTCAATAAGTTTTGCAATTTGGATATAAGGAAACGAGATATGAGTAAAAGTGTATTATTATTTTTCAATATAACTACCGTCGACTTCAATGCACTTGCGCCACTTGTCCCTGAGGCTTCGAATTCCCGACAACCAGAAATCTCCCGACTGCTGTTCAATCCACTCCTAGACGGTGAACTGGACATCTTCATCGTCCCCAAACCGACGTCCACGCAGTGCAGCCTTGAGTTGGCTGAATAAAAAGTAGTCGCTAGTGGCCAGATCTGGACTGTAGGGAGGCTGGTTGAGCTCCTCGAATCCGCACTCGCGCAGGGCCGCTTGTGCAACTCTGGTCTTGTGTACCGTGAAGTCTATCATGGGGCGTGAGGTTTCCAGGGATCCAATGGGCAGAGACCTTGGTCATGGCCAAATTGTCGTGGATGATGTTGATAACACTTCCATGTGATATTCCAAGCTCTCGCTCTATTTCTTCGACCTTCACCCATAGATTTTAAAGGGATAATTCTCTCCACACGGGCTACATTGTCCTCGTTGGTTACGTCTGACGGCCGTCCTGGTCGGGGGTCATCTTCAAGGGACTCACGACCATGGCAGAACTCCCTATTGCAGCGAGCAATGGTTTCATAGGAATGGGGGGTGTCGGTGTACACTGCAACCATGCGTTCATGGATCTCTTTTGCATTCTTGCCTTCCTTGGTAAAAAATTTGATCACTTCGCGGTGCTCAACCTTCTTCATTGTTGTAAAATTTGTGACTGACGATCTGCGATTAGCTACTGCTTCTTAAATAGACGAGGCAGGAGCGTGCGGCTGCAGGTCTTGACTTTTCATAACTTGTTCTAATATCCCCACAAACAGCCATCCCCCTTCCTCTGTTTTGCCCTACCGATTCGCAAAACTTATTGACCGCCACTCGTGTATATATATATTTATATATATATATATATATATATATATATATATATATATATATATATATATATATATATATATATATATATTTATATATATATATATATATATAATATATATATATATATATATATATATATATATATATATATAAATATATATATATATTTGCGTTGTACAGTAACCCAGGGCATGATAACTCTATTTATGACTGTCTTTTAAATGGTATTGACTTGGCTCAATTCTAATGTAGCTGATCAGCATGGTAGGTCAGCTTTTCAATTTTGCACTGCTGCTGATTGTCTTCAAATGATCAGGAACCCACCCATATTTCAGGTAATAGACTAGCTCTTGTGTTTACAGATGCTCCAGCTACTGTAGATGCAAAGGTCTGTGAAAATTTGGGGACATCAGATCATTTCTAATCAGCATATCCCGAATGGCACGATCAAAAAAAGAGTTTGCTCAAATCTCGAGCTGATTGGGTTGGTGGTGAAAAGAGTTGTCGAGTCTTGAATATTTCGGATGCAATATCCTACCCTCATCCAATGGCTAAGGTGAATGATATGTTATCTACTGATTTAGCCAGGCATGTTCCCAGTAGAATTATCAGAATTTGTACAATCGACCAGGCATGGTTTGATGAATCCTGTAGAAGAGCCTACCATGGTAATCAAAAAAATTTAATGTATGGAAGCGTAATCGGACGCAAGAAATCTTCGAGATTTTTGTTCCGTCTCGGCGCACTGCAAACAGAGTTTACCATTGGACTGAGAGATTATATAATAATAATCTGGAGATTAAGTTGGCAGAGATCAGACAGCCTTATTTGTGGTAGACTTAGTTAAAATCTGCTATTTTTGACTCTAACACTTATACCATTCCACCACTACTTTTACCTAATGAAAAGCTAGCAACTAGTACAAAAGAAATGGCAGAGTTACTCAATCGAGCTTTTGAAGCTAAGCAGTTAGTTGAAGAAGTTCCTCTCCCTGACACTTGCCATCCTGAGCCTCGTTCGACTCGGTTTGCTTTTCGTGCAAGGGATGTTAAAAAGATAATTGACAGTCTAGACAAAAACCTACTCATCAAGGAAAAATAATCCTCCTCTCATATTCCTTATTATTTCGCTTACAACAATTCAATTAAGAACTCTTTTAATGGTATGTGCTTCCTATTTATAAGCTCTTTCTCTCTCTCAATTAATGACACATTATAGCTTTGTGCTAGTTGAAGAGTATTTCAACTATTCAGAGCGTATTTTGAAGTAATTGTTTCATCCTACTTATTAGAATAACGAAATAGATAATTCTCATGAATTACTCAAGAAATAGACTATCGTTATGCAAATTTTGAATTTGTTTACATTGTTCTAGTCATTATATGGCGATAGATAATCCATATGGCTGAGTTTGAATATTTTGAAATTAAGTCACAACCTACGTTTACTTCTCTCCTTCCGTCGCGATAAAAGAAAAAAAGAAGCTCATCAGCGATGATGAGTGCCTGGAAGAGAGGAGGAACATGAAGAAGAATCACAATGTAATCGAGATCATTCCCGGATGCTGAGGAAAAAACCCTCATCCAGACAGGTTCCAGGAATAGAGAAGTGTAATCGCACGAATGGGTTATTTATTTAATTGGATTACCATTCCAATTTTTATCGTGGATGAGGACCGAAGCTAAGATGATGGAATTCAAATGAAGATCAGAATGACAGTAGTAAGCAAACATAAAACACCAAGGGTCAGAACCTTATTTGAAGTATGGGGCAAAGGAGAGGAGGTACGTTGTTTTGCAACCAACCAGAACAGGTAACCCTTCGTGTCCAATGAAAAGTACACCCGTTTCGTTTCAGAGATGCGTAGGCATGAAAGCCGTTGGGGTAGGTTCCGAGACAGAGTTGGGGTGTGCGAAACAAGTTTACTGTCAGAGACAGTGGTCATGTTATTGATCATGTGTGCAGTAATGTACGTGGCAAAAATGAGTGTACTCTATACAGACTTTACTTTAACCCGATACATAAGCTTATAAATCTGGTCCCAGGCTTGTTAAAGAAGTATATTTACCAGATATTTATTTTTTGCCTCTACCAATCATTGATTGGCAGAGGTGAGCAGAGGTCCATTACTCTATTACTAAAGAATTTACCCTTAAAATTTCAGAGTAATGTATAGTTAAATCTATACTGACACGCACGTAGAAAGCCAAGATATATTTTGGGGATGATATAATAGGTTTGATACTTAAAACTCTTTGCGGAAATCACTTTTGTTTCTATCACCGAATGCTATTGGCTGCATGGATAGCCAATAGCGTGTGGTTGAGCTGTGGAGACAGCTAGCTACCATTTCCTTTGCAGTGTTCTTAGATGGGGAGGCATAACTACTGTATCGTCTAACTTAACTCGGCGCGATATTCGCTTCAAGTTTTTTAATTTTTGCAATGTCGATCCATGGCCAAGATGAGTTTCAGACACTGTTCATTAACAACTGCACGGATGATGGAGCTTCCAAAAATAAGCAGAAGCTTTTAACACATTGCAGCACCTGGTGGAGAAATACTTCGCCATTAAGTACTGGAATGATATCGCCGTTAGTAATAGAAAAACTTATTCAGCGAAAATGTGTACGTTTTCCATTTACGTAAGAACAAGTGATATATAGCTTGTGCACACATTTTTAACGAGAAGAGTATGGTTGATATATATGTATATACATATATATATATATATATATATATATATATATATATATATATATATATATATATATGGTTTCGAGGACCCGCCTCATCACTCGCTACCTGAAAATAACACAGTCTGCTAAGTTTGGAAAATACAATATTTCTATATTATTTAATCAGTCATTTTGAATCTTGTAAGTACAAAATAAATATATGGTGAAGCATTTAATGATTAGGGAGCAACAGGTGAAATCATCATTGGTGATTATTAGTGAAAGATGGAGCTTTCAAAATGGATAAGAAATCTAGAATGCGTATATCGCAAAAAGTATTATTGTCTGAGTAATGTAGAGATAACTAAACAACATTTACCTGTTAATTACAAGTTTCAGTCTGGTATTCTTATTAAATGGTTGAGTTACGCTAGCGAGATAACGGTTCTGCTTGACCATTCAGTTTGCAGCTCAACTTTTGAATGATAGGTTTGGAGAGAATTAGCTTGTTGGTCATAGCTTTTTTACAAGGGGATTAACCTAAAGGTCAAGGGGCTTTCATTGAAGCTATCTAGAGGAGAACTTCAAAATCCATTATATTTTAAAAAGGAACTTAGAAAAGAGAAATCATCGTGTAATATTATATATAAGTGGAACCTACATAAGGGTTCTTTGAAGTAGAGAATCAATACAAATAGAAGTAAATCTAAATAAAACAGGAGGCTATTGTATTCAAATTCCATTTGGAATTGTATCTTCGTTTGCTGGTTAATAAAGTCTAGAAATTTAACGGCATGTTCTTTTTTGCAAGAGAAGTCAGAATGGCAAGTTCAGGTTTGGAGCCAGAAAGAATCATTGAAGCACTGAGCCTAGAGAAGTCCCATCTAAACGCCTCTCTTTTTGAGGAAAACCATGTATTACTTCAGAAACTTTCAGGGGTGGGGCTTTACATCCATTTTGACCCTATCATCTATAGATGTTATTTGCGAGGGCTACCAGTTTATGGTGTCACCAAGTTTATAATGGGTTGCTTAGTTTAGGAGATGCCAGGCGAGTACCAGATTTGAGGATGAATAACTTAGAGGTGAGCCTAGGTTACCCGTAAAGGGGTGTCGGACGAAGGCGTTTGAGGTTTTACTGTCAAATTTACTCTGACTCCCAAAGATCTTACGATGAATTCGTTTATAGTTAAGGTTCAAAAGGTAACTTGGTTATCACTTGGTTAAAGGATGGACTCGAAAGGAAAATAGTGTTTTTCAGGATTTATTCTTGGCTCAGGTCTACCATATTGGGGCAAGCAAGAGAGTCGAGTCTTCCGCTGCTTTGTTGTAAGTTTCCCTCTACCTTAGATATTTAGGGCTACGGACGGTTGAATTTAAGGACGAGGAACGGACTCATGACGCCAATAAGATTAATGTGAATCCGGAATCAAGAGGGATTAATGTATCTTACTACTAATAGTTATGTTACTCCTCCTTGGAAATTCTCTAACTATATTATTTTTACGAACCTCTATTAAGGGGGCGTGACTTAGCTTTCTTCAATTAGAGCGCGATGTGGAGCTTCATAAGTCAATGTATGTTAGTTTGTTCCTCTGTTGAGACTGCTGGAGGGAGTCAAAGTGTGTGTGTGATTCATTGTAGACACATTGGGCCGCATCCGGGCTCCCATCGATAGTGAAGTGATAGCTAAGTTGATTTTGTCGTTTTGCAGGTCCACGTCAACTTTAGCTGGCCAAACACGACTCCGTTACGGCTACCCCGTTATCTTGTTTCCTCGCATTGTATATTAGTGCATTCACATGGGAAACTCCAATTTTTCGCTTGCCTTCTTACACTCATATTTTCCCTAATACATGTAAAATTGTGATTTAGAATTACATATATATATATATATATATATATATATATATATATATATATATATATATATATATATATATATATATATATATACATATAAGTATTTTGCTTTATTATTCATTAGTTCATTGCTAATACATAGCATGTTATTTCAGTAGTTAATATGTCTGCCAAATTTAAAGATTTCATAGGTCTAACAAGGTGCTCATTTGTGAGGTTCCTAGTTGAGCCTACTTCACCTTGCAATTCGGGAATCGCTATAGATTTACAATCGTGATGTAATATTATATATATAGTATTTCGCTTTATTCTACATTGGTTCATTGCTAATAAATGACATTATTTCATTACTTGACATGTTTGCCCAATTTCAAGACTTCATAGGTCAAACAGAGTGCTCATTTGTGAGGTTCCTCGTTGAGCCTACTCCACCTTGCAATTTTGGCGTTGCTATACATTTACTTTGAAAGTTCCTTCTTGTCTCTTTCCAACAATGGAAATCCACATTAACAATCCTCCTCTTCATTGTTCTTGCTTGATGAATCTTTTACCTGACATCTCAAAAACAACATATTTCCCGACCATCCAGCGTAAAGAGTGACTCTTGTTTCATCAATCAAGATAACTTTACTATTTTCACTCTTCATGTATGTTTGGGCCTTCACCAGATGTTATTATTTGTCTTGCCTTTACATCTTAATTTTAACAGGCAAATGTTTAATAAGATCCTTACACTTTGTTTCTATACAGAGTGCTTGAGGATGGAACCAAGTAAACATTCATATGAAAAGTTTAAACGGTTGAGACAAAATCTTCGGGGAACGTTTTTCACTTTCTGCATGACTTTACCTCCTTTCACAATTAAAATGTACGAGAGAAATAATTATAACACGAATATTTTAGCCGTCATTCGAAAATTGAATTGAATTGAGTGTAAAAGATGGGAAAAATGTGGGATAGTAGGAAAGGTTATAGAGAGAAAAAGTGTGATAGTCGAAGGAATGTGTGCCAGCTTTCCTGGCATCGTCCTCACGTATTCTTCATTATACGTAGCCGTTACTGATGTTGTTAAGATAGCGTTCAAGCCTTTGTGTTCATGCAGCTTGAAGCGTGTAGCTTAGAGTTTCACTCGTAGCTTATCAACTGCACATGTTTACGATTTCGGTTTGTCCACTTCGGATCTTTTGCATTGATTTATTTTAAGTTTTATTGATTTGTGAATTTATTTCATTACATGTAAATCTTCATTAATTTGCTTTTGGTTTATGTCCACTAAGGGTTTTTTTTTTTTTTTTTTTTTTTTAAACATGTGAACTATAGTTCCCATTGTCCTTATTTGCTAGCTTAAGGTTGTTTTTTCGGTAGGTTTTCTTCATCGATATATCGGTAAAACGTCGTCCTGCGTTCGCAGGCGGCTGCTTCCAAATCCGCGCTTGTCGTAATTCGGTTGTCCTAAATTCGAAAAATGGATTTCAGCCGTGTTTATGTGCAAACGGTATGAGCGTTATCAACTTTCTAAATCTATTCTAGCGCTGATTGGACAATTATTGCAGTGCATATTTCTAAAAGCTGATTGGTCAATTTGTTAACGCAAAAGGTCCGTTATTTCAAAAATGAAAATAAGTATGACGATTAAATGTATCTCAATCCTGATTGGTTGAACTTTGTAGTATATAAGTAGATGAAATGACTATTTATATAGGTGTACTTTTGTGGAAAAGTCAGTAGAGAGCTTATTTCAGCTATTACTAAGGAATAAAAAATCCAGCTATATATATATATATATATATATATATATATTTATTTATATTTTCCTATATCCTAAGGAAGCTCGCTGATCACCTAACATAGCTTACGAAACAACAGAGAGAATTCGTTACCAAGACCCTATAGGTGAATGAAACCCATTAGCTCATGGCAAAGTTATTTTCAAATCTCTAATTCAAAAGAAAAAGGTTTTTGGTGCTTATAGAGTTGGTTTAATAATTTTTGTTTCATTGAGTGGGTGAGTCACGTGGTTTGTCTATTAAGAGAACTATTGTGTCGTTATCGATAACGATCAGTTTAGTTTTGGTCATAACTTTCTCCGGGTATGAGGCAAGATTGTAATGTCTCCTTTGATGGTACGTTTCTTCTCTTTAGTGTCCTCTTTTGCTCTTTTTTGCAGAATGCTAAATTGTGTGGGAAATGGGAGGAGAAATGTCTTCTTGTTTTCTTTCCTTTTTAAGTGTTTATTCTCTATTCTTCTTTACATATTTGTAAAAAAGCTCCAGAATTCACGGCGATCACTTCTTCTTTCTTCTAATATTCCAATATATCTTCCTTATGCATCTTAATATTATTTTTCTATGATAGATCCTAATACTCATTTGAATTTGTTTCTATTGTTTTATTTATAGGTCTGAATCTCGCCTGTCGGCGCATAACCATTATAAACCTTATTCCTCTTCCTCTTGTCTCTGTAGTAATGTAACTTTCCTTCTTCTGAATTCTCTGAAGATCCTTTATACGCGGTTTGCAGGTGATCCTGAGTGCTATTGGTGGATACACTATTGTTGATAGATTGAGGGCTTGTGCTTGATATAGAGTGAGTAGTGGATAATTTATCGCCGTGGAAAAACTGAATTCTTTGAGCTCTAAGGCGACATTATTCGAGTGCTTGGGTGTCAGTGCAGTGGACCAGAAAATAGTTGGACACTGTTGTGATTATGAAGGTAAGGCAACTTAAAACCTCACTCTAAGTAGTGTGATAAGAAAACAACCCCTATTATTTTGCAGAAATCTTGTCTATGATTGTCAACGGTCCCAGAATGTCAATGGAGGCTCAGAGCCACTGACACCAAAATATCAGAGTCTTTCATCAAGCAATAGGGCATGAGCAAATCCGCTACTACTCCTAAAAGATGAGAATGGGCCAGTATCTCTCGCAGAGTATGACATACAAGCGGAAGGATCATCATAGAAAATTGTGATCAAACTGAAACTTCGTCTTAAGATTCGCATGATTGTTTTTCCTCAGACGAGAAGAATTTCTGCCAGGACCAGGTGTTGAACTCAAAAATCAACCGCTAACTTAATTTTTTACCCAAAGATCTATTTACCGAGAGTCATGAAGACTAGGTTCCAGGATCACCTGATGTGGTTTGGAGTAATGAGTATGGAGTGCAAATTACTAGCTTTGTAAGTGATATGTTGGTCCGAAATTTAGGCCAAACCTTCCTACAATTCTCCGTTCGATGAGGATTTGCAGGTTTCTTGTGATCTTACTTCTTCTCATATAACCGGATTATCTGCATCGGTTGTTCAGGTCTGCCATCAGAATTACCATATTTCTGTTGTTTAAGAGACTTCTGAACTTAATGATTGAAGTTTCCACGGCAGGTGGCTTGTAACCCGCCACCACAATAATTCCTGTTAATTTCGTTTCCAGTTCGATTGCTCAGTTATCTTTTTCCAAGTTCTTGTGTCTCTTTCTATTATATCCATCTTGCCTTGGATTTTTTGCTTTAATTTCGTAGTTTCAAATCTTCAAGATTTTCTTCTCCTGATGATCCCTTTGGTTCGGTTATCTAAATAAAATCAGGATTTAATTCTTTAAATATCTCTCCATATGTCGTTTTTTTTCCTTTCCAGCCATCAGCTTTTTGGGGCATATTTTAATCTTCTGTTTTTCTAATCTGAAAAATTAGGGACAAGAGTTAACTGAACTTGTTTAGGTTATATTCTTTAGCGTAGGTTTTGCTTATTTTGTTTCTAGTTTCCCTATTCACTGGTCTTCTAGGTCAGCGATTTTGAGGGAGAACTGATTCTCAGAGATTCTACTTTTATGGTCGTGTATTGTGGTAATTAGTCAGAGTCATCGCGTACATAATTGATTTCTTCTTCATCTCAAAGTGGTATATGCTCTTCACTTTTAGTAGCGGAGCGGCGGTTATTCTGTTTCGTTCTTGTGTTAGCACTCTTTTCAACGTGATATAAATGATTGTTTCCTTACGAGCGCACTCAAGTCAACCTCCTTGGAATTTTGGTTCGTTCACGGCTGTTTTCAATAGATACGTAATTTAGTATTTTCTGGCAACTGCACGGGCGTGTGGCATTGAATCTTTTGGCGTGCAGTAGGGAGGTTATGATTTTGACAGTAAGAGTACAGTCGATCTGGAGGTGGGTGTTGACAATGTGGTATTGACAGCGGCTGCGTTGGTTTGATGTAAATGTTTTTTGTGAGTTTTTATTTTTATTTCACGCCAGGATGGCTTTCTATGCTGCACACAACTTTTTAATTGTTCTGTTTATTATATTGAAGTTCAAGCACCTTTGATTGTGTTTGTGCATTGGCGCCCATCATATCGTTCAGAGGAACATTCCGAAACGACAATTTTCTCTCTTTTTAGGGTATTCGATTGATGTGTGATTTTTCATTTTCTAGCACTTTAAACGCCATTTGATATTGATCTACTTCTAACAGTTGATTTTCCTTGAAGAGAAAATGAACTGGTCTCCCAGATAAGATAAGCATAGAGTCTTTATTCTTAATTACAACTTGTACGAATGTGAGTTACAAAGTTATTAGAGAAATGTCAATTTTAAAATTCCCAATATGTCTTTGAACTCATCTTAAATAATTTCGTTAAGTTTCATTATTCTAAATATCAAGAGTGTATACATACGGTGTGCGTCTTTTAACGTTGTCTTTTCTTCCGTAAAATTGATGAATTTTGAAATAAGAGCCAACAATAAATTTTTAACTAAACTTAAGTGGAAGCCTGTTAAATTATTGAAGCTTTTAATAGATTTATAAGTACTCCTAATCATGCAGGGCAGTGGTTTACGATAGGATTAAGCACTTCAATGACGGTAGAGAACAGGTAGAAGATGATCTAAGGAAGGGAGAACCGTGCTTGTACAGAACCTATTTGTAGAAGATCACAGGGTAACTATTGACGAAGTTGCCAATAAGGTAAGACTGACATGGTTCAGCCTTTGCATTTCTCACTAAAGATCTTTGTTTAAAGCTTACAGCGCGCTGGGTCACTAAATGGTTGTGCAGAGACGACCTGAATCAAGTTCTACTTATTTCGTTTTTTTACCCAGAAAACAAAAACGTCAAGGTAATCTGCACATCCAGAATTTGTTTCGCCATGACAATGCCACAGCCGATTCTGTGAAGTCTGTCCGTGTTATGCTATACGAATTTCTGTTCCCCAAATTGAAAAGCACCTGAAAAGCACGCAATTCTAGTCCTAGGATGAGTTAAAAAAGTAGGTTATTGCTTGGTATCAGAGACAACACCAGCAATTCTACAAAGAAGGAATATACAGGTAAAAACATAAATCGCAAAAGTGTGTAGATAATAATAGAGCACTTGTAGAAAAAAGATTAATGTTATGTTAAAAAATAATTTTTCGGATAACTTTTTGACTCACCCTCCTATATTGGCTTGGTTCATTGTTCTCAGTTTTCTTTTGCAGTTCTTCGCTCGAGTGCTTGCCGGTTCGGATAGATTTTAACCTTGCGACTGATGACGTTCATATTAGCTGTATTCTTTTTGGTGTGTGTGTGTGTGTGTTGGGGGTAGACAGCGTCTCAAGTTCTACTTTCTTGAGTTAGGTCTGCAATGAGGCAATTGAATTTTCTCCTCAAGGTCTTTAAATTGCACAGAAGCAGAGCTTAGGAATGTAGCTGTCGATTATTTTGATTTGTAGGATCACAGGTTAGAAAAATCCAAGTTCCCCACCTTTCTGAGGCTTTTCCTCAGCTGAGCAAAATCTGAAATCCCTGATAGGTTGAGAGTAAAGGGTAGTCACCCCTCTCTTTGCCCGGCACTGCTTTAAACAGAAAATATTGACGAGAGACGTAAAAGAGAATACGAAACAAAGTTTGGTATTAGAGAAGTAAAAGAATTTTAAAAGCTTGTCTCTTTCGTAAAAACATCTTCTCTTTTGAAGACATTTGTTTCTCTTTTGTAAATTCCCACAGAGGTGTTATATTGTTTACGATGCTTGTAAAGAGTGGGGGCGTAAATGGAAGAAGGAATACAAAAGGTTTGGTTAGGATTTGTTTTATTCGTAAATTCAACCGGAATTAACTGTAAAATGTTCCTTTGGAGCAGTGAATTTTCGCGAACATTTAAAGTATGAGCAACCAAAATCACTGCACCGACTTGTGTAAAATACAAAAAAGATAATTTTGTGTAGTGAAATTATTGAGAGTGAACAAGATGTAGATTAAAGGATAAAATATAAAATGTTGAAGTTCGATGAAAGTATTATGTAGGCATAGAGATGCAAAACGCGTGGAAATAACTAATTGATGGTATTGATTTTTGTTGTTTTCGTATGTTTAGATGTGGTATTATTTGGCGTTTGAACGTGGAATTTGTATTAAAGTTTTAGTTTGAACTCCCAGGCTAGTGGATTGTGGTTTCTATTTTGTTATCTTCATTCCTAGGTTGATTTTGCTTTGTTTCTGTCATTTTTATTTTCTTTTTCTCTAAATATCTTGTGATCATGTTTGGTATTATGGTTTTCATTCGATCTCGATTTAGTCATGAATTGGATGCAATTGATCAATGTCGGGGGAATTTTCTACTTTCAGGTTATTTTCAATTTTGAGGCAAATTCCTTAATTTAGTTTTTGTCACGTTGGGTTTATTTAGTTCTTTCCCCTTTTTCAGTCTTTATTTTCGTTATTTCTTATTTGGATTCACTCATTATACATAGAGGGCTGCTTCCTAGCGGCTTTCTAATTTCTTCCTGCAGCTTTGAAATCTTGCATGGGTGGTAAATATTCCGTTGATTTGTAAAGGTCTTCTTATAGAAACGTCCTGGTTTCCATTATTTTTTCTATTTCATTTTCTTGCTAGTTCTCTACTTCATTATATATTCTGTCAAATTCCGTTTCTTGAGGTAGTTATTTTTTCCTTCTCATCTCCATTTTATTCTATGTGCAATTAAATATGTGCATTTGTTTTACACTTTCTGGATAGTAAGTTTATGCGTTTCTGGCACTCATAAATGGGTAGATGCTGGGTAAATTAACGATTCCTTGATCATCATGAAGTAGTTTTCTTTTTGTTCTATTCACGAGGGTTTCTAAGCATATGAATAGTTGGTACTGTCTGTTTAGCGCTTCAATTTCACATGGACATTTACTTCTTGTACCCAGTTTATGTGAGTATCATCATCAGTGCATTTTACTCTGTAGTTTAGGAATATCTTTTATCCCCCACTCTCACATCTGAATTTTTGTTTAGCCATATAGGGAATATTTTTAATTTTCCAATATTGATGTAGATTTTACATTTAACTTCGTATTCATTAACTCTTCTTACTACTTCAACAGTCTGCATATTTTACCTTAATGCTGGTGAGTTGCTTGGTGCCAAGTTATACACCGTGAATTTATGTATATTGAGTCTGGCACGAAGGGAAACTTTCAGCTCCGCACTCGCCACAACACTTATTCCGGCATTCTTCTCCAAAATTTAGTTTCAAAGAATCTTTTCTAAAGTTTCACCAAGTCAAGGTGGAAGAATCCTATCTTGCATACTCCTTTCCTAGAAATGAAAAAATTCCTTAGCTACATCAGGACAAACTATGTCCACATAGTTTCCATTTGCTTTAGCATAGCTGATTCTCAGGAATAAAACTGATCGCCTTATTTTTGTTTCTGATTTTTCTGAAGCTCTATTGTTGGTTGTTATTCTGAGTTCTCTTCCAAGTTGTCTATCAGCTTTTATTATAGATTTTATTAAAGAGCTTCTGCCAAATTCCAGGGTGGGATTGACCAGGAAGCTTTCTTTGCTCGTATGAGTCTTCACCGCCTGTGCTATGAATATCATCAGTTTAGACACATTATAACCATTTTGATACTAGCTGGGATTTAGTTAGGCGATACAATCTTAATTTTCTCAAGAATGTAACTTAGAGCCTCGGTATGTTTACCTAGCCCAGAGTGACCAAGCCACTTTTGTTTGTAGGAGTGTAGGGCGCTTTCTACTTTTTATTGTTGTGAGCGCCCCCAAACATACCCATAACTTCCTTCAATGACTCAGCTGGAGGTCGGGAAGCATAATTTGATTATTTTATTTATCTCGTCGATTATTTTATTTCCGAACTATATACCAAACTATTCATTTTCCTCCTCAAATACTCCCTGAACATTGGGAAAATATATTTAATATATTTTCCCATAAATATCCTCTTATTCTTTGGCTCTGGTATATTTCTTCTAGGTTACGGTGTAATCTGTTCCTATAGGGTGGCCATTTATATACTAAGATGGTCTTGCATGTTTATGAAATCGTTGCGTTGTCTGCATTAATCACGGCCTTTCCAGATAATGTAAAGCTTCATTTATTTCTTCAAAGTTTACATTCTCGAGCTGTGGTGGTTTATATTTTTGAAGAAATTTCATGCGCATTTTCCATTTTTATCCTTAATATTTTTTTCATAATGGCGAAAGAAAACTGTATAAGAGTAATTTGATGTTCAGTGGGAGTTTGACGTCGTCCCTGCACGGGATGGGAAGATAAAGCTCTTCAGGCAAATGTCTGACTTCGTGGCTGGCTGTAACGTGATAAACGTGGGAAAGGTTGGGTTTAGACTTTGGAGGATGGTTCTATCTAGTAGCATATCGTGGCTTAGTTTTATTCCATTAGTAGACCAGGAATTTGATTTTTAGCTTTTCATATGAGATCTAGGAGAAAGATTGTAGGATTTCTCTTATTGGAGAGGACACAAACGTGAAAATAAGCCAATGATGTTAGTGGAGGGCAAATATCAATGTACGGAGTTTCATTTTCACTACCAACACCACGTAAGATTTATTTATGTTACATACCGGAGGAATTTGATGTTTTGCAATTGCTATACGATCAACAAATATCCTGAGTATAATTATCTATTATCACCATTTAATTGCATATTTTCAAGTTGTCTCGTTCTATTTTTAGACCCTTTTCAGAGATAAGGATAAATTTGGGTCCAATTGCGACGATTTACAGTTTGTCGTAGAATTAGATAGTTATCGCCTATTTATCGATTCCTTCGTTTGTTCGGAAAGGACAAAAACAGCCCCAAATAATAATTTGAATTGAATTTCGTTGAGTGCGCGGCGTTTTTGTTATTCGAATACTTTAAATATGGTTGGCTGGGATTGGTCGTATTTAATTAGGGTTTGGTGGTTGGAGGACTTAAAAAAGAAGGGAAAAAATAATCTTTAATTACACAACAAAACATATAATACAAATAGTAACATTCTCTAGTTATTAATTAATTCAACAATGGAAAAATTATCAATAATTACCAATAATTACTAATGCCGCAAGGGTTCAATACTCCGAGTACTAACCCGATAGGGTTTAGGAAGAAACTACGCATCGAATCCTAGCCTTAGGGGAACAATAATTAACTTTAGTTATCCGAAATGACTCGGGAGGAGACTACTTAACTGGTCTTAGTCAGAGGCCATCCCACCGCCTCGAGGAGAAAAGGAAAGGTTTAAATATCTTACTACTTTGGAAAGGGGGAAGGGTGTTACCACAAGTAGAACTCGGAGAAGATTCTCTATGTAGACGATCAAAAGGGGAAGATTCCACTGTAGACGCTGTAAGGGGGAAAACCCCTGTGGGGCTGTAACTGTGCGCTTCTTCTGGACGGGTCCTTCGATCGTGACGCCGTCGTTCCAAATAAGATCCTAGCTGCAGACCGGTATGACACCGTGTTCTATCCCTCGAGGCTATGCGCCAACAGTGGATGATTCCACATACATCTTAAAAGAGGCCGCCGAATACCTTCTGTATTTTCCGGTCTTGATTCACTCGGGATCAACGTAGAAACAGCCCACCACCTCAACTTGGGGTCTTCGGGAATCCGACTTGGGCGGATTCTGACGGAATACTTTCACGATTAATTTTGTGATGGGGAATATATAGGCGTTGGTGGTAACTCCTATATTTGATAACGGAAGCAATTAACCACTGCCTCACCGCCTCGGCTTTTATAGCTCGGCGGCATGGTTTTGATGGTTAAACTGAACCGAAATATTTCTTGGCTAATCTCCCCGGAAGTTTGCCGATGTTTGTAGAGCAATCTTACTAGATCTCTCTTTCTTCGACACAGTTATTTTTATGCATATTTGGTATAAGATTATCTGTTTCTCCCCTTTGTATCATTGACTAGAGGTGTCTTTATTTTGATTCTTGTTCTTACGTATCTTTTTACTTTTCTCTCAAGTGGGGTTATTTTATACCTTGCTATTTGCAAGGTTCAGTGACTCATTTGTTTACTTTTGTTTGCTTTTTCCTTTTCCTGTTCTGGCTTGCAATTCTTTAGTTGCTTTTTCCCAAGTTTATTCCTTTGTTTTGTTCTTGTAAGTAGAAGATTTACCATACTCATCTGTTTGTACTTGTTTTGTTTCCTTATTGCTTTTTTTTCTAGGCATACGTAAAATACATATAATGTGTTTGGGTTCTTCGGCATTTTTACCTTAGGGATTCAGTTTTCTTGTAGCACAGAGGCCGGTATCCTGAAGGACAGTCCGATTTCTTGTAGAACAGAAGCCAATTTCCTGTAGGACAGAGGCCGGTTTCCTTCAGAACAGAGGCCGGTTTCTTTTAGAACACAGGCCGGTTTCTTCTAGAACATAGACTGGTTTCTTGGAGAACAGAGGCTGGTTTCTTGTAGAACAGAGGCTGGTTTCTTGTAGAACAGAGGAGGGTTTTTTGTAGAACTTGGGCCGGTTTCTTGTAGAACAGATGCCGGTTTCTTGTATGAGAGAAACCGTTTTCCTGCAGAACAGAAATATTCGCCGAGTGAACGTGTATAATTGAAGTCAAAATTTTTACATATTTTTCTGCGATGATATGTAAGATTCTCTCGATTAAATCCTGAGGAGTTTCTACACAGCGACTCACGTTAACGTATGTATGGGATTAGCGTTTTTTTTGTCTTCTTCTCTCTTTTTCATTATTCCTTTTCTTAACATACAGCATATCTCCATAATTTTGATCTTTCCATGTAAGTTTAATCATTTTTCCCCCTCATTTGTCGTTTTCGTACCTGTGGCCTTCATATCTACATTCGCAGCAAATCTCTTTAACTTTGTATGGGGAGTTCATAGAGGTTGGGGCTTATATCATTTTATTATTGGCCGCTGTGAGTGTGTTTTACTTTTTTAGTGGAAGAGAGGGATGATTTGATCTGAGCTCGTTTTAGAGAGGGAGTATTCGAACTGGGCTCGTTTTCTTGATGAATTGTGCTTTCAGAAACTTGAGTCCAGGTAGGTAAGATTCGTCCCTGAAATGATATCTTTTTCATAACGTCTCGTTGTTTTTGTGTTTCTGATCTCAGCCATATTAAAGTTTAAGGAAATCACATTCAAGTTGAATAGTCAGTCTTCGGCTAAAAATTTTGTGTGCTAATGTAAAATTAAATAGGATGAAGCTTACAGTTCTAATGAGGGCATTTGCCTTTGTAAATGACACTAGTAGATTTTCACTTTGATTAATCAGATGACATGTTTTTTATTAAAATAGATTTTTTATTTGTAATCTTTTATAGGACATTATAAATAAAATCTGTCTCTTGGTGGATGGCATTGTTCTTATGATAGTTGTAGAACTCCTTTGTAGATTCAATATGAAATGAACCCATACCCACAACATCGATTTATTGGTAAAACCCACCTCGTGGCCTTCAGAATGGAACTTTTGTTAAAGAAATATTCAACTTCATGTCATCATACACATGGGAAAGCAGGAAAGCGCCTCAAAGCTCTACTTGAAATCTGCCCAAACCATTCTCACATCTAACTCCTAAAGATATCTTAAGAAAGAAGAAGGTTAACGGCCAAATCTAAAAAATATTTTATTTAAAAATATTCAGGAAATGAAAATGAATTTACCTCAACTAATTTTCCATCTCTCGCTCAAATTTGAATTGCATTGAGTAGATTGCATGAAAAACAAATTCTGCTGACCAAAGGTCGCGTGCTGTAACCTGATTTATGACCTTCAAACCTTTCATTAGTTCCCCAGCTAAAGTTGCGAGGACTTCGGCAATTATATCATTCGAAAGAAAATGGAAAACAACATAAAGGTTATAGATATTGTTAAAATCGGCAGAATATACATGAAGTTATTGCCTAAACAAAATAATTCCACGCCTAACCTTGGGAGGACTTTGGCTATTATATCATTCGAAAGAAATGTAAAACAACATAAAAGGTTACAGATTTCATTAGAATCTACCGAATAGTTATGATGTTGTTTCTAAAACAATATAATTATCGGGCTAACCATGGGAGGACCTTGCTAATTATACCATTCAAAATTAAATGCAAAGCATCATAGGCGTTTTAAATTTCGTTAGAATCGGCTTAATCCCTATAATATTATTGTCAAATAATTCCCAGGCTAATCTTTGGAAGACTTGGGCAATTTTTCATCTGAAATAGAATGTAAAACACCACAAAGGGTTCAAATTCCATTAGATTTGGCCGAAGAGTTATGATGCTATCGCCAAAAAACAAATAATTGCTGGGCTAACCTTTAGAGGACATTGGTAATTATATCCTTTGGAAGAGAATGTAAAACAACGTAAACGTGTTTAATTTTGTAAGAATGGCCGAATAGTTACAATGTTATTACCAAAACAACAAAAAGCAAAACAGAGACCATTCGACCGATCGACATAGTAAGATAATAGACTCGACCGTGACTAAACCCTCACGCTACTAAAAATAAATAGTGAGAGTGAGATATTTTTCTGCATAAGAGATAAATAACTTCCTTTTTAACAATAGAAAATTTCCTAAAATTGTGGTCAGGGGTTTCTTTATGAAATGGGGAGGCAAAATATTTCAATTGTGTAGCTGCGTCAAAAAATACATTAGGAAATTAGGATTTCAAATATTTGATGCAATATAGCCCTAGTTGCATCGAAGGAAATTTGCGTTACTCAACTTTGCAATGAACCAATCAATACACACTCACTCTATTTGTGTTGATTGAGTATGGGAATTTAGGCCCTTTAGGCCCGGTTTCCCGTCAGGAACGACCCTCTTTCCGAATATTCTTACACAGCAGCAACTTGTATAGAAATCTGCGCTCCCCTTCAAAATTGTGTGAAATTCTTCTACGCTTTCATTTGCCTCCTCCCCAAATAAATGTTTCGAAAAGCAATTTAACCGCTCCTTCTTCGAACCAATCAAATTAATAATGGTTTTTGCCCACCAATTCTTTTCTCATACTGATTTTTGGTGATGCGCCACACAGGAGTCTCTCGGGACTCCTCCTGTCCTCTCCTGAAATGATTCCCCAAGTGATGAATGTCATTAATTAATATCGCTCCCTCACGAAAATCAGTAGACATTTAAACAACCCCAGAGATACACGGAACCAATTGAACCCAGTGCCTGATGGTTTACTTACAGGTAGAATCCTCTCTTTATCTCTCTCTCTCTCTCTCTCTCTCTCTCTCTCTCTCTCTCTCTCTCTATATATATATATATATATATATATATATATATATATATATATATATATATATATCTCCCTTATAACGTTTAATCTAAAGGTTTTAACGATATAATGGGTGGAAGACATAATTTGAGACCTCACAATTCTTCCAGAATATGACGTAGGTGTAATAAAATCAGGAATATTAATATAGACAGAATATGACTATAAAAATGTTTTTTATATTACTCCATTTATTATTATCACTTGGGCATTTTGAGATTCCAAAGAACCTTAGGTGAGAAACAATGGTCGTCAAAACTGTCGTATTTACCTTTTTATTTTGTCCAGTTCACTCGCAGTTATTTTTATTATCTAGTCAAAATGGGGCAATTCATCCTAGAATTTTAATTAGTGTGTTGACCATATTTTTGAATTACAATTACAAGTCTTATCTACCTTATTTAAATTGAATGTAATTCCTGTTATAGAAAAATTAGTTTATCTACTGGTCCCTAAAGGGAGAAAGTCTCAATAAACATCACTATTTTTAGAAGCATTACAAGTTTTTGTTACCCCAAATCTTGCCTCCATTTCATGTTCGTATTCTGTTTCTTTTTTCTCGCCAAGAAATAACTTTGTTTCGTCTGATTTCTTGAGAAGTCGAGCAAAGGTAAAAACCGCATGATTAGGTTTGCCGGTGCCTGAATTAAAACAGAAAATAATCAATAAAATGAGGCTATAAAAACGAAGGTTTGAATGGCTTTGTGGCCGGCGCTAAATGATCTATGAAATATCTACGATAGTCAATACATCCATGCATAAGGTATAAAATAATTTCCATTTTACCTTATAATAAAATGACCATCATTCGAAAGAGTGAACATGAATTTCTAGACCTCAGCAAACATCCCTTTCAAATCTCGAGCAAATTTTATGGAGAAAAGGAATATGAAAGCTGCGTAATACAACTCTACGCTCCGATCCAATTTCGCAGCGACCAGTATTAAATTTCATACCCGGTAATTTGCGATGTTTACATTTTACTTCGGCTTCTGAGCATAAAAAATAGTCGAAGCGAGGAAAAATTGTTTGTACAAATATGGTGAGTTAATTTTTATTAAATTATAATGCTTTTACCAAATAATAATGTATACATAGGGTGTATAACGGCAGTCACCGATGCAGTATAAAACATGGTGGAGGGGTGGAGCTAACAGGAATTCCTCCCTTTTACTGGTCTGAGAAAATGGAAAAATACGAGTATGTCTCAAAAAAGAATTAAAAACATAAACGAGTCTGAAATTTGGGGGTTTTCAGCCCCCTAGTCAGCCTGGATTCACGCCTGGATAACGCTCAGATCTAACTGAATCAGTCAATAGGGGGGGTTAAATATACAGACAGATGCTGAAGAATTTGTTGATTAGAGGATAAATTACACAAGGAATTAAAACTTTTATAAGCCAAGACAATAAACTGCTTATGATGTCAAAAAGAGAGAAAGGAAATAGAAGAGGGGATGAAAAACGTAAATAGCCAAAGATAAAATAGGTTCATCTACACAAATCTTTGTTATACCAGAGCATTAAGAAACACCATCAAAGCTGAACTTTTGCACCTAAGCGAGACGGAGGGTAACAACCGGACTTTTTATTTTAGGTAAATAGAGCAACTTTTTTATTAATTTTAAAATCCCATCTGACGACTGCAGACTAGAGCAAAAGTTGACGTACTCACACTACAGCTTAATACTAGGTGAGATTACAAAAGACTAATAACAAGATTTAAATAAGAAATATCAAAGATAAAAAAGAACAAAGGCAAAAAAACAACAAATACAAACCAAAACAGATCAGCAAAAGAGCAACAAGAAGGAAGCTCACTATGGCGTCGGGGGTAGGCCCGCCTGCCCAAGGTGCAGGAACATGCGACCTACAACAGAGTCAAATGTTGGAGGAGGCCAACCTCATCCAAAATGTTATATAATCCGCTAGTCTGTGTGTATGAACCCGTCCCGAGTACAAGGGACAAGCGTTAGATATCCCATCGTCCAGGCACCGGGACAGGTAACGTGCTTGAAGATCCCCCAGACAGAGAGATTCAACACGAATGTGCCGAACAGTCTGGGGGATAACGCAGTCGTCCCAATAAGGTGCAGGCGAGCGCTAATTTAAATGGTACTGCTTCGCACGAGTGTGTCCTATTTAGAGACGGCAATAAGCTAGCTAAAGCTCATCGCCGTCCCCCATCTACTTCGCTAAACAGTCCGCAAGCCTGCTCGTATTCGTGCCATGTAATCGGTGTGAGGGAGGCAAAAAGCTGGTTTGGTCGCCCAGTTCTCGCGGACTCTTTAGGGCCCTCATCGGTGCGCTCAGTCCCACAATTCTTACACGTCCAGGAACCAGGCAGAAGATAAGTTCGACATCTGTCAAATCCGTGGCGTCACGGATATCGGGAACCAGGGGATGCAGAGTTTCCAATGCTTATTGACAAAAGCAGGGGTATTACCGGTATGACAGATACCCTGAGCTCTCGAAGGGGTATCTTAGCTCTAAGCTGTAAGTGCTTACGGTATGACTGGCGTCCTTCAGCGGCATAGGCACCATCAAATCTGCTGCAGATGCATTCAGACCAGTTGGAGACTAAGAGAGGCGACGGGCTCGCGCGTACATGCAAATAATGCAATCTGCACGTTGCAGTGCGAGTGGCTTCTCTCTAGTGGAAGGTACCGGTCGCTAGGCAAAGGCCGGTGTGATGGATCCAATACAGCTTCCGCAATTCGTTAGGAGTCGTAGATGATAACCTTTACCCAAATCCTGTTGAAAAAATATAACAGAAAGGCCATACTTCGCTCATCCAGGTGTCGAGGCATGGCATACGGCACATCTTTCGGAACGGGGCTGGTTTCCGCGCACGAAACGAGACCAAAACGCCTCTGAAAGTTAACTCCAGTCTGCGGCTCTTCGCGATATCACGGAGCGCATCAAATGCTGGCAGAGCACCATTCTAGCTATATAAAGCGGTGAAAGCTGTGGTGAAACTCAACCACGGACGTGGAGTCGGAGATTGCAGTCCCATTATCTTAAAGAACTGGAGCAGCTCCTGTGTTAATTTTGCCCGATTCCCTTTTGAATCGCTTCAAAACTTTGCTAGAGGTGTCTTTTCATTAAGTAACCGCACGTATGCAGGCCAAGGTGAGCGGCGGGCGTGTTTCGAAACATAACTGAATCTAGCCCTAGATCGATGAAATTCAATGAGATTGAAATCGTTCCAGCGGAGCTTATAGCACGTATGTTGCCTCATGTATGTGTAACAATTCGGTTGTTGCGCTTGGCCGTTTCGCCTTACGGGAAACAGTCACTTTGAGGGAAGGATGAAGGAGTTCTTGTTTAAGCCAGGGATGGGTGTTAACCCTTTGTGCCGGAAGTTCTATCAGGTGAGCGCCCGTTGTGGGTAGACCCGGCAGAAGGGTTTGGAATATGTGGCGTTTACAGAATGAAAAAGCATGATTATATTATTAGATCGTGATTGTAGGCCTAAAGCAGCCAGTTGCAGAGGGTGTTATTTTTAACATTGAGGCATAGGACGTTCCAGGCAGCGTCGGGCGCGCTGGGACCAATTTCTTAGCCTGAACGGCCAGTAATATAAATAACCATAATGTGGGATATTAAGGACCACTAAACCCCCCACTTAATTCAAATAGGTCGACCCTATTTGCCAAGACAAGGGGTCTATTGCTTGACAACAATAACATGAATGAATCTTTCTGCCTGAACACGTTTGATGAAAAATTTAAACCAATAAAGACAGGAATAATAACGCAAAAATTAAACTTGTTTAAGGAAAATCAATAATTCATTAAAAAGGTTATCCATCAGGGAAATGGGGAGCATGGGGAGGGACCCATTCTTTAAGAATCATTTTTTGTTATTTGGAATAGAATTAATTTCCTTTTGAAATTTAATTCAATTATTTCTATATTCAGAGATTTTTCAACTGCACTTTTGTTACCTTGAGTGGATCAATGCAAATCCACCATTATTAAAGCCAAATTGCTGAAATATTTATCCTTATCGATGATGTTATAAAAAATGTCGCGTTTACAGAATGAAAAAGCATGATTAAGTTTATGATTCTAAGCATTTAAATTTCTTTTCGCTCTTTTTCAGGGCACAGTATTTTACTGTTGCTTATATTATTAGATCTATCGATTTAAATAATTTTAAACCTTGTCTTCCTATTAATTTAAACATTAAGGATAAAATGCGGTATTTCAAGTATACATATGTGATTGTTGTACGAGGTACTCCTTAAAATTATTAATAAGCCCTTTAGTGTCCAATTATTGTGCTTGCACTTGATCTTACGTCCGAGACTCTCTTTTTATCCCGAGTTTATATACACATTTAAAATTCACTTCATTTTTCTCTGGTGCATGGTTGATTATATCTTTGTTAATATCGTGAGTATCTTTGTTATTAACAATTAAAATTTCATTTGTATTTTTAATCTAATTACATATATTTATTTTCTACCTATTAATTTGCGAGGTAGTTTTACATTGCATATGTCTACGATACCTAGTCTCTGCATGCGTTATTACTACTTAGATCCTGAGATGTGAATCGAACCTTCAAATATAGGTGACAATGGAAAATTATCAAGCCTCTGATCTGGTGAAATCACACATTTATATCGTTCACTATTTCGAAAGTAGTTTAAGGAGTTTTAGATAAAACCCTTTTGTCACGTAAGAAGCTAAACCAAATTGGATCCCATTATTTAATATTCAGAGTAGTAAATGAATAATACCATTGTATTTCTTTAGAAAACACAAAGAAACATCCCTCCTTACTTAAGAGAAGAGTTCAATCCCCTCCCAGTCCTAACATTACCTTTCAAAAACATAGTTTTCGGGTTTTTTATAATTCTGTGGGTTAGTTTTCAAATATAAGTTGCATCATGAAATTTAATGTATTTAGTTACCTTTATCCAGGACATATTTAAAAAAAAAAACATGTTTTCCGGGAACAGTCAATGTAGGGTTTTCTTTATTTAACTATCTTCCTTCAGCCCTGTCCTTTGGTACGCGAGGAGATTACCTTCAAAGGAGTAGTTGTTTTGTTTCTCTGTATTGATCAAAGTTTGTTTGCTTCCTAATTATTTTTTTCCGTATCAAGAGACGAGTAGATCGAAGAAATTTCCCCAATAAATTCCATTTCAAAGAATTAGAATTATTTGCCCCCACCGCTTATATCCTATAATAGTCTTGTTTACATATCAGTCAACCTCATCTTCCACTTTTGCCCATTCAAACTTATCCAAAGTTATATCCTTCAACATTTTCTAAAGATGTTCAAACCTTTTTGAAAAGATTGTAATTTGATGATAGAGAGTTGTAAAATGCGTAAGAGATATCCGAAAATATTTTAATCCTAATTAACAATCTTTCACTTCATGATATCCTTATAAGATTTTTTTTTTAAAAAGGGCTTACTGATGTGATGTGTTTGCGAAGGAAGTAGCATTTAAAGAACAGCTGTATTTCATTTGAGTTGCTTGAGATGCTGATGTTGTCCAGTTATTTTTTGCATGTGTCCATGAGAGTTAGGTTGTTGAGAGTTAGGTATCACGTCATTCATGACGTGATACCTAACTCTCAACAACCTCCAACTAGCTCTGAACTTTTGCTACCTTTCTCTCTACATCCTAACCCAGGACATATGGTTGAGAACCATAGTTCCTTGAACGATTTGCCATGTCCTTGCAATTAAAAAAAATCTTTTTATTATCGCCTATAAATATCACTTATTTTCAAATATGGGCAACGTTTCGTTGTTACTCCAGTAATAATGAAGATACCATTTGAGAATAAGGACGAAGTTACCACCGAACGACACTGTCACAAGCGTCGCTCTGATGCCAACAGTCTCAATGTCAGGCAGAAGAGATTTGGGAACCATTATCTTTACGTGCGTGGGAAACTTGCAAAGGAGATGGGTGTAAGCAAGGCAACAATCCATAGATCAGTGCACCAGAAATTTGGCTACAATTCTTATCGGTTGAAGAGGCGCTAGATTCTCAAGCGTGCTACCAAATTGAAGGCACAGACACTTATCAACAAAGTTGAGCACAAACCGACGATCTTCCTCGTTTCTTCTTTGAATCGAAAGATTTCACGTAGAACTGGAAGGTGAACCAGCAGTAGGATCGCTGACTGTGCGAAGAACCATCGGAGGTTCCTACAATCATACAAATCAAATTTCCCTTTTCTTAGATGGTTCTATGCGTGATCAGTGGCGAGGACTACGTTATTTTACAAATCTTCCCCTAGGACCTCGAGGCCAATGCGGACATTTACATTGAGGGGCTGGAGACTATTCAAACCTTAGATGGGTCAAGTAGCCGCGAGAAGGCCTTACTTTATCCAGCTGTAGTCTGCTCCTACATAAATGCAGGGAAGAAATAGATTTGTAGCAGCCTAGCTCCCCAAATGCGACCCTCTAGGTTATCTCAGTGATACTGTTGAGAAGAATGTCAACAAGGCTCCTTAAAATACTTTATGATCTCTGAGGACCGCCATTGTGTAGGTTATATCATCTATTAATAATAACTCCGTAAATGGGAATGAAATCTGTTCAGGTCCCGCCTATTGAAGGTCATGAACTATATATAACGTTCTATTTATGTGTAAATTATCATGAGAATATATTGCTTTGTTTGGTACTTCTACATGCATATCTTAATCAAAATAGTAATTAATTCGTGAAAAGTATCAAGCAAGGCAGTTATGTGTGGCATTTATTAGGCAATTTATCTTCAGATGTTCCAAGATCCTCTCCCTATAATTCGATCACAAGAGTTTACCAATGTCTAATCTGGAGGAGAAAATCTGAAAAGTTACAAGGTCAATCTTTATATCTTTTTAGAATACCAGGCTTCGGCACTCTTCCCAACGGGGGCAGCTTGCGCTTCGCTACTAAGATTAAAATTTAAAATCTAAAAATGCAGCCATGGTTAAATTTTTATAAATTTTCTGAACTTCGCCAATTATAATAATTTTAGGAAGGAACTCTAAACTAAATTTATCTCCTTTCAAAATATCACGTTGCTAAAATATATTTTCTGTACTTCACCATTTTGTTTTTTTGATATTATAAAAGAATTATTCGAAATAACTTGGATAAAAAACATAAGCCATAACCAAATTAAGATGAAATTATTATTCAAATACTAAAGGAAATCCGCTTCTAATATTATAGAGTTAGTGATTATTAATAAAGATTTTTGTTTGATCAACTTAGTAACAATTTCGTCGTTAATAGATTACTTAAAAATTGCACAAAGGGAAGTATGAATACTATCCTAATTCTGCTAAATAGATTTTATAGGATTTATAGGAATTCTATTTTTATCACATTAAAAAAAATATTCTCCTCTTCAAAATTTATTACCTCATAAATTGTAAATAAATTACTTGTATCTTTAATGGTAAAAAACATTACACAAAATGTGCATTTATTAATTGGTGTACGGTCGGTGCAAGACGAAATTCCAAAAACGAATTCCCGAAAGCCAATATCCCGAAAGCTGAAATCCTGATTTACTGCAGACACTTTTGCGTAAGTTATGTTTATCTAGGCAGGATAAATAGTTCGAATATTTTTAACTCTATTACAAAGGCAGCGTATAGTATCCAAATTTCTACCAAATTAGCAGAGACATACATGTGCATCAGCTTTCAAAATTTACCAAAGGGTTCGATTCGGTTAGGGTCATCTATTAACCTAAATGAAGGGGGTGATAGCTTTTAAATGTCAACTTTGGCACAGAACATAATATTTGATGTTAAAATCTCTTATTAAGAATAATTGTTTTTTTAATATGTTTCGAAATAAGGAACTTCTATAGCATTAAGCAATCTTGTCGAATTTCCGTAATTTTCCTGCGAATTGCGTGAATTGAACGCAAATACGCAATCATATTTTGAGGATTGAATGATTTGGCAAGGCAAGTTATTTGAATTACTTGCTACGTCTTGAGTTCGTCATCTATTTTTGAAATATGTGATGCACTTAACTGGAGATGTGGTTCTAGGTAAAAAACATTTCTATCATATGCTGGCAATTTTAAAAAAAGAGTTATCGCCCTTCCTTTATAAGTAAGCCATTTTCTACTTTTGAAGCGCAAAAAAAATAAAGCGAGTGTCTAAGTCTTATCTCGCACTATTAGATAACCGCATGAGTTCAATTTATCACGTCATTTTTGGGGAATTAACAATAAGTAACTATACTTCATATTCTTAAAGGTTCTCTATGAGAATTTCACTATAAAGTAAAGTTGCAACTAATCTCCTTTGGTTTGAAGTTTATGAGTTCGTTGGTTGGAATTCATTTCAATCAGCTATTTACGCTAGTGGCTTCTGTGAATCATTAATATACGAACGTGTTAATTTTGGCTTTTCCTGATATTGGATTTCAGGATAATTGCATTCGGGAATTTATTTTTTCGGAAATTTTGCTTTCGGGGATTTGAAATTTTCGTGAGTTCGGTTTTCGCAAATCCATTCGCATATCTATAAGAACTGTTTGACTAATGTTTTGTCAACGTCGCTAATTTATCTCTTCCTATTTTGAGCTTTTCAAGGCGGTTATAATAAAAGTGTCTCGATTCGCGACTTTAATGCTGGTTTCCGAAATTCTATAACAAACCGTTGCGTTCACCTTTGCACTTTTTAATCTCACTATTTTTCTATGTCACATGGTTGAAATTAAAAAAACCTTTAGTAAAAAGAACGCTGAAAATTAATATATTCATATTACCTGTACGATTTCAACGTTTTAAAATTTCCGCCGTTTGTATTGATGGCCTAGAGATTTCGACAAAACTGATTCTATTACTATATATTACAAATTCGGCGGCCCAAATCCCAGACGTAATATTTATATTGATCTGCTTTTAACACGTTAATTTTAAAAGTGCTCAAAATAACACCACCTTTTCCCCTCCAGACCTGTCGTTCACAAAACCTTTACTGCTCCTGCTCGTTTGGCTCCTAGGCAACATTCTTAAACTTCATAATAAACAGAATACGAACGAACACATCTTTCCCGGTATTACGTATGTTGCTAATTTAAAACAACCAATCAAACACCGTAAATATAAGTACAGTGTGTTTCTTAAAGGTTTATATCATTTGAGATTTAAAATATTCCAGCACCTACAAAGATTAAACATGAAAAATAAAATAGAGTTCACAAATGTTCAAAATGCACGTCACGGGAGACACACTATCAATTAAGTCTGTAATTTTGCATTATAAAATCTCATGTAGATTGAATCACTAAAGGAACTAAAAATAATTGATAGGAATCTTATTTCTGCAAAGGAAGATCTTTTCTTAGTGATACTTCCAAGCCACATTGATCCCATCAAAGGTGCCATTCTTTTTGTTTTGTGGAGAGGAGCCAAGATCAGATGGGGTGGAACCCAACTGCTTTCGTTGCTCTCATGTTTAAGCTTTTTAAATATGTATATTCACATTATATAATACTAATCTATTAACCTCATTATAAAATCACTTTCAAATATACTTTAATTAAATTTATCACTATTTTATAACTTATAAAATTAATTTTTCTTTGTCCTCTGTCAAAACATCCTTTGCATACCAATAATTTCTCTCTTGCACTCGAACCACATTTCCTTTTTCCCCAAACTTGAACGACCGAACTTTCTTTATAGAATTATGTGTTTTCACCTGTTAATTACTCTATAACTCCACCACATCTACCTGACTGAAGCAATAAATCTTCACTATTGGTTACATGCCTCCAAGAACCAAATTTGAGAGCAAACGGAAAAAAACTGTGCAGAAATTAATATCCATTCAACTAAAAGCAAAATGACAAGGTAATTGTTTTGAGTGTTAAGTACAAGTCAGGAAGCCATGGTTGACCGACATTAGCAGCGCGAATGAGAATAAACAGGCATCGAGTAAACGTGAAAGTATTAAGTACAAGAAATAAAGATGAATAATATATAGTAAAAGAAATGGACGCATTCATGATGTATATAAAAATTAATATACGCATATGTGTATTGAGAGATTTCGATTCACAAATCCTTTTATCGTGACCAAATTTTCATTTATCTGAATTTGTGAGACAATCACTTGAAGGGGGCGCAATCGAGGACTAGGAGACAGAGTAGGTAAGTGGAAGGAAAGCGAATGAAGTGAAGATTGGATGTGGAGAAATAAGACAGGAAGAAAACAAAAATAAAGTTTACCAAGATTAAAAAATTTACAGCTTTTTCGAATACCAACATTTGCTTTAAAAACCTTAAATTCACATTAGCCTCTCTTGCATAATATTTGTCCTATTTTCCAGTGTAATTTACTTTGGAATTAGTGGATTTTATTATCTCGACAAAGTAGTGTCGGCGTATGAAACAAATGAAAAAACACGGTGAAGAGTTTGTAATATAAATAACCTCACTTATATACCTGTAAATCTTAAGATGAAGATTCACTGTAGGAAACAGTTATAGCTAATTTCATTATAGATTTCCCAACAAGACTCCTTATTTTCTTAGAGGAATAAAGCCTAGTTCAGGAGAGTTGTGGACTAAACCGTTTGATATCACTTTTAAGACTTAACCTCTTCCGATTACGGTGGCAATTGCTTAAATAGGCTTATTTCACCAACATCAACATTATATTTAAATAACTTGCACTGACGCAGTTCAGATATGCGGTTAAGATTGTAATATCTCGCCTCATTGAATCTCCATTGGCACGGAGGGGGACGCTTGGTGCGGATGAAGAACGTCTCCCGGAGAATGAATAGGGCGGGAGATTGCTAACATGATCGAACATCACCAAGATAAGAGTTTGGATATGACGAACAAAGGATCTTATTTTGAAAGGAGCGGGGTGCAAAAAACGATTGTGCGGAAAGTTGGAAAGGGAAAATTATTGGCCAACAAAGACAAATGAGTCCATCGGACTGTTCAGCAACGTCGAGTTTTTCCTCCTTTAGAACAGGAGCTCCAGCTGATTTTTAAAATAATACAAATTATTATTTAAAAATAAAATAAAAAGCAACAGCGCTTGCTTGCTAGGGTGAGCTGTTTTTCGTCAGATATTTAGTCCTTTATATATAAGAACAACATATTAAAAAAAAAATATTTTGTAAAAGATTGACTGTTAAAAGCTGTGCCCTCTTCTGGACACTAAATTTTCAGACTCTTTTAGCACTGTTGGCACTAAACACAATTTCAAGAGGAACTATTTTCTTAGGTTTCGAATCACTTTCAAGTAATAGGCGAAATGAGTGTCCAGGGATCAATTTGGAATAATTTTGATGTGTGTTTTTTATTCTTGGAAGTTGTACGGAAAAGGATTTGAATTCGTGCTCGCTTACAAAAGATAATTGATTTATTTATGTGAATTCAATATACGAATTATTTTAGTAAACATAAGATATTTATTATGCAATTTAATGAGAATTGCACTGGCTCCATTAACTGAACTTTAAGCAATGTGAAAACAATAATTCAATGTGAATTTAGGCACAAAATTAATTAAATGGACTGTGGTTTACATTAACCAGCTTTTACTTCCATTTGTTTATATCTTTAGGGTTTATAAATACTTTTATCAATTTTGATCATTGTATAGTTTAAAGGAATTTAATATTCATTGCTTTGAACACATGTCTAAAGTGCAGTTGGCACAATTAGCCATGTCCATTTTACGCTGAATTTCGTTCAAAGTGACAATTTAACATATTATTATTTGATTAGAGATGGAACTTTGGCGGTAAAATTAGTTATAAATAAACTAGATAGAACATTTACTCCCCCAAATATACTAAATTTATTGAAATATTTTACGTTATTGCGGTATTTATAACAGTATATACTGTCGGAACATTTTAAACATTTTTGTTCCCAAACACGAGTGGCGAACTAGCCAAAGATGTAGGCATTGCACTCTTCCCTAATGTGTAAATATTGCTTCAATCTCCTTTGGCTTGAAATTCCGGTGAACCATTACTTGACGGAAAGGTTATGGGAAATGAAAAGTGATTTTCTTTCTTAATACTAGCGCAAAACCAGTGGATGAAACGCCAAAAATCCATTGTTATTCCGAGACGTGTTTTGCAACAGTATAAACTTCTCTACATTTGGCGACATGTGGCGAGTTCATCATAAACACTCTTAATGCACAAATAAACGTTCAGCAATTGCAATGTTGGAATGAAGCTGTTGGAAGAGAAACGTCATTACTTCAAACCTCAACCCAAAGTTTTGTCTTCGTGAAAATGGCCAGTGGAGCTATTGAATAAACTTTGCTCTATATTAAGAAGATCTTGCACATCAGCCATATTAAGTGGATATTCTAACATCTGAATACCACGTAATTATTTCATCACAACATCGCCTAAATTGCAAAAGTAGCTTTGATATGAAAGAAGTGGAAAAGAACCTCGAATCATTTATTTCGTTAAAGCCAAAAGAAGGCTTTAAAGTAACCACGGTTAAGGCAATGAGAGAAGTGAGACCTGACACGTCACTCGCATCGTGGGCGAGATCTCCAGACAAGATAATAAAATTCCCATAAAGATCAGAATGACAATCGCTAACAGACCTAAAATTTCTATGGGCTGATTCTTTTTGGAGGGGAAGGAGTCAAGTGATTTTGTGCTTTGACCCCGATCATGGACCCCTTCGTGGATTCTGCTTCAGAACTAGGGGGATATTGATATCTGCATAGGGAAGAATAGTACTCTGTCGATAGGGTTTCTGGACAGAGAAGTGGCTATGTGGCCTTGCAAAGACTGGGAAGGAACTAATAGCGGGGTTATGATTAGCTTTGTGCTTGATAATGCGTGTGGAGCAACTTAACCCAACTGGGGTAATTTTCAGTGTATTCGCCAATGGGCCTCATGCTCATCACCCAGTTAAAAGGGTTGTACCTTAGCTCATTGGATCGAACCCCTGCCTCAAAGTTAGTAACTCAATGCCGTATCCAATAGGGTGAGTAAATGTATTTTTTGTATATTAAATATTTATTTTACATTTAAAAAAAACGATATTAATTTCTCGATAAACGAATACATTTAATTACAGAAATATTCGTCCGCATACACAAAATTAAGAGAAAAATGGCAAGTAAATTCATCTTCAACCCAAGTCCGATGAAGACGTCGCTGCCTTTGTCTTGAGGAGTAAAAGAGGGCAGCAACGGAGTTAATATTGAGTCTAGGTGTGAGTCCGATTCAGGAGGATTAAACACAGTCTAAAATGGCCAAGTTATTTGGATAGAGTCCGGGTGAATAAATATACTCTCCATTCCAATCGCAGCAGCATTATGGAAAGGAAGAACGGACTTCGAGGTGACTTATCGTGTTACAGAATAGGAAATTGGGCGCTGGATCACAAATCTTAACCCTGGTAATCATGCACCAATGTTCAAATTCGCTTCCTACGGACTAAGAAAACCACTACGTGGTACTTAATTAATGACTCTCTGAGAGGAAAAAATGGGTAAAAGTTGGTGAAATGTTTAAGCAGTAAATATGAGGATCAGTCCTTTTAGGAACCATCTCCTCTAGTGACAGTTACCTCCATCTCCGAATAATGTTTGAGGGAGTTGGAGTCGGGAGGAAGGGTACTCCTCTAATTGTGAATTAAATTTGGGTTTATGTCAAGAATAGCAACGAACCGAATACTTTTGGATTCGCTACTAGCATTGGTACAAGGCGTTGCCCGCGATAAAATGTCCTGTTTGCGATAAATACAGATGCATACGGTTTTAAATTCTTATATTGTGGCATAAAAGTATCTGTATTTGCTTATTATTATTATTTGTGCATTTAAGGCATATTTAGAAGAGTTGCGCACTCTCCTTAGCCACCGCAACAGATCGAGCGTCTTAAAGATACAGACTTTTGCCATAAATAATTTTGGGGTAACCATTCTCGATATGATCCAAAGTTTATGACGACTCATTAGTTCTATTCATGTGGTGGAAAATAGGAATAACAGATTGATTCTTGTGATAGGAGAGAAGGATGATAGAGCAGTGATCGCAAATAACGACAGGGTAAAAGAAAGGAACATTCTTTCCCTGCTCGCAGCAGGTCTGAGGCTCGTCGCTACTCTCCAAATTCAGCGACAAAAGGTAACATGGATGGTAGCCGAATAAGCACACCAGCATATGTTATTGACATAGAGAAGCTTCGCCAAAAGTTTTTATAAAGAGTCATGAGTTACAGGTTGAGTGGTAATATAAAGAGTGTTTGCACATATTTTAGTTTAAAATGAAAATTGGTTGGAGATTATTTTTTTTTCTGTGAATTGTCTATACATTACCGACTTGTTGCACTTATTTCCATTTTCTTACCTTAGAAATACATAACATGTGTCTATTGTCTTTTAGGAATTTTCGATGAGAAAAAAGATCCAGTTCATAACGCGGTTGATCAATTGAGTGTGTTTGCAATTCTTAATTTGGCATTTCCGAGCAAAACCATCTCGTTTTTTTTTATTATTTCAATCATTTCATATTTTCGGTGCAACTTAAAGGAAGGGTTTTCCTCCAAAATAAGAAAAAGAACGACAGTTTGAAACTAAACAACAACCAGTTTTACCATTACAAGAATAAGGACGCAAAGGTTTTGGGTTGCAAATTAGAGATTTGCATAAGGGCGCCAAAGAAGACGACTATTTTGACCAACCTTTCAAATAACCTTGAAAATTCGTTTTAAGGCCTTGAGTAATCTGGTAAGTTCTTCCTTAAATTGAAATTTCACTGAATTAGTTAAAGGATTCAAGTGCAAACGAGGCGTTTGTTTTCATAACAAAGAAGCCAGTCGAAGCAACCCCATTTGAGCCGTTCAAATTATTCCCAATGTTTCGTTACAGAACAGTTTTATCAACACTCCTCTTTGCTAATGCTTTTCACAATTGGTTAAAGAGAAACTTATACTCTCTCTCTCTCTCTCGAGTCATTTTATCAACCTCTATTAAATCTCTCACTCCCTTTTTCGTTTTTGTATAGCCCCAACAAAGGGTAAACGACAGTGTCAAACTTCATTTGAAAAATGGATCAATGGAGTATTTAATGCATCCAGTGTATTTCTATTTTTTTGAAAGAGCTTACTCTCTGGCAAACATGTTTTATTGCATTCTCTCTCAGACAAACATCATAAATTATCAAGAAGTCTGAGATGCTGGTGTTTCATTAGCTGTAAATTAATTAAGTGTTGGTCTATAGGATAATTTTTGCGGGTGTGAGAACTGGTTTCTAAATGATATAATACAACCTCTCACTTCATCACCATTGATATTGTTTTGCCACCCCTAATATTTGCACCTCTTGGTTTGGTAACTGGTTCTTTCCTCAGCCCCGTTCTCAAGGTAGAAGAGGAGTAGCAGAAATACATAGAAGAGACACTGCTACAGCTAAACTTGGAAGAATGACACGCCCTCCCTAACCTAGTGCATATCCCTCAAGAGGAAAGATCAATCATGCCAAGGAGTCGCATTAAAACAGTGTTTGCGAAGGAAAGTCAAAGAACAACGATAGAAACAGTTTGATCAGATGTCTCAAGGATAATGCAGAATTTCGTGGGATGTATGTCCGTTAGCCATAGAGGCCACAACTTGACTCGTCAGGACACAATGGAATTGCACAAATATCTTGAAGTTTCTCTCATCCTACATTGTAAGTATGCCAATTTGCGAGGTCCGGGTCAACACAAATTGACTAAGGAAGCCACTTTGACCCATTTGGCTAAAAAACTATTCAAATTTCCAGCAATTTTCTTCGAGAGAAACGAAGAATTTGGTAAATAGAACTGCGAAGAGCGAATGGGAGTGATCCATGTTTTTTGCCAGAACATCAAAAGAATTTTATCAACTGAAAACATCGCATCTCAACAATGGCAAAATTCATCGAAACCAATCCGGGAAAACATCACAAATTAAAAATTTTAAAGGACGAAAGCCATATACAAGCATAAAATATTTCCCCAAGATTTCCATAGAGAGACAAAAAGAGATTAATTATAATTCCATTTTTGTTCAATTTTGTCACATTTATCTGGCAGTGGCCTAAAAGAAACGTATGCCTCTTTAATGTGATAAGAGAAACGCACAATAACCATTTTTCTATTCCCTCAGGTAATGCTTAAATTTAGAAATTATTCCGAACGCGTCTCGTTTATTTCAAGGATTTTCCAAGTTGGAAGTGAAATGTTTTATATTTCCCACTAAAAAGAGCTTTTCATCTTAAGAATATGAGAATTTATGACAACGCGATTGGCTGCCTTTTATAGATAGCTTTACTAAAAGCTTGAAATGTATTTTATTTCACAATATTAACACATTCACATCAGTACTATTTGCTTCAATTGTTCACTCAATGCAACTTAAAGGAGAAGATCAAAATCTCAAAATGGTCTTACATAAACTGATATCATACGCACTAGTGGTCAATTTATGTTTACCGAAAGATGGTGTTTATCTTGCCTATACAGTAAAGTCATTGCCGAAATACCTATGGTTTAACAAGATGTGGTAGCGTAGACAAAATCATGGTAAAAAGGTACCTGAACTTGAGAAGAAAACATGACCATAAGGACAGTGAACTTGATTAATAACTTACTTGTTCAGAGAAAAAACATCCTTCTCCGTCCAATTCATAACAAACATGGATATGCGAAGCGGTTTGTTATGGCCTTTAACAGAGACGGTGATTGTTTCAAACACATAAGCAGATCTTTCCTTGGATTTTGTTTCTGGAAGGAATAGCATAATGAATACCTACTGGTCCATGAATTCGTAAATTCATCAAAGAATCTAATGTTGCCAAAATTGGGAATGATGCTAACGCTTGTACAAAGGCTGCTAATACGAGCATAAAAGTATATTTTTTCATAGAATCTTGTAATGGATTCGATAGAATATCGATGATTTTGGTGAGGCACAGGAGTAAAATATCCATCAGGAAAAAAAAAAGGGGGAGAGGAATTAATCAAGGGAGGTGGGTCAGACATATGGTAAAAAACTACTACTAGACCCTTCCATTTGATTGTCCGGCTCAGTCACACAAAAGAAAATCTTACAAATAGCGTTTTGGAAGGGTGAATTGTTAATAATTGAATATGCCTAATATGATTTATAGTACAAATTAGTGTAAACTTTATTCTAAATTTAAAATAAATAAATTCGATCGCCTAATCTCTGCCTAAACACTTTAGCAAATGATGAAAATCATGATTTCGCAAATAAGCAGACACATTTTCATTCATAATTATTGCCTATATAGAAAATCCGATGCCATATTTGAACTCAAAGCTCTAATAGGTTACCCTAAAATCATTCAAAACCTTTGGCAATGAAAATACTGAGTAACAGTGTTATATACGCCAAAGTAATATCAAATCTTGAGATTTGTTGTTAGATGGCAGAATTATAGCCAAAGAAATGTGAAGTATGTGTCCTTCATTTTTATCCATCCATTTTCGACCTTGACGAGAAACACCTACTAATATATTTTGCAAACTTTTCGTTGTGAATCAAATCAACAACTTCACGAATTTTCTGATGAGTTTCTCCATGTTGGTGAGCTGACACCGCCCCTGTTCTGGACGATTTCCCGTACGCCATACTTCAAAACCTGGGTGAGAGAGACATGGCCTTTCTGTTAGATTTTTTTAACAGAATCTGGGTAGAGGGTATCCCAGATTACTAGCGAATCGCTACTATGCTTGCTTTTTAGAAACCGGGGAGAGATCACTCTACCCTGGCCTGTTTACGTCCAATCTATCTAACCTTTTTTATCTGCAAGGTGATGGAGAAATTGTTAAATGTTAGATTATTTTTTTGTACAGTGGAGGCCACCTGTGCTCTGCATAGCAAGGCTTCAGCAAGTTCCACTCCACGTCAAAAGCTCTGCTCCGACTGGAATGGTCGTCTACAAGGCCTTGCTTTTTAAACATCACTATGCCACGGTGTTTTTCTATCTAGAGAAGGCCTATGATACTGCATGGCGATGTGGTAAAATGGAGACTCTCCACATGATGGAGAGTCTCTGGGGTCTTGCTTTTGGCCTTTTTAGACCACATTTCATGTCAGTGTATGTGGATGGCTCCGAGTCCCAGGGTGGGGTCGGTTTCCACGCACTATCTTCTTTCTTTGAAGGCAGTGGGGCTCCGCCAGGCGCTGCGTCTTTCTTCACAACCAAACTGGTTGCATTACACTGCTCAGTATAGAAGGTAACGCGAAGTGCTCGGTTCGGAGACCGTATTGTGATTCATAGCGACTCAAAACACCCGGGTTGCTATCGGGGCATTGGCATTTCTTCATCCCCAGGTTCGTGACATCCGTGACGCCATGGTTTTGGCGACCAGGCCAGCCTTTTGCTCTTCGTCATTTTGATTACATGGCAGGAATATAGGCAACTCTCCGTCTGAGTGACAAAGAAGATGGGAGACAGTCAAGGGGTCCTTAAAGTTGTGTGCAATTGCGACACAGCTATTCCCATGGACCTAACCCCAATGGCGCGATGGCTTCAGGTTGCATTCTGTCGTCTTCGAATTGGACGCACTCGCTTGTCCTTTGTACCTGGGACTGTTAGTGCACACAGTCTTGTGGACTATGCGACATTTTGGAGGAGGCAGGCTACTCTTCTTTATTTGACTGTGTTGTCTAGGTCTCATGTCCCTGCGCCGGGGAGAGACAGGCCTACCCTTGATGTCGGAGCACGCTTCCTACCTGTTGCCTTTCTGCTTTCTTTTCTTGTTGTATTTGTTGTTGTTGTTTTAAGCCTATTCTTAGCTGTTGTCTTTTTTATCTTTGATTTTTATCTAGTCTAGTAGTAGTCTAGGATGGGAGTAGGGCAAATTTTGCCCTAATATTCAGTCGCCAGATGGGCTCTCAAAATTTCTTACAAATCCTCCGGGGTGTTTACGTATCTCATATGACAGACTTTAGTTGTAGTCTCACAGACAGAAATCGAAACCAACAAGGTTTAAGGCCCCATCAGCTTGCTTTTTTTTACCGACAAACCTAGAAATTAGACTTTGCTGGAACATGAAATGCCAAACATCCATAAGCTTTTAAGTCATATAGATATTTGCTAAACTTTGTTGGTACGAAAGATATTTGAGGTTTTTGAGCTCTTCAAGATAAGAACGCAGCCTTATAATAAAATCTCTGTAGAGCTTTGTATTAAGAGTAAGCGTAATTATTGCTGTGGTCTTCCAGTAAAATAATAGGCCTTGGTTATTTGATTTGAGAAAGTTTGAAGCCCTCTTTTATCAGTTAGTAGTTGTAGCAGGAGAATTACAAAAGTTATAACATACACCCACTTGCCAGGAGTAGGCTGTTTTTCTATAATATATTTCAAGAATAAAAAACATAAAAGAAAATGTATCCATAAAATGTGAATCAACTCCTATGTTAGGGTTTATTTTTTACTATTTTTTGCTAATTCACCTGATAAAAAATAATAAGTTTTAAATGGTTTAAATATTTCTATAACATGTGGAACACCTGCTATGTTCTTGATCTTATTCATCCAACCATAACACTATTTTTAAGAAAGGAATTTTTTGGAGGGGTTGAATAATAATAGATTTTGTTTTCCTCTTAATTTGGTTATGACCTAATTATATTTTAAGATTTATCCAAGATTATTCGAAATTTTCAAAACAAAAAGAATTAGAAATGGTAAAGTTCAGAAAATTTTATTAAAATTTAGGCATGGCTGCTATTCGTTCGTATAATGGAAAGTTTTTTTAAAGGTTGTTTCTAAAATAGATTTTCAATTTTAATTTTTATCAGAAAGAAATAGATACTTGCGCCTATAAGCGAATAAAGCGAAATAAATTATTGGAGCAAATTTAAATAGGGAAAAAAGATTCCAGGGAATGTTATTTTTTCTATTTAAAAACCCTACTAATAAAACTTTTATTCTGCTTTAAGGCGTAGAATATTAAAATCAATTTTAAAAATAAATAGACTAAGAGTAAATTATTAGGAGCTAAGTTCTGGAAGCTTTTAAAACAAGGTCTGCTGAAGAAAGTCGTAGGCTTCACTTATTCAGATTTATGACCTTACGAGCTTCAAAACTTTTAATAATTCACGTACTAAACTTGAGAGGACCTTGGCAATTATATTATTCGAAAGAAAATGTACAACAGCATAAGGGTTTCAAATATGTTCAGAATCGGCGAATTGTTATTGAAAAAAAGAAAAGCAAAACGGGGACCGACCGACCCACATAGCGAGATATAAAGTCGAACGCAACTAAAAATGTTTACACCAATAGACTGTCGTTAAAGCCGGAAAGGACGTTGGCCACAGAAAAAAGGTTTGCCTGTGAAGCGCATTCTCGTCCTCTAAGGAGGAATGGTGAAGCCGCTCCTATTGTAACACAATATTGTAGGAATGGGTTTCTTTTTAACAGTTTGATTTTTAGATTGTGTGTTACCAAAGTATATTTGAAGCTTTTATCCATGTTCTTTATAAGATTTTCTTTACTATTCGAAAAACAGTCAAAAGTGCTAGTTTTTCGTATATCTGAAGCATATATCAATGCTTTCTAATAGTTCAGGTAAAAAGATATGATTATGGAATGTTTTTGAATATTTTTATACAAAAATAAATCAAATAGTGAAGTTTAGAGCATTTTTTCGAATTTAAGCATGGTTTTTTTTTGCTTTTTTTGTCTCTTCGAAGGTTTTATCGTTTATTTCTAAAAAGCCTTTCCATTTTCATCTTTAGCAGGAGGAAATAGCTACTGGCTCATGAAACGATTACAGCAAAGTGAAATTATTAGAGCATATTTAAATGGGGGAAAAATAGTGAGGATTGTTTTTCCCGAATTACAAAGGAATTCCGGTAAAAGTTGTTTTTCTTGCCTTTAGGCATCCATGTAACAAAAGAAGCCCAGGAGTAAGTTATTTAGGGATATGTACAGGAAACCTTGGGATTTTTTTTAGACCAAAACTCTGGGGCTAGAACCAGATAGGGCGTAGGCATTAGACCGAAGGTCAGCATGCGAATTGCTAGCTCCTCCTGTAGGAAGGAGTAGCGAAGTCACTTCTCTTGTTTTAACTACTTCATATAATACTAAGTAATTGGAAAAGAATGTTAAAAATCTGAACTCATTTTTAATTTTAAAACACAAGATCTATTTTACTTATTTTTTCCTACCTTTTCGTGTTGAATGCTTGATGAACGATGTTTATGTCAGCATGAAAGGGAAATTTCATGAAGTGCTTGATGGTCACCTGATCCAATGGATGGTTTCTTCGATCGTTTCATAAATCATGAGTTTTAAACGGACAATAACAAGGCAAATAACCAAAAAATAATAAACAGTGAAAAAGAAAAGGGAGATGATGTCTTTTTAAGCCGTCAGGGTCAGATACAATCTAAAGGATTCTTTTAAAAGGATATAAAACACCGATGCACATAAACCAATAAATAATATAAAGAACAACAAAATGAAAAATACAAAGCATGACCATGGGTAGCAGGTGAAGCCTGTACTCCTGTAAGACCTAAACAAGTCAACAAAAAGAGAAAAAAGGCGTAAACTTGCCCCGATACCATGAAATTGTATCAAAAGCCTTTAACATATCAAAAGTTAGCGTGACAAAATGTTGTTGTAAAGGTAATCTTTGCTGATAGAACAATTGCGTTGAGGCTGATCCTTTTTTTTTCTTTTTTTTCAACGAATCCTGTTGAACAAAGTTAACAGAAACGTCAAGCGCTGCTCACTTGGTGTCTAAGCATGGTATAGTTTTGACCAGGGTCGGTATCCATAGGAAAAGTGAGACCGGAATCCAACTCATTTTGCAAAAACAGGTCATTAAAGGGCTTCCCACCTCTAGATATTAACTTCAGCGACAGAGCGATGTGCTTAGAATGATAGTGGAGCATTTTGCACTGAAGAATGTGTATAAATCGGTTGAGAAAGAATCCGTTCACTTGTTTCAGGAAAAAGGAAAGAAAATCCAACAGGATCCTTTTACATAACTCCTGAACTCTATTGAAGGGGTACTCCAATTAAGTTAAGATAAGCATGCCCACCATAAAAAGCGGGAAGCCTTCGTTAAATGGAAAGTTATCTGACCTTTGCCCGACGAAATTTGCTGCAGCTGAATCCTTCATACTGTGCTTGTAGCAATTGTATCCATATGTATATCATCTCGCTCAGGGCTTTGCATCATTTTTTCGACCAAAAAGAAAACGGAGTCTTTCTAAAACTGTAAGACTTTGGACGAGTGAATGAGCGGAGGTCTGAATAAATACTCAACAGCCTCATCAATTGACCAAGTCTGTTGGTCTTAGATCGAAATGTCAGTCAATCCATAGAATTCTAGCCATTGTGCTTGACTCAAGCACAAACTAGGTTTATTCTCGATTGTTAGCACGGAAATTGTTGGCTACCCTCATGCTAAGACGACGTATTCATCGAGAAAGAACAGAGATAGATCAAGGAGGGAAAAGAAATCGTTCCCTGGAGGGTGATTTGTGAATTATTCCACAGTAGAGTGCCCAATCTCCAATGCTTTGATTAGGTTCGCAAGGGTCCACTATGGGAAATTATAACTTTATTTGGTTGGACGGAGGGCAACATTATGAATCAACTGACGAGGGAATATAGACAGAAACAAATGAATACCACATCTATAGGTGCAGCTGGCCCTCTACTGACTGAACGTAGGTTTAGAGAAACTACAAAAATGCAAAAATTACATCGGTAATAGTTGTGGATCTCACCGACCGGCATCGATCCAAGAGCGATTAGTGTTATGAAACTTTTTTCATTCCTCCAGAGATTGGCAAAGGGGGGAGAGAGATTAACTCACCATGATCTTCTGGAGGAAAACAAATAAATGGAAACGGAAGAGGAGGTAAACTTCCGCAGCACCGCTCAGTTAATTAGGAGTGTGCGGAATTCCATTGAGCAAATCTGCATTCTGGATATATAATGATGAAGCTTTTAGAACCATCTTTGATGAATAAATCTACCCAGATGTGTCATATGTCACTCTGAAAAAGACTTCCAATTTTGGGGAGCAGAGGAACCCGCCACTATCGCTGTCACATTCAAGAACTTATGAGAGAATATTCAAACTTGCGAGCTTTCAATATCACCTGCCTCATCTCCGTTTTGGAGAACATTTCTTTTGTTAGCCTTCCCCTTAATTTTATAGGTAGCAACTTCTTATAATAGCACCAATCTGTTTCCGGCAGTTTAAAACTTTATTAATATATACTAACCATTTGAAACGTTCATAATAGGGAGTATGGTTATCTGTACTGTACCAGCCAGTTTAGCACTTTGTGCAGACTTAGAAACTTTAACAAACCTGGTTCCGTTATATAAACAGGGGACCTTTTTTCCCTACTGGGGACCGAAGTTAAGCCCTAGCGCTGTCGGAACATGTCTCTTTCAGACACTCCTTGCAGCCAATGTAGTCGAAGCGGGATATGTTTCTTCCACACATTTTCAAATTCTTTCGTGAGAAGATTCTTTCGTAGTTTTCTCTTTTCTCTAATATCTTCATAAATCGAGGTGTGAGAATTAATAAAAAGGATAGAACAAATACATGAACAATAAACTGGGAATATCCGAGGTGAAAAAGATAAAGATAAAAGGATTTGCCGTAGAAAAACTTATCAATCTTTTAAATCCTGGAGAAAGAAAGTCATGGTTAAAACCTAAGAACAAATTATGACATAAATTTGTTCTTCGAAACCACCATTTTGAAACCATGGCAGAGCCGAGCACTTACCTTCATGAACCCATGCTAGAACTCGAATTCTTTTGAGTCAAAATAAACACAAGGGTGGCAATGCTATCTCTTCCTTTATTTTCATCTAGCCAATTTCTTCAATAATGTCAGAGAGATTCGAGGATAGTCATTTTCATAACCAGTAACCAGATATTGTGGTAATCATGAGGTATTTCTTTCGGTGATCAGTAAAATTGTCTTTAGAGGTTGTCTTGTAACTTGGAAGGTTTGATTAGATATTATTTTCCGTCATTTATGATTAATTACATTGAAAAAATCTACACAAAAGAAAATATATGGCTATTAAAAAACATTTAATTAAAATTAAGTAAAATTATTTATTAAGTCACAGAAATAGTAAACTTCTTTCATTGTGTATTATCGTTGTGGTAAAAAAGTTATATTCCTTAGCAAATATTGTCTCAACGCTCCGTTTCCGAGAAACGTAATGTCAAAATATCGATACAGATGTAATTATCATCTGTCTGACGCTCATTTACCGAGTTTATACACAAGTGCTATGGATGAATAACACGCGCAGGAAAATGGAAATAAGGTTTCAATAACTTTCGTTTTTATTACAATGAGCTCATTAGAGAAAGATGAAAATGAAATAGACAGGCTCCCTTACACGCAAATTTAACGATTATGAGATTTCTTTGGTTAATAATAAATGTGTCAGGGAAAAACAAACCTGGAGTCATATCGAAATTCTGAGCCATAAATGCCTAGAAAAAGATACGACTTTGTGGGTGTCCCAATAAATAACATGATAAGGGAGCGACATTTGTGGGTTAAACTCAGATTTGGATTCCTTTAATGTGAACATTACTGTCTTGAAAACTGTATGGAATTTAATTAAAGTTTCCGGAGGAAAATTAGTAGTTGGTTTAATTTGGACAATTTATGGAACAAATGAGATTGTTATATTCCTTTTGTTAATTTTGGGGAATTGAGGATAAGAAATTAAGAATAATTAAGAGAAAAGTCGAGTAATATTGTAACTAGAGATGCCACTATTGTTTTTTCGTTATGTGTCAGATAAATTTATTTACTTTCAATGAAGTTTTATTTCACGTTGTCATACAAGCATACGATAAGGGAAAACACTACGTTTGGAAGTGTTGTGCTCAGAAAAGTTAGATGTATATTTCATTTACTTCGCGGGCCTATACATTGCTTCGATACCTCTCTACAAAATGTAAGTACTTTATTTATATTTTTGTTTAAGTTTCATTAAAATGTGGAGATTAAATCCACGAATGATCATATAATCATCATCACATTTCTAATAATTCTTTTATAATATCAAAAAACAAAATGGTGAAGTTCAGAAAAAATACAAGTATACAAATTTTGTGAATTTTCTAAAACCCAACGAATTACAAATGGTGAAGTTCAGAAAATATATTTTTATATATCTTCTACTCGTATAACTATATTTTAGCAACGTGATATTTTGAAAGGGGGGAAATTTAGTTTAGAATTCCTTTGTAAAATTACCAGGCAAATGGCTTTGCCATTCGCAGCTTTCGCTTCGCTACTAGGATTAAAATTTTTTTAAAAAAGCAGCCATGGTTAAATTTTTATAAATTTTCTGAAGTTCGCCCATTATAATAATTTTAAAAAGGTAACTTCGAAAAAGATTTTACTTTTTCTGGCAACCAAATGGCCAGTCGGCAGAAACGATATACAAATATTCGCGGCGAGCGTGAATATGACAAACGAGTCTCCCTAATATTGTTGTTTAATATTTCAAGAATTAATGCTTATCTATATATATTAATTTCTCTATAACTTTACCCTTTCATATATATATATATATATATGAAAATTAACCACCCCCACCACGTGTCTCTGTTGTGACTGTGGATTAACTCTTGGCCCTAAATATTTTCTCTAATGTAAATCATTTAAATGTTTTTTTTTCATCCAATCATATTCCATTCCTATATGCGGCGTTGTTGTGTGTATATCGTTTTAGGGATGCATACGCCAGTTATTAGTTGCCTATTGTTCTTTTTCTTTGTATTTTTCTGTCTTGTTTTTGTGTTTTCCATTGGTCTGTACTATGTGATGGGTGTTCCCTTCGTATATTTGTACCTAATATAAGATTGTCTTCTCCATTTTTATGCAAGGGAAGGCAGAAGAATTTACTTGAAAAATCGATGCTGAAATACATCTGTTACCCGATAAAGGAGGAAAAGGTTGAGGATGGAAGGTTCGAAACGCCAACATTTGCCTCATCATGCCTACGGGGTCCATACGCAAGATACTTTTGACCTGCATCTAGACGACTTAATGTCGACCTGACTCCCCCACCCCCTCCCTCGACGGAGTTGCGAAGCTGAAATGAACTGATCTGCCATTCATCTAGTCTCGCTCCGACTATGTCGGTCCACTTACACATAATTAGGGACGTAGAGAAATACAGGTTTGAGGATTAGTCCACTGAGGAACTCTACGGTAGAGACCGCCCGGGTACGAGGCGATGCTGAAGGATTTAGGGAAGAGTTCGCTCTAATCTCTAAGGGTAGCTTCCGGCCAAGACCACAGGGGGACATGCAACCGTCCCTGTGTTAGTTGGAAACAGCATCGATACCCATACCCCAGATGCGGTGGCACCCAAAATGGTAGTAGTTAATTCTATCACCACCCACAATTAAGCCCGGCAAACTTCACCCATCTGAGGGGCCCCCCCGGGTCCACCCACCATCATTCATTCCCCCATCTGGCAGTTCACGTTCAAGAAAGCTTAGCAAGGAAGTCGAGGGAGTCGTCAAGAAATCTGAAAAGAAACAGCAGCATAAGAACAAATGGAGCGAGAAACTGACTCAAATTAAGTCACCCATAATAAGAGGTTTGGGAGGTAAAACAAACCCATGGCTGAGGGGCCACTCTCTTGAAGAGATTGCTCAAGACCACACAACTACGATACCTCTGCGGGTTGTCGAAGGGCAGCCCAAGCCTAGCAGAGATAGTGTATTCGAGGCTGTGTATGGCAAGTTGGGCATTGTCATGGTGAGGCTGCTAGACAGCTGGTCGAATTAAAATACGTGGCTACAGAGTAGTCATAAAGAATCATTTCCAGGAAAGGTTCGATGGTGCTGCAATAGCTATCAAGAGGAAGATCTCGTTTAAACAACTACCAGAACTCGATGAGTCCTTTGTGGCGATCGAGCTGCACTCACTGGTAGGTGACCTCGTGATAGCCGCAGCCTATCAGCTTCCTCGCGGAGCCTATCTCCAGTTAAGTAACATCTACACACTGTGCGGACACCGCAGAATGGCAATCTTAAGGGCAGACCTTAATGCCAGATGCCGTGCGGCGGGCTATGGTAGTACCAACGAGAGAGGCCGAAACTTGGAACTGATTATGGGAAGGAAAAACATCCAGAGAATAGGGCCGGATTTTCCGAGCTATATCAATTCTAGATCAGCAACTAAGCCTGATATAATCTTAACAAGTGAAGGCTTCCCATTCAACTACAATAGTGAGCCAGGCCCAACAGTTCCTAGTGATCACATAGCGATACTCACCACAGTATCCCGTGCAACGATCCAGCTTCCAGTCCCTCTCCGGAAAAACTACGCCCTGGCCAACTCGGATCGTTACAAGAGACGACTCAGTCAATATGCGCCAGCTGGCCTAAGCGCGGCGTCATTAGAGGAGATAGACAGGGAACTAGAGAGGATAACAACGTCCTTCCTAGATGCGGACCGCGAGAGCATACTTAAAACGGGGTATAAAACAACTCAGCCCAGATGGACAGAGGAGATGAAAGACGTGAGGGTTTCAACCGGGAAAGAAGCTCGCTCCTTCGACGCCTAAGCACAGATCTTAGAGAGTCTATCAACCTCCAACACATGGAAATCTAGAACAACTTGATAGCCCAAGTCGACAGCGAACTTAGCCCGGCTAAGTTCTGGCGTCAAGTCAAGAACTTATAGAGACTTACAGCAAGACCGAAGGCTTGGATAAAGGAGAAGGGAAGCTATATAGAAAACGCGGTGGTTCTGGAAGACAGGGTCAGGAACTTCTGGAAAAACGTTTTCAGGATTACCCCTGAAGAAAACGACGAGTTCGACCAGGAATTCGAAGGCCAACTGCCGAAGAACTGAATAAGGTAATGCACCGCACGCATCCATAACATCGAGCCAACGAAGGCAGGGAGATGGCGGGCCACGGCCGTCCCATAACACGCGAGGAGGTCATGGCCTCTGTAAGAGCCTTCAAACAAAAGGCACCAGGCTGGACGGGCATCACCAAAAACAACTTGGTTAATGCCCCACAGCAGATCATTCAGGTAATCGTTAACATCTATAATGCTTCTTTGAATACATGCTACTTCCCGGAGGGTTTCAAGATTGCTAAGGTGATCTTAATTTTCAAGGGAGGTAAACCCCCTGATCAACTGGTAAATTACAGGCCGATCGCTCTGCTGGAGATCGTTGCGAAAGTCTACGAGAGACTCCTAGCTGACAGGCTTCAAAAACAACTAGCCAAGCTGGGAGCTCACACCCTCAGCAGCACGGATTCCGCAAGGGACGATGAACGGAAATAGCCCTCTCCATCCTGGCGGAAAAACTCGCTTACAGTAAAGCTGAGAGGAGGTACGTAGACGTGGTGCTGCGGGATGTAAAGAAGGCCTTCAAAAAGGTTTGACTGAGAAGGTTACAGTTCAAGATCCTCAATCTCTAGCTCAACCCACTCCTGCAAAGGGTCCTTTGCCACTATGCCTTTGATAGGAGAGCCCAAATTGCGATCGAGGGCTGCAAAGGACCCGAATTTGAACTCGAGGCGGGAGTCCACAAGGCAGCTGTCTCCGCCCTCTGCTGTACCTAGTGTACACGATTGACCTGCCTGCTCCAGTGAGGTAGGATTCGATGTATCTGCAATACGCAGATGACATCACCCAAATCGTCCATTCAGGAACTCTGGAAGTCAGGCGAGGGCGACAGCTGTAGAAATAAAAAATGTAAACCGATATGAGAAGAAGTGGAAAATTAAGACCAACCGTCAGAATTTCACCATAATTCCAATAAACCGCCGGAAATTAGACGACGTCATCGTCAACAACGAACTCTATCCGTACTCCAATGAGGGTAAAGTCCTGGGGTTACAACTCTTCAAATCTGGATATAAGACTCATATAAATACTAGAGTCTCCTTAGTCAAAAGAGAGCTGAGGAAACTTTACTGTTTCGGAAGCCTCATCGTGCCAAACAAGAAAAAGCTATACATGGCCTTGGTGCGCTCAGTCCTAGTGTACTCGGCCGTGATCACGCAGATGGCAAGTTGTACATCCCTCAAAATGATGCAGAGGGTACAGAATAAAGCCACTTTGCTGATCACTGCCACGCAAAGGATCGACCGTATTCGGCAATCGACTCTACACCATAGATTTGAACTAAAGCCGGTCAATACTGAGATACAAAGACTAGGGAGAAAGACATGGGACAAAATAGACCGAGAGATACTCCCGACAATAAAGCTTAATCTAAACATGCGTGCAAACAGAAGACGCGCAATTGGTAGAAGGGCTCTGTTCCCCAGCAGTAGAACCTCCGCAAGAGAAGCAGTACTAATTATGTATACGTAGTAGTACACAAAATCGAAATCAAAGTGACCATACTGATAGTTCAAACTCAATAAATTTAAATAAAAAAGAGGCGAAGTGCCCATACTAAAGATTCCCCTAAATATAAAATAAAAACTTAATTGACTTTAAATATAAAAGAGGTGAAGTGCCCAAATCACAATCAAATAATATAAATCAAAATAACTTAAAACGACAAAAAGAGGCGAAGTGCCCAAATGAAAGAAATAAATTTAAAACTCAGAACTTAAAGAGATTCAGCATATGAGATAACTTTGAAAGGCTTGAATGCTACGAGGGTATAAAAATCAAATATAATATATATATATATATATATATATATATATATATATATATATATATATATATATATATATATATTATAATGAAGGAAACTGGCTGTCAACGACATTCAACACCTTTAATGACGGAGGAAATTTTTACTATTAAGAAGAAAAATGAGAAGAATGCTAGTGATGCTCTAACACCAGGGCAAACTAGAAACCATTTTCATACCTTTATATACCTACCACAAAATTTCATCACTTTCACTAACTAATTAATTAATTAAATTTCATGCTATTCCTTGAAAATGAACTTGCAGATATAGTTCGAAAGTGCTTTGGTTCATCTTTTCATTTTGCTGTGGGTTAGCTTTCATATTATTGCTTTTCTCACGTGCCACTTTGCGAGTCTTTTTCATTATATATATATATATATATATATATATATATATATATATATATATATATATATATATATACAGTATGTATCTTTATATCTGTAGGCTGGAAGTCAATGACATTTTGGACTTTTTTGGAGATGAAGAACAACGTGGTGTCGGGGTAACTTTTCTGGCCCCTAAAGAGAAGGTTTTAGCAGATTCAGATATTGACTTCGATAAAAGTGACGATGAAACAGAAGGGAAAAAAAAATCTGCCTCAAAAAATTCTTAGATCGATAGCAGAACTTTTCATCCCTCACCATGAGAGGCCTACTGAAAATATCCTCATTGATGCTTGATACTCAAGAAAAGGCAAAAAAGGATCTTTGAAACAGCAGTAATATGCCTCAGAAACGTCCACGTTGGAACTTGTTTACTTCCTTTCGTCTTTCGAATAAACTTTGAAACAGTTGTATTGCTGGAACTGGTACTATAAGAGAAGGAAGATTAGGAAATGCATTATTACCAGCTTCCAAAATGCTAGAGAACAGGGAAATAGGTTATATTGCGTCAGTGTGTACTAATGATCAAATTTTAATGAAGTGGAAAGACAATAAGATGGTGATAGTTGCTTCAAATAAATTTGGTGATGATCCAAAATAAAATTGCTCCCGATGTTCTCGAGTGATTAAAACCGGATTGTATTTCCTATGCCTAATGCTATTGAGGCTTATAATAAGCAAATGTGATGAGTTGATCTAACTGATCATTTCGTTGGTAAATACTGCATGCGAATTCGATCTCGCAAATGGTGGTGGCCATTATTTCCTTGGTGTATCTGCTGTTCTTCTGTCAACGCTTGTCTTTTGTATAGAAAATTTGAAAATCCCATATAACTTCCTGAATTTTTAAGACAAATTGTGCTTTAATCATTAAAGCAACATAGAACAAACAAAAAAAGACTTGGACCATTAACTAACAGGATGCGGGGAGTTGCAGGAGACGAAGTAAGAAAGGATCATTTTGATCACTGGTCAAAACCTCTATCCTCTTTTACTCAAGATGTAAGCATTGCGCCGGGAGAACGAAGTATGAGTGCAAAAAATGTCATGTTCCACTCCATATTCTATGCATGGAGCCTTATCATTCAACATAATATACTCGTATGTGTCAGCGTGTTTTCAAAATAAAAAATTAAGAATTAATTAAACTATTTTTATTTTCCCATTGCTTTGAATGCCGAGTGGCAACTCTGGTTGCCACTCCTGTATTTATCATTGCAAATAAAAAAATAATTCTGAAGGACTATATGCTTTATTTATTACACTAAAATGAAGTTTCCGAAATATAATTTAAATAACCTAAAAATTAAATTATCGGCATTAATGGGTTAATATCCGGAAACTGAGCTATCACAGAATTGGAATCAATATTAAAGCCTGAGGCTATCGCGGTATGTCCCGAATGTCAGTTGCGAACTGGTCAAGAATATTTTTTTCAAAAATTGCCATCATTTATTGATGCAATTTTTCCTTTTATATATATTTTTTAGTTTGTTTCCCTAGTTATATTTCCCTCCTCCATACGATCAAACAGTATTGTGAACGAGAGAGGAGAGTGTATCGAAAGGTTATGCAGGATTAGATGGTTAAAATGAAAAAAAAATTCTAAAATATTAAATAAATTTACGTAGGATTGCAAGATTTGTAATCCATCGATGATAGGTTATCAATTGTAGAATATATTAGAAAAGGCACGGAAAAAAGAATAGCAAATGAAAACGCGAAGTAAGAGAGAGTAAGAGAAATTAAAAGTACTGAAAGGTATTCTTATAAAAAATGGCCGATATGAGAGGGCGAAGTTGAAGACCGTAGGCAAATGATCGTAGTTGAGGAAATACAATTTTTTTTAAATAATATGCAACGGAGCGATAAGAATTGAGTTTTATGGGAGATGTGTGAAAGAGACATCCTTGTATGAATTCATTTACTCTCTTGTGGCAGCTACAATTCATTTCACGGGATGTTTCACCCAACCTCGTTCTTCATCTTCTGACAAAGTTAAACTGAGGCAAACACAATGAAGAGGAATTGGCACAGTCAACTTCCCATCCAACTCTGGAGAACTACTAAGAAGTTACAGCGAGAACCAATACCTGATGTCAAATTGGGAATTTAATTACACTTGATTCACATCACGTAGTGATAGTTGAAATATTGCCGGCGTCCTGAACTCTCGATTTGCCTTAAAGCTCCCATCGCAATGATTTTAACTTTAAGAAACACTGAAATCTATATACAAATAACCTCTAGTCATTTAAGCTCTACATATTGTTGTCGACTTGGTTAAGACAGGAATAGTTAGAATGAATCGATGTCTCTCATAATACTTTAGGTTTTCGTCTTTATAATCTAATGAATACGATTAGGATTATGCTGCGGGCAGATATATTCCACTCCACGCTTGAGTTGATTTTTTTGAAAGTAAAGATAACTCACGTAATTCCCACAAATATAGATGATAACTACTTACTTCGTCATTTTGTGAAGGAACTGAACCAAAAGCTTTATAAAATATAATTTGATAAATGTTTAATTTACAAGGTAAACAGAAGCATTTATGTATTTTGCTCTTCAAGAAACACCTAAAACCCACAAATTTGGCAGGTTTTAGAGAATGTTTTAGGGAAAATGTATATTCTCATGAAGGAAACAATGAGAGAAAAAGGTGAGAAATGTAAAAAGTGTTTGACTTTATGTTAAATAGCTGATACAACACAAGTTAAAAAAATTTATACCCTCCCATGCCCAACTTATGCATATGGATAAAGCGTATCATATTGTCTGAAAGTTTTTACCACTATGTGAAGTGGTGGTATACTAGTGTAAAGTGTGAACTGAAAGGGTGTTAGCCAGTAAGTCGTAATGCCTAAAGTAGATTGAAATAAGTAGTTGTGTGATGGGAGGGTATGCAAAGTGTCTTTGGATGTTAATATAATATTATTTAAGGACGGTGAACTAGAAGAATTCCAGCTAGAAATGAATGATATGAGTGTGAGTTGTAGGATGAATGGCATGTTATGTTTTTTTTAATATATAGTGAGATGGAGATCGAAACGAAAATATTAAGTCCAAGTTTTGATACAATAGGTATAACGAGAAGATTTTGTGGTGGGAATGTTAGCAGGTGTGATTTTAGCCTGTGGTAATTGACTTTAAAAGTTCTAAGTGTCGTAGAGTATATATATATATATTCTGGAATAATAATCCAATGGAAAAGAGAATGACAGTATTCATTAATTTTCTTCTTTGCTCGGGATTAAATTGCGTCTCAGCAGAAGCCGTCCCTTTTAATATTTTCATTCAAAATACGGGCCTGAAGGATAACACGCCTACATACGTTTCATTAAACTCTCCCCGAAGCAAGATAAAGCTTTCGATGGATGGCCAGAAGATGAGCATGTCTTTGCTCGAAACGTAGCCAGAGAAGATCAAGACAATGAATACTATCATTCCCTTTGCAATCAGATACGAATGATTGAATAGCAAAGAGAGTTGAGATGTTAAGGAAAATCAAAGCGTTGGTAAATGCCTACGGTTGGAACAGTGAATGTGTAAAGAACTGGCCTGATAGTATTTTGTTAGTTTACCATGTGGAAGTGAAAGAAAAATTTGTTATTTCCACAGCAAATGGAAACTTTGATGGAAACCTTGTGTGTGACAATGCGATATAAAAATGAAAAAAGAGAGGTATTTATGTATGATTTGTAGTAGGATGCAGCTGAATTTTCAAATGAGAACAGTGAGAGGTTGTAAAGGCAACCAACCTTGGCAGAAATAAACAGAAACAAAGAAGATAAATCACTTTGGCAAAAGGAAATTTATCATAGGTTTGATTTTTAAGACCAAGATGGTGTTTCCTCAAATGAATTTTAATTATCCCTTTTGTCCTTTCAGGTGACTTTACTTTCGGGGGGTTAAGTAAAGTAACTTTTTGTATAAACAAAAGCATACTAGTTATTGTTATAAAAAGGTTACATAGGTGAAGTTATAAGAATATTACGCTTGTATTTTGATCTCGTTGAGAATTATTTCATCTTGCCCCGATGGTCATAATGCGAAAGCACCCGAGTTTGGCAAAACTGCGCTCGATTCGTCGTTGGGCGAGTGTAAAATGATACAGAATTGATTTCTACTTCGTAATTTTTTTGAATTGTGTTATTTTCTGTTTGGGTCAGGTGAGGAACATTTTCTTTGACTGTAGTCAGAAAAGGAGGATGGATGGCTTTTGAAAGTGGCAGAGTCCAATCGCGTAGAGGGCAATGCAATACTATTCGATATATTTTCGAGGAAATTGCATATTAACTAAGTGATGGTTTCTATAATCATTTTATCGGTATAAACAAAAATATAATCTACATTCCTCAAGAAATGGTTTCTGTACTATTGAGATGACTGTGAGATATCACACACAAGCCGTGAGGCATTTCTAACCATTGGGATATAACAAATGGAATGACCATCGCTGTATTTCCATGGAGTTCTGTTCCATGAGAATCTGAAACAACGTATCCCGCAAGTCTACGTTAAAGAAAAGGTTGCGTTGCAGTCAAATCCGTAAGGTACGGTCAAGGACACGTTTCTTTGATTGCCATTGAATTAAGCTTCATATAATCACAGATGAGCAATTTAACAATGTCGAATTCTTTTAATAAATTGTTTGGTCTTGCAATTGCAAACTTGCTGGGCTGTCTTTTCCATCAAAGAGCATATGTTAATTATCTCCTTAATAAATGCGAGTAATTAAGATGTAACTCTATCATACCTATTTGCGTCTTTTAGAGCATAATTAATTTTTGACAGTAATATGAAGAGTGAAAATTTAGGATTTCTGCTTTATGGATACTGTTATTATCTGTTTTATTAAATACACTACAGTTACATAGATAACACAGGCATGCGTTTGATTTTTTTTTAGGTTCCCCAGGATTTCTTTGTGGTTTCTTAATGAATCCAACCTCCTGAGCTCAAAAATGAATGTATATTTGTTCAATCAGGTCAGCTTTTCTCAGTACAGCATACACCATTTTCATTGAGATTACCTAATTTTTTCTGAATTTAAAAAAAAAAAACTTTCTCTATCTAATAATGCATTATTACTGGTATATCATATAAACAGGAATACACGTATGTAAACTATAATTCTTTTAATAAACAAAAAATAAAAGAATGTAACATAATAAAGAAAATAATTATAATTTCGAAGAACAGACGCCCTTGACGATTTTCGTTTGTGCCTGTCATCTGGTGCATCACGCTTTAAACACCAACAGTAGTCAGCAAGCATGTTTCCATTCCATTTACACTGGTACCTGGATTCCATTATTTTTATGTCCTGGTGGAATCTTTGCCCCTGTTTTTTACTGTAATCCACGCAGTTATCGGGAAAATAATCCAGATGGGACTGTAAAAAGTGTATCTTTATAGACATTTGAGCTCCCAAATGTTTGAGACTTGTTAAGAGCTGATTGACCAGGGCAACATATTCTTCTAGGCTTCTTTTATTGCCTAGAAAATTGTTAACTAGAGCTTTAAAAGCTTTCCAGGCATCTTTTTCTATGTCCTTCATTGATGCATCAAATTGCTGATCAAGTTCCTGATTTGAAGTCCATCAAAAATTCCCCCATGGAGCTTAGCGTCACTGATTTGTGGAAATTTTGAAGAAGAAATTTAAAAGCTTGGCCTACTTTATTAAGGATTTTGACATAATTTTTCATTATGCCAAGCTTTATATGCAGTGAGGGGGAAGGAGTATTTTTTGAGGAGGCACTAAAGGTTTAGCTATCACATTGTTTGATCTAATTCTAAATGCTTCTCGTGGAGGCCAAACCTTCTTCTCATAGTGCATACTATCTGCACGACTGTCCCATAAACATAAGAAACAGGGATGCTTCGTGTAGCCTGTTTGCGTCCCAAGCGTAAAAGACACTAGCGGAAAAAAAATTTAGCACGGTATGTAAATTCAGTGTAATATTTCTAAAAACAAATTCAAAGTAATATTTCTTAAAACAATAACAATATGAATATGTACTGAAAAATCCTGTATGCCGATGCATTAAATCATCGTATTGGAACTAATTGGATATATGTACATCTTATTTTGAGTTTATTGAGTTGTGTTGTATACCTTCTCAATTAGAATAAGTTCCCCATTAACCCAATAGGATGCATTAACCCATAGGGCCCCCCTCAACAAAAAATATAACTAAAAAATGACTCATGATTTCCAGATTTGCATTCTTGTAAAATGTAAGTTGACCAAAAGGTGTATACAAGTATTAACAATTAAAAATAAAAATGTCAATATCAAAAAGCTTAGAAATGCCAAGTGTAAAATGTTCTTACCTTTATGTCACCACATATCCTCCACTTATAGCTAGAGTAATTTATTGCATCCAGCAATTTTTTCATATTTTCATAACTTTCAGTAAGTCGGATTGAATGGTCTATAGGAACGAAAGATATCTTGTTACCAATATTCAGTAACACAGCTTTTAAACTTCTACTGGAGGAAACTATGAACAGTCTCCATTCTAATATGTTGTAGGAAATTCCAAGGGCCTCAACAAGTCCTTTAATATTGGCGCAGTATACTAAAGAGCTGAAAGAATGCTGTAAAAAATAGCTTCGAAACTCTTGTTCTCTATTTCTGTACCCCCCTAAATATTGTTTCTTAAGCGAGAAGATTACTTTTACAAAGTCGAGAGCCAAGAAGTTGTGTATTTGCCTTTGAAACCCCCACATCCTTGGTTAGGTCATTTGACTGAACTGGAGTGAATGGTCTTGCGACCATATAATGTGTGGAAACCTGATAAGACTCAGATGTGTCATAATCTTGGTCAACTTCCATATTAATCTCTTCATGTACTTCTATATGTTCAGGGGGAGAAGGTATAGGAATTCCTGGGCCATAGGGCAGGGGTTTGATGGCAGAAGGAACATCCGGATATGCCACACTATGTTTATTCTTCTTATTTATACCTGGGGAAAATATATTTGCATATTACATAAAGGAATTGATTTGGAGTTGCAGATAGTACATAAATGTTTGGTAAAGGATATGTTCATGCTAAAGTGAACTATGTTAGTTTTTAACTTTATGCTAAGTCTTTGCATAATAATACATTTTCAGGAACCAGTATAATACAGAAAGCTTAAATACTTGATACAATGCTCACCTTTAAGATTTGTCATGCAAAAATAGCAGTTCGTAGTGTGATCCTTGCCATCTCTCCACACCATGGGAACACCAAAAGAGAGGGACTTCTGTTCGCCCTGACTCCAGCGTCTTAAACTTATGTAGCATCCCTTGCAGCCGATATGTAGTGCAAAACTTTTATCTTGATCTTTTAGCCTTACTCCAAAATATGCATGATACAAAGATTTAATTACAGGAGGGATTGTACTTTGCTGCTCGGAAAAAAGTCACTTTGCCGCAAACATAGCAAAATCTGTCGGAGCTATTCTTACATTTTCTGTTCATTTTTAACTCAACCACTATTATTATTATTTTTATTATTATAATGCTAAGCAATTTTTAACCTGCAAAATATAAACCTATTCGCATAATTACTTAAAATGTGCACAAAATTTACTGCGAATAGAGCAGTGCAAAAACTATTGAAATTTGATGTAATATAGGAGATGTATAAACTATAAAATTATTATCACCCCCTGTATCGCAAAAACTGGAGGTGATAGAGACAAACGGATGACAGATTCGGATTTAGGAGGTCAATTTTATTAAGAAACACTATAGAAACCCTAAGGTACATTTTTGACGCAGACCAGTGTAATAGGTAATTAATTGGTCGCTCACCGGACCGCAATAGAGAAATTGAGAATTATACCCTTTTTCTTTCTTGTGCATTTGTAAGAATTTAATTTCAGTCTTTTAGATGCCTGTTGGCTAAAATAATTGAAATTTTATGAAATAGAAAATATGCACCCAAAGATGCCAATTTTACAAAATTGTAAATTTTGGGGGCATACCTAATAATATAGTTAACTTTCTCTCACCGAATGACCTTACTGGTAAACCCGTTAAGGTTGGGGGTGTTTCCGAGATTGCTTTAGCTCTACTAACGGCTACGTGCGATGCCGCTCCTATCTAAGTGAGCGATCTCGTGTAGATTTGGACTTACCTGAAGATGAAGAAATTATTTATATGAAAACAGGTGTTTATTAGCAAAGAGGGAACATGTTTCCTACCCGGTAAGCATCAAAGCATCTGGTCTCGAAATTCCTTATAAGACAAAGTATTACCAATGTTAAAATTTAAATAGGCCAGGAAATGAGGATGAGATCATATCAAAGAGGTTCGTATACGTTTAAGCTCCGTCTCATTTAGCTAATTCTCCTGTCTGAGATTTTATAGTAAATCATAATTGTTTTAAGCCACTTGAACCTTCCCTGCCTCGTTGTTGTTTCAAGTACACGAACTGCGGCGTCGTCGGCTTAGTCACGAGGGTTTCGGGAACCAAAATTTTGACCGCATTCTGAAAGTAACAACAAGGAAAGGAAAGGAAAGAAGGTACCCTAGGAGACCTTACGGTCCATTCAAAGAGGGTACCCTTGGACTAGCAATCAAGCGGGCACATGGCTGCTCAATTGTTTTGCGTCCCTAAACGGCCACTTTTCAAGACCTTGTCTAGTCTTGAATTGAACTGGTCAACCGATTCACTGTTGACAACTTCCACTGGAAGTGCGTTCCACTTACCGCAGATACTGTACGTGAAAAAGTTTCCATACAGGTTGCGGTTGTAACGCTTCAGTTCAAGTTTGAAGCCGTGATTGCGCGTTCTGTTCTCACTCAGTGTGAACATATCCCGGTAGTCAACATTGTCGAACCCTCGAAGTATTTTGAAAACTTCGATGAGCTGACCACGCAGTCTACGTGTTTCTAGCGAGAACAGATCTAATTCCCTTAGTCTATCCTCATAACTTTTATGTCGGATAGAGGGAATCAGCTTGGTTGCCCTGGCTTGTACGCGTTTCAATCTCGCGATGTCCTTTCGCAATGAAGGACTCCAAAATTGTACGGCATACTCCAGGTGCGGTCGGACAAGTGAGTTGTACAGGCACAGTACAATCTCCTGGTTCCGATAACCAAACTGGCGCTTAATATAGCCTAGCATCCTTTGGGCCTTTTTCTCCGCCTCAATGCACTGTTTCGAGAACTTGAGGTCACTAGTGATTGTTACACCCAAGTCCTTCTCAGTGTCGGTGGATTCCATAGCAGTGCCCTTAAGGATATACTGAGATTGGGGGTTTCTGTGGCCGAGATGCATCACTTTGAATTTGCCCATGTTAAAAGGCATTTGCCACGTGTCCGACCACTCCCCAATCTTCCCAAGATCTTCCTGCAGGCGGGCAGTATTTCCCTCCTTTGCAACGTTCATACCAAGCTTGATATCGTCGGCAAATTTGGAAATCTTCGCAACCATGTCACCGTCCATGTCGTTGACGTAGATGATGAATAGTAGTGGTCCCAGGACAGAACCTTGAGGCACCCCGCTAGTAACGGGCACCCACTCAGAAGACTGTCCATTCACCACCACCCGTTGCCGTCTGCCACTTAGCCAGTTCTCGATTCAGCCGGCTACCTTTCCGTCTATGCCTAGCGCTCGCACTTTCCGGAGAAGGCGGTGGTGTGGTACCTTATCAAAGGCTTTCTGAAAGTCTAGGTAGACCACATCCACCGCCTTGTCCCGATCGTGCTCACTGAAAACGAAGTGGAAGAATTCCACAAGGTTCGTCAGGCATGACCGTTGCCTTCGGAAGCCGTGCTGGGAACTCCTCAGTAGCAGGTTTGACTCTAAATACGACGTCACTTTGTCCACCATGATGCTTTCCATGAGTTTACCGACTATCGAAGTCAGACTGATAGGTCGGTAGTTCGACGGTTGGTTACGGTCTCCTTTCTTGAAGATAGGAGTCACCTCCGCCTCACGTCAGTCTCTAGGAACGCATTTGGTCCGGATTGACATGTTAAAGATAGCGCACAGATGTCGTGATACTTCATCGCACACTTCCTTTAACACTTTAGGTAGAAACCCGTCCGGTCCAGGGGACTTATTCGTCTTTAGGTCAGCGATCTTTTTCTTTATTTCTCCTTCGGTGAAGTCCATTGCCTCCAGCTTTTCCCCAGAGTAGGAATTCCTCGGCTGGGGAATGGGACCACACTCTTCAGTAAACACTGAAGAGAAGTAGTCGTTGAGGAGGTTAGCATTTTCTGCATCTGAATGCTTTAATGTCCCCTCCTCATTCCTCAAAGGGCCAATCGTTCGACGGATTGGTTTACGGCTGTTCACATATCCAAAAAACTCCTTGGGATTCTCTTTACAGAGTCTCGCCACTCAGGGTTCCTCAGACCGCTTAGCCGCCCTTATACTAGACTTCACTGTCCTGGCTAGCCTCCGGTATTCGTCAAAGTCACCCGAGATCTTCAATTGACGGTACACATTTCTCTTCTCCCTAAGCAGTTGCCCGATTTCTCGATTAAACCACTTTGGTTGAACAGAGGACCGACGGGGGCATTTCAGAGGGATAAAACGCGATTGAAGACTAATGAATGTGGTTTTGAAACTGTTCCAAGAGTCTTCAACAGCATCGCACTCTTCTAGCCTCGCGTCAGTCAGTCCCGCGCGTAGACCTGCAAAGTCTGCTCTTCTCAAATCCAGTTTCCTTGATTTACTAGTTGCAGGCTCTGTTTTGGGGACTTTGACTACAAATCTAATTAGTCAGTGGTCACTGCCACCGAGCTCTTCGCCAAATGTAATAGATAGCCATTTTATTGGAGAGGAACCTAAGATTGGTATTCAGCCATTCTCGAGAGACGATGTGTCCACCTTTAGCGGCCTTCCTCCTTTCATTGTCAACATGCCTGATCGTTCTCGCTAGTGGCCAAGTTTATTGCATTGTCTGTTCTGTGGCAGTGTTCAGTGAGGGCGGTGAAGAACATTCAGTCCTAAAGTCCTGTTTCTGCACCTTCGCCTCATATTGATACCTTTGTAGGTCTCTCCTATTATACTGTAGGGCATTTGCCGCATGAAATTCAATATATCAGGAGTCGTTTTTCTTTACTGCTAAATTCTTTGTGTGGCCCAAGTCCCCAATCCTTCATCGGCATGTAGTTCAATGTGTGTTGATTCCAGGAGGACTGACTTAGTTGGCTTGTAAGTCCTGCCGACTGTTTTGTTCTGCGGCCCTCTCTAATTTTCAGATGTTATCTTCTAGCTCCTCCGATGAAGGCTTCTGGATATCTAAGCCTATGAGTGCCTCCTTAATGAATTTCTTCTCATTGTCCATAAATTTTGGATTGCATAACTAGTGCAATCCAAGATGAAGCAAACCATGACTCCCATTTCTGTGCGTCTTGTAATTATTGGAGTGATCCTGAGTGATTCGAATAGGTCAGACGGGGTCTTTAAATGCAACCCGCTGATTGGACCAAGGAGCCTTACTCTGGCTTTGCTAGTAGATTTGCCAAGGCATGTGGTGCATTTTCCCTTCCAGATGTGTTTGGTCTCGAGGGGATGTTGGGCTTATGAGCTTAGGGGAATCCCACATCTGTGGAAATCTAGTTTCTTCTCATTCTTGGCTCTTTTCATGATCTTCCTTTCTGGTTTGCTAAAGTTTTTATAACTCTCTTTTCTCGCTCCTCTCAGGAAAATACGAATGGTGGTACCTACCTACAGCACATTTAAGCCAAATTGGGTGTGGTAAATTGCCGAATGGGGGCCCGATTTTGGTCTAATTCACGGTGCCTGTCATATGTATAGTTTCGAATACGGCTTTAATTCATTGACAACCTTCGGTAGATCCTTTTCCTTACAATTCTCTCCACGGTTCGAATTTCACGTAAAATTGTGTTTCAACACTGAAAAATAAAATTGCACAATATGACTAAATATGGCTGGTAAAATTCGTACCATTTTTTTAAGTATACCGGATGCGCCAGATATTTGACAACCTTTTATAAATTTAGGAAAAGTAAAGACAATAGAAAAAATCATTTAATAGAAATTGGTACACATGTCTTCACATACATGTATACTTTAATAAAACAGCATTCAGCCTCTATATTGCCTCCAATGTGCTCTCGGAAAAAATTGCAGGCCCGGTTCAGTCTGTCTTCTCCATTATGTTAATAAACTCCACAACAACACCCACAGCTAGTTGTTCATTGGGTTGAAATTTAGAGAGTTCAAAGCCAAATATGGTCGGTCACATAATAGCAAAAACAATTGGCCATTTCTTGGTCGTAGGGTTATGTAAGAGAAAGCAGAGTTCTAGAACCAGTACGTTCTCCTTACTACCAATTGGTTGATGAAGTGCTTGACAAACGTGCATTCATCGAACTCTTGAGGCCGTCGTTGCGATTATTCTGTCTATTTTAAAGTAATAATTGTTTCCTTTTGCTATGACGCGTTGACTCTAAAAGGTTGTTGCATTTGTCTACCCTTAAACAAAACGGACCTCAATAAGAGGCAATACCCGAATAACCTTTTGGTTGAATCTTTCTTTCAAATTCAAACCTACGATTGTGAGTTGAATTAGATTGATAATGAATATTTGGGATCTTATGGCTTGCTAAAAAATGTCCTCAAATAAATAGTACAACTTTTATATTAGAGGAATGTTTTTCGAAGCTAAAGCTGAATGAAGTGTATTTTAATTAGAGAAAGGGGAGAAGAATGTCCTCTACTTCAACAATCACAGTTGTAACTACCACATTTATATATTTATTTATTCCATATTAATCCAGTGTACAGTATAAACAAATTACATTTTAAATCTTAATGACAAGTTACAATAAGTACTTATACATTCTCGTATATATGTATATACATACAAAGATTAGTTATGGGCCCAAAATAAGTCAGTGACTTTTAGGGCAGAAACTTAAAACTTAAGACTAAGCATAACATTATCAAGAATAAAATCCCTTCATGTTTATAAAAATATAAACAACTTAGTATACATTTGAGAACCTTACCATTGTAAAGATTGCAAATAACGAATAATTATATTATTTAAATTTAGAGATAAATTAAAAAAACTATTTTATTTCTAGCAATTATTTCAAAATATCTGTAGTTAACATAGTCAACAGTCTTATATAAATAATAACATATCTATAATGTATAAATCAAAGTAATAGTACACAGTATACTAGTGTATGGTAACAAATAAATTTACAATAACAAAAACTGAATAGAAATTTAGTAAGCGGAAATTATATTGTTTTTAAGAGCTTTTTTTAATTGAGCTAAATTGGTTTTGGATTTGATATTGTCGTCCAAGCCATTCCATATTTTGATAGATTTGTACAGAAAGCTACATTGTGATTTTGATTTTGAATACAAGGATAAAATACATTTTGTTCTATTGCAGGTTTGGTGATTATGGGTATTATCAACTGTTTGTAACATATTAAATATATAGTTATTATAGGAACACTTTATTGTTTTGTAAAGGAATAAGGATGTTTGAAAAACAGAGAGATCATTTAATTTTCGAATTCTGGATTCTTTAAAATATCGATTAGTGTGCTCTTTGTAGTCAAGTTGATGGATGGCTTGAATTGCTTTTTTCTGTAATATGACTAATTTATTGAGATAATTTTGATATTTTCCATACCCACTCTCTATGCCATATGTCAAGTAAGGTTGTACCATTGTCATATATAAAGAGTGGAGAATAGATTTAGGAAGAAACTTATTTAATTTATATAATACTCCAATCGATTTTGATAGTTTTGTTGAGATATGCGTAATATGTTGTTTAAAACTCAGATTTAGGTCAATAAAGATGCCTAGGAATTTGATATGAGTAGTTTCCTAAATTATTCCGTCACCCATTTTAATATGGGGCAATCTAATAGATTTTTTGTAAGAGAAAAGAATATATTTAGTTTTATCTACATTTATTGATAGTTTATTAACATTAAGCCACCTGAAGTCATTTTCGAGTTCTTTATTTATTGTAAATGCAATGTTGCTCGGTTTGTCATATGGCAAGGGAGTTGATAAGGCACTATCATCCGCGAATAATATAAATTTAAACAGAGAAAAGGATTTAACAATATCATTAATATAGATGAAAAATAACAGTGGCCCTAGCACGGAGCCTTGTGGGACCCCAGTTGTAATATTAAGGTGGGATGAGTCTTGACCATTGACGGAGACAAACACCTTTCTTTCAGTTAAATATCATTTGAACCAATTTTGAAAGTTGCCTCAAATTCCGCACATACCAAATTTTGACAGTAGAATATTATGGTTGACACAATCGAAAGCATTTTTAAAATTGAGAAAAATTGAGAATACAATGTCGCCTTTTTCAATGTTATCATATAAATATTGAAGGTGGATAATTACCGCGTGAATCGTTGATTTCTGACGTCTAAAACCATATTGGTGTTTATATAACAGTGAATTAGACTCCAGAAATTTCTAAAGTTTATTGAATGCCGTTTTTTCAAATATTTTACTGAACATTGTAAGACATGAAATAGGGCGGTAATTGCTGACATTTGTGAGGCCTCCGGCCTTTGGTAACGGTGTTATCCGAGCAACTTTTAATACACTTGGGAATATACCCTGCGTAAATAATTTATTAATTATTAATGCTAAAATTGGAGCAACTATATCAGAGATGTATTTTAAAATTTTAGTGGAGATTGAATTAATACCTGATTTTTTATTTTTTATTGAACTAATGATTTTTTTATATCGGCTATGCTTACAGGAGAAAAGAACAAGGAATTTGGCACATTAATCTCTTTAAAATACGAAAGAAAAGATTTATCGACTATTTTGCAGGAGTCTGAGTTTTTTTACCTACGGTGACAAAAAGTTTTGGGAATTCATTCGCTTTTTCCTTTTGTCATCAACTTGTGTACCGTCAATGATAATTTGTTTAATTTTTTTTTTCTTTAGTAATTTCAGGTTTTATCACAGAATTGATTAATTTCCAAGTTTTTTATATATTTTTTTTCGTTTGATTAAATCGTTCATGGTAATAATTTTTCTTGGCTATTTTAATTTGGTTAGTAACTTGATTCCTAAAATTTTTATATGTGTGTTCTGGAATTTGACAAAGCTTATAAAGAGAAAAGTAGTTTTGACGTTTTTTGATGTTATTTATAATTGCGCTTGTTATCCAACGTTTTGTTTTGTGTTTATATGATATGGTTTTAGATTTTAGAGGACAATTAAGTTCAAAAGCATCATCTAGCCTTGAAATTAACTCTTCGGTAGCAGAATTAATGTCATTTATATAGGAAATTTCATATAGATTGTGATTTAGAACATAGTTATAGAAGTTTGATAAGGTATTTTCGTTAATTATGCGGTAGGTTATTGTACGGTTTGGATGAATATTGTTCGAGTTGAAAAAAAACTTTTGGATCATGAATATAGGAAGATGGTCCGATATGTCACATAGGAGAATCTCAGAAGAGTAATTTTCGGGGTGAACTCTGAAAACATGGTCAATTAGTGTTGCTGAGTTTTGGGTTATTCTTATCGGTTTTGTTATAATTAGGAGGAAGGAATGAGAATAAAAAGTATTAAGCAAGGACTGAGTTGATGCGTGGTTTTTAAAGTTTAATAGATCGAAGTTAAAATCTCCTGTAATTATTATGTCGTCATAGTTTGTAACATTGAAGTAATTGATTAATTCAGTAATCTTATCTATAAACATCTCAGGGTCACCAGAAGGAGGTCTATATACGGTTCCAATGATTATTGTTTTACCATTAGATTTTACTTCGATAAATAAAGTTCCAATATAGTTATAGGAAATACTAATTTCGTCAACTTTTTTAAAAAAAGTATTAAGTCTGTCAGATATATACACGCTCATATATTCCCCTATCTTGTTTACGTTGCGTAGTGGAAGAAAAGAGCTATAGTTTGGGACACTGATAAGGTGTTTATTATTATTTGTTAGCCAGCTCTCGGTGAATGCCAATACGGAAATTTATAATTAAGTGTTGACAAAAATATTAAAAATTCATCAATGTTTGAGTGCAAAGATCGAATATTAAGATTTAAAATGGACAGGTCTGTTTTTTCAAATGAAAATAGAGTGTTAAATTTATCACAATCGTAGTATTGGTTTCTTGCGTTATTTTCTTTAAAATTTGGATATAATTTATCAAAATGGTTTATGTCTGGATCGATATTATTGAAGTGATCGAGTTGTTCAAACATAAAGGTAGTTCTATTGGAATTTAAAAATTAAAGGTTACAAATTGAAATTACGTATAAAATTTCTATAAACAGTTAAAATACTATTTTTATGATGACTTTAATAATATAAAAAGGAATAAAGTATTTAATACAATTGAAATAAAAGTAAGTGAATGCTTGGTCAAAACATGGTTTATTTGTTTTTTTTTTCTCATCTATGGCAGTAATATCGCGGAAGGTATTATTACTGATCGTTACAGAGATTCTCACTATTAAAGTCTGCAAGCGTCGAATTGAGGTGTTCCGACAGAAATTTTTGGAGGGCAGCTCGGGTATTGATAAGTATACGTAGGTCACGGTGACCGGAGGGGAATGACAGGAAAACGTTGATGAATCCATCTCTGGCAGTACAGCTCGCGATCTTTTTGGAGAATTTCTTTTTAGCTTGGCGGAGGACAAAAAAGATTTTGTTGTGATTTGGAGTCAGTTGTTCGTATACATAGAATGAAGGTTTGAATTCTTTGCATGCTGAGAAGATGTCACGCTTCAGATCACTTCTGCGCAACTTCACATTTTTGTTTCTTTTGTCGGGACCTTGTACTTTAGGTTTGGAACCTAGACGATGAGCAACAGAGATGTCAGCTTCTTGCATTTGTATGTGGCAGTTATCTTTAATAAGTTTGCGGATGGTATTGCTGCAGTTTTCATTATTGGTAGCTTCAGGTATATTGTCGAAGAATATAATCGTATTTCGTCTTTCATAAGCGTCGCAAGAATCAACCTTTTCTTCTAATTTTTCGATTTTTAAACTGATTTCTTCGTTAGATTTTTCAAAAGAGATGATTTTTTGTTTTTGTTTGTCAAAAGATGATTAAAATAACTTAAAGAGAACGTTCATAATGTCTTTGGCATCACCTGATAGCGTAGATGAAGAAATTTGGGTCTGCAGTTCATTAAAATTAACTGGTTCGTTTAATTCGATTTTTCCTCTTGTAATTAGATTATTTTTTTCTTTGTCTGCCTTCCTGAGAGTAGGAGGAGCCATTCTTTCTAAGGATGGATGGAGAAATGTGACAACAGTGCTTATGTGCTATGGGAGTTTGTTTAATTACTGGGAGAAACAGTAATGTTTAATTGTTAAAATTGTTACTATGAAGGTTGTTAGGTTTTGATTGATGAGTGATTGTTTTAATTTATTAATTCTAAGAGTAAAGAGATTAGTTAAACAAGATGGATGTGGCAGCGCGGCACTTCTAATCACTCAGTTGAGTTTAGGCCTAATGGCTTTCAAACAGACTCAGTGGGAACATGGGAATTTTCGACGTAATGCGGTAATATCACTTTATATGTCCAAATAAATTAACTTACATACGTAGATTTATAATTTTTAGTATTCAATGTAGTTTAAAAACACTAGTATTGACTTTTAGTCAATAAATAGGCAATATCACTGTTTGTTGATTAAAACAAAGATTGATAAAGGAGACCGGGCAGCACACCTTCACTCTAACTATTGAAGTATATAATTGAAATGATTAATTTGGCTTCGTTTATCAAAATTAATGATTTTAAAGCTTATTATGATAAAGAAGGTTGCATGGAATAGCCAGGGAGTGTCCGTAGACAGCTGTTCAAATTGGTAATTTTGACGACCAACTGCTATTTGCTCGTATCACTGTCGTTTCTCTTGTTGAACATATACTTAGAACTACTGTATATGTCTGCTTATCATAGAGTTATCAAATAATAACTACTTTTACATCGCATCAAATGTATATAATAATAATAGGAATATCGTTTGCGAATAAGACATTGTTTGGGGCACTTAATATTGGATTAAAGAAACCACTTTTCATCTCCCGTAACAATTCAGTACAGAAATAAGTCCAAAGCATATAATATAAAAGAGATGAACCAATATTCACACGTTGTTAACACTTTCTTTTAGTAATTTTTCTGTTTGTAAGATATCTACGCATTGTTTCATTACTCATATATAAAGTTCTTATCTTTTTGCCAGAAACTGTGAGGAATAGTCCATGACGACCTAAAAACGCATCAAAAGCAATTGCACTAAGACGGTTTTTGAGATCATAAATTTTTAATGTGAAATCACCTGTACCAAATTCTTTGAAACAAAGTTAAGTTTTAGGTATATTCAACACATTTTCCTACATTTCCATGATGTTTTTTTTACTGCTGTGGAACTTTTACCCTTTTTATTCATAAATAATTATATGTTTTATGCGTTTCATTTACCGCCATCATTAATGAAATTTTTTCACAAAATATAGTTTAAATAAGGCTCAGGCATTACTAACCTAAACAGGACCTAGAAATTGATAGCCTAAAAAGTTTTATGAATAATAACCTTAAAAACGACATAGAAATTTGATCCCTCAAAAAAGGCTTAGTCTTCACAAAATTTACCTTTTATCAGGTCTCAGCAAATGTGGAATAATTTAAACAAATGTGAATAGCATTTTTCAAAATTTTGTATTTCTTTTCGCTATTTTTTCTTAAATGAGTAAAAATCACCAGTGCATGTCATAACACTTCCGCAATATTTCTTAATGATATGGAGAAATAAAACAGCTGTTAGAGAATAAGGGGAAATAAGTCTCCGAACGAACCTTAGAACACTCAGAACTTGTTAAATTCTTGGATTTAAAGATCATCCTCGCGCAATCGCTTCTGCCGAGAAGAGAGACGCCAATGCTTCCCACTAAAGACCAACAAAGCTCTCTAAGCTTCTTGAAGGAATCCACTTCCTTTCATGGAGAAGCTTTCTTAGCAAACCTATAGAATAAATTCTTTGCTTCCAAACATTTGTCTCTCATCCATCCTCTCCATTCTTGTATTCGTAGATTTAGATATCTTTCACAGTCATAGATTCATACATTTGTATATCATAGATTCCTATTAGTAATTACATTTAATATAAGAAGTACTCGAGTAATTAATACAATACGACCAAGTCTGAATACGCGATGAATATAGGTATTGAATATTAAGGTAATTGTGAAATCACCTGAGTGAAATGTGTTGGATGCTGACCCCAAATTAAATTTATATATAAACCTCGCCTATTATCTGTGATTTATATGAGATGAATAAAATTATTATTAGATGATTGTAACGTTTTAGATTACCACAGATCCAGAATTCATTTCCTCTCCCCTCGTTTATAAAATATTAATTATATTTGGTTAAATTGATAATAAAATGCAAATTAATTCTCTGCAAATGATTTTATTTATAAAAATCAAAGTGAAATGGGTTGAATTTTCTAATTAAATGTCAGATGTTGTGAAAATTACTAATAACGTAATACCGTCCATTTTGCGGTCTTCTTTTTGCCATATCACAATCAGACAATGTTATATAAACTTATACAATTATTCTATTATTAAATTCTCAATATTTATTCTTTTTCTGGCATGATTACTCACATGTATTTACTTTCGTCACTTTCATTCAAATATTAAAGAAGGATATGCAATTTAGTTTTTTGTTTCATTAAATAACATTAAAAAAACAATCTTATGTGTCGTTCAAAAGGGCAAGACGCAGTTGTGACTCTCCAATTAAAAAGGACCCTCGTCTATAAAACCACGTGTATAATTCTATTACCCAACCTGAGAATCATTTGGACATTTATAAAAAATCTCTATTTTTTTTAAATGTAATTAAATTTAAGAAGTTATTTATAAGAAACAACCAGCAAAAACGCCAAAAATTTGGTTTAGAAAACAAGATCTTTGTTGCAAATTCGGTAAAGGTTGAAGAAAAAGAAAAAAAATATTGCAAATAGTGCTAGATAATTCTGGGAAGTTGAAATTACTTTGAATGGTTGGCACATTATTATTGAACAGTTTTTCACACACGGAGTTCATCGCCATGATGTACAAATTTGACATATTTCATTCCCCTGAAATTTATATCATTGTCAAATTTTCTTTCGTTGCTCTGTGTTCTACTGAACAATTCTACCAAATTGTTCGAGAAAGTATCCTTCAATTGCTATTATTTCGTCCCAATATGTATCATTAATTTATAGCTAGTATGTTTTAAAAAAGGTTATCTCGCCAAATTTTCTTGACAATGCTTAACAACGAAACAATGTAGCGAAATAAACATATCAATTTACAATGTAATCACCGTTCTTTTCCAGCAGATGCTTCCAACGATGGAATAGATCATGGATGACTTTGTTATAAAATTCAACTGGTTTGGTATCAAATAAGTCTCTAAAGGCATTTTTCAGTTGATCATTTGCAAAGATTTTGCCATTCAAGATGATTAAAGGTTATGCTCATCTTACGTAATTACAAAGTTGTTGCGCAGAGGAAGACGATGCGAAGGAATCTTCGGTCCACTGTCGATTTCCAGCAGAAGGCTTCTTCGGGGGGTTGTCCTTAGCCAAGGGGAAGGACTGTCTTCGAAGAGTGAGAGCGAAGTGGGGCTCGGAAGTACGACCGATCTTTGTGGAAGCAAATCGGGGATGTTCTAGATGAACAATGGAGGTTATTGTTGAAACCAAGCGTTCTCTTGAAGAACGTTAAAAGGGGGGGATTAAATTATCCTGACGTGATATCTTGGGAACAAGAACCGTTTCTTGATGAACGAGCTTGAAGAACAATGGCTGTTCTCACGTTGTTCTCTTTCTAAACAACAGGAAGATGAGAACCGTCTCCTGTCGAACGGGGTCTGTCGTAGAATTCCCCTCCTTTTTGTTTTATCTCTAAAAGTGCGAAGTGTGTCTAATATATATAGATATCTTGATATCTTAAAGAACAGAGCCGTTACGAAACACGTAAGGATATAAAAGAAACGCCCACTAATTCACAAAATAAACTTATATTTTACCTTTATCAATTGAATACATAACTTTTATACATTAACTACAGCAATACTCTGAATATTATCCTAAACAAAAATTAATTAAATTAGTTTACCCACAAAAATTGGTTAACGTTTTCTCTACACAAAACAATAATATAAGAATTATGCTAACGGACTCATGTGGAGTTTAAAGGCCTCAGAAATGTTATTGACTCACGATGCGTGCCGTGTGTCCAGATGTAGATGGGCAAAATTCCACGGTCGTTTTGGCGAAGGTAGCAGCTGGGGGGTCCACACGTTCTTCCGGTGGGGGGGGTCTCAAGGACGAGGACCAATACGGTGCTTTATGCAACACCTAGGCAGTTGTGGTCTCTCTGGCGAGAGTGAGTCGAACTTTGTTCTTAAATTAAGTTAACTTAGGAGTTCGGTGTGGCCACCGAATAACGAGCTCGAGGAGGAGCTTTTCTCCTTCGTTACTAATTTCCTTATGGACGAGGACTGAACTCGGGGAAGGTCTTCTTCAAGGGCAAGGATAACGGAGAGGGGTTTCTCTGGCGAGAATGATTTGAACTTGGTTCCTTACCAAGTCAACTTAAGAGTTCGGTGTGGCCACCAAATAAAGGGGTCGAGGGGAAGCCTTTTCCTTCTTCTTTTCTTAATTCCTCGTGGACGAGGAATACCCCTGGTGTTTAAGGTGCACCAGGATATGAGGAGTCTCTCTGGCGAGAGTAAGTTGAACTTACCAAAGTTAACTTATCGTTTGGTTTGATAACCAGGGACTTAGCTCAAGGATGAGCTTTTTCTTAGCCCCTTAAGGTAGGTAGCCCTGCCTCTCTTGCAGGGTATTTCTTGGTCTGGCGACCCAAGTAAACTACCTCTCTAGTCTCGGTAGTTCGGTTTGATCCGAAGACTTCGTCACCTAGAGACTGACGTATACTACCACGATTTTCCTCAGAGTTCCTCATTTATACCTCGTCACCCCACTGGGGGAGTGGTAAAGGGGTGAGGGGCGTGAGGACGGCCCCAGGAGAGTTCTTTTGGCCAACGGTTTTTCACACGAAGTCAAACATCGGCTCCTCGTTAGCCTTCGAGATTGGGAGAAACACGTCTCCAATTTCTTATTCGACGTGAAACTGGATCTCACTCTCCTGGGGGAGATCTTAAATTTTGACCTTTAGGGTCTTTCATAGGACCGAGTGGTTCCACACTGTGGTTAAGCACTGAACCCGCCGATGCCTTCGACGGATGTCTTTGCGGTAACCGCCTTGTGACTGCACCAAGAGTGAACGGGAGGGGGGGGCGAGTGACCATTCCCTCACAGGGTCTAAGAACAATGGCTGTTCTAACGTTGTTCTCTTTCTGAACAACAGGGAGAGCCTTGTTGACTTGGCGTCTCGAAGGTACGAACCTTGGTACTCAAGGGATATTGTCCTCTTCTGGACAATAAGGTGGTTCTCGAGGTAGAGAGTTCCTAGGTGCATAAGGCAGACCGGATTGGCGTGATGCCTCGCGAAGATAATCGAGATCTGATCTTATTGGGTAATGCTATTGTATAAGTACCCGGAGCCGTCTCCATGGCGTAGGGGATAAGTAAGTGGGGGACTTCGGGGGGATGCCCCGGTTTCGCCTGGGAAAATACCTTATCTGTCCATAAGCCTAACTCAATCTGGCAAAATCGACGTATGTAGGCTAAACGGGGGAATGAACTTCCTTGATTAAATATAGGCTAAGGTGGGCGATAACGCGCTATGCTTCCTCTCGCAGATGCACGTGGGTAGCATGTGTTTCTAAACATGTGATAGCGGCTGAATTTAAGTGGCCTCAGACCGTTCAATCACACCCCTCCATTCCAGAGAGGGTTGTCACTTCGAAAAAAAAGAGAGAAGGGACAACCATAGAGTTCCGTTTTGGAGAACTCACTTTCTTGCATCGACCGTACCTTCATGCACGTAGCTAGTATTCCCTCAATACATATTATTATGTTGATCATTTGATTATAGGGGAATCTAACTTTTAATACAAACTTAACCATAAAATAGAAATGTAACAATGAAATAATATAAAATTAGTACATATGGGACAAAAGAATTTATACGTAATTTAATGGGTACAAATATATACACATACGATAAAAAAAATAGACATTGAGCCAAAAATTTCAGACATATACATTACCTCATTATATTACAGGATAATCTAATTTAGGTCGTACAAGACGGTATATACATACATGGAGATCCTAATCTTACGAATTATAAATTAATCTAAACTATTTGGTAACGCATTCCTACTTAGTGCGTCAGCGTCCTGATTATCGGAACCTTTCATGTAATTTATCTTATATTGGTACTCTTGCAAGAGTAGACTCCCGCGCATAATTCGCCGTTGGAGTGTCGTACATTCCAAATGTAGGCCAACGGGCGGTGGTCAGTTCCTATCTGAAATTCTTTTCCTATCAAATACATTTTAAACTTCTCAATAACCCAAATAATCGCTATAGCTTCTTTGTCTATAGTAGAATATCTCTTTTCGATGGGTAATAATGGCCACTAGCATATGCAACTGAATGACTCCTTTCGTCATTCTCATATTAAAGGAGTACACCTCCAATGCCCTCGTTGTTCGCGTCGGTCTGTTTCTTTCAAATGATTTTTCCGGTTTGGGCAACTTCAAAATGGGGGCAGAAATGAGCTTACTCTTGAGTTGATTAAAATGAGAAATAGCGACATCATTTCAACGTAGTAGATCGAGGGAATTCTTTTTTAAAAGGGTGCTGAGGGGCACCGAAACTGCAGCGGAATTCGGGGAAAATCGCCGATAGTAAGAAGCTGATCCTAGGAAGGATCTTAATTGCTTCTTAGTATTCGGGAGGGGCATGGCAGCAATTGCCTTAATCTTGTCCTCCTGTGGACCTAACTGGCTTTTCCTATTTTAAAACGCAAGTATTTTATGGTTTCGTGGGCAAAATAGCATTTGCTGGGGCCAATGGTGAGGCCATTTTCGCGCAGTCGCTCGAAGAGAGCTAATAGAGTGGTTAAATGATGAGTACATTCACGAGTAGCAACGTATACATTATCGAAGTAAAAGGAGACATTCGGAAGACCATCTAACAACCTTCTCATTAGACCGTTATAGTTACTACAAGCGGTCACGAGGCCAAAAGAAAGGCGCTCAAATTGCATTAAGCCTTTCTCAGTTGCAAAGGCGGTATATGCTTTCACATCGGGCTGGAGGGGAATTTGGTAATACGCCTTGCACAAATTAAGTTCTGAGATGAACTTGGTGTCTTCAAAAAGGTGGAGGTTTTTATCTACCAACGGGATGTGCTCGGCGTCGAACACAGTTACCGAATTTAACTTCCGGAAGTCGATGCACATCTGATAAGAGTAATCAAGTTTCTTGACTATGACGATTGGGGAACAATAACTAGAGGTGAAAGGTTCTATTAAATCTAAACTAATCAAATTATCGACTTCGGCGTTAAAAGCTTGGCGTGAATGAATCGGAAAAGGATAGGGTTTTGAACGGACAGGTTCTAAGGTCGTTAATTTAATATCATGCTCGAAACTAATAGCGCATCCAGGCTTCTCTGAAAGAACGTCGTTTAACTGACATAATAATTCTTGTAGCTGACTCTTTTGAGGTGGTGTCAGCTGCGCGTCGATATCCAGGTCAGAGGGTTCAAAAAAACTCGCCTGGCAGGGAACAAAAAGGGTAATCGGCATCAGGTTGGATGCACACTGTCTCTATGACATTAAGGGACTCCGCAGGGTAATCCCCTTAAAGCGCCGATGTTTCGTCCAGTGCTATGAACGTATCTCCATGGGCGCGTCGGTGGTACTTTTTCAACTAGTTGACGTGGTAGAGCTTATCGCCTGCTGGAGTACCAATGAGGTAATCTACCGGTCCTCATACCTGACGGACCGAGTACGGACCTTTCCATTGGCTCGAGAATTTATTACTTGCGGTGGGAAGTAGCAGGAGTACTTCATCACCGGACCTAAATTTCTGATCTTCGGACCTAAAATCCTGGTTAAGGGTCTCAGAGAATTCGGACGGTATCGGGGTTCTGAGGGGGACGCGCTCCTGGGTATCCTTCTTAGCTCGGCCTCGAGTAAGGGTGGCCTGGGACACAGGGTCGGAGCTTACTTGAGGGCTCTGTCCTATAAGTACGGAACAAAATTGTATGGGTGCTGAAATGACTTCAGCCCATCCATCATAATACTGACACTGCAGGTAACATCTAACGACGGGGAATCGGTTCGCCCGCCCAAGGTAGTCATGTACCACCGCCATTTTTTCGTGGTTAGGGTCCACTGGGGGGAGGAGCTCGTCGGACACGATGAAACACGTGCACCCTGTTTCCCTGACGAGAGTAGATACACGGCAGCCGTTCACGCTGCCCTCCTCAAATTTCAAAGTTCCCGGGAAACTTTTATCAAAAATAAAATTTACCTGGTGGCCTGAGGGAGGGAGAGAAGTTGATGCTTGGTTCTGCACCACCGGGGAAGCCGGGGTGGCATTAATCTGGTGAACTTGGTGGGCTGGTCCGATTTTAAGGCTACAATTTTGGGGGCAATTCCAGCTCATGTGGTTTTCTACACCGCAGGTGAAGCATATGATTTCTCGCTTCGGGAAGAGTGATGCAGGAGAAATCTTAACAGGTGGTTTGTTGTCCCGTTGTTGGTTTGGGGAGGAAGAAGTTTTGGGGTTTTACGGGGCCAGCAAACTTCGTCGGCTTACCTGGGAGGGGCGCGAATCCTTCCTTCTTTCCTGGTACGGGGATTGGTGAGAAGTTCGATTTTCCTTGGAGTATAAATTATGGTTTGCGGCATAGACATCCGCTTCTTTGGTATACTCTTTAAAGTTCTGGCACCGACCATCCTTGACGAACGCGCGGATCTCCGTCAGAAGAGACGCCAAAAACTGATCCCGCAACACGAAGTCTGTTAAGGACTCGTAGTTAGGATCAACCTTTGAGGATTCTAACCAGAATTTAAAATTCCTCTGAAGAATGTATCCGAATTGACGGAACGTCTGTCCGGGTTTAATACGACCTCCTCGAAATTCTTGTCGGTAGAAATCGGGAGTCATATTATGAGCGGCCAATAACTCAGCTTTTAAGGTGCTGTAGTCAACTGTACATTCAGTTGGCAAAGATATTAAAATGTCGCGCAATTTACAATTTAAAAGGGGAAGTAATCTTACTACACTTCAGCCTCAAGATCAATGTTATTGATCTCGAGGATCTTTTCGAAGTGTGCTAAAAATGCTCCGAAATCCTCTCCATCCCTGAAATTATGGAGCTTAAGTGGGAGATTGGGCGGGGCTTCGGAACGTGAACTTACCGATTGGGTTCCAGCTTCTACACGAGCCATTTCAAGCTGATGGTGAAGCTCAGCTTGTCTTTTCCGTTCCTCTTCTCGTTGGATTTCTCTTTCTCATTCTTCTCATTGGATTTCTCTTTCTCTTTCTTCTCGTTGGATTTCCCTTTCTCTTTCTTCTCGTTAGATTTCTCCTTCTCTTTGCCTTACTTCTCTTAACTTTTCTCTTTCTGTTCGTTGCTCCTCTTTAACGTACTCAATCAATTCTCTTCCGGAAAGTCCCAAGGATTCTCCTTGCGCTTTGAAGATTTCGAACTGAGTCATATTTGCACGTGGAGCGCAATAGTCAACCAACTAAATTCCTTGCAATAAGAATTATGCCTTCTAGAGAATTAGCCTACCTAAATATGGGCACTGACCTATTCGTAATTGGTTTCTCGACCTAGATAACCAATGACTAAAATAACACAAAAAACAACACAAACAAATTATTACAACAGTTCCTTGAGCTACTACAGCTTCTTAAGTTTCAAAAAGGGGATAGCGATCGTTAAAACAAAAGGGCACTACTATACTTTATTCTTATAACGAATAACACTATGCTTGACTCACCAGTGTTAGCAAAGATATAGCGTTAAAACTTACAAACTTGATACCAAATTTAAATAGTATATATATATATATATATATATATATATATATATATATATATATATATATTATATATATATATATATATATATATATATATATATATATATATATATATATATATATATATATATATATATATATGTATAACTGAATCACGAAAATAAGGAACGTGAGGAATTAATGAATAACGTTACAGCCACGAGGAAAATGAAAGGCCTTGAAGTTCTCCGTTGTTTCATTTTCCTTGTGGCTGTAACGTTATTCATATATATATATATATATATATATATATATATATATATATATATATATATATATATATATATGTCGTAGAATAGGCTCTCGACGATATACCATATATAATTATTCGTTGAGCGAATTATTCTAATATTTTGAGTGCGTGATAATTTGATTGACCGAGGTTAGTCCAAAATGGGGGATGGGGGCCTGTAGAGGCTTATTTATCTTGAATATGCTTAAGAAGTGGAACGGAACTCAAGGATAATAATATGGCTATCATTAATAAAATAGAGTTTTATTAATTAAACTATCAACAACTGACACAAAAAATGTTCACATAAACTGAGAATGGAAAGGGTCGTGGGAATATCTGACTAATGTGAGGATTAAGATTTGTAGAGATTCAAGAAAGGTAAACAAATAAAAATTAAAAGGGGAGAATGGTTCGCTAAACCATTTAAAGCACAGGGTAGCGTTGACAAAAGGTTAGATGATTAAAGGTAATGCTCAGCTTACGTAATTACAAAGTTGTTGTGCAGAGGAAGACGATGCGAAGGAATCTTCGGTCCACTGGCGATTTCCAGCAGAAAGGTTCTTTGGGGAGTTGTCCTTAGCGAAGGGAAAGGACTGTCTTTGAAGAGTGAGAGCGAAGTGGGGCTCGGAAGTACGACCGATCTCTGTGGCAGCAAATCGGGGATGTTCTAGATGAACAATGGAGGTTATTGTTGAAACCAAGCGTTCTCTTGAAGAACGTTAAAAGGGGGGGATTAAATTATCCTGACGTGATGTCTTGGGAACAAACACCGTTTCTTGACGAACGGGATTGAAGAAAAATGGCTGTTCTAACCTTGTTCTCTTTCTGAAAAACAGGGGACCCTTGTTGACTTGGCGTTGCGAAGGCACGAACCTTGGTACTGAAGGGATATTGTCCTCTTCTGGACAATAAGGTGGTTCTCGAGGTAGAGAGTTCTTAGGTGCACAAGGAAGACCGGCGGCGTGATGCCTCGCGAAGATAATCGGGATCTGATCTTATTGGGGAATTTTATTGTATAAGTACCTGGAGCCGTCTCCACGGCGTAGGGAATAATTAAGTGGGGGACTTCGGGGGAATGCCTCGGTTCCGTCTTTGAAAATACCTTATCTGTTAATAAGCTTAACTTAATCTGCCGAGATCGACGTATGGCGGTGAAACTGGGGAATGAACCTCCTTCATTATATATTTGCTAAGGTGGGCGATAACGCGCTCTGCTTCCTTTCACAGATGCACGTGGGTAGCATGTGTTTCTAAACATGTGATAGCGGCTGAATTTAAGTAGCCTCAGACCGTTCTATCACAGTCTGTAACTGCAGTTTTCAGTTTATAATTGGCGAAGATTTTGCCATTCAAGAAGTTCTGCAGTGCTAGGAATGGATAGTAGTCTGTTGGCGCCAGGTCTGGAGAGTACGATGGTTGGATCGGGAATGCCTATAAGCGAGCAACAACAGAACGCTGTCTCGGCAGCTCTATGCAACAGAGGATGAAGCCTGTCCTCTCGAGCCTCTCCTGCCACCAGGGTGCTTCTTCTCTCGCTCAAGATACGGGTAAAAAGACTGCACACATTCCTATCCATTTAAACCTAACCAACCCAAACCAAGTCGCGCGGCGATGGCTGTCTGGTAGTGGATTTTCATATATGAGGGCATCCGTCATCATCGACCTCGAAGGGTTTCCCAAAACAATTGAGCGTTGAAAGATTGATTGCTTTTCGAATATTTCCGAGTAAATTACTCCCTTCACATCCAACCAGACAGAAACCATAAGCTTCTTTAAATGACGGTCGGCATTTGCCTGAAGCTGTGCTGGTGCATCTTTGTCTGTTCAGCTTATTTTGCATGCCATGTTCGAGTGTAGACACAAATTTATATCTGCAACAACCACTTTGTTAATAAAAAAAAACGACCTTTCTTGGACTTTAGTGTTATGCAGGCTATTTTGCGGTGCTGACGCTCAAGGTCGTTAGGTTTACTTAGAATCCAGAGGTCTAATTTTATTACTTTTCCCATTTCATCTAAATGATGTAATATGGTTGTATGGCTGATGCTAAACTTTTCAGCCAGCTCGCGTGACTTCAGATGTGGATCAGCTTTGACACAGTTCCAAAATGGTCATTGACAATAAGTGAGGGTCGACTACTTCTTGGCTGATCTTGGAGATCGAATTGGCCACGCTGTAACTCCTTAAAGTAATCGTTGGTTGGCTGTGCGACGACTTTGTTTTGTCTTCTCCGAATGCTTGGTTGATATGATTTTTCGATTGGGCAGCGCTTAGGTTTTCTCTCTCTCTCTCTCTCTCTCTCTCTCTCTCTCTTTCTCTTTCTTGCCATGTAATCAAACAGTAAAAGAGCACTTTGCTGCTCACGAGAACGTGCCATTTGAGGGGCAATTTTTGAAACTTTAGAGATCATAAAAAGGGGTGTCCGACTAATTACAGGGTAGTGACCTAAGCTTTCCTAGACCTGGCTTGAAAGTGTATAATGACCAAGTAGGGTGGATCGAAAAGGGGGTTTTGCAATTATTTTGGAAATTCATTTTCCTACACTGATTTTTTGATGGACCCAACATCAAAAACTATTGTGATGAAATTTCATACTTGTAAATTAATAGTTTCAAGTTCCTCAACGCAATGAAAATTTTAGAAAAAAAAGAGCAAAAATGTCGAAAAATTCTATCTAGTTGTTTTCAAACTTCAAGTTGTTGCATCAACATTTACCTCCTATACGATGTGTATAATTTCAATAAAACTTGAAAAAAATATACTTCCTTAAAACTTTCCAATCAATACTCCTACTTCCATTTTATTGAATAAAAATAATCTATAAATTACTCGATAAATTTTACTTCCATTTCTTCCGTTTGTTCCATGCAACCTGTAATTTTTATCATCATCACTCTAAAATAGAAGAAATTGAACAATTAACAGTCGAATATTTAAATTTTCACTATTATTTAATTTTCATTTGTTCAATGCAGTTAGATTTTTGTAGTGTTATTACCTTTCATTATAAAGTCCTTCTTGGTATTGAATGAGGGTGTTTTTCTCCTGGAACTAATTCTAATACTTATATAGTCATCCCGTTTGCGTTCTCCACAAACTGCTAGTGACCAGTTTGATGCATCTCTCAACCTCTTTTGTATTACAAAGAAACTTCGGAATATCCAATTTAGGTCGTTACGGATAAATTCTTCAAGTCGATCAACAGAGGGCGTCCCCGCCAGCAGAGGTTCAGTCACAACGGTCTGTTGCCAATTAATTAGGTGGATGTAGTCATCAGCTTCAAAGTTTATCTCTGGGATCTTGAAATTGCGTATTGATTTCCCTTTTAATCTTTTCATGCGTTCATAATTCTTCTCCATGCGAGTTCCCGGATATGATTTCTTTCATTTTGCAACATACAGAGAAGAATGATTTCCGCCTGTGCAAAGTGTGCATTCCTTTGAATCACTAGGGCAACTATATCTTTAATCTGTTTGTTCATCCCTTGCAGTGACTGCACTGTCTTTAAGAGGTTGAGTGCTCCATCTTGCAAAGAAGAGTTAGCTTTTATTTTAAACCAGCATGGTACATACACCTTCATGATGAACTCAACAATCGATTTCAGCGTCTCAGAAGGTTCAGAAGTTGAAAGATATAATCGAAGCATCCGATTTGCTGTTGTAATCCATCGTGCACGCGACATTTTTTAGAACTCTTACAAGCCATTTGAGCAGAACATTTACCTTGTGAGATAGATAGATGGATATCAAACAGATACTTTTGATCGGTGCTCAGATTTCCTCTGTCAGCAGACGGAGAGTTAGTCGGAATTGGCTCGGATTCAACAACACTTAGAGTCTCACATTTATCCAGTTGCTTCCCTATAGGCCCGATAAATCAACTAGTCCCCGTTGTTTACCAATCTAAATTGCTAATGAGATTTTGCAATGGGAACTCTTTTGCATGGAGCTGGCAAATAAAACAATGCAGTGGTCTATTAAGTTTTTCTTTTAACATTCTGATCACACCTCCTATTGTTCCTGTATTTACTGCCGTTCCATCGTATCCAAAAGCAACGAGTTCATCAGTTGTGTTTTATTTGCTTTTAGATACGAGAATATTGGGTCGCATATAGCTTTTGCAGAACCTGTCTTCATTGTTAGGTGTCTAAGGTATTCTGAAGGAGGTTCTTTTATCATAGAGATGTGATTTTCCATAATCTTCATCTTTTGATAAGTTCTTTCCATCAAAAAACAACAAATGTGCTATCTTTTTTATCATCAAAATTAATACAATATAATGAGCTTTCCGATATAATTTCTTGCTGTAGTTTTGTAAGTTTTTTGACACGCTCTAACTCTTGACCTGTCTTCTACTACAGAAGTTTATTTGCCTTCAATTGACGATAAATCCTTAGCGATTGCACTTGTTATTAAAGCTGCAGCTCGATCGTACACACCAGTGCGGTTACATGCCAACGCAACTCCTGACAAATTTATTCGTTTAGATGGAGACTTGAATGCAAATTTTTTCTTCACTTTTCTGCGTTTCATGGATAAGGGAAGCTCATAGTCACTACTTTCATCAGCAGATTCTGTTTATGTGCTGGATGAAGGAAGAATTACTTCGATATTATCTGTGGATGTAGATGGTTGATTTAAGAGACCATAAATACTTACTATTGTTCCTAACTGCACTCTGAATATTCTTCTATAATAGAATTTGATCGATATTACCTATTGCTATTTTCTTAGTTGTCCGTTCGTCTTCCAGAAACGTTTGCTCCAATGGCATCCCCTTCTTTTCTTTGCTACAAAAAGAGTTTTCAAAGCGATCACATTCACAACACGAAATGCCAAACAATTGTTTTGCATTCTTTGTAAAATCGCCACATTTCTGTTCGAATGATGTCACATTTTTCCTGCTAATATTTCCCATTAAAGCCTAGTATTTTGTATACCAATTTAAAATTCATTTTCTAACGGCCTTTATTGACACACAAGGGATTGATGCCGTTTTCCAAATAGAAATTAACTTCTCTGCTACTAATGTGATAATTTGTTTAATGGGCGGGTCTTTTCTCTTGCGGTAGTTTTCCTTGCCTCGCTCAAACAAAACATATTTTATAACATCTTTATAAGTTGCCAACACTCATTCACTAATGGCCCAGGGTGCACCAAACAAAGGGCTTTCAATTTCATGACGCGTTCTAGGTTTAAATGCCATAATTAAATATTGTTTTAATTTTTACATTACATGTTATTTAGCTCTTAAATATAATAAAACGTGTATAAATATTTATTGTACACTATAAATAACTGTTCTTAATTACAAATAGAAAAATGTGATAAAAAATGGACACTAGAAGAGCCACACACACAAACATCCAGTCTCAACAAGATCCTCCGTGCTACTGAAACATGATTTTCACCTACGCTGCTATAATATGTCATTGATAAACCACTAAATATCAATCGATTACTTTCAAATTTCGTTTACTTCTTCTTTAAAATACCGTAAGGGCATTCTTTACCTAATCAAACTACAGTAATGTAGAATGCCAAGAATGTGAAGGAGAGAAAACAAAAATTTAGATTGTTTAAGGTCGCTTCTGTGGAACGGTTAGAGGTATAAAGAAAGCTATATTTGGAATGATATGAAATCCGAATTTAAAATTATGAAAAAGCAGCCTTTTAGTGATAATTCACAAACTACTGACGATAAACACATGAACCTTAATGAGACTGGCAGCATTTCATCGTTAAGGAATTATATGTTATTACTTATAAACAATAATCACAATGACGTGGGAGTACGTTTGCGTTTTATAGTTGGTTTCATGAACTTCTTTATCATTCAGAGTTCTCCTTCGTATATGGAAGTTAGTCGGAAATATTCCGTAGATTATTTAGGGATCTGATATTTATTTAATATTATGTGAAGTGTCTTCTATTGTTTCTTAGTATTTATTAAAAATTTCTATCAGAGATGAGTTGTACTCTAATCTATCTACTCTACCTTTTTCTCATCCTTATTTCAGCACTAATATAGCAGCACTGAGGACTAAAAACACGGTGTAGACTGATATTTATTCCATTATATTTATAACACAATCCAATATTAGATAATCATTATATTAAAATAAAAATTATATGCTACAAGATGATAGAACTAACATTCATTGTGACACTTTATTAATATTTGGTAGAGGCAGTGGAGTAGCTAGGGTTCCGTTGAAGGGGTCCATGTGAATCGCGGAGCCTGCGGCGGAGGGTCCGGGGGAGACTCCTTCCGGAAAACTTTGAAATTTGGTATCGTTTTCCTTGCATCTGGGCATATCTCAGAACGTATCCCTAACATCAACACAAGCCAACATCCATCCTAAATTTGGCAAACTTCCAAGGAAGATTTTCACACATCAGAATGACAATCCTTATTTTTTATGCTGCTGAATAACACATCATTACATTTAAGTCTCTCAAATCATCCCTTTAGTTTCTCTTTCAATCAGTGGCGTAAGAGGGGGAAAGGATATTGGCCATGCCACTGGACAGGCAAGCGGGTGACTAGAGGAGGGTCCGAGGGTTCTCTTCCCGGAAATCTTTTAAGACTAGATTACCAAAGAAGCGATCTGGGGACATTTTTTAATGAAAATCATATACTGAAATAGTTTTTAATGAAATTTCACAGAAAAATGATAAATTTAATCAGGAAATACTATACATACAAGCACAAAACACTAGCAACATTCGTTAACAATTGAGCACATCGTATATAGGTCAGTCTATAAAATAAAATATAATTTTTCATTAACAAACTAAACTTTTCATTAACTAAAACAAAGCACAGATGGCAAAAATGCTTTCAAACAATTAAAATCTAGTAGGATAGATCATGCAGCACTATTTAGGTACTGCATCTAGAATTCACCTAATAGTAATGTGTATTTAAACATAATATGTTTGTTAAAGGGAGAATGCATGTAGCAAAGCTTATGTGAGGCCTTCTAAAGTTAGGTTGATTTTAGTATCACTTTAGTTACTTAAATACATATCAAATATAATTTATTAGAAATTAATATCATCTTATCTACGGTCAGTTTTTTTGCGGTCTTTTAATTTCACCTTGGGTGAACGGTGTTTTTGTCGCACTTGTATTGTATCACTTGAAAATCAGTCAATGGTTGGCTCAGCTGAATTCATCAACAACCTCACTATGAACTAGTGAAATGCCCTTGTTGATGTACAAATAATATCTAGGCCATTTAGTCGCTCTTCGTGCGTGGTGGACCGTAGGTAAGATTTTATCAATTTCAGACCAGTAAATGAGCGGTCACCTGTTGCAGTGTTCACTGGCATGGTTGTGAAAATTCGCAAAAGGGTTTCATCAAAAAATAAGTACCGATTGTCGCCGTAACCGCCACCGCATCCACGACTCATTTTATTGGTGTACATATCGTGGTCGCCTGTCGCGTCCAGTACGCCTTCGAGTGCAGTAATTCAGCGTTCAGGCACTATGGTTGTCCTGAAAAGAATTGGTGATACAACTGGGCGGCTTCCATGAGGGTAATAGAATCGTCGGAATCCTTCCTGACAGTATGCCGGTAGTAGCATACTGAGCACATATGCTTTTGCATTGTGCGAATTAAATCGCTCATCTATTGGCTTATACAGACGTCGATGTACGGGAGGAAAGTAGAACGTCTGTAGTAAACTTCTGGTATCTTGGCCGGATGATTGGACCACTGCGTATGCCTGTCAGTCGTTCTTGGCATTCGGATTTCTTCACCAAACAATTCTTGAGTGCACAAGAAGATGTCTCTGAAGACTTGTTCGTCTAATCGTATTTGTCTCAGAACCTTTTCATAGTCCTGGACACTGTCCACCACATTATGGATATCCTAGGCTTCAGCCTGAAGCTTAAAGGAAAGTGGCTTGTTGATCTCCAGAACCGATACAAGTACCTCTAGGCCCCCTAAGAATCCACCATTGTTTATGGCGGAAAAGAATAGTAGCGCATGTCCACGCGCAATCTGTTCGTGGACATACTGTTAACTGTTCCCTCTCGAGACATCTGTGGTCTCGTCCGCTAGGAGAGACAAAAATCTGCCCTACTTTGTTTCTTCAATGATTGATTTATGAATCACTGTTCCAATGGCTGGTATCAGTTCATTCTGGGGTTGGGAGTTAATGTATGTGGCATTCCTATTCATGGTCGTTAAATGTTCCCGTAATAATTTATTGTTGGAACCTGCTATCAGCTGTAGAGTCGCTCTCAGATTGCATTGTGCGCAATCTATATCGGCACCGGATCCTGCGGGAGAGGGCAACAGGGTTCCTGAATCGCGATGACCCCGAAGCAGTAGACCTAATCTACCCACAAACTCTATAGAAAAGAGTATCCGCTGCAGACCTAGCTCGGTTTTTGTCATGCTGCTTGGCCTCTGCGGTGTTCATCTGATGCTCTATGTCTCCAGTATTCATCGTCGTTTTAAACGCTTCTGCGTGCGTGACGCTGTCTTCATGTAATTTGGTCGCTAAATGCGCTGAAAAAGAGCCATCTTTGCCGGTTAGGTGAGCTAACATCTCTAAGAGTGTTTGACCGAGCGATTCAATTGGTTTCCTCCGATTGCTTCAGGAGCGAAAAATCTACAAGGGCGCCTGAATAGTCCATGTTTCGACACAGAATAGGAGAAGGCGCTATACTACCGGATTAGATGTTATGGTCCGAGATATTTACGTCTAGTTCTGCCTCCATTTGACGCTCGCTGTAAGACGACTAAAAATTCAATGGCGCAGACCAAGATGTGGTGAGTACGCGCAGTTTATCAGCATCAGTGATCTCTAACCACTCGGTAACTCCTATCTTATCTTTACTGTAGTTGCCGTTAGGGAACGTAGACGTGGACGCTGTTAACGTCGGTGAAGAGGAAGAGGATTTTTGTGTCTGAGCTTGCATTTAGACTTCTAGAAGTTCAGGAGGTGACTCAGGGGAGGCCTTTCGTTTAACTTCAGTCGCAGGTTCACGGCACGTGAAGTAATCGACGATACTCCTCTTCATCTCAATTTCCTGGATATGACCCGAAGTGAAAGTAAATAAAAATAAGATAAATATATTCAAAATCAAGCGATGACTGTAGAATATTAGAAAAAAGGATCCTATATGTATGTAGCATGTTACCAGCTTGAAAAGTAGAGTTGTACGGGCTCATGACTTCAATAAAATCAGACAGAATCATGTTTATTTAAGCCGTAAAACTGCAAAAGAAAATAAATAAAAATACAGATTATACATATGAATATATACATACAATGCAATAATCACGGTCCGTATGTAGGACTCTCATGTAAGTTAGAACTAAAAGAAAACGACTACAAAAGTAGACGCGGTATTTAGTCCCTTAAGGTTAAACATAACCCTTTTTCTTAATTTTGCATTTCTATTTTCTACCAAGTACAAAAGGTATTACTTTGCATTCAATACCTCTAAAAAAGGACTAGCACTACTTGAGCAGAAAAACTACTAAAATTTGCAGCAATCGACGACCTGTGATACAAGAAGGTGACGAGAGTCCAAGCAAATCAGAAAGATAACATGTGATTGGCTCAGAGAGCTCGAATTCAAAATCGCGGCGATATTTCAACAAATCATGTGATGTTTTTTCATGAAATTGACCTTTTAGAATAGCGTTAAAGCTGTCTCAACACTGATCATTTTAATACCAAATCTGCCAGATATTACTAGCTAATTAGCTAAGAAGACAGTACATAGTTAAAAGCTATTGATTAAAGGTTATTTTTTGTGGATTTTGAGTTACTAAACGTGAAAATTATTTAGGGATATTGAAGATGAATAATTAACGCTACATTTGTTGACACAAACAGGAAACTGACACAATTGCAAAAACATCAAAAAATGGGTTATGTCTAACCTAAAAGCATTTCTAGCATCATTGTTATCGTCATCTCTATCAGTGATAGGCAAATTGTTAAAGAGCTTTTGGCTTTTGTATGAGCAAAACTGTTTCAAAATTTGTAGGTTAAAATATTTTGCTGCTGCTTTGATAGAAAAATCTCAGCATATGTCTTCTTCAACACGAATTTTGTCCATGGTCCTTTGTAGTAGCAATGTTCACCCAAATTTCAACATCATTAAAACACATTGAGACATATATTATTTCAAAGGGATTACAATACTGAGTTTAATTCAAAAAGAATTTCAAGAAAAGACAAAGTGGTTGCTGAGATATCTGGCATTAGGTGAGTGGTCTCGTGATACGTTTCAGTCAGATCAGTGTTAACGGAGTTGAAAATTTCAACATCATTGGAACACAATAAGTCATATATCATCTGAAAGGGCTTAGTTTCAGACATCACGAATACATACGCAAGATGAATTTGAAATTATTAGTAGAAAATGCATGACAAATTAGCTCGGGATGTAGTTCTAGTTCTAGATTTTATGCATTTTTGTAATCTTATTGTTCTTTCTGGGTCTCAATTCATTTAATGATTTTTTACTATCTACCAACCATTATTGAATGTTGATACGTGACAGCAAAGTCTATAACCTCATAACCGACCAATCTTTTAATTTTGCAGGTCAGAAAATTGCTCCTAAATGATTTAAAGTCAAAGTGATAAATGATTTTAAATTCCCAGATACGACGCAATATTTGTTTACTATGGAGATAGTGATAGCCTTGATTATAACTTAACTCACAGATAATTGAAAATGGCCTGAATGTTCTTACAGATGGGGCAAAGTTATAAGTACGAATAAACAAACGTTTTCTGCAGTAGAAAATCCCTGCCATACCCATGCCATCGTGTTTTAGAAAAAATTATATTGGCTGCTTAATGTTAAATATATGTCGGAATCTTACTGACTCAAGTTTGAGGAGAAATTTTCAGCATAAAATGTGTTTTTTCAAGTCGAATTCCTTCTCAGGCGGATGGCAATCGTCTAAAATTTGCGTTCTGCACGTTCGGACATGCGCAGACAGCTCACTTTCATAAATTATGGGATATAAAACGTTACAAGATGGCTGCGCCCTGCGAGGCATTTCCAGCCGATTAGAAAAAATGCCGGAAAACATGTCACATTTTTCAATGACTGTGCATATTTTTGTATGAAATATAAAATTAATTGAATTTTGAACATATTTACTATTGAATTCTGATGGTAAATCAGAGGAAATAATGTATATTGGTTTGTTTTAGAACAGTTTTTTCCACCATGGCCTCCTGTGCTAATTTTGTAAGGGGTTGGTTTCCATTTCCTAGGGGGGGGGGGGATAATGGCCCAATCCTACCCCGCTAAATATGCTACTGGGTGGAAGCCTTTTCTTCCTCCAAAGTCGATGTCGTTTAAATCTGAGAAATTGAGAGGCCAAAGTTCGTTTGACAAATATCTTTTAAAATTTGGGTCACAACATTTATAAACTATTTTTAAAGTGTGTGGTTGTTTTTTTCTGTTCAAGTGTTACACCGCATCTCATATAGTGCTATCCATTCAGGGGATGAGTTTCAACTTCAACATCTCAGAATAAAGACGTGGTTTGATCTTGATCTTCCCTTCAATAAATATGATAGCTGTTCTCTGACAAGTTAATGTCACAACGGTCACACCATCACCAAAGTTGTCTATGGCTTCTCAAAGATGTCTTTTATTCAACCAGGATCTGATGTTTATTTTAAGGCCAAACACAAAAGTGCACTACTTCTGATACGTCAACAAAACTAATTAAACTTAAATAGAATTAAGATGTCAACAATAGAAAAGGTTAAAAGAATCAGGGAAAACATTTTAAAATCGAAGAAAAAAATTAATACAAATTTTATTGAAAGATTATTAGATACATATCTATATGGACTAGTATTTATTTATGAGTCCTTGTTTATGTCTTATACGCCCGGCATGCTTTACTTTCAGGCCAATCGAACTTTATACATACATGCGTCTTTCAAGCATTTTAACTTCTATTTTCTCAACTTTCTTTTGGAACTTTCAGTTTCTAAGTAAGGTGATGTGCCATTTATTTTTAATTGAGAAAAGAATACGAGTAAAATAAGTAGGATTATCCTTTTGAGTTGAAAAAAAAGAGAAGGAGAGATATAAAATAAATATTAAAAGGAGCCATGGATGATTAGAAATGAAGTAGAAAACCTCCCTTCATGCAAGTGTTTGCTCAACCAGTGATATTCTGCCCCGAAGAGATAAAATTAATCCTAACTATTAATTAGAAACTTTTTTACGGTCTATGGACATTAACTAGCTTTATCCCAAGAAGTTTCCTTTTTCAGACATATTTACTTTCAGCCATCAGACTCTTGATTTCTTTCTCTTACGCTTCCCTTTAATGTTGTTTACCCATAGCGCTTAAAATGCAGAGAAATACAAATCTATTTAGAAAATCTTTAAATTTTTAAAATGTATTTCCAATGTCCTGCCTTTAAATATTCTCCACTCAGTTATTTTATTAAAGGAGGAAATTCAAGCGTCCGCTTTCAAAGGGACTTGACTAATGAATTCATGGATCAAAGTTTTTATAACCATTTATCCCCCGACTTCGTAAACTAAAAAAGCGAAAAGCAAAGTGTGCATCTTCGCAAGAACGCTTTCAGAAAAGGGCATTCAAAGTCCTTTTAGAAGTTAAGGGAATTGAATATGTATGAAACAAGAGAATTACGAGTAAAGAAAGGAGTAGACTACAAGAATACTCAGGGACCTGAAAATTATTCGTTAAGAGGCCAAGGAGTCAAGGGCAGAATATAGGCTGAAATATGAACTGAAACGCTCTGGCTGTGAAAGATCTTATTTATGAGAGGTTTTATACATTTATTAGCATTAATATATGATAGTTGCTATGTCGTTTTTTCAAAGTTTTATTTGGTTTTCAAGTTCTATGATCGCAAATTTATTCCTGAATGCTCAATAAATATATTCGTACAAGTCTTAAGCAGTATTCCCTCATTCTTTATTGCTTTATCCCCTCGTTTTGATGCAAGGGGTTAGCTAGCAAATGTAAGTGTTTGTCCTCTATATTTATGGCTAAAAGCTTTAACACTAATATATTTTCTCAGATAATAAAATTATTATAACTAATCAAACTTTGCATTTTGTTTTAAATGCAGTTATTTGATGTGGGCAGTCAATATTTACAGTCTTTTGTGCTTCAGGACTGATTCAATTCTATTCAGCAAGCTGGAGACGAAATCGATAATGATAGTTTCACTGATATTGCTCTATTTTTGTTCAATAAGTGTTTTTTATAGAGCGCATCTGGTGACTGCCTACTCTTGAATAAGAGCCCACAACTGTCACAATAGGATGGCTTCTGGTTATCAATCGCCAGTTGGATTATCGTCCCAAAATTCTCTATTTGGTCTAAATCTGGCGAATTCTCAGGTTAAAGTCCTAAGGATTCTATGTTTTTATGAACTAAACAATTTTCTGTTAATTTGCTATTTGATAACGTGTGCTATCACGCTGAGAAATACAGTTATCATCCCGAAATTGGTTCTGAACTGATGAGAAAAGGTGATGATGTACCCTTTTTTACTACCAATTTTATATCATGACAGTGATCTTGAGCAAAATTGTGAGATGACAATCAACAGCAGACAGTGAGAGTGTCCCGATTTTTCTCTCAGGTCAGGATACCAGAATCATGCTCCCTTTTCTTCTCTTAACAGAAGATCTTCTAAAGCTCCAAACCACCGAAAAGGAGCTTAATCATCATTTGCTCTATTCTTCAACTATCTATTCCTTTTAGTTGATATAAACGTGGAACCAATCAATAAGGTTCTAATTGATGAGATAAAGCTTCTTCGCAGCCTTTTTCGACTCGAAATCTTTGTCGAAATATTTCCACCTCACTCTCCTCGCTGAAGGATTGACACCTGATTTTTCAATCATAAGGAAGATTGGCAATCGAGCCAACCTGATGTGGAGCTGAACCCTTACCAAGGAGGTGATCCTTGCGTTCATATGAAGTTGGTTGACGTCACTAATATTACTAAAGTTGGTTCTCTTCGATGCATTATAAAGGCTTCTGTTGTGTTTTAGGCCACCTTGGCACAAAGAAACAATGTTTGCGCGACTTTCTTTGGAAAGATACGATTTTGGCTTGAAATATTTCCAAGCTTTATTTAATAAAAAAATGTTAGGAACAAGATTATAACTACACAACAACATTAAATGAACCAATATTTGCCATCGGAGTCGGAATCAGACTGAATAAAAGAAAACGGCTTTAGGGGGTATTTATTTCGCCTGGTTGATCTTAACGTTAGAGAAAACGAGACAATCAGGTGAGTAGAATTTTAAAACAAATTTCATGTTCGATTCATGTTTAACGCTTGACTATTGATGGCCGGCTTTTCTTTCTTTATGAAAATGGCTTCTAAGATGGCGAGACTAGCTTTATTTCCCTCTTTTCTTTTAATTACGTTGTTGTCAACTAGAATATCTCTCGTTAGGTATGTTATGTGCGCTCACCATATGATTTTATGGTCCTCCGCTTTTCTCATGCATAGTTAAACGTCTCGAAAGAGTGGTAGTTGTCTTGCCTATATATTTAGAGTTATTTTAAAGTTGCAGTCTTTATTGGGGCAGAAGAACTAGTAAACTATATTGCTGACTTGAGATTCGAGTACTTTCGGCAGCGGTTGTTTTTTTATAACGAGATTGTTGGCTTTTGTTGTTTTATAGAAAATAATCAGTTGAATTTTATTCATTTGATTCTTAACCTTGATGTGACGGTTAATAATCTCCTCGATGTTTTTATTATCTATTTTATAGGCTGTGGACATTTTAGTTCTGTGGTAACATTTGATGTTGTTTACTGTGACCTCATTACTCTTCGTCGTATCTGTACAACGGCCTATAAAATAGATGAAAAAAATATCAAAGAGATGATTAACCGTAAAATCAATTTTAGGAATCAAATGGATAAAATTCAACTGATTATTTATTATAAAACAACAAAAGCTAACAATCTCCATATAAAAAATAACAGCTGCCAAAGCTCCTCGCATCTCAAGTCATCCAACATAGTCTACGAGTTCATCTTCCTCAATAAAGACTCTAAAACTAATAGTAACTCTAAATATATTGGCATGGTAACTACCACAATTGGAGACGTTTAACTATGCATCTGCAAAGCGTAGGATCTAAAAATCATGTGGAGAGCGCGCATAACCTCAAACTAACGAGAGATACGAGTATTCTAGTTGACAACACTGTAATTACAAGAAGAGGGAAATAAAGCTAGGCTCATTATCTTACAAGCCAATTTAATAACAAGGAAAAGCTGGCCATCAATAGTCAAGCATTATGTTGGAATCGAACATTAACTTTGTTTTAAAATTCGGCTCACCGGATTAGCTCGTTTCCCCTAACGATACGATCAACCAGGAGGAATAAATAACCCCCTAAAATCCGTCTTCACACTACACGACAACAACTAATTAGCACCCCTCAACACATACGCTAACACTAGGCTCACAAAAAACTCAAGAAACTCGCTAGAGACGCCATATACACCGCACTACACGCAAGACAGTATGTTGCGATGCCACTGCGATACCCCGTGACCCATGAACACCCGCAACCCATACCGTTATATTCCTAAGTTAAGGGCAACATGAATAAGGCGTTTCCGATTATGCAGACACGATCTCCTTCCTGACCAGCCCACCACCCATCGTGCAGTCACGAACACCCCGAGACACACTCAAATACACCACGCATCGGTGTCTAGCCACCGCCCTATCAACTCTTCCTATCCCCTTTAAAGTTATTTATGTACCCTTTTCTTCTACAACTACCTAATCGCCTGTGTCACACAGTGATGCCTCTCTTTTCTTTCTATATACATCATTCAGTCAGTTTTCGTTCATTCAGTCAGTTTCCTTTCATTCAGTCTGATTCCGTCTTCACATTTCATTGGTAAAGGAGGAAAGAATATTTCAAGACGCTCTGAAGATGATCGAATAAGATCAAAAGCTCAGCAATTTAGTTTGGTTTTTACCAAACCCATTCATTTAAAAGAGAAATGAATGGAATAAAATAGACAGTTAGAAGAATAGAAAGTTGTCAAAGGAAATAAACGAAATTTGCATTCAAGAAAGACTGCTATCCATCTACACTAATATATATATATATATATATATATATATATATATATATATATATATATATATATATATATATATATATATATATATATATATATATATATATATATATATATGTATATATATATATATATATATATATATATATATATATATATATATATATATATATATATGTATATATATATATATGTATATATATATATATATATATATATATATATATATATATATATATATATATATATATATATATATACATATATATATATATATACATATATATATATATATATATATATATATATATGTATATATATATATATATATATATATATATATATATATATATATATATATATATATATATATATATGTATATATATATATATATATATATATATATATATATATATATATATATATATATATATATATATATATATATATATATATATATATATATATATATATATATATATACCTACTAGAAGATATCGCATTAATGATATATTTTACCTACTTTTTTTCCTTCACATGCCAAATTAATTTCTCATTGCACAACACATTCCTTTGGTCGTATAATCCAATACACACATCTCTTACAGTACAGTTTTCACATCAAATACATTACGTTACATATTATTTATTACTCGAACAGGTTAAATATACTTTTGCATTCACTATTATGTACAACCTAGTTAGGTGTAGGGTTATAATTTTGCTGAAAGAACGTGTATGCCAAACAAAGCTTTCACTAGACAAGCTTACCACATTCTCTTCATTCTCATTCACTACAGATGTTCTAAAATCGGCATTGTCTCAAATTCATTCATTCAGATTTCCTACATCCATCACCCGTTACCTTTTCCGAAATCCGGCATCTACTCTCCCACATATACCTAAGATTTCTCTCTCAAACTCTTACTTTTATCATTAAAGCTTCCATAAACTACAAGGAGTTTGACCCATACCAATCTTAACCTCAGCCACATAGTTCAGTTTCACCCATACAAATCTTAACTACAGCAACATACATAGTTCTTGACAATAGAGCTTTAAGCCAACCTTTGATAATTCTTCTACACATCCACACTCTCTTTATCCTTATCGTCAGGATTCAAACAAAGTAAAATACACTGCACAGGAGCAACAAACAACAGCGTACGGAAGCTGATAGTCGAAGGTTTAAAGTTAACCTAACCTAATGTTGACGTTGCTCCATAAAATTTTGTTTCTTTCTTTCCGCTTCCTCAGTGAGTCAGGTGCTTCTGCTCAATAACATACATACTCTCGAGAACTCCAGCTTTACCAAAAACCAAATACAACTATGAAATAACTTGTCTGCCTTTGGATTTATCGTATGTTTATTTGTATATCTTCAAACATCTCTAAATTCTACTATTACATAATTATCCACAAATTCATCATTCGCCCATACCTTAATTAGACAACAAATGTTTTTATCAATAACCAAATGCGGCATTAAACATAAGGTATATAATAATTATTATCATCATCCAGACTATTTCGTGTTTCTAGTTTCAGATAAATTTATTCCTCTGTCAATAATTTTAATCTATATATATTATCAAATGGAAGCAAAATGTGTGAAGTGTATTATGAATAATATATCTAAGTGATAATCAGAATTTATGTGAATGGTAACCTACTTACATACTCTTATAGTGAGTTGATATTTCTTTTTACATTTTTTTTAAAGAGCTCATCTGGCGACTGCCTACTTGGGGTTTCTTTTGACAATCCAAAGGAAATGTCTAATATATTATAATTGATCTACCTACCTAATTTTATTCTGGTAATACGGCATACCATACAGTGCATATGAAATAAGTTACAATTACTATGTTGAATATCTACGCAGTTTATGTATTGGTTTGAGGAATAAGTTCTTGCGGTTTTATCATATTTATTCATTACCATTAACAATTTTAGAAAAACTTCATTTTTAATTGATAACATATGAAATTTAATCAATAATATATTCTGCGTTGTTAGTTACGAATTCTTCCCAACGTTCAACTAGTTTTTCGAAGCCTCTGCAATAAAAATCTCTGGATTTTGACTCGAAGAATTCGTCTAACCAGGTTCTAAATTCCACATCAGTATTGAACAAAACGCCGCGCAAATTGTTGGAGAGCGATCGGAAGAGATGGAAATGCGATAGAGCTAAGTCTTGTGAATATGGAGGATGCGAGAGGATTTCTCAATTAAGCGTTTAGATGACGTCTTTTGTCATATTGGCAATGTGAGGACGAGCATTGCCGTGTTGCAGGAGGAATCCATAACGTCGATGAGGTCGTTTTTCACGAATAGCTTCGGCGAGTCGATACAGTTGTTGAACGTAGAGTTCTGCATTGATAATCTCGTTGTTCGCAAGGAGCTCAAAAAAGAATGATGCCTTCACAATCCCACCATATACACAGCATCGTCTTTCGTGGATGAAGTCCTTGCTTTAATCACGGAAGTGTTTTTTTTATTGGGTCTAAGCCATTGTTTTCGATGGTTCATGTTGACCTAAACACATTACTTTTCGTCGCCAGTGATGATGCGGTGAAGAAATCAAGTAGCCTTGTGACGAGCAAGCAAACCTGCGGCAATCGTGGAGCGTTGAATTTTGTTGGTTTCGCCCAAAGCGTGCGGAACCCATGCACCGAGTTTTGAGACATTTCCCATATAATGAAGGTGATTTACTACAGTTTTCTGATCACACGCCAATTATACAGCCAATTCTCTAGTCGATTGACGGGGATTTTCATAAAGAAGGTCGTTCAATCTATCTTCATCCAATTTAATGGGGCGACCAGAACGTTCTTCGTCATTATGATTGAAATGACCGTTTTTCAAACGTGAAACCCACCATTGAGCTATCCTTGCTGATAAAGCATTTTATCCGTACACAGTACAAATATCTGGACGAGCTTTGGTTCTGTTGGCATTGTTGCCGTCTCGATTGAAAATGAATAACAACAAGTGTCGAAAATGCGCCTTTCTTTCAACTTGACATTGCATTTTGAGGATACAAAACAAAAATTAAATTAACACAACTTTTAAATAAACGGCAATGACTTATTACTCAACTTCAAGACGTAGCCTAAGCAAAAGCCTAGTAGTATACGCCGTTAAGAGATGTAGCCTAACCTTTGCAAATTTTGCTCTCATTATTTATTATTGTTTCTTAATATGTGCACAAATCACGTCAACAAAACTTAAATCAACACAACAATTAAAAAAATGCAAGAACTTATTTCTCAACCTAATGTATTAAACATCTAAGAAGAGGCATGGAATTATGTAGAAACAAGTTAATAGGCGTACAGTGATCCAATTTCTATAAGTTATGTGTAATATGCCTAATGGGGCTAGCGATCGAACACAAATAGGACTTGCTTATTGTTTTCCGGGGCATCGAATATGAGGTCTAATATATTATATTTATGGCGTGGATAAATAGTTTACTGCATTTTCTTTCGACTCATCGGACGAAAGGTCTCGAGGAAATAGCTGTATCCATTTGTTACTATTCTGTTACGACACAACTTTCTAATGTCCTCAACATAAATCCTATATCACCTCTATTATTGAATAAGGCGTAAAGCCGCAATATTTTCCATTCTCAAATGTCATATATACCTTCATTTCTTGATAGGAAATGGCGAGATAAATGGTTGCAATTGTTCTTTTTTTGCTACCTTTCAAGGAATGATTAGGAAGGAAAATAAATCTTCTATTCCGGAAAAGACGGAGTTCGAAGTGGCATCTAGAATATGTTTGACATTGGTGTCAGATTCCAATGAAGCAACAAGTGCTGACACCTTACGAGAATTTATTACAAGCCGGAAATAGAAGAATAAAAAACACAAAAATACTTACATGAGGCTGAATAATGAATATAAAATATACTTGATGATGCCAGGGGTAAGATAGTTCAAATTTTGTTTTAAAATAGATGCCAGAGAGAGCTGTATTTTTTTAAAGAAATGAGAGTAGATTATGGAGAGTTACGTGTCTTCTTGCTCCCCAGGAGTCCCATTTGTCTCAAATTAGGATTCTCTGGCTATATTGCTCTCATTATCCTTTCGTTTACCTTCATCGTATTTCAAGAATGTCGCTTAAAAAAATTCACGCCGAGATTCACGTCATAGTTTTCGTAATTTTTTAAATAATTAATCTACTAAAAATCTTAGCGAGACTAGAGGTCATATATAAATACATACTCTTACGTTGTAGATCTCCATTTAGAAATAAATATTGAAAACGAGAGCTAAATTATTTGCTTTGATGGATATTAACGAATTTTGATAAACCGAATGGAAATTTGCCTTGATCAAAAAAATCCAAAGAAATAATGAAGGATATTTGGTCACCAATTTAAACTGAGGTCTCTCCCTGAAGCTAGAAGACGCAATCTAGAATATAATTTTTCTTCCTTGTATTTAAAGCAGGTGCAAACTGAGGCTCCATATCTTCCATGTCTCGTGGCTAATCTGGTGAAGAGAGAGAGAAATTTAGCATTTGATTTTATCTATTCTGATTTTTTGTATTTCCATTTAAGGAGAAACTTTAAATTAATAAATGAGAAAATTATTAATATGAATATTCATCTGGCAGAATGGGAGAGGTAGATGAAGGAATACAAGTAAGTACAAGCCAATGAATAATCTACTAATTTGCACATCTTGTTCCCCTAGGAAGTGACATTCCTGATTAAGGATTTTTTTGCGTCAGTAGCAAAAATCTCAGAAATATCACTGAGTATAAGCATATAAACTTCCGTTATTAAAAGTAAAATGTGATTCAGGAGATCTTGTCCATATACGCAAGGACATCATGTAGCAAGCCGAATTTTTATTTTATCATACATTTGCGATCGTATGGAAAGCTATTTAAAACATTACAGTGAGTGAAAAGATATTACTATCCAGCAGCAACTAAAAAAAATGGTCTGAGCGATTTCGATTTTATTTATTAATTGTTCATTCGTTTAATTTTCTTCTAATACACTGCATACTCATTTTAGTTTAAGAGTTTTGTAGCAATTTAGTCCGCTATTATTTATCTTTCAAATTGTTTTTCTCTTTATAAATAATAAAATTGAATAATATTTATCTTTTCAAACATTGTCACTCATTTCATCTTGAAAATCATAACATGTTTTTAAGCTCAATCAAAAATAAGTTTTTTGTACTCTGACAAACACAATAAAGGAAAATAACTTTTCGAATAAACATCATTGTTTTCTCCCTTCCCAAATTACCATAATATAAAGCAAAACTTTTAATCATTAAAAAAAGTGTTTTTAAAACTTTTCTTCTCATTGTTTTAGCTCGTTTCTTTGGTCGATTTTCTGCACTTTTATTCTTGAACGGATCCGAAAAACTTTGGTTCTCTTCATCTGAAGTTTTTGTTCTTACTTTTGTTTTTGTTTTTTTAATATTCTTTAACTTCTTCATGTGTTGGCAATTCAAGTTATACTTCCTTTCAATAAAAACGCATCAAACTTAGAAAAGTGCAATGTAGGGAGACCAGACCAATTCTAATTTCCGAAGGTTAGCAATAAATCGTACTTAGAAAGACATCGATTCTTAGATCTATAAGAGGAAGGCGCCATTAGATCATTACGTTCACAATTGATTTAACTCCTAAAAGGCTTAAATAATATTATTTATATATTACCGTTTGAAGGAATAATAGAGCGCGCATTAGTAAGAATCAGTCTAAAGGGGTAAACAAGCGCTTAAACGGGGTTAGTGTCTAAAATTATTTTAGATTTAAATTAAAGACTTTAAATACCCTATCCTTCCGTGTATTGTAAAGTAGAAAGGAGAAGGTGGAAAGTATATAAATCGACTTTACGAGCAGCTTTTAAGTGAAATACTACCCGGTATGGGGCACAGATGAAACCTTCTACATAACGATCAAGTAGATCAACGAGGAAGAGGGAAAAGAATGATGTGAATGTTGGACTCACTGTGGACTTGTGTACACATGTATTCTCCTCATTATTTTTTACCCTTTCACTCATTTTATTCCAATTTCACTACAAGTAAGTAATGGAGTTCTGAAGAAAGAAGACCTTATCTATTCTTTCGCTTGTTGGGACTGTGTATTCAATGCCTTTTAGATTTGTCATGTTAAGCCTTTATGGAACATAGGTGCACACGTTTAGAAATGTGTACTATTAATTCTAAAATGATTTTATTTTGGTCACACACGTAGGTAAGTGCGCATTTGCAGGCTCTTTTACAATGGGTGCCGCCACAATGAGTGCAGAGAGCTAATGATGAAATACTTCTTCAACATAAAGTATTATACACTACGAAAATCCCTTTGGAGCTTTCACCAAAATTTTAGTTCAAAGAGCAAAAATATTTGTGTAAGCAATTACTTAATCCTACATTCAAAATCTTATATTTAGATAGTCATCTCATTTAGTGATTTAGGCCCCACTCGGTCACTAATCAAATAGAAAAACAATGGCGTGAGAGTAATATCATCTCTCTCAAACTGCTTACAGCAATTTTTGACAAGATGTGTAGGAGTTTGAAGGGGGTTCTGTTTTATTTGATAAAACTCTACATTAATCTAAGCTAAAGTATTGAGTAATGCCAAAATTTAGAAACTACATAACTCAGTTCAGAACTTAAACTCCACCATCATTCATTTCGTAAGAAGGAAATGCCAAGAGTCGACATATTTTTGTTATTTTTTCCTGTTTTGATTTTCAATTTGCCAAAAAACTCTTTTTGGATCTTGAATTTTTCGACTACAGATACCGTTGGATATTTGCTATAACCCAATTTGTTCCAAAGATTAAACAAAAACCAAACAAAACAGCTTCTCGTATATTGATATAAAGGTGTCCTATTGTTTTGATTTCTCCTCAATTAAGATCACTTCACCCGATAAGACAAAGACAATAAACCTCTTTATTTTCGTGTTCCATCGAAAGAAATTATATATTATTATCCGATTTATCACGATTAGAGAAATATATACGCTTTTATCTATTTACACATTAATTCACATTTTCCCACAATTCGTTTTGTTACTATTGACTGACATTGGACGCATTTATACCAAATTAATGCTCACATCCTAAAGTTTTGAGCATTACTCGATTCTTCCCTTTGCCATATCTTCCGGAATTATTTTCGTACTACAATCGTAGATTTATCAGTTCTAGAGCATAGACAGTACAGCGTTTTAATGAATAAAACTGAGTATAATCATCTCTCGAGAAACTTAGGTGAGCAAGCGTTTTCCCCTATTTCCATCCTTCTTCAAATGCGTCCATCTCGACCTCTTATTTGCATCTCTACCTGATTCCTAATATTGGACCTAAATAAGAAAAGGATGTGCTCGTATTTAGCTCTCCATAACTATTCCAGGACCCTGAGACAAACTGTTGCCTTGGCATCAGTTGAAATGGAGCTGAACGTGTAGCGGAATCTAAAACCTCAAAGAAAACGGTTGGTATCATTAGAGCGAAATTGAACAGACCAAAAAGAGATAATGGTAAACATTTGTATTGACAATTTATCGTTGATTCTCATTTATTTCATCGCTCAACTATCTAAGTCAAATCTAACATTATGCAAATTAAAAAACTAAATGTGGTGGAATAGGAGTGGATTAAAAATCTGCAACGTAAACTCGGAAAATCGTAAACCTTTTTAAACCAAAAGAATCTTACACGTTTATTTTTTTACAAACTATAGTTAAGGTTTTCCTTTTCCCTTAATTGTAAAGCAGGTGTATGGGTCTTTTAAATATAAAAATATGTTAGAAGAATATTTAACTGATTAAATATTAATTGAACAAAAGACTTCGTTCTTTAAGAGAAAATTGTGTTTCACTTTGCCATATTTAAATAATAATAGAGATTAATTATTTTTAGCACTCCGCTCGTTCTTTTGCCGCTAGAGGAAAATGATTTGTTGACAAATTTAAGTCCCAGCATTATTATGGGTAGTGTGAGAACCTATTAGCCGCCACCCATAGGCATGAAATTCTATCCCCATTGGTGAGTTAGGGAAGCAGAGCAAAGAGCGCAGCACAAATGCACATATTTAATTACGGGCACCAGAAGAATAGAAGGAATGAGACAAAAATATTTACACATAGAAATTAAATTGAATCGATTAAAAAGGATTTAAACAAAGAACTGAGAAAAGAAAAGAAAAATAAATGAGAAATAAAGACGCATATTAATAAAACGGATACAAGAAAGCATAATATAATAATGACAAATAACAGAGCTGCATGAAGATACTAGAAAGCGACAAGGAAGCAGTCAACTATGCATAAAAAAGATAAACCGAATAAACATTATAGCTTAGATAAAGAAAATCAACTGAAATGTTGAAAAGTATCTGAAATTTGACCAAACAAACCATAATTGTGACCGAATAACACGGAACAAAGAAAGAAAAATCACAACAAAGATTAGCTACAAGATAAATAGATAAGAACATAGTAACTACCACAATGAAGGCAACAAAAAACCTGAACATATAACTATGACGCACAAGACAGTGCAAGTATAAAAATGCCCAAATACAATTATAATAAATACAACGGTTTGAAAGCCAAAGAATTCGATTAGCCTGGCTAGGGCCATTTTGCTACCCCGTGCTTACTTAATATTCTTTTCTCACTTCCACACTAAAAGAATTCATTTCCTACATCGCCTCCACTTTTCTCTCTTACATAACTTCATCACTTTTTACTTAGATTTTAATGGCTATTCAAAAGGGAACGGCAACAAGGGTAACTAAAACAAGAAAAAGAGGAAATTTTCACTTGAAGAAAGAGAAATTACAATCTTAGACATACTTCATCACCAATCTTGACTAAACGAGTTGTATACAGAAGTAGAATAACAACTTGGACCAACACCGTAACATAGTCGTGAATCCCGTTGAAGAAAAAGGTATAGATTACTATCCAGATTAAGCTGGAGTATTAAAACAAGGAAAATAGAAAGAGTTTGAAATAAACCAATGGTATTAAATCCATTACGAAAAATTGGTTGAACGCCTACAACAGATAAATACTAAAAATGATGAAAAAAATGCACCAACCGTAACGCGATTTTACTTAATTATTTTAAACTATAACTGTAGACTAAAGGCACATCTGATCTCTTGTCGATCTGGCATATCTCTACTTACCTTCAAATTTCTCCCTTATTACTCTCGCCCATCTTCCTTACACATAAAGTGGATAAATAGAACACGGACAATGTAGTACTAATGAATAGAAAGTATACATGCTAAACAGGCTAGTTCGGAAATAACGTTAAGCCGTAGTCCCAATAACTGCCGAGATCCAATTTTATCTTCTAATTTATTTCTTGCTGTTCTGTCCTGAACTTTTCCTCCTCCTCTCTCTCTCACTCTAACCTACCGCAGCCCCTCTGCTCTGAATATCCTGAGGCTCTGGCTCGAGAGGGTGTGCATAACTACATACAAGGAAGTACCAGGCTTTGCCCTTACTCTACCAACTTGGCTACTCTATTGAGGTTAAAAGAGGTGGAAGGGGGCCCTTGGCAGACCTGTTCACTATTATTGAATTTCATGTCTTAGAAAACTCACAAAGTACCACGAGATTAAGCAATAAATACATCAAAGAAAAATGAAGATTTCAAGTACGTAATTTCGAATTCTATTCCAACATCATTTTGGCGAATTGACGGAAAACAACAAAAAACAGCAATATATAAGGACAAGGGGAAGGAATAGGGAACACACAAAACAATAAATTTATCCAATCCTAAAATGTTTTAGCTCAATTAAGATAATAAATAGGAGGAGTGAATGACAAAACGAGAGAAAAGAAAGATAACTTAAAAATATATAAAAATTTACGCGATAAATGTTCAGGACATCGTTGTCTGAATCCATTTAACATATAGGTATAGAGGTTATACAAGCAAAGAAAAATTAAAATTAGGTAAATTAGTAGTTAATGAAGATTCGATAACATTTTACGCATATCTCTTATATCTCAACCCAAATAGGATCTCAATCATGGGAAGAAAGAAGTTCATTTTATATAGAGATGTCTCATCTTAACCCAGAAGATTGAGTGGAACTCAGCTAACACTTTCTGTCATATTAAAGACACTATTGTGTGAAATGTTATCGAATGCCTAAAGAGTGGAGAGAGAGAGAGAGAGACATAGTTATACTTCTCGAAATTGTCTCGTTGCTCATATTGGGAAACAATTTTTAAATAGTGTTTAGAATGAAATTACACACCATAGGAGAAGTTGCCTACAAACTCTAATACAATTCACTTTGGACACAAATCAACCAATAGGAAACCTTAAATTTACTTTGTTGAATATAAATAGGACCATTTGCATTCTAAAGGTCCATTGGGAGAAAATGCATCTCACACGCTAAATAAAAGAAAGAGGCGAAATGAACTTAGAATTCAACATTCACCAACGCCACTGCATATTTTGAAAAAAAAATGTCTTACGCTGAAATTTATTTTTTCATCCAAATTTTGAGAATTTTTAGAAAGCAATGGCCGAATCCCTAAGGTTAGTATACAGTATAAAATTAGATTATTTGACTAGGCAATCAGCGTGAAATTTATACTATGGTAAAAGCGTTCAGTTCCCAGGAATGGAAAACAAGTTTTGGCAAGTTTAATCTTAGATCCTTATTCTCTCTCTCTCTCTCTCTTTCTATATATATATATATATATATATATATATTCTAATTGGTTGTTTGTTTCATACAGCTTAAGTGGTATATTTAGCAGATTGTTACCAAGCAGAAAAATACTCAACGGCAAATATTAATTACTTTATTATCGATGTCTCGAGTTAAAAACTCATCTTGCAATTTTTTTAAATGGAGAATTTACTAATGTAGAAAAACTAAAGATTTCATTTAAGGAAAATATAAATGAATCTTAATAGACAAAAAGGATAGACGAATTTTTGACCATCAGTGAGGTTGGAGCTCCGATAAAACTCCACCAAATTTATTCCAGGGCATTCGACACCACGCCTATAAAACACAATGCTCCGGTGCCTTAGTTAAATAAGAAGAAAAGATGTGAGAGAGTAAAAGGTTAGAGCTTCCAAGCCCCCTACTCCTCCATCCTACTTGCCCCTTAGGGAGGAAGGTTAGAAGGAGAGGTGAGGGCGCCCAGAATTTCTCGCGTCCCCTTTCGCCTTCCTTCCTGTGCCGAGAGATATTGGGGAAGCGATGTTTAAGAAGAAGAGGAGGAAGACAGTAAGAGGAAGAGGAAGAGCGAGAAATATTAAAGTGAAAATTTAATAGAAGATTAAACAGTTGAATAAGGCCGTCTTGTCCCTAATTCTAAACGCGTTGGTAATACGACGGTGTGTATTACCTGCCGCACCCTCTGTATGTGGAAATGAACCTACTAAAGTGAGAATGAAAACAGGAAGGAAGTTGAAGAGTTCCTGAGAGTTTCAAGTTAACTTGGAAGTTAAGCTAATCTTTGACTGTTGCTAACTAAATAGAAGTTTGAATTTTAGTAGAAGATTAAATACCTCAATTTAAGGTTAGTTTTATTCAGGCCTTTGTATTAAAGATTTTATTCCTGCTTTGCGTTCAAACTTTTGTTATATTTTAAGTCTATTGCTGTTAAGTCTATTGTTAGGTTTATCTCTGTAACTGTTTCTAGTATGAATGTTTAGGTTTAGTTTTTCTTTAATTATGTATTCTTGTTAATTCATTCATTTATTTTAGAATTTATTTCCATCGTTTACCAATTTATCGGTATTTCATAGTTCGGTTTACATCTAAAGGATGTTTTAATCGGTTATCTTAATCCCGTATTTTTGTCTGCGACGGGATTTGATTTTTGTTGTATCCAGAGTTTGGATTTTTTTCCCTTTATTTAAATATATGTTCCTATTCCTCTCAGTCCATTTCCGTCCTGCTGCTTGGGAACAATCGATGTGGTCCCCTATCAGCCCTTTGCAGTATTTTCTTCTCGCTCTGTTGACTGAGTGATCTTACCTTATATAGTAGCTTTAATCAAAATGTTGCTTTTTTTGTGCTGTCCGTTACATGTTTTCTGTAACCAGATTTACTTAATGTTATCCCTAGCACTTTCCAGTCATTACTGCATCGATATCTTTCATCGTCCACGTATATATCTGCTATATTTTTCTTGTAGACTAGTACACATAAATTTGAATTTCACAATTGATTTAACTCCTAAAAGGCTTAAATAATATTATTTATATATTACCATTTGAAGGAATAATAGAGCGCGCATTAGTAAGAATCAGTCTAAAGGGGTAAACAAGCGCTTAAACGGGGTTAGTGTCTAAAATTATTTTAGATTTAAATTAAAGACTTTAAATACCCTATCTTTCCGTGTATTGTAAAGTAGAAAGGAGAAGGTGGAAAGTATATAAATCGACTTTACGAGCAGCTTTTAAGTGAAATACTACCCGGTATGGGGCACAGATGAAACCTTCTACATAACGATCAAGTAGATCAACGAGGAAGAGGGAAAAGAATGATGCGAATGTTGGACTCACTGTGGACTTGTGTACACATGTATTCTCCTCATTATTTTTTACCCTTTCACTCATTTTATTCCAATTTCACTACAAGTAAGTAATGAAGTTCTGAAGAAAGAAGACCTTATCTATTCTTTCGCTTGTTGGGACTGTGTATTCAATGCCTTTTAGATTTGTCATGTTAAGCCTTTATGGAACATAGGTGCACACGTTTAGAAATGTGTACTATTAACTCTAAAATGATTTTATTTTGGTCACACACGTAGGTAAGCGCCCATTTGCAGGCTCTTTTACAATGGGTGCCGCCACAATGAGTGCAGAGAGCTAATGATGAAATACTTCTTCAACATAAAGTATTATAAACTACGAAAATCCCTTTGAAGCATTCATCAAAATTTTAGCTCAAAGAGCAAAAATATTTGTATAAGCAATTACTTAATCCTACATTCAAAATGTCATATTTAGATAGTCATCTCATTTAGTGATTTAGGCCCCACTCGGTCACTAATCAAATAGAAAAACAATGGCGTGAGAGTAATATCATCTCTCTCAAACTGCTTACAGCAATTTTTGACAAGATGTTTAGGAGTTTGAAGCGGGTTCTGTTATATTTGATAAAACTCTACATTAATCTAAGCTAAAGTATTAAGTAATGCCAAAATTTAGAAACTACATAACTCAGTTCAGAACTTAAACTCCACCATCATTCATTTCGTAAGAAGGAAATGCCAAGAGTCGACATATTTTTGTTATTTTTTCCTGTTTTGATTTTCAATTTGCCAAAAAACTCTTTTTGGATCTTGAATTTTTCGACTACAGATACCGTTGGATATTTGCTATAACCCAATTTGTTCCAAAGATTAAACAAAAACCAAACAAAACAGCTTCTCGTATATTGATATAAAGGTGTCCTATTGTTTTGATTTCTCCTCAATTAAGATCACTTCACCCGATAAGACAAAGACAATAAACCTCTTTATTTTCGTGTTCCATCGAAAGACATTATATATTATTATCCGATTTATCACGATTAGAGAAATATATACGCTTTTATCTATTTACACATAAATTCACATTTTCCCACAATTCGTTTTGTTACTATTGACTGACATTGGACGCATTTATACCAAATTAATGCTCACATCCTAAAGTTTTGAGCATTACTCGATTCTTCCTTTCGCCATATCTTCCGGAATTATTTTCGTACTACAATCGTAGATTTATCAGTTCTAGAGCATAAACAGTACATAGACTGAGTGGAGAATATAGCTGAGTGATAAGGGGCGCTTGAAGATGTATCTTGATTTGACGATATAAGCGAAGAGAGAGTGGATGTATGATTATTCCAATCTTTGGGTTACACTTGTGGGGCTTCTCTATGATGAGCGTTGACCAAAAGGTGAATCCTTTCTCAAGTGGGACTTCACTTTGGTATTCCACAATGGTGAGGGATATCTTTGGTTTTATTTGGAAAATGAGATAGGGGGTTTTCTCTAAGGAGATTGTTATGGGAGTGATTCTCTATACCGATTGTCTACTCTTCGATGTGACCAAAAGGAACGGCCTGTAGATGAAAACTTCTTATTCTTAACTCCCGCTCGGTTCCACTTTAAGGCCCGGACTGACGCCAGTCTTCGTCTTGTCTCGATCGCTAACATGATTCCCTGCTTTTCTCCAGATCGACGTATATATACCTCACTTATCCCCTGAGAGAGGGGAGGGAAGATGAGTGCCCATGTTTAAGCCTCTCTCCTTAGGCGTCACTTTTCAGCGTGGTAACCCGTAGCCCTAATGGTCTCTTCTGGTTTTCGTCGGAGAAAATTCAATTTTGTCTATTTGGCGAAACTAAACCTAAACAATAGGAAGGTACAGTGGGCCTGTTCATAAATTTTTATTTGGAAGGCTCTACCACCCTCCTTTGTTTATACTAACGGGCTACGAAATCTGACGATTCTAAGATTTCCTTGTAAATAATATCGAGGATTGTTGTACCAGACCCCTACAAGATTCCGCTTGTGCATACTTTTACAGCAACATGAACAAACAACATGTTTGCATATGGAGCAAAGAAAATCTGTCACAAATAAACACAAAAGGGACTCACAAAATTGAATATATTCACTTTTTCTTCGAGGGAATCATGACCGGCAACGACTATCTGGAGATGCTTCTGAACTGGCTATTGACGAATTTGTGGCAAATGAACATAACCAATTTATTTTTCAACAGGATGGGGATCCACCACATTTGAACCTGACGGTGCCAACTTTTCTCAAAACTAATCTGCCAAGCAGATGGATTTCTCGTGCTGATAATGGAGACAACATGCTATTGGAATGGACCCCACGTTCATCTGAGTTGACACCGGGTGCTTTTTTTTTGTTGTGGGTGATGTGAAAGGACTGGTATATATCCCACAACTTCCTGCATATGTAGAGGAGCTCAAAGAGAGAATTACTGAGGCTCTGAATACTGTGCCAAGTCACAAGCAGCGCTCACACTGAACTTTTGTAATAAATTAAATATTAAATTACCATCTCAGAGGATTTTTCGTTAAATATTTGGAGAAAAAAAAATTATATGTTCACAATTAAGCCTCTTATGTTTCAATTATCTTTACCATGTGTTTAGTCCGATCTTAATGTCAAATCTTTTGAGGCACTCAGTACTTTACGTAGACACCCCCCATGGGGAACTCCGGCTTCAAGCTTAAAACGCTTCCCATGGTGATTTCCTGTGTCTATCTATATACCCGTATATCCATAACATAGTCACACACTATTTTCTCAATTTTATCCTTTAATACTAGTTGTAGTATTTTGTTCTGGATGCCACTCTTCAAAATTTTGTTAAAATCTTATAGCAAGTTTGGGCAAACGACGTCTACGCTCATTTTCTCGTTCATAGAGCGCCATGTCGTGCTTCGAATCTAAATTGGCACTCATTATAAAGATTCTTTCTTCAAGGTGTTACTCGATTCTCCGTTTTAACATCTTATAATTTACTTTCCCGATGGAAACGAGTAGCGACATAGCGCGATAGTTTTCTACCCGTCGAGGATATTTTCAAGCTTTTTATATAAAAATCAGTTTCACCACTTTCAGGTGCTCGGGGGCAAGAAGCCTGTATTTATGAACGCATTTAAAACGTCCTTCCAAGATATTAGTAAGCTCAACAACGTAGGTTTTTATAGTGAGTCCTGTTCCTTTCTGTTTAAAGTTGTTTATTGTTCTTATAATCACTTAGATCGTGATGATGACTTTAATTCTTTCGTTGGTATTCTTATTTAGGTTGACAAGGATTGGGGTGTATTTATTCTTCTATTGATAAGTTCATTCTTCTACATCAATGAGCTTAAATACGTTGTCTAAATACTCTTTCTAGGTCAGCTTCGTCTTAGAGTTGTTTATTATCTCATCTTTAATTCTACTCTTTTCCAAGTTGGCTTATATTTCATCCATTTCACTTATTCTTATGGCTCTTTTGGTACACTTTCATCGTCTAACTTGTGGATTACTTCATTCTACTGTTCATCTTGTTTTTCCATTAATAAAATCCTCAGCTGTCTTTTCTTCTTTATTGGATTATTGTCAGTTTTCTGCTTTGTTCTTCTCTACGTATTTGTCCTGAAGTCACTCTTGTTTCATGTTCTTATATATCATTTCAGGTGACCATTTAGCGTTATTGATGGTTCTTTGTGTTCTTTTTTGGATTGCCTCTTTGTCGACGATTATTAAATTTTCAGTAATTTCCTTGAGGTATTCTTTAATTTCTTCTCGTTTCACTTTGTTTAATTTCTTCAGTTCTTAATATCAAGTGATCTTTTTATATTTTGAGAAGGGTAAATTTCGAAAAGCAAATATCTGGCTTTGATGATAGAGGGGCGGTCAATAAGTTTTGCAATTCGGATATAAGGAAACGAGATATGTGAAAAAGTGTTTTTGTATTTTTCAATATAACTGCCCTCGACTTCAAGGCACTTGCGCCACTTGTCCCTAAGGCTTCGAATCCCTGACAACCAGAAATCTCCCGACTGCTGTACAATCCACTCCTGGATGGTGAATTAGACATCTTCATCGTCCCCAAACCGGCGTCCAGGCAGCGCAGCCTTGACTGGCGGAATAAAATGTAGTCGCTAGGGGCCAGATCTGGACTGTAGAGGGGGTGGTCGAGCTCCTCGAATCCGCACTCGCGCAAGGCAGCTTGTGCAACTCTGGCCTTGTGGACTTTGACGACGTTGAAGTCGATCATGGGGCGTCAGGTTTCTTGGGACCCAACGGGCCTCTAGAGACCTTGGTCATGGCCGAATTTTCGTCGATGATGTTGATAATACTTTCATGGGATATTCTAAGCTCTCGCTCTATTTCTTCGACCTTCACCCATAGATTTTAAAGGGATCATTCTCTCCACACGGGCCAAATTGTCCTCGTTGGTCACGTCTGACAGGCATCCTGGACCAGGGTCATCTTCAAGGGATTCACGACCATGGCGTAGCTCCCTATTTAAGCGAGCAATGGTTGCATAGAAAGCCGCGGTGTCGGTGTTCACTGCAACCATGCGTTCATGGATCCCTTTTGCATTCTTGCCTTCCTTGGTCAAAAATTTGATCACTGCGCGGTGCTCAACCTTCTCCATTGTTGAAAAATTTGTGACTGACGATCTGCGATCAGCTACTGCTTCTTAAATAGACGAGGCAGGAGCGTGCGCTGCAGGTCCTGATTTTACATAACTTGTCCTAACACCCCCACAAACAGCCATCCCCCTTCCTCTGTTTTGCCCTACCGATTCGCAAAACTTATTGACTGCCACTCGTACATTGTTGTTTATATATATATATATATATATATATATATTGATAAATGTGACCCCAATCTTTGTAGCATTCCCCTATTTACCCTGTTCTTCTGATGCTTGCCTGCACGATTTGTGTTTGTATATCCATTTTCTGTGCAGTGGGCATTTATGTCTCTCGTCAAGATGACTGACTTTCTATTATTTAATATTCTTGTGAAATTGGCAATCGGGAGGACATCATTCCTTAGAGGTTGATATCAGGTTGCTATGAAGAAACTGGTTAGTTCAGGTTAAATTTCTATTCTAGCGTTTGATTATATTAGCCCTCTTGCATCTTATAGTCCAGCTCCTTTCTTTCTGTAAGATATAGTTGCTACGATTTTGTAGTTACATATCTCTATCCATTTTACCTCTAAGTCAATTCTTGATTCGGTATCATATCATGGTCTAATTTTCTAAAAAATATATCTTTTCATCTGCTTGTATTTACCTCTAGGATTCCTAATTTCCTTCCGTACATAATGAAGGTTTCGTTAGTTTCCTGTTCCCGGTAGTCTCAAACGTTTAGATTTAGCGTTTTTTATTCTTTCTTTAGTTTTGTTTTCGTCTCCACATATATTTTACCTTTCTCTTTATGAAGGTTGAGGTACATGGAGCCGTTGTGTTTCTCTTTGGTTACTGCTTCGTTTTGATTTATATTTGCTCGTTATCCGCGCTTTCATTCTCGCTAATCTATTTTCCTTTGTGGATTGATTGATGCTGGTTTCTGAGTCGGTTTTATCTGTATTTTTTTCATCGTCTTCTTTTTAATCGTTTTTTTTTTAAATTTGTTCCATTAGCTCTTTTGTGATATTAGAATTTATATTTATGTTGAACATCGACGAAGAATCAACTTCTTTGTTTAACTTCTTTGGTTCGAGCTGATTTTCTTTGTGCATTTTATTGAGTGACGCAACATAGCTTTCGGTCTCGCTATGTTCATTATGTATGCGTGTAGAATATCCATCATATTTTTACATTTAATTTTCCGTCTCTATTCACTTGAGATTTCCTTATCAGTCAATCTGTTTTTTTTAGATTCTGAGGCTTATGACATGTTCCTTTGTCCATTTGCTCTATCTTGCGTTTCTTATTCCCTTTTTTTAACGATGTCTTTCCATTTAGGGCAATATATGGTCATAGTACGGAGCGACCCTCCGTAGTTAATGCATTCCTTTGCATTCTGGCAGTTACGGTATGTCTGGCCTTCTGAGGAGCATTTCGAGCAAATCTCGAGGTCCTTGTTAGGGTATTCGTGTTGTGATGTGGTCCTCCAAAGCAGAGCTTACAACAGAACTACATGTTTTTTTCTTTTTATATGGATGTTTTCTAGGAATAAACTTAACATTCAATTAAATTAAAATGGAATAGTTTCAAGTTGTAGAATCAGGAGTGAACTATAGGGATACTTAATCCCACCCTCTTTGAAGCGGGTGAACGCGAAATTGACCTTTATTCCTAAGCCTATCCCATTTCAACCTTTTCTTAACATGCTCACACGTTTGTGAGTATGTTTGCACCTGCTGTCCTATTTGTTTGTTTATATATATATGTTTGTTCATTCAAAGATATAACGCAATGTTCTTCTCTTTTTATTTGTATTTTTACTTTATCTCTAAAGATGATATGAGGGTATGAAATGCGTAAGATAAATAAAGTGTTTTTCTAAATGATTCGTCTCATATTAACTTCAAAATTTGAGATTTAATGAATTTCGAATAACTTATCCACGGCATTAACCCATATATAGATAAAAATATAAGAAAATTGCAAATGCCCTTTCACTCTAAAGTCCTTGTAAGGCTGGTATCAAACAGGATTCTAGAGCAACTGAACTCCTCAAATGGCAATGCGATCTTTCACTGTTTTCCAACAATGAATCAAAGTCTCTCATGTTCTGCACTTGCTTAGCCAAGGGGCTGGCGCTTACCAGGCTTCCTTTGGTATACGGTTGGACGTATTTAAGTCATTTGACACTTTTAACAATACTATTCTTCTTTACGGCCTCCGCTGAATCATGGGGGTTTCTGGAACTGCTGTCAACTTATTGCTCTCATACGAGTTCATCTAGTCCGCAATGTATCCGAAACGCTAATGATATATGATGGCTGGTGGCTGTGCACTTTAGTGTTCTTTAAGGGTTGGTTTTTGGTCCATTTTGACTTCGACCTCTCCATTGGTTCAAATCAATGGAACCGGTCTTCTTGCACCCGGGAAAGGTCTCTCGTGAGCTCTCCCCCTATTCCTGCTTTCCGAACTGCCCTCGTCCCCATTCCCTTAACCCTTTCATGGACTGGATCCTTTTTTTCGATGACCCATATTATTTGAGTGTTTCAAAATTATCAACTGGCTCTTTTTAAGCTTATATGCTGCAGATTTTAACAAAGGCCAATAAATGTAAGAGATAAAAGGGTGTTTCTTAAATGTTACACTATTCTTGAATCTACCCAAATTAACTAAGTCTATGTAACTAAAACACCAGATCACGAATATTTTTATTATAGAAAACAAATCTTTACTAGCTTTTACAGTGAAATACAGGCTCTTTTAATTAATAAGTAAAGAAAAATAACATTTATGGAAGTAACTGTAACTTAAACGTATCCTGTTTTGCTTTAAAAATTAGCATTTCAGATAAACTAAGTTTGAAATTACCTTTTTACATGGAAAGACTCAAAACAATTTCTTTGACATGAATTACACACGAGGTACTTGGCATACAGAGCAAAGCCAACTTGTAGTGTGGACTTCAGTTTTTGTGCTACAGTGATGGCACCGTCTCCTTGTTGGAATAGGTGTTGGAAAATGCTTTGCCTGATCTTTTCTAACTTCCTCTGGAATAAACTGTTTGAACCTTTTCTCTTTTCGATGGAATTAAAGTGTCTCTTTCTATTTTCCTCTAGTAAGGTTTACTCCTAACTAACCCTCGGATTAGAGCTGCCCGGAATAAAACATTGTTCTAGCAATCCATTGTACCTGTTTCAATGTAAACAATGAAGCTGTTAATTACTGAAACATCTAGAAAATGTAAAAAAAAATTATGTGCCAAAACTTTCTGGACTTTCTGTCAACCTCATATGTACTTTTAAGCATAGCTGCAAAATCAACACCTCCCATATATTTTTTGTAGTCAGCGTGGGCTTGGGGGTAGACCATCTCCACAAATGTGCCATCCTTTTCTTTTCTTTGTCCATTAGCGATGTCAGCTGTTTTATGAAAGTTAGAAATGATGTGCACACCTTTATTGTCCCTTCACTTTGTCACCCAGATTCCATTCTCTTCCATTCTCCAGTTATTTCCTTATCTTGTTTCAGATTTGGGACATATTTTCGGTTTAGTCGAATGGTCCCACAATATCCTATACCCTGATCTAAAAAAGCTTTTGCTAGTCCCACAGAGGAAAAGAAGTTATCTGCAATTACTTTGTAACCCTTATCTTCTAAAGATTGGTACATATCTAGAACAACCCTTGTTCCCAATCCAACTTCAGGCCTAACTTTGTGTTTTAGGCCAGTATAAATATCAACTTGGCTAACATATCCATTTGGAGATGCCCTAATCCAAACTTTGTAACCTCGTTTTATTGGTTTGAGAGGCATGTACTGTTTGATGGAGCTTCGTCCTTTATATATGATCATGCTTTCATCTACAATTTGCAATTCATGTGGAATGTAGCAAGTTAGAAACCTTTCTGAAAGAACATCAAGCATCGGTCTTACTTTGTATAACTTATCATACCCATTTTCATTGTGCCTTGGCATTTTACTGTTGTCATTAACATGAAGATTACTTAGGAACCACTCAAAACGTTTAAGTTGCATTATTGATGATATATGTATAATCATTCCTGAACATTTTATCTGATGACCAATAATTTCCCTAACTAGCTTGCCTTTTGAGTCCCATCGAAAGATTAATAGCAAGAAAATGCTTAATTTCAATAGCTGTCGTGGGCTTATAAGGTTTCATTTTTTGACTTGCATATAAATCTTTTTCAAATGTTATATGTTCAATAAAATTATCTATAAAAAACAAAGAGAATCCCAATCACAGAATGGTCACTGAAACTGGCAACAGCATCACTTAACCCTGGCGATTCCCGGTAAATGAGAAGATTAATATCGTACTCCCTTTTTCTCCATTGTGGCTAGAATGTTGTTTCCATTTCTTCACTTTGAACCTCATCAAAATTGTCTAATGCTGTATTTGTTTCATCCTCTGAAAAAATAAACATGAGAAGTATAATAAGTAAACTTACAATAAATTTTCTTATTATAATTGTGCAGAGAGTATAAACAAACATATGGTAAAGGTAATGTTTCCTTCCACCAATAAGTGAAAACATAACATTATTTGACTAACAAAGGTTTTTCAGTACCTGGAAAGTCAATGGCATTTATATTCTGAGACTCTTCTACATCCGACTCCAGGATACTTTCAATATCATCATCTGGAAGATCTTCGTAAATCATCAGAATTTCTGGTTCATCGTTCAACTTGTCTCCTGAAAAATGAAACAAAATTACTAAAGCGATTGTGACCACATAAAATTAAAATAATAGTATTCAAGTAAATATTTTTTTAATCGAAAACACAATATCATATATTTGTTTATATTTGCCACGTCTTTTGCAAGAAAAAGTTAGTTTTGAAACAAGAAAGCATGAAAGAAAAAAAGGACTAGTTGGCAACTCTCGTGATAGTGTTAAATTTCAGTAACAGTGTAAACATCAATGCCATTCCACTATAAACACTAGTACACTATTTTTATAAGAATGCAATCTAGCTAATACCTAGAATTAAACAAATATATGAAAATTGTAATCATCTTTACGATTTTAAAGCAAAAGAAATATGCAACAAAACTTACTTGACATTTTCGCTCCCCTTCATGAAGCAAGCTGACTCTAACACACTTTCTCTGCCATTAAACAAGTCATATATTGTAAGGTAGTTGATTGGACACTGCCAGACGTAAAAATATAGGTGTTAGATCTCTACTCACACTGCTCTTGAAAATATAGATCCTGTATTTATTGTTATGTTAATGTTACACTCTCCTTGAAAGGGTTAAAGTGCTTCTATATGAGTAAGACCTTAAGTGCTGCAGTTCTCCATACCTGTCCTCATCAGTGATCCCATCTAAACCCTTGCCCGAACTCTCTTTCACTATAATTGCGCCGTGGAGTCATGTTTGCTGAACAGGGTATCCTGCTTTCTCCATATTTGCTCCGAGAATGTGGAATAATCTGCCTACTTACCTTGGTGCCTTCTTCTCTCTATCTTTACCTTAGTCAATACTTGTACATCCTTAGATATGTTGACTCCTCGAAGGAAGCTGGCTCTGGTGTTGAACTAGTGGTGGGGTGGGCAGGCTCCGCAACCGTATCTGAGCTGAGTGAAGTCGAGCCTCATCCGGCTTGATTAGTCCCTGGATAGCGTCGTACTTCATTCGGTTCTGATCCACCGTTAAACCCCAGTTTGATGCTAAAACAAATACACAGAACAATTTCGTTTTTTAAACAAATAACATAACTTTATTTTTCTTACCACTTATTAACATAAAATGACCTTTTGCTACCACTAAGTTGCATAATATAACTTTTACACCTACCTAGCCAAAATTAACTTAATACTATCTAGCATAAAATCTTACTAATATTTTCAAAAAATTCTCGTACCACTATCTTTAAAAATTACCTTTTGGGACCACTATTTAGCTAACAATTACCTTAACAACTAATTGACATAAACACACCTCTCTCAGGACTAATTAGCATACACTTAACTTCTCTTAATGCTAATTAGCATCTACTTTCATTCTCAGAACACTAAGTAGCATAAAGTTACCTTTTAACCACTACTCATCAGAAAAAGAATTCACTTCCCACTACTTAGCATAAAATTACTTTCCGTTACAACTAAGTAACATAAAATTATCATATGTTAAAAAAAAGTAACATAAAATTACCTCAAATGACTAATCAGCAATATGTTACCTTTTTAATATAATCATAAGAAAATTACGTTCTCTTACCACTAAATAGCATAAAATTTACTTCTTTTATCACTAAATAGAATACTATTACCTTAAAATGACCACTAAAAAGCATATACTTACCTAATATTACCACTGAATTTGCATACAATTAATTTGTCCTGTCTCTAATTATAACTGAAAATCCTTAGACTCATTCAAAAGAGGACAAAAGTATTTAAGGAATGGCGAGGTTGCGAGGGTTGGACAACCCTGATGTAGCTGATATCTGGATGATTGCGTTCCCTTCCGACCCCAACATGCGCAGTTTGCTCTGTGGCCATAGTCCTTGCACACATTTCACTTTTTCAATCTTCACCATTTTATTTACATATTTCTTCTTCCTCCTTTCGGCGCAGATGCCCTCGTTGTTAGTCGCTTCTTATTTAAAAGCAAGCAACAGGACCCTCAGGAGGAGAAGAGAAATTTGTAAAGGGTGTAGTAGCCTCAAGAATATATTTCCTAAAGTTTAATGTGCAGCACCCTGTTTTAGTGGCTGTATGATGTATCTCACTAATAAGACACTAATTATGTAATGACCCTTTAATTCACACTTAAGGTATTAATCGAAGAGGTTAAGCCGGAAGATTTAGGCGAATTAATTAAGGTCTAAATATTTCGTCCAAAAGATCTTCTTTCTATGGAGGATAATTAATTAATCGCCTTTCTGATGGCAGAAAATAAAAATGAGAATTCAAGACCCCGGAAATGTCGTGACGTCAAGAGATAGGGTAAGTGCGGTTGAGAACTCTCAACTTGACTCATAAATATTTAGTCTTTATACTTTAACTGGCAGGATGAAAATCAAATTTCTTTTTTACCTTCTATACATTATGTATATGAACCTGTTTTTAATGGTTGGCAGTGCACCATTCCTGGTTTCAGCAATTTACTTTCAGAAGTTTCTGAAATAAGGATTATACGAGCATTGTACATCATTATCGTAATTTATCTGTCTACCATTGCCAGAATCTTCCTAAGCAAATAATATATGTCTGAAATATTAAATAGTGCATTAAAAATTTTTGAGAGGAAATATATGAAAAAAGAAAGAGTAAAGAAAAAGGTTACTTTGAGAAATATAAATTTAACATTAGACAATTCATATTCAGGTTTATGGTTATTTAGATCATTATCATCATTCTTCCGTTTTAAATATTGTCTTCATTATTTTCTCTGTCTTACATCATTCATTAACATCGAACCACAGAAATATAACGAGCTAACTTTAGAAGTAGGTGTTACAGTCTCTTAATTAATTTTAGCTATAAAAGGTACAAAAAAGTTCTTTTTACACTCCGTTTCAATATCACCAAACAGCCAAACCTGAAACAGTTCCCAGGTACCATTATATTTCTGGGGCACGACGGTGTTTTTTTTTGGTTGGTCAAACAATAGGAACACCAAATGTTCCTTTGTGAAGTGAAACAATACTCCATTAAGTGGGAACAATATGAAAGCCACTTAATACACGTCCACATTTTTTTAATTAGAATCCCAGTTGCGGTTCTTGTGTTTTTCAAAGCCCTGCACCCAATCATCTCCCATTTTTGTATCAAGGTTGTAGAAGAGATCGATTAATTGAAACGTTGCAGTTATGCTAAGGCAAATCGTAATGCAATCTAACTGAATTAACAGAGTATCCTCCACAATTATAGCAATTGAAATCAATCGGAGTATTTGCCTAAGGAAAATGCCATCTAAATAATGTAAAATTGTGAATGAAATTCAGATAAGTTTAAAGTTTACAAACATCACGTTAGAGTGAGGGGATTTGCCAGGCTGCCTTCTCCGCAATATTTGTAGAAAAGAATTCCAATCTGATACAATGGCCTTTTGTCACTACAGACTTCTTTCTATTATATGCTTCTTCCTTATTTACCTTTTCATTTCCTTTCTCCTTTTTCTTTTCTTCCTGAGAAGACGACGCCTTCTATAAATCTTAAGCAAACATAGCGGTCGGTCACAATAGAACCATCTTGAGATTAAGGCAAAAAGACAAAGCTCATTAAGGCTTAAACAATGCTCATGCTTATATCATAGATAGTTAGACAAACAAGATTGTGTGTAACGCTTATTCCCACACAATTACACAGTATCATTATAATGCTAGTAACCGTACATAAAATATTATTATTTTAATATTAATTATAACCTGATATATTAAAATTTGAAAAATTAGCCTAAATATTATATCAGCTGCAGGTGAAAATATGTATTTCTTTTATAGGTGGAACGAACGAAACCTTTCTCAACGAAGTTGGTGTAAAAGAGGTGAATAATTGGTTGAAGATAGAAGTTAAAGTAAGTCAAAAGTACATAGATAAATAAGTAAATAGAGGAGATTTCCTCCTAGTGTATATGTAGTGCCACTCCTGTCGTAACGAGAAAACTTGCGACTCACTCACTGATGGCAAGATTATTATTCAGTCTTCTTTGCGAATTCCTTCCAAGATATCATCAAGGACTAAATCTGACAAGAGGGGAAACGATCCTCGTATTGGCGACATTATTTAAAAAATAATCTTTTTCCTGCAACATTCGATGACAATCTTTCACTCTGGGTTGAAATCTGAATACTGAAAATAAATAAGTCAATTGATCTTAGACAAATATGAGTGATAAGGTTTGATTGGTTCCTTTGAGAGTGGAAGTTCCTCCTCCCTTGATGCAAGTGGATACGGGGAGATGGAGAAGAAAGGTAACGGAGATGAAAATGAGAAATGATCTGATCTCTTTCACGTCTGTATCCAGTTTTATACAAAGCTGTATAGTTAACTCGTTTATTACTTTACTGTAAAACTCAGTAATTTGGGATCAAGACATTACTAGGACAAAAAGTTGTCCATTAACTAGATGAGGAAGAGGATTCTTTTCGCCGTTTGTATAAGAATAGCGAAAGGACAGTTTCAAGTCAGAGGCAATTGCTTGGGCAATTTAATGAAGTGATCTCCATGTTAACAGCTCTGTGCTTTTTGCTTAAATAGATGAGGAAAATATTCGCCAAAAACGGGACCTGCGATTATGAAAATATACCCAAGCATGAAGGTGCAAACGAGGCGGGGAAGATTTTTTATTTCAGCCCCCATCTTGCACAGCAGATTAGTGCATAAATCTCCGTAATCCTTTTATAGCCTAATTTTAGGCTACATCGAGTCAAAATGAGCAAAAGACACAATCAGTAAGCAGAGGCGTGGTGACAAATAATCAAAGGCAGTACGCACCAGGGTGGCGTCCTGTGCAAAACCAGGGGCGCCACCGGCCAGAGAGTGGCAATGAGCTATTGAATGAGTTTTATAGCCCTAAATCCACTTAGGGTATCACTGGCGTATCCGGATGCGGATACAATGAGAGCCGTACGCTTCCCTGAAGTAAAAATGCGGGCGCTGTTAGCCGACCAATTAGCTAAAGATGGTGAAGACTTCAAGGACCTATCGGGGGATGTTGGGCTCGGTATGCGACTCTTTTCCTCCCTTTGCTTTAAAACATTAGGAGAGCGTGGGGGTTCCGAAAGCCGGGATACCTCTTATTGAGTATCTCGTCTAACCGGATCACCCACACCAGCCTTTGCCGAGGGCATAAAAGTTGAAGCTCCTTTAATGCTGTCTTCCGAAATGGGGACAGCTTTAGGAACCACTTATGACGGTCTGACGACCATCTAAACGTGGTGTGACTTATGTGTGTCTAAAGACTAGGGAAAGGAAGCGACCTTTTCGCCTCACTAAAAGCGGTCACACAAGGGGAGGATGGAGGGCCTCTGCTTTTACCCAAGCCTAGATATAACCCTTTTTTGCCACCAGCTCTACTAGAGGAGCGTGCGGAAGGTTGAGATTAGCGTAGTAAAACCCGCAGGAGGATTTAAAATTACTCTATAAGCCATTCTGCACGTATATCTGAGGAGCCTAGTTCAAAGATTACTTTTACAAAAATTTAGTCCTAATACGTCCGAGAGCTGGACGCGCTTATCCTTATTCCTTAGTTTCACAAAATAAGAGATGATCTGCAGCGTGACTGGCCAGGATTCACTTCTCCAGGAGATGCACACCACATTGCTTTGAAGAAGAAGGGTGTCTCTCGCTGTAATGGCACTCTTAGCAATACACGATTAGGAATTTGCAGTAGTAGTACATCCGCGGCAGTGAAACGAATCCCTTCACGCCATAGTGATTCCAACCGCTAACCATCAGTTCATGGAGCCTTTCACAATCAAACGACACGAAGAGTATATGTAGGGGTCTGTCTCGAGGCCCCTTCATATTTTCTCTTCAACTTTAGACTTTTACCCATCCCATGTTGTCCAGCTCTAAACTAATGTTTTCTAGGTAGTAATCTACGAGAATCTTGGCAAAAAAACATATTTCACCAATTTCATTTTAGAGTGCGGCGTCACACTCACTCAAAAGCTATTGAGTGTACGAAAGACACTAATCATGGCAGCTTCGATAGGTCAGACTTCTAAATCTTAGAACACAATTACACTAAGTTTAAATCCTAGGTAAAATTAAGCAGCGACTCAGAATCTTTAATATAAATAGGTGAGCAAATCTGCACTTGAACATTGGATCAAATTATTCAATTCCTGCCTTGAGGAAATGTATGTTCTCAAGATAAATGAGACCTACCTTGATTAGCAGAGATTTAAAGATGATATATTTGAGTTCATAAGTGAACGACTGGAAGAAATCCAAATAATATTAAAAAAAATAACGAAGAAATAATAAGAGTTGATCTCAAGAAGAACCTCAATAAACCAAACGTCGACATTCCCTATATGAAGGTAAGCCGTGCCATGTTGAACATTTAAAAGTAAAACCACCAAATTGTAATTATAAACAAATAAACATATGTAGCTTAACATATTCAAATGATCATCTGTAAGGAAATAAATGTTTATAACCAATGAAAAATTGCATCTAAAACCAACCAAGGTGAAGATCGAAATATGAACCAAAAACCCGCTAAATAACATAGACCGATTAAGGAGCCCATTGATAAATTAGGAATGAAATAAACTGAAGGGAGCTAGCTCCAAAATATCAGATTAGGTTATATATTAAAAGTGGAAAAGCTTATCACTATGCAAATATTTATTCAGGAATATAAAGTTCTTTGTTTACTAGAACCTCATTTTATCTGTGAACAAGCTTATATATGCCACGCTTGTAAAATTCTTTCGATTTCGATACGAAATATGAATCCAACTAGTCTTCGCCCTTTTCTTTTAATGTCAACTTAAGACGATCCAAATGGTTCTGTAATCCTCAAACAGGTAATAACCTGAATGAACCATGTCAGTATTATATGGAGGATAGAGCAACATTTCCTATCCGAGTTGCTACGAGAAATCTTTGGTGATTCGAGCTGTGTGAGAACGGGCAGTGTAGTGATGGAGGATGGTACCCTTTCTGTTACTGAAGATGGTTGGTTGCCTTTGGCCTAAAGAGGCTTTCAAACGACGAAGGTGATTGCAGTAGAGATTAGCATTAATTGATTTATTGTTGTCTGACACTTCGTAATGGTGAATTTCTTCAATATCCCGCTATTAAATCAACATTATCCTTGGAGGTTTAAGTCTTCCTCCTGGTTATTGATGAAATCTGCTTCATCAACTGAGCCAATAATGGCAGGACTTAACGATGTGAGGAAGGATCTACTGCTTAGTACCAGTAACAAGCCTGTCAAAGATGGTACCTGAAAGTGTCTTGAAAGTAATACTTCACAGCAAGCACACGCTGTTGCAGAGTCGCCGTGGAAAGTGTGTGCGAGGCCCATTTTCCAATCAGTGAACCTTTCCAATCCTTTGCAGTTGGCGCAGGAGCGTCCTATGAGCTTCAATAAATTGTTCTGAGTGTTTTCTAGAAGGTGTAGCAGAAGTCGCTGTGACAAGAGGTTCCAAGTCTTTGGAATCAAGGTCTTTTGGAAGACCTTCTTTTGGTTTTCTCTGGTAGAATGATATCCACACTTCGAAACGGGAAAACCAGCCACTGCAACATAATTCATTTACTGCATCATCCCCAAGGCTGTTCTGAATGAATATTACCGTTCTATTTGGATTGAAACCTTAATTATACTCATTGAGTAAACCATGTCTAATGTGTTCTGAGATGGTAGAACAAAGAGGTGAATACCGAAGAAGTTTATGAAAACTATTTTCATAATCTATAAGAAAATTACTCATTGTATTATCCCTCAACGATAAAATGAGGCACTACCTTAATAAATACTATCTTAAACTTTTTTCGAGAAAATCCGATCTTGCTTTCGATTATGCCTGATATAATAGAAATAACAAAGAATCAATTTTCTAACTGCAAAAGAAAACATCCGCTTGATCCAAACGTGCGCGAACTGAAATTCAAGTTCAATACTTGATGAAATTGGCCAAAATTAACAAAGAATCGGAAAGAAGTGATCGGCTTTAACTCTATATTAAAGTTCAGAAATGTTTCTTTTTTTGGGTCCACCTTTAAAAATTCAGCTATATCATTTGGCAGATGAGGAGAACAGAACTGAGATTCATATTCCAACTGAAGAAGCAAAACCGATCTAAATAATGGAAGTCCTCTTCCAGTGAATTCCAATTGAATTCGCACGGAAGTATTCAGGTGAGAGGAACTCTTTTTTCCACATAATTTAATCCAAGAATATTCGCGTACAATTTAGTTTTACAATTAGAAAGCTAATGTGCGGTATCGTTGGCTTATTAGGAATGAAAGTCATTTCTGTATTTTCCCTCTATCCAAAAACATATCTGATATTTTAGACAAGCAGGTAGTGACTTACCTTCAGTTCGACTCTTTTGTGGTTCATAATCCTTTTCTTAATGAGTGACTCAATGAGCTACATCATATTCGATTCCTTCGAAGATTTTCTACAAGTCTCTCACTGAGAACCAAATTGTACGCCTTTTTGACACTAGGACGCCCACTGAAATATTTTTTCCTTAAACGCCCAAGGCGGTCAAACTGATCCGTTATCAAGTTTTCTTTAATAATTAATAATTTAATTAAGTATATGTTTATTTGTTTCAAAAAAAGGAAATAAATATAATTTTATCACTGCAAATATTTTTCTCAGAATAACATAAAGGAAAAAACAACTTTTAGATTTGAAAACCATTTTTTCGTAAAATTGCGATGAAATAAGTTGTCGTATTATATTTATTGACAAAGAGTACATACATACTTTACTTTTGCAGTACACTTTCCGCACACCATCTTTTTGCATTTTCTGCAACTTAATTTAGACTTAATCTCCTTACATTGTTGACGAATCTGACACTTGCGGCGACAATTACCAGCTGTTTCTACTTCCTCTAAATCAAAATCATCGCTATAATCTGACAGCAGCTTTGTAGAGCGGTTATTTTTTACATAATATTCCCATAGTTCTTCCGCCAGCTTTTGCATAAAAGTCTTCCGTGAAATCCTTTGGCTACTAGCAGCTCGATACGTGATTATAGCATTGATACATGCAATATAAAGAACGTTGTAAAAAGTGCGGATTGGCCACCGCCTTGACGATGCCTTGACTGAGTATTCTCGCACCATTTGATCTAGAACGTCTACATCACATTTAGTCTTATTGTAAAAAGACAATGTTTCAGGTGTTTTCTTCCCATTGCTCTCAATTCTTAAACTCGTATGGATACTACTCATTAGCAAAATATTTATGTTTTTCTTCCCCTTATATACTGTAAGAGATATATCACCGCTTTTTAAAACTAATGTGTCATATAGGGGCTGGCGACTGTGTTTCACTGAATATGGAATTTGTCTTCTTGCCCTGTTCATTATTCCAACAAGGCTAGTACCTTTTTTTCTGAAGTATCGTTGCTAAATCATGGATGTGAAGAAATTACCATTTGTGACATTTCTTCCAGTATTTAAATATGGCTCCATGAGTTTTAATACGACTTTCTCCGAAAGACCTATGTTTTCGGGATGAAATTTATCCTTACGTAAATAAGGGAAGCCATTTGGCATGTATTTTGATTCACTCTCAACAGCAAGCCAAAACTCTTGCCCATATTTTTCTGGCTTTGATGACATGAAGTGTGTAAATGGGCATCTTGCTTTGCTTGGGAAAAGATACTCATCGATCGTTATATTGGATGATTGCTTATAACACATAAAGCAATTTATGTATTATTAATTTATTTCATGTTTCCAAAAAATGGGCAAATCTATCCGCCTGCAAGCGTTGTTATCTTGTTGACTTATAATCAAATCTAAGAAATCTCATAATTTTACAGAAGCTATTACGAGACATGGTTTGTAGGCTAGCTGGTAAGCTCTAGGCTTCAGACCATAGAAAGTGAAGATGTATATTTCGTGAGCTGCTAACTCCGCGTGCATATAAAATTGCAATAAAGGCATGTAGTTAAGAAGTGAGAAGGACCATGTTCTGTTCTGAAGTACTCCTTCAGCTTCCACTTCGTTACATTTCCTTATCTGAAGGAGATAGAATCATCAATAAAGAACTGCCAAGCCGATGCAACACTATCACCATCGATGTTCCTCTTGGCATGTGGTGTTGGGCCTGGCATTTCTTTCAGTACATTGTAGTGAGGACGCCTACCTTGTGTAACAGTATGTGAGCTGGCACATTTACACATTTTGCTGATTATTTTCTGATTTTAAGTTACCTGTATGATTACGTACTCGTTTTACCGTTGCATCACCTTGAATTTTCCGTTTCTGTTTTCCAACAGTCGCACTGCTTTCCGAAAGTATACACATGGGTGTATATTAGTCGAGTGTATATGTAAAATATATAGATGAAAATGTTTAAATATTATTTCCTATAACAAAATTTTATATGATTAGAGTGGGATTCTTGAATCCAAAACAGAAAGTGGTAAAATAATGGGGACATACTAATATATATATATATGTATATATATATATATGAATCCGTAGTGTACTAACGGCATACTTTTAACTGTGATCAAAGTGGTGCTCGCTGCCTGAGTGTGCCTGGTTTGAATCGCTTTCCTGCACGGATTTTTTCGAAAAAAGGTAATAAAAATAAAACTGCAAGGAAAAATTATTCCGTTTTCTCTTTCAATATGGTATAATGGATTCATTTTCATCATTCTCTCGTGCTACTTTGAGATATATATATATATATATATATATATATATATATATATATATATATATATATATATATATATATATTTATATATTTATATATATATATTTATATATTTATATATATATATATATATATATATATATATATATACGGTATATATGCATATCAACATCTATTTACCTTCAATGTTGCTTGGGTGACATGAGTCAATTAAAGATTCCTGTTCACTATCGGATATGTTTAAAGATTCGAGAATGAAATCTTCGTCACTTGAGTCATCAGGACACAATTCTCCACCCTCTGGTTCATTATCATCAACCCCAGTAATTTTAGACAAAGGTTTACTATCACAATGTTTAGAACGTCGTAATATTATGATGAACAATATATATTTTTTCCACCAGATACACTGCAACTAAGCAGACACAAAATCTACGACCTCTACTTTGTATGGATTCCGATACAAAACTGAGCTGGACACCAACTCTGTCTATATCCACCATTTGTGGTTGATGTACTATCACGTTGAAACGTGTCTATACAAGATAACAGAGAAGATAAAATTTAACATCTGATTCCATCATAGATAAGGAAACATACTGTAAATTTAGATGTTCCAAGAATGGTCATAATGCCCCCATGGACGTCGCATATAAAAAGGTGCATTATTCGTATGACATTATGTGAATTAAAAAAATCTATACAATTCAAATGAGCTTTTAAAATAAATAAAATCAAAGAGTGACGGAGGTTGAAAGGAAAGATTTACCATGTGAAGTGGTTTGGAATTTGTAAAAGGGATAAAATGACCACTCTGGTGGTTCTAGTGTTAAATGAAAAGTAAATTAATGTACCTTTCATTAGGATGGTCATATTTATACGTAATGACGTGAAAATTCAAACATGAAATGTTAGAGCTGACGTTTAATGGAACATTATGATCTTTCTTTAATTAGTTTGTATTTAAAAGTGATCCCCGATTTTGTCTCTTAAAATAGACTGCAATAGTTTAGCCACAACTGACATTAAGCAAATAGGTCTATAGATTTTCGGATCGATCAATATCTAAATATTCTGAGAGTTAGATATGTGTGCTCTTGCATAATACATATTGGGAAGTGTAATTTCTTGGTTAATATTAATTACATCATGGGAGCATGAATGTTACACGTCATCCAACGTAAACGCCTCATAATATTTCAGACTTATATTTTGCGCAATGCTTCTTGTGTCACTGACCAAGTTTTATTCGTCTTTCTAATAGGCCCCATAAAATCCCTAATTTTCTTTTTATTATTTGCAAAAGAAAACAAATGTTTTGAATATTCTTTATAATTTCCATAATTATAAATTTTGGACTGTATTTTGGCATTTCTTTGTTTCTCCTTTTACTCGATGATCATGAGTAATGTTAATTTCTTTTATTTTACAATGGTAATTCTATTAGTAAGATATAAACAGAAGAAGGCTATTTATGTTCACCCTCAATAGTGGGGTGGTTGGAAGACGGTCTCTTGATTACGGGTTGTAGTTTTAATTCAAAAGAGCACATCTTTTTACCAACCAAATAGAATCTTCTGTTTTTTTTGTAAACAAGTATTTTTTTCAAGTATCCAATAGAGAATCCTCATAACGAACGTGATTATAACATGCAAAACATAAAAATATACACACACCACCCCAAACTACGCAGAATCAACAAGATTCATATTGACAACTCACACAAAAATCTTAGTGTCAACATTTGACAAGCCCCAAAGATTAAAAATTCAGCGAATAATCATATAAACAACTAGCGAAAACAGTAACAAGAAGATGCACATCTTCCATCCATCCAGCTAAAATCTATAACTACACATATATAAAACATTAGTCAGACCATTCCTCACATATGAACTACTCACACTCGTTGCTGCGATTCCAACATGGCAGAAGGCACCTCAGTGCTTTCAAAACTTTGCCTTGAAAGGCCCAGGGACACGCATACCCACACATCATTAAAATAAGAATAATACCACTTAACACCTACACCTACACGAATTTAACACGACAGTTGATGATACGCGTATAAAACGCACATAAATAAATATACATAGACGAAGAACAATAGGCTGCGTTGGCATTAAGATACCCCCAAAATTTACTTAGACCACCCTCAGCTAATATCTATCCACATAAAACACGAACAGCGCATTCCTATAAACACGCGCATCTCCTCCCTCCTCCCCATTCGTATCCAATACAACTACCTACACACATAATAAAACCAAACCGGTATCAACCTTTCTTATCCCCTTTAAAGTTTTTTCTTACCATTTTCCCTGCTACGCCACGGTTTCTCGGGGTCTCCCAAGATGGTTTCTTATCTGTTCTTTCTATTCACCTTCGATTCGATCGGCTGACATGCGACACTTAGGTTTGAGTAATTCTTACATATTTTCCCTAGTTATTTACCTTGCACCATCTGATTACCATTTATTACACTTATTTTAACACATAAATGACACAGTTTACTATTATATGAAAGAGAATGACAAATATTGTAAATCATACAAATAATAAAAACAATGAATTGCTCAAAAAAAGTAACCACTGTCCCTGGACGTTAGAAGTCTAACGCGGTATCTCCTAGGCGAGAGCAAGGTCCTCCATTGCTAGGTTCGGTTTCATTTTTAACTCCAAATCCTCTGGGCGTTCTCTTTGAAAGCAAAAGCGGAGGTGTGGACGATTTTAGAATCGTTTTATAAATCGCACTGTCAAAAGTAAAGTGTTTTCTCTCTTCTGCTGTCTTAATTAGTGGTAACACTTGAAGAGGTAGTTATAACGAACGGGGCTAATTATTTTAGAGCAGCAAGTAGTATATTCCATAATTTCTTTCCTAGAACTGCTCGGAGAAGCCTTCAGTTGTATTGTTGTTGTTTTGAAAGAGGGAGAATAACTAACCGTTGGTTCTGCGGAGAAGACCACGCAACTATAATAAAGTAGTGGCTACTCTCCTTGTAAATACCATATAGAATTGGATAAAATGTCGTTTTTTCCATTAAAATTTCGCTGTTTTATTTCTAAACAAAACGGATATACGAATATACCATCTCTGACTTCCCAATATCTACATTACCATTCTGGGAAACCTGCTCAACTAAATTATCAACGACGCAGGTGAAATGTTGATGTGGTGGTTGTTTTCTTAAATACACTAAGTGCTAGGAGTATAAATAACACGATTATACCATAATTGTAATGGTACAAAGGATGCTGAGCGTGAAGAAATTGGTTTTGCAGTGAAATAAGTCTCTTTCGCCACCGCTGGAGTCTCCACTTATACATTTTTCAAGGCTTTCACCATTGAAATTTAATACAATTACAACTGTGAAGTAGTTTATGTATCCTTCAACCTTTAATTCTACAAGATGACCTTGGGATGAATTATTAACAAATTCCCAAAATGAGATCAAAAGACTTTCCCTGAAACAATTTTTTGCCAAATTAAGGAAATCTAAAGCAAGTATTTGTTTTAAGTGCTTAGCAGGAGTTTAATATTTCAAGAAGATGGAATCAGAAAAAACACATAAGAGAGAAAACCTTTGCAAAGATTTGGCTCCAATGGTTCTTTTATAGTCTGTGACTTCAGATATAATTTTCACACAAGGCACAGACTCTAAGAAAATTACTGTTCATATGATGTGGTAAAAAATGCAGGAAAGAAACTACAGTGTTAGGATCAACTTATTTGCAAAACCAGATTTCGATGGAAACATCCGCCATCTTCAATCGCTGGTAAACTAATGAATACCGAGAGATGCTTAGCCCTAATAACACACATATTTCAAGTTTCAATGTAATTAGTGGCGCGGTTTGGAGAAGCAGCGTCATTTGTGAGCAGAGGAAGGACGAATCTTCTGCTTATCAAGGGATTAGTGTTGAATTGCCCATCGCAAGTACTAAAGTTTGGAATTGTATTCATAGATTCTATTAGACGCCTATGTATATAATTTGAGATTTGTGCATTATTTTTGCATAATCAATGTCAATTGAATGGTATTTTTGACATCTGTAGAAAAAGGCTTTCACGGCGCATGTTGCATTTGTGTACCCTTATTCTCTTGGAGAATCTGCTGATTTCGCCAATGTATATTTGATCGCAAATTTTAAGTGGTATACAGTAAATGCCCTGTTCTATATATATATATATATATATATATATATATATATATATATATACATATATATATATATTGCAAAACCAGTTTTCGACGTAGACATCTGTCATCTTCAATCGATGGCAAATTTTCATGTTTTATTTAACCTTCTTCTTGTTCCATAAATGTAAATTACACAAATAGTAAGATTTATTTTGATAACTTAATTATTACAAAATCACCGAAATAAAACTAAACCTTTATGTATGGCAACAACGGAAACTATAGAATTGCTATAAAAATTTCAGACATGATATCGTTGTTTGTTGAGTCTAATAATGTATAAATAGGAGAGATTTGAGAATTCTGAGTGGGTTCGATTCAACAGAATGTCCTAAAATCTTTACTATTTAGTTGAGAGATTTCTATTTTACATAAAAATAAATGGTCTCGGATGTAAAATAGACAAGTCCTTCCAAACCTTAGTTCGCATGTTTTCATTTAAGTACAATCATGGCCCAAATTAGTAAATCTAAATCCACTCTCATTAATTGTTCTAATACTATAAATCTTGTTCTAACCTCAGATAAAAGAATTGGGGAGGGGGGTAGATTTCGGTGGAAAAATGTTGAGCTATGCAGTTTAGGAGTAATTAACCAAATAATCCTAACCAGTATATGTGCCAGTTCTGTTTTGCCCATCTTTTCTTTGTATTAAAAAAGAGATAGAATAAAGAATATTCATACTTCGAAGTGCTGGAATAGAATATTAATACTTGGAAAGGTCAGATTCCTAAATGTTTTGTATATATAGTTCCCTTTTTTCATTAGACCCCTTTTTACTTAGAGAAAATGATATATGATAAAAATTAAACAAAGAAAACGAGATGTAATGGATTAAATAAAGATTCTTAAAACCTGAATAAGGGTGAATATATGTTTCAAGAGAAGAATTTGACAGCAGTCTTGGTGGCAGCAAAATAAATAGAACCTTTAAAGAAAGAATCCGGCAAATACCTTGGTAGGCTTTTTTTGTGTGACGGAAGACACTAGTAATTGAAACTCTGGCAAAAAAATATATTTTTAGGAAGGAAGTGTGTAGGTAAAAATAGAAGTAGAGTAGGTTCTTCCTACTACATTTGCAGGTCACTTAGGTTTAACAACTGTAATTCAGATAAAAAAGAAGATAAGGATTAAGGATAGGAGATAAACCCAAAATGCGTGAAGGCTAGGAATAAAGTTAGAGAAAGTAATGGTGGGAGCCTCTCACAATTGATTCGATTCCGAAACTAATGGCCTGAAAAATATGTTCATTTCGCTGACTAAGCAACATTCCACGATGAAAATCTAATTTCTCTCACTAATGGAGCCATTTTTCAGAGTGGGGAAGGATGCAGGATGTGCAGTAGAGAACATAAAACACATTCACTGCACGGTAAAAATAAAAAGGAAAAAATAATGCTGAAAGCGACAAAATAATTGAGGCCAGTTGAATCGAAGCACAAAAAAATACATATAGATAGTGACCCATTGGCCGGAGTTTAGGTTTTGCGCCATAAACGAGTCAAGATCCAACTATTTACAGTTTCAGTTTATGGTTGCTTATCAATAGTTGCTTATCATTGGTTGGTACAATGAAAAAGTCTATCTTAAGTAAGTGAAGTAGAGTAACTGCACTGAGAGGTAGTTGAAGGAGTAGTCGGATAAGAAGAAGAGATCATTGTGTTTAAAGTCTCCTTTTCTACCCATGAAAGCCAAATGCAGCTCTTTGTCTCTATTACGGTTATTCTCCAAGTAGTCTCTTTCCTATTGAATCTGCCGCGAATTTACCTACATTTTTAACTGTTTTAACTTTAACTCCTACCAGGTATCGATCATCTCAAAGAAGATCGATACCTGATACATTCACGTTCACTACTGATGGTCATTCTAATCTTTATCTGCAACTTTTTACCTACAAAAGTACATAGAGCTTTCTCAATATTTTCCTGTAAATGATCACGTTTTTAGCTTTTGTGTTAGCAAAATATACGTTCAAGTTTAGCCTAAATACTTCATTTTTAAGTAAAAAGGAAAACATCAGCGAATTTAAAAAGCAGCCAATTTTGACATTTTAAAGTAGAAATAGCTGATCAAGACAATTCTTTGGCCTTTACAAGGTGTTCAATTAGTGTGTCGAGAGTTTGCGAATGTGGACCAAGGAAACAAGTGATAAGATGGCAATTGGTATAAATATGATTCGAAGAGATCCGAAGAATCATTGAATAGCATTTTAATTTTGTTTAGTGGACATTTCAAGATATAACAAGAACAGAAAGTAATATCAAGTAACTGAGACTACCATGAGCTTTAGGTTTAATGCATCAACACCCTACCCCCCTGCCTCTTGAAGATCTGGATCATGGTAAAGAAGTGAGTAAAGGCAAGGATTCAGAATTTGTAAATGATGATAAATAAGGTTGTAAACTATTCAATCAGCATGAATTAGTCGATTTAAAGCATTTAGTACGAGATTTGGAACTATCGAAAAAAACTTCATAACAACTAGCATTAAGATTGAATGAGAAAAAAGCTTGAAAAAATGAGCGAAAGTACCATACTTTTAATTCAGAAAGGGTGCTTTTTTCAGTAAATTCAAAGTGGAGGCCGCTATTTGTATTTCCATAAAATACAGGCATTACTGGATGAATTTGGAATTCCGATCTCCAACATAACTGAATGTGGCGACTGTTCACTGAATGATCAAAGCGTAGCTTATTTACACTGTCCTGTTAAAAACTAGCTATTTATTTGTTGCAATCCCAGTCTTGCCTTGAATTAGTCTTCCCAACTACATGGAGACATAAAGAGAGTCATTGAGTTTTTGCAGACCTCAAACACCAGGACAGTAGATAAGCATTGGCTTCCAAGGTGTGACGTAACACCTGGTGATCTAAACATTCTACATTAGCTAGTTGTTGACACAAATAAAATTATATTCACAACTCTGCGCATCAAACTGGGTCTCATGAAATAACTTGTTAGATGATTTACAACTGAAGTGGACTGTTTCAAATTCCTCTTTTTGGTATCTCTTCTCCTGTTTATTGAAAAAGTCGAAGTTATCAACATTTCATAAAGGCAATGTCAGAACTCGAAAAAAATGCTCCTTTATCTGAGAACACAGGAATTTTAAGTCGTGTCTTTATTATGCTGTTCATATAAGAATAGCGGTTCTTACGGATCTTTTAATGTAGCCCAAATCAATTAGATGGGAGAATGTATCAGGCGACTGTTTAAAGATTATTTTTTAGTTAGACCTATTGGGATTTTGACCCAGTTCTTTATCTATAATATAAGGAGATAATATTTTGTGGGCTTTAATAAATAAATGCTCTAACAAATCGAGTTTCCGGTCCATTTTATTATAACTCATCTTATTCCTTCCGTGTACCCATGGTAAATTTCTATTACGCTTTGAAGAGTTCTAATTTTATATTTTAAAGTTAGGTTTAGTAGTAAAACATTTGGGAAATTTAATGAACATTTAAGTTCAAAAGTATCGCCAATGAGAGTTAGAGAGTTGAGGTGAAGGGCTAAATGGATGCAAGGCAGAAAGAAGCTATGGAAACATGAGGTCAGCAGAAAAAAAACAGCTTCAGTGGGCCAAAGATCACAATAATTGGACACATGAACAAGAGTCTACAGTTATCTGGTGAGATGAAAGTAATTATCCGACGTGTAAGAAAACCTATCGCAGTGTTGTTTTACATGTAATTTTTGTAATTTTATTTTAATATATCTTGTAAGAAAATGATTTAAAATTTTAACTTTTTAATGATTTTAAAGATTTTCATCACTTTTCAGGATATCTTTTCGAGTGGGAAAGTTCGAACCATGGAGCTGTTTTCATCTTGTTTCAACATTTTCATTTTTTTGTCACAGAAAAATGAACTACATAACTTATACTACCATGGTTTCGCAAACTTTAGAGCCATCTATCCAGAAATTCCAACCCAAAAATAAAGTTATAAGTCACCAGGACAATCTCCTATACAATAGATTAGGCCACTCTTAGAATTGAGTTGCAAAAATGGGTGTTGCCTCTTTGAAGTTGCCAACACACAGATCCTAGACTTAAATCAAATTGACCATTTGTGGGCAGTGGATTGAAATGCAATAAGATTTACCATAACTTCAAATATAACAGAAATGCATGAAAGATTTAACTTCCAGGGAAGAAAAAAAATGTGAACATCTTGTAAAATCCATGCCACCAATAATAATGGCTCTAGTTAAAGCAGAATGGGTCCAGAGAAGTATTAAAAAAATGAAAAATAGACAAATATAATATATATACTGAATTAATTTACCACAAGTTTCTACTTACATTATACGAATGATTTGATAGGTAGGGTCCTTTATACTTTTTGACTTGGGTGTATAGGTATTTGGAAATATATGTGAGTTACTAGCCAATTGGAGTGAATAGAGCACAACGGGAAGCCTTACAAAATAAGCCTCCATATAATTCAACATGCCAAAGACTACATACACTCAGAAACCCGGTCAGAGACAAGAACTAGATGCTAGCTTGGTCAAGAAAGGTATGAAACTGCCTTGCACATTGTAAAGGCTATTGCGAAACCCGGTTCACACAGCCCCAAGAAAATACACACATAAAATTTATAGAAAACCAGGGATCTAAAGGCCTACCAGAAATTCACCAGAATTAATCAAGACGGTGCTAAATTATGAGGTATCCGCAAGGAGTTAAATAAATCCACACATAAAAGTATTTACAGTATTATTTACAACAAAATTAAAATAAAATAAATTAACTGTTAACAAATTATACGAGGGTCATCAAACGATGAGAAAAGGCACAAATGCTTAACACCATCGAACGACCACAAGTCGTTTTAACCAAAAAGTTATTCGCATACAAAAATGGGTTCTATGAATGAATTGTTTAAAGCCGAAACGACACGCACCGTTTAAGATGAAAATAGGCTTCGCTACTCTAGTGACAGGTGTTCCGGAATAACCTCCCTCTCTTACGTCCCTTACTCGAAGGCCCAAAATTACAAGAATAACACTTAATTAATTTAAAGGGGACGTAAGAAGAAAGAAGTACTCCCAAATACCTGATACCAGAGCAGTGAATCACTAACCCACGTCAGAAACCCAGGCGTAAGAGGCTCGGCGATGATTAGGAAATTCGACCAAGTCCACAGGGCTAAATGCGATGACGGTCTATGGAGAGGAGAATCCCACAGACGGTGATATCGTGGTTAAAGGCGACAAGACCACAGGACACGATGATTCGAAGGCTTAACGATCCGAGAGAAGGAATTCAAGATGACAGAATACCCCAAAGAGGAGATGGCGAGGTGACTAGGTGAGAGCTTTCACGTGCCTAGTGTGAACGGCTTTCCAAGTAGAACACTTGCAAACGTAACTTAGAAAAGCACAATTCAATGCAGCCAACAGAGGGACAGCGACAATGCTGGCAGGAATGAATGGCAGAAAATCCGCACTGCACGAAGGAATCCAGTACGGGTCTCCCAAAATTAATAACGTCAAGGTAAGTGACGGACAACGATTCAGCGGAGCAATCAGGCAGAATCCTCACAAAATAACAACTTAAAAGGGTTCACGGCCCCATTTATATTCTTCAGTCCGAAGGGGGAAAAGGGAAGTGGAGCACAAAGGATGGGGGCTGAGTCGCCTTCCCTATGCAATTATACTGGTAGATTGCAGAAGTTTCTGCCAAAAATGGTAGTCTCAAAGCCGATAGACCTGCGATAAACACAATAAACTTCGAGGGGCGGTTAATAAGTTTTGCAAATCGATAGGGAAAAACAGAGGAAGGAGGATGGCTGTTTGTGAGGGTGTTAGGACAAGTTATACCAAGTTAGGAACTGCAGCCGCACGCTCCTGCCTCGTCTATTTAAGAAGCAGTAGCTGATCGCAGATAGTTAGTCACAAATCTTTCAACAATGGAGAAGGTTGAGAACCGCGCAGTGATCAAATTTTAGACCAAAAAAGGCAAGAATGCAAAAGGAATCCATGAACGCATGGTCGCAGTGTACACCGACACCGCCCCTTCCTAAGCAACCATTGCTCGCTGGAATAGGGAGTTCCGCCATGGTCGTGAGTCCCTTGAAGATGATCTCCGTCCAGGACGCTTGTCAGACGTGACCAACGAGGACATTGAGGCCCGTTTAGAGAGGATGAGCCTCGAAAATTGACAGGTGAAGGGCGAAGAAATCGAGCGACAAATTGGAATATCACATGGAAGTGTTATCAACATCATCCACGACAATTTGGCCATGACCGAGGTCTCTGCCTGTTGGGTCCTTAGAAACCTCACGCCCCATGATCGACTTCAACGTCGTCAAAGTCCACAAGGCCAGAGTTGCACATGCTGCACTGCACGAGTGCGGATTCGAGGAGCTCAACCATCCTCCCTACAGTCCAAATTTGGCCGCTAGTGACTACTTTTATTCCACCAGCTCAAGGCTGCACTGAGTGGACGCCGGTTTGGGGACGATGAAGATGTCCAACTCGCTGTCCAGGAGTGGATTGAACAGCAGTCGAGAGATTTCTGGTTGTCGGGGATTCAAAGCCTCAGGGACAAGTGGCGCAAGTGCATTGAATTTTAAAGTTTAGTAACTTGTCTATCACTAAATGAAACTATTTCATTTTAAATTATTCATGCATTGGATCCTATATACCTTTATCATAAAAGATTCATCAAATTGTGTCAGCCCTACTTTCTAGAAGAATCGGCCTATCGATAATGTATTTATTAATGCACAAAAACGAAGATTTGGTAACTCACATTTTTTCAAATATGGCAGAAGATTTTGAACTGAGTAAAAGCGAAGTTTTTTAACTCCCTTTCATGCAGCGGAGAGGAATAAAGTGGAACACATATTTTAAATAAAGTTTTGATCTCATTAAGAAAACAGGTTTTATCCTTTCATGCTGATTTACATCCTAATATTATACAAAAAGCGGTTTGAATTTATAAAGACTAGAGGAAATATTGTTTGTCTTTTCACCTTGTTGGACTTGCGGGTAAAAAGTAGTTATTGAGTTTCCAACGCCACAAATCATAACTTGCAATTCGAACATAAAACCAACTTCTGATGTAGAAGAAGGATGCTTGAATTAGACAAACTTTGACAAGTTCTTTGACATTTTAGCTTCAGTGTAAGCAGGCAGTTTCTTTCCTTGACAAATATTTTTTAATGTTGTTGAGAAAGGTGTTACACCAGTGCAAACAAGACCACAAATAATCTTCGATATGCAAGTAAAAAGGTAAATTTCTGTAGAGTAAATTCTACTGAAAGAAGAATGTTAACTACAGAAGTGTGCTTAATGTCTTCTAGTGGCCAGTCTGTTCCACCATTCTTGGTCTTTTTAAGAGCTAGAATGAATTATAAAATTAAAGAAGCTGCTCGCCCTTGAATTAGCAGATGTTTTTCATTTTTACTGAAAGGTTTTGATATTTTTTTAGCAGACAACAAGCCTTCGACAGAGAATGCTGTATTATTGATTATGGCTCTAAATATGAGCCAGATAAAAAATAATTTCGATGACAAACCTGAAAATACAATTATGAAAATGTCGTAGAATAGGCTATCGACGATATACCATATATAACTATTCGTTAAGGGAATTTTTATATTTCGAGTGCGTGGTAATCTGATAGACCGAGGTTAGTTCAAAAAGGGTGGGGGGGCCTGGAGAGGCTTATTTATCTTCAATATGCTTAAGAAGTGGAACGGAACACAAGGATAAATAATATGGCTACCATTAATAAAATAGACTTTTATTAATTAAACTATCAACAACACACAAAAAAAATGTTTACATAAACGGGGAATGAAAAGAGGTCGTAAGAATATCTGACTAATCTGAGGATTAGGATTTGGAGAGATTTAAAAAGGTAAACAAACAAAAAATAAAGGGGGAAATAGTTTGCTAAACCATTTAAAGCACAGGGTTGCGCTGACAAAAGGTTCAATGATTAAAGGTAATGCTCAGCTTACGTAATTACATAGTTGTTATGCAGAGGAAGACGATTCCTAAAGAATCTTCGGTCTAACTGGCGATTTTCAGCAGAAGGGTTCTTCCGAGGGTTGTCCTTAACGAGGGGGGAGGACTGTCTTCGAGGAGTGAGAGCGAAGTGGGGCTCGGAAGTACGAGCGATCTTTGTAAAAGCAAATCAGACATGTTCTAGATGAACAAAGGAGGTTATTGTTGAAACCAAGCGTTCTACTGAAGAACGTTAAAAGGGGGGGAATTAAATTATCCGGACGTTATGTCTTGGGAACGAGAACTGTTTCTTGACGAACGGGCTTGAAGAACATTGCTGTTCTAACGTTGTTCTCTTTCTGAACAACAGGGGGCGGGGAGGTGAGAACTGTTTCTTGTCAAACGGGCTCCAAGAACAATGGCTGTTCTAACGTTGATCTCTTTCTGAACAACAGGAGGGCCTTGTTGACTTGGCGTCTCGAAGGGCACGAACCTTGGCACTCAAGGGATATTGTCCTCTTCTGGATAATAGGGGGTTTCTTGGCAGAGTTCCTAGGTGCACAAGGGAGACCGGATCGGCTTGATGCCTCGCGAAGATAATCTGGATCTGCTTCAATTGGGAAAAGCTACGGTATAAATAGCCGGAGCCATCTCCATGGCGTAGGGGATAACTGAGTGGGGGACTTCGGGGAATGTCCCGGTGGCGCCTGGGAAAATACCTTATCTGCCCTTAAGCCTAATTCAATCTGGCGAGATCAACGTATGGAGGCGAAACTGGAGAGTGAACCTTCTTGATTAAACATTAGCTATGATGGGAGATAACGCGCTCCTGCTTCCTCTCGCAGGCACGATGCACGTGGGTAAGCATGTGGGAAAGCATGGTTAACATGTGATAAAGGCTGGAAAAAGCGGCCTCAGACCGTTCTATCACAGAAAACATTCTATATTTGATAAAACACTTTGCTACCAATTGGATGCTTCCTTCATGAAACCACTGAATCGGGTGGTGAAGGTTGTTGAAAGATTCCTTAAGTTCAATTAAGGCAGGCAAGTAATCATTTGTAAACTAATTGAACGGTTAGATAGGGAAATCTACGGACTGTTGTTCCAATCACGACTATAAATGGCTTTAAGAACACGATTTTCTCCATTAAATAGCATATTTGTGGCAAATCTGATTTATACTTTCTAACCTGATGGATATTCAATTAAATACTCAAGAGGAAAAAGAGCACCATGACGACCTGTTTAACCCGCCATTCATGGGTATTGTGAATGAACCTGACCTAGAAAATTTACTGGGACAGAAAATCCGAGCTGGCTGAATTGGTCTCTCAGGTTTAAAGTGTATCAGCATCTCTAAGCCAGTTGGTTCACTTCGAAACATACTTTCTTCGATAAAACTGTTCAATACTCTACGAAAAAAGAGAGACAGGGCCCTAATATCAAAATCTTGTTTTTACATTTTCCCCATGCATTCATATATTTACAGGAATAAAGAAAAATACTTCGCTCTAGCACAGGAGTTACAAGAGAAGGAGCGAAAGAAAAAAAAACGAACAAAAGAATGGCACAAAAGAAATATAAGCAAATCAAATGAAAGTTAGGAAACCTTGGGTTAATAATAGAGGATAGAAATTGATCCAAGGGCTTTTATTCAAAGCAAGTTTGGTAATTCTTTGAGAGGGGTAGCTAGGTTTGATGTACCCTTTGCAAGAAATGTGCAAAAGATCAATGTACAGGAGTAGATGATAAAGAGGCACAGGTATTTTTGTGTGATTTATAACCCAAAGAACCTGTTATTTTATATTTGAGGGTTAAGATGGACCCCAGGGGTTTATCTTACCCTGTGAATTTTGATAAAGTATTTAAAAAAATTGGATTTTATAATATCTCCTGTTTCTTTATTTTTTACCTAAAACCCCAAACCCAAGCCGAATTATATAAATTTTTCTTCAAGACTAATTATTGTAAGCAATTCGTCTTACCCCACCCTCCCCAATTTACTCTTTTTCATGAATTGCTTTCACTTTTATTGTTTTCATCATTCAAAGCAGAATCGGTGATGCTGGTTTAGTATGTGGCCTAGCAGTTAGAAGTAGCCTGCCCCAGGAGTTCACTGGTTTAATATGTGTCCTACCTGCATACTAAATCAGCGAACTATGATTTAGGTTGTGTTAATATGCAAACTCACATTTCAAAGCTTTAGTATTCTTTGTAATTGGTTAAATGACATCAGTTTACATACACTCTCATAAGATGCTGTTGCGTGAATTTTACAGCACTGTTTCTGCCATTGAAAAATGCGCTTCCTTGTTTTGAAGAGTAAATGGACTTTTTCGTGGATTCAAAATTTGACCTAAATGTGATGGACCCATAGCACTGAGAAACAAGGAATCTCGTGGCCACGACAGGATGGTTTAAAGAGGGAGGAGAAATGGATGTTAAGCAAGTAAATCCATTTGCACTCTGTCGTAGGATGGACTCTCGACGATATACCATATAAAACTATTCGTTGAGGGAACTTCTTTAATTATCTTTAGGGTGCGTGATTGTCTGGCGGGCCGATATTAAGTATCTTCGATATGCTTACGAAGTAGAACTGAGCTCAAGGATAATGAAGTTGCTATCATTAATAAAATAGAGTTTTATTAATAATAACTATCAACAAACACAAAACGGAAAATATTGTCATAAACAGAGAATGGAAAGGGTCGTGGGGGCTCGGGCTAATCCGAGGATTAAAGGATTTCAAAGGGTAAAACAAATATAGAGTTAAAGGGATGGGATGGTTCAATAAACCATTCGAAGCACAGGATAGAATTGACAAAAGGGTTAAATTCTCAAAGGTGACGTTTGGCTTACGTAACTTTATACTAGTGGTGTAGTGGAAGGCGACGTGAAGGAATTTTCGGTCCGCTGGCGAGTTCAAGCCGAAGGGGGGGGGGGATAAGATGATCCTGACGTGGGGTCTTGGGAATGAGAACCGTTTCTAGACGAACGGCTTGAAGAACAATGGCTGTTCTACGTTGTTCTCTTCTGAACAACAGGGGGGGTGAGAACCGTCTCTTGTCTACGGGCTCAAGAACAATGGTTGTTCTAATGTTGTTCTCCTCTGAACAACAAGAAGGGGGAAGGGTGAGAACCGCTTCTTGGCAAACGGAATAAAAAGAACAATGACTGTTCTACAGGGTTCTCTTCTGAAAAACGGGGGAAGGGTTAGAACCGTTTCTTGTCAACGGGGATCGAACGAACAATGGCTGTTCTAACGTTGTTCTCTTTCTGAACAACAAGGGGGAAGCCTTTTGGACTCGGCGTGACAAAGGCTCAAACTTTGGCACTCAAGGGATTTTTTCCTCCTTCTGGAAAAGTGATGATGAATCTCGAGGTCGAGGTCCCTTGGCGCACAGAGTGAGAGAGGGTCGTGGTGATGTTTCGCGACGAAAATCTGGATCTCCAATCTAATCTTAGTGGTAAAGTTTCCATCTAAATGGTTGAGACACTCCCTTTGCGTGGGGGAGAATGGAGTGGGAACTTCGAGGGAATGCACAGCCGAGGCTGGGAACAATGCCTTATCTGTCCATAAGCCTTACTCAATCTGGCGAGGTCGGCGTATGAAGGCGAACGGGGGGACGATAACTTACTTGTTTAAATATTGACATCGGATGGCTGCGATAAGACGCCAAGCTTCGAAGCGAAGATGCACGTGGGACTATCGGGGTTTTAAAATAATATGTAATAGGAGTTGAAACTAACGCTGCCTCAACCCGTTCTATCACACACTCGTAGCAACTTTTTTACATATATTGTAGGAAGTAGGCTCTTGCTATACGAAATATTGGAATTACTGTACCTGTAGAGCATTAGATTGGGAGTAGAGGAAGTATTTTCTTTAACTGGAAGGAGGAAAACAACAGTAATGGATTGGTTTACAGTAACTATTGCCGTGAAGTGTGTTCAGCAATAGTTCAGGTATAAAAAAGGGGTCTGATGAAAGGTGATGAAATACACCAGTGCAAATAGATAAAGTTCGCTTCGCAAGAAACAGAAAATAAAACAGGGCCGTATGTTAAATGGAGATTATTCAGCTGCAGAAGAAGATGAAAATGTTGTTGGAAATAATGGCAATCATGGGCGAAGAATTGACGGTCAATGGGTGTTGGGTTTGATTCGAGGACAAGATGTGCGCTATTTTTATGTGGAAGTGCACAATGCTGAGATGTAAAAGCAGGTTCAAACATTTATACAGAGTAGTGGGCCTCTTATCGCCAACTCCAGTGACTGGGACTTCGCCCTGAAACCGTAAATCATCAACAGCACTACGTCAATCCTGATAGTGGTGTAAAACTCAGTCAATGGAGCGATCTTGGCTGCAGAGCAAAATCAACATTGTAAATTAATGCGGGGACCCAAGTCATCACCTCCAAGGGCAATTCTAATGCGGTGATCCAAGTCATCACCTCTAAGGGCAATTCTAATGCGGTGACCCAAGTCATCACCTCCAAGAGCAATTCGATGAATACTGCTGCCATGTGGCAAAGGGAGATGATGCTGATTTATTTTTATGTATGCTTCAAAATATTCGACAGATTTTTACCTACCCAAATTATTTTTTAATTGACTATAAATGGTAAAAACAAATAATAATATATTTATGTATATCTTATTTTACCCTTGGGATATGGGTATTGTGCATTTTGATTACGTAGGCAACATAAAACTTATTATGCCACATACTAAACTCGAATCACATGGGTAGGCGACATACTAAACCGACACCGAATCGGCTTCTATGTATTCTCCATGTTTATATGATTCTTACATAAATAAATGCAATATTGGTAAAAAGGAAGAGAATTTGTAACCATATTAATTATAAACGATAGCAACCATATTTTCTTTAGTGGCAAATAATTAGGACTAGATTCTGGGAAAAGTCCCCCAAAGCGCATAAACATCTCTCTTAAGGGCAATGAGTCTCCTGAAATAGGCCTTTTATAATCAATGAGGGAAATCAGAGACGCCATAAAGAAATTTCAGTGGAAGCTTTTAATACCTGAAGGAAGGCCCCAAGTTCCATGACTTTTTTGAAGCTGCTTCTCGTTCCTTCGGGCTAAAAATTCTTTAACATAAATTTGTTGTCAAATATTTGCCGGATTTAATCATGTTATTAATATCCATTGTAAAAATAATGAAAATGAGCATTTCATTGATGTTATTTTCTAATCTTCACAATAATCACGAGGAATTTGCAGGTTGTACCAGAGAGCGTTGCGGGCACAAGATATCCACGGTCATTACTACTTTCGATATTTATATATTCATTATAAATTAGCTTTTAGTGTCTATATGGATGAAGGATAAATAATATTCCACCTTTATTTAATTAAATCCAAAAAATATCACCCTCCGAAATTTTTGATTGGAAAAAGCCTTTATCAAATTCAATGTGAAAAAAACAAAGAAAAGCAAAATAACCTTTAAATTGACCTGATTAATTAAAATGCTCCCTTTTCAATTAAAATGAATAAATTTGTAATTTCTTCAATTAAATGTTTCCATTAAAGTTAAAGTTAATTTATATTTGTTTCCCTGGATTTTTATTTTTAAATAAGAAGAGGAATAAAAGCCAAGAAAAGAGAAATGGGTAGTTATGTACATACATACCCCAGGGCTGTTTAGTCTGCGTCAGAGTCGGAAGCAAAAATACTGCTGATGGAGTCGGAGTCGGTAAAAATGTTCCGACTCCAACTCTAACCTCAAAATAAATTTAAATAATCCCATTTTAGACAGAATTTTAACATTAATTTATTTTAAGAAATTAGAAGATTTTTATTTCTAATTCTCAACTATTTGTGTTGATTCTAATTTTCTAAATAAAAAAACATAAAATGGCAAAGAAAGCAAATACTAAATCTAATGTTTTTCAATATTTTGCATTGAGTACCGATGAAAAACATTTTATTTGTCAATTTATGATAAAAGACGATAGTGGGGAAAATTAGGCAATGCACAAATTAGTTGTTTTCTTCTGGTTCGGATAAAAATGCACCAACCAATGCATTAGTTGTGAAAGAAACAAATCCTTAGAGCTCTTACACTCTAAAGAATTAGAATTGTCAAGGAGAAAGATAAGAGTTGCAATAAAAATCTTCTAACAATATCAAACTAAGCAAAAGAGAAATCTACTGAAGGACAAACATCACTTACACCATTCTTGAATTCAGAGAAAGTTACCTTAACAATTTATTCCCAAACAAATTTCTCCTGGTAATCACAGCCTTTGTCGTGGTACGCCACGCTGTACCATACACTAACTACTCCTATATTTTGTTAGAAGGTGACTCAATCACCTACTGCAACGCGAACCGTTGAAGGACTGTTCGCCGGGATTAACGACCTACTAGGAGGTCAAACATGAGGCGTTGGGTTTCAAATCCTTAATAATTAAACACAGTGCATAAATGGTAGGCCAGATTTACTTAAATAGGCCGAGAGTATCGTTCAAGGTTAGTTAAAGATGAAACAACAAAAAATAATTTTATTTACAAAGATCAAAATAAGAATATTAATAGGAAAATGCGAATTATTTAAATTAAAATAGTTTCTTAATAATTATTATGAGGAGGGACTATCAAATAGATTCAATTAATTAATGTTACTAGGCTCAGATCAAAAGGGGGGAACTTAAGAATACTAATAATGGAGGGGGTTTCAGTCTTATGGGTTGGTGACTTCGAGGAAGGCCCTTCGTGCGATGAGGCAAGTAGGGAACGATCCGATGAGGCAAATGGCGCAGGATCCGATTTTGGCAAGTGGGGCCCAGTGCGAATAAGGCCGGTGGGGTACGATCAGATCCAACATTCAGATGAAGATAGCTAATCTTAAAAGATGACTTTCGACGGGAAATGTGTCAATTCTCGTAATTCCACTGGAAGAGCAAACTTGTTTTCCTCAAAGGTAATCAATGGGGATTTTCTTCGGTTCGATTAAACGAAGGAAGAGTGTTGCGCAAATTCAAAGGCTTGCCGTTCACAGAAGTTACCAATTGACTAGGGTAAATCACGCTCAAAAAGTCTTGCTTGTCGGATAACGCTCACGGAAATAGACCAGACGATGGGGAAGGCATTGGTGTGCGTGCTAGATTTCTCGAACAAGAGTAAAACCCGAATATTTTTATACCCATTTCTGAGAAGGAAGGGAAAATTTAGAGAAAGGAGTCACAAGCTCGTATTACGTAAATCGCGAATAGGGCGTTTTACGGCAATATAGGTGAAACCTAACTTTTCCTAAAATTAACTATTCAAAAATTATCCCACTAAAACTCTTCCTACACGGTTACGACGTGTTAATCTTTCTAATCCGGCTGGGGATTAACTCAAATACTTCAGTAAATGAAATACATAAACACAAAAAACGTGTCACCACAATAATCTAAATTTTAAATAGTTAATAGACTAAAGTTCCACTGATCTAGAACTAACTTGAACGTAATTCAGCCAAAATTGAAAAATAAAGAAACTTCAGTAACGAGAGGGAACTACTAAAACTCCAACCGAATGTAAATCAAATAAACTGATTTACTATGTAATATACCTCACACACTTGACACCAGTTTTTATAATATAGAAGTAATATATATAAAATATCGTGGTACACCACTCTATACCATACACTACTCCTATATTATGTGGTGGGTAGGACTTAATCCCTCACTGCAAACCCAATCGTTGAAGGACTGACTAGGAGGGCAAACTTTAGGCTTTATGTTTCAAATCTGTAATAATCAGAGAGAATGCATAACACTAGTCAACAATGATTTTGGGACTTGGGTATTAGCTTGTGGTTATACTAAATCGATTATGCTGATTCTGAATCTGCAATCAGAGTTCTTCTAGCACGTAAGTTTCCTAAGTTAGATACATAAGCTTGAGTTACACAGATAGGCAGAGTTGCTTCGGCTACCGTAGTGAGAGAATGTGTTGTGTGTGTGTTTGGTTCCTGTGTTACACTCCTGCTTTATCACGTTCTCATATTTAGCCATTATAGTAGTAGTGTTGAAATGGTATTTACATACAGTGATTAATTGCATTTTTCTTTCAGACTTATCTTTTAATTCATTTGTAAATGAAATAAGATTGTACAAAAGTATATAACAGGATATATACGAACTAAGTAGAAAGCACGAATCGGCGAGGATGTATAAATAGCCCCGAAAACTTTTGTTATATCTGTGGAAGATATAATCCAAGCAACCAGCGGAATAATTTAGATAAAAAAGTGAAAAACTGCATACAATTATTATTTTACTTGTAAAGTTGGTCACCAAGACAAGCCCTGAGCACCTCACAAATATTGTACTGTGTGTCATACGAGGCGCACACAGTGGTTAAATGGCAAACGGAAGCGTATGCCTTTTGCTGTACCAATGGTGTGACGTGAGCCAACAAATCATTTTTTTTATTGCTAATTTTGTCTGACAAATATTACCTGATTCTCAAATAAGAAGAAGTAAAAAAATTGTATATCCAGATCGTAAGTCAGCTATAAAACCAGTCCCCTATAATATATACATGCCAATAACAGTTACTCCATCAGCTAGTGCAGTTAAAGAAGATAATTCATCACCTAAAGAGGAGGATATAAATCACGATGAAATATATGAGGCTGATTCTAAGGAAAAGAAGATCCAGTTGATAATCAACAAAGATTGAATGATTTGGTGAGGGATTTGTCATTGACAAAGAAGAACGCAGAACTGTTGGGCTTCAGACCTCAGCAATGGAATCTTCTAGAGTACAATGCCAAAATATCTTCTTTCCGTAAACGCCCTGAGGCCTTAGCTGCAATCTATAAAGAAGAAGATGGTGTTTGTTTCTCTACTGATGTTAATTGCCTCATGAACCAGCTAGGAAACGAGCATTTACCTAATGAATGGATATTATTCATCGATGCAATCAATGCTAGCCTCAAAGCTGTCTTGCTACACAATGGTAACAAAATACCTTCAGTTAATGTTGCACTTATTGTTGGGATGATAGAGATATATGACTCAATCAAATTTATTTTGGAAGGTGTTCATTACTCCCATCATAAGTGGAATATCTGTGGTGATCTAAAATTAATTTCTTTACTTCTTGGACTGCAGCTACGAGTATTACATAACCGTACATCAAATAGCTCTTGCCTGTTGGGTCCCTAGAAACCTCACACCCTATGATCAACTTGAACGTCGTCAAAGTCCACAAGGCCAGAGTGTCACAAGCTGCCCTGCGCGAGTGTGGATTCGAGGAGTTCAACCATCCCCCACTACTCTCCAGATTTGGCCACTAGCGACTACTTTTTATTTTGCCAGCTCAAGGCTGCACTGCGTGGACGCCGGTTTAGGGACGATGAAGATGTCCAGCTCCCCATCCAGGTTTAGATTGAACAAGAGTCGGGAGAATTCTGGTTGTCGGGAATTCGAAGCCTCAGGTACAAGTGGCGCAAGTGCATTGAAGTCGAGGGTAGTTATATTGAAAAATAATAAAACATTTTTCCTTATATCTCGTTTCCTTATACCCAAATTGCAAAACTTATTGACTGCCCCTCGTAGGATATACAAAGAATATGTGCTTCTTATGCTTATAGAACACCAGCGATGACAGCAATCATTATATTGTCAAAAAGTGGCCCGAAACAGAAGAACACATGTCAAGCATATGCCTTTGGTACATCTACATAAGATCTACCTCTCACCAATTCATATCAAACTTGGCCTTATCACGAATTTTGTTAAAGCAATGGCCCATAATTCTTATGGATTTGAGTATCTCAAAGAGAAATTTGGTGCAAAGTAAACCGATGCTAAACTTAAAGCTGTCATTTTTGTAGGGACAGAGATCAGAGAATTCATACGTGACAGGGAGTTTAGAAAGAAACTAACTCCACTTGAGTTGGCAGCATGGGATTTATTTGTCCATGTAATGCAGAACTTTCTTGGAAATCATACTGCAGAAAACTATAAGGACCTAGTGGACAATATGCTGATGGCTTATCAACGAATTGGGTGTCGGATGTCTCTTAAGATGCATTTCTTGTATTCGCATCTAGATGTCTTTCCATCTAATATGGGTGCTTTTAGTGACGAACATGGGGGAAGGTTCCACCGAGATATCACAATGATGGAAAGCAGGTATCAAGGCCGCTTCAACGAAAACATGATAGATGACTACCTCTTGTTCCCACAACGAGAGGATCCCATATCCACGTACAAGCAGGAGAGCAAGAGTCTCAAATAAATATATTGTCTGGGTCTGCAAAAGGAAGTACATAATGCCAAAAACGGTGCCCCTATTCTAAACCTTTACCCAGTAACGTCTTTTTCTTCTCAAACCCGTAATAATTATATCATTAATTGATCCAATGTGACAAATTGAGCCAAATAGCCTAGTTGCATAACTCAGGAACAGACTTGGAATCAGCGCCCCAGATTAAGTTAGTTACAAAACATTTACTCAAGTAGCATAGACAAAGTTAAAATTTGTTGGCTAGTGTAATTGGATGGCGAGATGTATTTGAATAGGCTGAGATTATCGTTCAAGGTTAGCTAAACAAGAAATAACAAAGATATTATTTTATTTACAAAGATCAAATTCAGGAATTAAAATAGGCGAAAGGGAATTTTTTAAATTGAAATAGTCTGTGATAATTATTATGAGGGATTCGCACAGAGAATTAATTTAACAATGCTACTAAGCTGAGAACAAAAGGTGGAAATTGACAATACTAATAATGCAGGGAGTTTAATTCTTACGGGTTAATGACTTCGAGGAAGGCCATTCGTGCGATAAGGCAAATGGGGAACGATCCGATGAAGAAAGTTGGGCACGCTCCGATGAGGCAAGTCGGATACGGTCCGAATGAGTCTTGTGGGGCACGATCGGAACCAACCTTCCGATGAAGATAGTTAATCTTCAAGATATCCTTTGACGGGAAATGTGGGAATTCTCGTAATTCCATTGAAAGAGGAAAGTTGTTTTTCTTAAAGGTAATTGGTTTGATTAAACGAAGGGAGGCTATTGGGAAATTTAAAGGCTTGCCGTTTACAGAGGCTACCAATTGACTAGAGTAGAATCACGGCGGAGAAAGTCTTGCTCCTCAGATAACTCCAACGGGACTTGAAGAGACGATGGGGATGGCTTTGCCCTGCGTGCTGGACTCTTCGAACTTCAGTCCAACCTGAGTATTGTTTTCCCAATTCTGAGGGGGAAGGGAAAATTCCGAGAAAGGAGTCACAGGCTCCAGACATCTTAATCTGGAGGCGGAGTGGATTTAACATTTAAAAGCAAGGTGCGAGACACAGCGGTTCTTTCTCGCCTCGTACCGCTGGGGAGGAGGCTTGGGACGAGTTCGAAAGGTTGGGGAATATTTCCCCAATGCGCTCAGCAGTCGAAAATTTGCCAATGTTCCCGAACAAGAAGTGGCGTTTACTAATTGTGGGATACAATCTCACGTGGTCTCCAAAAAACTTGAGGAGGTTTAGAGATTGTTGTTTTACAGCCTCATTTATGCAACTCTTTCCGGATCATTTGAACCGTCCTCAGATTGACATGCAAGTAAATGGAGATCGCAGCATTGGAGAACCTAGCCTAAATCACAGGCAGCAGAGCTTGTTTTTGCCGTTTGATGAAGATAGAATTAAGCACAATAATTTATTAATTCAAAGACGAGGTACATTGACTCTAATAAATAGTAAGAAGAGGAACAAATGTCAAACAACCAGCATATATATATATATATATATATATATATCGGTTTATGTTGGGAGTATCTTCTCGTCTATACATCTTTTTTTAAAGACTAGGTTGTATTTTGATTTTATCAATTTTATTTTTAAACGTTCCAACTGACGAATGCAGTTTTTTTGTATCTGGTTGGAGATAACAGATCAGTTGAAGAAGATCCATTTTATTTTTTACAACTAATTTGAATTTTGGCCATGAACTTTCGCCCTTCTTAAGGCAACTTCAGGAGGAAGTCTTCTTTATTTTTGAGGCTGCGTTGATTTGGTGTTTTTCATTTGTTTTGCCCCCTTTACTGGTGAGGTAGCTCATTGGTGGTCGTGAGCAGCAAAGAATGAAATTGACTTTCATTATTTCGTGCTTTTATAGGGCAAAGTTGGAGTACCATGTTCCTTTAGCAGAAAAGGTGAAATACTCGCTGGAACTCGTGCGTTGAGTGTCAATTCTGGGGCTAATCTCTTTAATGTGGTAACCATCCAGAATCTTCAAGCGGTGAAGGTCAGGGTTTCTTCTGGGTATGGTAGAGTTTCTCTTGAAACTTGTGCGTTATGCTTTTCTTTGTAGTGTTTTTTTATTCTTATTTCTTGCAAATGCATCGTTTGCCCCGGTTAATGGTAGTAGTGATATTACCTATATAATGGTTATTTGGATGAGGTTTGCTGTCCTCATGGGGGCATTGGAATTTGTATACCACGTTTGTAGCATTTAAGTTTGATTGCTTTTCGCGGAGGTTGTTTATCATTAATAAGTTGCTTACTTTTGTGTATTTATAATAAATTCGCAAAGATAACTTGTTATTTTATAAAATAGTGTTACTTTTTATGATATATTGAAGTATTCTTACGTCTGTTTGGTAAGCATCCGTCATTTGGTTCTTGTAGTAGAGTGGTATTAGTTCTTTTTCTCTTCCCTCCTTTACCTCAAACTTGGATTTGAGGATTATCTTCTGTAATTTGTCGAATTCTCTTTTTGAGTAGCCATTATTGATCTGGATCTGTTTTGATCTTCAAAATTCTTCATCAAGTGCGATACACATTCAGCAGTTCTTGGTGGCTGTTCTTATGTATGAGCTCATTACCGATTTTTGATAGTTCTCTGTGCACTCACTTTTGGCGTTAAGTCATCGATTGAAGTCTTTTGTTTTCGAAAATATTTTTAATTTTTTTTTCTTAAGAGCTTTAGGAGGGGGAAGGGGAGGGAGAGTTACAAGAAATTTGAAAAAATATGAGGATTCTGACTCGACTTTGTAAAACAAACCAAGGGAGTAAAATTTGTGGTGTCCACTTTTGACACCACTTATAAAATGAGGATGCCATTATTTTCCTCGATTTTTTTTTATATAATTTTTATTATGTTTCTACATCCATTTGAGATCATAATGTGAACCCTTTTTAGGCAGAGGATCCAAAGGGCACTATGTTCTTAAAAACAGACGAAAGAATTTTTTGGCCATTTGTCTATCTATTTTCTGTCTATATTTCTATTCTCCTGCGTTTCCAAAAATCATGTGAGGGCACTTTCAGACTCGCATTCCTCCCTAGACCATTTGTAAGTAATGTTTGGCTTCTAAACCTTTCCCCAAGGGAACCATGGGCATCTTTTTAGGGCATTCAAAGGGCCTCCTAGTGGCTGTGTTGGGCCTTTGTGTCGGAAATTTTGTCTTTTGTTGCCAAAAAGTTGTTTTTGCCTTTCATTCAAAAACTTAGTCCTTTATGCCAGTTTTTCCTACCGCGGCAGTCACTATATTGGTGTCTGTGGCGCATAGTGCTCATTATGCCAGGTGGAATGAGTCAAATAAGTTTAAAACTACACAACCAGTGACAACCCATATATACTAAACAGTATGTTATACACCTCAATAAATAAATATATATATATATATATATATATATATATATATATATATATATATATATATATATTATATTTATTTAAATAAATATTCTACTCGTCCCTTTCACTTGTGTGGGTAAATTTGCCAATTATTTTTGTATTATATTCGGTGATTTATAAAATATAATCCCACTGTAAATCTCAACGGTGTTTTTGGTGTAGATTAAAGTGTTAAATGAAATCTCAGAATCGGCCGTAAATTCAGGCGTGGCTAAAAGATTCTTAACTTTGAAACTTCTGAGAAAATATCAACAAATTATTGTTAATTTAAGAATCATAATAAATCGTAAACACTAGGAATGTTACTGATACTTTTCTCTGAATCTCTGACTCTTAATTCAGATGACATTTTTGCTTTGTCCACCAATGATTATTCGTTTCAATGAAGTTGCAGTAGTCAAATGAGAATTCTTGAACAAGAAAAATGCACCCCTTAGGATCTGAATATCAAAAACGCGAAATATTTCTGAAATAAAAAAATCTAGTCTCCATTTCGCTATTAATTTTAATGCAGAGCTCTATCATTTGAGGAGGGTCAGAGATATTTCTCCCTCTCTCTCTCTCTCTCTCTCTCTCTCTCTATCTCTCTCTCTCTCTCTTTCTCTCTCTCTCTTTCTCTCTCTCTGTATCTCTCTCTCTTTCTCTTTCTCCTGTTTATTTTTCCGTCTTGTGCTTGATTTGATTTTAATCTTCATCTGATTTGGAGATGAACTTACAGACACATTTTAAAATTGACTCATTGATGATTCAAAATTCTTTAGTACTTGCAAAAGAGTAATAAGATTAGTTTTTCGGCTTGCAAAATATTGTAAAGAATGTTTACATGTTTAAGCGCAACCTAAAAAAAAATTAGAACTCAAAAATTAAACTCTATCTTAAAGTGCTCTTTTGAATCAAATAGACTAGCATAAGATTTTCTCATCCCAGCCATCTTCCTCCTGAGTTTTATTCACACACACACTATTAGCTCTTTTTCTTTCTTTAACAATATCAACACTCTGAAAATGAAAATTCTGGCATCACGAACATCACGAATTAGGCTATTTCGTATCGGAGATGTATTAATAAAAAAGGCGAAGAACCCAAACTAAGATAAAACTTGAAACGAAAAAAAGTTAGAGAAGAATAGAAAAAACAATTGGTTTGAAGTTCATGACTCCTAATATGCTAATCAGTTCCCATGAGTTTAAATTTACGACCCAAGTATAGGTTAAGGCCTCAAACTTAGGCTTCTGTTTAAACGCTACCTCTGAGTTTCCCGAACGCTACTAGAAATCACTCATTAATGCCTTAGTTAACAGGGAAATTTCTGATTCCTCCCGGTGGATGGCTGTCGATCTTGAACTGAAGAGGGCTTCCCGCGTTCTGGTCAACAACGGCTACCCACAGGAACCATCGATGCCACTATAAAAGAAAACAATGATCTTGGCCGCCTAATCTGGTGTCTGGTATACACCGAAGAAAAATGCCATCGATCTTTTTTACAAGGCTAATATGAACAGAAGCTACCGTGAAGACGAAAAGGTCCTCAAAGCCATTTTACATCAAAATATCACCCCAATCGACCCTAATACGGATATAAACTTATAATATTTTACAAGACCAAGAAAACAAGTAGTTACCTAATGAAGAACAGCTCTCTCCCTCCGACGAGCGAACTTCAGAAGACTAATGTCGTGTACGAGTATTCGAATAAAGACGGTGACTACGAACACCGCAATTCCACAACCTTGTTGAGGCGACTGACAGCTCACCTACAGGATTGGGAAATTAGAAAACATGCCCAGTCTCACAGCACTACATTAACTCGTGAACGCTAAATAAGAGCACATCCATCATAGTGAGAGTACAAAACCACCGAAAATTGCGAATGGCCAAACGCAGTCATTATCCAAATGAAGAAACCCGCAATTAATGTGCAACTTCAGCCCGAAACCAAACTCCCGACAACTCGGTGGCTCTGCGTCGACCGCCGCTAATACGAAATCGCGATTCGCTTTACCTATTGAACATTATCTGAACTAAAATTTTTCCTTGAATCTGTTTCGTTATTTTGTTACTTGTTATAAGAGTAGGTTTGGGTAGGAGATAGAGATAGGGTGTGCGGACAAATGGCTGAAAATAGGTAAGTGGAGAAAAGAGAAAGAATTGTGGTAGGGTGCAAAGAGATGCTAGGTCCTGGTGATGAGGCCTATCACTTCTAAGTATTTTTGTTTTGGTGGTTCCTTTGTTGTCTTTGAGTTAGTCTATATATATATATATATATATATATATATATATATATATATATATATATATATATATATATATATATATATATATAAATATATATATATACATATATATAATATGGCTTTCAAGCCATTTTTCTTCAAAAAACAATTAATGTCCTTGGGTATAATATGCTCATTTGCTGTTATGGTAATAAGTAGTTTATTAATTACTTTAGTGTTGTGCTTAGTGTCTTTGTCTTTTTTCGTATATCTTGTAGCGAGTGTAAATCGTGTTTTTTGTTTGTTCATGCTTGTCTTTTTCAGTAAATTTGGGTCTTCATCGGTGAATTCTTGTAAAAATCGGTGACGTTTCACAATTACGTAATCTTTTTCTTGGTTGTTTTTTTTATTTGGTTTAGGGTAAAAAATATTTCTATTCTCATGTGTAGAACGGCACTTCTCATCAGCCAGCTAAAACCCCGGTGGTGCTTGGAAATCTGGCGCGACTTATTTCTCTTTTGATCTGGTGAATAATTTGGACGATTCATCGTCCAATTCACGATTAACCATTTCCTGCATGTACCTTGTCCGTTCTTTTATGATAATGTTAATGCGACTTAACCCCGCCTCCTGGTGCAGCTCTACCTGGCGTCTTCTCTCTGTCTATATTTACCTATAATTAGTTATATACATTTATTCTGCCAAACTTGTAGATTCCTCTTTTGTGTCTTCGAGACACACATGGAAGCGTAAGCTGGGTATAGCAGCGTCGATCTTACAAGTGCATTCTAGATCTTTTTCTTATTGCTTTGACAAAGAGTCCTGAACCTGTATAGAGTTTTAACTACAGAATGGACCTGGGTGATTCTTTCTTGGACGTGCTTCTTGTACCCCGATGAAATAATCTTCATTCCGAGTCCATTGCACTCCGTGGTGTAGGGATAAATCCTATCTCCCACCCGGACGTCGTAAAGTAGTCTCCTACCTATGAGGACCACTATGAACTTTTTCTGGTTGGTGCGGATCTGCAACCGGGCCTCGTAGGTGTTAAGATTTTCAATTTCTGCTGCTGTCATACGAGCTTTCCAAGGCGCATTCCTCCATAGAAAAGTGATTTTATCGGTGAAATACAGCGAATTGAATGTTGAGGCAAGTGGAGCTTACAGGTGCTGGGACATCAGCGGTATCCATCAAGTAGAGTGTGAGGGACAGACACGCCCCCGCCTGCAGGAGGCGCGCTGTGAGCGGAAACTTTGGTCCGCCCGTGCACCCTAAACTGATGTACACCGCTCTCTCCATGACATAGTCACAAAGAGTTTTTGCTAAGTTTTTACTTAGGCCCAGTCGTAAGATCTTGTAATGCATTCCCTGTTGCCACACCTTATCAAACGCCTTTGATACATCCCTACAAACAATGTCCACGTAACTCCTTCCCCGTTTTGCTTGGGCTAACTTTGCCGTGATGACATTAATTGCCATCTCTGTACTTTGCTTCCTCTTAAACCCGAATTGACGTGGGTTGAAGAGGGAGTTCTCATCCAAGTTAGACACCAGTTTTCTGTTGAAGATTTTCTTGAAGAGCTTCCGACCAAATTCTTAAAGTAAAATTGGCCGGTAGCTCTTCTTTAACGTTGGGTCCTTTCCGTGCTTAGGCAATAAAATTATGTTAGCTGTTTAATAAGCATCTCGAAAGTATCTCGTGTTCAGAGAGACGTTATATATTTTTCTCATCCCTTCGATGACATTGGCTGGTGCCTTTTCAAAGTTTAGCTTTGTAAGCCCCGATTGTCCTGGGGCTTTTTGTCAGAATGAGCGGAGCACGCCCAGTAGTTCCTCTTTGGTAATCTCGGCGTCTCCATCGCGCTGTCTATCCACCTGGTGGTGAAGGTATGTCTTGTGTATTTGTTAGTTAATCTCGGCGATGATGTTGCTTACAAACTATAGGCAATAGTCTTCGTTTTCCTCCTCAGCTTTATTGAAGATTTTTTCAAAAGATATTCGGAATAGCTCTTCAATTCTTCCTTCTTGCGTTTCGATGCTTCCATTTTCCTTTTGTAGCTCGATCTTCTGCTTCTTGCCAGGGGATCATTTGAGATATCTGATCTTTTTCCAAAAGTTTTTGGGAGTTGCTTCGTGATTGAGGCTATTGATCGCATCCTCCCATCGTCTCCATTGTTGTTCAAGGATCAGCTGGTTCAGTTCTTCTTTGACTTCTTTCCTTTGCTGTATTAAGTGAACTGATGTATTCCTGATTTTGATTTCATACAATAACTTCAGCTCAAGGTATAAATCCTTTATGTATTTCGTCCATCTGTAGGTAGAGAAGGTCCTATACTCGGATCTAGGGATAAAAGCCCTATCTGCGCTGATGAGATGGTTATTGAGGTCGTGGAGTGCCTCGTTAATCTCCTCAAGAATTGCCTCATCCAGGTTGGGCGGATCTTAAGCCTTGAGAAGGCGCGCGTACCGTGTCCAGTATACTCTTTTGTAGTTCTTTTTGACTAAACCTGTAACTTGTATAGGGTTCTTGTTGATAGTGAGTAGGAGCCCTATATGTTCACTACATGGTACCTTGACTAGTTGCATGTAGTAATTAAATGGCAGCTGACGATTCGAGAGACAGGTATCTGGTTTTGTGGCACTTCTTGCTATGACAAAGGTGGGGAAGCCGGGACCTATTCGCTGGGCAATATCTTCGTCCGGATTCTCGGCATCGGGCGTTCAGATCCCCCATTAATATAGTGGGAGCTCTTCTGCCAATTAGGCCGGTAAGAGTGTGAATTCATAAAACATCTCTTCTTGGCGGTTGAAATCCGGTAGCAATGGACAACTTTTCTGAGTCGAGTTCGACCTCAATCGCGATGTAGGGTCTTCTAGATTTTTTATTAGCATGTATTTAATCTCTTTCTTTATTGCAATAGTGGCTCCGTCGATCCGCTCCTGCGAATAATTTGTCATCAACACATCGTATTTCCAGATTTTCATTTCTGCACTACACGTGTCGATCCCATGTTCCCAAATTAAGATGATTTCCGCCTCAATTTTCCTGAATACATTTCCGTAAAGAAGTCTTTTCGTCACCCAGCTGTTAGTATTAATTTATAATATCTTCAGTGCGTTCCGTAACATGGTGAATTGTTTTAACCTATGCTTCTTCTCATTCTTCTTCTCCTTGGGGGCCGGCTGGGCTGTTTTATAGTGCCCAGGGTTCCCCTTTTTCGGAGGGGAACTCGAGGTTTTGGACTTGCTCTTTGTAGCTCGTGTACGGCTGCAGGGGTTCTCTTCGTTGGGGAAAGAGGAGGATCCCTCTTCACTTTCAGCCTTATCTTCTTGTTCTTTGTCGTCCTCTTCGGATTCATCCGAGGAGGAAGCTTTGACAATCTCCTTCAGTCGAGAATTGACGGTGTTGTTCCTTATGACTGATTCCTTAAATGCCTTGTAAGATTCATAGTTTGCAGGCATAATTAGTGAAGGGAGATTGTTCGCTTTCAGAAGAGCATTGAGTACCTGGTTATAGCAGACAGGCTTCACTGCATTACCCTGATTTGAGTGGGTAATGCAGATCAGTATTTGTGCACTTAGATCTCCCGTCATGTTCATCTGTGCAAGTAAAGGTGCAGGCTTTATTGCCGCATTCTTCTTGGCGGCGTTCGTGTATGTCATTTCTTTAGCTTCCTCTCTTCTTTACCTTTCTATTTATGATCTCGCGGCGTTTGGAGCAGTCCAGGGCCTTGGTTCTATGTTACCCTTTGTAGTTAAGGCATTTCTTCTAAATGCTCTCGCACTTGTTAAATCGATGTCCTTCTGTGGTCTTCGAGTTTATAGCATACAAAGCATATTTGTATGCTATTAAAGTCTTCCTGTTGTATGTTTTCGCCTGGTATTCTCATTTTAAATACCAGTATTCCATTCTGCGTCTTTTCTTGGCCATTTCAGTGGTAGCGATAGTTATCTTAAACACGTGGGTGTGTTCGCGAAAATTAATTATTTCACGAACTCCTCGAGTGTATGATCAGTCACCCAGCTCTTCACTTTACGGCCGATCACGCTTCGGTTTGCTGCCACTTGTGGAGGGGTTTTCATTTCCAGTCAAGTATTTCTGAGGACCCTCGCTCCCTCTTCTGCGTCCTTACAATGTCCTCTTTTGACGTCTTCTTTTTTCTGAAACCAAAGTCTAATTATGGTGTTTGGAGTGAAAAAGAAAGTTATGAAGTGGTAAAGGTGGTAGCGGTTAGTGAAGGTATGTTGTGATATGAGTTCAAAAATGGTGAAAAAACGCGTCATCAATTTCCTTGTTAGTCTCCCGCTGGTTTTCTGATAGAATGGTGAGTAGTGGATGGATGGGATGGATCTCGAGTTGGAACCTCAGGAGGGGTAAATTATGGTGGACTTGATGCAGTCGCAGCCGAATCAACGACCGCTAAAGATTTGCCACCCCCTCACGGGTACTCGTAGTTATGCCCCAGTTTCGAGATAATTTCTGACTTACGCTTCCGCTGTGGGCTAGTTCTCAAACCACTTTTCACACAGGCCCTTAATTATGTCAGTTCAAGTGGCCGGCATAGTTGAGACGAAATAATGAATGGCTGACATCCGAGCAGGTTCACACGCAGGGCGATGGACGGGAACAGTGAGGTGCTTAAGCCATCAATGAGATATGAATCGTCGATGGAAAAGTATTATCTCTTTTTGAAGGGTGAAGCGTAATTCACTAGAAGACTTCCAGAATAGGCGCTTTTCTATCTAGGCGGTGCTCAAGGTCCGTTACTAAGCAAGTAAAAATGCTTTATCCGAAGGTTGTCAGCAGAGCGTGGTAGTCGAATATTCGGCCGTACTTAACGTTTTGTTTTGTTTTATTTGGGGGAAAGTGGTGAGTGTGAAAGATAGTGGCGTATTAGAATAGTGGGGTTTAGGAATAGTGGTGAAATAAGGAAGTCAAAGGGTGGCAAGATTTGCAAAGGTGCCTAGAATTCAGGCTAATCTCTTTCATTGTTTGTTTTATTATTATTGTTTTTGTTTATCTAAAAAATATGTAGACAAGTATGTAGGCATATATTATTATTATAAGGGGTTCAAAACTTTGGATTTATGTACTATTTAAGCTTTTTAGTGTTAACCTGACGTGTAGTTTTGTTGTTTAGATTCATTGTTTTTTTTTGTTTCTACATCAATTCTTACGTGTCTTATTTGATTTTACAAATGTTTTGCTATATTTATCTTTAGTTGTTTAGTATTTGTGTTTTGTGTGTTCTGTGATTCGTACTTACCTATTTTCTCCATCAATGTCTTCACTAGGTTGTTATGGTCTTCTTTGGTCTTGAGGTAAAATCGATTTTGTTCTTCATTATCAGTTGCTTTTCATCATCGGTTCTGGTCGATAGTTGTTTCCTATGCAAAATATGGGACAGTTGCGTCTCCAAGCTTGCTGACAATGCTTGAGAATCTTGCGCGACTTGGACCTTGTTGATTTCCTGCGATGAGTACTCTAATTTCCTGGTTACTATACATTGTAGTTTTCTCTTTTATTTTTGACACTCTTTCCTTTAAGATCGTATTGAGCGGTTTTATGTCCACCGCTCTGTTCAGATCCACTTGCTTCCTCCTTTCCCTATTTCGTGTATTGGTAATGAGATTCATACACTTATTTTTATCTTCTGCAATTATTTTTGTACTGTTTTAGAGATTCCGATCAGAGATGCTGAGGGATAGATGAGGGTGGGTCTGACTAGCTTCAGATACAATTTCTTTTTGTTCTTTCGGCTTAGGTTTCTGAAGCTGTATAGGGTTATGACCGCCGAAGATGCTTTTTGGATCCTTCTGTGAGATGCTTTGTGTACCCGTTAGAAGTGACTTTCATCCCAAGTACATTGCACTCGTTCGTGTAGGGATAATGCGTATCCCCCATTCTCACATCTGCTGTTTTTCTTCTTCCTAATGGGACGATCTTGAATTTGTTGCCATTAGTTCGGATTTTCCATTTTGATTCATAAGCATTGATTTTTCTTATTTCTTCGGCAGTCATTCAAGCTTGCCAAGGCGCGTTTTATATCCACTAACTATGATTTGACTTATGTCATCAGCGAACTGGATATTCAGGCTAGAGGGGTGGGTTGGCTCTGGGATTTTAGGCTGGATATATCGAGTATGATGTTGGATTGAGGCTCCCGCCTCGAGGCAATCCTGCCTGTAGATTGAAGGAGGGAACATCCGTGGGCAGGGATGTCTTACAGGAAATGATTTTTTAAGAAATGGTGAGAGAAACCCTCAATTCACTTCCCTGGGCCAAATTCTCACCATTTCTTAAAAATTCATTTTCTGCAACACATTTTATACCAATTTTTCCAACACACGCAAAGTAAAACATCTTTTCAACATTAAAGACAAAATACCCACGTTGCTTCGATCCTCCATCATATATGAATTCAACTGCTGGAGATGTAATTCTGAGGTGTATTTAGGATCGACACAGCGCATATTACATACCCGTATTTGCGCACATTTAGGCATCAGCAATAGAACTGGAGCCGCACTCACTACTCCCGAATTCTCCTCTATCCGAATATACTACAAAAAACAGAAATCCACACCATTAACTAAAGTTAAATAATTTTTCAATTAAAGACACAAAAAACAACCAAAACCAACTAAGTACACTGGAATCTCTTTATATTAGATTTATAAACCCCCCTTTAAAGTATGACACAAGCTCATTTCCACTTTTACTACAACTATAATCACCCACGAATTATACACGCCAAATCCACTCGTCCAAAAACAACCCATATCTTTAAAATATTTCTATTATCTCCCCTTTTTAAAACAAAGACACCCAAAACTAATTAATCTCAGTTTTATTTAAAAACAAAAACATATTTCCTATTCCCTAATAGTTAAAAGCCCTGCATTTTTATAATTTGAATATTACCACCTCTGCTGCTTTCAATTTCCCATATAATAAATTTATAAATATCTGATAACTTATCTAAAAAATTCTTATGTTTGTATATATTTATATCAATACAGATCCCTTTGGTTTTATATCTCTAAATTACTGGGTTTTCAGTACATTTCCATCATTAATTTGCTGTTTCCTCTATTGTTTGTTTTTTACCCTTTTCTTCATCTTACATTTTGCCCGCTCATCTTCATCGGAAGACTCCTTTGTAATATCGGTTGTTTATCATCGAAATTAATCCTCATTAGATTAAGGCCAATTTGTGGCTTTTCTTGAAGCGAGCCAATATAGAGAAGGAAAGAGCGCGCCTTCACCCAATTCAGTTAGGATCTAATCCCTTGCCAGTCCCCATTTCGTGCTATGCTTTGACCCTCAAATTCATTTATGTCTACCAGTCGGCTTTTGTCCTATAACTAGGCAAGATTCTGAACCCTGTAGGAGAAATCACATGCAAACAAAGGACGATAAAAGGAGAAAATATGTCAGAAAACCTAAGGAATCAAATCTAAAAAGGGGTACTGAAGTCATGATTTCCAATTTCAGTGAAAGGTCGTCATCATCCAAGTCTCTCTTCAAGGCTCGATCCAAATAGAGATTCATTTAAACGAGGAACCAAAATTTGAAAGACAAAATTATATTACTCCAATCCTTATTAAATTTTTGAAATCCAAGATTTAAAATATAGTTTTTAATGTAGCAAACATTAGAACAACGGTATTTATTAATAAAAACTAAAAATTATAATAATCAAAGATATTATAAAAGGCATATGTGTATATTTCATACTAAAAAGAGGTAGAATATTTTCTCTCTTGTTGCTATGCTTGTTAATCTCTTTACCTCACACCTCAGCAGTAAGGTTAGGATTACAGCCCATTGCACCGTCTTACGCATGTGTCTGTGTGAGCGTGCATGAACGCATGTAATTAAAAAGGAGGATAGCTTGGATGGTTTTCTCCCGTAGTGGGTTCTTCCCTACCAACCTCTCTCTCTCTTGCCCATTCTTGTGATCGAAAAGAGACAAATGGTTTATAGGCCGCGCGATCGATTAGGGATCGGGGTGGTTATGGTTATATGGCGGGTAGAGGGTGCTACGCATTTTTCAGGCCACCGATGCCTTCCTCAACTCCTCTCCCTAATTATCCCATAACTCACCCCTTCTCGGTTCCTTGTAAACCCTCTGGCAAGAGCAACAAATGGCCACTATAGATCAGAAGGTAGAAGAAGAACTAACTTTCTGAAATCTCCCTTAAAATGGAAACTCTTGGACTCCTTGCTCAACCGTTCCGAAGCTCGAGGAAGAAGGAGCCGTCAACACTCAAAACTCTCCGCAAACTCTTGGACTCTTGGACTCGGCCGGACAGAAAAAAACTTGGGAAGTGTGAGGCACCTTGGCTGATTCCTCTAGCTGGTAGGACCTTGCCTGTGTTTGCCGACCCAGGTAAGCTTTTATACTCTTTTTCTCGCCTTGGTTCTGCGAGTTCCCTCAAAAATTCTCCTCAAACTCTCTCACTCTTTTGGCCCCCTCTCTCTTCTAAATTCATTTAACGTTCATTCCTTCAAACTCATAACTTTATATCGATTTCGGAACCATCAAATATCTTTAAAACTACAATTAAACTACACTCTAACTAACGAGGGCATTCGGAACTAAACATCGTTTCGAATAAGTTCTCTGAAGAGACCAATATAACTCCAAATCAAATCGGAGAAGAACGTGTCTCATTTAAGAGCCACTACCTCGCTTAGCCCATTCCTGCTTTCGGGGTCATAATTCTAACATTACACCTCATAATTAATTAACTAGAGCTGGTTGTTTAGTTTTGAAAGAAATTGAATCATTAACGACAGCTCACTAGCCAGAAGGTTGGCAAACGAAAAGTCTCATTTTGGCTAGGAAGATTGAAGTCACCAAAAATAAAGAGAGAACCAGTAGAGGAAAGGTCGGAGAGTAGGTTTCTGGACTCCTCGAGAAATAAGGCCGGAGACAAGCTGGGAGGGCAATAAAGGACTACAATAGTCAGAGCAGGCACATCACGCAAAACAGCAATGAGACCCTCCAATGAGGCTAAATGGAGGGAGGTAAGAAGATTCAGGTAGAAGGATGAGTTGGAAATCAGTGCAACTCCCCTCTACACGGTGGTTACGAGAAACATGCAGGAAAGAATGACCCGGAGGGGTTGTAAGGGCAGTTCATGAACCAAAATCAGACTCGAGCCAGGTTTCTTTAAGGCCAAGAAAGTAAACTCCAGTGCGAACAATGAGGTCATGGACATACTCCGACTTATTGGTCAGGCTCCTAATATTCAGGAGAGACGCCGACAGCGCCTGCTGATGAGCAGAGGAGGAAGCGGGAGATTTGGACGTGTTGAGTAAAGAAAGAATGATAGGGAGAAAGAGGTTCCTAAGAGAGGCCGAAAGTCTCGGCCCTCTCCTAGTTGGACGAGTTTGGAGGATACCAGTCCCCATTATCTTCGAGTATGAGAATGGAGAAAGATGATAACTTCGAGAGTTGAGTGAGAGGATTGAGTCTCTAAATAAAATAGTGGAGGAGAAAGGACGGAGCAAAGGCACGAAATATGAAAGCGCAGAAGACGGAAAGACTTAACCCTAATTGACTCATAGAAAGTGAGGGAGGGCTCACCCAGACAAGGCGTGAGAATTAGAAACGGTTAGCCGAGAAGAAAAACACAGAGCATCATGTGACAACAATTGAAAAAAGGAGTGAGAGGGAAGTTAGTATTGAAGCCGAGATGAGCAATGAGTTAGAAATAAAATTTGGTACTTGTAAGTGAGAGTACCAGTAAATACGAAGCACAGCATTAATTAGTTGAAAAGAATAAAGCAATAAGCGGTAATTATAATTCACACAATGAAATTAACTAAAATACACTAATATCACAACGTAACAACACTCATTAAAGAGCAATCAATAACAGAAGAACGATAAATCAGGAGACGGATGATAAGAATGCTGATTTAAGAGCTTTGGGAATGGAATTTATTATTGGGGCAATCGAAGACGCTCAGACAAGAACTTTCCGGGAAGGGCAGTCTTCCACTGCCCTTCCCGGAAAGTTAATTCTCGTGCTAACCTTGGGAAGACTTTGTCAATTATATCATTCCAAGGAGAAGGTAAAACAACATAAGAGTTTCCAATTTCGTTAGAATCGGCAGAATAGTTACAATGTTATTACCAAAACCAAAAGAAGCAAAACGGAGACCGACCGACTGACATAGTGAGATATTGAGGAGCCCGCGACTAAAAATTGTAAAACACAAAGAAAGAATGAGCCAGCGTTGGCATAGCCGTTCAGCTATGGTCAAAGCGTTTGACAAGGTATGGCAGTGTGAAATGTAATAGAAGATCCATTAACTGGGTCTTGATAACAATTAAGAAATGCTCTTTTACGACTATGCGCTTTAAAGCAAAGAGTTTATTACAATCGACGCTCACAGGTGGCCCCCCGATTCAAGCACTCTAGAGTGTGTCCGTTGCCAAACGCGGTGAACTAAAGCAGAAAATATCACCGAAAAATATATAACGAGCTTCATTAGGATCCCAAAAGACCCTTCAGACCTATAGGATAGGGGACACTGCACCGCCTTTGCTCTTGCTTCTACCACTTCCTCAAAACTAGTGATGGGGAAGAGGAGAATTTGCTTAAGAAGATAGAAAATGACGAACTAGCAAGGGATAGAACCTAACGACTCCAACCTACCTGATGCAAGAAACTAACATATTTGAGCGTTAATTTTACCATTACAACGAACTAACCGATTTAGACAATAGTTTACATTTCACGCGTTTGAGTTAAAGATATAAAATCAAAAAATAAAACACTTTATACATAGACATGCAATAAAAATAAAGCCCTTAGAAACACACATTTAACATCAGTCACAACAACAAAGGAAAGAATCAAACAAACTAGACAACCAAACAGTGATATTAAACAAAACAAAAATACGAAATCAGAAAAAAACTTGCAAACTAATAGATACAAAACTTCAAAATATTACTCTGATATAAAATGACCAATTACCACGCCTTTCATACATATGTGTGAGATGACAACCTTGAAAGGCCACCCTGAGTCTCCCTTCCCCCCCGTTGGGTAGAGGCTACGTGACCTTAAGCAGGATGTCAAAAAGCAAGGGAGTAAAGAAATTCTCGCGTGGGAACAGCCAACAACTGTCCATAGTTGTGTTAGCTCACGCCGACCGATCCCCCGTGTAGACGCCTCCACTGAGAATCCCATCCCCCGTGGACATACGAACCTACCGCAGACAAGAGTCTCCAGCTAACCCTCCATGCCTTCACACGAGGATCGCTGCCTGAACGAACGTCTTCACTGGGCCTTATCTCGTCTAGTAAAAGAAGAACGGCACCACATCATTCCCTTGGGACTGCTATGCCCTAGAGGACTTCTAGCGAGCAAACCAACAGAGTATTTATTCTGAGGTCTTCCGTTACTCGAGAGAGAGTACCACCCGCTTTCCGTGGGGATGCTACCCTCGTCTAGAATGGCACCTTAGGGTAGGAAGGTTTCGTCTGCTAGACTAAATGGCCTTAATTTTGGCCATAGTTGAAGGGCAAATTCCCGAAGCGACCCACTCATCTCATCCCACTTTCAAGAATACGTCTCCCCCTCGTTCGAGATTACTTATTCCCGCATCCAAGAGCCTCTCACCGCGAGTTCAAGAATATCTCGACTCACCTGTAAGGTCATATTTGATGCCCAATATTTTGGATAAGAATATGCAAGTTGAGTATATTAGTTTTTTATCCAATTAATATTCGAGAGAATATTTTGTTTTCCGCAAAGTTTTCTTTCCTCACAGAGAGGGCTGGTGGTTATAGCTTCGGGGCAGATATCTTGTACTTGACATCAACAGCTAAGAGAGAGGTAGCAGCAGTAGCTTAAAGAGGAATGTGAGTTTCTAGTCTCACTAACTAGTAGGTTTAATTTACTTACACATTTATAAACGTGAAACTTTTTACCGAAGCTACATAAGCCCACTTCTCTTTGCTTTAGTTAAAAATAAGAAAAAACTGTTTGTAATTCTTTGTTATAGATGCCTTTTAAATGTAGCATCTTGATCACTGTGAGGTTCGAAATGTCACATTGCTTTATCTCCTCTTCCCGTTCATTGTTCCTTGTATTCCTGGTTCATTATGATTGATCGCTATTTCCATCTCTTACCATTCAGACGCTAATTATACACTATGATGAATGAGGCCATCAATTTATTTCAGATTAAACATTAGTGATGAAAGAAATGGAAAAAAGTAAAATATCTTTCAAAGACGATTATAATGATGATTGATCAGTACATTTACCTCAATTCAGAAGATAAAATGGGTTAGGAGTCTGTTGTGGAATGGCCAGACTCTGTCTGTCTGTCTGTCTGTCTCTCTCTCTCTCTTTTTCTCTCTGTCTCTCTCTCTCTCTCTCTCTATATATATATATATATATATTTGTGGAAAACAATTTAGGTTAGAGTTAAACAGATAATCAAAATGATGAATTTATGGAAAGTATTTAATGTTTTTTAAGGGAGGGGATAGCGAGAAATTTACAGGTAATTGGTATTTTGGGATTATTATGTTGCGAGTTAAAAATTAACGATTGGGGAAACACAGGAATCACATCAAGATAAACCAACTTTAAACAATCAGCCGTTAGAGGATAACTGGGGAGAAAGGGCGATGAGCGAAAGAAGAAAGAGAAGGTTAGGAGGTTGGTAATATTTTTGTTTAGAGTAGAAATATTGGGTGAGAAGCAGTATCAGAATTTAAGGAAAAAGAAAGGTATTTAATATACATGGATTCAAGAATCCTTAATGATATGAGATCAGGGGTGTTTTTTAAGATTTTAAATCGTCCATTGTGATATCAGTTTTACACTGAATAGAGTGAAGCCTAACAGGTGAAAATTCTGTCGTAGAGAGAACCTTTCCTGTCCTGTGGCTAACACCCAAATGGGAACAGAACCGCACTCTCAGCGAGCGCATCGCACTGCCTATGTATCTCCCCAGTTTACAATTGGGGCAAGTAAACTCATAAACAACGGACCACTTCCCTTCAGGCGGGATTCCGTCCTTACAATTGAAATATAATCCTATGTGGTGTTTATTTATCAAAATTAACTTAAAATTGGTAAGGAAAAGAATTTATTTAATAGAGATGTAATTTCTTTCCAAAAAAATTATTTAAAAAACCCAGATCCGGAAAGATTATGTAACGGATGTCTTAGCAAACAGTAGGGAATTTAAATTTGGGATGGTAAATATTGTTTAAAAATTGGGCCGTAATTTCAAACGAAACGGTTTTCCTGTATCTCTGACCGAAAAAATTACGGAATAATTTTTAAACAATATTTACCATCCCAAGTTTAAATTTAAGGGGCATTTTATACCTGGGATAACACACAAAGAATGGATTTATTGGGTTAGCCAGATTCTAGATCCATCTGCAGGCGGCAACGGTAAAATTGCTTGCATGCTCGTTGCTGGAAAGGGACCAGTTGTGATACGATGACTGCGGTGAGGGAAGTCGGGTTACCTTTCGCTTCAGAAGAGGGAGCACTCGTAGATGTCCTTGGGAGATGTGAATCCTCATCAGATACTCCCCGATTGACTATGGCAGAGTGTATGTATATCGATTTAACCTTCGTTCTCGAATCGAATTCGTCGATGTCTCCGATCGCGGCGGGGAGACGAGCGTCCTTCAGCTCGTTCGCGGTGGTAGATGTGAAGTCAATTAGTGCTCCTTAATAAACTGAATCGAATGATTATATAGACACCCGGTTAGTTGTCTTTTAGTGGCTTGGCGGCCGCCTCCACTCACACGTATGATTTTGGGGTAAAGTCGGCGACTTCTTCGGCGGGGGGATTGTGATAACGTTGGTGTGTAATGTTCGACGAACTTTAATCTTATGACGGAAGGCAGGAATGTTGGTTGAAAGGCGGCCATGGGAGACGATGAAATCAGTCCCTAAGCAAATACAGCTCGGGTGTGATAACGGCGTAGGCTGCACCATCTCCTTGGTTCAGCCTTGCTTTCAAAGCTCCATGTGGTTATCTCAGGAATACGTGTGTACAGAAGGACACGTGGTCGCCCTTCGAACTTATTCTGTTACATCCTTCCCATCCAAAAAATTGGCACTTTCCGAGTTGGGGGAGAAAAGTGACATCTCCTAAGACGAATGACTTGTGGAAGCGGAAAATAGGGAATTCCCTACCTGACTTCGAGTAGGTGTACAAGCTAATTATACCCGACCGCGTGTACATATGAACGAAAAAAGAAATTAATCATTGCCGACCATAAGAGAATTAAGGTGGACATAATTGAAAAAAATGAAAATAGTATTTATACACGAAGCTATCCAAAGCAAAGGAAAGGAAAAAAGGGTGAAATCGATATTCAATGAAAAATCTTACATAAATGACAGAAAGATTAACGTAGTACATATACACATATAGGGGTGTTGGACCAGACTTCTAAATACTAGAGGTACACATCAATAAAAATAAATACATAAGAAGAAATAATTGAATATAAACTAATCTCTAGCTGGCGTTTATAATAACTACAAGATGGACAAATGGCTAAGGAGCAATTACAATTAAAATTTTGCTGGGGTCGTCACCCAATGGATTACGGCTAATGGTATGGGCGATACAATTTTCCGACCCTTTTATATACATTATCCTATATTGTAATTCTTGCAATAATAAGCTTTATCTCATTACTGGGCCATTATGATGTTTAATATTACGGAGTTATGCCAGCGGGCGATGATCGGTTACTATAACGAATTCTCGGCATACCAAGTACACCTTAAACTTCTGCACAGTCCAAATAATAGCTAAAGTTTGCTTTTCTATCACTGCATAATTCCTCTCACGTGGAAGCAATTTGCGACTCACCGTCGTCTCCGTATTGAAAAAGGACACAACCGATGCCCTAGTTACTCGAATCCGTTCGGATTCTGAAGGGCATACTGGGGTCAGGCAACCTCAGGACTGGGGCAGATGCCAATTTATCCTTTAGTTGATGGAAATGAGCAGTAGCCCTCGAATTCCATATGATGCGGTCTGGGAACTTTTTTTTGAGTAGTTCACACAACGGGGTGGCCAAAGACGATAAATTGGGGACGAATCTCCTATAAAATAAGGCAGACCCCATAGAAGAACGGAGCTGTTTCCTCGTACCCAGCGGGGGAAGCGTATCAACTATCGCTCGGACATTCTCTTCTTGATGCTTCAGTTTAGAAGTAAATTGTGGACCTAGGTCGGACAATACTTCCTTTGGTATGCCTACCCTAGAGAAGATGGAAATTAAGGCTTTGACACACGTAACACTATCGATTCTCTTTAAAGGGACGGCTTCGGGGAAACGCGTATCACAATCCACAAGATTAAGGACAGAACTATGCGCTTCACTGGAAGGGGGACAAATGGGGCCGACAACGACTATGGCCACTGGGGAAAAGGGTTCCGATATGAATGGTCTTTTTGAAGGATGGGGTGGGCGGTTTAACACGTTCTTTTGCCGTGGATTTAAGGCAGATGTCATAGGATTGGTAGTATTCAGAAATGTCAACTGCAGCACTAGTCCAGTACAAACCCTGAAAATCCTCTGAGCAGTCTTATTGTGGCTGATGTGGCCATAAAACACACTATCGTGGGCATTTTTTAGGCCTAGAGGGACATGCAAACGGGGAACACAGAGGGTGTGAATCTCAGGGTTAACGCCATCTGAGAAAGCGCGATATAACAAACCTTCTTTACCAATATAAGCGACTGTCTTGTTACCGCGGACAGAATCCTGCTCAAGGCTTCAAGAATTTTCTCCAAAGGGAAGGAGAGTTGGGCACTGCTTCTGTCTTTAGGAGAATTCTTCGCTCATAACGCTGCAGAAATCTTAATCTAAGGGACTTTCAAGGACAGCGGGCGTCTTGGATTCCTTCTCTCCCTGAGTTGTCGTGATAACTGCCTGAACCTCAGAGTTAGATGCGACATGGGGGCGCTGTCCTACTAAAATAGAACAGAAATTTATAGGGTGTGATAGAACGGCCTGAGGCTGCCATGCTTCAGCCCTTATCACATGTCGAAATGAATGTTTCCCACGTGCATCCTGCTGCCTTATCGCCCACCATTCCCAAGTTTAATCAAGGAGGTTCAATCCCCGTTTGCCTCCATGCGTCGATCTCGCCAGATTGAATTAGGGCCTATAGGAAGATAAGATATTTTCCCAAGCGCTACCAGGAAATTAAAAGGAAGTCAACCTCCGGCCCCCTACATTGTCTCATATGCCGAGGGGCTGGCTCCGGCCATTTATGCGATAGCATTTCGCGTTTGAACTAGATCCCGATTAACTTCGCGAGGCATCACGCCGATCCAGTCTCCCTTGTGCACCTAGGAACTCTACCCTGAGAAACCCCTTATTGTCCAGAAGAGGACAATATCCCTTAAGTGCCAAGTTTCATGCCCTTCGAGACGCCAAGTCAACAGGGCCCCCCTGTTGTTCAGAAATAGAACAACGTTAGAACAGCCATTGTTCTTGGAGCCCGTTTGACAAGAAACCGTCGTCACCCCCATTGTTGTTCAGAAAGAGAACAACTTTAGAACAGTCATTGATCTCCAAGCCAGTTCGACAAGAATGGGTTCTCGTTCGTAAGAAATCAAGTCAGTGGTAATTTAATTTGCCCCTTTTTAACGTTCTTCAAGAGAACGCATGGTTACACCAATAACCTCCATTGTTCATCTAGAACATCTCCGATATCCTGTCTCAAGGATCGCTCGTACCTCTTGGGGCCCCACTTTGCTCTCACTCCTCGAAGTCAGTCCTTTCCATCTCGTTAAGGACAACCCTCCCAAAGGTCCCCTTTTCCTGGAAAAGAATTCGCCAGTTGGACCAAAGATTCCTTCCCATCACTTTTATTCTGCAACGACAACCTTATAATTACGTAAGCTACGCATTACATTTAACTTTGTGTCAACGCAACTTTGTGCTTTAAACGGATTTCTGCGAACCATTTCCCTTCTTGTTTGTTTTGTAGTTTTGAATCCCTCCAAATCTTAATCTTCTGCTTAATTAGATATTCCTATGACCTTTTTCGTTTCTTATGTATCTCCCATTTTAATCCCCAGTCATGTAAATATTTTCCGTGTGTTGTTTTATTAGATTAATTAAGGAAATTCTATTTAATTAATGTTTGCAATATTATTTATCTTTGAGCTACGTTCCACTTCTTAAGTATATTGAAGATAAATAAGCCCTCTCCAGGCCCCCTTTTGAACCATTCTAGGCCATCTCATCACCACGCACTCGAATATAGAATAATCCCCACAAAGAATAGATATATATAGTTAAACGTCGGGAGCCTATTCTTCGACATAGGGGCTGACACAACTTCAGTTCATCCTGAAAAGTACTGACACTCCAGGTAACAGTTTACAATGGGAAAGTGGTTTTCGCGTCACAGGTAGCCATGGAGTACCGCAAACTTTTTGCGGTCGGGGACCACCGGGGTAAGAAGTTCATTTGATACCACGATGCAGGTACACCCGGTATCGCGGATAAGGATGGAGACTCGGCACGCATTAACTCTTCCGTTTTCAAATTTCAAAATCTGCTCGAGAACTCTTGTCAAAGAGGAATTTAGCATGGTCCCCTGGGGCACTGGGAGACAAGATTGGAGCTGGGGATTCTGGTCGGGATGGAGGGAGAGAGGGGGCAACATTCACCTGGTGGACTTAGTAAATGGGATAACCACGGAGTTGGGAACTTTGTGGGAAATTTAGGTGCGTCTGGTCTTCGACACCACACGCAAAACATACGATTAGCCTAATGGGGAAAAAATGACGCCGGGGGAATAGAGATGAAGGAAAACTTCTGGCCTAAAAGGGGCTCGTAATCTTGGCGAATTTGGAGGAGTTCTTAGGAGGAAAGCCTTAGTTATTAATTTTTTTTGGTGGGTGAATGAGGAGCCTTTTTATTTTCCTTCGGGTATAGATTGTGACTCGCCGCATAGATATCTGCTTCTTCTATGCACTCTTTGAAGGAGTTACACCGATGATCCTTCGCAAAGGAGCGGATCTCTGGTGATAGCGACGCCAACAACTGATCCCTTAGAACAAAATCTACCAAGGAATCATAATCGTGGGGCACTTTCTATGCGTCTAACCAAATATTGAAATTACCGGAAAGAGCATATCCAAAATAATGGAAGGTTATATTTGGGTGGATGCGGGCGTGGCGGAATTTGGCGCTGTAGATGTCAGGCGTCATATTATACACCGCGAGAAGTTCAGATTTGAGGGTGGAATAATCCACCGTAGCTTCCGAGGGAAGAGATACACATATGTCTGTGAGCTGCGAGCTAAGTAGGGGTAGAAGCTTAGCGACACCGTCGGTTTCGATGTCCCAATGATTAACTTCAAAAGTTTTTTCGAAGTGAGTGAAAAAAGATCCGAAGTCCTCTCCTTCTTTGAACGTGAGTAGTTTAATGGGGGATGATTAAAGGGCTCATACACGGAAATTTACTGAAAGAGCTTCGAGCCGATAGCGAAGAAAATTCTATTTTATATTGGCAAATCAAATTCTCTCGAGCTCTTCGCTGTGTCTAATTTCTTTTTGTTCACCTCTCTCTTTTTCTTCTTGTTCTCTTTTATATGCTCTCTCATTTCTCTCTTCCTTCTGTGCATAACTGATAAGGTCTTTGACACTTAAACCGAGGGATTCTCCTTGGAGATTAAATCTCTTGAAAGGAAGGGTTTAATGGACCTTCTGCGCAGGACAGAGAAGGCTTGACTCATAAATTACTGACACACGGAGGAATATGCTTGTTTAAACGCGAAAGCTTTGTTATGCAAATATTCACACTAATATAATACACGATTAAACAAATAAATAAAAAAAAATGGTGCCTTGGTGGGATCAGAAGAGCTCAGACTCTATTAATCTCTCAGGGATTAAAGTGACCGTGGGAGAAGCTTTGTCTTCTAACGAAACTTAGCTATTAAAGGTTCTCGGTCCAAAAAACACTTACAACACTATACCATAAATAAATATGGCATGGTTGCTTCGTGTTTTGTTTTGTCTTTAGAACTCAAACGGGACTCAGCTTTGAAAATTACAAAAAAAAGTTAAAGGGTTGCTTTTAAAACCCTCTCATAACATAACATAACATAATTTCACGGATGACGAAAGCCACAAGGGCCAATCAAAGGTCATCCGCATCCGTCAAAACCCACCCACAAAAAAGTAGCATCGCCAGGGGAAGACAAAAATCAAAGTCCTCCCCAATATAATATAACACATGACAAAAGCCACATGGGCTCATCATAGGTCATCCGAGTCAAACGGCCTCTTTTTTAAGGCACCCCAACTCCCAGGAAAACGACATCCAGAGGATTGTGTCCAGAAACATGGATATTAACAATCAAGGCTTGTCAAGAACTAATTCATGGAGCTATAGATATATACAAACAAATTAATATATACAAAACTTAGGAACTATCACAACCTTCCCTCCCCATAAACTCATCCAACCTACTCTTAAACACCTTCAGATTTGGACTACCTACTACCTTCAGCGGCACTATGTTCCAGAAGTCTACCACTCTATTGGTGAAAAAATATTTTCTTAAATCCAACCTACAGCCTTGCTTTTTAATTTTCAAGTGGTGACCTCTAGTCCAATTTCTATCATCTAACTCAAAAAACTTGCTAACATCCAATTTATCTATCCCGAAAAAAATTCTAAAGAGCTCAATCATATCCCCTCTCACACAGCTCCTTTCGAACGAGAACATATTTAATACCCTCAGTCTATCTATATATTCAAGGTGCCTCAGGGAAGAAATAATCTCTGTTGCCCTCCGTTGCACTGACTCGAGAAGGTTAATATCGTGTCTAAAATGTGGGGACCATGCCTGTTTACAGTACTCTTGATGTGGCCTAACATAAGAGTTATAGAGTTTAAGAGTAACCACCTTACTTTTGTAACTGACAATTCTCTTAATGAAACTCAGCACTCTATTTGCCCTATTTCTTGCTTTAATACACTGCTTAGAAAACCTTAATGACTTATCTATTACAACTCTTAGATCTTTCTCATCCTCTACTGAGCTCAGCCAATGCCCATCCATTTCATAGATAAATTCTCTATTATCTTTTCTCATGTTAATAACTTTGCACTTATCAAGGTTGAAAGTCATTTGCTACTTATGTGCCCAGGATAACATATTATTTAAATCTCCCTGCACTTTAAAATTATCATCAATATCTATAACTACTGCTGATAATTTCGTATCATCCGCCAAAATTGACACTTTATTATTAACTGCCTCCCCAAGATCGTTTATATAGATGACAAATAATAATGGACCGAGAACTGATCCCTGAGGAACCCCACTAATAAAATCCCTCCACTCTGACTTTACGCCATTTAGCACTACCCTTTGCTTCTGTCTTTCAGCCACTCAGCTATCCAATTTGAAACACCCCCACATATCCCAATCATTTTTAATTTATGAACTAGTCTCCTATGTGGTACCTTATCAAATGCTTTACTAAAATCCAAGTAAATTACATCTACATTCTCTTTCTTATCTACTTGATTTGTTACGAACTCCAGAAAGTCTAGTAAATTAGTCAAACATGATCTACCTGATCTAAACCCATGCTGAGCATCGCTGATTAACCCCTCCCTCTCTAGATGTTGGCAAATCCCTTTTTTAACTATTTTCTCAAGAATTTTACAGACTACAGGAGTTAGGCTAACCGGTCTAAAGTTATTTGGATCCTCTTTACTACCCTTCTTGACAGTGAAGACTGCATTCGCTCTCTTTCAATCATCGGGTATTTCTCCATATTCCACGGACCTAGTATAAAACTTTTCCAGAGCTATTTAGATACTTTCTTCCAAACACCGTTTCAAAACCCTGACACACCTGATCACCATATTTTTTAATAGAGGAACGTATGTATATATGTATATATCCTGTTTATGTGAGACGATGAAATCGGTCCCAAAGCAAATAGAGCTGGAGTGTGACAACAGCGTAGGCGGCACCCTCACCCTGGTTTAGCCGTGCTTTCAAAGCTCCATGCAGTGATCTCAGAACCACATGGGTATAAAATGGCCCGTGGTCGCCCTTCGACCTTATTCTTCCACAGGGTCATTTGGACACCTCTCCCTCTTCGTCTGCTTGACAAACTCTGAGGTCTCTTTGACTAAATAAGGAATCATCTTAGATTTGTGGCCTTAGAAAGACTAAAGTTCCATACACCATCCATTAGAGGAGTAAGAAAGACGAAAGCAATTTGTCATTTAGTTATTTATTTTGTGGAATTTCGAAAAGCAGACTGAAGGTCTAATGCCACTAAATCTTTACACACAGGCAAAATAGATCTTATTAATAAATCAGTTGAACTAAATATTTAATTGAAATATTAATAAATAACATCTTTAATGTGATTTAACCATTTGTGTCCAAAGTTAGATGCACTTTGCGAGATTCACCCGATGAAGCCGATGCATGAACTCTGATATCTCGTCCATTTGAGCACAATCCTTTATGATGCTTTCCTTCACGTATCTCATAATATCTTTAATTTTAATTGGGTAAACCTTTTTTCTACCATACCACAGAAATAGAAGTCAAGTAGGGAAGGTTTAGTGAACAATAAGGGCATTGTGAGATTTCCTGTATCTGGATTTTAGGAAACCCTGTGTAATAATCTTTTAGAGTATACTATTTGCAGAAAGTAAGAGATGAAAATGATTACAGGCAGAGCACTGATGACGAATCTAGGATACGTTTGTAATAATGTGATACAATAATTTTGGTAACATCTACAGTTTCGTAAGTGTCACTTCAATTTTCCCCTTTTTAGGGTTCTTAGATCAATACCACTTATCTGATCAAATCATTGAAATATATGAGAATATAATTAAAAAAGTATCTGGTTGAATAAATTAAAGGACAATGGCAGTTTGTTTTTTTGGATGCAAAATCGATTTCCGATGAAAAAAATTTAATCGCTCGAACTGATTTGTTAATATAATCGAAGGTCTTCCTTATATTTGATGAAGGCCAGAAATTGGTTCAAGCCAAAAAAGATTAAAATGACCCTATATCGATCAGTTAAAAATTCAAATAAAGACAGCTCCAATCACCTCTTGTGAAAATCCTAGTTATAAAAGAGCCTTGACATAAGCAGACAACCAGATTTTTTAACTTAAATTTTTAGCTCTATAGCAGCAAGGCTATTCTACGGAGAAGGTTTGTAAAGAGAGACCTGCAAAAAGTGGTGAAATAGAGGATGTCAATAAGGAGAGAAGCTTCAGAGTCGCCGAAGGACAGACAAGCTCAAGTTGTCACCTTAAATCTCGTCTCTGGGGCGTAAATGGCTATATAAGGAAAAGAAGGATTGTGGAAGTATTGGGAGGAAATAGTGGAAAGAAGCCATAAATATTGCACTTACTGCCAAGACCAGAGCCGAAAGAAAGGGGTAAACCAGCTTTCTTTTCCTCTCGACCAGTTAAGGGATAAATGAACGAAAGCTGTTTGGTGACTAGCCTGCGATATCACCTACCAGCCAGGAACATTTTTTTTATAATGACCCTACCGCGCGCGTGTGTGTGTGTCCTTCTGTGCATTAAAAAAAAATGTTGAGAAGGGGAAATGATATTTTTCCTTGCACACCAATTGTGAATGTTTTGTGACATAATAAAAAATCTTTTTCTCTGGCACACTTTCTTAATTTGGTGAGCGAAGCGAACAAGCGCCGCAGGCCTAGCCAAAAACGCCCGTAGGACTCAGATAGCTTTATCATTAACGTCTACTTTCTGCCTCTATCGCCGATCTCCATTATTTGACTCTTAGATTATAATATTTTCTCTAATGTACAGAATTTGCAAATAAAAAGAATATAGATTGCGAGCGCGATTGCATTTTAATAAGTTACAGCCATAAATAGATCTTTACAGAAGGCGAATTCTAAACTCTTTAAATCAGAATTACGTTAAATTCGTGCCTTTTACAAATTAACTACTATTGTAATAATTAGTTTTGGAATGATTTAGTGTACTTATCGGTTGTGCCATTTAATATGTCTGGTACATTTTACTCTGACTCTCTTTTTCTTTTCTAGGCCTTTTGACTATCTGTTTATTATTAGTTTGTTTCTGTTTTTTTTTAACTTTTTCCTTTCTTTACACTCATTGGAGCCACTTACAGTTCTAAGATGAGGTTAGACCTATTTCAACGAAAAAATATCGCTAAAGATATCTAAGGGAATCTACAATTATTTACCACTCTAATTACTTGATCTGATTTGTCGAGGGACGAAGACGTGTAAACAAAGAATCTCTAAAGGTACACACTACTCTACTCCAGGCAGCCACTACCAGCACTGCACTCGAGTACAATTGAATTGGGAAAAAGGTTAGGACCTTCCCGTTAGAGTGCCATATTATTAGGGGAATACATTTGGCGGTACGTCTTAAGGATTATGCGAAAGATAAACACCTCTACAAAAATAAACTTTAATAGAAATAATAAGAAAACAGGCACAGATAAAAAAGGAAATCTAAATTATAATAAGTACGACCAAAGAATATTATGACAGGAAAATTTTTTAAAAAGTCGGTCCGGAAAAATATGTAAGTTTTCCAATAAGTTTGATTGAATGAAAGATTTAGCAAGTCTATTGGCGTTACACCAAATGGGAAATTCTTCTTAGGACTGGGAACGAAGAGGTAGGACTTACTAGAAATTGTTCCTGGTTACCTCTGGAGGAATGTAGAAGACCAATGAAGAAGTTGATGGGGTCTCGATACTAAGGCGCCCAGATAGACTCCGAAGGGGCTTGAGATTACCTCGGCTCCATGGATAAGTGATCACGAAATCGAGATTCGTCTGCGGACGGCAGGAAGTCTCAACCAATGTAGTTAGACGAGAGACACCCAGGACATTCATCCGGGGTATAAACGGGTTTCCGTAATCTGATCAGGGCGGATTACAGAAAGACAATCTGCCGATGATATCAGAAAGGCAAGGGAACCACATCACGTGAGACAGATACTAGCGTCTGGACGGCAAGAAGCTAGGGTTCTCTCTATCTCCTGAGGATTTGCATACGTCACCTTATAAAGGAACCACAGACATGGTTGATAGAGAGCGACGCGTGGAGGGCGTCCAAAGGGGATATCAGACGCAGCTTAAGCAAACATGAACATTGCTAATTTTGGGCATCGACGAGGCGAACGGGAAATAAGAGAGAGATTCCCGTCTACCCCAAGAGGTGGAAGATGGACACAGCTGCCCCCTAGGAGCGGGACAGCATTATCAAACTGGGGGAAGACGGTGATAAAACACACTAAATTAAACACAGCTGCGCTCGTCCGTCTCGACCAGAGAAGTTCTGTGTGATAACAGCGCATTGAGTTTCATGCTTCCACATCATTAATATTCTCACAGCTATTGAGTCACTGATCCAAATAAGCTAATGATTGAGTTTGAAAGTTTTAACTGGACAAGTAAATTAATCACAAGGTTGTCTACCTGGTTTTTGAAATAAGTAATAAAGAACATCTCTGCTGAAACATCTCTAAGTGACGAAACCATATCTAGTTACCTTTTTAGGATGAACAAATTATCGAGTATAATGTAAATATAAGAAAATGCCGCCTTAAGATGCCTATTCTTCGATTATAAGCAAGTCATAGAAGACTGTCCTAAACTTGGTTTCATCGGATAAGTAAACGTGTGCACGTCTAATTTAGGCAAGAAAGACCAGATGAGAAAGCAAATCTCTTGACCAGCTCTTTCTGAGGTGAGTCGTGCAATTTTTAGCGTTTATTATTAGTAGAAACTCAAAGTCGTTAAGCAGCAAACAGAGTAAAATGAAATTCCAACCTCCTTTTATAAGACTAGATTGTGCCTCAACTGAATTTTGATGCTAGTAACAGATCTGAAGTTGAACTGGTAGTAATATCTACAGTGATAGCCTAGAAATACACCCAACACTGACCCTCTGACCCATACGCTCCTTACTGCAATTTCCATCTACATGACCATAGAGTAGTTAAAACTTTGTAAGGAGAACAGCCTACTAATCATATGATTTCATTTGTCTTGATGGAAAGCTACACGAAGTCTCACCACTTGGTGAGATTTTGTAATCCTTTACTTAACAAAAAGTTCACGTTGAAAAAAATACAAAATTTCACCAAGTTCTCACCAGATGGACGTAGAAGACGTCCTTTCTTCAGACCAGAAAAATCTCGAATCAATAATACGCTGAAGGAGATAATTATAAAGCTTTCAGTACTTCCTCGGTGTTAAACTAAGAAGGCAACACTGACCTTGAAGAAATTTTCAGTTGTTGGCACTCATATAACGCCTAAAATGCCGGTCTAAATCAAGATTTTGATTAAAATATGAATTTCAGGCCAGAAAATTGTCACGGACTGAAAGTGAGCGAGGATCTTTATGAAGAATTCGGCAGCAAACGAATTACTACAATGAGGCTGCGTTTTTGCTAAAATAGCCTAATATTTACACAAGGACAAGAAATGGTTACAAATTTGATTACAGCAAATTTGAATTAGCTTAAAACTATTTTTAATCGCTCGAACAATATCAGAAAAATTGGATTTTTTCTATAACTGACGAAAATAATAATAATTGATAACATGGGGAAAAATGGTTAGGGGCTAGTACTATTCTTCTAAAACAAAACTCAAGAATTAGTTTATGCTGATTAGATAATCTTCAGTGATAAACTGATCATTGAGTACTAAAGTAATAAAATTAGCTGACTTTATTCTGAAATGTAAGCAATGGTTTAATACGGCCTACAAATAAGTGGTTACAAAAACGAGAGATTTCATATTTGACAGAAGGAAGTTGTGGTTGAGAGAAACGGCGGAATCTCCGGGGAAGTCGAGTCCCTGAAACAAGAGGGCTCTACTTCTTGATCCTCTTCACACTGATATGGTAACTTTCAATGTATATAGAAAAACTATATAACACATTAAGCTGAAATTTTATGTCATGGATGGTTTAAGAGAATGGAAGTGGGAAGAAAAGAAAGAACAGTAAAGACACAAAAAGAAAAAAAGAGGAAACGAAAGAATATAGAAATTGTTAATGGCGTAACTAAATCCGAGGAATGGAGAAAAAAGGCTGACCCTTATGGATGAAAGGCACGATCCTGTAGTCAACAGCGAAAACCATCAATTGGCACCAAGCCTCTTCAAATCAACATAGGGAGGGAAAAATTCTCCCTAGTCAAGGGCAAAGGAAAATTAGAAAACGAATTATATAAATTCGTTTGCCTCATGTGTAATTCTACCATACTTAAGAGGGTCTGAACCAACATGAGTAACTAACGAAAATGAGCACCGCTCCTTCCTTTTTTTAAAGGAGCCATCCTTGGTATCTTCACGTGAATGATCAAAGACCTCGTAAAAACCATCATATTAAAGATATTCAAAACTGGATGAAGAATGCAGGTTAAATTCCTACACGATTTAAAACTTCGCAGGTATACACATACCTAGATACTAAATCACTCATGCACACACTTCATCGGCTCAATTTGCCTATGGAAGCTAAAGGAAACTTTTGAGGCGTCATTAAATTGATCAAAGGCAACGTCTAAAAATCGCGAACACAAAGATTTGCGAGATTTTCTCGTCCATCCTGGGAATTAATTAAGAGCTGTTAATCAATGTTGGGCTCAATGCGTTTGCAACGAGCTCTTGATAGTTGAGTGGATCACTCTGGGTGCCGCTTCAAATTTCTACGTCGAGGTAACTGGTTTTATTCCTATTACAGTGTGACTCAATGTTTTCTTTCACAACGAGATCTCGAGGGATTGTGAGTGTGTATTTGTGTGTAGAAGTTTTGAATTTTCAGCTTTGGTTCCTGGTTCCATTTCTATTATAGGTTGACTCAATTCTTTAAAAGAAAAGCGTTCATTAATATAAGTGAGAAAAATGGGTAATGGTTCGGGTTTCTCTTCCAAGCTATCGGGTTCGATCTCTCGTTAGAATAGACACAAAAAAATCCGCATCTCTCTCGGAGCTACCACCAATCAGCGGTGCGTCCAGTCAGAGTCCTACGCGCAGGCAGCTCCATTTACACACGTCAATACACATAAGGTCTAACACAACAATGCTGGCTCTTACATGCTATGATCTTTTGTACACAAAACACATTGTTCCGTCTTGGCTCCTATGGAAGGGGTTTCCATAGCCACTCGTCCTTCATGTGGATCGGACGACTCTGTCCCTGCCATGAAAGGTTCAAATCTCGTTTGATGGTTGGTAAAACACAGTGCTACCGCTCTTAACGCCCCCGTAAAGGGGAGGTGTGATTCCATGGCATGTAAATTTATTTTGTATTTAAATGTTTCTACTTTACATTATTTTTTAATATTTGGTGAAGAAATGGTGAAGGTGGTGTGATATTTTAACAGAGAGTGACTCGAAGGTGGTGTGTCTAATGAACAAATTTGTCTAGTGGGCTGTGCGTGGTCTGAAAGCTAACTAAGTTATCTTGATAGATCTTTTGCATTATATCGTGATAACCCCTATCATATTTACAGTTGGTTACTCTGGATATAGTTAATTTTACAAGTATAATATTATTCACTTATTTGCTCTTTATTTGTATCTTTTCTCTTCTTTTTAATTTATTTCTTTACTATCTTCCAAATTTTTTTGCAAGTTTACTTTTTGATAGCTGATAAAGATCGAGGTGCAAGAGAACGTCTATCAAAACAAGGCATTTATTTCAGTAGGGCGATAATCCGTCTAAATTTGACCGAGTTTCAATGGTTAGCCGTTCTAAAGAGCCTTAATCTATACAGGGTCCATAGAAAGTCAAGTTTGCTAAAATAAAATAGAAGTCAAATAATTTTTATTTTTCCCTCATAAAAGCATTATTCAATAGAGATAATTTATTTAATGAGCAGAAATCCATGTAACTTGTATTGTTCTCGTTTCTAGATCACACACGTACAGCCTTTCCCTTCTTGTTTTCCTATTTTTATAGATCAGTCTTTCTTTGTACTTGGCAGCCGAAGCGAAATATTTATTTATTAACAGTTTATTAATTAATAAGAGCTTTCTATCTATCCCTTTCAGATACACAACTAAGTTTTTTTTACTATTTTTATTTATTTTTGCCGACTGGCATTCCCAACCCACTTAATCCTTTTCGTCTTTATGACAGCCTCCAAAAGCCTTTGACTGCATGCCTTAGAATTTTTAAGAATGTTTGTTTCTGTTTTTAGTCAACAGAAGCAAAATATTCACTCATTTAGTGCAGACAATTAATACGACTTTTATCTCTCTTCTCGCGAGATATACGACTCTTTCTTTTCTTATTTTATTGATTTGTTTCTCTATGCCTAATATCCAATACCCAATTCGGTACCGAACATTTCTCAAAAGACCTACTAAAATGGCTCGTAAAGATAAGAGACAGCTACATGAGTTCTCTCAAATTTCTTAGAATTTATTCTGAGGTAATTTATTGTGATTTCGATGATGTATCAGCGGGCAGGAGCTGGAGCTCGATTTTCTTTGCCTTAAACTTGAAATCTCTTATCTTACAGCAATTGATTTTAGGCTTGAGCACTGCAGTGCTGGTTTTGGTAGCAGTTTCCTACACAGAACGTCTAATATTAATGATTTCTTGTTCGTTGTCAAGAACAAGCATTATAATTCGTCAACTCCCTGGTTCATTTATTCGAATAGCACCTCTCTGGGCCAGATTAACTGCATCTATAGGGGGCAGGAATTTAATGTCGTGCAGATTTATGGGGTAATTCTCCATGCTTCTTAGGTCAAGACAGTCCCAGCAAAATTTAGTGACTGAGGTTGGAATTTATGTTGTTGCGTTGCAAAGAATATATTGCAATGATGAAACAACTTTTAGTTCTAAAAATATAACACCCGCAGGTCTAAGAAGCGAAATTGCTAAATTCAAAGTAGTAGGTGGGGTGGAATAGTTCGATATTATTGAAGATAAAGATAAATCTATAGAGAGAAGTAAAGTAGATTTTATTAGGGAATTTAACTTAGCAGTATACAAATATTTAACAAGCATATGTCTGGGGAAAAAGGCATGTGCATTATTTTTACATTATATATATTATAAATATATATATATTTATATATACAGTATAGGAACAGTATCAGTATGGGGCTTCTTACTTCTGTATATTTCCATACTTTATGAAAATTGTAGTTATCGTCGCATCCTTATTTTTATTACTCACCCTCGCAAAAATTTATCAGCCAACCACCCATATTTAACCACCTAATTGTTACCATAGGGTTACGCGTGGATCAGTGAACGGCACGAAACCAATCTCAAAGAGAACATCTTCCTAAGCAATGTAGACGTGGAACAGAAATTTCCACATCGTTATCTTTTTTGACGTCAGTTGAGAATCACAAGGAAATTCTTTCAAATATAATTGCTTTCTACCAAAGTGGCCTCGGGTGTGCAGAAATTTGGGACTAGGACTAATATGCCTGTAAAAACTGTCTTCCGGACCATCGCAATTTCAATTAGACAAGCACAAGTGCTGCAAAGAATGCCTCGGCACGTTCGAGGGGTATCTTTTAAGCGTGTGGGCCGCCGTCTAGTGCGGAGTCAGGTTTAGAATCTTATGGCTACTAGCCTGGAACTTGCTCATGAGGTGGATGTGTCTGCATCTGCCTGTATGGTGAGACGAAGAATTTTTTACAAAGCTGTCGTCATAAAGAAGGCAACAAATAAACCACTTGTCACTAAGAAAAATATCAAGAACAGGTTGTCGCTCTGCAGAAGGTATAAAGATTTGAGGGTGGAGGAAAGGAGAAAGGTTATCTTCTTTCATGCACCCTCATTTTGCTGTTTGTGACATCTTAAGATTGAATATGTCCCCCCAAAAAGCAGAACGCTCCTATGAGTCCTGCATTGTTCCAACATGCAAGCATCCTCTGACCACTCATGTATCGGGATGCTTCTAATGGAACTAACCCCTTCATAATTCTTCACCAAAATGAGGAGATGAACAAGAATAGTATCAAACTGTCCTCAAGAGGACAAACTACCTAGACCAGTTCGGTGAAAATCCATAAATATTTTAAGATGATAAAGCACAGTATCATAGAACTGGAGGGGAAAATATTGTAGTGAATAAAAGTGCGTTGAAATATCGGGTCTTCGGAATGCAAAATCCCATAATCTTTATCTGATGGAGAACCTGTGGTCAATTCTTATTATGCAGATCAAAAAGTATTATCCCGCTAGTCGTAATAAGGTTTAATTATTGTTCAAATATGATCGGAACACTATCGACTAGAAGTTGATATCCTACATGCAAGAGCGATTTTGCACGTCATGAAAATAAATGAGCAAAACACTAAGTTAATTAATTAAATATAGCTTTTGGGTGTATTAAAATTATGATTTAGGTACATCTTTTACGTTAAAATTTATTCTACTATAATCAAGCCCTTAGCTTTGAGAAGTACATGAAACAATGAATCTTATGAGTGATCATAAATTTTCAAAATTATGTGCTATAATTTCAAAAAGGGAAAAATAGATTCTATGCTTCATAGCTATACATTTTGCATCGTATTAAATATTTAATTATTTAACACGCTTGTAATGCCTCATTTGGAATTGGCAGTACAGGATAGTGGCTATATATGTCAAATACATTGCAATATTTACAAGCGCTGAGCACCGAGCAACCAAATAATTTCCTAAACTTAGAAATACTAAACTAGTTCGGTAATATAATTAAAATAGCAGTTGCCAAGTAGTAATAACAGTTACAAGGTGGTAAATAAAATATTTAGCACTGTAATAGCACAATTTCTTTTTCAAGAAATAAACCAAAGATGGATTATCTTGATTAAACTCACCTTAGCAAGAAATGGGCGATGAGAGAGAGAGAGAGAGAGAGAGAAAGAGAGGATGACATAGAGAGGGAGAGCGAGAAGGCGGGCAGCTGATTTGTGGAGATATTGTAACAGTGGGTGGACACCTGTGAGGGTATTTGCCGCACCCCCATCGTCAATAAGTTTAAGAGAAGCATTAATAAATATTTATCAAAAATAGAACTTATGGAAACAAAGATTGCTTACTTAATTATGTTTGCATTTCCTTAGCTTTTTTTCACCTCTGATTTTCTCTCTTGAATTAAATTCAAGCGGAACTTGGGTCTATTTTGCTTCATAATTCTGTAAAGAAGGGTAAATTGGCCACTATTCTCATGGATCTAAATAGGGTTTATGATCGTGTTAAAAAGTTATGGATTGGGTGATAATTTATTGGATTATGTGAAGATCATTTACGTTGGTGGTAAGGCGTGAGTTATGGTTAAATATAACCAAACTGGGTGGTTTGACATATATTGAGATGCGATACAATGTTCTGAAATGTTGTCCTTGTTATTTAATATCTTTATAGCTGGAGTAGATAGTTCTAGAGGTGTGTATAAGAATGAGGGAAATGTTTGTCTAAGTGATAGTGAATGGTGCGAGATGGGTTTCATATATGTTTGTATATACTGTTGACCTGGGTTTGGTGTCTGAGTGAAAAAAAGTTTGGAACTGTTGATCGAAATCTCTGAACGAGTGTGTGTGAATGGTGGCAGAGATGATTCCAGAAAAGAGTAAGGTAATTATTTTATAGCTGAAAATTCACTGGGGGTTTATACCATTCTCAATCTCAAATATCATTAACATAGTCTTTTCTGCTTTCACTTTAAACCTTTGGACATATGCCAGCTTTCAAGTTTATAGGATGCATTCTAAATGTCGGTGGTACATTTGATGTAGATTGCGAGTACAAGGTTTTAAATGGTACCAATGATCTGGAACCATTAGAGCAATCGGAAAAGCTGAAGGCTTGGGTGTGTAATGTGACATAAAGCTGAATGAGAGTATGCTGGTGGATAGATTGTGAAACAACAGAGTAAGAGGTGTTAACTTTTGCAGAATGGTATGACTGAGGGCGATCTGAGGTCATATGGACATATAGGAAGAATGGATGAAGTAAACCATATAAAGTGAATATATAAAATTGATTGCCTGGATGTGGGAAAGGGTTGAAGGCCTCGTGAAATGTCTGCTGATGATATGAATGAACGTTTGAGCGCGAAAGGGTTAACCGAGCAAGTTGTTTATGATAGGCGTTAAAGTTGAGAGTTTGTGAAGTGTTTTTCTTCTAAACCCTGACTGGAGAAGGCGGTAACGCACATACCACAATACTTAGTGGGAAAATTAAATAAAGATAAAATTTTGTTTAGGCATGAATTTATGAGAGGATCCTTTCTGACCTCCATAGGTTAAGCCTTTATTCCACAATGGATAAACTATATTTCTCCTTTACGCTTCCCTCAAAGTATGATCGACCCTTATTTGCTCGTCATCACAACATTCGGATTATTTTTCGCTTTTCAGGGATTTTGGCCGCCTCCTATTAATAAGACACTTTTGTAGTCCCCATCAATGCTCATTTTATGTCAGTTAGAGAAACCTTTTCGAATTATTAAATGGAAAAAAAGGTCTGTACAGATTTTATAGAAGAGTGAGGAATTAGGTTTTTTAATTAAACTTAGAGGGAATTCCATTGAAGGCAACTCCCGCACAATATTTGACGGACAGATCTAAGACAGTGGTGAAGAGGGGAGAAGGAAAAATATGACAAAAAGTATTAGACACAGGTCCTCCTACTGGTATTTAGGGTGTAAAGGCTTTTAATCCTGAGGATCTCAGGTGAGGAGGTCTGATATTTACTACACCAGACACATTGTCAGAGATCTAAGAGGAAGAGAAACGAAGATCCACGCCGCCTTACCCTTCTCCGGAGAGAGAGAGACGACAGACACCTGGGTGACCCTTTTTGTCTCCGCTAATGGAGGTGCGAAATTATGGGACGCCACGGTGACCTGAAAGGTCACCATCACAGTAAGCTGTGACAAGTTTGAGAGCCCAGAAAGTCCCACTTGAAGTCAGACAAAGTTCGCCTTGGCGACTTAGGAACCTTATCACGCTCGCGCTAAAAGGCCGAGATTTTTTTTTTTCTACCGATGCGTCTGATCCTAGAATCCTACCGCTCGGGCGGAGGGGAAAAAACTCAATTTGAACCCTATAAATCCTCCGGCGCCAGAGTTGGAAGGCAGTATCCACCAAACGCTATGGCCCATCCGTATCCGCCGTCTGCATTTCCTCATTTGTACCTGCTATTCTACGACATTTATATTAAACTCGTATCGGGTTTATGGGGTTATTGTTGGTAAAGCAATTGATTGAAATTTGCTCAATCTATTGGTTAACCTTGGTTAAATTGTTAATTGTTGGCTAATCTTCGTTTCGGTTCTGGAGTTTAAAAGGTGAGAAATAACCATTGCATACCTATTTGCGAAGTTAATTGTTCCCGTTCCCATTTATTTTTTTTGTGAATTGATTATCGATTGACCATGTTAACTGTTAATTCGATTCTCCACGGATTTGAATGTTGTCTTTCAAGGCCTCATCTTGTGCAATAAGTGGAAAGTATAGGTTAATAGTATTATTCTTCGTATTGCTGTGCTAAGAGTGCTGAAACTCTCGTCTCAATTAGAGTGAAATCTCAACTGCAAAAGCTCTCTCGCGAGTCTTTTGCCCATACCTTCGTTGTTTTTGTTTTCGCTTATTAGCAAAACCATTCGCACTCCCGTACGTGCTTAAAGTAACCCATAATCCTGCCATATTTATTGTCGTGAGTTAATTTAATTTTTGTTGTTGTGCCCATCGCGTAAACCAGCATCATGTCGTCATTTGAAATTTTTAAGGCCCAAGGTGAGTCACTCAGACTCAGTGGAAAAGCTCTGATGGCCTACATCCAGGGAGAAGAAAGAAGAGACAGAGAAGAAAGTTAAAAAGAACAAGAAGTTAACGAAAGAGAAAAGGAACGAAAGAAAGAGAAAAGGACTGAGAAGAAAGAGGAGAAGAAGGGGAGAGAATTTGCTTTCCCTAATTATAAATGAACAGAGAGAGGAACGAGACGCCCTCCATAAACTCCTCGGGTGTTAGACTGGAGGCCCTGCATTCTGCGACCATAAAACTCCCCGTCTTTAAAGAAGGCGAAGACTTTGGGTCTTATCTGGCCACGTGAGATCCAACTGCCCTTAAAACTCGCACTTTAGAAGCACCCCTCGGTTTCACCAGGTACACAAGATCAGTGCCACTTCTACTTCTTAACCGTCACTAATTAAAGCCCCTGTTCTTCGAACCCGCCGAATACTGCTGGCCACAAGGTAAACTTTTTGTTTAATAAAGTACCCCTAGGGCCCTCCAATTTGAAACTTGAGCCGTGAATGGGTGCCGGATCTCCACTCTCGTCCGTGATACAAGGTGCACGGCCATTGGTGTATCCGATGCGCCACTCCCTTCTGTGGCTCTGAACCACGAGAAACTTGCCGTATTGCATGATTACTTGGTGTGCGCCAATAATTTTTTCATTGTTCACTGCTACATTGAGTGAACGTATTTTAGTGGTTAAGCTTGAGGCTTGGCATCCCCGATTAATGTTTGCTTGTCCTAATTGGTCAGTCTCTTTGTCTTTCTCCCCCCACCCTAGTTGCTCAAGCCCTTACTACCCGTTCCCATGCGAAGAAGGAACTGAAATACCCTACACTTTAGGAACCTACGTTTGCTCACGAATTCCAGAGTGCAATGACCCATGAATTTGCTAAAAGCAAGAGAGAAAGTGAATCTCTTAGTCCTTTTTAGTTTAAAGCCCAGTATAACACACACGAAACCGTCAGAGGGAATAAGGTGATTTACTTCTTCATCAAGGACGACCTCCTCTATCGAGTTTGCAACGAGAACAACGACACAAGCCCCGCACACTAGGTGTACCCCGTTCCCACTTCACTCCAATCCTGCAAACGGCTCGCGATAGCATATTTGCTGGGCATTTTAGTCACACGAAGACTGCTCAGAGGATCTTCGAACATTTTATTCGCCTGGCCGACCAACGAAATTCTGCGATATTGTCGTTCGTGCGACATTTGCCAAAAGATGGCAATAAAAGGACCAGTCAGACCCATGCCCTTCGACAAGGGACCACTAATTTCTGAACTCTTCCCCAAGTAGCTATTAACCTAATCGAACAGATCCCCCGCCCCCTACGTCGAGCGAAGGCCTTCGTTACGTTTTAACGCTGGTTGACTTTGCTAATGGATTCCCCCATGCTGTACCACTCAAGAAAATCGATAGCATCTTCTGCTACGAACCCCTTATTTCCATCTGTTTCCGTTTTGCCTGCCCAAAGAAATCCCCTCGGATCCTGTCCTCATTTCAGCTCCTAATTAATGAAGTACGTTAGTAAATTATTGATGATCCATTCCCTGATTACATCTCCTTTTCAACCCAGTAGGAATGGAATGTGCAAAAGGCTTAATGGAAGCCATTCTCAGGAAGTTGTGTGCAGATCAGTCCTCTTTGCCTACCATTAAATTCCTAATTGTACATTGGGATTAGCCACCTTTGAACTTTTATATGATAGAAACGTCAGAGGCCCACCTGAATATCCTAAAGGAACGTTATTCCAATCAGAATTTGGATCGAGGTATCCATACTTCTTATTGGTATCTACTAGATTTAAGAAGTGGCTGGCAAAGTGCGCCGAAATTGAGTATCACAAAGCCGACGTCAATTTCACAAGTATAAGACATACGGCGATTGCAAGTCCAAAGAAAGGAAATATAACGCCGGAGTAGAAGTTTTGCTTTTCCCACGGACAACAACAAATTATTGAAAGGATCCCTACCCCATAGTCGAGAAGCGTGGCCCCGTCGTTTACCTTATTGAAATCCCTTCGGTAAGAAAGTTCTTCCATATTAATAGGCTCGAGCGCTACCACCGACGCAAGAGCATCAAGCAGATAGGTGCAATCGACGAAGTAATCCCATGGAATCCGATTACCCCTTGGAACCCTTTTTGTAAAGAAATTAAGTTGATCTCTTCAAAAGGATCAACGGCAAGCGCTTTTGACTCGTTTTGATGAAGTCATCCCCGAGATCTTCGAGCACAATATACAACTAACCACCCTGGAACCCATCCATTACAAACCCTACATCCAGCCTAGACACCTCCGGGATGAATTCAATAATGAAGTGGATAAACTTTTAAGGTTGCAGATCATCGTACCTACGGAGATGAGTTACTCTTTTCCGGTTGTCATGGTAAGGAAGGCCGTTGGTTCTTATTAAATGTGCATCGATTTTAGAATGCTAAATTCGGTTACCGTATTTGATGCTGAACCAATCCTCACCATAGATCAGATCCTCCACCTTTTTTAAAAGGCCAAGTTCATCTCGGGGTTGGATTTAAGCAAGGACTATTATCAGTTTCCCCTGAGGATGGGAGTGAAGAAATTTACTGCCTTTCCCACTAGGAAGGTCCTTATGCAATTCTAGTGGCTCCCTTCCGGTCTGGTAAGGGCTTGCAGCATTTATAACCAGATGTTGAGTAGGATTTTAGAAGGGGTAACCAACATCACCTTCTATGCCGATAATGTTTATGTGGCCAGAGAAAATTGGGTTCAACACTTGACCATCCTTCAAGCACTTCTCTATTGACTCCGGGAAAAGAATTTGATAATTGACCCCGGAAAGTGCCACTTCGCTTTTGGCACTATCGATTACCTCGGCTTCCATATCAGGAGTAAGTGGTTAGATCCCCGCAAGAAAAATCCTGGCCATCGTGAGAATTCCGTTGCCCACTTAATAAAAGTAGCTGCGATCATTCATAGGCCCTGCAGCGTTCTATCGTCGCTTTATACCCAACATTGCGACTGTTTCCGCTTCCCTCTGAGAACTATTAAAAATAAGGCTTCCGATCGCTTTGAGTGGACGCTACTCTCAACTCGCAGCTTCAACAAACTCAAGGAGAATTTGGCATCCGTCCCTATCCTCAGCCTCCTTAATCCGGACAAACTGTTTGGCATTCGCAGCGACGCAAGTAATGACAGTATAGGATGTGTCCTCCTCCAGTATGAGGATTACGGCAATAATTCAGCATCGCTTACGCAGGCAGAAAATTACACGTGCTCGGGAAAAAAATATAGGGTAATTGAGACAGAGGCACTCACTACTATTTGAGGAATCTGTAAATTTAGAATGTATTTATTAGGCAAAGAATTTGTAGTGGAATCCAACGACAAACACCGATCATACCTACGTAACGTCAAAAATAATAATGGTCGTTTTATGCGTTGAAGCTTGTTTTTCCAGAAAAGGCACCGATAACTGTATGGCTGCTAGTTTAAGTAGAAACACGTTAGATTCTTCTCCAAACTAATTCAGAGCCATTTCCATTAATTTTAATCCATGTATTAATTTTGGTTCATAAAATCAATTTGTATATTTAACCATATAATCATAAAACGCGTATCCTTTATATATATTTTTTTCTGTTTGTTTGTTTGTATATACGTGTAGAATAAATTCCTTTTATATCTGTAAATTTTTGTTTTTGTTTTCTATAATCGTAAGATAACAACATCGAGCCAGTAAGCCCAACTTAATGGTATCTTAAAGAAAATAATATTCTTCTGCAACCATGATCTAGCATTTTATAACATTGTGTATGCGTATGGTATAACCTAGACGTTAGTCCCCCTATTTGGTACTTTGGCTCTATTGATAAAATTTGTCCTAAATATCCTCAACTTTATCCGCTATTGTCATGCGAATCTGAGTTATATTCCTCCCCCATTTCCTCATTCTCCGATGTCCCTTCTTCCCCAGAAGTTCCATCTGGGGATGGAGGAGTCTCAGGGATCTGAGAAAGAGAGAGAGAGAGAAAAATGTCACCATCACAGGAAGCTGCGACAAGTTTAAGAGCCCAGAAGATGGGCACTTGCACTAAATGGCCGAGATTATTCTCGTCTGCCAATGCGTTAAACCCTAGAAGCCTGCCCTTCGGTCGAAGGGGGAAAATCCCCATTCTTCCTCTATAAATCGTCCAGCGCAAGATTTGGAAGTCAGTATCTGACGCCCGTCCTGCCCCGTACGTATCCGCAGTCTGCCCTTCCCAGTTCGTACCCGAGATTCGCGTCACGTTCGACTTAGCACAATTCTCGCAGAACCCCCCCAGGATCTCGGTATTCTTGTTAATTCACGTAAGTATACCTCGACCCGCTTCCTTCTGCTACTACAACGCAGCATGTTCAATCTCGATTCGTGTTACTCGAAAGCAAGATATAAGTTCACCCCATAATAATCATTGTCAAGAGAGTATTGTTTGAACTTTGCTCTAAAGGAACGGATTACTCCCTCGGACCAAATTACGAGGTAACAGCAACGCGCAGCTTTCCTGTGCAAGTGCTCTCTCTATGCCGTCCCCCAGTGGAAAGCCTTCATCATCGGCTTAGTATACGCTGAAGGTCATTCGAGTGTCCCTCGGCCAATATTGTTCCTTTGTTTGTACGGTGACCGTCTTCACCAAGTCTTACCCCTATAGTCTCTGAGACCCCTGTATATCTAATGTGTGTACAGTGATCCCTCGTTTATCGCGGTAGATTGGTTCCGAGACCGGCCGCGATAACTGAATTTCTGCGAAGTAGGGGCACCATATTTACAGTATTTATTTAACGTGTATTTGGACTTCCTCCCTGTACTGTTAACAACCAACCCATTACCATACAGTACTCTATTAATAACAATGACAACTGTTAAGCAATAACACTTTAGATTAAAAATAAAGATTGTTACTGTACTCACCACGAAAGAAGTTGAATGATGATGGTGATGAATTTGCTGCGCGGTAGAAATGATGATGATGAAGCTGATGATGATTTCTACTTTTCAGCCGATGGTTGTATTTTACGTCTCTTCAGACGGCGGTGCCGTTTCCAGGAACACCTCTTCCACCTTTTCCGAAGGTGCAACCGTAGTAGTAGCAGCAGAAACAGGCTTTTTTTGCGAGGCTGCAAAAACATTGTGATGCGAAGTTGCTGCCGCTGCTTCTTTTTCCTTTGAAAGAGCATCTTATAGGAATTCAGGACTTCGTTGACCTTGTTGTAAAATTGCACAGAAGGAACCATATCGTCGTCCCACTCCTGCGATCCCCCTTCAATTCTTTAGCCAGGTTGCAGAGCTTGGCCAGCCGTTCCAAAGTCAAGCAAGTTTAGGGACAACTTCTTCCGTTTCTTGCCGCGTTTCATCTTCTTCGCTGGCCGACTTCGTCAAGTCTGTGAGGTCTTCATCGGTTACCAGCTGGGAGTGGCAGTCTTATAACTCGTCGATGTCTCCCGTGGTCATGTATGCAAGGCCATCACCTCCAATGATCGCAGCCGACTGCACAGCTTTCTGTACTGCGGAGTTTTGGATTTCGACAGGTGTAAATCCCTTGTCGTAATTAACCTCGGGCCACAAATTCTTCCAGTTTGCGTTAATGGTGGCAGGTTTCATTTCTTGCAATGCCTTCTGGATATTTTGGAGGCACGTAGCGATTGTGTACTGCCGCCAGTATACCTTCAAGTTAAAACTTTTGTCTTCGTCTTCTTGGGCGGCATCCACAGAAGCAACCAGGTTCACCAGGATATTCCTCGTGTATAGGGCCTTGAACGCCCTGATAACCCCCCTGGTCCATTGATTGAATAAGTAACGTAGTGTTGGGCGGCAGGAACTCAATCCGAATGCCCTCATGAGACAGATCAGTAGCGTGGCCAGCAGCAAATGGCAAGCCCTTCTCTAATACATACACCTTGACTTGCGGGATAAAAGAGAGGTGGAACCAGTAAAAGGTCGGCATTTTCGTTATCCACACCTTTGGATTGTGCATCCAATTTACGGGTAGCAAATTCTTGTTTTTGTTTTTTAAAGCCCTTAAGTTTTTAGACTTGTAAATAAGTCCTGGCCTTAACAAAAATCTCACAGCATTGCCACACATCACGAGGGTCACACGATCCTTGTATGCTTTAAAGCCAGAGGCTTTTGCTTCCTCTTTGAACAAGAAAGTTCGCCACGGCATTTCCAAAACAAGCCCATCTAGTCCATATTGAAAACTTGTTCGGGCTTATATCCACCTTCAGAGATAACCTTTTTGGAAAGTTTCATATTATTAATATTTTAATGGATTTACTGAAAATTTTAGGTGTTCATATATCACGATTTTTCTAGAATTTTCCAGAAACTCCGCGGTATATTTTCCATACAAATATTTTAAAAATCCGCGAAGTCGTGAATTCGCGATAGTTGAACCGTGAAGTAGCAAGAAATCACTGTATAGCTTGGTTTAGAACTCCTTTTAATCTTGTAAAATAATATTAATTTGCATATTAGTAAAGTTATTTTTGTACCCATTTTTCTGTTATCCGGAACCTGCAAAATAGTCGACTATTGGCCAACCTACATTCAGTAATTTGCAATCTGCTTATATTATAAATCTATCACGCACTCATAAACACAGAAAGGGTTTACTTGTCCTTATTCCACGACACACCTTTATACAGGAGTGGCATCTCCACGGCTCCGATAAGTAGGATCTCGATGGGTAGCATGCCGAAGGCAACAGTAGCCAAATGGAAATCGATATTATGGAATAATTCCACCCTCCGTAATACACTATCGGGTGCGGATGCGTAAAACTCGCCTCTGTAGTCAAGCTTCGAGCGAACATGAAATCAGTAGAAAAGTAACCCAGTCGCCCTATTTTCACCCTAAGTGCTGAACCTCAGAGATCAAATAATGTTCATGGCGAGGGTACAAGGGATTCATAGACTGCGAATATGAGTTTACTCATGTTAGGTGTCGTCAAAATTAAGAAAATAAAAAGGTTGAATATCCACCACTTCTAATTGTGCCCTCTTAGGAAATAAGTCCTAGTCGTTGTGGAGCGTGTATGGCAGAATCGCACCACTTTAGTCTTGCCTTAAAAAGTGAACCATGTGCCCTTTGGCAGAGCGAGAGCCGCGGTTTAATGCCTGTTGAAGTCGGCGATCCAAAGTTGGAATCTGGGCCGCACCAAAGAGATCAAATGGTCGTCTACGTAGAGCTTAGCGAGAACATCTTCCGGTAGCGATGAATTGATAGCTCTTCATTCTAAGGGCACTTCCATGCGGGACGGACCCCTTTTCCTGTTCCATTGGCCCAAAGAGCGCTCCCCCTATAAGTACACGGAATCGACGATCTCGCAAAAATTTAGATATGAAGATTGGAAGGCGTCCGTTCGCCCCCATCGTGTAGAGACTCTCCATGATAAGGTATTGCCGAGTGTTCTCATAACCTTCTCCAGATCGAAAAATAACGTGCATAGTGCGATCTACTAAGGAAAAGTTCAAGATATTATTTTTCAGCCTGAGCTTTATATATGAGCTGTGCACAGGAAAGTTCATTAATTCAATATTTTCTGAACCATAGAGCTAGCCTACTGGCTTTGCTATGTGGCAGGGATCATTACCCTACATGGAGGCAGACTCCGGTGGTCCCCATTTCATATAAAGGAGAGAACAAGAACTTAAAGTATATTTTTGTATACCGCGGCGTTCATTGTGCAGCGTAGAGGGACAAATGCACAATATAATAATGCCACTACAAATTTAGTTAGAATTTTAGAGCATATGGGTTTCAATCCTTGAGCTGTAAGACACATTTGATGCTGCTTCACATCTGATCCGAAAAAATGGAATTTACTTCCGTAGCTGTAAAACCCTCCCTTTTCATCGCTTGAGGGAAAATGCTCAGGAGCAAAAGACAACCTAGCCCTTTTCTGCTTTTGACTTCTGATTTTTTTTCGTAGCAATGCAGCGTGCTATAAGTCTTAGCCCTCGAGAGTGAGGTGACAAAGTCTGGCGAGACATATTCATGTTCATATTGTCAGAAACTTCAGTTGAAATACTGCTTAAAACATCATCTCCGATGCACCGTAGGGTCTTTTTCAGAGTAGATCTTCGAAGACTACATATTTTCTTTTCGATTTACAGGACGATTTAATATCCTAGGCTTATTATTATGCGTAAAATCACATTTTAAACAGATTATAATATCTTTAAATGTCACACAGTGTTACCCTTCTTTCATGCAATTGAAAATATGCTTTTTAAAGAGTTTATTGACTATAACTCCTCTGAAAACAATGTCACAAGAGTAATATAATGAGTAACACTATAAATTACTCGTAAGACCGTTACTGAAGATACACTATGATTTTTTTTCGTGTATACACAAAATTATGAATTATCTTCTAGTTTTGGATGCATCTTCTCTTCAAATTCATTTTACTTTACTCCTACCAAAACTTTAGATCTGTTGTTCTATGAAATAAATCTTGGACACATTTGGCGATATATTTATATTTGGCTTTTTGGTTGGTTCTCTAGTTTGGGACTATATTGTGCTTATTTATCTCATTACAACGCTAATGAAAAAGAAACGCTCTTGTAATGCAAAGCTGCTGCATTATTGATAAAATGCGTAGCTTATTCACATTTTCCAATACATACGTTTTAACCAATTACCCAAAGTTCGAACGCATCTGCTTTGGACCATATTATAATACTGCCAATGAAAATGCGATTGCAAACCATCTACTTTCCATGTGTGAGAAGTTATGGCAGCTTTAAAAGTTGAATAAAAGAGACTAAATAGTTAGAGGAGCCGGAATATAAGACTTGCGAGTATCTGATCTTTGTGAATATATATGGCTACAGAAGCGTCTCATATACAATATCGCATCTGTTACTGAATGGATTTTGCTGCACGGATTGTATTTCTTTTTGATTTCACAGATTTCGCCAGATTGAGGTCCATTTTTTCCTTCTACGTGTCTGATTTCTTCCCATCTTTTACAGCATCCAGGAAAGAGTGTAACGGGGAGATGGCTGAAGGTTGTTTGCTCAAATATTCATTCTTAACTCAAGAAGATTCGTATTTGTAATTTCCATTGCCATCGTCGTTTATTTAATCTATTATTAAATTCTAAATGTGATCTCGGCGTCTGGACTTAGCCAATTTTTGTATAGCGATTCCAACTTTTAGGCAAATTTCCATTAACTTCCTATCATTCGCCCACTTAGGAAGAAAGGAATAGAAATAATGTTTGTCTCCCTTCAAAGGAAATCGAGTCGCTTCTTTACATTAATAATTGAATTATATTCCACTACTTTTTCCTTTATTTTTCATTATTCAAGTATAATCTTCTCTGTTGGGTAGGACTTATTCCCATACACTCATCCGTTGAGTCTCATAAATGGTGGCTATATCAGAAATGCTGCATGTATGTATGTGGAGCAGCCATAGGTATACCCATACTATCATCCGGCGAATTTCCTAACAGGAAACTAAGCGCGGGTAGAGGTCGCAGTGGGAAGCCGTGCACCCGAATGATTTAGCCTCTGAGCTCGACAAGTCAAACTGGTTCATCACTATCAATGTGTGAATCGAGTGGGTTTGTCGAATTTGAAGAGGTACGTATGTGATGCAGGAAGGAGGGGGTTGGTAGTCTTTAAAACATGTATAGGTCGGATGCTTGCTTTATATGAGACAAACGTGAAGGAGATGGAAGAGTTTGTGTGAGATGGAATAAAAAATGATCGATCGGAAGTAGATCACGGAGGTAGGAGAAACTAGAGTGTCGCAATGATTTTATGAGGCGTGGCAGGATGCAATGATTAGTTGTTTGTGAGTTCGAGAATTATGTGATAAAGAAGAGATTTGGAAGGGTGAAACTATGCGTAGTTGTATTGTATGCGCGCTGTTATGAGAGAAATAGCTGAGAATAGGTGATTTTGGAATTACCTTAGAGGAGTAGTGGATGGGGTTAGGAATTGTATTGGTTGATATTTCTATAATATAAATGGAGGTAGAGGTGATCAAATGAGAGGGGGGAGAGCTGGAGTTTTCGGTTAGCCAGGAGAGAATGGAAGTGGAAAGAAGGTGGCTGCATTCTGTGCAGAACGAATCTGTTGTACCAACCTCAATCTTCCAGAACAAAGATGTTTTAACTACAAATGTGTCTGGCAAAAGAAAGGGAAGAAATTAAGTGTGTGGATGCATCTGTACCTGGTAAAAAGATTGTGTTCCATGGTACCGTGATGGCGATGAATATGAGAGTATCTGATCGCATGATATTAGTGTGTGAAGTGATATTGGTAGATGCATGAAAGAGAAGACGGGTAAGGTGGAAATGAAGTGAAATTCAGAAGGGATAGTTGATTAAATCGGAGAGAAAGTGGGGAGTGTGTGAGAATACTTGAGAGTAAAAGAGAGGATATAAATTATTGAGAGATATGGAGTTAAAGCAAATGTGAAGTGAATTTTAACGACTGGTAGTAAGTAGTACAAGAATATGTGTGCATTTTCCAGAACTGAAAAAAGGAAACAAAATTTGTGATGGCGGAATGACGATATGAGGTATGGACTGAAGAGCAAAACTGAGGCGTATTTGTAAATGCTTAACAGTGCGATGCGATGGAATGTAGGGGGTGGATGTAAAAAACTGAAACGAGTGAGTAAATACAGTAGGAAAGAAGCAAAGCAATTAATTGGAATAAGATGAATGAGGATCCCGATAGGTACAAGATAGAGGGCCAAGGGTGAAAAACAAGGAGAAGAATAATTGTTTAAATATTACAGAAATAATGGTAAGGTACTTGTGAGAAAAGTAAAGGCAAAAGTAGAAGAGAATACTTTGATGAATGTATAATGTTGTTATGAAAGTTGGTGCAAGTAAAAATATCATTCTCTTCGTTGGTTTAAAGCAGGTGCTGAATCGGGGCATCTAAGATATAATCATGCAAAGATATTTAATGTTAAGAGGATGAATTATCTGGAAGTAGGTGAATCATGGAGAAGTAGCTAAATTAGGTGATTTTGCGTTGGTATGCCTAAACTTTGGGAAGATAATTTTAGAAAATGGGTCGGTCGGGTGTGTTATAAGGCAGTGGAATGTGGAAAAGTGCATGAGGACTGGAAAAATTCAGGTATAGTGTCGTTGTATAGGAGTGAAGGGGAAAAAGGAGAATGTAAGTAAATCATTGAGAAGAGGCTGCTGGATATTTTAGGTAAAGTTTATCAATAAAGTGTAAGTGTGAGTAAAAGACGGCCAACTAAATCTTTCATTGGTAATAAAAAACGTGAGTTTATATCAGAAAGTGAGTGTGTGACGCAAGTACTTGCTTTGAAACAGGTAGCTATGAAAGCTAAAGAGAGGCAATATGTATGATGGGTTAATGGAAATTGAAACAGCTTACGAGTATGGATTGAGGGATGAACTATTGGAGTATGTGAATGAGAACTATATATGTTGGGAATAAGGCGTACCTTAGGATAAAGCGTAGGTGAAGTGGTTGATTTAACATACGTGTGTGTGTAAGAGAAGAGTGTTTGAAGTCGCTTTGACTGTTTAATATGTTTATGGATGAAATACTGTAATTATGAATGAGGAAAGGGTGTGTGAGAGTGATCAGGAATAGTGGATGATGTGTAGTATCTATATTTGTATATGCTGATTACCCGCTGTTGGTGGCTAAGAAAAGAAGGATTTGGGATTGTTGATTGAAATTGACATGATGTGTGAGTGGCGGGATCTATAATTGAAGGCGGAAAAGAGAATTTGGAAAAAAAAAATTGGGTGTAGTGTGATTTCGAGTCCGTGGTGTCACCCTTGAACAAGTGCTAAGTATGAAGTGTTTCGGATTGTGTAAATGATGGTGGTACTTAGAAGGAGATTGCAACCAGACGGTTTTAAATGGTAGGTGGGTCAATTGGGCGATTAAAGCTTCCACAAATGGTAAAGGTTTGAGTATGAAATGTGCCTGGAAGCCGTATGAGTTTGTGTTGTTGTCAACATTGGTGTAATGGTGTGAGAACCTGGTATGGAAGAAGAAGGAAAGATCACGAGTGAGAACCTTGGAATTGGGCAAATTGAGATAATTCTGTTTGATGTGCCAAAGACGGTCAGAATGAGAACGACTAGGTAAGTAATGATTATTGTGTGAGTGAGGTTATACTTGAATGTTTGGTGAGGTCGTATTGGCAGATATAAAGAAATAGACTTGAGAATAGAATATATGAAAGCAAATGTTAGGGTCTGGAAATCGTTGAATGAGATATAGGTGGATGATCTTGTTTTTGACTCTGCAGGAAGGCTTGTTTTCATGTGTGTGGGTGTGCTTGAGGCTCTTTACCCAGAAATGAAATTTAGGTGAACGAGATACTACACTACGATGAAGTACCTTCGGCATAGAGAATAAATGGGGAATGAGGGTTAGGTATCTTTGGTTGTTTTGATGCCCATACACTCCCTTTGTAGGAACCTTGTACATGCCTTTTTCTTAAGGTATTAAATTTTAATTGATACAAATAAATTATCATTGACACGTTGTTATTATTTATTCTGAAACACCATGAAATGTTTTCCCTCAAAGAACAAATAAAATGTGCTTTTGAATCACAAAACTTTTATTCCCTTTATCAGATTCTTTAGCCTGAAAATAAAAGTGCCCCCCCTCCCAACCCCATCTGCATTTCTAATGCATATTTCGGAATAAAAATGGAAATATTTGCAAAAAAGAATATAAATTTATATGAGTAAAGTTAGGAATTGTCCACAAACCAGTTAATATTCCATTGCGTTGCAATGATTCCTACGCAGATATATTTAGAAATTAGATTTGTATCTACTCGCTTGAGAATGCGGGTTTGTCGGAGCCTTTGTTATGAAACTCGTTAGGAACAAGTTCGGTTTTGTGTAAACGGCAATCACCATAACTGTGACAAGGTCTAGATTGTGTTTGTGATTGATTAATTTAAGTAGAATTTCATGTCAGAATGGTATTAAATGGGATATCAGTATTGTGATCTGTTTTGAGCTAGTTAAACAAGGATGCAGATCAGTAGTTGCCGACTAAATAGAAAGAGTAGTAGCCAAGGAACTGGATTGCCGAATACATATTTATTTAGGAAATTAGACTGCCTTTTCGGATGGGCTGATAAGACAAGATAAAGAATGAATGAGGAGTGTTACAAATGAATACCCTAAGCCGAAGAGAGCATGAACAAAATTTAGTTAATTTTCGTTATTTAATGGTAAATACGAGATGTTTGGTATTTATTTAAAACATAATAACAGAACGAAGGCAGACACAAACGTAGGATTTGAGGGAATAGAAAGAAATTTAAGTTGTCTCAAATTGTAATGAGGTCATTATTTCAAAACAATATATTGTATTTCGCAAAATATAAACAGATAATTTGGAAACTTTTCCTGAAATTTTGCATTTTTATCAAAAGATACACGAATGAAATATAAAATGTGATGGAATTGGCACCTCATGTCGTGAAGGCTCCCTATATTCAGGTGAACTGCACCATTTTGATGTGAAATTGATTTCACAATTGAAAGATAGAATTCTGGTTGGATGCTGCTCTGTGCCGTCTCGATAGCTCTACAGAGTTCCATTATTTTTGTAGCTCTCGGATCATAGGTGTGAATAGACTTGGCCATCATGCCCATAAATGCCCGATTGGCTTCATATCTCAACATTAGGTGGACAGCTCATTCGTCGGTACTCTTCAGAGTGATCTTCACCTCTATTGCTCAACGTGTGTCCGATGACAGGATGCTTTATCCGAATGGCATATACCATCGTATTGTGAATACATAAAGTCCTTGTAATGGTTCAAATGGTCAGTACGCAGGGGAACCTAGAGGTCATTGGCAGATGACGTGATTTTGCGCACCAATGGACACAACCCCCGTAACCTGAATACACCTGAAACCAGAATGGAACTACCATCAGCATTCAGAATGCCTTATTAACATCTGAGTTCCTTGTCCATATGGCGTCTGCTCCACACCTGAATCCTACTCTCAGCTAGAAAGAAATGGATCCATGATTCATCGTATCACGCTACATGTTACCAGTCATTGAGAGTCCCATTAGCCACGTCACTAGCCCAGACGTGGCACTGGATCGGGTGGTGTAGTGTTATCAGGGGGACTCTGTTGAGTCTTCTGCGCCTATATCCCATAACAGATAAAGAACCTGCCCTGATCAGACCCATATGAGTTTGTTTCCTTTTGCATTGAACATGGATGCGAATTTAGCCAGACGCCGCTGGACACGGTCATGAAGCACCTGTGGTCAACTAATGCACCTTCCACGTAACACCGGAGATCAAAGGATGTTGAATGAATCTCATGAATTTTTGTACATGAGTCTCTCCATTAATATTTAAAATATTTTTTCCTGCCTCAATTCATTGATGTTATTCAATGAAATACCTCAAATGGTAGAAATATTTGATATAAAGACAGAGAGAGAAAACTTAACTTTTGTCAATGCGAAATCGAGGTTTTAATGGTCAGTTTCTTGACCTCTTTAAAAGCATAACTAGTTTTACTAATCTGAAGTGTAATGATTTACTATTTGCACTTCAAATTTAGACAACCAATAGAAGGGTCTTTTTTAAGCATATTTACAATAGATTCAACACATGAATACCACATAATTTGTTATCGTATGAAATTATTCACATATGAAATCATTTACCATCTAGAGTGGTTGAGAGCAAGTTTTTATATATTGAATAAAAATAAAAATTATAAATATTTATAATAAATTATCATTATATAATTTTATTTTTAAATGCAACACTCATACTGTATTTATAAATATCAAATTTTTCTATTTTTATGGAAGCAATATGATGATAAATGGCTAAAAGCATTTCACAATTCAGTTAATTTAGTAGTACAATTAATTCGTTATTTTCAAGAATTTTATTTAATTGTCCAAAAAATGAATAGATACGAGTATTTTCGACAGCGAAAATCTTTTGGAGTTTAATAAAAGTAAATGTATTTACTGCCGTATTTCGAACAGAAAAGATAGAACTGATTTACCATGTTCTAGTAATAATTAGAGAAGCCTCTATAAATTAAAATATGCCTAAAGGTGGATGAACTATCAAAATAGCTCCTGGTAAGAATCTATCAATCAAATTGATTGCAATTTCTAGGACTCATATCCTATAGAATAATTGCTCTACCAATTTGACTGACCTTCTTCGCTAAGTAAAAGACGAAACTAAAATTTCCACCTTTCTTCTCAAATGTTAAAAAAAATTCAAGCATTTACAAAATTAAAAAGCAAGGTTGATAAAACATCACTAACTGAATAAATGACAAATAAAAAAGAAGTATAAAAGGACATTAAGCAGTTATTATGAATGCTTATTGTATTAAAATTTTAGAGACATAATACTTAAACGAGACGACAATTATTATGGCTAGATTTTATTAACACGATTATTGCAATCTCGAATCCATTAGGAAGGAAGCAAACGTAAACGAATAAAGTATAAAGGGAAGGAAGAAAGAGTTAACCTGCTGTGATTTTGCGAGATGAAGCAGACGACAGGAAGATCGCACCTACCAGGTAAATCCGCTAGATTAAATTAACGGCAGTTTCACGGGGGGTTAAAATTTCGAAATCTCTTTCTTCTTGCTTAAGATCAAAAAAACTTTTAAGGAAAGAGGAAGAAGATGGTAGCCTGGTTCGACCTTGAGCTTGAAAGCTTTAGTGCAATCTCTTTAAGGTACAAGGCCAAATTCTTAGTACTAAGGAAATTTATAAATGTAAGAATCGTTTGGTTTGCAAAAAGCTAATAAAAATCTGTAAACTACTTTTAAGTTCAACTCTGATTAGCATTTGGTAAAGTAAAATGATAAGCTTTTTTTCTAAATTTCAATAAATGTCTTTTCTAAATACGTTAAGACGAGGAAATTTATTGAACTTTCAGTTGCAAGATGGCAGAAGAGGACTGCAAAATTATAAAGCTATTTACATATTTCAATATCTTTTCTGTGGCAAAAATTTCAAATGCCACTCTGTTATCTAAATATCTTCCTGAAGTTTCTTTCAGAGGTCAATTTACTATTATCGGAAATTCAACATAATTTTGTTTTGAGGAAAATGAAGATCTTTTGCAATACAACATCAAATTTCATCTAGATTTTCTATAAGGAACTGATCAGTTCCTTATAAGTAAAAACAGGAAAAATAGATAACAAAAGCGCTTTCATAGAGAACGTAAAAATGCGAGAAAATATTATCTCGCGAAAAATGTCTTCTAACCTACAAAAGAAAATTCTTTCAGCAAAATATTAAAATGAAATGCAAAATTTATGTCCATTTTCCTTATCAAAAGTAATTTCCTTTTTCATCGATTTCAGTCCGACTGAAGTTACAATGATAATAATAATTGCAGGAAATTTATATGAGCATTGGATTTTATGTTTTGGGCATTATGATTCTAATTTAAAGAATGTTTTCTTTCCATTTCTGGTCAGTTTCCTAAGTTTTTTCAACGGATAAAATATGCTGAATATTAGTTGTATTTTTAAGCCTTCTTTATTTATTTATGACATACTCACCGATCTTGAATTACAAGGGTTTAAAGAGGTATTAACTAAGAGATGTGGAGAGCTTTTGCAGATGAATAATAGTGAAAAATACTTCACAAATTTGAGATGATATACTAAAGAATTAGCACTTTGCAATACCCATTTAGGAAATTTTGAAAATTTTGGATCTAGTTAAACAGATAATTATCTACCATTTTCTATACATATTTGCTCAATTTTCGCTCGTTTTATTGATAAGTTTGCTTTATTTCTGCGGCGCATAGCTAAATGTAAACTTTTAGAGGTAAAAAAAAGTGACATAGAAGAATTGAAAGAGAAGTTTATTCGATCAATAATATTAAAACTATTATGAAATCTTATCATTCGTGAAATCTGTATTAAATGGCTCCGTTCTATCCCTGAGAATAAGAATAAAGGAATGTATCAAATTTGATCCCTCTTTCCGCTTAGTCCTGGGTCAAATTACTCAAGATTATTAACCTTCAGCCTTGCATGAAGCTAATTCTGTGCGTCTTTTCTGTTGCGCATCGGAACTTTCTGCCTCCGTGGCAGAATGACAACGAGTTCAAAAGAGCTGCGTGACAATTCATTATTTCGCCACTTTGCTTACGAAGTTTTTTAAAACAAATAAGTAAAGTCAATTTTCCTGGTAGATTTCATTTTTTCGGCTATTATATAATACTATATCCGTCTATGGTGTCTGTTTCTTTCAGTCGCATATTTAATTATATTCATTTTATATTTATCATATTTTTTGGCTTAAAGTATTCCTTAATTTGTGTTCTGAGATAAAATTTGAGAGAAATTTGTTATGAGAATAATTTAGAGATTAGAATGGTTAGTCTATTAAAAGAGTCTGTAATGTTGATTGCAGCCATATATAATATAGAATTTAACTATATAAAAAAATTCTGCGATGAAAAAGTAATACATAATTCCTCAAATATTGATGTCAGTTAACAGTCGTAATGGTGACTAAATTAATATAACTAATCACCAAAAAAAAGAGGGGATCTTTCAGTTGGAAAACAACTTTCTTAACTTGCTTGAAAACTTGTTGGTCACAATTATCCTTTAGAGCATATCTCATACCTCTTTAGCTCCTTTCTCCAAATTCTCTCTTTGTCATGCCTTGATTGATGCTAAAATCTCTCAATAGTGTATTAAATATAAGAGGAATAACTGAAGATTAAATACTCAAAATGATCCGAGAATACCCTTAAAACCAGGGCTAAAGAGAAAGAATCGAGTATATAGGGAGCTTTAAAACAGTCTAGTGCATAGTTAGAAGGATCAAAAATTATTATTTGTGATGCAATTTGAGAAATATAGATTGAAAGCTAGATTATAATTTGTGGTCGAGAGCAGCTGGTACACACTTATCCATAGGAGTTAAATATACTCCAACACTTTTTTTCCTGGTCATGACTAGGACGACGGGGAGAAAATTATCCATATATAAGGGCTACCATAATGTAATGTTGTATTTTCAGTGGTGGGCGACTCTACATCTCACTATGTCAGTCGGTCGGTCGGTCCCCGTTTTACCTATTCAATTTTTTGTAATAACATTGTAACTATTTGGCCGATTCTAACGAAATCTGAAACCCTAATGTTGAATTACATTCTTTTCCGAATGATATAATTGTCAAAGTCCTCCCAAGAATAGCATGGGAATTATTTTGTTCAGGCAATAACATCATAACTATTTGGCTGAGTGTAACGAAATTTGAAACCTTTATGTTGTTTCTTTTTTTTATTTTAAATGATATAATTGCCAAAGTCCTCTCAAGGTTATTCTAGGAATTGTTTAAAGTTTCGTACGTCGTGAGTCATAAATCAGAAAGTGAGGGCACGCGACTTTTCAGGCATCATACCTTGTTATTGTACTATTGTATTTCAATAAAAACACCAAAAATCAGATTAGTAATCACTGTAAAATTGACATAAGTACAATGATCTCACTGAGTAACAGGATTTTGATCTATGGGTAGCAAATGTTATTTTCTATTTGCTTGTGTCTAGAATACATGAAAAAAAACTTCATTATTTCAAATTTTGCTTTTGTGCCCAGGATAATGATATTAATACGAAATTTACCTATTCCTTCTGGAAGGAAGTGGCGAATTTGAACTTTCATTTGCATAGATTAGAAACAAAACGACATGATACAAAAAGAGCATTTATTTATTCTAAAATTACCTAAGTGAGACAATTAAAAGATTAGAAATGAGGAGGTTTTCGTGATTTACGCTTAGACTGTAAATTACTTTCACGAATCAGCCCCCAAATATAGTCTCCCATTAGATTTTTATTATACGATCCTTGATATTAGCGTTCTAACTCAAGTAGATCAGGGTGAAAGCGCTTACATTGGTCATCTGAGTACGCTCACATGTTCTGAAATTTATCAAAACGAGCGTCAAGAATATGGACTTTCATGGACTTCCTCTTTGTGATTACCCAGAAAGCCCAGAACCACTGATATAAAGCTGTCCCACGCTGCCTTTGCCGTCCTAGTGAGCTTCTAGAGAAACTTCTTGAACGCCATGATCGTTTTTATTTGTGGACTGACAAAGATCCCAGCTTCTACTTTTGCCACAGATAGCTTAGGAAAGAAATCTTGGAGATACTTGAAAGCTGCACACTCCTTATGTAGAGGTGTGACAAATTGTTTCATAGGGCCAAATTTTAAGTGCAGAGGAGAAAACTGTACTTTTAGGGGGTCAAACAAAGGCTCCCATTTGACGTTGTTTCTCTCCACACTAAATTCGGTCCGTTGTGGCCAATCTCCCTGATGGTAGAATGCCACGGTGTCCCTGCTCTCCCATGGCAAAGATAACAAGGAAACTTAGTAAAGCCTCGTAGAGACCCATCAAGAAGGCCACCATTTTGAATTCTCTGATAAAACCCAACTGTACTCTTTATATTTCACTGCACCTAGCAAGATATTGACACTGCTGTATTCGTCTTTGAAGTAGACCGAGTGAGCAAGGGGAAGAGATGGATACATGTTCCCCTTATGAAGCAGCACTGCTTTGAGGCTCCTTGTTAAGCTGCCAATTATGGGGCAGCACTCATTGTGGTTACAGGCGATTCCGATTGCCTGAAACAGACCAGCCACATTGTGACAAAGGTAAAGCTCATCTTGGCGTGCAAAAAAGCTTCTAAACACTGGTGACGGTTTCTCTGACCTGTGACCTGAGATTTGTACACTGTCATCTAACAAATCCCAATGCTTGAGTTTCTAACTTAAAAGCTAAGCATTAAAATTTGTTAGTCTAAGATCTCTGACAAGGTATTTGAGATCTTTTTGGTTTTGGTAGTATGGGTTTTTTTCCTCAGTTACACCTTCGTAATCTGGCTCAATGACTCTAAAAACTGCTGCTCTCGTTTTGGAGTAGGTACGCGAGCTCAGAACTGTGTGGCTCTGGCGTAATACATAACATACGGCCTGGATACAGGATCACAGGCGCATTTTTGCCTGCTCGACGTTTCAAAGGGTTCAGCATGCAGAAGAAAAAATTGTTTGAGTTGCCAGTTGGTTCCCTCCAAATTGATGGGATTGCCAAATCCATAGCTTCCTTTTCTCCTATGTATGATGCTGTAAAAAACAAAATGATAAAAAAGATATAAAATCCAGTATTCAAATAAACAAAACACATTATATTTATTTATATATATATATATATATATATATATATATTACCCTCCAGAGTTCTTTTGCAGAGCTCGCAGGTTAAATGAGGTGACCAAGGTTTGTCTTGATCTGCGAATAGTATGCCCAAATATGCCTCACACATTTTCGCAGAGTTCTCTACAGAGTACTTTTTCGCTCTTGTCGTAATAAATTAGCCGCAAACATAGCAAATTGCGTCTGTCGGATGCTCACAACCTTTTGATGCCATGTGTGACGAATGCTTTTATCAATGACAAGTGACGATGTCAATTCGCCTTCGATGGATAACATCTGTGTACAATTAATTAAAACGGTAATAATGCATTCAAGTACCCAGATATGCGCCCAAGATTCTTGCCATTTTACTCTACACAACGTTATTTGTGCTGGGTAGAATGTGAATTTAAAACAACATTTTAAGGAATTCGAAAAAAATTCTTGTATTTTATACTTAGGGGGTTAAAAGTGAATAAATTGCTTGATAAAGGCAAAAGTAATTTGGGAAAAAGCATGTACATACATATATACGTGATTTGGGGAAGAGAAAAAGGGAATGAGAATCAATCTCTAGAAATTATCGTATTTTTTTAAAGATCATTTTATCTACGAGTGAAATATATTTGAAAATGACTGATTTAAGAATCAAACACTTACATGAAATTTATCAGATGGATCGGCAAGTTTTGGGGCATCAACAATTCTATTGAAGTCAGAAGTCAGGTGAGACGTAGAAATTGTTAATATTGCACTTAACTGTGGCAGAATTCGCGTTTGAAGTGGGATTTTGGAAAATTTTGATTAATTAATTTTTAATATCTATTCGAATTCTAAATGAAACACGAACCGCAAGTCGCTCACCTCTGGTATAAGTTATATTTGGGTGCAATGAATTAAAAAAAATGAGAAACTGTTGAGCTTTAAGAGGACCATTCAAAGAGAGAAGCAGTAATAAACAAAACATCGATAGAATAAAGGCTTACAATTTTCGCTCTATTGTTGCAAAATAAATCCACCTCCTTGAATAATAAAGCATGAAAAATTCGCCTAAAATCTACCAATGTGAGAACTGAGCGCTACTTTGTCTGGTTGTTGAAATAAATCCTTGTTGGAGGTAAAATGCGATTCATTACGAACGTGTTCCCAGAGCTGTTTAAAATCGTTCTAGAAAATCCGAGAAAACTGCATCTATCAGTTAGTGTATATATGTATATATATTGTCAATTTATTCGCGATTGTTTATAAAATGAAAATAAAATTTATATATCGATAATGAAAAATGGATGCTACTTTAAGTGAAAATTCTTCTCTCTTAATTTTTTTGTAAAGACAAAGAAAGGCTCCTGCTCTTCATATACAAATGAATTACACGTCTTGTTTTTGGTAAATATTTCTCCTTTTCTTACCATTCTAAATAGAACCTTGTCAACCTTACCTAAACTGTAAAAGACTCTAACATCTGCCTTTTGCTTCTAAGGCTAGAAAATTCATACAATCGCTTATACTTTTGTTATATTATCTATCGAAATATCAACCTTAAAATGTCTATAAATTTTAAGAGAGTCGAGTCACTCATAAAAGTGTCATTTTGCCAATATAAACAATCTTAAGAAAGTGTGGATTTAAATAACCGAAAAAGGTCATGTCACTTTTTATTTTACGACTCGAAACAATCAAAAACCTTTGGGGCGATTTTGTTCTTCCCATAATAGAAGAAATACCGAAATAAAGTCTTAAAAGAGGCTAATAATCGCCGTAAATGCCAATCCTGGAAGTGAGTTTTAAATGGTTTTAACCTCAGTTCTCCGCCTCTCAAGAATTCGCTTCAGTAGCTTAGAATGGCTTCACCTGATGCCCGCTTTTATGTAATGGGAATAAATGAAAGTGATCGGGCAAATATTTGGTCAAAATTTGTATATTTTGTACCAAATTGTATCCCTGGAACGATTGCTGGCGTTAATGCACATTTACTTAATAAGCATAGAAGAAATTTATAAATTTGCCATGAAATTCGAAAATATAATTAAATATCACCATTAAATTTCCAGCTGCATAATACTACTACTATGCATAAACTACATGAAGTATTTAATTCTTATCGGTCTGCTTTTGTACCCGATGCTATAGAATCTTTGGAAAGTTTGTTCTGAAATCTTTTTCATTCGTGTGTTCTACAGATTCTTTTTGACTGGTCTTAAACAAAATTAGAAAAGAATATCGAGTAAATTCGAGTGGACTTTCCTGATGAACAATCCTTCTCTAGTAGAGCAGACTAGATTATACAACAGGTGTGAATGGTAACGAAATAAAACCCTAAGTGAGTTGTACACACCTTGGCACATCATAAGAACATGAAGGTCAAGTTGAGCCAAGTTCACTCTAAGTTATTTACTTGGCCTACAACAATTCACCACTCTTTTATGATACGCTGTTTTAAACTTAAGTTATTTAAATACAAACTCAATTAAATTAGAAATTGAATTATATTACGTTAATTTGGAGTTAAATTAATTACACAAGAAGTCATTCTTAAAGGAGTTAATCCAATATCTAAGTTTCTAATCCCTGCACAAAAGCGAGTCAAATTTCAACATGCTCCATTTAGTGAATTACTTGGTGCCATTCAATAATAAAATTAGACCGTTGTTTCAAAGCAGCTTTGCCATTTAAGTCTTCAAATAAAATAATACAAGTGGCCTATTTGAGGCCGGGAGAATCCTGCGAAATTTGTACATTCCAAAATATTCTAATTTTTTTTTTAGATTTGTTTCAACTTAGTTAATTTTAAAGACACAAATTTGCTCATCGCGGAGAAATATCTTACATAGATGAATATTTCCTTCCTCTTACCAGGGCCTCAAGTGGCGTGAAGCAGCCATTCAGGGTACTTTACTTCGTTTTTCTCGCCCCCCCCACCTCTACTACCTTTCTTCTGTGAGGTAGGCTGCGTCTACAACAACCATACACTCTATGGAATGTGTTCACTTGTCCCTAGGAGAGGAGATATTGCGTGTAGTGGGTGGTTGTGTAAAGTTTTGGCAGTGCATTTTATTGTCTGAGCTTTGGTTGAATCTGGTTCGTGTTCATTTGGGGGCCAAGTTTATTCTGTGTTTGCATTTGTTGTAGTTTGATGGCTGCATCTCTTCCTGGACATCCTCGCTACAAACACTAGCGGGGAATATTCGTGGATTAGTGTGGAATGGGTTTTAGGAGGATCTCGTCGTCGGAGAGACCGCTCGAATAGACCTCGAGGACGGTGAGAGGAGGATTGGATGCTGCTGTGACCCCCGATTGCCTTTCTTTTAAGAGGCCCTTGATTTGTCCGTGGGCGGGAGGGATCTATTGATTAACGAGGGAACCGAAACACGGGTAAGTATCCACAGCGTGTGTTAGGTGCCCTGAAATCCATCCGATTACTGACCGCAAGTGGTGTGGCTTAACTTCGCTGTTTTTGGAAGCGGTGCTTCCCTTCCGCTAAGAGACCATGGGAGACTTGGAGAGAGGAGGAGGAGGAAGAGGAAGAGGAGGAGGAGGGAGAGGAAGAGGAGGAGGAGAGAGAGGAAGAGGAGGAGGAGGAGGGGGAGGGGAAGAAGAAATTATTCGTATTATAATTACATTGAAAATAGATTTAATTAATATTTAATGAAAAATAAAAAAACCACGAGGGAATCTGCGCCAGGAAGTCGTTAAAGAAAGGTTCTTATTAAAAGGGGTTAATTTAAGAGGGTGGGGAGTTATGGGCAGTGCATAATCGGAGTAACTTAAGCTGTCTTTGAGCAAAGGAGCACGCAACTCTCTCCTATTTGCATCTCTTCAGCTACGACAAAGGTCCCACTACCGGGGCTAGAACGCGTATGTGGCGTTTTAATTTTGATGCTGTTTGCACAAAATCCGAAATCGGTTGATTGCAATCATCAATTATCACTCTAGAAATATGATTACCTCAGGGGAGGAGGGGGGGGTCATACAGGAGCTCTAAGGAAGAGTCATACAGGATGTCTCTAAAGTGATCGTACAGGGTGTTACCAAATCTCGATACATAACTAATAGTTTCACGGTTCAGCGCTTATTTATGATGCCTTTTATTTCTCGGAAGGGGACCTACTGATTAACGTAGGATCCGAACCAAGGGTATCTATAGCGTATGGAGGTCTCAAAAAGAGAAACAAGAGTTTCTTGGTTGACGGATTTGGCCATATGGCCTCAACGTATGACCTGCCATATTCAGAGATCCCTGACTAGTTAACTTTTATGTATCCACATAAATTAAATGTTGAATTCGGGGACACCCTCTAGGACTAGTTTGGGGACACCCTGTATTGGTATTAAATTTAAAGCAAAGCGGTCATCTCTCAAATAAAGTTTGTAAAGAGAGATCTGTAAATATGTGGCGAAGTTAGTGGAAGTGAAAATGTGTGAAAGATACATAGCCCTAGATAATACAGAGGTCAGCTGCGACATGGTGTGGCATCTAACACCTGATACCAAGCTTTCAGGTTGCACCCTGGAGTCAGAAGGGCGTGCGACATTTTTCTGGATTTGAGTTGTATCAGGCATTTGATCTATCGCCTCTAATACCCAAGAATAATACATCGAATATATATATATATATATATATAGTATATATATATATATATATATATATATATATATATATATATATATATATATATATATATATATATATATATATATATATATATATATATATATATATATATATATATATATATATATATATATATATATATATATATATATATATATATATATATATATATATATATATATATATATATATATATATTCGCCCATCTTTTCTCCCTGAGGGACAAAGACGAATCCTCTGCAATAATGGAGTAAATTGCAAAAGTGAATTACACAGGAAACTTTCGAAATTGTCTTTTTCAAACTAAAGACAACCTGCAGGAAGAACTTGTGGCAAAAGAACAAAATGATTGGTTAGTTCAACGCTACGAATCTTCTAGTGTGAGATAGATGTAAAGTTATTATCTGTAGAGTTGGGAAGAAAAAGACACACTAGTATTTTAATTGGAATAGAACTTCTATTTTTACACTAATTTGTAGAATTCTTTTCTCAACAAATAGTTACCCGAATTCTGAAAATTTCCTAAACTTTTGTCGAGTACTTTGTTTAGAACTGTATGAATCGTAAACAATACTGAAAAAAATAGGAAAGAATTCCCTCTATTTGTACGTACCTACAGAACATGATTGATAAGTCTGCCGTTTTGTTCGCAAACATATCACAACAGATTCTTACTTTACGTACTTTCTAATCTCTTTCAATGTTATTTTATCCAACACTTAATTATTCATTCTTTTTAGTTTTTCTTTAAACTTTTCCCTTCGACGTTTATAAACCATCTCTTTAAAAGTATTCACGCCATCGGTAAGTTTTGATCTGCGGTTCCCGACGAGTATTGGTGATGGTATATAAAGCTCGTCCAGCCACATCGCCACAAACAACAAACAACAGCCAACACGAGTTAAGGTACTCGCTCTTCACGCCTCATGGGCAATTACCAAAGAGAAGGGAACAGTACCAGGTAAGCCAGCCTCCTGCGCAATCGGCCCACGACAATAAATCGACTTAACCTCATACAATTAAACGTACGCAGTTGGCACGGTATTCGCCATACGGTCGCCAACTGGTTGCTCAAAACACAAAGACCGGACATAGTACTCCTGAACTCCACCAGCCAACATCCTCCCAACAATATACTTCGCATTGCAGGCTATCACACCTACCTATCTCCACAGGCGCGGCACCGAGGATCAGCGATCCTAGTAAAGCGCAACATACACCAATCCCTCATCAATACACATGACACCTCCTTTCTAGCCTGCAAGTTAGAGACAAACTCCGGCCACATAATAGTAGCCACTCACTAAAGACCACCATGACTACAGCTAAACTTAGAAGTCCCACTCCAGGCCCTATCAAACTACAACCTTCCTATCATCTTCGCGGGGGCCCTTAACGCATTTCACCCAACACTCCTTTTTAACAACACAAACGATGCGGAAAGTTACTTTGCTGGTGCCTTTCGGCGTTACCGCTGCGAGCACATCGACCCAGCCTTCTCCACATTTCCGGACGTTGTGTTCCGCAACGACCATGCCACACGCTTTTACACGCACCTCTCACCCGGTCCCCACGTACTATCTGACCACATACCGATATGCGTTATCATATCCACGTCTCCCATACTCATACCTACACCACCTCTATACGATTACAAAAACACAAACTGGGAAGAATTCAGGAGTCACATATCAACAAATACACCACAAAACCTCGACCCGGAGGACACCAATCCAGAACTAATAGACCACCCACTGGTGCTCACTTCTAAATACCATAACCACTGCACGCAACCTACACTCACCACAAAAATCTATAACTGCATAAAACACTTCACATTCTCAATACACACTCAGAGACTCCTCACACAGTACAATAATCACTACACCAGAGGCCCACGACAACACAACATAAATCACCTACGTGCCTGCATCCTACAGTGCGTGCAGCTAGACGAGAGCCGGCAGTGGCCAGAGGTCGATCGCATCGCAGACGACACCCGTTGCACGGACCCTTCCTTATTCTGGCGGCACATAAAAGGGATGTTAGGCACTGACCCATGCAAACCTATCACCCTTTAAATAAACAACCACACTCTCACAGACACTAACGCTCTTCTCGACGCATTAAGGTCTCACTGGGACACGGTACACACACACAACCCACCAAAACCACAAGCGCAGAAGCACTTCCAGGAACTCCAGGAGGGGTGTCAGGCTCACGCTTACGAGCTAAGGCCTGCCCCCCTGATACGAATGGAGATACTCGACAACACATCCACACTTATCACTCCAATCACCGTTGAGGAAACAAAACACTACATTAAAACAACATCAAAACGCGCCCCCGGCCCCTCCGAGCTACCTGCCACACTCATACACAACCTTCCTGCAGACATATACCCCACAATCACTCACCTATTTAACGCCTCACTAGCCTCAGGCCACTTCCCCAAAATATTCAAAGTCTCTCACAACATACTCTTACAAAAACAGCACAGAGACCCTAAACACCCCATCAACTACAGGCCTATTGCTCTATTAGAGCACCTAGGCAAAATACTCTAACGAATGGTCAGCTGCCACCTACGGGAGTTCCTGGAAGAAAGGGAATGGTTCTTTCCCCATCAATACGGGTTCAGGAGAGGCCGGTCCACTCATGCGGCCGTGACCATCGTTCACGAAAGAACACAGAAAAAACGCCAGATACATCAAAAGACTCTCTCCGTCAGTAAGGACGTGGAGAAGCCCTTCAAAAAAGTGTGGCATGAGGGACTCCGTTGGAAACTTGCCAACAATACGGAGTTACCTCTCTGCACCAGAAGGCTCCTCTCACACTATCTCACTGAACGGAGCTGACACATTAAATATAATAACACTATCTCAAGACCCTTCACACCACGCTCAGGTGTTCTCCAAGGAAGCGTACTGGCACCCATACTATACATTATGTTCACAAATGACACCCCACGTTACCAGAAAACTGCTGTCATACATACACAGTGGCCTACGCCGATGACGAGACCATTCTCGTCAGCGGGCGAGCCCCAGAAGAAATCGCGCTTCACACACAAAGAATACTAGACAAAAAGACAGATTACGAGGCTAAATGGCTGATTGTCACGAATCCTCAAAAGACACAGATGAAACTATACGGCGCTAGAGACTACTTAATGCACAACCTACAAATCTACTCACACACACCAGACATGAACCAGCTAAACCCAACAAGGCTTGAATAAACTCAACGCACCAAAATCCTGGGGTAACTTTTGACAAGACCCTCAGACTCAACTTACACCAAAACATAATACAAGCAAGAGCCTTACAAACAAACGCCTCTCGGGTAGGTTCTACTCTGCGACCAAAAAACTAAAATTACACCTATACAAAGCACTTGTGCGACATATTCTCACGTACGCCCCAATGTTTCTCATAGCTGCGAGCGACACATAAAAGCGAAAGGCACTTCGCATTCAGAACTCTGCTCTGAAGCGCGCTTGCCGTTCGTGGTTGTACTCGAGAATGGACGCACTAGATAACAACAACCAATTAGCTCCTCTCAACACTTACGCTCACACGAAGCACACAAAACAACTCGATAACTCACCATAGATCCACTATACACGGCGTTACACGTAAGAAGGTACGCAATGGCGCCGCGATATCCCGCGGCCCACGAACATCCGCTACCCGTACCGTTCTTCGCATAACCAGTAGGTATCATGAATAACGCGTTTCCAACTGAGCAGACAGCCTCGCCCTCCTAACTTGTCTCCAACCCTCGACCAGTCCAAAACCACATAACCAACGCTGCCACAACAACACAACGCATCGGTGTATAGCCACCGTCCTATCAACTCTCGCTATCTTTTCTTAAATGTTTTCCGCAACCCTCCTCTCTGACTACCTGACCGCCTGTATAGCACACAGCGATCCCTCTCTGTCCTTTCTATATACATAAACAAAAACAACATCGCCTGGGCAGCTGGTCGATCCCATGCGGCGGTCAAAGTTGGCAGTCGCGGGCAGGGGCGCTGAATTTTATTTTCAGGCGATGAACGATTATGGCCCCTTTAATAGTTCATGAGATTTAAATTTGGAAATTGAGGATGCAAGTCATTTATGCCAATAGAGGTGATTGCAGGGTTTTGCAGACAGCTCTGTGTAAAAGCTCCTGTTGCAATATTGGATTTGTGTTTGCGGATTTTTTGTCACGCGTTCTTTCACCACACTTTAATATTCACAAAATTATAAAAAAAACTACTTGATTAAAACTAATAAAAATTTATGGTAAGATAATGATAGATTTATTACTTAGAAGCAAAATTTTGTTGTCCATAGAATTTATATTCGAGTGTATATTTTGTCGAGGTATAGCCAAGTGTACGTGAATATGCGCACACAGGTACTAAGGTAGGCCAAGCAAGGCGACAACTGTTATTGTTTCTAAGAGTGCGATTTAATAGATAGCGACAGCTGGTGAACCACAGAATATAACAAACACAATGTACAAAGATAAAATTTTAATATACACGACCAAAAGGGGACAACAATAAATATATATATAAATATATATTTATATATATATATATATATATATATATATATATATATATATATATATATATATATATATACATATATATATAAATGGTACATAAAATGAGACGGACTTAAGTACCAAATAAAAATTAGATAACCGTAGTTAGGGAATGGTTATTAAGGGAGATTGAGGGTAATGAATGATTTACTTCCTTTGAACACGAGGGTATATTGGGGCAAATAGATGGAGGTCTTGGTCGATCTTGATTACTTACGGAGGGTAGCCACAGAACCCATGCGGGTACGGCTACTCTTCTTGAAATCGCGTTAGCGAGTTGCGGGTCTCCTGTCCTCAGAGGGTCACCGACCGAACTTCGAAGGGACGGTGGAGATGACTTCTCCACGCTCGGCTTGAGCGAGCTAATGGGCCTCTTGTCGTAAGAGGTCGCCAGACGAACTTCGGAGGACGGTTCCTCCAATCCTTGATCCGAAGGCGGGTGAGAAAGGCTGACGTTGGCGCACGGGACTCTTCTCCTCGACCCGAAGACAGGGGTGTAATTAGCTCTCAATAGAAAAGGAAACCATTTCCAATAGAAAAATTGTGACTGATAATTTTGTAAAGAAAAAGTGAAGTTGTGAAGGTGAAAATGTGAGTCAGATGGCACAGGGGAAAACCTACACGAGCAAAACGTACAGAAGTGCACATATAGTCAGAATACGAGGTCTTTCATGGAAGTTTGCTCATGCTACCTACGGTTTCACCTGCCCTTAAAATTACAGGTTTGTTGGCTTCTCTAAACTAGTCACTCTATTTGTGTATAGGACATTTTCACGAAAACAGGGGTGTAATCAGCTCTCACTAATCGGATCATCATAACCTGTGCACAATTTTGGGCAGGTTTTTGAACCTCTTTTTGTTTTTCTCCAGAGAGTCAGAGTTCACTTTTACCTTCATTCTCAAGTAATTTTATGTTTTTGCTTCTTTAGTTATCTTTATTTATTTCTTACTTTGCCCGACTTTCCTCACTTTCTTTATTATTCTGATATGAGATCCTCTTGTTAAAGTTTGACCTCGCCTTTAAAGATATATCTCCGCCACCTTTCATCTTTTTTACCCTTTCAGACTTTAGTTTTTAGAGGTTCTAATGCGACTTTTCATGAGTTTTCAGATTAAGGACTATTAATTATCGTCTTCTCATCCGTTTCCAAACTATTCAATCAATTGTACCGAATAAAAATTGTGGATCCGAGGCACTTGAGTGAACAGCGCGTCATAAATAAATGTGATCAAAGGGACGGGAATTTGGACTTAATGCAGCGGCTTCATCGGGTGAATCTCACAAAGCGGATCGAGCTTCGCATCACAAATGGTAGAAATCACATTGAAGATGTTATCATCATCATCATCATCATCATCATCATCATCATCACTAACTCTATAATTTAAGAAGGGGATTTTTTTGAGTAATTGAATAATAATTTCATCTTATTTTGGTTATGACTTTTTAATCAGTTATTTCTAATAATTCTTTTATAATATCTAAAAACAAAATAGGGAAGTTCAGAAATAAATATAAGTATCGAAATTTTGTAATTTTTTTAAAACCCAAAGAATCACAAGGAGTGAAGTTCATAAAATTTATTTTATATATCTTCTTTCTTATTATATTTTACCTTCGTGATATTTTGAAAGAGGGGAAATTTAGTTTAGAGTTCAATTTTAAAATTATTATAATTGGCGAAGTTCAGAAAATTTATAAAAATTTAACCATGGCTGCCTTTTTTTTAGATTTGAAAATTTAATCTTAGTAGCGAAGCCATTGCCTGGTTTAATAATATTTCAATTAAATAAAACCTAGTTCCATTTTGGAGGGAAAATATGACATTTGCCTATTTGTCCAGACTTTAGGGACTCCCTGTATAACTTCTCACTTTCTCATATATTGCAATGACTATGAGATAACAGCGCTTCCTTTATCCACAGTCTTTTTGTTTCCGAAAGGGCCAAATCGCAGTTACCTCTGGACATCAGTAGCGATCTTGAGTTGGGCTTTTGAAAGATGTCACTCTAGAATATCGAGAGATGTGGCTTGCGCAAGAAGGTTTTAAGATAACGTCTATCTCTATTCCAAGGTCTTTTAAGTGGACTTACTTTTACTGTATTTGCTCTTTCTACCAATTTATTCTGTGACTTTTATTGTACTCTGACTTTAGTGCATTGAATGTTTTAAGAGGTTTGAGATAGTAGATCTGTTTAACCTTGTTTCTCAGTATCACTGAATTGCTGATTTTGCATTTAATGTATTCTTTTCAGCCATTTATTCCTAGTTAACTCAGTTTCATCGTTAGATTAGTTGAATTTTCTCATGCTTTCACACCAGTGTCTATGTTACTCTTCCATTTCAGTTCCAATTACAAAGATTCTTACCTCGTATCTCATGTCTAACCATTCTAACTAGTCGTCCGTCCTCTACCCGTACACCACATTCAATGAATTGTTTTTCATTCTGATTTTAACGATTACAACCACCTCTTCCTTAAATACACGGTTTTACACATTGTCGAGGTATGGCCAAGTGTACGTGAATATTCGCTCGCAGGCGCTAAGGTAGGCCAAGCAAGGCGACAACTGTTATTGTCCTAACAGTGCGATTTGAATAGATTGCGGCAGTTGTGGGACCAAGGAATATAACAAACACAATTACAATAATATATTTTTAATACACACTAAATAAAAAGTACAACAATAAATATGGATATATATATGGGTACATGAATAAGATGCACACAAGTTCCGAATACTAATTTGATAACTTAAGTTATTGAATGGTTATAACGGGAGATTTAGGGTAGTAAGTGATTTAGTTCCTTTTAACCTCGAGAGTAAGGTGGGGCAAACTTTTGGGAGGTCTTGGTGACCTTGATTACTTACGAGGGTAGCCACAAACCTGCAGGGGGTGGGGCTACTTTCTCGAACTTGTGATTTGCGAGATGCGGGTCTCTTGTCCTTATGAGGTAACCGAACGAACTTCAGAGGATGGCTTCTCCAATCCTTGATCCGAAGGCAGATGAGAAAGGCTGACGTTGCCTCACGAGACTCTTCTCCCGAACCCAAAGATACGGGTGTGATTTCCAGCTCTTCTGTGGCTTGCAACCGTCACTCACACTTCTTAAGAGACAGCTCGTTGAATTGCAGTTCTTTCGGGAAGGTATCGTCTAACCAAATTTGTCTGTAATCCTGGAGTGGGTGCATATACACCTGGAGTTCTCCAAAACATAGATAGAGATTGAGACCTTCTGTAACCTTCGTTATCGGCCGTGACAACCTAAGCGTCTTTTTGCGGTGAAGTGTCAAAAGCAAGGATCACCGGTTTAGACGCGCGACCAGCGGTAGAAGCCAAAAATGCGGTTCAAGGCGAATCCTTCAAAGTAATTTCCTGACCGGAGGGTGGGGGGAAGGGAAGATTGAGATGGCCGGGAGATAACCTCGGTGTGAATTTCGTGGAGACCTGGCGGTGAGTCCAAAAACAGTGAGGTCAGAAGGGGAGCGAAGTAACGGCTCGCTTTCTCTCCCGAAGTAATATCTTAGGAGGTGGGGAAATAATATTATTTTAAGGGGATAACTCTACACACATTATAATATGAATTATTCTTTGATCTTCCGCTTATTTTAATCGATTTTAGTATTTATAAATTATTACACTCTATTTCAGTACTTATCTATACTATCAAAGGTATTTCAATTTTACTTTTCTCCCAACATTTCCGCAAAATTTCTTATTCTCTCACACGTTATTTATTCTCCTTTATAAACCACTGCCACACTCATCTGCTTTGTCTCTCTTGGGTATATAAAAACTTTGCTATCATCTTTTAGAGAAAGGAACTCACCATTTCCATTATGCTACACCTCAATGAATTCCACTTTTGCCCATTGTGAGTGAAGTGGAGAGCATTTTTCTCCCCTCTGAAGCTAAAGGAGATAATTTCCATGGTTATTTGGAGAGGAGATAATAAATGTGGGTTCCATTTGGGTCGAAGGGAAAGAAAGTCAGTAGGGAATCGTTACCATGGAAACACCTTCAAAAATAGATTACTTTTAAATTCATTTTAGCTCACTCTCCTAATGGAATGGAATATATTTCATTTTCTATTCCTACCTTCGATTCGTTTTTTAATTTTTTTAAAATTTTCATTCTTAGCTCTCTAACTTTGACTATTTTCTAAGGCAAATTTATTTTCTATTATTGAAATTTTTTTCAGGAGGGAAAGGATTCATATGTCACATGAGCAAAGAATTCAAAGCCGGGGATTAGGGTTCAAAAGCTTGCTTTATATCTCGAATGGCTTTGTAAAGAGAGTGTCAGAGGTAATTCTTTTCAGTTAACCTCTTGTTGGGTTTTTTTCCACCGAGATTTAATTGGTCTTGTGGGGATCTTATATAGCCCTCGCGAAATCTTTTAACAAGTATTTGTAATCCACTTAATTCCAAAGACGGAACAAATTAAAGACACTTTTATCGGGTTCAATTTTTTTAGTGGATCACATTGCTTAATAATTTGGAAGTTGCTTAACACTTTTCCTACAAAGAGGTGCATCCAGTCATTAGAAAGAAAAAGAACTGATAGGAATAGAAAATTATTACGGAATAGTTTGTCAGCATATTGATACTATCCAGGTATTACAGGATAGAATAGACTCGTAGCCCGGACTATTATTTGAAACATATGCATTTATTTTTTTCAGTGTATTGATAAACAAACAAGAACGGAGGACATCCTAAACGGAGGACAGCTCCAGGTAGATGCTCAGCAAGACGCAAAGACACCACATGCAGACCATGGGTTTCATAAACCTCGAACACAGGGTTCCTAAGTCTCTCCGGGTTGAGAGATAGGAAACTTCAACCCACCTTCGAGTTGCGAAGGAGATAGTAAAGCTTCCTTTATAGTTGCAATTCCCATGCCCAAATCCCTATGATAACTGATCATTCATACGAAGTAAGGTTCACCCTAAACCAGGGCCACCCTTTAAAGAGTAATACTCCCCATTTCAGTATACCGCTAAGTTAGTTTCCTTTTGGTTTGATGAAATTTACTGTCTCCCATCGTTTAGGTCCTATGCATCGGCGACAATCATACTCTTCTGGTTCTAAGGCAACCAACCGTAACTACCATCTGCAAAAGTCTGCAATCACTTCAAAGGCAAGACAGTCCCACAAATCTACTCGCCCAAAAAATAGTAAATCTCTTCGCAATGATTCTTGCGTCACTTGACAACTCTCGAAGCAGTCTCTGCTCATCACTTCTCTGCAAGATAACGACTAAATTTGGTAAAACGCTATTTTCTATTCACGTATCAGAGAGATTTTAATTCTTAATATACCTTGTTATTATCAAAGTGCCAAAAATCAATCGTTATTGGCCGTGACAACCTAGGCGTCTTTTTGCGGTGAAGTGTCAAAAGCAAGGATCACCGGTCTAGACGCGCGACCAGCGGTGGGAGCCAAAAATGCGGTTCAAGGCAAATCCTTCAAAGTAATTTCCTGACCGGAGGGTGGGGGGAAGGGAAGATTGAGATGGCCGGGAGGTAGCCTCGGTGTGAATTTCGTGGAGACCTGGCGGTGAGTCCAAAAACAGTGAGGTCAGAAGGGGAGGGGGGTAACGGCTCGCTTTCTCTCCCGAAGTAATATCTTAGGAGGTGGGGAAATAATATTTTTTAAGGCGATAACTCTACACACATTATAATATGAATTATTCTTTGATCTTCTGCTTATTTTAATCGATTTTAGTTTTCATCAATTATTACCCTCTATTTCAGTACTTATCTATACTATCAAAGGTATTTCAATTTTATTTTCCTCCCAACATTTCCCCAAACTTTTTTATTCTCTCACACGTTTTTTATTCTCCTTTATAAACCACTGCCACACTCATCTGCTTTGTCTCTCTTGGGTATATAAAAACTTTGCTATCATCTTTTAGAGAAAGGAACTCACTATTTCCATTATACCACGACAACAATACCTACAAACAACAGTAGTACTGTTTTTAATATTAAAAACATGGCGTAGGTCTTCTGAAGTTTTACCGAAAGTTGCATCCTTTAAGTTAGCTACGGATTAAAGTTACACCAATCATTTTATGTCCTCAAAAGTTTAACACGCACAAATATACAAACATTAGACTCCTTGGAGATGGAGAGCAAAAGATTTCATTCCGAGTAACGGCAAAGCCCTACGTCCGGGTGAGGTAAATTGGTGATGACAGTTTACGGTCTTAGGAAAATTGGTATCTTCAGAAAATAAGTATAATTAGCAATTTGCCACCAAGAAAAAGATGCAAAAAGTTTTGTATCTCAAAAAAGGGGAGGGACTCTCAGAAAAATAGGGCTATACCCATCTCCCCGCCCCAAATTATCGCAAATTGGCAGAAGGATTGAACTATATGTAGGAACGCACAAGGCAGAATACCTATAACAGGAAATAAAAGAAGTAACATACGGCTAAATGTATGTTGTAGAAGAATAAGGTCGAAGAGCGACCACGTGCCCTCCTGTAACCACGTGGTCTCGAGATCACCGCCTGGAGCGTTGGAAACGAGGCTGATCTACGGCGAGGATTCTGTCCACGCCGTTTTATTGCACCCCGGCTGTATTTACTTGGGGACACATTCTTCTCATCTCACATGTCCTCACAGACATCTTCTTGCCCTTCGGCACAGATCGAAGCTCATCGAACATTCTACGCCATCTTTATCTCGTTTTTCCGAAGGAGTCGCTGCCTTTCGCCAAAATCGCGCGAGTCGTGGAGGCTCCTGCCAGGTCATCTCAGCCGCCAGCGAGCCGGTTTAGCGAGGGGCAGTCCACATGCCTTTCCCGCCTATTACCGCGTACGAGCAAATGACACGCTCATAGGTGGGCGTTTTCGCGATAAATTATCGTGATAACGATATCTTGTTATCGGTTATCCGATATATTTTTTTCGCGTTACCGATTCATCGGTATCGCTGATACTTTTGGTTCCAGTTTAGCACCTTGGCGAGCCACGCGAGCCTCGGAGGAAGAAATAAGTAGGTCCGAGCTGAGAGGAGTCCTCGAAACCTATGAATAAATGAAGGACAGCCTCACCAAGTAAGAAACTAAGAAAAAGTATTCAAATATTTTTACTATTGTATTATAAAATAATGCTATATATAGTCAATAATCAATATTGTATTTTAATTTTGGATTTATCGGTCATGACCTTATCAAGCGATAAATTTATCGCTAGTCATCGATTATCGGTTATTGCCGATAAGGTTATCTTTATCGATTTATCGGTTATCGTGATACATTTTTTCGTTATCCCGCCCACCTATAAATACGCTCATGTCACAAATGGAAGACACCGGCGATTTCAATTTAAGAGCGAAGGCTAAATCGACATCCGTGAACTCTGCCATAGTCAGTCGGCGAGTATCTGACGAGGATTTCAATCTCTGAATGCCAAACTACGTGTGTACTCCGTCATCCGTCCCGTGAGGATACCCAGCTTCCCCATTATAGTTATCGTATCGAACACGTCAGCAGTTGTAATCGTTGACGCCTACAGATTATTCTATAATTTGGTCTACCCAAACCGTCCCATCCTTGGTGTGAGGCCCGGATTAAAATCACCTTTTAATCACCAAACTGAAACCGACCACTAATCCTATAATTATCCCTCCTGTGTCTCGCGCCGTCAGTTAATTTTCGCATGAACGATCATCCCCTTTAATCCCTATATCTCTGCATATTTCAACTTTATTTACTTGTTAGTAAAGGTATATTTTTGTTGTCTTTTTCTTGCAACTCTAAACGAGTACCAACTACCTGTTAATCTTTAGCCAACTTGCATCTGAATTATTTGTTTTGAAAGGACCCCACAATTAAAAAGTAAACCATCTCCATGGAATTCTTAACTAATTCCCGTCCACGAACCGTCTAAAGTCGAATCTTAAATCAACTTCGACGCAAACCCTCAAAAGGCATATATATATTTATATAGTCTGGCCATGCCACGACATATGTACACCATAACATCAAATTCGGACAATATGCTGTTTTAATTATGGTAGTCTTCACTAATACAGAAAGGCAAACAAAATTGCGCCCAATGTAGTAATTGGCATTTAAAATGAGAATTACAGCATATAACATCTAAAAGAAAAATAAATTGACGTCCAGGTGTGCTACAACTGTTACCACTAGAACAATATGCAACTAGAACCTGCGGCGTAACCTCCTCCCCCTAAAAACAAATGGGTAAAATGTTCATGAGATCAGGGATGGAGGGAATGCAGCTCTTTACCCCCAAAATACCTCAAATGAGGAGGCCAAAACCGAACACTGTCACTAAATTTCCTCAAAAAGAAAAGCAAAAATAGGGAGAGAAAATCAAAAGCCTCAAGCAAAACAAATAGTTCAAAATGCCTCTACCCAGAAGTTGCTAAAGCATTCTCTAATCAAGAACATTTGGCATCAACATATCAATATATATATATATATATATATATATATATATATATATATATATATATATATATATATATATATATATATATATATATATATATATATATATATATATATATATATATTTATATATAAAGCTAATACATCGTTTAGGGGCGCACGATAAGAGGCGCTCTTTTTGGGCTACAACTTAGATCTTATGATGTCAGACGTCTAAAAACGAAGCCTCTGATTTGGAAAGTAACTAAAAATGTTAATTTTTGGCGGAAGTATCCTAAAGTAGGCGTCACTATCTTCTTTATTATTTCGAAAAACGTGCAGAGCCGATTGCACGTTTTTCAAAATCACAGAGACGATAGCGCAACCTAATTTAGGCTATTGCCGCCAAAATAAAAAAATAATTAGTCACTTTGAAAATGGGGGGCTTCATCCCCATAACTCCCACTCAATTGTGAGTAGTTATACCCCCACACCCCACGCAACTTTAAAAAAACGTCGTAATATTCCTAATTCGAAAGGCTAACATTAGCTTGGAGAGCAAAAGGCGATTGTGAAATGTCGGCAGCGATATCCTCGTCTTAAATTACTTAATAATATACTCACTTCTCGACAAAAGCTAAACTATCTCCACCTTTCACTATTATAATCGAGCCGCGCTTCTTTTTCAAACTTGTGGCAAATCTGTTAAAATGAGGCAACGACCTATAGCAAAGTCGATTAAATTGACCTAGAAATTTACACAAATCGTATTGAAGTCGAACAAACTGGATTAGTAAGAATTGCGATCCTTTAACTGCTCAGTTTGAAATAATGTTGAATTAAGGGTTACAAGCGTGGGAAAATAATAATTTAGTTTACAAAAAATAGATAAACTAGATATAGAATATTTAATACATTCGTAATTATATAAATTTCAATGCATTTCTAAATAAAGTAATTAAGTAGGAGTGCAGCTATTTACTGAATAATAAAGAAGAAATGAAAAAGCAAATAACAAAACAAATGCAATGCCGTGATTGGCCACATGCGGATCTACCGTCTGACGTCATAAGGCCTAGATTGTAGCCCAGAAACTGCGCCCCCTCTCGTGCGCCCCTAAAACTGAAGTATTACCTATATATAAGTCTAATAACATCAGCTGTCATAAAGGAAATTTCCAACTTCAATTCATCCCGATGGTCAATTCAACACTAATCCCTTGATAAACAGAAGACTCATTCGACCTCTGTTCAAAAATCTCTTCGCCCAGCAGCGCTCGGATTAAATGCTTAAATTTAGGGGCTCTTAGTTTAAGCATCTTTCTTTAATCATTATTTTGTCAGCGACTGAAGATGACGGCTGTCCTAACGTCTTTCACAATAAATTGGTCTAAAACATTGTAATTTCTTTCCTGCGTATATGTATATATATATATATATATATATATATATATATATATATATATATATATATATATATATATATATATATATATATATATATATATATATACATATATATAAATATACATATATATATATATATATATATATATATATATATATATATATATATATATATATATATATATATATATATATATATATATATATATATATGTATATTTATATATATATATATATATATATATATATATATATATATATATATATATATATATATATATATATATATATATATATATATATATATATATATATATATTTATATACACTCCATTCTTAAACCATCCAATTTCTGCACTACTTACTATCTTAGAATTTAATCTCTTATTTCTCCTCTTTCAAGGCATTTCCGACTATATCTCACACACTTCACCTCTTTTCCCCAAAACTTCATAACCTCTCACTTCTAGAAATTTCCCTCCACCTCACTTATCCCATTTGTTCTAACGTTGATTTCCGGATAAATTAACAGCAATCAAACCTTCACTTCACTTCACTCCCCCATTTGCTTCAAATATAATGGGAACGAAAAGGTTTCTTCGTCATGAAAACAGTGCCACCTAAATTTCTCGTTAGGATTTTGAGAGGACTGGATGTACAGAAGAGAGAGAGAATTTATTACAAGTATTATTTCACTTTTATCCATCTCGTGCTGATATGGAAGGTTATTTATAGCGAGGTGGAAAACATTGGATTGGAAGGAGAGATTAAATGAAAGCTGAATGAGGTGTGGCGTTAAATCACATTTTCAAAGAAAGTGTTTACATCATGTGTGCAGAGGCAGTGAAAGTGCGGAAGGGGGTGGGAGTATTAACTCAGACAAAGAATTTGTAAGTCTAGAAGTGAAGTTGCTAGGCGAAATTTTTCACTATTCTCTTTAAGATGGGTGTAAAGTTTTTGTTTGGTGTCTGATTTAATGTGAGGAAATAAAAATGGAGACAGAAGTTCATCAAAATAATTCACGCAATTCCTATTTTATTTTTCTCACTTCAATCGACGTTGAATAAGAAATCTCAAGTATTAATAAATTCCATTAACATTAGAAGGATTTGCAATAATGGAGATAATTAATCCTCTGGGCGCAATGTGAAGTTTTCCATGATTGAAAGTAACTTGCAATTAATATTTCTTAATTTTTTGCTGATTTATACATAAGAGAGGGTCTGAGACTTTCAGAGTTACCTCGACTAAAATCCCCATAAAATGAGGCATATTTCTGCAGGCCTCAAATAATGCCAGGGATTGTTTTAGTTAGAGAAATTAATCGTTGAGTTAAAGGTACTTTTCTCGTTGTTTCTCTTTCATTTTTATTTTTTAGTAGTTTTTCTTTAATAAAATAATAGGTTCAAAACTGTCTTCATAATAATAATTAATTAATTAGAGCCGGAAAAAACGCAGTGTGCTTTTGCAAACGAGGTTCAGGAGTCACATGTTAAAAACCAGTAATTGGGGAGATCATTCAACCAAGGTTAAGTTAATTGTGGATACACAAAATCTTCCCCGTGTCTTCTTTCTGAAGAACAAGGAAGCAGTATGTTGTGATTTTTCGTTAATACTTTTCAAGTTGCCCAAATCTACTACAACAAAATTGAATTTGAAGGATCCTCTCATGCGTTGCTCCTATTAGTCTGAAGCAAATAGTTTGACTTCAAATTGATTGTTCAAATTCTCTCGATATTTACGCTCACTCATAGCATTAATCAATTATGTAGACGACAGAATCTTAAAGGAAGAACATTTCTGCCGAGCATTGGAGATTACGACAAAGGGTGAAGATATCTTTAATTCACTAAGTTTTATGATACTAATCTATTGTGGGAGCATATATTTTTACAGAATTTTTTCGAGATTTAAAAGTAAGGCCTGATAAATAATATGTAACGAAACTTTGTTCCTCCTTTACGATTCATTGCTAAGCTTCTAGGGTCGAGAAGATCCCGCAAGAATCCATGCACTTTTCTGAGAAGATCATTTAAGTTGTTTAATTCGATATAGTGAATTTAACAAAAAGATTGATTTTCAAGGAGCTAAATGCGGAATTATGATCTAAATTTGATGGATTACTATCTCATACCAAACTAAAGGGATCTCACTAGAGTTCTGATTCCAAGAATAAATCCACTTTTCAAGAGATGTTTGTGAAATGTGTTGCTGCGGTTATGACAAAACTGGGTTTATTTAGGTGATTTCTGAGACTGTATAAACTTATCCGGACTTAGTTGGCATTTATAATACGTGTATGAGTATTTTTTAACCCTGTTACACAGAGAATCATATTTACATATATAAATTAATGACAGCAAGCTATCAAAGCAAGTAACATTTAAGATTAAATGTTGACCAAAAATTAATTTTTGAAGTTATATTAACTAATTAATATTATTTACAATCGCAACTAAATGGCTAGTCATTTTCATTAATGTTATCTGGCTTATAACAATGTGCAATAATGAGGTGATATGATGAAGGAGGATGTTATGGATATCCTTATTATAAACTAGCAAGGGCTAGTTACTAGCACTGACAGGGTGATGACAGGAGAGGTCTAAGTGTTAAGAGAGCAAATTAAGCGACTAGACATGTAGATCTTAGTAAGGAGAATGCGAGTGATGGGATGTGGAGAGAGATAGAAAGAACGTGAATTTAATCCAACAGACGATATTCTCCCTGAGAGTCTAGGCACCGATTGTGAAGCACGAGACTTAGCAACTAGTTTTTAATATATGATTTGGAAGGAATGGCTAAACCGTTTTTATTTTCATGTTTCCACATTGTCGTGGAACACCACAATATACCATACAAAACTCATATATTACGTGGGGACTGACTTAATCACCTACTGCAACGCAAAAAGTTTAAGGACTGTTCACAAGGACTAATGACCGACTAGGAGGTCACACTTGAGGAGTTAAGTTTCAAATCCTTGATAATTATCACACAGAGTACATAAATGGTTGGCGAGATTTAGTTGAATAGGCCGAGAGTATCGTTCAAGTTTAGTTAAAGATGAAAAAACAAAAATATAATTTTATTTACACACATCAAAATAACAATAATAATAGTCAAAGGGGAATTATTTAAAATGAAGGAGTCTTTTTAATAATTATTATGAGAAGGGATTCTCAAATGGAATTAATTGATTAATTTTACTTGGCTTAGATCAAAAGGGGGGAACTTGACAGTACTAATAATGAAGAGGGTTTCAGTTTTACGGGTCGGTGACATCGAGCAATGACCTTCTTCCGATGAGGCGAGTGGGGAACGATCCGATAAGGCAAGTGGGGGAGGATCCGATAAGGTATGTGGGGCACGGTCAGACTGAGGCAGGTTGGGCACGATCCGAACCAACCTTCCAATGAAGACAGCTAAACTTCAAAGATGACGTTCACGGGGAATGTGTGATTACTCGTAATTCCACTGGAAGAGGAAATTTCTTTTCCTTAACGGTAATCGATGGAGATTTTCTTCTGTTCAATTAAACGAAGGGAGACTGTTGCGCAAATTTAAATGTTTGCTGGTCAGAGAACTACCATTTGACTAGGGTAGAATCATGGCGGAGAAGGTCCTGCTCTCTGAAGAGTGCTCACTGAACTTAAGAGTTGAGTCGATGAGGACGGCCTTCGAGGTGTAGGCTGGACTCCTTGAGCTAGAGAATAACTCGAGTATTTGTATGCCTGATTCTGAGGGGGGAAGGGGGAGTTTGGAGAAAGGAGTCAAAAGCTCCAGTCATCTTAATCCGGAGGCGGAGTCGATTCATCATTTAGCAGCAAGGGACGAGACATAGAGGCTCTTTCACGCCTCGTCCCCGGGGGAGGGGGGAGGATTCGGACGAGTTCGCAGGATCGGTGAATATTTCTATATTGCGTTCAGGATTCGAAACTTCGTGAATGTTCGAAAAGGAAATGACGTCGTCCACGGCGGGATACAATCGCACGTTCGCTCCAATAATTTTTTTTGGGGGGGGGGCGGGTTAAAGGTTGTTCTTTTATCCACATTATTTTTTTCCCTCCGTAAAATGAGGTGATTTACATTTTGATTCTTAGGCGACATAACTGTCTTTTGATGTCGCCAAAGTCGGACGCCAAATAAGGGTCGGGATGGACGAATAAATTGGCCTCTTGACACAGAAAATAATCTTTTTCACGTGAATCTCTGAACACATTTTTTTCCCCCATAAATTTAGAACGAGATTGCGGAAAGGAGGGAAAGGCATTTATTAGGATGGAGTATTACCGTCAAGAGATTAAAACAGAAACAGTTGTGATTATGGGAAGGTATGGAAGTGCGTTAGTGTGTCACAAGTATGAAGTGGACAAAATCGGGTAACTTAAAGAGGAAAGCGAATAAAATATGGCTTCTTTTCTTTAAAAATATGAGTGTGAATATAGTTTTCTTATATATTGTATATACCTCTCCAAAGTTGAAATCCGACGATCCCTAGACTACAGGGCAAACAAAAAGAACATTTAAAAGCGGTTTGGAAGACAAAAAGAAAGTTTGTTTTGACACCCACGATACTTTTATTAATTTCAAAGTGGTTTTATGTATACTTTTACCATTTAACGATTCATAGTATAGGGAAAAATGAAGGTAGAGTAGAATGAACTGCAGATCTACAGAAAGACTGACCTGCAAAGATCCTAAGGTCCTTTCAAGGCCAGTCCGCTTGCACGTACGGTGTTAGACTACCATTATCTAATGTTAGTGTATCATGCTTTTGTATTTTAACATAATGTTTTGGGCTTATTTAACTATTTCAATTTTACTGTACACACTTTTCTACATGTGTACCAATTGACATGCAAGTTCAGTCATCCCTCAAATGCAGGTATATGCTCCTGAAAACGGGTGAGTCGGTGATAGAACTCTACTCTTTTGTCCTTCAGGATTCACCTCCTAGTGATGAAAATAATATACGTATAGGCCCTATAGAAAAAAAAATGACATTCACTCAATGCCACGCAGGGGGACGTCGCTGGCATCCTTTTTGTTCGCTATTTCATTTTATTCGATGACCCCTTATGATCTATGACGTTTTCATCTATGCTCCTACTTTGTTATAGGAACACTATTGTATTACTCATCCAGTCGGTTTTTGAACATATTTACTGACGTGCTTTCTACTATACAGTGGGCAAGGCTATTTATTCCACGTTTGAGTGATGTTAAATATTCAGCAATTTTGAACTATAGTAGAGTTAAAGTGCTTATTTACTAACTTGAAGCCGTTTTTAAAGGTATTGGCCCTTTCGTTCATCTTGAACAATATTTTGTAATTAATATTAGTAAATCCTTTTAAGATTTTGGATACCTCGATCTAGTGCCCACGTGATCGTCTACTTTCAAGAGATAGTAGGTTTAATGAGCGGAGTCTATCTTCAGACGGATTGCTTCAAATTCCAGGAACTAGTAAAGTAGCCCTAGGTTTCACTTTTTCTAACTGCACTATATCCTTGTTTAGGTAGGTAGCCCAAAATTGAACCGCATATTCGAGTTGTGGACGCACGAGCGATTTGTATAGTGGCAGGATTATATCTTTCGATTTGAAAGTGAAATTCCGAGCGATATAGCCTAGCATTCGGTTTGCTTTCTTACAAGCTGATGCGCATTGTTTCGATACCTTAAGGCCCTCTGAGATTAAAATCTCCATGTATTTTTGTAAATTAGCGGAGTTGGAGATTTGGCTTTCATATGGTATTCTACTTTTACGATAACAGCCTAAATGCATACCCTTGCATTTACCTATGTGGAAGGCTATCTGCCGTTTGTCCGCCCATTCGACAATTTTATCACCTTCTCTCTGCATTTGCTCTACATGTCATCAGCAAATTAAGAGATCCTACTAATCGCTCCATTATTCAGGTCGTTAATGTTTTTTGTTCTTTGACATTTTTCTGTCTCGAAAGACAATAGAGATTGCACCATGGCGCAAGAATGGGCGAAATGTATGGAGATACTGGGTTGCTGAGTCGTCAAAATCCCCCTCTCGGCCTCACCGATGTCGTCCAAATGAATGCAGAGCAGGTTGGTTGCAGGAGCTACTGGAGTCAGTGAGTACAACACAGTGCTCGGCTGTAAATAATATATAATAATGGGCCCAGGACTGAGCCCTGTGGATCATCGCTGGTGACTCGGGCCAAAGTGAAGGGACAAAAATGAGTTTATTGAAGTTAGGTATATGTTCTTTTAACCCAAATCATGGTACTGGAGGGAAATACAATTGAAGAAAGGCTCAAGTTTAATATAAATATAGTTTTGGTAGTTGTTTTATCGTTTAATTTAAATGGGTTTCACCGTTTAACCCTTAACTCTTCGGGTAAATTTGTCCGATGCCACAAAAGTAAATGCAGGTATTTGGGGTTAATAAATATAATTAAATTAAGAATATTGGCTTCATTTTACTTAGAAATAACATATATTTTTTGTTATTTTAATAAATTTAACGCAATAGCTTAATAGACAAATTGCTGGGAAATTTCAGTCCCGATAGGTCCGAAATGGTCAATTGCTGTTCTCCATCAACCGAATTCAGTGACATTTCCAATATTTGCTTCAAATCTTCCCTCCTACCTATCTTGTGTCTCTCGAGTGTAGTTTTGAATTAGTAATATAAATCAAAATGAGACTCATTATTCTCTCAAAGGAAATGAGCACGGATTCGAGGAACAACTTTCTGAGGCAAAAGTTTTAATGGTTCCCCCAAAGGAGGGTTGGTCGCTTCTTGCTAAGGGTGAGACGGCAGCAAAATGCCTCGCTCCTAAGAACGAGGGAAAGATAGGAGGATAATAAAACGGGAGAACATCACAGTCGCGACTAGACCTTCCTTCGTTGTAAAACAAGATGATGGAGGAGAGTTGCGCACCCTATTATTTCGTGGCCTACCGGGTACTTTCATTCAGTAACACGAGTGATGTAATGTTCATACAGTTTAACTTGCCCCTAACTTCACAATTTTCATTACAATATTCTTTTTAAAAAAAATGTTTGGGATGATATCGATTTTTTTCTGCTTTTGTATATAAATAAAACAAAAGAATAACGGACAGAGGGAGAATAAATATGCAATACTTTCTCTAAGGTAACGAAGTTTAGAATTGAAAGGAAAACGAAAATGAAGAAAAACATCCTCGCACACGACCTTCTTTTACCCAAGAGAAGAAAAAACAAGACAAACGAGAGAAAACCAGGAAAACAGCATAAAAGACCAGCAAATTTCGAATAAGAAGACAAAAGGCTAAAAGCAGCGATAGACATACAGAGAGTTAGACAAGCGAGTAGATAAGAGAGGAAAGGAGATGAAATAGTCTTGGCTTTCTTTATCTATCTTTATTAACCACAGACGAAAAGCATCCCCGAACCAATTAGTCAGTTTAATCAGCATACAAGGGGCGTGGCAAGGAGGGGAAAAATATGAGGGGCGGAGAGGGCGCACTTGAATTATTAGTGTAGGGACGAGGGGTCAAGAGGGGAAACGAGGCCCTAGTCTCAGAATAACGAAATTGACCCCTTGCGAATTGAGGTCCTATTCCTCGTTAGCGGACTTAGAGAGTTTCCTTGTTTCGTGTGTGCCAAGGAATTTCCTCCTGAGTAAATCGACAGAAATAAAGAGCACATTCATTGGGTGGGGGTGGGTGGATTCGCTCTCGTAAACAATGACCAAGACTGTGCCAGGGTCTGTTCATCTCCTTTATCCGACCTCATTGTCTTTCTCCCTGAACCAAAAGATTTACGTCGAATATATCCAACCTGATTCTTTGCAACTTAATAATAAAAGTAGCAAGAAAAATGATAATAACAACAATAATAACTAATGGTAATATTTTATTCCTTTCATTTTCCTTTTTATTCTTGGATTTCCCATAATTTTTCAATATAGCATCGGCATGATTTTCCTTACCCCTCCACAGCCATAAGAGCTGCCTTAATTCAGGAGATTTGTGTGGCCACTTGTTTTCTCAAGTGCCTAAAGAGGTTTCTTCTTTATCTTTCTCCCTCCCCAAATTCATTATTTCCTGGAGTTAAAATAATATTTTCGAATCCACTTTCACTTTGTCTCCTCTGTCAGAGACCTATTCAAGGCTTTGCTTCGCTCCTGTTTCAGTTCAGCGATGTTTGGCCACATAAGGTGTGGCTAGTGAGGGGATAGAGTCCTGCTCCGGAGTACTGCATTATGTTTTGGTGACCATTGGTTCAAATTCGAGCTTAAACCCCTTCTACCAAAAGACCACGAGCTCCCATGACGAGTGAGCATCAGCGTTCAAAATCATGCCACCAAAGGACCGCTTGTCTCTGTCTGTCTGGTGATGGTCTTTGTGTCACTTTTTCTGTCTCCAAATTTGTCTGCTTCCATTCAGTTTCTAGGTGCGAAAAAGTGATGGCGCCAACAGGTGATAGCAGTTTCACTAATTGGAGAAGACAGGGAATGGAAGATATTAATTGGTTGGAAAAATATAATAAAAAAGGAATAGTTAAAAATTTGAAAAGAGCGGGGGGGGGGGGACTTTTGTAGGAAAACTCTTCAGCTCTAAAAATGGTCGCCGGATGGATCGATATAAAGAGACTATAAACCTAAAATTTCTATCCAGAGCAAAATAGATCGCACGGATGAAACTTACGAGGAATTAAAGTGGGTAGTTGTGATCAGTAAAGAAGATCGGGTAAATAAAGTAAGACTTTGGTAGAGAAATTGGAAGAGAATGCGAACATTTCAGTGCCAGTGATTGCATGAGTGGGTAAGTAGAGAATTTAATACAAGAATATGGAATAGGAAGTCAAATTATCAATTTCCATCGCATCATATAGTCTTATATAATCTATTTTAAAGGTATTTTTTCTAAATTGAAATATGATATGAACATTTTGTTTCTCTTGATATTTAAGAAATTATGAGTGGTAAACTTGGCATTTGGAGGCGGGGCTTATTAGGTTTGAATTTAAGAAGCACCGCCTAAAATCAATGAACATATGAGCGCCTAATAACATCTGGCAATCACCTTCGAGTTCTAACATAATGCGAGGCTTTCGAATTGTGTATACTACTAGATGATTGCAAATGGCGAGGGTATTGGGGGAGAACTCACCCCTCATTTCGAAATAATCACCTAAAGGTTCGAATTCAAACGTGCTTGCTAGACGTTGTTAGGAGCTCCAATTTTCATTGGTTTTGGCTAGTGCTCCACCGCCTGTGCCTATGAGCAGGGACGTCCCCTATGATGAGGACAAGTGGAAAGAAGATGAAGGAAAGTGAGTAAAATGAAAGAGTGGTGATGGAAGTGGGGAGTGACTGCGATAGATAAAATTCAAAACGAGAGAATAAGAAATAGGAAGAGTAAAGGTAAAAGTATGAAAGAAATTGAAGAAGAAAAGATTGCAAAGGGTAGGGGTATGTTATAAGAAGAGATGAGGACTATGTTGTTAGAAGAAGCTGACTGTTTAGGTGCATGTGAGAACAAAGAGATGTAGGTCTAAATGAAAGTGGAATAATAAAGTAACGCAAGAAATGTGCGAGAAAGGATGAGCGGAAGAGGCGGGACTCGATCAAAGAGAGTGGAAACGACTGGCAAGAAACAGCTATCACAAATTCGGAGGGGAAAATCTTGTGGTAGAAGAAGTAACTATGGTAGATGAGTAGGTAGGCAGATGGACATACAATTAGAGAGTTAGATAAGTGGTACAGCATAAGTATATACATGAGTGTAATATAAGCGTTTCAAAGTGCAGCAGTACCTTTCACAACGTGGTTAATTGGGTGAAACAAGATATCTGCACTGTTCAAAAGAGCGCTGTCTAAGATCTGATTTTAAACGGATTAAATATAATCTATTCCAAATAAATTAAATTAAAATAATCCTCTTAATCAATATTAATGTTCCTCAAAGTGTGTCAACATATTAATTGGTCCATCTTCACTACTTTAAGTAAATAATAATTTATTTCGCCTCTTTTTTTACTGTGCATCAAAATTTGGGTTATTTTGACGTCCATAAAATAGAAATGTTTTCAATATTTATTGTTGCAACCATAGCTCCAATGTACATTTGCTCAAAGTAGTCATGTCACAACTTACGCACACTTGTTCGAAGAATGACAATTTAATTTATTATAATTTGATGAAATATGAAGTAATTACGTTATTGCGGGCTTGCGAGCTCTACTTTTGACGCGAATTTACTTCAAAGTTCTTGAAAACATAAGTGTCAAATTTGCAAAATCTAGCCTTGTCCTAACTTAGTTAACTATATTTTTATTTAATTTTTAATCATGGCTATCGGAAAAAATAGTCGCATTAACAATTTACCTTTTCAATTTTATAGATATAATTAATATTTCAACCTAAGCTGTGAGAGGAAATGCTATTAATTGGCAATCCAGCACAGCAAAGCAAATACTAAGGGCAGACATGCAAGACTATTTGAGGATTTATAAAACATAAGCAAATAATTATATGGAAGTTATCTAATCGGTTGCAAAATACTTGTGAAAAATGCGACATGGATACTTGGTGGCAACTATGTATATTCGAAATAAAGCATAAACAATATTTATTGAACTTTTCTGTACTTTATTTTAAGAGAAATTGAATATTTCCTCAATTATGATGAAAAGAGTCTACTAGTGAAACAAGAACGTGAGAAATGGTGAACAAATAAACAATATATGTATATATTTTATACATGAAAATATCTTTCCTTCAAGTTGAAATAGTTTGAGGAAATGTTTTATAAGTGTTATTTGTATCATTATCCCTTCCTTCGCTTTAGCCAACATCTGTCTCTCTGCAAACATTGAATGCCATTTTTGCAAGTTTCCCTGGATTTTGATGTTTACCTCCACCTAAATATCGAGGTTCCACCTTAATAATAAGATTTGTGTCCATGGGGAAATAGAAGAAGATTATATTTTTAGAATCAATCTGGAAAGTTCTCCCATTGATGACTCTTTTGTAAGCACATTAGTATCTTCTTCATAAGGTCGTTGTTTCTCCAACTCCATGAGATATTTGTCATCCCGATTATTTTAATGTGATTCACTGATTCCGCAGACTTTAGTTCGATCTAAATAATATAAAAACCAAGATCTCTCTCCATGTTCTCAATTTCTTCGGAAACTTCTTTCTTGTCGAGTTCAAAATCGGGAAAATAATTGCACAATCATACCCTAGACATTTCTGGTTTCGGATTAGAAACTCCTTCGGGATCTCAACATAGCTTTCATGCGGTTAGATTTCTGGTTTTACGCAGGACTCCCGCCTGATTTGCACCACTCTTAAATGCTTGCTGCCATGCGTGTGCTTACAAATCTTTTAAGGCATAAAAAGTATTAAATCTTTCTTTAAAATTTGAGCAACTATCGCTACACGCTGAATCTTTGCTATTTGCTACAAATCTGAAGAGGGGGATATTTTTCACGCCCTGTTCCCCTTCTCTTTACTACTACGCTGGTTGAAAAACCCCGTTCGTAAGTGAGATTGCACGTTATGACTAGTTTAGAGACTTTATTTTGATATACAGCGACTCACAGTTCGCCATCAAGGTTTGAGAACCCTGCACGATCCATTTTGCATTATCGTTACTTCACTGTTGCCGCGTGCCGGAGTATGTACAGAGTGTATTCTGATGGGTTTCAGGATATATAAGAACTATGGGAAATGAGCTGGAGGAAGAGAGAGCCAAAGAGTACGCAAGGAGTAGAGGCCTGAAAGAGCCTCCATCTCCCCTACTCTGAATATATGGCAGTACTCAGTTCAGCTCTCTACCGTTATCTGAAAAGGAAGATGGGATACGACAGACTGGAACTTAAAGTTGCTCGCCATTCTGCTTAATTGTTTTCTAGGACCTAACCTTCCAATGCGGAAAAGGCTGCAAGTTTTCTTCTACGTCTCCGAATCAGGCACACTCGCGAGACGCCAATCATCTGATGGAGCGCTCCCTCCCTGCACCTAACTGGGACGGCTGCGTCGGGCCCCTAAGACTTCCCGGCACACAGTTGCAGGTGTATCAGGCTAGAGGATGTTTGGGCGAGTTAACTGTCTCGGTCTTGGGACGAGAAAGGTCGCTACCGCTTTGCCCTTGTGCTCGGGGCGAGTTCATGTACACAAAATTGTTGACTGAACGACTTTCTCCAAAAGGTTGAAAACGACCATCTTCTAAAGTCTTTTGTGCTGTTTCAGGTGTCCAGGATTTGGCCACTGAGGAAGCAAGTCTCCTTCCAGAACCTGGTCATTCGGAACGTCTCTTGTTCCATTTTTGGATTTTAACCTATTTGTTGTTTTGTGTCTTGTTTCTTTTTAAAAGATAGTTGTGAGTTTCTGTTCGCTTTTAAATAAATATGCTTTTGGTTGGTTAAGAAATAAGAAAAAGTTAGAAGTTAATTTCACCGGCTATGCCCTTGCTGGTAGTCACTAGTATAAACACACCTCTTAATAAAATATCGTCGCCCTTGACGAACATTAAGACCTATTCCAGAGGATTACTTTATATAGTAGAAATTCTATGCCTAATACAATCACCCTAGTCAAAAGTTACCTGCTTCTATATATAAGTATTCACATACATATGTGTGTCCAAGAGATTTGTGTATTTCCCTATATAATTTAGAATCATCCAGATGGATTCTCATTGGACAGCTTTTTCTGACATTGGCATTTTAAGACTCATCGCCACAAAAAAAAACATATTTTTTTCGAAAGTGGTCTTTGTAAGGTTAGTAAGTAATAAATTCTTTACTAGTCTCTGGTACTAAATTACACCCTAAAGTGTTCTACTGAGCGTTAGGAAATATTTAATACTCTTATAGTGTCTGGTACTACACAACACTCAAGGGCAATGTAGAACACCCTGGAAGTTGGGACCTGGTTTATTAATACTATTGTTCTAATTTGTTCTGTCTGCTTTATGATATGTTACAAACCTCACTAGTGTTGATGAAATTTGCCCTAGTCATATGCGACAGTAGTACTGGGTGTTTTTAGGATAAAAGGGCTCAAAAAAATTCTTATATTCTCGTTATTCTTTTTACTTCATAAAAACTATGTATAAAATCCGAAAGAGAAAAGTTACGAGTTTAACATTAAATATTTTACTTTTTCAAATGTTTATCATCATTGTGGTAGTGATCCTTTATATAACACTTCTACATTCTACGTGAATTTATTTGGACAGCCTAATAAAGAGTCTCTATATATCAAATAACTCTTTCTTATAATTAATTTGAAACTCAAATCGATACGAGTCTTTTAACTTGTTGCTTAAGATTGTATAAAAGAATTTATCCTTTAACAGTTACAGGTTTTTATTTGGACTCTTTAGTACTGGATCACCTTATATTTATTTTCTTTTACCAGGATGCACATCTTCCATTCAGGTTTGCAATGAAAAAAGATGCCCTAGTTGATAAAGGTACTCTCGGTGTTCTTTTTAAAAATATAAAGTGCCACAACCGTCCTCGCAGGGCGATTCCGACATGGAGAGTTTTCTTCCATTTTGGATGGTTTTATTTATCTTCTATCGGTTGATCACGAGGTTAAATAACCTAATTTGTTTGTTACGTGCATGTGTTCATTATTTAAAGTTTGTGTCAGGCACAATATGTATATATATTATTCTTTTGCTCTATATGTACGCGTCCTATAACGTTCATATAGTTTTTATGCTCGTTAAGAAAACTATTTGTATCAGATTGGATCGAAAGTAAAGTCCAATTTTAGGATAAATAATGCAAATGACAAAACTTGACTAGTGAACTATTTAATCATAAACGTAACCTTTTTTGCTTCCAAGAACCTTCTTCATCTGTTACAAGCGTATAAATGCCACGCTTTTAAAATTCTTTATGTTTTGATGCGAAAGATAAATCCGAGTCGTCTTCAACCTCTTCTCTTTATGTCAACTTAAGACCATCGAAATGTTTTTGTAATCCCCTAAACAACTAATAATCAGAAGGAGAAAGAAAAGAAGAATAAGATGAATGAAGCAAAATTTCTCAATCGAGCTCCTCCAACAGAATTCGAGGTGTGATGCGGGCATTATCGTGATGGATGGTGACACACACTTCCGTTGATTAAGGAGGGTCGCTTTTGGCCAAAAGTGGTTTTCCAACGACGAAGTTGATTGCAGTCGATATTAGCATTAAATGATTGATTGTTGTCTAACACTTCGTAATGGACAATTCCTTCAATATTCCACCATACTCTCATCATGAACTTTTGGGATGAAGTCCTCTTTTCGGGTGTTGAAAATTTATGTTTTATCAACTGATCTACAACAGCGGCGTTTAACATTATTAAAAAAGATCTTCTTCTCATCGCCAGTGTAAAATACTTGAACATAAACATTGCTTGAAAGTGTTGTAAAAGCCATGACTCCCAGCAAGCGAGCAACACGCTGTTGCAATTCGTAGTAGAGAGTTGGTGAGGGACCCCTTTTTCGATTACTGCAACCATTACAATCATTTTTAATTGGCGTAGGACATTTGTATGGGTTTCCAAGAGGTTGTAGCAAAGTTTACTATGAAAAGAGCTTCCAACTCTTATAAATCGAGTCCTTTTGGACGATTACCTCCAGGAGTTTGATTAATTTACTGCATCATCCCCATAAGTGCTCTGAATGGATTTTGCCGCTGTACTTGCATTGACACCTTTATGAAACTCATTGTTTAAAACATGTCCAATGCGATATTTAGATAGAAGTAAAATGGGGCTGACTTCCAAAGAAGATTATGAACAATATTTTGATAATCTAAAGGAAAGGTATAAACTACTAATTGTATTATTCCAAACGATTGCCGTTGGAATTACTTTAATAAATACTAGAAAATTAAACATTACTTTAGTCCCAAGCTGATATTATATTAATTTCATTTCCTCGTGATATTGGTAATATCGACCGAGATTATCCACTTCTGTACTTTCCTCACTGGAAAATGTGTTTGGCACAAAATTTGATGGGCTTCTCTAATTTTTTCTTCTACTCGACGACCGTTTCATTATAAAATTCTGAGAGGTTTGCGGTGAATGGTCATGTTTGCCACATAGATTTTTCCCTCACTAACCATAAATAACAATTTGCCCTATTTTTGCTAATTTCCTAATCGGAGATAAATGGTAAACATGGTTTTTCCAAACTTTTAAATAGAGGCTCGCAAACTTTACTATAGTCTAGAAAATGTGAATTATTTGAATATTCATCCGCTATACAACTCGATATTCTTTAATTTGAAGCAAATTGTTTACGAAAGAAAAATAAAACTTGCAAATGGGAATTAATATATGTGGCCAATTCATCCGATAATGGATTTGTGAGTGATCACTGGGATTTATAATAGGCAATATTATATCAAGAAGGGAATAATCCTTGGTTATTAAGGGACTCATACCTGGAGCTCATGCTTTAAGAGCATTTTAACTTTAACCGAGATACCCCCGACCCACATTCGCAAATAGCTCAAAACTCGTATCGGAACATTTCTTCGAAAGCAAAATCTTCGAAATTGCATTACCCCCATATTTAATTTGAAATATTAATTAATAGAATGAACCAGATAATAACATTTAAAGTTTAATGCAGAGAATAGTTAGGTTAGTAATTTATGTCGGTTAAAGACTTTAAATAATTTAAGTTGGTTGGATCGTAGATAAATTTGAATTTAGTTCGAAGATTTTGCCTTCGAAGAAATGGCAATAAATCCTCGAAAATACATAACTTACATCTATTTTGAGACTCAGATCCAAAGTGTTAAGAAATAAGGGTCAACACACACTTGTGGACGAGTTAAGTTGCTCAATATTATATTAGGTTGTCAAGAAAGTGATGTTGTTTTTAGAAGACATAAAAATGAATCTTTGAGTTGTTTAAACTGTTCCAAATGTCCTGTAAACTTATTAAAGATAACTGTAGTAATGCATATGCATTTTTTTATGCTGTAGTCATGTATAGGACTTCTTTAGGAAAGTCTAGGCATTTTTTAAGGGATAAAAATGGATTAATCGCAAACAAAATCCCATTTCTAATTTTAGACGTGGCCTCCAAGTGAGAGGGCTAGGATAAGCTCTGCTTTGTATTTGATGGGATGTGAAAGAAGTTATTTATTACATTCAATCAATGGCAAAGATTCCTCTGACATGGAAGAGGTGAAAACTGATATCAAATAGCGAATGAATTTCTTAAGAGCATTGCCAATTATAGCGGAAACTACTTCAATGAACAAAAGATTTCATTTTTTTTCTAGTAAAAACGATTTTACTTTCCTTTAAAAAAAGACATTGATTTTTTTAACCTATTTTTTACTGCTAATGTTTTATGAATTTGGAGAATATTGAAATAGCTAAAAACTCTACCGCGAGATGTCCGATGCTGTCAAGATTGCACATTTCCATCGAGGTAAAATAAATTTTACTGAAACATAATCATGTTTGTATGTGTATATCCGTTGAGTTCTATGAGCTCTCACTTATGTTTCTCTTTAACATTTCTTAAACTTTATTATAGATTCTCTCGTGTTTATTAAATATCACTCATTGCTTCTAATAAACTACATCCATGCCAAATGTTGGAAATTACCAGATATAAAGCCAAAGGTTCCTAGTAAGGGCAAATTAAATCCTAATGCGAGACGTTTGTGGATAGATTGAATTGTTACAAAAAGCGCAATTTCATTATTATTAATGCATTAAGCATTGCATTTAGCTCTTCTCCAAATGTGAGCTTCTGGGTGATTGCTAGAGTTTAAAAGTACTCATAATATTATAATATGTATTAAAAGTGGTACTCTAGAATTCATGAGTATGCGCTAGCAAGGGACACAGATATTATCGGTACGAGAGGGGGGAAAGATATCAATCCCTCTGAGAGCCTATCCCCCTTTACCCCTTAATTTTCCATCTTTTCCGCTATGGGGGCTCCGTCTACCCGTCGCTCTCGAGAAAAATACGGAAATAAAGATTCCTTGTTTCCCCTGAGGTAGCGAAATTCCTTTTTAATTTAACTCTACTGACTTTAAATCCACCTTAGCATTGGAATTGCGACTTCGAGTCAGCGCCTTTGGATTCCCGCTAAGGAATTGCGCGCCCAAACCAAGCTACGATTAGGAAAGTAAGTTTCAAAGACAAAGCCACTAAAATAGAATAACAGAACGGATGGGCAGGAAAATGACCGGCTTTTTTTTATCAGCCTTGACTTGGGGCACTAAAGAATGGATTTTTTTATTGTCCAAAATAAAAAGAAAAAAATATTTGGTTCAACAAATAAGAAAATAAGTTTGTTGATGACTTGAAGAGCTAAATGTCTTTCTAATTAATAGAACTTATTTTTCTACTTTTGTGGTTTCGAGAATGATGCAAATATTTGATACGTTTCTTCATCTTTTTGTTTTGCTGCTTTGAGGTGGAGAAGACTTAGTAGTATGGACATTGAAGTCAGAAAGCAGTCGTCGATTTAAGCAAAGCAATTATTGAATTAAATTGTTTTATGTTACCATTCTTCCGCAAAGACGTTTTTTGACACCGTTCATCAATATAAATGTTCATTTTATGATTTGTTTTGTCAACCTTCTGCCGTTTCTGTTACCGCTGATTCCTGCCACACTTTTCAAATTTATTATAAGAACAGAGTTTACAGAATTGAGTATTTTACATATAATTAAAAAAAATTGACATATAAGCAAAACAATTGAGATTAATAGTGGTGAATATACACACAAAAGAGGAGAGCTGAGAAGGGAAGGTTGTCATCGAGAAATAAGAAGAACGAAACTCCATGAACTGTAGAGGTCATCGATCCTCTTTATTCTATATACATAGTTATTATATGTTTTAAAGTTATAAAAAAATTATCATATCATTCTATTTTATATTTTATTTCTTATTTATACATTTAAAATTATACTTTTTAAGTGATTTAATTGTTATTACTTTATTTTGCATTGCACTATCTCTTATTACTCACTTTCTTTCGCTTTCGATTACTAGCATTATTTTATTCTCTTTGTTACATTTCTTTAACATTAAATTTATAATATTTATTGCTACCTTTATCCATTTGCTTATTCACATTTATTTAATACCTATATTTCATACACTATTATTTTTACATAAATTACGTTCATTTATTAGATATTCTATTCATGTTTTCGATTATTTGATTTACTTTTACATTTTCTAATATTTCACAATTTTAGCACTTAACACATTCTATTAATATTATTTCACAATATTACCGATATTTTATACACTTTATTATTTTTATTTCATATTTTTCCTTATACTATTTATATTATTTCACCTTAGTAATTCATTTTCACTTTAATTTATTCACTTATGATATTTTCACATTCACTTTAATTTATTCCCCTCGCACTCCTAAAAGTAACGGCAAAAAATAGAGAAAATAATTCGAAAACTGCACCGAAACCTTGAATTATTTTCAATTCGTTTTTCTTTGCTCTGATTGCGTCAAGAATTCTCCTCCTTGCCTATCGTGTGAGTCTAAATCCTGCTTCTGCCTCACTCACTCATTCTTTCCCAGTCACTTATGACCTTAGATGCGGTCGCTAGATGAGCGCTGTACAAAAAAAAATCAGTTGCAGTCGAAATTATTTTTCCCGACCATAAAAACTTTTGGTTTGGGTATTTGTGGTATGTATGAAAGGTACAATAGGAAGCTATGATTCGATTCGATCTTCCAGATTCTTCAGGTTTTATTACAAATAAGTCTGAAGAGTTTATTACGAACATAGAAATAAGGGAATAAAGAGGAATTGAAAGCAAAAGAAGATTGAAATGGGGTTCTTAAAACCAAATAGATAATATGTTGTACCAGTAAATAGCAACCTGTATCAAACAACCTCTAGAGAGGTCGGACGTTAGGAGGCCAGAATACAGGGCGGCGTTCCAAGATTTCACGAGTCCAATCCCTTGACGATCACCGTCTAACGCATAACTCTGTGTTGACCAGGAGCAACTTGTCCAAAGGCTGAACCGATTCGCGTAGGAGACTCGATCTCTTCTAATAAAGCCCATGTTATGATGGAGCCTCCTTCTTGCCTCTTCTTGCAGGAAATCTAGCAGCGACAGGGTGGTACAGAACGGTGTCAGCCTCCCCTTCCTTTTCTAGGGTGAGCTCTCGCTTGTCTAGTGGATAAAGCGCCGGAGTTTCATGCCATGGGCCCCAGATCGATTTGCGGCGGGAACGAATAGAAGATATATCGCTGCTTCTCGGGATCTATCCCCCTTTTCCCCTGCTTCACATGCAAACACACTACACCTCGGTTTACGGTAGCTGCCGTAAGGGTCTTTAGATCTAGAATCCTATGGCGTGGCAAGGGGGGCTGTCCGTTGGACATCGAAGATTTTCCACCCTTGTTGCTTCGCGACCAAACCCAGTAGTACGGTAAATCCTTGCCCTTCCTCACAACGAGCAATTAATTACCTATGGTAGTCACGGCCTTCTCCACATTCATATCTTTATATGAATTATTCGATCTGGTCTGTGGGCGTCGCCATTAAGGGAAGGCTAGTGAAATTAACTAATTTCACTAAGTATATATATATATATATATATATATATATATATATATATATATATATAAAGTGGAGGTTCTGAAAGTCCTATAATTTAAGGTAGAGTCATATACACACCTAGCATATGTTATAGGTGAAAATGGGGGAGACGAACCCATTGACTATTCTCTTTTGTTTAAAATATAATGCACTCCTCTGACAACTACCACCGAGGGCATAGGCGCCAAAACGACAACAAAAAGTTGTTCCTTTCTTTATTTAGCCTCTCTTCTTTAATAGTGCTCTTCTTCGACGGGGAATCTGTATTTGTACCTCCTTTTCTCTAAGATTACATAGTAAATTAAACATGGATAATTTACATAGCATATTAATAGATTAAATATATTATACATGTATACGGACGGATACTTATCTACATATATAAATATATATGCACTTACATATAGTTTCGTATACAAATATATTTTGTTGCTCAATTCCCTCTTGTATGTATAATTTTTCTGCACTGTGGTTAGTTAATCCTGTTTTCTTCTATCCACTAAAGATGACCGATAATGGTGGAAAGACGTCCGAAGAATGAATAAAATGAATCTCAGCGCTCCTTTTTCGTCCCTTAGAAACCTCCAAAGCGATTCGCGACAGAGGCATTTGAGAGCGTTCTCATAACGACAAAATAATAAGTGTGGATTTTAAAAAGCCTCTATTCAATATGGCTACGATCACAATAGAGATCAACGGTCTATCATTTGGTGATGCCTCCTAATAAAGAAATAACTTTGAGAGTAAACTTTCTATTCATGAGAAGTTTAAAAATTATTTTAGAAAGGGAGACATGCTGCTGTAATCTTATTTCGAGCAACGGGTATATATTTCTATGTAGATGCATAAAATGTATTGGCTGAATATCATTTAACATGTGCTAGATTTACACCCATGGAAGAAATTTTCAATTTGGAAAACAATTAGAGAAGTTTATAAATACCTAGTTCTGTAAAGCAACAGCTGGAAATAATGCCAAAATAACTCATAACATATATAACTATCGAAAAGGAAATGTCAAACTATGTATTTTTTATTTCCAAGCTCTTATTAAAACATAGTGAAAGAAATGTTCTTTCAACAAGATTAATCCCAACGACCAGCGACTTCTAGCAATTATTTTCGTTGCAGCATTATTTCTCGACGCCGCGAGTGGTAGATGGCCTCAACCCTTGCAGTAACAGCTATGAACAGAATTCTCTTTAGAGTTTACGAGGCTTTTAATTGGCTGTCGTCGCGCCCTTCACGATCCTCCGACAGCCCCAAAGTTACATGGATGAAAGGAGAGAGAATTCCCGATAAAAGTGTCCTTGAAATAGGAACACGATAGCTTCAAGTTAAAGTGACGCCAAGCTCTACGCATCATCAGGGTAAGGGGATAGCTGCGATGGGGAGAGGGGCTAGGAAATAAAGAGGAGTGTCATTTAGTGCCAGAGTTTTTGTCTTTGTTTTAATTAAGGAAGTTTACAAGTTATTTTTAATTAAGGAAGAGAAAACGGACGAACTTTTTTTTCCATTTGTATTTGTCTGGGCAATATGGTATGCTTAAAGAATACTAAAAGTGGTCTCATTAAGATCACGAGCTAATCGGGGATCTATTTATTACTAATGAATCGGAGGTCATAAAGACTTCTGACTGGTTTCAATACTGCACCGAAATAATGATTTATTTTGATATAATTTTTTACTTAATTATTTCACTCTATCCATGATCTTCTTAACTTCAGAAACGATATCTGATGGCTGACTGTGAAAGAGTAAAAGTAAATACCATTTTTCCAAAAAGTAAAGGCACACTCACTTTTCATTGCAAAAGTATAAACTTTATTCAATTTCAAAGTTCAACTAAAATTTGAATTGAGATAATCTAAAACTAAGTGCTATTAATGCAAAGAATGTTTTTTATTATTAATTTATGATATTAATTCAAACTTAGTTTAAATAAGTCTGGAAAAAGGGGCTAACACGCTAGCATGTTGCTCGATTTTGAAGAAACGTTCCCTTTTCTTTTCAGCTCTATTTAGGTTGTCAAATTTGGCGCCATGAATTACAGACGTTTTTAGAGATATTTTACTATTCTTGATTTGTCCTCACGTATTTGTTTGTTTCCATTTTTGAGGAAAATTCTAGAAAATGTTTCATAAATTAAATTAATTCATAGAAATTCGCGTAATCCAGGGCACTCAATGATGGCAAAGGAGAAGGAGGAGGGGGGGTGAATAAGACAAAAAATAGATGGAAAAGAGTAATAAGTATAAAAAAAGATGAAAGTGGAAGGGGAAATGACCTAACACGCAACCTTAGCAATCAATAGATGAGATGGTACGATGTAATATAGACGTTAAAGGCACAAGAAATTAAAATTTTGAACTGATCGATCGTAGCTGAGCTCATATGTATTTTGCCATGAACATTTGTTAACAAGAGTTGGAATATTTGATAGCAGGACACACATAGTAATTGCATAAGGTATGTGATGGAAGTGTGGGCGTGATTATCATGGTATTAGAATATGACAACCTTTTATTCCTAATTTTCCGAAAATTTTGCCTTTTGGCTCTGGTGAGAGAATGCAGAACCAACTTCGTCTCTGTAATTCCATTTTCAAAATCACCAAGTGTCCATTTCAGCTACAAACCGATGAGTGAACATGGTTTCTTGTGGTTACTCGCAACCTTTCTTTCTCTTTAGTTCCGGTTGAGTGCCTCTTTTATTGCCTTTCAGCTCTGGTTCTTAGACATATTTTGACTTCGGACAAAAACAAATGGGTTTACGCGCTCTGTCTGTCTGCCACACATAATATATATCATACGGGCGTCAGTAATGACCTGATCATATTAAGTAGGTTTAAGAAGAAGCCAGCATACTTTTCTGTGCTCAAGTTCCTTTTACAGCTTTCAATCTTTTGGCGTTTTTCAAGTAGGATAAAGATTAATGTACGGAAGATTTTTAAGGGTTAAAACAACGTAAACTAATAGTTAAGAGAGGATTCAATTTTTGGTCAAGCTTTTAGCCTGTGTGCCCATGTTTGGGTTGAGGTTTTCTCACTGTGGATGTAAAGATTGCCCGAATATGAGAGAGAACGTAAGTCTTCTATTATAGAGGGTGATTTGAAATAAGTTCTTCTCTGAAATAGTCAATGATTCTTACATTTACTTGGATTATCTCTCTAATAATTCTTTGATCAGTTTTATAAGTGAAACCAGATTGACTTGTAAAATATTTGTATCTCATTGAGCGGTGTTTCTTGTTATTGTAGGACACAGAGATATGTTTGCAGTAGAAACTTTGGTGATGACTCAGTCTGGTAGAAAAGGCATTGTTAACAAAAATTCGTTTTAATCTTCGTGACAAACTTTTCCTGGTAAAATGAAGCAAAAAGCACATCTAATGTATGTATTAACGGCGCTGATTGTGGACTTCCCAGGGAACTCTGTTTCAGCGTTCAAACTATTACCAGACAAGTTCTTACTTAGCACTGGCTTTTCAAATGGAAGAATTGACCTACAAACCAAATACTATCAATATTTTACGCCAATTGATTTGCTACATGGCGCTTGGGTATGTAGTATTTTGATACGAGCCACCCATCCTGGAAGACAATTTGTCTAATATAATATTAAAACTGGTATCATTTTTTCAGAGTCAGTCTTAGCTTTCAGAACTTAGTTTGTAAGAGGAGTGTGTTGGAAGAGAATAAATATTAGCTAGTATGTTTCGAAATAAAAACATTTTGTTTAGTCTTATTTCCTTTTTCCCTTCTTGGAACCGGAAGTCTTAGAGAATAGTTGTGACTTATCAAAGAAAAGGTAGATGTCCCAAATGAATTAAGCCTGAATAATCACGAATAATACTTTAAATAAAACTGAATGATACGATGTAACACACTAATATTAATAAGTTGAGATGCTCAAAATTAAGATGTAGATTTAATTATTGTTATCCTCAAATTTCCTCGGCTGGTAATCTTAGCCCTAATGAAAGATGAGATAATTTTAGAAACAATCACAAATACTGGCTAAACCTACACCTATTAATTTTAAGGGTTAATTTTTGTCTTATCAGAATTTCTCTTTTCTATACCCTCATACATATATTAATAGTCTATTTACTTAAAGAGAAAACCTCTCTTGCAGAGTTGTGGAAGCGAGTCAAAAGGATTCGGGGAATGTTTTCGCAGTACTCCCCTCCCGTTCTTCAGGAAAACGGGATAATCTCGGAACCCGCATCCATGGATGCTGCTTTACCCTCATTCAATGAACATTATGATGCCACCTATGTCTTTCTACTTAACTTTACCTCTAGAAGAGACAAACCCTTCAATGACAAATTTATGCTGAGAGAGTTGTGCTCCGATCTCGCTTCGTACGTGGACCCAGCTCTTGATCCTGACGATGTGCCCTATCACATGCTTCGATAGCTAGGTGCTGGAGGCATGGCATTTTAGCTAGTTATTCAACGGGATAAGGTCAAGGGATATCATCTCAGACTCCTGGGAGAGATCACTTTACCTCGGCCAGGTTCCACCCAATTTCTCTAACCTTCTGCGTATGCAAGTTGATGGAGAAATCGGGAAAAGTTGAAATAACCTTTTTTATTTGACTGCCTCCACAAATTTCTCTCCACATCGGATGCTCTTTTCAGGATGAAAATTACTAAAAAGAGAGACCTTCTTTTGATCTTGAGAAGGCCTTTGATACCGCATGGCGATACAGGTTCATAGAGAGCCTCTGCAAGATGAGAGCGATGGCAGGCGAGGGGTCAGTCTACATGACTGTGCTGGGAACAATACAACGTCCGGTAGAGAGATAACGAGTCGTGGACGGTTCGGAGATTTGATCGTGATCTATAGTGACTCACCTAGCGCCCTAATTGCTCTATGGTAATTGGAAACTCCGTAACCTCTGGTTCATAGCATCTGTGATGCCACGGGTTTGCAAGCCGCGTGGATGTTGAGATTATCTTCTGTTGTGTTCTTGGACGTTGTACTGTTTAGGCGGAATTAACGCGCCGATGAAGCGACAATGAATCCGCGAGGACTGCACTACTATCCTAGCGATTTGCTATTCCTAACACTGACTATATAGTAAGAATCAGGTCAGTCCTCTTGGATTCTTGGCAAAGGAGATGTGATAGGGCCGAGGGTAACTTAAAGTACATAACATTGCACCGCGATTCATCCTATGGACCTATCCCTCAATGCATCTGCAAATTCATTTCGCTTTCTGTCATCTTCTACGTGGGAACACTCGCAGGACGTACCGCCCTTTGATTGAGCGTTTCTATGCACCTTAATGCGACGAAGCAGTTGTCCGACAGACTGTTAGTCAGAATTTTATTAAAGGCCTCACTCTGAGGGATATCTTTTTATACCTTAGCTGTTCCAGTTCCCGGGCTCGCGGGCTCGATACTGATTGTCCCTTTTGCTTGTGACGGGTTCGTTCAAGGAGACCTGGTTAGTCATACTCTTTCTAGTGGATGGCCTATTCTATTTTATTCGACTCTCTTTGTTGTTGGGCACATAGCCTTGCGTAGGTGGGAGGTGGCCCTCCTCACAACGCTTCTGCATGACTCCGTCGTTTTCTTGTTTAGCAAGGTTGACTGCCTTGGGAGGCAGTCGCAAAATATGGCATATATATATATATATATATATATATATATATATATATATATATATATATATATATACATATATACTTGTAATTGATTTGTTTCTGGGGAATCTGATACGTTGTAGGAATATGAAGACCCAAGAGATTACACTAATCATATATTGGACTATAGGAAAAGGCTACTTATGGAGAAAAAAGGGATTCAACGAGACAGTGTTATCCAAGCTACAAATTGGCTTAATTTTACAAAATATATTAGTGGTCTCCATCTCGGGAATTCTTCTTTTATGTCCGCAATCGATGTGATTTGAGTTAGAAAAACTATAGTCACTCTACATCAATAAAATAAATCCCAAACTTAATAATTACACCTCTTCAATTAAATTATTCACTATATAACCAACCAAGAATTCAATACATTAACTAGCCAAAAAAAACAACCGAACAAATCTGGCTAGTATTTTTCTATCGTTAGTTAGTTGATTTCACAACTCCTAGGATAAAGGTTAGTTTCTCTGATTAATTCGTTCATATTTGTTTTCTGTTTGTTGTTTTCATTTTTTATTTATAATTTAATATAATAGGTTATTTTATTGTTTATTTCAGTTAGTTTATTTTTTATATTCAAGTCAGTTTATGTTAAAACCTCACTTCCTTGTATTATTTTGCAAAATTATACTGGATAGTATCAATTAATTTTATATATTGTTATTTGTATATTACTCTAATCGCAATATTTGTCAATGTATTGATTTAACTTGCCTTGACCCGCTTTTATACCAATTATATAAAGCATGTTTTTAACTCTATAACTGTTCTTGTTAATGTTTCATTTCTTCTCATTCTCATTAGTTGATAGAGTCGCTGACAATAGTCTAGCGAAGTGGGAAGCGTCTGGTTAATAATTGATTAGTGTAATCACCTGTGTCTTTATATTTTTTACTACATATATATATATATATTAATATATATATATATATATATATATATATATATATATATATATATATATATATATATATATAAGCGAAAGACTCAGTAGCAAGTCATAGTATATGGATAGTGAAACAAATGTATAGGAGTATATAATTTAAGTACGAAACTAGTTTCGTTATCAAGTTTACCATACCCTCTTAATTCGTATTATAAGACTGGAATGAAATGCGTAGAAAAAGGGTGATTAATCAGAAGGTTTGGTTTTAAGTTCATTAACTAACTCTTTACAATTAGGTTGTGGGAATAGGAACTACATTAAAATTGACCATCCGAAAGATTGAAATTTGAAATTTCTCCAATTAGTATCGATTCTACAATTTTTCTTTTAAGAAAATCTTAACAATTATATAAAATTTTGGCCTTTGAATAATCTGTTTGTTGGTTGTAATTGCTGACGTGATTAAAAATACTAGATGTAGTACTGTCTCGCCTGACATCACCTTTGTGTTCGTATATTCGCTTTTTTTAATGTTCTCCCAGTCTAATATATGTATGTGGAATGAGGAACAGTTAGTGGATTCACACGGGATCACAGATACACCTGCTTCAATTGATTGATCCATGAGCTTGGTCGGAGGAAAAGATTTAAGGATGGAAAATGGTATTTAAACGAGGCTCGACCTGGAGAAATAACTCTGTTTACTCCTTCGAAGAGAGGAGAGAACGGGTTGGATAGACAATTAATGTTCCTCACTTAGTTTTTATCTTTGGGATGGTAGTAATTAGATTTAGCTTTAGATAAACTATCATTGATGACGTGTACGAGATAATTGAATTCAATGAATCTGCAGATTATATATGTAATCTTATCTTCTAGCAAGCAATAATCACATATTCTAAGTGCTCTCAAAAACATACCTGATGTAACGGCTATTTTAGTATTAAAATCATGATGTGAAAAGAAATGGATATAAGAGTTTGAATGGATCGGTTTACGGTACACAGTGCAGCTAATTTAGTCAATGACTCTTACAATTTTGGCATAGAGAAATGCTATACAATTATCCTTTGCCATTCTACTTTAACATTCTTGGTGGGATGGAGGTCGCTAAGATTTTTCAGGAAATCGTCGAATGAATTTAAACTTCTTATTGAAGAAATCGATATGACATTATCTACATATCTAAACCATACAATTTTTTATATGGAATAACAGAAGGAAGTAAATTAACTTCAAAATGTTCAATAAAAAGGTTACATAATATGGGCGATAAAGGATTATCCATGCTAAGACCGAATTTCTGACGAAAGAAACCCATTTTCAGTAATAAATAGATTGTCAGTAACATATAGTTTTACAAGATTTCTAATTTTAATTTTTGCTAGAGGGAGGTTGAATATCGGATTGTCTAATACTTTAGATAGATCATCGAGGGTTTCATTAACTAGGACATATGTGAACAGGCTATCTACATCAAAGCTAACTAGATTTCTAGAAGACGAGATTACATATATAACTTTTAGATGCATTGAATTCAATTATCTCCCCCCACGTCATCAATGAGAGTTTATCTAAAGCTAAATCTAAATACTACCTTCTCAAAGATAAAAACAAAGTGAGAAACATTAATTGTCTATCCAACCCGTTCTCTCCTCTCTTCGAAGGAGTAAACAGAGTTATTTCTCCAGGTCGAGCCTCGTTTAAATACCATTTTCCATCCTTAAATCTTTTCCTCCGACCAAGCTCATGGATCAATCAATTGAAGCAGGTGTATCTGTGATCCCGTGTGAATCCACTAACTGTTCCTCATTCCACATACATATATAAGACTGGGAGAACATTAAAAAAAGCGAATATACGAACACAAAGGTGATGTCAGGCGAGACAGTACTACATCCAGTATTTTTAATCACGTCAGCAATTACAACCAACAAACAGATTATTCAAAGGCCAAAATTCTATATAATTGTTAAGATTTTCTTAAAAGAAAAATTGTCGAATCGATACTAATTGGAGAAATTCCAAATTTCAATCTTTCGGATGGTCAATTTAAATGTGGCTCCTATTCACAGAACTTGATTGCCAAGAGTTTAGTTTATGATCTTAGAACCACAACTGTCCTCCTGATTAATGACCCTTTTCTCCTTTGTTATTTTTATCTTACTGGGATTTTGAGATATTTATTAAGATATGTTGTTCATTCCAGTCTCATATATATATATATATATATATATATATATATATATATATATATATATATATATATATATATATATATATATATATATATAATATATATATAATATATATATATATATATAATATATATAATATATATAATATATATATATATATATAATACTTACTGGGATTTTGAGATATTTATTAAGATATGTTGTTCATTCCAGTCTCATATATATATATATATATATATATATATATATATATATATATATATATATATATATATATATATATAATACTGGTAATTGATTTGTTCCTTGGGAATCTGATATGTAGCAGGAATATAAAGACCCAAGTGATTATACTAATCATTTATTGGCCAGACGTTTCGGACCTTTACTAGGACCATCTACAGCGACTATACCGTCTAATGAGAAGGGGAAGGAACGTTAATTAATAAACGGTTAAAAGAATGCACCAAAAAAAGCAAAAGAAGGCAAGTTAAAATAATAAAATTGACAATAATTAAAATTAAAGTAAAACACTAATAATATATAGAATTAAATAATATTACGCAGTGGTATTTAAAAACAAAAAATAATACAAAGTGAAATTATAGCAAACTGACTTGATTATCACACATTAAAAGTTACTGAAGTAAACAAAAAATGACATTATATTAAATTGTAAAAACACACAAAAAAGACAAAAAGCCGAAAACAAATCAGAATGAACAAAGGAACTGACCTTTAACGTGGGAGTTGAGAAATCAACTAACTAGAGATATAAAATTACTGAGGAAATTTATTCGGTTGGTCGGTTGGCTAGTTAATCTATTGAAGTGTTGGTTGGTTATATTGTGAAAAATTTAATTGCGGAGGAGTAATTATTTAGGTTTGTATTTATTTTAATGATATAAAGTGACTCTAAGCTTTTCAAATCGAGAGAAGTTAAGGCTGAAGATAATATAGTAAATGAATTAGAATTAAGAGGATGATGGTGATACTCTGAATGTTGCCTGATGAAATAGGCTTCATGTTTTGAAATGGGAATACCAGTCCTATGAGACAAACCTAAGTGCTTTGCGATCCTGCAGTTGAATTGTAAGCCAGTTTGGCCTACATAACAACTGTGGCAGGTCGTACATGTATAAATGTAAATTATACAGGATCACAAGCCCAAAGGGATTAGCTCCTTATTAAGAAAAAAGAAATTTAACGATACAGGGTTGGAGTTTATACAAATAAATTGGCATTGAGGGAAATGGATGTTGAGGGTAGAGAGAAGGAGTTTGTTAAACTCGGATGTCAAATGCTCGAGATAGGGTAGCTTAATGAAAACCTTCTGTTTAGAAACAGTAGTAAGTAAGGGTCTAGGATAGTATATTTTGGAGAAAAATTTGGATACTAACTGGTTGAAGATGAAATTGGGGTAATAATTAAATTTGAAGAAATCCTTTAAATAAGTCAGTTCTTCATGAAACGATATCCAATTAGAGAAAAAATGGTAGGCTCTAAAAATTCGGCTTTTAATACTGGATAATTTAAACTGGGAGAGCTACTAAAGAAATGTGTACCTAATCTAGAGGTGGTCGGTTTTCTGTAAATGGATGTATTGTAAGAGGAATCTGTTCGGACAACGTTGACATCCAAGAACGAGATTTTGTTGTCTTTTTCTGTTACCATAGAAAACTTTATGTTGGAATGTTGTTGGTTAATATAATTTAGAAATAGGAGTGCATGACCACTGTGCTTAAAAATTAGAAAACAGTCATCTATAAATCTTTTGAAGACAATAGGCCTGAATTCTAAAGTGTCCTTTAGAATCTATGAAGATGGGTGATACGCCCGAAACGTTGTTCCATAAATAAATCACATGTACCTCAGCCTCCTATGTGTCCTTACATTCACCGTAAAATTGAAGATTAGACTGGTCAACAGCAACTCATATGACTATATATATATATATATATATATATATATATATATATATTTGTGTGTATTTAAATGCCCAAGGAAATGGAAATTGGTAACCCAACCCGGAAAAACACAGGAGAATATTACATGAACCAATAAAAGCTTAAGAAGGAAAATGGGAGATTTAGACAACTGAAAGATAGGACAAACAATTTTAATCGTTTTATCTAAATAAATAAAGAAGTTGGATTTGAACCTGTGTCATTAAGCGCTCATCGCTTATATGACCACGACGCTCATCGAGGTTGAGGATGGTATCTCTGACGATAAGCGTCTTGGTCATATAAGCGATGAGCGCTTAATTACACAGGTTCAAATCCAACTTTTTTATTTATTTTCATATAACGGTTAAAATAGGTTGTCCTATCTTTCTGTTCTCTGCATCTTCCATTTTCACTACAGCACGAATTACGTGCTGTAGTAAATATTGCGGTTAGTTAAAGGTAATAGAAAGAATTTCTTGATCCGCTATAAAAGTACCTTGGAGATCCTCAACCCTCTTCATGAGCCCCACCCTTTGGACTGGGTACCATCCTCTCTCTAAAAAGAGAAATTTCTAGGTGACCGTGGTATAAGAACCCGAATGAGAATGTTCCCACGGTTCTTCATCCATAAATAGTTTGGTTAATACAACAATGAATTTCAAGTGAATGCAGTTAGGTAAAAGTTTTCCGAAATCGATTTTATCGGACAGAACCTTGAAACGAATTCTCTACATCTGCACACTTGAAGTCTTATCTTTAACTCTGTTGGTTTGGAGAAGAACTCCATCTCTATAGCACGCAACGCAATGTCCGGGTTGCAAAAGGATTGGGTGCCCTCCCCTCTCTAAATCTCGCACGAGGATTTGCCTTAAATGTTGAAGTTAACAGAGGCTGGAGGCACAAAGTAGTCCGATTCTAAGACTACAAGGGCTATGTACCTTGCACGCATTTTCACTTCCTCTAACTCTACCACTTTTTTGTGAACCTCTCTTCACAAACCATCTGACAAAGAAGCTCTCGATGCTTTTGCCTTTAAGTTATAAGTAAATAATAATAATTTCCTTCTAGCCTTGAAATAAATTGCTCTCATGACTTCCTCTTTTCACAGGAGGAATTTTCGAACGTGGGTTCCACCGAAATGAGGGAGCCTTTAGACTCGCGATGGAACACCACAACAGAAACACCTCATCCAGACGCTACCAGGCGCATTTCCTCGTTGACATCATCAGCACTAAGGACGCTTTCAAAATTGCCAGTCTTGGTGAGGTTGTTTTAAATGATGGTGAAATCAATGACTCTTGGAATATAATTTTTTCATAAACCAAGAATTTAAATAATTAAAAGAATTTATTCACAAATTTCTCTTATTTTTAATACGATAAGAAAGAGGAAAGCGGCGAGATGGAATTTATTTTTTAATTCTGTTGGATGTTTATGGAGCTCTTGTTTTAGAACACGGGAGGTGCACTTAGCAAACTCTACATTGTAATTAGGAATATATGATCGCTAGACTATGTTTTGCTACTCGGGTTACCTTTGGGAATTTATTAATCTTTATCAATTTTAATGAAAGAAAGGTGGAAGATAAGCAGAAACTCTCTCCAAATATCCTGGATAAGGTGCTCTATTTCCTTTCCCAGGTACCTAGATTTGATCCCAGTCATAGCCTACAAAAGTGGACAATTGGTGGTGCGCTGAGTCTCATGCGTGGGCACAGGGACCTCCAACCACACACTTCCTTCCACACATAACCATTCAAAACAGCAAACTCTCTTCATCTCTTATATATTTCCAAACGCGTTACTCCTCTGCGCCGCATCATGTCAAAAGAGGTTTAAACGTTATTTGAGATTAATTTGGGCGTTTCATTTTTCGAGGAATTAAATTCTCCACCAATTGGCTTCTGTTTAACACCGGATTTAATAAAACGAAAAATCTGATCCCAAAATTCGGTTCTGCCTCTTAACGATTTAAATTGATTTTCATAATAATTTGTTAATATTAAATTGTCGGAAATATCGACTGCAATAAAATAGCGATGGATGAGACCAAGCTAGGATGCGTGTCCAATTCAATGCTGCTGGCTCGTTTGGAAACTTCACCGTACCCAAACATTCTCTTCCATTATCAAAATATTTTAACAATATTCAAAGCTATTTTTTTTTCTTTCCTAGCAAAGTTACTGTTTCCTACTTCTCTGTTCAGGGGTAAATTCACTTTTATGTATTTTTAAAGCGAGAGAAATTTTAGCATTGTACATAATTTAAAAGCATTGAAGGCTTAGATTTGGTATTTTCCAAGTAGAAAGAAGTCCACAAATATAGATTATCATATCCTATCATACTTTCATTTATTTGCTCTAAGGCTATATCCCCCAAATAATTGTAGTGATGACATTTATGATTCTAACAATGTTATTACAATGCTGCTGCTAACTATAACTATTAAATAAGAAAGAAATGTTTATTCAAATTCTCGACAAGGAAATCTGGTCAAAAATTTCTTTCTGGAGATATTTTCCTCTTTGTGGATTGCGTAATTGAGGCAAAGATTTTATAAGAGTTTCTCCTCGAAAAAGGCAACGAAAAGAAGAAAATGAAAATGAGTGAATATAAAATTCTGGAGCGAGTATAGAAAAACGCCTTCTTTGATGCATTATTATTTGCCTTGCTTTAAGGCTGCTGTAAAAGGACGTTACTGTTTTAATTAGAATAGCATTTATTTGGTTAAATAAAGGTCAAATGGAAGTAGAGGGTATTTACTAATACTGGGAGTTAGACGGATGTAGTAAACCCTTATTCAACTAAATGTATAAGAAACAGAGTTAAAAAAATTGAGTTATAAATGTCCCTGGAAAGTTTTATGTTTGCCTAAATTTGCAGGAGAAATGATGATAATAACGAAGAAGTACGCAAATGTGCCATGTTCAAAATGGGTGAATTCTGGTGTTTGTCTATGAATGGATGTTAAAAGAACGTTAAACCCAAGATATTATCATGAATACACGAGCTAATGTAATAAAAATTCCATTTCGATCAATGGCCAGTAGAGCCAACGTTTACAAAGGAAAAAGAAGCGTAATCTGATAGGCTAAATAGAAAATTATACTCGTTAAACCAAATAATTTTATATATATATATATATATATGTGTTATATACGCAAAGTACCTAAATAGAGAGTTATGGCATATGGTAGTGAAACTACTGTATAAGAGCAGAGAATTTATTTACGAGACTAGTTTCGGTATGAAGTTTACCATACCCTCTTTAAATAATCTATTTGGTGGTTGTAATTGCTAAGATGGTTAAAAATACGGGATGTAGTACTGCCTAGCATGAGATCCCCTTTGTTTCCATATATTCGTTTTTTTAATGTTCTCCCATTCTCTTCTCTGTAGAATGAAGGAGAGTTACTGGATTCACACGGGATTACAGATACACCTGCCTCATTTGACTGATCCATGGAATTGGTCAAAGGAAAAAGTTTGGGAAGGAAAAGGAGTATTTAAATGAGGTTCAACCTAGAGAAATAATTCTGTTTACTCCTTAGAGGAGTGGAGAAAATAGGAGGGATAGACAATTAGCTTTAGATATGCTCTCATGGATTACCTCGATGGGATAATTTAATGCAACGATATCCATGAATCTATGGTAATCGCATCTTCAAGAAATCATGGATCAGATATTCTAAGTGCTCTCAAAAACATACCTGATGCAACGCCTTTATTGATGTTAATATCATGATGTTAAAACAAATGGTTATAAAGTTTAGAATACGTCAGTTTACAGTACATAGTTACTTTATTCCCTTCTGTTATTCCACTTGAAAATTTGTATGGTTTAGGTATGTAAATTATGTCATATCGATTTGGCCTATAAAAAAGTTTAAATTCATTCGACGATTTACTGAAAACTCCTAACGACCTCCATCCCACCATTGACCAACTTAGCTTCACTGCGTACCATAAACCAATCCATTCTAACTCTTATATCCATTTCTTTTCACGGATGATGTTAACATTCAAAAAGCCTTTTCATTAGTTATGTTTTTCAGAGCACTTAGATTATGTGATCCTTGCTTTCTTGAAGACGCGATTATCATAGATTACCAGCATATTCGATGCATTAAATTATCCCATCGAGGTAATCCATGAGAGCCTATCTAAAGCTTAATCTAAATAATACCGTCCCAAAGATAAAAACAAAGTGACAAACATCAATTTTCTATCCCTCCTGTTCTCTCCCCTACTCGAAGGAGTAAACTCAGTTATTTCTCTAGGTTAAGCCTCGTTTAAATACCATTTTCCATCCTTAAAACTTTTCATTCGACTAACCCCATGGATCAGCCAAATCTGGCAGGTGTATTTGTAATCCTAAGTGAACCCACTAACTACCACTCATTCTAAATAGGAGAGACTCGGAGAAGATTAAAAAAACGAATATATGAACATAAAAGAGATGTCAGGCGCAGTATTACTACATCCAGTATTTTTAACCATATTAGCAATTACAACCACCGAATAGATTATTCAAAGGCCCAAATTTTATATAATTGTGAAGATTTTCGTTAAATAAAAAATATGAAATCGATACTAATGGGATAAATTCCCAATTTTAATATTTCGGAGGGTCAGTGTAGCTTCAGTCTAGCAAACGCTCTCATCGATTTAAGTTTGGTCGGTCCACCTATCTGCTTGGATTTCCCACTAGACTCTGTTTGGGTACCGTTTACCCTAGTTCAGTGCTAATTATAGTAAAAAAATACTGAACCACCTCTCCCCGATTTCAGTGATAATAGCATACAAAGAGAAGTAATGGTGTAGTGATAGATTTCTCTCTTTTCAGGCTGTAATTCTTATTTTGGGTGACTAATAGTGCGAACCTGTGCCTGAAATGGCGAAAGAACAAAACCTGAGTGTACTGTAGATTGATGAAATTTTCTTTACTCCAGATAGTGACGACGAGAATGATTGTGTTGAAACTTATGTAATTTATGACAGTGAGAATGATAAAACATATGTTCCAGAGCGACATAAAATGTCTGAAAGTTCAGACATTGTATCTCGAGAAGTTGCTCGCCGACGCAAGCCAACAAAAGCGGGGGATGGGAAGACAAAGAGGCCTAGGTTCTGGTGACCCTGACGACACTTATTCTAATCCTGCTGTTCCTGGTGCAATCCTTGCTCCTGTTGCTACTATTACTGCTGCCACCACTGTCCCTGCTGCAACCTATGCTGCTGTTTCTGCTGTTCATACTGCCAACCCTGCTGCTGCTGCCCCTACTACCATCCATGTTGCTGCTGCCCTTGCTGCAACTCCTGCTGCTCGCCAGCGACAACGTCGAAGATGGGCAGACAATGAGGAGTTGCTAGTGACTTTTAAATCTTCAGCAACTGTCAAAGGTCACTCAGGTTATGTATGGCACACAAGCCCTCAGGTATCTGCAGCAACCAGGACAGCAGCCCAAAATATTGTGACATCAATTAGGACAGGTCTCCCATTCTTAGCTGCTACTGCCCCCACCCGTAAAGAGCATTTTCGCCTGCTTGTGACTAATGCCATGGTGAATCTGATTTGGGAGTTCCCTAACAAGAAGATTGATCTTGTTGCCAGGAAGTACATGAAACTGAAAGCGATTGTACAGCAAACAACAGCAGTAGAAATATGTGCCCTGCTAGGTCTCCTTATATTAGGTGGTTACAGAATAGATAACCACCTAAATACTTAGGATTTGTGGTACCCTGGGGCAGGGGCTCCGTTCTACAAGGCAGCAATGTCTGAAATGCGTTTTTGCTTCCTGCTGTACTGCCTCAGGTTTAACAACATAGCCACACGGGAGCAGAGGCGGGCCGCTGACAAATTCGCCCTAGGCAGGGTTGTGTGGTCCATGTTTTTGGCTTGCTGTGAGGACAACTACACAACAGACGAAAATATAACAGTAAATAAGCAATTGCTGGCTTTTGGGGATAAGTGCCCTTTTAGGATGTATACACAAAATAAGCCAGCAAAATATGGGATAAATATTGTTATGGTGAACGTTGTGGAAAGTAAGCAGAGGTTGCAATGTATTCCCTACCTAGAAAAGCAGGACACAACAGCAAGACATCGACTGCAACTCGGCCACATGTTCATCAAGGACCTTACACACCTCTACCGTCAAAATAACAGAAACATCACCACCGGGAACTGCTTCACATCTGTTCCCCTCATACAGGACATGCTCAGTAAAGGGCTGACAGTGGTGGAAGCAGTGGAGGCGAACAAGACTGAAATCCCTGAGATAACGAGGCCAAAGGACACCCGCACACCTTGCAGATCAGCATTCTTGTTCACGAGAGATATGACACTGGATTCATATATCCCTAGGACACAGACAAGCAGGGAGAATGTGCTCCTGCTGTCAAGTATGTATACACAGGAATCAGTGAATAATGTCAGTGGGAAGCCTAAGATCATTGACTTCTATAATGCAACAAAAGGAGGGGTCGACACGTCTGACTAGATGTGTTCAATTTATAACTGTAGTAGAAAGACAAATAGGTGCCCATTGTGTGTCTTCTTTGAGATGCTGAATGCGAGTGTCATAAATACGTGAATTATTTACCAAATTCATCTACACTGCCTAGAGTAGGAGGCAGCGCCATGCACAGAAGGAAGTACATGCACGAATTGGCCATGCAACTCATCAGTCCCTCAGCTGAGGAACGACTCAACACCCAAACACAGCATCAAAAGGTGAAGCTGGTCTTTAGACAGGTGTGCTCCCTCAACCTCCACTCTGGCACGGATGCAGGTGCAGGATCATCGGTAGCTGAGACGAGGGAGCCCATGGTACAGTGCAGCGAGTCTCAGTCAAAGGCAGACAAGAAAATACGCTTTAGGAGTCAAAGCTGCCGCCTTCCTGTCTGCCCGAGTCACTACTTCCCTTACTGCTGTGATTGCGTCTGAGGTTGAGCTATTTAATAAACATTAAATGTTGTTTTTTCGTGTTAGTGTGTGTAAATATGTTAGATTTATCTAACCAAAACAATTAGGATCGTCTTATTAGACACCACAATCACATACCAATAAATAGTGGAAAATAATGAAAAGTTTCCATATCAGTGACAGGAGGTTGCAAGGGATAAACAGTAGACACCAATGGAGATGCTTGGTGTGAGGTATCGTAGGTCATAGACTCTGTATTGTAGCTTACTAGTCATTTCCAGGTGGGTTTAAGGGGTTTCCTGACAGAAAAACACATTATATAGAACAATTAGTCATTTTTGTGCAGTAAAAAAGGATGTTTTTCTCACTCTCTTCCCTACAGTTTGTGCATCATCAGTGTCATTGGGAATCCTTAGGAGGAGATCCTGACATCCTTGGAGGCACCTGCGGACGTTTAGGCGAATTTTAGGGAAGGGGGATTTTTGGGTGAATTTTTCCCCAAAATTATTAAAAATCTTTGACTTTTTGACTGTTTTATTTTGTATTTTTATAAAATACCTTTCTAGAAGTATGTACAGATTTTATTAGTTAAAATATTATTTACTTGCCTTATAGTTATTGTGTACATGATAGAATTAATAAATTGGTATATGTACTATTTTCCTTTTATTTGCCAAAATCTAGTATTATATACCCAAGTTCGGTGACTGTATAATAGCGAAATATGTCCAGTTATCAAGGGAAAAATGTAGCTCTTATTCGCGAAACCTGATGATAAACAGTTTTGTTAATTATCTGAGAATAACACCTCCTGATTAATGACTCCTTTTCTCCGGGTTTTTTAAGGGTGCTTTTTAAGGTGTTTAGTAATTTGTGATGTTCATTCTATTCTCATGATACGACTGAAGAGCGAATGATAAACTTCATACCAATTCTATGCTCCTATGCAGCGGTTTCACTATCATGTATATATATATATATATATATATATATATATATATATATTGACAGAAGTTAATGGCAATGATAGATAACGCCCTCCTCTTATAAAAACCACTCTGGGAGCGCCCTAATCCCCACCAAGGAAGATTATTTTCACTCCACAATTTCTAGCGGACCTCCGCTACAAACGGTTGACTAAAACATATTCTTTCTTAGTGGTAAATATGGCGTCCCTCAGGGTGCTATAAGAAGTTGGCGGTATCATTCATTTCTTTCCACTCACTGGACTATCTGTTATAAAATTTCACATATATATATATATATATATATATATATATAAAAATATATATATATATATATATTATATTAATCCTACCTTGTGTATGTATGTATGTGTGCTCGTCTTTCCATTTTATTTTTAATTTGAGAAAGGAAACTGATTTTTTTCATTTAGACTTAATTTGAAGGTGTTGTGAAATAAAAAAAAAATCTCTCACACACTTCCTTAATTTTGTGCCAGCAGCACTTATAGTTCTCTGCTCACAATGACATGTGTTCAAGGCACATCCTTCCTATTAGTTTTATCCTTTTTGAATTTACATTCTCCCTTAAATTCATTTATATCCTTTCATAATTATTTCTTACTTAACATTCGAAGCGGGATCCAGAGTTTGCGAGAATTAAAATAGCTCCTGTTGCCCACCCCCACCATATTGCGTTTTGTTTGGGGGGATAGTCTGTGCTTATTTATACACTAAATGTGATTAATATAAAAATCATTTGCCTACATTGATTATTTTTATTCCGGGATTATTTATTTTTTCTTTAACCTCTCGATTTTTCTACGGATCGAAGCAATTTCGGTTTCCTCCAAGAAAGGAATCGACTCAGATCTTTTCTCTTCCCATTTTTCTGAAGAACCGAGAATTTAGGTCTGTCCATAACTTGGAATTAAGGACCTTGTTTCCGCTTTGAGATTTCTACCCCTCCTTGTTTGGTAAGTTATGTCTGTGTGTGTGTGTTTGTGTGTGTGTTCTAATCAAGCAACGAGTTGTGATGTTGGACGGCTTGCCGACTCTCTGCCGCACTATTACCTTATCTTTGATTCCAGGGCTATTGGGCAATTTTGAGTTTCATTACTGATCCGATTACTAACTGGTCAAGGATTAACAACCCCTCATCAGCGCCCCCGCCCCCAACACACTTTCCTACAATCGCATACTATCATTGAGAGTGTGTTAAGGTGGCGATTCCTAAGGAGCAAATAGGGAGGGAGGTTATTTTCGGTAAGGGTATCAGGTGGAACTTGGCCGAGATAAAATGACAGCTTAGTGATGAGGTCTGATGATAAGAGTCATTAAATGGATCGAGGGTTGTAGGAAGCTGTGGCTCCCCTTTAAATATTAGGCGAAAACCAACGTAGAAATCTTCCGCAACATCGTTTTCGGAGAAATTCGTTGGCAAGGTATTGAACTTTGAGCAAATGGAAATGTGCAGGAATCGAATAACTTGAAGAGACTAATTGTTAAAATTTTCCTTTAGCAAATAAGGTAGGCCTTCCTCTTTGGGAACTCTGACTAAAGTAGAAAATCAACGCGGACAAAGACGACACTATAAATTTGGCATAGGTATAAATAGATAGGAGCTGAGTGCGACTGAATAAAATAGACAAACTCTTGAAACGAAGAAAAGAAATAGCTCCCAGAAATCTTCCCCTCCCCCTCCTAGCTACAACTCAAACCAAGAACAGCCGCACCCCCTCCCCATTTCCCCAAGTGAAACTGGAGCTCTCTCTTGGCTCGTCTTTTGTGCGTACCAATTCTTTAATTTTCCCAACATCTTTTGTTTGTCTGTATAGATTAAATTAAGGGGAAAGGATAACATTAAACGTTTAAAAAAGTTATAAATCTCCCCCCTTTCCACAAAAATTCGAAAGCTAAAGCTACGTTTGTTTAAAAATTCTATAGAATCGCTCAATAAGCGTAACTTAAACAAAATTCAGTCACATGCCCCCAAACGAAGCTCAATGACGAAGAACAAACAAGTAAAATCGGTTTACAAAGTACTTTATTATGGAAGGGGGGGACGGTATTCGTACGTAATTTTTGAATGCTAATTTTACGCATATATTTTTCTACCTTAGTTGTCGCTCTTTTTTTTCTTAAAAACAATAACCATTTTAGCCTTATTTTTTGGCCAAAAAATTGCTTGGAAAATTTTCAACCCACCAATTTGTGGAAGGGGCATCGAGTCCTCTTTAGATTCTGCGCCGGAAGGAAAAACAACGAGATTTCAAACGAAAGAATGGTGGAAAGGGTGGAAAATGAGCTAGAAGATTCAGGAATCGATGCAAGCCAACAACAGAGAGGAAAACTCAGTGTCGATGATCTGACGCCATCAGAACGCGAGAATTCATCGTTTATACCCATGAGATCATCAACAATAATCTTAGAAAGCCGATACGTACCATTTCAAAGGAAAAAGGGGTATATGAAAAGCTAATCAGGCTGGTCGTGCAGGAGGACATTTGGTACTTTTCATACAAGATAAAGAAGGGATAATTACTGCCTAAGATGAAGAGGAAAAAAATCTAGCACACGAAGAACTTGATCATCAAGTTGGTATCCTCGTTATATCTAGGCAGGCTGTGGTTCTTCTCCGAAGAGTAAATTTCTTTCAATGCCAGAACAACAGGGCACTCGCTGTTACACTCAAGAGGGTATCCAGGGTCATGCAGATGAAATTTCCAGCGATAATCATGGAATTTGGTGTCGCCTGAAGTAAAAGTGGCGTTATGCCAACCCACTATTTCCCTAAGGGCCTCAGGCTGAACAACGACGACTAAATAGGTGTTCTGAGTTAGGTGATGAAGCCTTTGATCAACTGGTTAGCTGAATTAAAGTCTTAACTGTGTCAGCAAGACTCTGCACCTTGTCACGTCAGCCAGATTACACAGGCCTGTCTGCTGGAGAATTTCTTCGGTCAAACAGCATCTCATATTTGCTCTATTAGTTCCCCTGACTGCAACTTACTCGAATTCTTTCTGAGGGGCGCAGTTCCTCAAAAGACCAAGAAATCCAGCACCAAAACTGAGGACGAAATGAGAGCCAGGAATTACCAGGACGTTTAGGAGCCTAAAACGAGTTATAGTACTGAAAGCTTGTGGTCGGTTTCGAGGTCACCTGGAGGCTGTTATCGAGGTCACAGGTGGATGCAGCTAATGGGATCCACAGGAATTCATAAAAGCAAACACACAAACTTAACAATATATCTCAAAAAAGAAAACACTGTTTTATTTTTCCTGAAACAGTCATTAGGCAAACGAATACTGTCTCCAACCTGCATCTTCCATTACACCATCACCGATACAACGGTAGTGAGGAAGACCCAAATGGCTAGTCGTAAATTCTATCTTTTCTAAATAAAAAGAATTTTTTGTTACGAACAATGTAAATATCACGTAATGAGAGGGGGGGGGGGGCATATGCATCAAGAAATAATGCTGAATAAATAAAAAGATTTATTTGACGGTGAAGACCTCCAGGAAGTTGTTTGTTCCTAGATCAAAGGAACTCAAAGATGTCACGTGGTCCTCTTATTTTGGCCCATTACAGTAGAGCTGTAATATTGAACATCTTAAAGGACCCTCAAAACAGATCTTGAAGAGACCATGAGACTCACAAATAAGAAATTAATATGTGGCAAAGTCAGGGAAAAATAAAGCCATTTGAGGAAAAATAGCGGAAATACGGTAGGCGTAAACAATTTATGATTTCAGAAGGCGCCAGTAATGGGAGAAAAATGCAGAAGAAATTCCTTAATGGCAAAGAAGCAAAGAATTCGCCGAGTCTTGTGCACAGTGAGTAGAATGTTAAATTGGATCGTAAACTGGTGAAGAAGGATGGCGGGACTAAAGAAGGCACGAACCCAAATTATAACCGGAGGGATCAAGACGTGCCAAACAAGTGAATTCCCTTTTTTATTTCTTTATTGCAATTGGCGGATGGTGTGGATACGGCACCGGAATGGCCTCATGAAGGAAGTAGATTCCCAGGATGAGAGACCCACAAAGTCACTCGATACACAATGACAATAAATGAACACACCTTTGTATGACACATTAAATATACGGACAAACATCATGAGTCACATCTTAATGGAACATTAATTTTATCGATGCGTTTGGAAATTAATATTTTTTCAAATACAGCAAATTATCAGTATAAACCACTGAAAAATGTAATTACAAAAATCCTCAACGTTATTCATCTATGCTTCAGCATCCTCATACATCTATGTTTCGTAAGCTGCATGTCTCTGTTTCACAAGCGTCATACCTCTATACTTCACAAGGGTATTGTATATATGATTAACAAGCGTTATTTATCTATGTTTTAGAAAGATCATATATCTATGACTCACAAGCTTCCTTATATCTCTATGATTCACAATGGTCATGATTCTATGATTTACAAGCGCTATCGCTCTATGCTGAAGAAGCATCAATTCTTTCTGCATTACGAGCGCTTTGCATCCCTGATTTACAAGCGTAATTGCTCTATGATTCACAAGAGCATGATCGCACCAGAGATAATTTTGATCCATACTAAACTGTTCGCGATATCCATAAGCGATGTTCTAGGAAGATCATGGACATCTACCATCCCATCAAAAGAAGAGCTTGCGCTTGAATCCTTTAACAAATCCCCAGAAAAAATGTATATGAAAAATAGCTCGTGAGATAGGAATATCCAAATCGAGGATGATCGGATAGTTGAACTTTGTGAATGGTGCAACGAGAAATGCGCTTATGATGCAGCGTTAACATGCAAAATTGTCTGGGCGATGAGAACACCACTATTAAGCTAAATAACTCAATTAATGGACAAAATTGTGCTTACTGGGCTCCTCAAAATACATATGTTACTATAAAGCATAATTTAAACTTATCAGGAGTTACAATGTGGTGTGGGATTCGAATATGTGTTGTCATGTGCTCTTTGCTATAAAAATTACGATGCTCATCGACCGAGTCTCCATCCTCAACCCACAAAAAGGTTCATTCAAGAAACCTTTTAATAAAAAAAATTTAGTTTTTATCCAGTAAGAGGCAAGTGTTTTTTAGTAGGAGAAGGAACGGGATTTTGTTAATAATAGGGAAAAATCACATGACAGGTGATATATAATGGATGTATTTAATAGTCCAAGAAAAGGAAAACTGGTATGACAACCTGGTAATTAAACTCTCGAATCAACCTTTTTAGGGTTGAAGATGATGGCTCCGTCGATGAGCGTCGTGGTTCTAATAGCGAAAAGCGCTTGCCGACAGAGGTTCGAATCCAACTCCCCTCTCACTTTCATATATGTAGAGTTTGAAAAATGGTTATCTTATTTTTTCCGTTTTTAAAAATCAAATTTTCATTCTTAAGCTTTTAAATGGTTCACGTCATCTGTTTCAGAGTTTAATTACCAGGTTATGAGAGCAGTTATCCCTTTCTTGGCCTATAAACTAAATGTAATATATATATATATATATATATATATATATATATATATATATATATATATATATATATATATATATATATATATATATATATATATATAATATATATATATATATATATATATATATATATATATATATATATATATATATATATATATATATATATATAAAAATATATATATATATATATATATATATATATATATATATATATATATATATATATATATATATGTATATGCATATTTTTCTTAAATCCTGATCTACTATTGGCAGAGTATTGACAGAAAATTAATTATTAAATGAAGGTTTAAATTAATCAAAAGAGTTATATTCTAAATGTCGGAACTCAAATATACCTCAGGTTGAAGATGAAAATTTGGTTGAAGATCTCGTTTATCAATTTACTTGTGCATCTTAGCTTGCTACCAGAACCCTTCAGAGTAGAGTCAATACGCCCAAGATACAGGCAGAGGGTCATATTTATGACTACTTCCTCACTCCGGATATTCATAGCGTTGTAAAACATTAGTATGACCTTTTCTTCCCCTTGCTCTTCCTGCCTCACTTTCCCCCCCAGCCTAAATTCTTCTAGATTATTCTGCTTTCTGACTCACGCGGTCGCTTGTTTTATTCCGACTAATTCCTCGGCCTCATTTCTTTCCCCCTCCACTAATTTTTCGCGCTGCTTTTTATTTGCCTTCACACGTGCTTTTTACTTCGTCATTCTCAGTGTATGTTTTTTTTTGTTAGTAGTTGTTTTTATTGAATTTGTTGCTTTTATGTGACCCCCTTTTTTTTCTTCACATCATATTCTTCCCTGCTCATTTTTATTTTCGTTGTTGCTTCCCTAATTTTATTTGGTTATTGTCTCCTCTTCAAATTTTTAGCTATTTTATTTTGCTTATATTTCTCCTCCCTCAATGATGGGATGGACAAAGCCACACTTATTTCTCTTAATAAAGGGTTTAAGGTATCTCACTCGGTTGGTTCTAGAATTGAAGCACTAAGAATCACCCGAAATCAATCTCGTCTTTTAAAAAGAGGATTCAGTTTATCTTTGGTCTTAAAAAAGTTCTTTTTCATTAAACCATCAACCCCTCCCTCCTCCTCCCCCTCCCCCTCCCCACGTTTTCCTTACTCCCCCGTCCAACCTCACCACTCTCAGATTATAATGCGTCTCTAGTCAATGTTAGAAGCGTCGCTAATAAAGTGGAGTTTATTCACGATCTCCTGACTAATTCACGTATCTCCCTCCTTGGTCTCAGTGAAAAATGGTTTGATCAGAGTGATGGCTGCTTGTCGCTAGCGACCCCTGATGGCTACGTCTACTCCCATAACCCCCGGAACAAACGTGACGGAAGGGTTGCTCTCATTCATAGTGCTCCTCTCTCTCTGAATACCCTTCCATCCCCCTCTCTTCTTTCTTTTGAGGCCCTTATCTTTGTCTTTAATTCTGTTCCCTCTTTATCAATTATTGTGCTCTACCGCCCCCCCCTAGCTCCTCCCTTGATCTATTTCTTGACGAAATTGGTAATCTTCTCGCTAGCCTCTCCACATCAGGTCATCTTATCATCATGGATGACTCCAACCTCCCAGTCACTCTCACTAATCTACCTGCCTTCCTTGAGATCCTTGACCTCTTCTTCCTTACTCAACACGTTTCTTTCCCAACACACTCCAATGGTAACATTTTAGACTTTGTAATTTCCCACTATCAAATTTCCAACTTGACCACTTCTACCCTGTCTAATGCTATTTCTGACCATTACCTTGTTAACTTCAACGTCTCAACCCCCACTTCTTTGCCCTCTCGGCCTCCTCTCATCCCGAAACCTGATCGACGGCTAGCCTCCATTGACATCCCATCCTTCCTTAATGATTTGCCTGTAATTTACCCCCTCCCGACGCTCTCACTTCCCCTGATCAAATCCTCTTATCCTTGGAGCAATCCCTCCTAACTTGCTTTAATGCCGACTCCCCCATAATTACTCCTTCGTCCTCTCGCCGTCACCGCTCCCCATGGTACTCGCTGGAACTCCTACGCTCGAAACAGTCTTTTTGTGCCCATGAGAGAGCTCTTTGTAAAGCTCACTCCCGTGGGCAAGATTTAACTGCTCTTTCGCCTACTTACCATTTTGCAACATATCTCTACTTGACTAAACTTAAATCAGCTCGTGAAGCCCATTCGAGTAAATTGCTAGCCGACAATAAGAATGACCCTCGTGCCGTTTTAAGTCTGCTCTTTTCTTTTACCTCCTCACAACAAGTCTCCACCCCCATAAGCCTCATGATCCTCTCGAAATTCTTCGCTGATAAGGTCATCAACCTTCGTGCCTCCCTCTCACGACTGCCTGACCAGGCCTTTAACATTCACTCAGATCTCCCACCGCCGGCCGCTCAACGTATTTCTTGCTGTGACCGCTTCTGAGTTGTCTGCCTTACTCTCGTTCTCTAAAAAATCGGGCTCCCCTTGTGACTCTTTTCCCCCCAAGCTATTAATCAAAATATTGCCTTTCATACTTCCAATGCTCCTCCACCTGTTTAATACCTCCCTTGCTACTGGTGTTGTCCCTTCTTCTTTCAAATGTGCCCAAATCCGTCCGATCCTTAAAAATAAGAGAGAATTTGGGTTTAATGGGTAGGAAAATGTACCATTTAGCAAGTTTCAAGGGCAGAAGAATACTTCGGTATAAGGTACTTGGACTTTTATTTTTTTCTCATAACTTGTTGTTATGTTATAAAAAAATTACATCCTACTATTGGACTCCGTTTTCATGACGAATTTTCACTAATCATGATCGAGCGCTCTGGGTACTCGTACCTCTAAGCATTCTGGTTATTCGTATCTCCCGGCGCTTTGTTTACCCAGGCACATGACAGATTTTCATCCTCTAGCTTTCTACGAGATATTCTTCTATGCCTTTTACTGTAATAAGTTGATAATTGTCCTCCCTATTCCAGATCAGGCGTTTTATTATTTTCATTATATCCGATATCACTGTTTGTGTTTTTATCTATTTATTTAATGTTCCTTGTATGTTATTTCTACGATATATTTTTCTGTTTGATAGGTCCTCAATTTTTGGCTTGCGTTCGTTTCTGGTTTTCTTCCTCTTAAATAGACAAGAAGTAGAGAACAAGGACCGCAAAGATCCTAGGATCCCCTGAATGCCAGTCTAGTTACCTCAGAAGAGATCAACTAACCTAGCAGTTGCATAGCTCGTAGGAAAATGATAATATACTGTTAATTAAAACAAATAATTTAAAATGAATTTATTACTTTTCTGCAATTAAAGTACCCTTGAGACATGCAGTTTCCGTTTTCCTCAAAAACAAGCAAATGCTCATATCGCCAGCGAAGATATAGCGAAGCTTCTCTTCTATCCTTAAGCTAAACTTCTATTGATTTCCTTTCCCATGGTGCCATCTAGAGCATATCGTCCACAATCAGATCCAATTCTTCAATTCTGTGGACATTGATTGACTACATCAATCATAGAGTAATGGAGTTAAAGTTCGTATACCTAAATGTCTTTGATCTTTGTTTGAACTTTCTAGTGAAGTGCGATAAATCTAAGGTTTCTCCCTATCAGTAGAGAAGGTGGTCCGAAAGTCTTGTCACCCCCGACCAAAAAGAAATAATAACAATAGAGAAACAATATAATAATATCAAACATCGAGAAGGTCTGTATGAACACTATCGATTTCGTGGCACAAAATGATGCAGTGTCATATCCTGTGTGATTGTTGCAAAGGCACCTCGAACAGAGTCCACAACATTTTCTTCAGATTTATCCTCATTTTTCTTCAATTTAATTCTTTCATGTTATTTCTTATTCCAGTTTCTATTATTTTCTCTGTTAAAAACATTAACAAAGATTAGGTGACGACGTGCTGGAAATAAAGGTGATAGACATTAAGGAATTCTGCCCGCTCTCTCCTTGTGAGTTCGTCTCCTACTCATAATGGTATCTCATTATATAACGGTATAATCATTCACACTCGCACTTCTAAGTTATCTAAAATATTCTAATTCGAATTTAATTTATTTTACCCTTCTTGCATAAAAAATATTTGATTAAAGAGTTTTTAGGATAATTTTATTTTTATTAAGTGATTTAATTTGAAGTTACGAAGCAACACGCTTCCGTGAGTAACCGAATAAATTTTTAACTTTAATTCGAAGTAAGGAAATTGGGAAGAACTGAACTAATTCCTCGCAATTTCATTATATTCTTTTGTGTAATTTAATACCCAACGGAAGCTCCCCTTTCGGAAACTGTTTTGATGCTTGTATGGCCTCGCTCGAGGCGAATTCGCTTATATTAAAAGATTATTTAATGTCAGAGCCGGCAAAGACCGTGTGGTCAACTTCTGGGCCAGGTCTCCTTCAAACCACACCAATACACTCAAAGTGTACATCTAAGCGGTTCTTAAAGATGTTTATACATGTTGATTTAACAACAATCTCTGCAAATCGTTCCACGAGAAAACCACCTTGTTTGAGAAAAAATTCTTTGCTATATTTGTTTCAAATCTTCGTTTCTTAAGTTTGTATCCATGGCTTCGGATTCTTGAGGAAGCGTCCAACTCGAAAAGAGCTTTAATTTTTACTTTATCAAAACTGTTTAGGATCTTAAAGACTTGTATGAGTTCTCCTCTTAACCTTATTGTCTCAAGTGATTGCAGGCTGAGTGCTTTATGTGTGTCTTCTTAGGACTTTTGACGTAGTCTAGGTGTCATTTTTGTAGCACAATGTTTCATTGTCTTCAACATTTCTATATATTTCCGCAAGTATGGGTTCCCAAACCGAACTGCGTACTCGCAATAAGGTCAAACCAAAGATGTGCACAAGGAAATTACTATATTTTCCGATTTGTAGGCAAAATTTCTATATATCAAACCGAGCAGTCTGTTTGCTTTCTTGCTTGCCTCCGTCCACTGTCTTCCAACTTTCAAATCGGTGAAGACAACACCCAGATCTTTTTCTTCTGATTTCTTTTTCATAGGCAGGCTTTTATTCTATAATTAAATTCGTCGTTTCTTGCTCCAATGTGTACAACATTGCATTTAACAATATTGAGTTTCATCTGCCAATTTTATGACCATTCCATAATGCTTTTTTAGTCTCTCTAGATTTTATATTGATCGGCAAGAATTATTGATTTACTATCCAGCTTGGTATCGTCAGCAAGTTTTAAAATAGGTTTGCTATGCCTTCATTTAAGTCGTTTATATATATTAGAAAAAGCAATGGACCAAGCATAGACACCTGGGTCAATCCGCTTTTTACGCATAGCCATTTTGATTGGTAACCATTTATGACTGTACGTTGTTTCCTTCCGTTGAGTCAGTCTTCGATCCACTTCAATACGTTTCTACCGATTCCATAAGCGGGAATCATCTTAATACGATGCCTATGGGGGATCGTATCGAACGTTTTTTGAAAATCTAAGTAGATTATATCTGCTGCTCTATTCGTATCATAGTCTTCGATGATGATTTGAAAAAATTCTAGCAGATTTGTTAAACATGATTTTGATTTTCGTAAAACCCTGCTATGATTCGCGGATGATACGCAATTTGTCTAAATGTTCTACTATTTTATGTTTAATAATGCATTCGAGCAATTTTCCGATTAGAGATGTCAGTCTTATTGGCCTGAAGTTGCTTGAGCTTTGTCGGTCACCCTGTTCAAAGAAGGGAGTAATGTTTGCACTTTTAAAATATTCTGGTACGACACCTTCATCGAGTGATTTGTTGAATATTGTGGTGAGTGGCATTGTTATCGTTTCTTTCAACTATTCTAGGTGGCAAGGAAGGATCAAACTTCTACCTAGTGATTTGCTTAGCTTTAAATTTTTGATATGTTTGATTACGTTTTCTTATGTTACTTGAATACTAGTCAGAAATAATTCTTCTTCGATAACTATCGGTGCATCAATGTCGGGAATGGTGTCGATGTTTTCTGTTGTAAAAACTGACTGTAACAACCTCTGCCCCCTCCCCTCCATTTATCGGAGACCACGTGCTATGGTATCACGCCATGGACGAGGTCACTTCCTGTTCGAACATTCTCGAATTTTCGACTCCTAAGAACGTTTGGAATATATTTCCCAATCCTGCGAACTCGCCCTAAGTTCTCCCTCCCCCCATGGTGACAATGTGTGTGAGAGCCATTTTTTCTCACCCCTAGCTGCTAAATGATAAATCAACGCCACCTCCGGATTAAGATTTCTGGGGCTTGTGACTCCTTTCTCCAAACTTCCTCTTCCTCTTCCGAATCGGACATACAAATACTCGAGTTATTCTGCATTGCGAGGAGTCCAGCCCACATCTCAAGGCGGTGCTTATTGTCTCGTCTCGCGAGCGTTCGTCATAGAGCAGACTTCTTCAGCCGTAATTCTACCCAGCAAGCCTTTGAATTTGCGCAGTCTCCATTCGTTGAATCGAACCGAAACAAATCTCCATCGATTACCTTTGAGGAAAGAGAAGTTTCCTCTTTAAGTGGAATTACGAGAATTCCCACATTCCACGTCGAACGTCATCTTGGAAATTTGGCTATCTTCATCGTATGGTTGGTTCGGATCGTGCCCCACCTGCCTCATTCGGATCGTGATCTACTTGCCTCATTGTATCGTTTCCCACTGGCCTCATCGTAAAAAGGACCTTCTACTAAGTCATCGATCCGTAAGACTGAAACTCCCTCCATTATTACTATTGCCAGGTTCCCCCTTTTGATCTGAGCCTAGTAACATTAATTAATTAATTCAAATTGAAAATTCCTTGTCATAACACTTATCAAGAGACACTTTCAATTCAAATAATTCCCCTTTGCCTATTATTATTCTTATTTCCATCTTTGTAAATAAAATTATATTTTTGTTGTTTCATCTTTAACTAACCTTGAACGATACTCTCCTCCTCTTCAAGTAAATCTCGCCAACTATTTATGCATTCTGTTTGATTATTCAGGATTTGAAACCTAACTCCTTAAGTGTGACCCCGTAGTCTTTTGTTAATCCCTGCGAACAGTCCTTCAACTTTTTGCGTTGCAGTAGGTGATTAAGTCTCCCCCCCCCCACATAATATAGGAGTAGTGTGTGGTATAGAGTGGTTGTAGAACGACACTGACGTATATAAATTGTTTAAAATCTCGGCAATGGCACCTGGGTCATATATTATGTCTCCATTTTGTGTTTTAAGTGGGCCAATTGAGTCCTTTGCCGTGTTTCTGTTGTTTAAATACTGGTAGAACATCCTTGGATTTTTTTTCTATTTCTAGCTAGCTTGATTTCGTAATTCTTCTTCAATTTTCTAATTAGCTTTTTTGACACCGCGTCTTAGATCTATGCATTCGTGTGGACGTACTCCCCGAGTATCTCTACAAAATTATATGCCTGATTGCAATATGAATGCCGAGCAAGGTGGCAGGCCAGACGCTAGGCTATAGTGCGCCGAATGTTGACCACTCCCTGGGTAGCGGATTGTTGATGCCCTTCATGATAGTGATCAGTTCCCCATCTAAATATCATTTTCTGTGCCACTGCCACCCGGTGGTGCTTGACGTGGGAAGGGTGTCCCGCATTTCAGCAAATGACTGATTTCTGTGTTAGTAGAGGAGTTTAGGTCGCTAGATGAAGTTGTTGAGTTTTTCTACGGCAACCTCATCGCCGTGAGCCTAACTATTATTCCTCGAAAATCTGGCCGTTTTACACGCCGACCGATTCCGTGCTGGTCAACCGAGTGTGAAGCAGCTCTCAAACAAAGGCTTTATGCCTACATGCGCTGTAAGCGCCGCTCGAACGATTTCACTGTCAGTGAATTTCGCCGAGCTAGAGCTAGGTTATGGTATTTTTCGAAGCACCTTCGACGCTCTTTAAAGACGGGCATACTTGTCCTCACTTAATGAGAAGTCTCCTCTATCAGAGGGGTGTAAGCGAGTCAAAAGGATTCCGAGCAAGTTTTCTCAGGACCCCCTTCCCGTTCTCCCGGAGAATGGGACCGCAATCTCGGACACTGCGTCCGTGGCGAAACTATTCTTGAACTCTTTCTCTGCATTCTCTAGGCGGGAAGCTGCTCCGACAGCATTTATTGCGCTTCGTGATGTCGGAGAAAGCCGCACACTGGACTTTACCTCCAGAGGCGGATAACCCTCTAACGTGAGGCTTATATTCAGGGAGTTGCTTTCTCGTCTTTCTTCGTGCGCGGAGACCTCCCCGGGCCAGGACGATGTCCAGTACGCCATGCTACGACAACTGAGTAAGCAAAGCGTGGCTTTTGTGTTAGATTTTCTCAACAGTATCTGGGTAGAGGGTATTATCCCAGACTTAAGGGTAATCGCTACTGTGCTCGCTTTTCTCAAACTGGAGAAAGATCAATCTAGTCCAGCCGGTTACACCCAATCTCTCTAACCTCCTGCGTGTGTAAGGTGATGGAGAAATTAATAATGTTAGATTAGCATTTTTCTGGACAGCCAAAGCCATGTGTCTTCTGCAGAGTGCGGCTTCCGCAAGTTATACTCCAAGTCGGATGCCCTGCTCCGACTTCTGCAACCTTCTCTTCCACTGCGATTTCAAACATGGGCAGTGATTGTGGAAGGATCCTGCCCCCTCTATCCTTCTGCCTCGTTATCAGTGCATTATTCAAGTTCCCCTACATTTTTAAAACTTATTTTCCATTCCTTTTCAATTCCTCTTTATTCACTTTTACCATTAGTCTCCTTTATTTTTTATTATAATTGACTCCAGAAATCCAATTTTCTTCAAAGTTCTAAAAAAAAGTTTGATTTCGTAGGATTAACTGTTCTAATTGGATTACAATAGTTCGAAATTGCTTTTCCATCCCGTTTGGCGGTGTTGGGCGTCCCATTGGCAAAATCGCTGCAGCTGCTATCCTGGTTTTTCCTTTGAATTAATTACCCTTCCCCAAATATTCCTAAAAATTAATATTTCTCAAGTGCATTCTCTCAGGAAAAAGGAAGAAAGTGAAAAAGTATATCGAAACAAAAATGTGAGCACTTTATTCAACTGCGCCGCTTAAGCACAAGGAGAAGCAGCATTTCAACGTTTATCGCTCTCTTTACCGAGGAGGTGCCATTCTAGGAAAGACTTAACGTACTGCCTGAGGAAAAGGATAGTTTAAAGGAAGACTTTCAAACGCTCTTCTGATGGTGCAGAAAAGACCTCAACCAGGAACGTTTATAGTAAAGCTGAAAACGTATCTCTAAGAAAATTCTAAGGCCTACTTCTATTGAGAGCTACCTCCTGACTTCACAACTTACTCTATCATTCAATATGGCAGCCATTACGAACTAAAAACCATTCTCTCAATTTCTATTCAATTGCTCAAGGCTGGAACTATTGAATTTTTTTTCAAGTAATTCGTCCCATGTCTTGTGTACTTTTAATGGAAAGTAGTTGCCTACTAAATTACTCCTAAACCGCGAATGTTCATCTTTCTAACCCTGGGTCATAACTCTCCTTTGTCTAAGGGTAAAGAACTTTGATGATCAATATTTCCGAAGTCTTGAGGGATTTTAAACACCTGTCAGTTGACTTTATTCTCTCCTGGTCTCTTGCAACAGGACAAAGCGTGTTATACTTTATTAACTGTGGCTTGCTCCATTCCCACCTGTTCGAGGTCTTTTCACAGACTGGAGGGAGGAAGGCAAACCTGAACCACACGATATGGTAAATGAGGTAGCAAGAACACTACACTTTCCTCGTTTCGAAAAAGGAACGGACTCCTATGTAAGTAATAGTCGCTGAGTCCTGCACTGACTCGACGTAATATCTTGATAAACTTAGGGGGATCATTATCGGTGCATATAAAATCTTTATCAACATTGGTGACCTCTAGACTCTGGCATCTGCCACGTTTTCGACTATTACCCTATCTTGCGAAGGCCACCACTCAATCTCTAGACTCTTTTGGCTGACGCTAATTCCTCCCTCACTTAATTTTGTATGGTTTTTAAACTTTGTGATCTGGCTCAAGAATATAAAAGAGGGCCTAACTTGGAACCTTGATGGCCTCCGTCCCTCATCGACGGAGATGATAGAGTGGCCTACCCATTGATTATAGTCCTCTTCTATCTCGCACAAAACAAATTCTCAATCCAGTCGTCAATCTTTGCAAAAACACCAAGCGTTCCGACCTTAATATAAGGCCTCCGAAGGTGTACTTTATCTAATGCTTTAAATAAGTCTAGATAAAGTATTTTAACCGACCGCTAACAGGCTTACTTTACCATCATGTCGTGGAAATAATTAAGTTGGTTAAGCAACAGCGTTTTTATGGAACTTCTACTGAGAATCCTTGATTAGATTGTGCGAATCTAGATGGTTCCTGAGCCTAGCTCAAATTGGTCCCTCTACGCCATTCATAATAATGTAGTACTGAAGACAGTCTGATCGTCCGGTAATTTCACGCACAACTTTTATCTGCCTTTTTAGATAGATCGGAGTAACATTAGCCATCGTCAGTCAATCGGAACCTTAACAATGTGCATGGGCCAAATGTTAATGACGAAAATTTGGGGTCCCACTTCTTCCTAGACCCATTGCATGAATCGTGGCAAGAAACCTTTTCAATCAGGCTTTTTGTGCGGGCTTATAAAGCCTAACTATACTGTAACCTTAACATACCCATCCTAATCTTCTCTCATTTTTTTCGCATCATTTGCAAGTCTTACGGTCGCTCTGCGTAAATCACCGTTACTTTCACTCTTAAATGGGGTAAAACATCTCAAGGTTAGAAAGTTCAAAATCATTAAACGTTGTACCACTTTTAAGGATAGTTGATTCCGTGATATAAGACCTGAAAGATGTAAGGAATGGACAGGTGTGTTGCGTGCCCTCTCAATTTATATCACCTACTCCATCCTCTTTGGTTATTTGAGTTAGGTATCTTCCACACATTTACTAAGACCACATTTTTACAGCTATCTGTATTTTAAAAACATTGTGCCTGTGATACCATTGTCGGTTTTCCTATGAAAAATAAATCAAGTCTCGTTAACAAGTTATCTGAGAGAGAGGAAGGAAAACCAAAGTTAAACTCTTTGGAATGATTCTTATTCCCATCTATCTCAAACTATCTCCACGAACCCCTTTACGTGTGGAGCTGTTCCTTATAAAGGAAGAGAACGTTTCGGGATAAATGGCCATCTTAATAACCAGCGTCTTTCCAATCCAGTTTATTCTTCTAATTTATCTGGTTTGTGAAGTGGACTTGATGTGGACTTAAACAGAATTGTTTTGCTTCGTCTTTTTCCTCTTATTTGCATCTCATCTGTTCTTTGGACTCGGATATTTTCATTTTGTTTTAGTCCCGTTTAAATGCATTGGAAGTGGACAGTATATTGAAATTTTTTTTTTGGGGGGGCCAAGAGTTCGTATAGGACGGATGGGACCAAGATCTTGGTTAATAAGGTCTTTTGTATTAATTTATGCTATCATGTATCTATTACCTTTCTATTATTTTTCCTTTCTATTCCCCTCATTTTTTGATCCCAACTCTTGTTTCCATAGCGACTACCAAACAAGGCCATGTCAGGTGACATCTGGAGGATTGTATGCTCTTACCCAGCCCTAACATCCCAGTTTGCCCTCCTGGCCCAAATCCCTTATGAGAATATGACTATCTTATACACATTTCCAATTCCGTTAGCTTCACCTCTTTCTTGAAGGCTTTCTCCTGGCTAACTTTCTCGTCTGATAGGAAAACCGAAAAACCTGTTTCCAAGAAGACAATTTGGGCTCATTGATCCTAAATACTATATTTTACGTCTTGATGTCTGACAGAGGCGAATGCCCAATAGACATTATCTCAAAAAGGTTCATTGCCCCGAAATTTCCCCTCTGATACTCCTCAAACCAACCCAAATTAGAAGCGAATTCTACGCCTTTCCCACGTATACATGAGCGCACACGAGATGTACAAGAAATGAAGCGAGAGACGAGATGTACACATACATACGTGAGAGGAGGGTGTCTCTCTGGCGAAGATGTTTCTCCAATTTGATTAAGGAAAAACCTTTGACACGCAAAAAGCAACGGACTTCTTTGGATCCTTTCAACGCGTTTCTCAGGGGAACTTTGATGATCAAGGACATTCACATTATTGGGATCAGGATCGAATCACGGAAATGAAATCGCGCTCGGGAAAAAATATGTGGCGCGGAAGAGAAAATACCTAAAATACCACACGTTCATTGGAGTGATAAAATACTCTGATTAGAGAGTAAAAGTGGTTAATAGATTAATTTTATGGCATCTGTTTAGTCTGTGAATTACACGTAAGATTCGGATTTAGTACTTGATCCACCAACATATGATTTGGCTTAAGTATGTGATCTATGGCATGATTCTTGTTAAGTAAGTGATCCTCATGTTTCTAGTTAAGTATTGATCTAAGGCATGATTCTGGTTGAGTATGTGATCTACAGCATCATTCTGATTTAGTGTATGATCTAAATTTTTAAAATATGACTAAATATAAGTTCACTCTCTAAGATGGCTTAATATGGATTAAGATGGATCTAAAATAACAAAAAATGAAGCGTTGTAGATTAGAGTGGATGCGACCGGATCCCATGACGGAAATATGGATTACAAAGGGCGTGACACGAAATCCTTTTGAAAAAATGAGGATGTGACAGGCTACCCGTTCGGGAAGATGAATTAAGATGGATTTCTGGCAGCGTGTAATAAAGGAGCCCAAAGCATCTACAAAAATGATTTTTAGTCCTGATTTCTAAAGATAAACACAATAATTTTGCAAACTTCTTTGTGATGAAACGTAGCAAGTAGCATTTCTTCGATGCCATTAACTTGGATCCAAGGCAAGATGCTTCCTGCTTCTTGCTACTTAACCTAACCTCACCCCAATTCGATGCATCGATCGATCTTGGCAGATGCAAAAATTTCCAAAATTAAGACTAGAAACTTTCCAATTCTTTTGAGATTTTATGTTGGAAAATGATGCGATTAAACACGGTGAACTTCTAAAATTTCCAAATCGTATTGAAAAATTAACAGACTGATTTTATTTTTAGTTTTAAATACATAGGAAAATTTTATTTACTCAATAAAATGTAATATATATGAATGATTTGGTTTGTAAATCACATATTAAAATTGTAGATCAAGTTCGGATTGTAGATCACATTATAATCCGACCTGAATTATATTACATGTATTTATTAAACAAATATAAAAAACAACAGGACAATCGCGGCTAGAACTAGAAATTTTTTTATCTCACCTAATGGAAAAAAAAGGTGAGCACAAAAATACATATATGAATCCAACCAATGATGACCTTAATCTCAAATAGCCGAGATTTTAATGGCTATAAATTTACAATAACTAGTTTTAAGCGCATTTCCGTCTCTGGTCCTTCACCTGAGCCACCATGGGCGGTAAAGTCTTGCGACTCTTTAAAGTCAACGCTTGGGAACAGAGTTTGAGGTCAATCCTTGACCTTTATATGAAATTTTGACCTCTTAAAAGGGTTGTTGGCCAGCAAGCTGTTGTCTCTCTCAAATTCATACGTAAATATAGATCTATATCTCTCTAAGTCGTATGAATATGAAGGAATATGCAGTGTATTTACAAACCAATTCTTACACACTTTAAATAGGCCTATTTTTAATCTTGGCATGTTTTATGCCAAAATGAAATGAAAGTGAATACATTATGAATAGTGCCCCAACCCGCCATTGTTTTTGGTCAATAATAGGCACTCTTTTGTGTGACCGTATTTGATTCGATTAACTCTTGCAGCCTCATTTGTTGGGGACGTAAAGGTACTTCCGCACGAAGACGCAAATGCAACTTCGTGGTCCTTCATGAGTCGCATAAGTGTTGATTCTGTGGGAGGACGCTTGGAGAAAATTGGATTTCCCTTTGGGCTAACTCTCCACAACCCTCATCCTTCCTCCCCCCTACTTCCTTCCCCCTCCTCTCCCTCCTCCGTGAACCAAACGCCCTCCATACCAAATTCTAAAGTTCCGGTGAAGCGCGTAATTGTGACGAATCTATTCTTGGCCTCCATCCCCTGCGAACTTAACATCATCATATAAACTTGGCTTCCGTGGTTATAGTCGCAATATACCTGCACCAGGTAGACTTCACGCCGCCTGTCATAAGGTGTAGTAGTGGACGCTGATCGGAAGTAAAACTTCTACTAAATTATTATTATTTTTTCCGGCCACGGCTGTTTGGGGTATTGCGATTTGCTATTGGATAATTTTTACTATTTGTTATTTTGTTTGTTCATTATTTTCGCTTATTAATTTTTCTTTTCTCTTACCACTTTCTATGCTCAAGAGAATCCTTCATAAAATTTGATGTCTTAAATCCAAAGAAATTTGGCCTCGTGATGCGATCCCGCGCCCAAGAGAGATTTTATGTCTTTAAATTTGAGATGAATAAAAAGAAAAAAATGGCTCTTGGATTAGAAGCGAAGTCGAGGCCAAACGCAAAGTGTGGTTCTTTAAATCCGAGAATGTGCGGTGGGTGTAATTTTATTTTAATATTTCAAAACGGCAATGGAATGAAGACTTCTCTTAGAGAGAGGCTTTGGAAAAGTTATAAAAAATTTAAATTTAGACGAATTGTTACCAATTTAATGAAGGCCAACATAGGCATAGCCGCATAAATGGGTATTTTAAACATTTTAGCGCATTCATCAGTTGTCCATCAACGAGGGTAAAGATGGGAAAATAATAAATATAAACATTTAAATAAACCATAAAACAAATAATCTTTAAAAAAAATAACAGAAAGAACTACAATCGATGCGAAAGTAATTAGAAGAAATGACCGGGAAACCAAGTAGATACCAGGCTCCCATAAGGGGCGCAACGTGTAGTCAACAATTAAAACAATAAAATAATACAGATGGCGTTGGCTAGTTATCGCCTAACTTCAATATAAGAAAAAATAACATTTATCCAGATTATGAGGAAATCAATATCACGAGGACCAAACAGATGCTAGTTCGGTTACACAGCGTGAACAGTTACGTTTCATATAGGCCAATACTTTACCCCGCTCCACGCCTTTGCCCCACTGCCTCAAAACAATCTTCTATATGGCTTGCAAAGGAGGATTACCATTAGCATATCTCGTAGCCCTTTAGTATAAACAAAGGAGGGTGGGATAGACTTAAGAATAAAAATCTATGAGCAAGCTCACTCACCCCTTATATTATTTAGGTCCATTTTCAATTTTACCGACGTAAACCAGAAGAGACCAGAAACGCTAATGGTAACAACGTTGAAAAGTGATGCCCTGGGAGAGAGGTTTCAAGGTGGGCACTCATCTTCCCTCTCCTCCCCCATAGGGGATAATTGAGGTATATATAGATCGATCTGGAGAAAGGAGGAGAATCAAGATAGCAATCAAGAGAAGAAAAGCAGACGAGTAGCTGAGTCAAACCGGAAATCAAGAAGAAGTGGAACCGAGCGGTATTTTTCTTTCCGAGGCTGTTCCTTTTGGGCACAATGAAGAGTAGACCATCGGTATAGAGAATCACTCTTATGCCTATTTCGTTCAGAGAAACCCCCCTCTCTTAGTTTTTTGAAAAAAAACAGAGATATCCCTCACCAGTGAGGAACACCAATGTAAAGTTCCACTCGGCAAAAGATTGACCTCTTTATAAAGTCTTATCATCGAGAAGCCCGCAAGTGTAACCTAAGGATTGGAATAATCTTACATTCCCAATCCCTTTCGCTTATCTCGTCAAGTCTCATCATCGAGAAGCTCTCAGATATAACCCAAGGATTGGAATAATCCTCCATCCACAATCCTTTTCGATTATATTTTCAAGTCAAGAAGCATCGCCCCCCCCCCCACCCCTCACTTACCTCAAACCCAGCTGTTATACCCGACTAACCTCCACTAAACTTATCTTTCGCGCGCGACACGCCCGACTCCTACTTAGTTTAAATGTAAAAGGATTCCAACTTATTTATGTTTTTTAGTTTACTTTCCGTACTAAAGGGAATTTTTGCGTCGATCATTGCGTAGTACTCATTGGTAGTATTAATTTTTATTTAGATCCTGTAGTATAGTTAAAGTTTTAATATTTCATTTTTTACATAATTAAAAGTATATGTTTGCACTAGTTGTTTAATTAATTCGTCGAAACGCTGCATATGGCATAGATATATAATATTACGAATCCTCGAGGGTTAAAGAAATATAACCAAAGATAAATAAAAGTATCGCACACTTAGAGAAAAAAGAACGGAGTTATTCATGTACGGAACAAATGTACATAAATAATCGGCCATATACCATGACAGAGATATAATTTAACAAAATTATACGATAAACACGTGAATGATTGTTATTTTTGTTAAATGAAAATGCCCTTGGCCTCAACCGGGGCGTCCAAGGGGTGCTGATAAGATAGACAGAGGGCATAACTTGGCTCTCGTTACTCACCCCCCAAAACACCATGATGTGGACCGGGAAAATGGTCTTTATGATTCTCAGGAAATCTTTGTAGGACTATGGCAAGCCAGCGGTGGTTTGGCCAGATCACCAGCTGGTACTAGCAGAAATTCTTCTCATCTGAAAAGAACCAAAACTACCAAGGTTGAGGGTTTTTTTGAGTTGCTCACGAGCTTTGTAGCACGTTCCATACACTTGTCTTTTATCTTTTGCGACAGAAACTTTGCTTTTCTCTTCTTTTATGCCTAGTAGCGGACGTCCGCATGCATTAATTGCCTAATGAAAGACTCTGAGACTCCCATTACCTTCACTATAGAACCCATTGACTTCCTAAGATCGTCTTAAAAATGGCTTGGATCTTCGCGACAAATTTGGTGGGTTTTTTGTATCAAAACCCATATAGTGTAGTTTTCGAGCCACCGTTCCCTTGTAAACACAACCTGACCCATCTAACTCTTTCATCATCATTTGCACCGTCCTAAGAAAGATATCCAAACACAGGGAGATAATCGCATTGGAGCTCCCGAAGTGAATCCTAAGCTTGCGTTTTCCCAAATTTTGGAGCCTTGAATTCACCCATATTATTGCTTCATTCACAGACCCATGAGCGGAATTCAACGTTGACAATGAAGATCGATTTCCCACCGCACCCTGGATGCCACAAAGGCCCGCTTTTTTCAGCAATATTTTAATTTCCATGATTCTTCGACTCGTGCTAGCTATAGCATCACGAGCACTGCAAACTAGGTGATGTGGAGAGTCTGATGACTCATTGGTACTTTGCGTGCTCACAATAATCTCCCAAAATGGCATGGTACAAAATATCACGTACTGAGTGTTATATTGCAATCAGCTCCCGCATGACGAAAGATGCAAAACTTGAAACAACCTCGCCGGATGCAAAGGATGGCGAGTAGATTGAAAGCTATGTGCACTTCGAACTTGGACCCATTTATATATAATTTAAAATCTATGCTAAAAGTTTTTGCACACCACAAGACGTGCAAAAGCTATATTTACGGTAATGTGGAAGATTAGTGCATCTTGAGCCGAACTATCAGCACCACCGGTCCCACAGTTGCATAGCACACTTGCAAAGGCTTTTCATGGCCCTAAGCCTAAAAAGTCTCGGCATCTCTCGGCAGGAAAGACCATCGAGATGGGGCGAAATGACAGCTGTTGGAGACAGGGTAGGATGGTGAATCCGTGAGTAAATTCCCTTATCAAGGAGTACGCCAAATAGGTAGTAGCATCCCTTTGCCTCGTCACTTATGTTCTCTGTATGAAAATTGCAGAAGTCAACAGTCACTATCAGAGACCGGTGTTTTGGATCGAATCAACCGACATTCGAGAGATCGATGTATCTGTATGGCCGGTGGCTCCTCTGGTTCTGATAAGCACACCCCTCAAAAGCAATAACAACTTTGAATGTTTGTCAGCATGTCTTTTCTTCCTAAGCCTCTACTGCACCGTAAAAATTGCCTTCGTTTGACTTGGATTACAAATCGTGTCACATTTTAACTAGGCTCTTCCAGTACGTCTTTCTACAAATGCTAACTTTTAACAAGACTATACGAGTACTTGTATAAACAGATGCTACAAATTAATAAGAATAACCCATTACGTGTATAAATAGATGCCACATTTCACCAGACTTCTCCAGGCCGTTTATAAGCTATAAATAAGGCTACTTTTTAAAAACAAGTCTATTACATGACATTTATAAATCGAAAGTGATTTTATGAACTGACAAGGAAGAAACAACTATCTAATCACAGATCATATTTGAACAAGATGTAATCTGTTAAATTGTGGCAAAAACCAATAAAGAGTTCTTAGTGAAGTTCTTTTTAAGTAACTATTTATGTAATCATCCATATTTTGCTGTATTGCCCCCATTAACTTACAGGTTCAATGAATCAAAGCCTCTTTTACCAAACTTTCACAAAGAATTCGATATTTATTTTTGCCTCAATTTAGAATTCAAGTTCTTAAATGTGGCACTGTTAAAATTGCTGTTTCTTCCTTAGCAATTCCTCAAATAACTCTATTTATATACATCATCTAATAGCCGTAGGTGTTTTTCTATCTGGAATAAGAATTCAAATTCGATCCCAAGTATTGTGTTAATTCTTACTTTGTGCTAACTAATCAGACTCCTCGTACATGGGCAATAAGGTAAACATTAGAATCCAATTTCGGGGTAATACAGGAATGAATTCCTACAAGTCAAAGGTCGTTACAAGTATAAATTTTGATCCCCCTTTTAGAAAAAATCTCTGAGTACAGCTTTTCAATACAGTTATTTGAATGCATATATTTCGGTCACTTTCGGGGGCACAACGGATCAAACAATGTGTCTCGTAAAGCTTCACAACGTGATTACACCTTTACTTGTTCTAATTTGTGGGTTAATGAAGACAGGCGTGCAAATTAGAAGGCATTTCACGGTCATGTTTACACCCAGAAGCGCACACCGCTGAGAGGAGGCAAATTGAAGAGATTAGGTCTATCTCATTACCAGCGAGACAACTTCTATGGCTTCTTATTTTATTGGCCTGAGAGAGAACTCAAAACTGTTATTTCCTCTGGCGGAATTGAGAATTGATTCTCGCAAGGATGACGAATGGGAGGGAAACTAAAGTATTTCGTTTTCATTTTTAAGGCGAAAACGAACGGTGCTTTCAACCAAGAAGTTTGTGAAACAGATATGTAAGGAAAGTGATGAATTAAGGAAAAGGGAAAATTACTGAAAAATACGAAGAGGGGTGTCAGAAAGTTACTGAAACAGTGAATTAACAAAAACTAAACAGTTAATTTCAATTTTTATCCGGAAGGATAAAATCCTAATACGTTATGATGGGTCTAAAGATAAAATGATTTGATGAAAGAACTAAGACAAAATCACAGTTATATGAAACTTGTGCATCGGGAACAGAGATGCCAATAATGGTTTATTGATAAACCTAGATTGCAACGCGAAAAAAACCTAGATGTTGCAGAATTAACCTAGAACACGCTAAAGCTTTTCAAATTCTTCTATTTTCTATTGCAAAATATCAAGTATTAAAAACATTACCCTTTACTTACGTCATTTATTCGTCGTCATTTGCTTCGTATACCGTTAGCAGCTGGCCAAAATTCTCAGCATCTTTCACTCGTTATGAGTATCGTCTGTATGCACTTCCATCTTCTAAATCCTATAACATCCTTCTTAGGTAACCATGTTACACATGAATTGTTAAATTTTGTTACCAATTGCTTAGCTCGAAGGATTCTGTCCCTCGTCGAATTTAATTTAAACTTGATGGTATGATTTGTTTTGATGGCGATCAGTTGAGAGAAAATCCTTTCTACACAATCCGACGAGTAGGGTCAGACAGCTGAATTTGTCATGAAATTGGATAAGTTTTCATATTTCGGTTGACCCAACCCATTTTTGATATCTCTCAACCTGTACCAAAATTCAAGAATGTTCATGTTACCATCCATGCCGATATATAGTTTAGTCATGCGGAAGCTCATGTATTCATCATCAAATTGGAAAGTTTGTTTTCAGAGACAATAGTGATGAAATGAGATGCTAAATTTGCGATAGAAGAGGGTGAAATAAGATTGAATGCAATCTTTGTATCTAATACTTTCAGCTTTGTAATTACGTCATTTTCATCGAGAGTAAATCGCTGGTTAATTTGTATTCATATTTCTGTTAAAATTTAGGCAGTCCACTTTAAATCTGTTACTTGCAGGCTGAGTTTCAGAGGTTCACTTTCCAGCAGAGAAATCTTTCTTCCGCATAGATATATGTACTGAATTTGTTTATGGATGCTTTTGTCTCATATCTGAACGAGTTACTCTTGTTTATATTCCTAACAAACGCGTTTGTTCACATTATTTCATGTATATTGTTATCCTATTCCACTTTAGCTTAAGTGCCGTCTTTAACTTAACTGTGTTTTCTTTCTCACCTATCTATCAAATTATTTCACATTTACACACATAATAACATATTGCCAGAGGTTTATCCTTCTGGGACAAGAATTGAAGTTTGAGGCTTAGTTTTGTCCTAATTTACCTTCTCCCTAACTTTCTGATACCTCCACCTATACATTCGAAGTAACCGAAACAGGGAAAAGGATGGTCGCGTACTAGGAGGGGCACTAATTCTCTAAGGGGCCTCTGAGACTTTCTCCCACTGGGTAAACCCAGCCAAGTGTCAGAGAGGGAATTAACCGTTTTATAATTTAACCCCGATTACCTCTAAGAACTCCATTGTTACGAAAACAAAATCACAAAAATATCGAGAAAAGAGGAGACATCCAGAAACTGGTAGAGAGTCAAAGATCACCAGTATCTTAGATGCAGTTTTTTCTCTATGTTTAATGTAATGCTTTTTTCTTTCATTTTGTAAAAAAGAAATAAAGAATTAAACAAAAAAGAAGATAAATGAGCAATGTGACTGATCATACACCTATGGGTATCAAATTGGACAAAGTTTACGTTGGGGGAAGAGTAAGATTAAGATGCCAGGTGTCACTTGCACTTACAATTATCCATTAATTTAACACTGTCCAATAACAGTAAATCCTCAAATACCTTTTTAATGATATTATCTCTTTTTATTGTGTCAGTCCAGGAACTTTCACGACAATGGTAGTATTTTCATGGCGTCACCTAGCGTAGTTCGCAGAATTGCGCACTCGATTAGTGCGTCGCAGCACAACTATTGTCCTTTTGGCTCCTTAAAATATTCATCCTGCACACCATTTTTTCACATATCTAACTGTAGCATTTTCAATAAGAATCTCCATTTAAAAAGGTATGGGGTTAATACCCTCGATGGTTTGCGTTCGTGCAAAATAATAATAATTTAATAGGTTTCACCACTTAGTCGGTTTCCAGTTCGAACACCGAACAAAGAGGGTCTAGCCATTTACGTTTTCGTACCTGTTGCATCAGTCATCTCCCGTTCTCCTTCATTTCTACTACGATTATCTTCCATCTCCGCCCGCGTAATTCCTCAATTTACCCCATTTATGGCTTTCTGAAAAGATCATCTTTCCCTTACTGTGGAAATAGAAATAAAGACAATCCAATAAATCAAACGGCTGACAGAAAGAACCGGGTTTATGTGCCGCTGTCAGAGGTTTAAATTCCGCCGAACGAACGTTGCGGAATCGTCCGTTTTTGTTTGTTTCGTTTACTCGTAGTAATAATAATAAATGGTCGGTCGTCTACGGAGGAGACCAGAACATGAATTTGGTTGGTAAAAAAGGTTATGAAGTTAAAGAAAGCGAAAAGAGATACAAAACTCGACGAGTTGTCAAGAAACCTTGATTTTAAAGTAAAGTATTTTTTAATGTTAAAAATATTTAGCAAAGTCGTTTTGATAATTTTTGACCATCTTCTTTATCAATCATGAAGATTCAATTCGTTCTAATTAAATAAGTAAATTGATATCATCCTCTTCCACCTCTTCCAAATCCGAGTATAGTTTCCATTTAGGTGATGTTTTAATGACTTAAATAAATGGTAGTCAGATGGTGCAAGGTCGGTGAATTTGGAGGATGAAGAAGAACTTCCCAAACTAACTCAATCATTTTTATTGGATCAAACGTTCCTCGTGTGAGTGTGTTTTGTCATAAAGGAGGAGGAAGTGAAGGTGGAATAGGAGGAGGACAACCCTTTATGTTGAGTAGTGAAAAGACGTTTCCGTGCAAGATTTTCATTTAAACGAGGCAATTGAAGTTTGGTAGTGACTCTGCTTATTAATTGGGACCTCATAATAAATAACCCCTTTCACAACCCACCAAATGGAAAGTATTGCTTTTTGCTGTTGGAGACCAGGTAGTACTAGGAGTGGGAATGGATTTTCGTTTTCGATCCAACATTTTTAGTCTCTTGCTACAAATTATGTGCTGAAATTGTTCAGGGGAATTCTGAGCCTATAGAGATGTGCAATGCTAATACGTTGTAAACGTCGTCGTTCGGACAGCTCATGTGCCACCCGAGGACGATTTTTTTAGACTTTTACTATGATTATAAGATTTTCTTTACTTCACTTTACAATTCTCGCAATTTCACGAGTATTTTATCGATGTTTAGATTCCACAAGGGCCTTTAACATCATCGAGATCAATTGTAATATAGTGTCATCTACCATCGGAAGTTTTAGTTCAAAGACGCCTAAATGGAATTTTTTTAACCAACCTGGAATTTACAAATATTCATCAAATTTCCATTAATTTCTGCAATGTATTTACTGCTAAAGTGCCACCATTGCCTTTTACTGGCTGTTATCACAAAGCATAAAAATTACCACAGTTATCTATAAACAAATTGAGGCAAATTCTGAACAACTCTAAGAATATTAATTGTTTATTTATATAAAATTATATACTTGCTATTTAATAAATTCCCCATGACTGGTCTGATGTCCAGCCCGTGTTCCCTAGGAAAACCAGCCCCCACTCTAGGTCAGACCCATATGTCTCGGACGGACCCCATTTTGTGTATTTATTGGCGGGTTTCGAAGTTTAGGCAGTTTTACGTCAGGGTTTCTGTGTTGTGGTGGAATCTAGAAGAGTGTGGGTTGTTTGTTTGCCTAGGTTGGTGTTTGTTGTACTGTAAGGATTGGTGCTGGCCAAATCTGAGTCTGAATAATGAGACTATTGTGTGTGGGTGTTATCGTTGTTGTTATCTATTTCTGGTGAGCGTCTATGTAGTTCTGTGTTGCTTGGATGCGTTATAGGACCAAGTGGTTGTTTCTTTTGATCTAGTTTCGACTGGCCTAGGTATAGGAAGGAGAGAATGCTGAAGAAGGGTGTGGAAGATGTATCTTCTCGTCCTGGGATCCAGGGGTTTTTTTCCTAGTCTGCGGTATGGGTGAGATGTATTGTGTATCGAAGTATGAAAATGTTCAGATCAGTGTCCGCGAGGAGTGTACTTGTTCCTGCGTGCAAATGCTTTATTGGAGTAGATTGGTTGCACCCTTTATCTAAGCACGAAGCTTAGTGTTGTGCGAGATCTGTTGACCTTGTGATTAAGTAGAGTTGGTTGTGAGTCTATTTGATTGTGATTGGGGCCAATTGTTTGTTGTCTGGTGGGTGTCTCTTTTTTACATGCATCGGAAAAAGAAAAAAGTGCAGGATTATAGTGTATTTAGTATTGGTCTACTCTGTTGCAGGTGACAGCTACGTGAGTGTCCAAGGTAAAGCCGAGTATTGGGGACGTTTTATTGAGTGTGATGCAGAGTTGTATAGTGTGATGATTAAGGATTGGGTGGGATATGAAATTCTGTTATATTTCCAGGCTAGATCAGTGGGTAGACGATATGTTTGCATATTTTATTGGATGTGTTTATGTTAATAAATTATGCTGAAACCTTCAGCATATGATTGTATTGCAATAGAGAGAGTGTTGGAAAAGAAATGTGCATGAAAAGGTTGAAGAGAGTAGGCATTTGAAGGACTTCGTTGCGATCTAATTTTAAATGTTTTTCCTCTTTGGTTTCGCTTTGTACCGAGAGTTAAACAATTATTAAGCGGCAATTCCTAGCAATGAATTTCGTATAATTTGAAGATAAATCCTATGGAGAAAAGATGATTTATCTTAGATTTAAACTCCGCCAACGAAAGACATGTTTTCTTAAGAGTGCGCCTTTCGTAAATTCCAGTCCACCTGCGATGCTCTTTTCTAGCTGGGAAATGCTATATGCCATGAATTTATCAACATATACCATTCTCTGTCGTTTTCGCAAGAAGGACTATGATACAGCATTGTGACACAGTATCGTAGATACTTTTAATTCTATGGTAGCTTTGGGCACCGCCAGATTTTTCTAAGTTCGCACGATATCGTCTAATCCGCTTCTTTATTGGATTAGCCTTCTCCGAGCCCGTAGGGTAAGAGCAGGTATTCCTGAGGAAAGGGTCCTTTGCGTCACTCTCTTCGCCGTGAACATCAACGGCGTCAGTTTGGAAAGCCACGGGATTGTCTCGCTACAATCTCCGTCAAGACATTTTGATCTCGTTTAAAGCAACTCAGATACCAAACCTGGAGCCGTGGGTGCAACAAGTATTGATCCGATTCTCTCTATGAGAAAATCGATGGGTTTGGAATACTTCGAAATTCTGCATCCGTCGGGGCTCACCTGAACCTTCTAGAGCAGGGGTTCTTAAACTGGGTGGCGTTAAGGGTACTAAGGGCAGGCGTCGCGCAACCCAGTGTGACGTCCTTTTTGCTGGTAAATCTTGAGAAGTGACTGAAAGTCAGGCAACATTTCAAAGGCCAGTTGTCAATTCATTTTTTTAATTTTCCAGGTAGTTCACAAATACATACAAAATAATAAACTTTGTAATAATTTGGTTCCCAGAGTTTTATCACGTGACGCTATGTATAAAAATGATTTTGTAAAAGTTTCTATGGAAAATATATGTAATTACCATAACATCAACGACATTGAATAGGCTAGATTTTAACTTGGATTGCTGAATATATAATTTGCAAAAGAAAAGCCCACGATGTTCCGTAAGTATGTGAGACGTAATTTTGAGACCAAGTGTTAGTGGTAGCGTGCATCAAATGTGTCATTTTGAAGTACAAGGTGCAGTAAAGTGATGCTATTTAAGTGTGTTATTTTGTTGGCCTCATTCATATATGTCATTTAGAAGTGCATGGTGCAGTAAGGTTATTGTTGTATAATGTGTATTGCTTCTGCAATCCAATCCAAGACGCATATGATTGGGTAGTATGTTGAATGTTCTTGACAGTTTAGAAGACAGAATACATAGTATACAGAAAAATGAAAACAATTAAGGTACCTGAAGTAAGTGGAGATAAATAAAATATAATTATGAGGTATGAGCTAGGTATGCCGAGTGGATTATTACACAAAATCAAATAGTGTATGTACCTAGTAATAAGTGTATCTTTTTGGAGAACTTTAAATTCACATGCTGTTTGTGATTCAACAACAAAGGAGAGGAGAGGGTCATAGTGTTTGTGCACTGATAGCTAAAAAAGTTTTATTATGCACCATTCCCAACAGCTAAGTAATATTATTTTTTATATTATGCATGTATGATCTCTCGTTCTGGTTGTGGTTTCGATGTGCAATATACGATCTGATTTATTTGCTGTTTTACCATACAATAATTTGCAGTGTTTTATCAGATTTATTTCAGTTAGATTGTCTTTAGCTGAAAACAAGTTTCCCAAGTTGGCCAAGTGGGTCAGTGAGTGCAGGTAGTCCAATAAATATTCAGTCCAAATATGATAAAAAATATCTGTGAATAGTGTAATTACATGTAGGGGTAATCAAAAAAGATTATATATCAATAATATTAAGCAATACATCAATATAAAATATTAGTTTAGAAGACTAGGGCCAACATAAAATTCATACAAACAATAAGTGGCATATTTAGATTACATTGAGTTCATGGCTGATTTAAGATAGCAGTCTTTGATAGGATTTGCTGAATAACCCTGATTATTTTTTAATAAACATCATTTCATCATATCATGTATTCCCCACAATGCACAGATTATGCACACAAGCAATGACAACATGAACCGGGGGAAGAAGCAGAGCTGCTTATTAATCTTCTATACCTACTGTACTTCTTCACAACTGAGAAAGTAGAATCAAATGAGTAACTAAAACTGAATAAATATAGCGAATCTATATAGCGACTTGTGCTAATTGTTTTCTCTTCCTTTCGAAGATTTTGATATATGATGAGCGGTAATAAAAATCAATACCTCGATAATTATCTTCCGTACGGGTTAACTTATGCCACGATGAATGGTCAGAGCGTACCATAACCTGTGATATGTTTCGAAACTCTAAGCAATGGCACCCTGAGGCCAAGTCATTTGAAACGTCACCTGGAGACGAAACACACGGACCTTCAAAACAAGCCATTGGCGTTCTTTCAAATGAAGAATGAATCTTTCAAGAAAATGAAGATTGCGGGTGGAAAGAAGTTTCGTCAATCATCATCTACTAAAAAAGTGGAAGAGTTTTTTGAAATCGCTCGTGCGAAAAAAACCCGCAACATTAGCGAAACACTGATCAAACCATGCATGCTAAAAGCATGCAGTCTTCTATTGAGGAAGGTCAACAGCCAAAAGCTAGAGATTTACCTCTCTGATTCTACGATGAAAAGGAGAATCGATAAACTGGCAAAAGATATTAAATTTCAAGTTCTTAAAAAGATACGTGAATCACTCCTTTTCGCCATTCAGTGTGGTAAGAAGATTGATGTTGCTAAACTGTCTCAGTTGCTGGTCTACGTTCGTTTTGTGGGATCTACTTCAATTAAGGAGGAGGTGTTGTTCTGCCGGTCCTTTGAAGTGAGTACCAAAGCCGGAGATGTGTTCAAAGCTTTTTCTCGTACTTCGATGCCAATGGCATGGAGTGGGAGAGACTTGTATGAGTCGGCACAGATGGTGTTCCTGCAATGATTGGATCACAGAGTGGATTTATCCTCAGGATGAAGCAAAAGAGCCCAAACGCAGTCGGGACTCACTGAGTGATCCACAGAGAAGATCTGGCTTCCATGAGTCTCCCTGCTGCAATAAGTGATAAGCTGGTCATTACCATACGAGTCGTCAATAATGTCAAAGAAAATGCTGTCAATTCGAGGCTGTTTGCCATGCTGTGTAAGGATATTGGCTCTGATCATGAGACTCTGTTGTTTCACACGGCTGTTCGTTGGCTGTCGAAGGGGAACATGTTGGCTCGTGTTTACGAGGTGAGAGGAGAAGTAAGGCTCTTTCTTGAAGCTCACGCAAAACAGGGTATCTTGTTGTCATTCACGTTAGAGCGTTATCACCTAAAAATTGGCATAGCTCGACTATATTTTCGAAACGTTGAATGTTCTCAACCGTTTCTTGCAAGGAAGGAATACGATTCTCATGGATCATTAAGATACCATACGTTCTTTCTTAGCGAAGCTGGAATTGTGGCTTCAGAGAATTCAGAGGGGAAACGTGGCTTCTTTTCCCAACCTCGATGCAGCCCTTGAGGAAAAGCGACTTGTCCTGAAAGGAGAGTTGAAGTGGCAAGTGCAGAAACACCTCAAGCGCTACTTCCCAGACCTGAAAAACTCGGAACTCCCAGAGTGGAAGTTGACGAGAAACCCCTTTAGAGTCAACGAATACATCCTACCAGACGATCTACAGGATGAATTTTTGGAATTGAAATTAGACTCTACTGCAAAAGACGATTTCCAAACGATGCCTCTGAGCGATTTCTGCACGAAATACGTTTGTGTATACCAAAAAGTTGGAAATATAGTACTGCGCACATAGGTACCGTTCTCTGCCACTTACCTTTGTGAAACTTAGTTTCTATACTCATGAATGTGAAGACGAAATCAAGGAAAAGGCTTGACTGTGAGGCAGATTTGCGATGCCAATGTCGTCAACTAAACCTCGAATTCAATTATTGGATCTGAAAAAATCAACTTCATCCTCCGATTGATTTTACTGATTTGATTGCCCACATAAAAAAATGTTTAGCCAAAGCTTTTTGTGATTTGATGATGAGACATTTTAATAAAAATATAACCTGCCCTTTTGACACAATCAAAAAACGAACTTGATTTTTATGGATATGGAAATGGATAGGGAGAACGCGAGATCCGATGAATGATGCTAAGGGGGGCGCGGCCGAAAATGTTTAAGGGGTGAATTTGACCAACGTTTCACCTAGAATAAAAATATTTGAAGCCTTAGCTTTTCTAGTAGCCTCATATCGGACATACTAATTTAGGTAGTATTTAGCATATGAAGTGTTAATTGGTCTGCCCATTTTGTACTTTAACGTTCCTGTAAGGGAAAGGAAAACCAAAGAAGAATATTCCCTTAATTCGTTACATGAATTCCTTCCCTATCTCTGTCTTCTAAGTATAACTTCACGTGAAGAAACCTCGAAACCCAAAGAAAAAAGAAGAAGAAAAAATTTAGAAACCCGTCAGCTGCCTCAAAAGCAGAGTAATTATGTTGGGCGTGCCAAAAAGTTTTTATCCCACCAAGAAAACGCTAATCTACGTACTCTGGCGACTGCTAACCGAAAGTTTCCTGCCTTCATCGTAAAAGCCATAAAGACTTGGGTCAGGCGACAAACGCTAATCCCTCTGGACACCGAATTGTTCAGCTAGGCGTCTGAGTCTGCGAAAGAGGAGAAATAAAAATATGGCCTTTCTATAAATACCCTGGGTTTTGGAATATTTTTAGATTGAGTTTGAGATCGTGTTCAGATCGTGTGTCTGTTTCTCCAAGTCCCTTGTATTCGCTTATACCATCGAGGTTGGATCTCAGAAGTCAGATCCATCTCTCTTGTGAAGCCTTACTCTGTTCAGAGCAAGTCTCGAATCGTTTTTGTCCACAATGGATTTGCTGGAATTCCTCTCGTCTCATCTGACCCCCCCCCCTCCCTCCCTCAAGGATCTCTAGTTTCCCATGTTAAACTTTGCGCCAAGCTGCTTCAGAGTCTCGATTTTTGGAGATTGCTGTTCCTTGGAGCAGATATGCCATGATCCGTCTTTAAGGAGTATCGTGAACTCCTCTTCTGGTCACCCCCGCCCCTTCATCCTCATCACCGTCCGGATATTCGGCCGAGAGTCACGTCCATTGGCCTTCTCCATTTCCCCGCCCTGACTCGCTAAAGGAGTCCCCTTCCTCGAGTTGACCCCATTAAGCTAAAACGACCCTTGCTTGTATCTCCCGTTAATCGACAAACATTCCGACCACTAAATTGGTAAACTCATTAAACGCTATCGGGCCCCGTAGTAAATCGCACTCTTAAACCTTGTAATCAACGGATTACTATTATGAAGTGAAGTTACTTGGACGTGGCGAAGGACGTGTACGTAAATTATAGAATATTTGTATATATATATATAACTGTATATATACATATTTTCTAGGCTTTTATCTATTTCCTCCTAACCAATATATATATATATATATATATATATATAAAGATTCTTTCAACAGGTACGCTCGAGCTTTGTCAGGCGATAGTGGCCATATTGTTGAAGTGATATCTAACAACCCCACTGTCAACTGTTCAGTAGTACTTGGAAAGTCACGATGGAAGGTTATAGCGTTAAACAGAGTGTGAAAATCATCATATTTTATTATCAAAATCAGTGCTCAGTTCGACAAACGTTCCTCAATTTACATGATTTCTATCCTCGTCACGATATTCCTGCCGAGTCCACTGTTCGAGGCTTGGTGGCCAAATTCGAGGCAAAAGGTTCCAGCAATAATCAGCTAACACCCGTAGGTCACCGAAACGCAAGGTATGCTGAAAATATCGCTGCCGTTAATGAGAGTGTACGGAAAATCCGAGGCAGTCAATTTCTTGTCGTTGACAAGAACTTGGCCTTTCTGCGACTGAAGTTGGGCGAATTATGCGTAGGGACTTAGGTTTACACCCGTACAAAATCCAACTTACGCAGAAACTTAAGGTTAACGACCATAAACAACGCTGGGTGTTCGCTGATAGGGCTCTAGAGCAGTTGGAAGTTGGCCCAAATTTCCCCCAAAAAAATCATCTTCAGCTACGAGGCCCGTTTTTGGATGAATGGATTTATAAACAAGCAATATCGTCGGATTAGTAACGAAAACAATCCACATGCGATACACCAACACCAATTGCATTCCAACAAAGTCAATGTTTGATGTGGATTTTCGTCTAACGGAATCATCGGTCCGTACATTTTGAGAACCAAAATGGGGTTGCCATAACCGCCAAAGGCGAGACCTACAGATCGATGATAAGCAACTTCTTTTGGCCTCAACTGGATTATATGCCTAATATGGATACTGACGCTGTATGGTTCCAACAGAACGGCGTTACGTGCCATTATGCGCACGCCACGATGGACATTTTGCAGCAGCGATTTCAGGGCAAGGTCTTCTCAACTGGCCACCGAGATCATGAGATTTAACGCCATTAGACTACTTTATTTGGGTCTACCTTAAATCGCAGGTTTATGCGAATAATCCGCAAATAGTCGATGTCCTTAAAGTCAACATAACGAACACCATCTAGCAAATTTAGCCAGATTCATGCGACAAAGTCATCGAGAATTAGCCCTCCAGAATACGTTACACCAAGCAAAGCCGCGGCGGACATTTGAAAGACGTCATATTCCACACTTAATGCCCTAAAATATACTTTCAAATTTAAAATAGATTGAGTTCATATATCACACGCAACTTGTTTTACTTACATTTAAAAATCGAGCGACCTTATTGAAAGATCCTTTATATATATATATATATATATATATATATATATATATATATATATATATATATATAACGGACTTTCAATAAGGTCGCTCAATTTTTAAATGTAAATAGTCGCTTGCTCAGTATGCCCAGACAGCCTACCACACCCACCAGCTCGCTTGTTCCCAACAACCCTTACTTGTCCATAAGCCGATCAGAAGACAATCTCGACATCCTCCTGACTCACACAATTATGGCTTCACGAATAACGTAAAGTAGGAGATAAGGAGACTACAACGTATCAAAGGCACTTAGTGTGCCCTTTCCAGGAACCGAATATGGTGCGTAATCGCTATTACAGATTTTTATATTGCTACTAGTTTGGGCGTTAATAAAGACGCAACACAGGCAAGAGCCATTTAGCATCAAACAAGGGGGTGTTAGAATGCAGGCCCACACTCTTCTCGGACTTGAAAGCATCCGTGTACAAAGGGATTCAGTGTACCAAGATGCGTGCTAACAAATGTTAACACAATACTCCTGTGGTTGTGTACGAATTGGTAACAAAGACATGAAGAGAAGCATTCATTGGATAAATCTTCCATGTAACTTCTTAGGCAGATCAATCGGCGCCAAGGATATAGGAGTTACATGTAGATCTCTCAAAGATGCTTTCTCGGCCTGTAGCCAAAATTGCGCAGAGCAGAGCCTCAAATACGTTCTGGGCCCCTCATTCAAAGATTGCTTGGCGCTTTCGAACGTTTTATAGTTATTCGCTCTACTGATGGAAGCATGTTGGTCAAGGGCAACCTAATCCATCAGAGGAGAGCATTAGCTTGTGTAATTTTGTAGAGAGCCGAAGGTAACCCGTTTCTTGGAGGGGAACCTTCTGGCGAATCCGGCGGGTCCCTCCAAGGCAGCCAAGATAAGCGCTCTTCGGAAATTTGATGGCAGCCCGGTGAGTCTATGTCGCACTCTACTATGATCTTTTTTAAAGTAGTTTATGCGAGGGAACTCGTTGACTACTCCATATAAGACATCACCTTAGAGCTGGCCAACATGGGGCCGTCAAGGTCGAGTGTGTGATTAGAAAACAGGGAGGAGCCTTGAGACTCACCTCTACACTCTTCGTCACGTTCAACTGTGACAAGGTCCGTGAGTCGGTGTGTGCTGGTTAGTACCGCTACCGCGGGATAGCATTCATGCCACAACCACGAAAGTGCTCTTACTGTTACCGCTTTAGCCATACGAATAGCTAATGTAGACGTGCAAAGTCGGGGTCATCCGAAGTATGGGTAAATTGCTCCAAGGCCGCACATGATAAGTCCAAATCGTGTGTGGCCATGTGTGTAAATTGCGGAGACACGCTCTCCGCTTCTTTGAAGGAATATGGTGCATATCATTTTGAGTAGGAAATCCTGGCCGTTCAGGCCCATGATCGACTGTCTTTCCGTGAAGCTAAGGACTTTGTCCTGGCGCACCCGGCTCTGCCTTGGACGTCTTACGTCCCAATGGTTAGAAAGACACCCTCTGCTCCTGGCCCATCCAAGCCAACGAGCACAGTTGTTTCCGCGCACATTCGGGGCCCTTCTGCGGATTCTACTCAACCCGTGCGCTCTCCTGGTAAAGCTTGTGGCCCAAAGAGTTCACATCCAGCCCAGGGTAAAACCAGGGCTCTTCCCTTCCCCCAGCGTGACCGCTTCCCGTAAAGAGAGACGGCCACGTGCCTCTACCGAGTCGTTAAACTCACAGGGGGCAATACCCCTGAAGTTGGTTGCCAGGCCATCATCCGGGGTTGCTAAACTGTCTTTCGAAAGGAGGACAACAACAAAGGAGCCTCGGCTCCTTCGCCTACACCTAGTGCTGGGCTTATTAGCTCGGAGACGGTGGATCCTCCTAAAGAGGGCCTCCCACCTCCAAAGACGCAACGCTAGCCTAAGGTTTCGAAGCAGAGGGAGAAAAGACTCGCATGGCGAGCCCAACCTCGCTCAATAAGTCCTCGAAGAGGACAGTGCCTTCAGCCCATTGTCGGGCTCACAGCGCCCGGAGTTCTGCCTTCGGAAAGCGTACGGCCATCCTCGTGAGGGTCTTCTGTTCGAAGAGGGCCACCGCTAATCCTCTGACCTAGACCTAGAGGACATATTACTTCAATGGAATTGCGTGGACTACGAGCCAACAGGGAGGAGCTGCGGAGGCTCGTCTAGTCCCGTTTCCCGTTAGCTATCTTTTTGCAGGAGAGCATTCTAGCAGCGTGCCCATGCCCGCCCTTCCGGGGTATAAGAGTTTTGCGACCCTACCACCACGAGATGACGGCCGGGCTGGGGGATACGCGGTTTACACCCAGCATGATGTCTACTTTTTTCTTTCCACTTTGGATACACTATTTCAGGCAGTTGCTGTGAAGCTTCACCTGGACAGGAGGTATACTGTTATTTCTGCGTACATTCCTCCTTCAGCTGAATTTGACGCGGGGGACTTCCGCCGCGTCGTAGCACGGTTGCGGAGGTCCTTTCTCTTGCTTGTAAATGTGAACGGCAGGGATCCTCTCTCGGGAGAGTACTCAATAAATTAATGGGACACGTCCTTGCCTATCTGATCGAAGAGCTTGAGATAGGTGTCCTAAACGTGGATGAGTTTACGCATCACTGCCCTAGAACCGTTATCTCTGTGCTCTCCGGATGCACAGACTCATTTTGAATGGGGAGTGGTAAATGACCTTCATGGTAGTGATCACTTTCCCATTTCATATCATTTCAGGGAAGCTCCTGCCTGAGAGCCCACCTTGGTGTGCTTAGCGCGGGCGCGGTGGCCTACCTTTCAGGATATGACTGAATTCTCTATCACAGTCTAGGAGTTTAGGTCGGTAGATGAGGCCGTTGAGTTCTTCTCTGGCGACTTCATCGCCGCAGGCCTGACTACTATCTCCAGAACATCTGGCCGTTTTGCACGCCGACCAACCCTGTGGTGCTCGGCCGAGTGTGCGGCGGTCCTCAAACAAAAGCTTAATTCCTACATTCGCTATAAGCGCCGCCTGAACGATTTAACTGTAGGTTAATTTCTTCGTGCTAGGGCTAGGTTCTGGTATATTTCGAAGCACGCCCGATGCTCTTCTTAGCGTGCATACGTGTCTTCACTTAACGGGAAGACCCATTTAGCAGAGTTGTGAAAGCGAGTCCAAAGGATTCGGGGCAAGTTCACGCAGGACCCCCCTCCCGTTCTCCAGGAGAATAGGACCGCAATCTTGAACCCCGCGTCCGTGGGGGAATCCTTTGCGACCGCTTTCTTCGCATTCTTTAGCCAGGATGCTGCTCGGCCAGCATTCAATGCACATACTGATGTCGCGGAAGGCCGTCCCATGGACTTTACCTCCAGATGCGTAAAACCCTTCAACGACAGGTTTACTCTAAGTGAGTTGCGTTCCGCTCTTGCTTCTTGCGCAGACTCCGTCCATGGTGCGGACGATATTCCGTACGCCATGCTTCGATACCTGGGTGAGCTAGAAAGGCCTTTCTTTTAGTTTGCTCGACAGGATCTGGGTGTCGGATCTCCTACTAGATTCCTGGCAAATCGCTAATGTGCTCCTCTTTCACAAACCGGGGAGAGATCACTCTACTCTGGCCGGTTTTCACCCAAACTCTGACCTCTTCCGTGTGTAAGTTAATGGAGAATTTAGTATATTTAAGATTGGCATTTTTTCTGGACAGTGGAGGCCATCTGTCTTTTGCACAGTGTGGCTTCCGCAAGTTCCACTCTACGGCGGATGCTCTGCTCCGAATGGAAAATGCCGTCTGCAAGGCTTTCCTTAGTAGACAGCACTACGCCACCTTGTGTTAAGATCTGGAGAAGGCCTATGATACCGCATGGCGATACGGTATGATGGAGACCCTCCACAGGATGGGGGCGAGGGGACGCCTCCCAGTTTTTATTTTTTCTTCGAATTTTTGCGAGAGCGTCGATTCCACGTACGGGTGGGGGGAACCCTCTCCAGCCCAATGGATCAGGGAGAGCGTGTCACTCAAGGAAGTGTCCTCAGTGTCACACTCTTTCTCCTGGGCATCAACGGCATCATATCGTTGCTGCCAGAAGATATTTTCTACCTGGACGACCTTTCGATCTATTTTGGCGCGGCCAGGAAGCCAACTCTCGAGTGAAGACACCAACAGCCATTAAACCGCGTCTCTCGCTATGCTGAGCGAAGAGGTTTCGGTTTTCCTTAGTTAAGACTAAGGTGGTGAAATTCTGCCAAAATCCATGGCTCCATCGTGGCCCAGACTTGTTTCTTAATGAGGTACGCCTAAAAATGGATAAATCGTACCGTTTTTTTGGTCTTGTATTTGACCAACGCCTCACCTGGGAAGCTCATATTCGCAGCCTTAGGGTCTCTTGTACCCGCGCCATAGATATTCCCCGTTAGGTAAGTTTCAGCGCTGGGGCTGCTGATTGTGCTGCTGCCTTACTTTTTCATCGATCTTTTTTTCGTTCGAAGCTCGACTACGGAGTCGAGTTTTATGCATCTGCAGCCGAGCGTGTATTGCGGAAGGTGGAGTCGATCCACTACAACGAACTTCGCCTAGCGATCGGTGCCTTCCACACTTCTCCTATTGAGAGCCTACTAGTTGATGCTGTGGAAATGCCACTCGCTCTACGCCGTGTACAGTGCATTATTCGCCTGTACGCGAGAGTCTGGTGCCTCCCTCAGTCGCGACCAGCTCTCACTGCATCCGCAGGTGATTTCGACGGCACCAATGACGCGAGAGAAGCCAGTCACACCCTAAGCCCTTTGTAGGTAATGTCCCTCTGTGTGACATCTTTTGCAGGAACATACACATATATACGGTATACATTTAGGGAAAAGCTTTCCTTTTCACTTAGTTTTTTGAAAATACATATAGCCAGGAACGGTACATCGTTTTAAGAAACGTGTACCATTGTAAGACACATATTTCGTAGAAACATTTACATAATTGCGGCCTATGTATGCAGAAACATACCTGCGTTTGACATATATTTATGAACATGTACACATATGTGGTATGTGTTTGTAGAAACACATACCTATATGTGACATCATTGTAGAAATATCTACCCGAGTGTGACATATAAATGGCCACAATTTAACCGAGTATATTTGAACTCGTTGCTGCCCGTTTGTGAGAAACTTAAGCTTGTTATCCTAGAGCTTAAGCTACAATTGCCGGGAAAAAGGTTGGTGGGCGAGGTGAGGGGTGGGGGTGGAAAATTAAAGTGGATGTGACAATTGCCTTCTGATATCATTAGTGAGGCATACCGATTTTGTATCATCCCAGATTATTTATGGCACGATGAAGATATATGAGCAGAGCTTTGAATGCATTTTCAGTCCCAAATCCTTTTTGCCTTCGTTAATTAATTGACATATTTTATTGCAGAGCTGAAGGAGAAGGCGAGAACCCTCATAATTAGTCCTGTACTTGAATTGCAATATCGGTTTGCACATTGCTTTTATTCAGTCATTTGATCAATGTTTAGTAGGTATTTGTTTATTTTTCTTCGTGTTTTCTACCATTTGGTGAATCCTGATAATCTCGCTGAGTCATTGTCGTTATAATTAATAAAAAGCTAGTTTTATTTACACCTTTCTATTTCTATATGGTTCAATGTGTACCAATTACCGATGCTTCACCGTTCGTCTTCGTTAAGGGTCTTAAAATTCCACAGGGTAATCCCGGTATAATACCTCAAGTTTTGATTCTGAAAAGGTTCCTCATTACCTTCAAGAAAGTTGGCGGGTGACGTCACGACTTATTGTAGGCCTACTCTCGAAGTTCAAACAATTATGCGACCGAAAAGCTAAAAGGGATGGATGAAATGACAGTTGCAGAAGTTTGTTGCGAAGTTGGAAAACTCATTTCGAAGCTGAATTTATTCTTTTGAACGACTATCAAATTTATTTGTCCTTTTCACCCAACCTATTTCATAATATTTCTCAATATTTACTTGGTAAATAAGAGATAAATAGGAAAAGGCGACTCGAGCTTCAAATTAAGCCTTTGTTTGAACTGGAAGAAGTCATTCATCGAGACGAACGGAGGAAACTTTGCAAATAAACAAATGAACGGACATGTAACTTCAAAAATGGAGAAGGTGTAAGTGCAGCAGAGTGAATAAGAGTTTTAAGTTTAAAATATTAAAAATGAGAATAAAATACTGATATTATTGCATACAAATTCCTATTTTTAAATACTACTAGAACTACTACTACTAATAATAATAGACATCAAATGATAGCGCTCTTTCAAGGTGCCTTCACAAGGGCCATTCGACCAACTAAAGAAGCACTGGGGAGAAGAGGTGGGGGATGAAGGCTGTGTTGAGGCACGAGAGAGGGGGAGGGGGGCATATAGCAACAGACGGAGCCTTCCACACCGTAGAATCCAAAAGCTCTAATGAATGATGAACTCTTTAGCGCAGATTTATTATTTTAGGATGTTTAACCACTCTTTCCCCTTCTCTCAGAGCGAGACAGGTGCATAGGGCTCTGGGGGTGGGGCGCGCGCCATCCCCCCAGGGTTCTGTTGCAGCATCCCTCCCCTTGCAGAGTAGCAGCGCAGGTGACTACAAAGTACGAAGAGCAGAAGGGGCAGAGCCCCACCGTAGGTTTCTCGAGTGCTGGGAGGGGTTGGGTTAATAAGGACCGGGAAGAGCGCACGTGGGCGTCGCCGTAAATAAAAAGCCCGATGCAGCCGCAAAGACTGCAGCTCTCCGACCGGTAAGGCTCAGTCACGTTCGTCTCCTTTGCCAGGATTATCTCATCACAATCGGGGGGCTATCCGTGAAACCTGGGCGGCCAGATGGACGAATCTCCTCCATGGCAGGAACAAAATGACCTCCCACCTCTTTCTGACCCTTTAAAGGTGACGGCCTCAGAGCCGTACACGCCGACTCCTATCAGTCATTCAAGATTGACCCACGGCTTCTTGATTGAAGGGGGCTACCCCCCCTTATTGGAAAGACTGTATCGTCCCCATCACGATCTTTCACCTCATAGCCAAATGCTCGACATTCGGCGAATTAAGACGCCTGTACCTACCAATCGACGGTGGAAAGACCATCTACACCCCCTAACCAGCACTTCCACCTGAAATTATTCATCTTGGAGATGAAATCAAAGGGTTTATAGGAGGGAAATTCCCACCAATGACCTGCAAGGTTTTGTGGTAAGATGATAAATGGTTATTGCATTGATGGTTTCCCATGGTTCAAATCACTTACAAGTGCCTTTGAATGACTAAATGAGCCTTTTGCCACTAGATTGCGCCACTAAGCACCTAATCCGATTGCAGATTTGAAATTTACAGGGTAAATAACCATGTGTCTCATGGTCATATGGGTCGTTGCATGGGTCTAAATGGGTACAATTGAACTTGACTCCTTTTGAAAAAAGCGACGCTTAGACGTAGCGTTCTGCCGCAGAAAAAAACGGACCCATAGACAAACTATGAAGCTTCGACTCTTACAAATTTTAAAAACTTTTCACTAACCTAACCACCATTTGACTATTACCATTAATATCATTTCCATATTTTACCTACCACTGCCATGCAAACCACATAAATAACTTGTTTACGGCGCGATCATCGTGCAGTGTGCGCCAAGGCACCATTAACTAACCAACCAACCAGGAAGAATGTGCGCGAACTTTTAAGGTCTTGCGTGATAGGTACAAATTAGGAGCTTCAGGGCGGTGTGGGGTCGGAGACGGAGCCAGTAATTTTGACGGAGCAGGAGGAAAGCATGGGGGAAACGACCACGGCGTAAAAGAAATGGGAGTTCCAAAGTTGGGACAAGTTGAAGGTGTGGTTGAGTGGAAGCATAGGATCAAGAAGGAAAAGCACCATAGTAGTGAAGGTGGTTGAGATAAATATAGAAATTGTTCAACATAGTTAGTCAAAATGTAGCAACCACACATTCTTTAACTTTATCTTTTTATTATTATTTAAGTATTTATGATTTTTCTTTTATTTTTTCACGATTTATTTCGTCCTCGGAATGGAATTTCAACCTCCTTTCCACGTTTTTTAGGATCGGAAGCTGCGTTTTGGTCTTTGGCAGGGCAAAGGTTCGCAAGGAACAACCTGTAATTCGGTCCCTTTAGAGCACTGTAACCCCAAAACTCGTTCTAAGTCGGAAAACCATATCTGTTACTTATTTTTCTCTCCTTTCCTTGTAGGTTTTTTGCTTTTGGCTTTCTTTTTTCCTTGTAACCATTTGTATTTTTACTTTAGTTTTAGATTTTTTTGTGTATAAAATCTTTGGCTAAAAATAAATGTTTTACAAACTGCTGTTTGTGTACATAGTAAACCGACCTCAAGGAAAAATCTCTTAGCAAATGAGTGCCTTGACTCATAAGTGAAGCTGGTGAATGTCCTTCAGAAAAAAAGATAAACTGTACTGCATGTAGTATTGGAATAGTCACCGAGAAGTGCATCTGTATCAGTGTGCAGGAGTAAGCGATTGATTAGAGGGTTGCATGCTTCAGTCGCTTAGAGTGAGTTCCTTGAATGTAAAGTTCTTGCTTCTATTTTGAGTTGTATCGGTGAGCGATGGAATCTTTCTCGTAAGAAGACTGGTTAAAAGCTCGGTTCAAGTGCTAGAACTCAATTCGAGTCCTGAAACTTATTTTATCGTCTACAGGAGTATAAACTGGTTCTTGCGTGATGTGTTTAGTCTTCAGTAGAGTGGAGTAGTGCGCAATTGGCATCTTCTGCAATGCAGAATTTTAAATGCAACAAAATGCAAAATGGTAAATCAATAACATTATTTAAAGGCATTTCGTGCAGAAGTTGGTGGAGTTAGAGATGTATAAAAATCACCTAAATGTATAATCAGTGTGCATGTCCTCCCTACCTGGTAATCCTCTAGTCTATTTTTTTTTATGGAAATATACAGTTGTAGCAATTTTGCGTCAGTGTCATAAGGAACTAAAAGATGATACAACTTAGCTTGCTAGGTACTTGGAGGTCATGCCATTCTATAGAACCTTTTCCCTTAGGTAAACACCATGCCCTGCTGAGTGGCATAGGTGACTCAAAACCCACCCGAGTCTTAAATTACTCTTCTCCTGCTAAACATCTTCTTGCTTCAATCAAGGATCCAGATGAGATTGATAATAATTCTGAACCTGGAAAATGAGATATTCCATGAGATCCTTGTTTGGCTGTTTCCTTTATTCTGTGTGTTAATTCTTGATAAGAAACAAAGGCCTCAGTGTCAGTCTGATCTTTCTGATGCTAATTTGGCAGCAGTTGAAGTATTTAGCACTGGAAATACTATGAATGATCTTTCTTCCACTTTAGAATTCAAGGCAAAGAAATGCAATTAAAAGACGCTATCGCTACGTCGAGGAGAAAAGGGTCGATTCACTCACGTGAATTAAATTGAATTTAGAGGAAATAGGAGAATACGAATGTGGTAATTAATTTAATTTTATATAAGAATAAAAGTTCAATAAATGGGGAAATTATCGTTTTTGGTAGATAATAGTTAATGTTGATAATAAAGAATGTAGAAACAACATATTTCTTATTGCCAAGCTTTCCCAGAAGAAGCTTTATGAAATGTCTTGCAATTTTCATTTAATTTGGTCCATACTTCAGAAATATGAACTAATATCTTTATCTGTAGTTAGCATAAACTTGTTGGTTTATAAAAATAAAACTTTAGAAATATAATTTTGCAAAGACAATTCCTTGGCATCGTTTCCGGCAGAAATGGAGCACCATGATGTCAGACCATAGGGAATAAAGTTCGATATTCTTTGATCTATTAACTCCATCCTAAATAAAATTGCGATAAAAGCTTTCAACTTCTGTAGAGGCTGTGAAAGACTCTCTAGGTTTGTGTCCCCCTCTTTGTTTCTCTAAGAACATGTGAACACCGTTTTAGCGCAGCTACAGATGAGTTCCAATTCCAAATGGTTACAACTATGATAATTTTACTCTATTTTTTATTCTGATTTATCACCAAGATTAACTGGAGGAGAATAAGGGTTAGATTTTTCTTGCTCGCAGCTCTTTGACTCTTTTTTCTAAGTTCTGTCGTGTCAGCAGAGATATTAAAAAATTAATGCATACTGATAAATGTTTTGATGGAACAGAAAGTATGATAAATAAATTTGGTGAAGAAGAATCCTTTATGTTACACTTATTAAAATCTCCTACTTTTAGCAAGTTTCTTCTTTTATCTCATCTGGTGCCATATACACTTTTCCAATGGCCGCTTTACTCTGTCATTAATCCTACCGCAAAGTTTGTGTGTAAGCGAAGAACCACGCCACTCTCCCTACTTTGACAAAATTGGTCAAGGGAACACCTTCTATCATATGTTTCCTTGAGGATTAAAATTCAAGTGCACTTGGACGATGGTATCTAAGAGGAGACTACGGGACCGCCTACACACCTACATGTTTTCTGTCTGCTTAGGCGATACAAAAAAAAAACTTGGTCGAAACTCACTGAGAAATCGTACCGTTAAATCCATTTGGGTTACAAAATTTTGACTTTCTTAGACCCTTTCTCTTTACTAATCTCTTTGACTATTCTCTTAAATTTCGTATTGATTCAACGCAAATTACGGTAACTATTACTACGGCATTCACGGGCTAGGTAAAGTTGGGTTTTTAGTCCCAAACTATTTACGAGAATGTCAAAACACAATTCATACTAATTCAAATTTTTATTTTTTATTTTTCCTAACCCATATTTTTCTCTTGATTTAAGCATCTAAACTAAATTAATAAGTCGAATTCCGGAGAAGAAAATAGTTTGGTAGAGAATTAACCGATTATCTTAACTCCTTTCCCTGTTATTATTACTGAGGAGATGGGACACAGTTTCCAAAGTTATCTTTATTGGGGAAAAAAGATAGGGTTTGATTTGTTCTCTCTTGGGGGGAGTTTTATTATATATTTATCTTTAAAAATCCTTCATAAAGAAAATTCCAAAATTGACACAAGAGAAAATAATGCCCTTAGAAACAAATCACCATTTTGAGGAAATATATATTTAATTTTCCCTGAGAAACCATAATTATCCGGAATCCTCTACAGCTACAATTTATGTCCTGAATCAGGAACACACTTCGTTAGAGATACGCTTAACGATGCTTGTTTCCGCCTCCTACACTCCAATTAACCCCAGATCCCCCTTGCAGTAATTGCAAATTATAGACAGATGATCGAATCGTTCCAACGAAATATATTTTTTCTGAATTAAGATTTATTAGCAATTGTTATATCGGAATTTTGTAGATTTTTAACATCTCCTAACACAATTGTATCAGACATTGGAGAACAACCTCTCCCCTATCAGCCTGTAGTCTAAAACTAAAAACTTTGTGAAATTAATTAAACCGTGACCAAAGAGGCTTGTACAGCCATACAGGCAAGGACCAGATTTAATATTTCTTTATCGCGGCTTTTGTTCTAATTCAGTGTAAATCTAGATTAGACATTTCTATAGAATTTATTTTGGCCTAATAGACTACTGAAAATAATATTTTATTAATATTGGTTGTGGAAAAAGAAGAAAAATAAGATATGGGAAAAAGTAATATTTTATTAATATTGGTTGTGGAAAAAAGAGAGGTCAATAAAACCTTCAAAATATAAGAATAGAATATATTGTCGATTGAAGTTGAAAGTACATTGTTGGTTTTTCATTCTCTTTCATTAAGCCTTATTAACTCGTCTCTGCCAACAACGAAATTGCGCTCATTTATTTCACTGTTGATCTTAAAAAAAATAAAGTGATTAAGCCTTTTGTTTACTCGTATTTCATTTGAATGTACTTTAATTCACCGGCGTAATTCAATTGACAAAATCTTCTTTCAATTGCATTTGTCTTCTTGGAATTCTAAACTGGAGCGAAGGTCAATGCTAGCAATAGGTCAGCTCTAGTTGTTATCTGTGGCAAAATTAGCACCTGTATTCAGACCTCCCTCCTGAGGCTTTAGGTCTTTACGAAAGATTACCACCAAAAAATGGTCCCCGCAAAACTATCTATCTCAAAAAGTCCTCATTCTCGAGGATATATAATCCTTTCGGCTGTATGACCTATCATCATTCGCATTTGGATACCTTGGCTAAGCAAGAACAAGTATGGCGAGAGGGAGGAAGATACCTTGAGTGTTCTGACATCTATACGCTTTGGCAGTGGATGGTGGCCATTGAATCAGCCAAGTTCTGTAGAACTCCACAACCTTTCCTACCATATACGTGACTTTAATTTATTTTAAGAATGTCATTGGTTTTATATTGTAATTGAAGTTTCCCACCTGGGATCCCTGTTGCTTGGAAGACTTCCTCAGAGAGCTGCATTAAAGAAGACGACAATGGTGCAAGTGTCATCTTGCTGAAGACTCTATTCCCATATCTACTCGCATCACACAAGCATCACTTTGTAATCCAGGAGATATAAGAATAGGCTTAGCACTCGTATTAAGTTATACAACTTACAACCTCCTGTGGATATTCCAGCCTTACAAGCAAGAGCCCATTGGATCACCAACACAAGTCATACTGGAAGCAAGTCCTACCTATTCAAGAAACACATTCTTTGTTACTGAATTTCGCAAGCCTTCAATCATTCGTTTGCCTTTGGATACTGATGCATTTGCAATTCTCGTTGACTATTTCAACAATAAACACAAGTTATTTTCTGTACTGGAGGATGCCCACCAGTTTCACTTGTAATTCAAGGCAATTACTTGACAAACGATTTATTCTGTACACAAGCATGAGCTTCTAAAACATATTTAATTCTACCTAAACTTTGTAAACACCATTAATCTTCATTATAAAGAGTTTAGGTGATTGAAAGCTTATCAGTCATTCAATCCAACTTAGCTTCCCCAATTCACGCGCACAACTTTCTGTTGGGGACGTCGTTATTGGGTTGAGCTGCTTTTATTAATTACCATAAATGGTTCAATCGGCCTTTCAATTTAGGTAATTTTTCAATACCTCTTATTCAACAATATAAGTCTGTTGATGTCCTTGATTTTTAAATTTCTTCTATCTTTCTCCATCTTTGACCAATATTACATTGTTAAGTAGGCATTCTTTATAAGCCTGATTGCTTACTTTTGCTCGATATTTGTTAATTTCGACCTAATGGCTGTTCTTTGCCCAAATGAGAGCATAAAAACAATTCCTTGCAAATAATTTACTTGATATTTGATCTAGCTTGTCCTGAGAAGGCGTCAGAAGACATTGAGAACATTTGTTTCCTCCCAACAGCCGATTTCAGCGAGATAAGCTCGTAACGGTCAGAAATTAGTGAGTGGTTGAGCGACGAGCTGCTCCCTCGCACGAGAACGAAACGCCTTCCTCCGATTTGATTAATGTCAGCGACAGTAGCAAAACCGTCCTATATTACTCAAACGAGGCTCGGGGCAAGTTATTTTGAGTCAATATTACAAGAGAAGGCTACGTTCGGCCAACGACAATATCCTTTTTATTTTCCCATGACTATTTACCAAGAATCGAGGCCCCTTCTTTCCCCAGCAATCTCAAATCTCTTTTGGCATAGAATGGAATATTCCAAATACCGAATGTGTTTATGTTCAATTAGCCGCGAATTTGTATTAAATATCAGATATTTATTTTCTAATATGATTTCAAGTTATTCAGCAGCTTTTGTTCACTTCTCTTCCTGTATAATTTCTAGGCGTAGGCTCTTCGTTAGTTTATAATGAGAAAGTCAATATGTTTTCAACACTCAGCATGATGCAATAGAACCTTTAAAAAATACTTTAAAATTAACTTCATTTTATACAGTTTAACGCAAATTAACAAATTATAAATTATATTTTTAACCTTCCATGAAAGTGACAAGTTGCTAGGATAATTAGAAACACCGACATTGTTGTGTATCTGGTTTTGCTAAAGTTCTGTAAAACTCGATTTTTGATCTTTCAAGTGGTTTGCTGTGTGAAAGAAAAAGGTTCCAACAATCAAACATAAAGTTCTACTTTTCCAGAAGGTGTCATTAAAACGTCTTTTCCATTGTGCTTCGAGATGCAATTGAAAAGAATCGAGATCTCTGCACTCCAGCGCGCTGGCAGCAACAAGTCCGTCATCGCCAAGCGGCATAATTTCAGTCGAATGACCGTCCACAAATTCTTAGAGAGGCTCAAGAACGGGAGAGGCCTCAAAAATCGACCTAACTCATGCAGGCCTCAAGCTGCCAACCGTTTGGCTGTTAGAAAGGCCTTCGAAGTTGCTCCAAAACTCAAAGTGAGAGCGGCGCTCGCGAAGCAGAAAACCTCGGTTTCCAGGGTATCCAAGGCCGTCAGGTAGGAGTGTGGCAAAGGCTTGAGGTGCGTGGAAAGGAGTTTGCTCACAAATCGTATGCAAGATTAAATTTGTGCCTAATCGCCCCTATTCTTCCGCAGTGTGAACCCCGTTAGCCAAAGGAGTTTGGGAAATCGTGGCTGCGGTTGAGCCAGCCAGGTTCGATACCCTCCATTCCTACGCCAACACTTTCCAAATGCCTCTCTTAATGCCCTCTTTCCCTGAAAATGTTAGTATTTGACGCCGTTCTTTAGACTCATTTCTTAATAAAGCCTCCCCTCCTACTCCGTAAGGGGCAGGTGAAGCAGGTTGCGTGACCTCCTTAATGCACCAAGTAGTTTCCTCTTCTGGCTACTCGCGCTGTTAGCCTTCCAGTCATTTTCCCTTCTCTTGACTTCACCACTTACTTACCTATTAAGTAAACTTTAAGTAAACTTTTCAAAAGCTACCAATCTTTTTTTTTTTAGAAACGAGATCGTGTAATCCAACGAAGGAATGTTCACTCAGAACATAGGGACGAAGGTGTAGGGGAGAAGGAGAATAAGAAAAAGCGAAAGAGAGTAATAAGAAAGAGGGTGAAGTAAGTAAAAGGGTTAGAGAGCTTTTTAATCCAAGTGGGATGGGTATTTTACTTAGTTGGGGCAAAAACTCCTATCTTCAGACCTTTAATTCTAAAGTACGAACTTATGTGTCCTGGATTTATCCTTTAGTGATTGTTGATTGCCCGTTTGATTGATCCTTATCCGAAAGTGCCTCAATTTAAATTTATTTTAGTCGTTGTTTTGGGTGGACACGAATAATTACAGGTTAGTTTGTTTTTCGACTGCCATCTAACAAGGATATCTGGTACAGATTTATAGCTAGAAATAGATAGAAATGACTAGATATATTTACAAATAGCTAGAAATAGATGATGTCTTTAGTCTGGATTCAATGAATTTAGTTAATACTATTAAAGGTATTGAGAGTCATGGGAGGCAGTTGAAATATTAAAGAGATCGGAAAGTAATGTCGTATTTTGACGTTATTGGACACCTAAAGTGATCGGGTGTAAGTAAAGGTTGAAGGTTATTTTCAGACATCCATATGATTTGTGTTGTGGTTGTTTTTAGTTTAGTTTATTTTTATTGTTGTCTACGTTGACCCATGGAGGACCAAGATCTTTAAAGCCTCCTGATTGACATTGGTTCACGACTTTCGTGAAGACAACGACGCGACACGAGCGGTGAAGAACGAAATGTGTGTATGTGTGGATGCTGAAGAGGTGGTGTGGCGAAATGGTAGACGTTGTTGTTTTGAAGGTTAAAAAACATGAATTTGGATGGGCATCTTCAGAAAGACCCGATGTTCTTGATACCGACGAAGGAAAAGCTGTAGATTCAACACGAGAATCCTTGACCGAAGGATCCAGGAACTTCCAGGACACAGAGCCACCTCGGTCCGCCCTTCAAGACTTTTTATTGCCACCGATCTGCCATTTTGGATCAGGGGGGAGACATACTGATTATTGTGGGATCCGAACCAGGGGTATCTACGGCTGATGGCAGATACGGGAAGGCGACCCGAATCGGGTACTCTAACCAGTGCCTAACCACAACCGATGTGGTTTAACTTTGCTAAAATCAGAAGCGGCGTTTCCACTCGGCAAAACCCTGAAGAGGTGTATAAAAAGGTGTATGGAATTTGGATGCCTCTGAAATTATCCCCAAAGGAAGATAAAGTGGTGTTGTGTTCAAGAGTTTGCAAGAAAGAAAAAATCCTCCTTTCTTTCAGGTTCTTGAACCATTTAATAACAGGGAAAGAGTTGGAACCACCCAGGTGTTTAGGTACCAATTCAATGGTATTTCCATTCTAAATCATCTGCGTTATTTTGAGCCACGGAATCGAGCAACTTATTTCAGGAGGGGTAAAGAGCATTGCCAATGGGGGAATTGGGGGAGGGGATTCCTAATTTTCATTTTGTTCACTTTTTTATTAAACCAAAATACCACATGAGTCATGCGACCATAGTTTTCGGTACCTCCAATAGAGTGAGTGGTAACTGATATTAGAAATGGTCGTGAAGTCCTTGTGCCTTGAATTTTCGATCCGGCGAGGACACCCGTCTCCAAGGCCGAACGCAGCTCAGTTCAGGAAAGCTGCACCCAGAGGAATGCCTGCTATTTGGCCCCCTTCTGCCCCTAGAAAGATATGCGGCTATATATCTTCCACACATTCTCACTTCCTCCAACTTCACTTTTTCTTCTTAGAGAATTTCTGTAGGAGATGCCCCCGTCTGTTTCCGGAGAGTTGCGAGCTCCCTTGATTAATCGCCTACAGAGGAGCCCGCAATGGATGTGTAACTCTCTCCTAAACTACCGTCCAAAACTAGAGAACCCAATAGACAAATAGTGTAAATTCTCGTTAAATGTACACCAAAATAGAGCAGAAGATTCTTGGAAATTTTCTTCCAAAGGCGTCCGAGTATCATTTCATAGAATAACAGATGAAAAATGTTCAGAAGATCGTTATGGGTATTTGAAGAAAGGTGGAGTCAAAAACTAGAGAACACTAATCTATAACGTTTCGTGTACATGTAAAGTTTGATCCCTGTGTATGATCATTTGTATTGTAGACTGGTAATGATGGTATTACTGATACATCAGGATGAAGGGAAGAGTGAAGCAATTACGCTCTGTGGCATATAATAAATCTCCATGAGGATTTCGAGTTAGGCGACCTACCCTAATAAAAATAAAATAAAATATTTTTATAATGCGGCCATGTCGGGTATAGACTCAAAGAGTGTAACTCTAAATACAAAAATTACATCAACATCAACGGATACCATCGCACGATAGCACTCCACTACCCTCAAAACAAGGAAAAATAAGGAAGAAAGCAGCGAATAATAAATAAAAGGAAATAATTAAGTCAATCTTCGGCGACGCAGATGCAAAATTACTCATTCCTGACCAAATATGGCAATCTATAATGCTACAAATCAATGGATTCCCTCCACTTAAGCTGCCATCGTCCTTGGTTCATCCAAGATATTCAGGGTTAATCTTATGAAAGGGAAATTTGTGTCGAACCAAACGAAGGAGAATCTGCAACTCCAGAAGTGCAATCACAGGAATCTCAAGAGGGAAAACGAGACAGCGAAGAGAAAATGAACAGGGACCCCACTACTAGCATAGACTTATGGGGGGCTACAACAAATAGATCAGATCACAAAGTTCAACTAAAAGTGATATTCAGGCAATTAAGGAAACTATGAATGAAAAAAAAACAGATTCAGAACAAAAAGAGAAGCCCATCCCCTTCTGCGATCCAAGGAAACCTAGTGGATAATAACATACAATAAAGGAAATGCATATAAATAACTAGAGAATCTCTAATAGTAAAACCAACGGATAGACGAACAAAAGAGTTCAATAGGATAATAATTTTAGAAAAGTCTATTTAGATATTAGCATTATTTCAGAACATAAACCTGACATAAATACTGACGAAATTAACTTTGGAACTCTGAAATGTTAACAACAATAAAGTACTCTCAGAAAGGGAATAAAGTGCAGGCAGATGACGGATCTAGAAGATTCATACCTTACAATAAATTTGGGCAAGTGATTCGACAAAATGGTCATTACCACGGGGCACCAACCCTTAAGTCGAAGTTACATTGATATCCAGACGTTCATAACTATATTTAACAGAAGAGCCAAACCATATTCATGGGAAATCTTAATGATAATTGTAGGGAATCCAAATAATTGAGAACGACCGGCAGAACACGAACATCGTCCAGTAACTAGATTCCTCACATTTCAATCTACAGTACATCATGGAAAGGAGAGTCTGAAAGCAGGAAAGTGCCTGGCTAATCCTATGCAAGTACCAAACTTCCTAAACAAAAGTTACATCAAAGCAGACTGGGTAAAGTACGAGCAGACTTCTACAAAAATACGCACTGGCGAATTTAGAAAACGCGTTTCTTGAATATATAGAAGAAGAACTACAGCTGCTTAGGGAACGGTTGGTTGAAGCAGACAGAGACTCAATTCCTAAAGCCGCGAGAAGAACAATTTCAATCTACATATGGACAAAATTCATGAGAAGTTTCCCCTCTGAAGTGAAGGAAATATATCAAGCAAGCATCGAACCGTGAACCTAGGTCCAGTTAAGCACCATATTATATAAGAGAATTTAAGGAAGAATTAAATCACCCAATATTTGAATTACAGCATGAGTAACGCAATAAAGTAATTGAGGACCTAGATTACCACGCAACATTAAGAGAATTTCGAATAAAACTAAAGAGATAGAATTCCAACGAAGAAGAATATCGAATTAGATGAAACAGATGGCGAAATCAAAATGGAAGAAAAAGACGCCAGAAAACATTTTCAGAGAACAAACATTAAGGAAACATTCTAAATCAGAAACCAGGAAAAGTAAGAATTTAATATGAATTAAAACATCAGATAATAACAATAAAAGGAAGCACCGCAACCATCACCTAGAATGCTTATAAATATGAAGATAGAATAATGCTGAAGGAATTTCAAAGCAGATGTTATTCCTTGCGAGAAAAAACAGCGGGCCAATTAAGCCTCTAGATGCTTAACTATACAAAACCACCGCGGTGGATTCATGAAGGAATGGTTAATGTCCTCAACGCCTGCAGTAAAAATGAGCTTTGTATCCAAACCAGTAAAGCCACCCATGAGAATGGAGAGCTACCGACTAATTTTCGTTGTGTAATTTAGAGGAAAGCTCTTTAAACAGAAAAAGATTAGCCATCTCCTGGCATGTTTGCATCTCGGCGCTTCTAATGCTTTTTTCTCATTTCACCACAATCATTTTATTCCTTAACTACTCTACCTCTATTTGCCTTATAGCTTCCTCATCAATTATACGGAATGGAATAGGTCATGCAAGTCTACAAAGAATAGTGGTCAGCCTCGATAAAAAACGCCTGTATGGAAGATCTCACGAAGTAACGGATGTCAATGTAAGACAGATTTGAGAGAGTAGCTGGTATTTCACGTCACATTCCAGAAAAACTGTTCCTGGGACTCATTACACACTTCTATGCAATGAAACCACTTATTAGGTAAAAAGAATAAAGCAGCTAGGTTGGCCTTCACTACTGAGCATGTCCTGCTAAGTGGCAGCGTTATCGTGTACGACAAGTTTTCAACCGCTAGAATCAGTTTTCTTGTTCGTTTTACGGCCAGAAAATGTTGCGATATACAAAAATCTCCCTCGGGAGAATAAAATCCCCTCTCTTCGAATATTGGGAGTACGTGAGCCTGTTTTCGCATATGGCACTGCATCGTACCACAAAAAGAGAGGGAAGCAGTTCTTGGATGCTGAAAATATAGAAGAGATGAACTGGCTTGAACAGAACCTTGATTTAAACCCTACATATAAAAAACCTACGTAATATGCATGATGAGGTTACTGCTTGAAACTGGCGCATGTTGAAGTTCTCTGCTAAAGATTGTAAAAGAATGGATTAAATTCCAGCCAGAACAATGCGACAAGTTAGTGAAGTCCTGTAGTAGGTGTGCTCACGTTATTCTAAACTAGTTCCTTGTAAGGAAAACGGATGCCAAGAAGAATACCCTCTTCATTTATTCCATGAATTCCTTCCCTTTCGATGTCTCCTAAGTATGACTCCACGTGGGGTATGCTCTGAATCCAAAGAGAAATATATGCTAAGAAAGAATTTGAATATCCAACAGCGCCTCAGAGGTGGTTACGTTGGGCACTAAACACATTTACCTCTCTGATAAGGCGTTAATCTCTGTAGTAAGTAAACTGCTAGCCGTAGTTTCATACCCACATCGTAAAGGCTATTCAAACGTCTGTCAGGCGACAAATGCTAATCCATTTGGCTGGTTTTTCGAATATCGGCAGATTGAGTTTCAGAACTAGTCGCCTTCGGTTCAGATCGTGATTTTATTTTATCAAGTCCCTGGTATTCGCTTATACCATAGAGGATGGATCTCACCAGGCAGATCCATCTCTTTTATGAAGGCTTACTATGTTCAGAGCTTGCTTCGAATCGTTAAATCCCAGAAAAACTGGCCGGGATTCCACTTGTCTCATCAGGAACTTCCCTCAAGGATCTCCAATTTCACGTGTGAAACTTCACGCCTAGCCTCGTCAGAGTCTCGAATTCTGGAAGTTGCACTTCTCTGGAGCAGATGTGCCATCGTCCATCTTTAATGAGGATCGAGAACTCGTCTTCTGCCCTCCCCTCATCCTCGTCACCTTCAGGATATTCGGCTGAGAATCACGAACATTTTCCGTCTCCATTTTCCCGCGCCAACAGGTTAAAGGATTCCCTTTCCTCGAGGTGAGCCATTTAAGGTAAAACAAACTTGCTTGTATCGCCTCTTAATCGACCCACTTTCCGCCATATAAATATTTACTCTTTATAACTTATTTATAGTATCCCATTTAAAAGCTAATTAACGAGTAATACACGTTACCCGATTGCCAATTAATCTATATTCTGTCAGTATTGTCCTTATTTGCATTACTATATTTCCTGTATGTATATATATGTTAACTAGTGACTTATTTAAATTATATTTTTGGTTTTTGCTCTTTAAATATATGTTTGAACTGCAACTTGGTAAAGTCATTAAGCGCTATCGGCCCCTGTAGTAAAATCGCACGCTAATAACTCGTAATCAACGGATTACTTTTACGAAGTGAACGTTCTTGTAGGTAGCAAAGGGCAAGTACGTTCAATAGAGGTTATATGGGTATATAACTGTATATATATATATTATCGTGGCTTTTATCTTTTTTCTCCTAACCAATAGATACATATATGTAAATATAGATATATTGTCTAAGGAGTGACCCTTCCCTCGACATATATATATATATAATAAATTCTGATGTCAGGTTTATTAGGCCAATTTAGGACCCCTTTCATTTTCAAGTTCCTTTGTTTAATTAATAGAAATTTGCGTAAGATTCTTGAATACAACGAGTGGCTTAGGCTCGCGGAAGGAAACGAGATGACTTCCTTCGAGAGATTTGGTAAACATGGTGAGATGCTTGGTTTCTCCGGTAAAGGGCTAGTCGCCTATATTCAGGATGAGGAGAGAAACGAAAAAGCAGAGAAGAAAGAACTAGGAGAAGTTGAGGAGAGAAAAAGATAAGCTGAAGCTGATGAGAGAAGAAGAGAAGCTGAAGCTGAGCGAGAAGAAGAGAAGCTAAAGCTGAAGAAAGAGAAAGGGCGATGCACCCTAGAAGTGAGTTAAATGGGAATAACTCAGTTAGTTCCAGGAATGAAGCCCTCCAGATCCCCGCTTTAAAGCTTCCAGCATTTAAGGACTGTTAGGATTTCAGTGCTTACCTCACTCATTTCAAAACTAGTTTTGAGCTAGATTACTGGGATGTCCAAACTGCTGGAGTCGCTTGACTTTTGCCTCTCCTTAATACGCAGCTGCGAGATATATTTATTTCGCTACCTGCCGAGGCTACTCTCGACTATTCAACCCTTAAGTTAGAACTCTTTGCTGCGTTTAACATGAATCCGGACTTCTAGAGGGCAAAGTTTCATCAGGCAAGGTTGCTACCTAGCCAGACTTACCGTTAGTTCGGATTTACCCTCAGAAGAAGCCTGAATTTATGGTGGACTCCAGGCAGGTAAATGGCGACTATGAGTCTCTGTTCGACTTCATTTTGCGAGATCAATTGATGGCTACGCTGCCCTCTGAAATACGTGCATTCGTGAAGAAACGAAGAGTTGCTTCCTTCAAAGAATGCATCGAAGAAGCGGATTTACACGCAGCCAGGTATAATCTTCACCACAAGAAGAGCTATCCTCCCTCCCCGAAGAGTAAAGGCCATTCCCCTAAATTTCGCCCGAAGATCGCTCCCAAATCCCTAACGGTCCCAGATCTCTCCAAACCGAAATATCATACCCCGTCTGAACCTAGGGGTGCTAAGCCACCCGTCTTTAATCCCCCTGAGTCGGATTACTCCAGACGACCCATCGTCTGTTTTTCTTGCGGAACCCCTTGGGCATGTGAGGACGAACTGTCCCCAAAATTCTCAATATCCATTCTGCTACCAGTGACCAAGTCCACCAAGTAAGCACCTCTCTTTCTCCTCCGTCTGCTCGCCCCAGAATGCCTGCTTCTTCACCAGCAAATAGCCCCTTAGGACCTCAAGTTATTTTTTATTTAACAAGAGCTCCCCTGGTGGGCTTAAATTTGAAACCGGATCGGTTAATGGTTGCCGGGTTTCAACCCTGGTCAGAGATACGGCATGCACGTGCATCGTCGTATCGGAAAAGTTGCTGCCCCCAGTGAGCCCTGACCACGATAAATTTGGAGTAGTCTAGGACTACTTGGGACGAGCCAACCGATTCCCAGTGGTCCGTTGTTTCATCGAATGCCAATATATTACGGATTGGGCTGACGTTGTAGCAGCCCCTATTAAATTCTGTGCCATATTAGTCGGCCAGAGCCCCGCAGCTCTTCCTTATTCCCGTTGCTCCACCCGCCATCGTGAGGGCCCAAACCCTAAAGAACGCGGCACCCCCGTGACTTTAGAACCCACTTTTAACCTCGAGTAAGAGACTCTAAACAACGAGTCTTTTGTAAAGGCACATAATGACTTTTCTTTTCCTAAGGCCATTGTTGGAAAGTTGGAAGACCAAGGAGCGCGTATCAGTTTGTGGTCACATGGTGGTTTCCGACCTCTTTGTGCGAAAATTGTTATTCCGTTCCACCTCCGTCCCTAACCACTCCCCTATGTGCTTGCTATATATCCCCCGCTCCTATGTTCCATAGGTGGCCAAAATTGCCCACGATGGGTGGTTATCTGGCCACACTGGTTATAACAAGAAGGCACAGCGAATCTTTCGTCATTTCTTTTGGCCTGGCGCTGCCAAAGAAATCGGCGACTTCTGTAGGTCCTGTGACATTTGTCAAAAGAGTTCGGCGAAAGGACGAATTCCTCCATGCGCCCCTACAGAAGACTCCAATTGTGTCAGAATATTTTTGTAAAGTGGCTATTTACCTAATTGGCCCAATACACCCCCCATTGAGCGAAAAGCATTCATATATCCTAACGCTCTTGGATTTTGCAACCAGATTTCCAGACGCTGTCCCATTTAAGAAGATCGAGAGCATGACATGCGCGGAGGCCCTGATCCCCATCTTCTCCCGCATTGACATCTCCTAGGAGATCTTATCAGATAGGGGTAGATAATTTAATTCGGAGCTTGTGGAGTATGTGGGAAAACTGTTATAAGTCAAGCCCCTTTGCACAACCCCGTTCCACCCAGCCGGAAACGGCGTCTGTGAGAAATTAAATGGCACTTTAAAGGGCGTCGTTAAAAAACTGTGCCATGCCCAATACAGTAAAGTCATCGATTCCTGCCGGTTGCTAATTTTGCCTGCAGGGAAATTCCCCACCGAACCCTAGAGTTCGCTCTCTTCTAACTCCTTTACGGCCGAAATGTTGTCGTCCCGATGAGCATTCTCAATGAATTGTCTTCCAACCCCCGGCAAGATAAGGAGGTCAAGTCCTCGTATACATACATATTGAAACTTTGAAAGGGTCTGGAGGAATGCGCGGACATTGCATACAAATATGCAAACTTGAACCTGGAAAATTACAGGACCTATTTTGACATTAAGTCAAAAGAAAGACGGTTCAAGCTAGATGACGAGGTCCTGCTTCTCCTGCCCACGAAGACAAATAAACTTCTTTCTCAAGGAAAGGCCACTTTTCAATCTTTTGAGCCCGTGGCCCCGTAGACTACCTCATCCAAACGCCCTCAGGTAAAAAGAATTTCACGTCAACATGCTCAAACGTTATCACCACCGCGCCTACATCAACAATATTGTTGCTCTAGACGATGAGGCCATGTTGGAGGCCTCTTGTCTCCCTGAACCTCTTAACCTAGTCCAGACAATTTGCGTTGAAGCTGACAATGACTACCCACTCTGTTCAAAGCAAGCCTCGAATCGGTTTATCTCGAAGGACTGGCCAAAATTCCTTTCGTCTCTTCTCTTCAAGATTCTCGATTTTTGAAGTTTGCACTTCTTTGGAGCAAAAGGGCTATTTTCCTTCTTCAAGGAAAATCGTGAACTCGTCTACTGATCCCCCCCCACCCTTCATCCTCGTCACCATCAGGATATTCGGCCAAGAATCACGACCATTTTCCGTCTCTTTTTCCCGGCGCGGACTCGCTAGAAGTTTCTCCTTTCTTGAGATAACCCATTTAAGGTAAATCGACCCTTGCTTGTATCTCCCGTTAATCAACCCACTTTTCAACATATAAATATTGCCTCTGTATAACTGATTCATAGTATCCCATTTAAACCCTGATTAACGAGCAATTAACGTTACCTGATTGCTGATTAATCTATATTCTGTCGATATTTTCCTTATTTACATTACTTATATTTCCCCTATGTATGTATGTATATATTTATATACTTATTAAAATTATATTTTTGGTTTCCGCTCTTTAAATATATCCTTGACTGCAACTTGGTAAACTCATTGAACGCTATTGGCCCCTGTAGTAAAATCGCACTCTTATACCTCGTAATCAACGGATTACTTTGACGAAGTGAACATACTTGTAGGTAGTGAAGGACGCGTACGTACACTAGAGGATATATATGTATATAACTGTATATATACATATTCTCATGGCTTTTATCTATTTCCTCTCAACCAATAGATACATATATGTATATATAGAAGTATTGGCTGGGAAGGTGACCTATTCATCGACATTTCTTTATACCTATTAGTAATAACACTGTACAACAATTAAACAAAACGGAAATGAGAATAACCTTTCCTAGGTGTATTTTTCGCCTAAATCACTAATATTACATTCGTCTATTTCTGCCATCTTCCAGATTCTCGTAAATTACCTTCTTACCTACATTAAATACACTGATGGTTCTGTAGGGATAACTAAACGTTATCAACGGATTTTGATAAAAATCTAATTAGGTGTTTCTAAGGTATTTCTCAACCTAACCATCGAGTTTTTTATGTATACTCAATATATCTTTAGTTATATGTGTCCAAATCTCTGGTAACTCTTACGTAACGCTTAATAATTTTGTAACTTACTATTAACGCTTCCTATTTTTACTTTTTATTTCATAGTTGTTGGTGTTATTACTATTGATATTATTTTTTCAAAAACTACAGTGCTCTTTTTTCAGGAGACAGAGCTAAACTACCTAGAGAATTCACACATTCTCCACACAGTTCCTGTTGTATATGTGGATCAGATACATTAAGACAATACAAGAAACAGTTGACTAAACATATGAAGAAATTATATGAGCTGCAATTTGGATGTAAAGTGGATGACCAAGACAAACACTGGACACCTCAGATATGTTGTGTCAGGTGTACAAGTTCCATTTCTGAATGGATGAAAGGCAAAGGATCTGGCCTCATGGTTGGCGTACTAATGGTCTGAAGGGAGACGAAGGACCATTCGATGGAATGCTACTTCTGCTTAGCAGATATCAATGGTGAGTATTTAGTGTATTTTAGTTCATAGTCTTTAATATATTTTCAAAGGTTGTATGATTTAAAAAGATTAAAATACCTAGTATGTTATACTTCCACTATTTCTACAAATGATCACAACCAGTAATATCCATTCTTATTCAGATTTTATTTTCATTTTACTGCAGGTCGCAACGGAAAAGGCAAGAAATCCATCATGTATCCAGATCTTCAGGCTGGTATTAGCCGAATTCTTCATTTAAGTGCTATTCCTGTACCACAGCCACCTTCTGAACTACCAAGCAATAACACGAGCACCTCAGACGATTAAGAATCTCAAAATACTCCCTATGTGGCACAGCTTGAATCTGACAAGAAACCACACGTCATCCCCCAAACAGACCCCAATGATCTAATTCGTCATCTAACACTTAAAAAGAAATAGAATGAACTCCTGGCCACACTCCTACCACAATGGAACTTGTTGGATGAACGTGCTCGAATTACACTCATTACAAAGAGTTCTAGAGATCTCAAGCGATTCCTCACTTTTTGAAACAATTTGTCTTATTGTAATAGTATCAGAGACCTATCCAATGTCCTTGAGATGGCCTATGAACCAAATGAGAGGAGGTTATTCATAGATGCATCCCCTTACAGCATAAACGTGGTTCTGTTGCACATTGGGAACGCCATGCCTTCAGTTCCATTTGCTCACTGAGTCATTTTAAAAGAGAAATATGAGAACCTTGCTTTTATTCTACACCGCGTAAGTTACAAGCAGCAAGAGTGGCTAATTTTTGCGGACGTGAAAGTAGTAGCCCTACTTAATGGACTGCACAGTGGATACACCAAATTTATGTGCTTTGTTTGCAAGTGGGACAGTAGGGCAAGATCCGAATATTATGTACGCGCAGAATAGTTGCCTCGAGAAAGTATGACACCTGGATACCCTATTGTAATTTATGAGCCACTAATTAAGAAAGAGAAACTATTTTGCCACCACTGCATATAAAACTAGGCCTAGTGAAGCAATTTAACAAAGCACTGTAACATTACAAGCCATGTTTTCACTACCTCCAAGCGATATTTCCTAAAATAAGTGGTCCAAGATTAAAGAAGACATATTTCTAGGCCCTCAGATTCCTTAACTTATAGCTGATGAGGATTTCAAGGCGACAAGGCATGAAACTGAGCTAGCGGCCTGGCATCCATTCAAAGATGTATGCAAAAGACTTATTCGAAGCACCAAGGGACCTAGCGACAGGCCAATAGTGGAGAGACTAATTAAGTGACACCAAGATCTCGTATGAAATATGTCACTGAAGATACACTTTCTTCATTCTCATCTGTCCTTCTTACCAGATAATGCAGGAGATGTGACTAATGAAGATGGATAGAGGTTCCATCAAAATATAGCGTCAATGCAAAAACTAGTATAAGAAAAAATGGAGCAAGCTATGCTGGCTACTTCTGCTGGAACCTGAAGGTGACACACTGGACGAGTCTTCCAAACGAAGAAGTAAATACTAAAATGTAGGTTAATTCATTATACTTGCATAATGATATCAAATATGGTGATTTATTATATATTCCCGAATTAATTACAATTTAGGAGCGAAATACATTTTTGATATCGTGGAATCTGGTATCAATTGCACAATTATTAAATCTTTAATTTACAATAAAATGTTACGTAATGGGAAATCTTTGTTAGCAAATTTGAATTCACCATACACAACTTCATAATAAAGTGCACATGAGATCTTTCTTTTCTTACTTGACACTGAATTTGTTATTAAGTGTAATTTGTTCCATTGGGTATGAGATAACTATGTTGTTTTCTTGTTATGTCTGCATTTATACCTCCCATTTCCTGCTTTAAGACGCTGATTTTTTTCAATTGGACTGTACTTTTCTCATAACGGCTTTAATCTGCTCTTCTCTAAAATGTAACTTAAATCCGATTAAAGGGTAAATTTAAAAAATAGTCTCCTCAATTTTTATGGAAAATCAAAATTTCTATTTTAAGAAATATTGTATATTTGGTTATTTTGTTATCTACTTTTGGGCGGTTCTGTATATTTAGTTTCATTAAAATAGTGGCGTCGGTAACCAACGTTTCTCAGGATACAAAAGACCTATCGTAAACAACCATATTCATCTCTTTTAAAAACTCTACTTTCAATCAAATTTAAGCATTTTTCTTCTCGCCTATCACACTCACACATACAACTCACAGCGGACACGGTGGACAAGGGTAACGCAATAGAAATTAAGGTAGAACAGGTTAACATACTACACATTTTTGGTTCGGATTTCAGATTAAGCATTAGGTTCCATGACTACCTAAATCTACTTTGGTCTCTCCTCTCCTCCCTCTCGTTCCTACCTACCCTATGCACACTGCCCGGATACTACTGAGGCTTTGGACAATGAGGGTGCAGAGGAGTACAAATCCGCACTTAGTCCTTCCCTCCCTCCGCTCGTCTTGGCCACTCCTTAAAGAGAGAGAGAGAGTGGGGAAGAAGGAAGGTTTGGACGATTTGTTCGTCTTTGACCTTCATTTTCATTTCATTTTAGATGTATGTAGAGAAGAACCCAATTGCTAAGTCTACGGTATAACAGATTCGCATTTAAATATATCTGAGCATTTTTAAGTATTAGTTTGCCTTTTGACAACCAGGTGGCGCCACGTTTGCCAAATCGAGTAGCCTATGTTACTACACGCGTCAAGTTACCCTCCATAGTGACCTGTGTTGGCCTTCAGGATCGCTCTAAGTAGCCTTGTATAGCATTCATATATATACATACAAACAGACACTCGGAAATATATATTAGATAATTCGAAGATTGATACCAATGATTGTATTGTTTGTAAAAGGGATAATTTTGACGTTGAATTTACCATATTTGCAAATAAATTTCGACTGAAAATTCATCGATTTATGTAGTTAAAAATCTTCAATATTATGGAAGTGGCCGTTGTCGATAATTTATTATTGTGCAAAGAAGGTTTTCGGAATTTCATAAATCACCTATTATTGCGGTCGGAGTGGTACCACTTCGTTACCTGTGCCGGGACCGGGAGGATTGAGGTCACTAGCGCTTGTCCCTTTTACTCGGGAAGGGTTCGTGTAAACCGACTTGTTGACTATATAACTATTTGGAGGAGTCTGGCCTCTTCCATTTTATTTAAATCTCTTTGTTGAAGGTCGCATGCTCCTGCTCCGGAGTGGGCCAGACCAACTTACAAATCCGCAGCGCGCTTTCTTCTTGTTACCATTTTGTTATCTCCGTTTCGTTTTGTATTTTGCTTGTTTCTTGGCATTTCTTTCCGTTTTTTGTATTTATTTGTTTTGTGCATGTTTTTACTTGTTTTTTAATCTTGCTTAGTATATAATATAAAAGGAGGTTCCTTCCCTATCAAACAAGGAACCACTCTCTTAACAGGTACATTTGCCCATAACATAAAACAAGGAATCAGAAGTGTTGGGGATCTCCATTTCTGTCCTCACAAGATTTCTTCTCGCTGTAACATGTTTAAGCGAGGCTTCGGGATCGACCACACAAGGGGCTGGCTAATTTAGCTGAACTAATGCCCATCTTACAAATGAAAAACCGAAGAGTATCACAGCTTTAACTTCCTAGTACACAAGAGAAACTGGTGGTCTCCCTCGAAGTAATCTATTCCGCCTCTTAATAATCTCCCATTATCTGTTATACACCTGATTAGATTCAATAAAAGGTGAAAGAGGGCGTTAAGGGTTGTAAAATTGCTATATTTGTTTCTGTTCCAAGGAAACTACATCATAGAAAAGGGTATTTTTTTAAGTTACCCAGAAATGCGTTATTTTGATCATTGAAGGTAGAGACATTCTTTGAAGATGACGAGAGACACGAAAACCATCCATTTCCACTAATGAAGAATATGTGCCTGCAGCCCAGGAGCACTCGACCCTCCCATACACTTAATTAGCATTGAATTTCTAGGGAGTGAAGTCGACTTTTCGCTTGGATCAGGATAATAGATTGTAGGCGACCGCCTTCGTGTGTCTTTGCGCTGGGCTCGGATTGCTCAACGAGCGGATCTGTCTCTAAGCTCTAATTAAGACCGACGAAAATGATTCCTTGCCCTGGATTCTTACGGGGGATGAAAATTAGATTCGTCCCATCGACCCACTGAAGGAAATTCAATGGAAGCACCGCTTTTCAACGGGGTGTCGGGTACGGTTATATTTTGGGCAGAGAAATTGGCACAAAAAGTGTAGGCATCATTTCGGTGGAGAATGATGGCGTAATCTAGATGGAAATCTTCAAGAAAAAAATATGAGTGCGGCTTATTATGAAAGGGGGATTTTAAAAATTGAAGACAGCGTTGACAAGGAATAAATGGAAAGGTGCATAGTGGTATTTTTTCCTATTCTAAGATGCTACCGGGAGTCACTTTTGTAACCCCAACTTGAAGAACATTTGAAAGCAAATATATTTCAGGTCAGATTAGTAAAATGGAACTTAGTTTTAGGAAGAAGTTGTACCTTAGAAGGATATGTTAAGTAAAAATATCTTAAAATATTTTGTTCTGTTTTTTTCACCTTGCATCAAAATTTATTTTGAGACCAAATAAACAGCTTAAAATTCTTTTAATTTAATTACCTTTAATTATTTTGCCTATATTTGAATTTAGATTGATCACAAATCAGCTTTACACAATATTAGATCCTTTTAGGAGCTAGAAACAAGCAAGTAGCAAAAATCAACTTGCGTTTTGGCTGTTAAATTTATAATTGCAGTCGATGCTTTAATTTTGCAATTCCATTCGTTCTCAAGTATAATAAATAATCCGTCAATGACTACATAATATGCATCGGGTATGCTTTATCCCACGTTTTAGCATTAGTAATGAGTTAGTGGATTTTTTAGTATTTCTAATGGTAACTTCAAATTTCCCCTCCTCTGAGTTAATCACTGAAATTTTACCAAGCTCTCTTCTGTTAGGGACTTTTGCTTCCGATATAGAACCAAAATTTCTTTGCTGCCTGAGATAGCATGGGTGAGCGGAGACCTGTTAAAAGCCAAGAGCTCTTAGTAATCTATTGTGTCTATTTTAGTAATTTCTTTACCAATGTTTGGTTTTGGGTATGGATTATTTTTGTGGCACATCCAAAATACGCGCGAATAACAACTTATCTGTTCATTATTATAAATATTTTTAGGCATCGTTTCATAAGGAATTTGTAGAAATCTTTTTTATATTCCAGGAGACAATTGCTTACTAGAGTATAAACAGATGCATGCATAAATATAGGCAACGTCAGACTCGAATCGAATGTAGGGTCCTTTTTGTATATTCTTTAAGTTTGAATCCATTTTTCGTGTTCATAGTGTAACAGTAACATTTTGTGACACTTTAGCGCGTGTCCTACCACTATTAGTTTTTTATCTTTGCTTATATCTGTACAAAAGGAGTGACTTCGCCACTCCTCCTTACAGAAGGAGCTTGAACTTCGCTTGCAGACTTTCGGTCTCTGGCCTACGGCCAATCATGATTCTTTTTTCTCTCCATCTAAATTTGCTCTAATAATTTGCATGCTAAATTTTTTCAACTTAACCTTCTGTAATTTATTTAGTTTAAAAAAAATTCACAAAAATTCGAAACTTTTATTTATTTATGAATTTCACCATTTTTTTTTTGATATTATAAAGGAATTATTAGAAATAACTGTAATAAAATTTAAATATAATTTGGTGACAACCAAGCTAAAAGAAAACTTATTCAAACCTTCAAAAAATCTCGTTCCTAAAATATAGGGTTATGGAGGATTAGGGCAAACAGGACAAATTTATTTTGGCTGAAAGAAAATTATAAACGTTTTAAAATCTGCTTTGAAATGATCTTTCAAGCAAAATACTACTACTTCACGGAAAGCATAACATAATAAATATTAAAATACCAATTTTATTCGGCCTAAATATATACTCTTAAATAATATATAATCCAGGCATGGTTAAATTTTAATCAATTTTCTGAACTTCGCCAATTATAATAATATTAAAAAGTAACTAAACTAAATTTCCCCTTTTTTAAAATATCACGTTGCTAAAATATAGTTATAGAAGAAGATATATAAAAAGAAATTTTATGAACTTCACCATTTGTAATTCTTTAGGTTTTAAAAAGTTCACAAAATTTCGATACTTATATTTATTTCTGAACTTCACCATTTTGTTTTTTGATATTATAAAAGAATTATTAGAAATAACTTTGATAACAAAACCTAATTTCATAACCAAACTAAGATAAAATTATTATTTAAATACTCAAAAGATCCCCTTTCTAAATTATAGAGTAAGCGAAAAATTGGTTAGGTTAGGTTAGTTTTGGCTAGTTAGGTTAGGCTAGTTTAGGCTAGGCTAGGCTAGGCTAGGCTAGGCTGGGTGAGGTTTGGTTAGGTTTGATTAGGTTAGGTTAGTTTTGGTTTGATTAAGTTTGGTTTGGTTAGGTTAAGTTTGGTTAGGTTATACTTTCTGGATTACTACCTAAATAATAACTAAACATAACAATATCCTGGTAGCATTCACGCTAAAGAAAAAACATGGCGATAGGAGACAGTCTAAGGCGGTACCACATCTCTTTCCTTTTTTGGTATTTTTAATCATTTCGACAGTTAGACACAATCCTGAGACTTCCTCAAATGGCTTACACGCAACTCTTGCAGCACTTGACGTCGATGTACATAAACGCTTCCACAATAAAACTTTATTTACACCAGGAATGATTGTATCGACGTCTCTCTAGAATGAAGCTTCTTTTCAGGAGAGTTCACAAAGATGCTCGTTTGGTGTTCGCTAAAGAGCATCTGGCACAACACTCAAGGAAATGATCTTCGTCCCAACTGTTACACATGGAGGATTTCAATAATATTAAAGGGATGTTTTGTCGGTGCTGGCACTTGGGCAGTAAAATTGAGAGATGGGACTATGAATTAAAAAGCTATCATCGCATACTTGATGAAACGTGAAGCAATCGTCAAGAAAACTAGAACGTGAAAGGCATTTCACCTTTCAACGAGACAACGATCCTAAACATGCCAGCAAATCTATTCAGAAATACCTAGAACAACATCATTACTGTACTTAAGTGGCCTTCTCAAAGCACAGATTTGAACCCCATCAAACATCTGTAGAAGGAGATGAAGAAGAGTGTGTAGAAGAGAGGCACTCTCAATATTGTTAAATCGGAAAAGTTTTCTTAAGAAGAATGGAATAAAATCTCTGCAGAAAAGATCGCCTATCTTATACATATACTCCTATATATATATATATATATATATATATATATATATATATTAAAAGCCTGACGCTTGTTATTAAGTTTAATGGGGGGAGGGTAATAGCAGATATTAATCAGATGTTGCATTCTTCAAGTTTTCCTGTTTTTCATGAATATATCACTGTTATATCCGTTTTTATCTTATCACCTTTATTAATATGAAGTCGCAATGAAGTAGGAATAGGAAGCTTATGTAATACCTATGAATTATGTAAATGAAGAATAAACCAGATTACTTTTCAAAATATAAATCTGTTTCCAAATTTACTCGCTGGAAACAGAAGCAAAACGACTTTGAGTTAAACCTAATTGGAAAAAAATGAAAAGCTGATTCTTTTTGATATGATGAAGAATTGAAATAATGTAGAGTGGAAAATGCAAAACAAAAAACAACCGAAATTGGTAGCTATATGCAATTTTTAAGTGAAACTTCTCGTGGGTAAATATGAAAAAATAGAACAAAAAGACGGTCTGATAAAATTGTGTTCCGAAATCACTGCGGATGACAGCGCTTCACTACCAGAATTCCTCTCCTAACGATTTTAATGGGATTTATTGTTTTTTTGTTGATGTAGATTTAAGATTAATTTATATTTTCTTGCAAATATCCGTGGCTAAAAGTTGGAATAGAACTAAAAATGGAGAAAGGTGAAAAAGAAAACGTTTGATACAAGAAACCTACGAGCACTATGATTTCGAGATCGAGGTAAATATTTCCCAAAAGAAGAAAATAAAAAGTGAGATAAAAGGTTCAAGAATGCATACATAAAGGGCACATTTGATTGTACCAAGGCATTCCTTCGACAGAAAAGTATTTTGAAATATCCATTCAAATGGTGATACAAATAAAAAAATAACACATCCACTTTAAAGCATATCCTATGTGTGCAAATTTAAAAGAATGACTTCCCTTTTATATAACTGGTTAAAAGAATTTACTCATAATTTTTTTTCCACGAGGAGCTGGCTCGTTTTTACAACGCCTTTGGTACTTTCTTCATAATTGTAGATGGTATCAATGTCTAATGCTGTCGGTTCGCCTAACGTTCTAGAAGAAATGGCGCCCCTCGATTATTAGCTTTACGACCCTCTCATTCAAACGAACTGGGCGAAATAAGCCACAGTAGCACTCACATACAAATACACGAGGATTATATGCACAATTTGTAGGTTGAAAGATACACAATGTGCGAGTTGTATGCATAGCCGTAGCCACGTATAAATCTATGGCGAAAACATTCGGTATCCTCTTAGATCAAGGTGGATAAAATTTCAAAGGTTTTCCTCCTCTAATGGAAAAGAATTGCTGTAAATTGGTTGTTCTCAAATATGCACATAAAGAGGAGAGATGCCTATTAATCAGTTTTTGCTGGTTTGTGTAGAAAATTGAATGGAGAACTAATATTTAGTGAAAAATAATGCGATTATTCATGGGTTTATTTATTGACAAATATGTTTCTTTGGGGATTTTGAGGCTGCTCTTGGTTGTTAACATTAAAAATTAGGGTTTATATATATGTTATGAGTTTTGCTGATAAGAAGTACAAGATGGGCCGTTTCTTCTTGTCAGACTTCGATATAATCTTGGAACAGGCATTTGTGTAAAGCCTCCGCAAGCCTTTGGCATTTATAGGTGACCAATTTTATTTTCTCAATTATCCCCGAGTATCTTTTAGATTTTTGTTATATTTCCAACTATTTTCGGATTTTTAATAATATAATTCATTTCTTAATGTTGTATGATGCACGCCAATTTCTCTACTCTGTTATTTTTTTTCTAGTGTTTCTCTCAAAGGTACAGATTTTCTAACCCAATTTAGGCCACAGTCCTGTTCTAATTTCCTTCAGATTGTAGAGATCCTTCGATCAAGTTTGATACGAACATGAACATATAGGCAAATACAAGTTGCAACATTCTGACTAAAGAACTAAGAAAAAAAACATGAAACCAAACATAAATCAAGAGAAATTTCTTCAGTGAGTTTAGTACAGTTCAGCAAACTTTTTGCTTTCTATGTCAGTCAGAGGTGAGCTCTTGTTACAATATCAATTCCTTTCTTGAATTCAGGCAAAGAAACAAACGCATTGAAGCCACAATTAAGCCAGCATGTTGAATACAGGGAAATAAAAATCAATATTTCAAACATTTTTAGAATTTCCCCAGCAGATCTCCCCTAATTTTCACATCCTTTCTTTTTAAAAAGAATGAACATAGGATTTGCGTTCAGAGTACTAAAAATCAATTGGACTATGGAATTTCAGGCTCATTTTGTTCACTGGACTGTACTTCAAATAAATCCTAAATGCAATTACAGATAGCAAAGTTTAAGAGATCATTAAATATTTCTTGCACAAAATTTTGTATCTAATGACATTTCACATCAACGAGAATAACCTTGTATATAATAGAATAAAAGAAATGTGTGGGAGAGAGTAAAAGAATACTATTTACGAGGCCAGAGCGCCGACCCTCCTTCTTCCTCCCTTTATTGTCGGAGCCGGTGAAGGGGGGAGAGTGCGGTGAAGAGAAAGATAGAGAGAAGATAAAGATAGAAAAGAGAGGGTATAGTGATAGACTCAGGAGGGATTAAAAAGTTCACCTCGGTGGTCTTGACCCAATATTTAAACCTATTGTTAATGCCACGGTGTGTATTACTTCATCTTTTTATATTCAATTTTTAACAATTGACCCTGTACCACGTCTTTGTAGAGCAGGTTTTGGAGCGAAGGGTGCGGCCAAAAAGGAAAGAAGTTGCAGAGTTGAGGAGAGTTGCAGGTTTGCTTGGAGGTCAACCTAATCTCAATACATAGTAGGATAGTCGTAAGTTTTGAATTTAGTTGGAGAGTAAGTACTCGAGTTTCAAGTTATTGTCAGTAATGCTAAGAATCGGTTTACTCTATTCGCGCATTCGTAAGTGTTCAAAAGGTTGTTAGCTGTATATGTTTGACCCTGGCAAGTCTATTTTATTCTTGTTTTACCTTGCATAATTTCGTCGTAATATAACTGTTTAATTGCGCTAATAAAATTGATTTGTTGTAATTCTTATTCTTTTATGTTGGATTTATTTCGTTGGTGTGTTCCTTTACTTTTGAAGGTATTATCCATCTTTTCTCATAGACGATTAATTCTTTATTCGGTGTCCATCTAATTAGATTATCGTTATCGGTTATTTTAATGAGTTGTCAATTCTTTTTGAATTTTTGTCATAATCGGCATTAACTTTAAGCGCTGTTTTGGCGTATCCATTGGTCATTTTATTATTTTGGGGGGGTAAATACTTGTTTTTCTCTTTACTTTATATTGCCACCCTGCTACTTGGGAACACGCGATGGGACTCCCCCTCCTTTGCACTATTTGGAGCGCTAACTCGTCGCCAATTTCCTCTCTTGTTTTCTCACTAACTGCTCTTGCCTTTTTCTTTCGGAACTTATTTAGAGGCTCGATTCAAGCTTTTCTCTTTAGTTCTCTAAGTTCTCTTTTTTATATCCTTCTCGTGTGTGGTATAACAATATAACGCTTTATTTTATATACTCTGCAGCTTTAGGGGATATTCCTTGGATTATTATCCTCCTAAATTGTTTCGATGAGATTTCTATTACTTCGTTCCTATGAAGTTGACCCAATTGTATTTACAGTTATCCAGCAAGAGGACGCCGGGTGTAGCTTGAGCAAACAATTTGCAGACAATATTAAGAGGATTGCACGAAAGCTACAGTAAGCTGCATATCTATTTGAAACACATCTCACATTTCGTAATTTACGAATTTTTATACTCTCGTGGTATAGGAAGGACCGAGTAATGGTGTTCGTACGTATAGATTGGTTACGTAATTCAAAACTCCGAGATTGAGTTTTCTCTCTAAGAGTGCTATATTTTATTATTATTATTATTATTACTTCATTTTTTATCTTTGATGGTTTCTCGTGCCCTGCTCAGCGTTTCGAGGATTGAATAAAAAAAATTTCTAAGAAAACTAGACCTTTAATTAAAAACATAAACCAAAATTGAAATTTAATAAATAAACTACACAGTAATGAATTAAACAAATTCAAGTCAGGCTTACTAAATTACACAACTGAATATACATTAATGGTTGACGCAAAGCCCCCTCTAATATTGAATGCAAACTGACCTTCAACGAACCAGATACCGGGGTTTAAATATCTTTCGAGATTCCTACGATAATCGGGTTTGAGCTTGACCTTGGCTTCAATTTTTATGTCGCCTCAAGAATGTTGTTTCTGTACCGGCGCGTATCAAGGCCGCTCGAGATGTGGTCAGAAGGGGGAATGCTTAACATCCCCAGAGTAATTCGGAGTGTGTGACAGATGGAGTTTAGCCCGTATACTTAATGGAAAGGATTTCACCACGGGACAGGGAAAGTATGTTTCATCTAATCTTACTCTGTGAATAATTCGCACTGGCGAGCGATGAGCCAAAGCGTGAATCCTTTGACCTAGGGAGTGCTTGAGAGAGTTAACTTTGGGGTATTCTTCAGTGGTAAGGACTATCTGTTTTTGAGCGATACACCAGGATAGAGGATTTCTCTGACGAGAGTTAATTTAACTTTCTTCTCAATCCAAGTTATCTAAAGGTTCGGTGTGATCACCAGGATCTGGCTCAGGACGAGCTTCTTCTAAGTCCCTCTCCTTGGTTTGCCGGGCACTTGCCGGTCTTCGCTGTCTAGATCTCTCTAACGATTTACCTCTGACAGGCTTCGAAATTTGGTGTGACTACCAGGAAATGGCTCCGCTGAGCTTCTTCTAAGTCCCTTTTGTTGGTAGCCTGGCCTCTCGCTGGATATAGTTGTCTCGATGACTAAGGGAATCTACTCGTACCTCGTTTTTCCAAAGTTATCGGCATATATACTTCGCCACCCCACTGAGGGTAGGGGCAGGAGGGGGGGATATGAACGGCTGCATTATGGTTCCTCCTCTAACGGTTTCTCTCAGAGCGTCTTTCAGCTAGCACTAAAGGGGACATTCTGGCTTTAGGACGACGTTTCTCTAATTTCGCATATGCGGTGAAATTAAATATCAAATCTTAGGCGAAATCTTGCTGTTTTACCCATGTTAGGCTCACCGGGGTCCGTCATGTAATGAGTAGTGCATTCTGTGGTCTTCGGCGGCCTTTCAGGTTCTCCTCGAGACGAGGGGAGAGAGGGGCGGATGTTAAATGGTCGGGCTCCGCCGCCACTAATGCTAGGAGGTTGTGGTTAAGGACCAGTGGCTCAGTTGTGATGGTGGGGTATCGATTCCCCTACATTACTTTACCAGAAATGTATATATTTACATTATATTTAATTATATTATCCTTAAATCAATATATTATGATGTATAAATGATAATAAAACAAATTATCAGCATTAAACTTGGTGTTTAGAAGAAAAACACAAGAAGAAAAAGTATTGGCAACGTTTACATAATACTGATTTAACAAATCAAATAATTAAAATTAATGGCAAAGATGGTTCGAGAACGACTGAAGGAATATTCTAGACTAATCCAGTACAGCCGGTTACTTACACGGCTAACTCTTTTGGGTGTTCATTATAGAATTAGACACATCTGAAGAATCATCTCTGCAAAAAATTTGCAATAGCAACATTGTGAAGACATCTCAACACTCAGAAGCATATAGGAAGCGTATAATTGAACTTCACAACAAAGGAAATGGATATAGAAATATTTCGGCAGTGGAACAAACGTGGACGTGTAAACAATGCGACGTTATCTGTACCGCGAGGCACAGGTCACTTAGTAAAATATTATGGTCAGACAAGACTAAGCTCTAGTTGTTTGGCATAAACGACCTCCATTACGTTCGGAGAAAATCTGGATGAGCTCTGTTGCTAAAGAACATCATACCTACTGTGTAACACGGAGGTGGTTCCATCATGTTGTGAGGATGTTTTACTGCTACAGTTACTGGCTCAATTTGTGGGATAGAAGGCACTATGAATTCCGAGAGATATCAGGAATTTTGGATGAACATGTGAAACAATCAGCAAAGAAGCTTAGTCTTGGCAGAGGGTTCGTCTCCCAACAGGATAATGATCCCAAGCAAACGAGAAAATCAACGCAGAAATATTTTGCCAATCAACACTAGAAAGTGATGAAATTACCTTCTCAATGTCTAGATTTAAATCTGATTGAAATTTTTTGGAAAAAACTGAAATCACGTGTTCATAAAAGGTCACCAAGGAGCATCGCAGAGTGAAAAGCTTGAAAAACCTTGTTCATGCCTACAAAAAACATCTGGTTGCTGAGAGTGCAGCTCAAGTAGATCATACCCAGTATTAATTTATTTATATTTGTCAATAATACAGGGTCTTTTATTTACATGTCCTACATTTGAATTAAAATATAATAAAAAATAATATTGTAATCATAATGATAATTTTAGAGCTTTGGGGGAATAGTTGTCAACCCTAGGTCCTAAAATGTCTGACTAATTGAATATATTTTTTTAATAAATTTTCGCTTAACTTTTAGATATTTATCGTCTATTAAAACCAATTTTATTTAAGAAATTTGATTTGCTTAAAATAATAAAAAACTAAGACTAATAATCAGTTTGCATAATTATCATAATAACTCAATTTATTTAAACATTGTTCTTGTTAAATGTTGACCATTCTTCTCATAACATTCATTTACTCGTCACGAAGTTGCTCTTACCACTTTTTTACAAAAGTTCTTCATCGATATTATTAATTTCTTCAGCGATATTATTTTTTAGTTGTTAGATAATTCTAGGAAAATTACGGTAAACACGATCTCGTAAGTATCCCCATAAGAAAATCCAAAGGGATTTTGGTGGCACTTAAATTCGCTGGATCGAGAAATCATTTTTCTCTGAAGTTTCGTCTTGACAACTGCATTGTTTCATTCGATGTATGCCATGTTGCGCCATCTTGCTGGAAAACAGTTTCCTCTATTGGGAGGCCTTAGAAAGTTCGGTAAAACGTATTCTTCAAGCATGTGTCTGTATCTTTTTGACATTCACAGTGAGTGAATTTCCATTTACATTCTCCTAAAAATACGGCCCAATGATCTTCTAAGGTGTTATCGCACACCATACAGTGGATTTTACAGGATGCAACTCTCTCTGGTATATAGCTTCTGGGTTGTGATCCGACCATATTCTGTTGTTCTGCTATTAGTGTATCCGCTGATATGAAAGTGCGCTTCGTAAGATATCATGGGCAATACATCAATTTCCCCGAATTTTTTGCGAAATGGTTGTCTTCTAATTTTTGCACAACCTGAATCTTATCACTTAAGTTTCAGTTTTTTCTTCATTACATTGTATGTTGCACTTTCTGACTATCCCATTTGTTCCGATCTTCTTTTCCATGATTTATGTGGCGACCGTGCGACGATTGACGTACCTGTTCAATTTTTTTTTTATCTACGGCTTTTCTGCCAACACGCCGTTTTTGTCTATCTTATACACTATCGATGTCCGAAATTTTTTAATTACTCTGCATAGCGCTAGTCTTGATGGTATGTATTGAGGTCCTTCAGGTCTCATCCGTCGTGGTGTTGAAACCACTGAATAGTTAAATCTCAAGAATGTTTCAACAATTTTATCTCCTTCAATCCTTTCTATTTGCTTCCAGGTTTTTAGTTCGAAAAATTCTGATGCTACTAGTAAATTTGGTATTTCGAAATTTTCGCGAAACTTTGCTAAGAATCGAGCATTGCCAAAATCACTTTTTTAAACAAGACTTTTTAAGTTTTCCGTTTCTAGCAAAAAATTACCGATTTACCTAAAGTAGAATAACTTCTAGAAAAATAAATAAATCAAGTAGCTATTTTAGAAACAAAGACCTACATCTAATACCAACAACTCCTGAGAAAGTTTCATTGTGATCCCAAAATTAGTCGTGATTTTATTAAACTTCAAATGTAGGAAGCACTATGTCAAGTATTTTTTTTATTATCATTTATACATCATAATATATTGCTTTTAGGCTAATATAATTAAATATAATATAAATATGTACAATTCGAACTAGGAACGTATAAAAATTCGTAAATTACAAAGTTTGAGATGTGTTGCCAATAGATATGTGCGTTACTGTAGCACCTAACCGGAGGTATCTGCGGGCATATGGGTCAGCTTCCCCCCCTCCCTAAAAACGGGCCTGAACTCACTTTTTGTAATATATCCTTCATTCATTCACTAATCACCCTTACTTTGCAGAACATGACTGAAGCAACGCCTGTGAACACAACTAGATCTCAATGGAAGCTCCAGCAAAGAATATACCACGTCAAACCATACTGCAAGACAGGCTCGTTCAAGAAAGCGCAGGACCCTTTCCTGCATTGTTTCGAATGTGAAAAAGCCCCATCCAAGAGCAGAATTCAGGAATAGGTGGACCACTCCGAGAAGTATTGGACAGTAAAGATCCTCAATACAGAGAGTAAACACCGTCCAAGTCATTCAGGACGTCTCAGGAAACGTACAGCTGAGCTGGTCGAGAGCGTGAGTGAGTCAGTTCAGCAGAGTCCAAAACTCTCTGTGCGCAAGCGAAGTCAGTTCCTCGCTATATCTCTTAGGATTTGCAGGAGAGTGCTAGTAATGTATGTAATGGCCTATCCATACAAAATACATATGAAACAGACCCTTACAGACTCAGAGAAGGAGTAGAGAAAGGCTATGGTAGTCAAGATACTGGAGATGATTCAGGAAACCCAAACTTTCCTTAACCTCCGTTGGACCACAGATGAAGGTCACTTCCATCTTGATGGAAAGGAAAACTCGAAGACAAATGTCTTCTGGTGGACCTTTAAACCAGATTAAAATTAATGCAATGCATTTATCTTTATATTTGCATGTTAATATTAGTTTGACATATCCTTAATTTAACAAGGAAAATAGGGAACATAAAGACATTTTTAAAACGATCTTCGTAAAAATATAAAAGTTCACAAAAACTGTAGTTATATCACTTTTTAGGGAAAAATGACTAAATACGCAAAAAAGTAAATCAATAAAAAACTTGACGGAAAATTCATAACACCGTGATGTTTAATCTACCCTAGACTTTAAGAGGTCGGAGATGTTATCATTATGAGGGAGGTTATTCGAAAATCCTCAACGGGAAATATGCATTCTATTAACAACTCCTGAGTGAATTTTATTCATTTTTCTTTCTTAATTCCTCTTGGCTATAATGAATAAATATTTTGCTGAATAACTGGGTGGAATAATTTCTTTCATAAATTTAACCTTAGTTCCAGAGTCCTGAAATGTTTTTTATAGATTAGTCGGTGCAGACTTTTCTTAAATCGGACTTCACATAAATCTTTTAAAAGAGAAATATTATTCTCAGAGTACGCTCTTCGGGTTGTTCTCTACCTTGAAAAGTTTTCGTAGATCTTAAAATCATAAAATTTATTTCTAGGACCGTTTTTATCTTCGTTGAAAGTTCTTGCTAATCGCAGAGGTCTCAAAATATTTCATCGTGTTTTCTGAGGGTCCACAAACTTTATTAACAATTGAAGCGAAAGTCAAATATAATGTTCAGTATTTATTCTGAATAACGCAATTATCTGCCCATCTTCTTTGTATCTCTCTTTTCCTTAATTACTTTGATATAGGATGATGCAACATCAGGAGCATTCCTAACTCGAAGACATTCATTCCAGACTAACCAATAGTGATGTTTTTTCTTTAAAATACTAGAATGACGGAGCGGTAATTCTGACCGCTTTTTAAGTTTATAAACCAGTATTAAATATCAGCCGAATTTTTTATCACAATCCAGTCAAATTTCTTGACTTTTATTTTTTATATTCAAAATGGCATTGTAAAAGTATAAAATTATTACAAGAATCAGGTAACCAGCAATAGAGTATACTACCTAGAAAGACTAGGCGGTCAGATTGATCACTGCTTAATATAATCCTATTTTAAAGTGTTCATTTCATTATAGGGAGTGCGCTACAGTTCATAAATCAGTGCACGCTTGTTCCAACATGTTTTGACAAGGTTTGTGTGCTTTGTATATAAACACGCTGCAATTACAGGATTGTGAAGTACGCAATAGACTCTTGTTAAGTGAGGATGCATTCCGATGGAAGGGAGACTCGTCTGATAGAAGAAGGACTTCGACAATTTCTTGTTGACACACCTTACGATGAATCGGAAGGAGAATCTTTTGATAGTGATAAAGAAGAATACATTCCTGAACACAATTTTTCATCAATTTCAGACTAAGAAAATTGAAACATTGCATCAACTACAGAGCAACGTAAGTGTGTGTGATTATTTTATGATACTGTTGGAATGTCATTCGATATACCATTCAAAATAATATGTAGCTATTTACATTTTTATTTATATTATTATTATGGCTGTTGTTATTATTATAATTATTGTGTTATTATATTATTATATTTATATTATTCATAATATTATTATCGTATGTTGCGATGAATATATTTTATTTTGATAAAAATATATCTGAACATAAATATGTGAGGAGATTTTTTATTTACATTTGTTACATATGTATTACTATAAATGACTAATGAATCCTTACGTCTTTATCTACAGATGATAAGGGAATGCCTGAAAGTAATACCACCCTTGAGGAAGAAGTAATGGAAGGAAATACATCAGATGAAGCTCCTTCATCTGCACATGACAAAAATCTAAATGCTCTAGATGGGACCCAGTGGATTGATATCCCTACTGAAGGCTCCGATAGTAGTGGAAAATGCAGTGCACAGAATATTCTTACTGAAGTTCCCGGTCCTTCTGCATAAGCCAAGAGACATGTTGTGTTGAGAGCATGATGAGCGCATTTTTCTTATTCATTGATGATTTCAAATTCGAGAGATAAGATGTACAGAAACAGAAGCTCGCAGAAAATTGAATGATGAATCATGGACCGTAACTAAGGAAGTAATATATCATATGCTGACAATAGTCTACGCCAGAGTATTTATTGCTAAAGGACAACCACTTGCTTTTCTATGGTCAAAGGTTTAAGGCTTTCGTTTCTTCTCCATGACTATGTCAAGAGATATATTCAAGCAACTTCTTCGATTTTTACGTTTTTATTGGATATCCACCAAAAGTCAACGAATTCAATTAGATAAATTTTCTTTTCTTCTAAAATATGAAAAAGATTTATTGAAAATTGCCAATCATGTTATAGACTTGGAGCAGATATAGATGTTGATGAACAGCTTTTCCCCAATCGATCTTCATCCAACTTAATGGGACGACCAGAATGTTTGCCCGCATTAAGATTAAAATGACAGTTTTTGAAACGTGAAAACCACCATTGAGCTGTTCTTTCGGATAAAGCGTTTTCTCCTTACACAGCACAAATATCGCGACGAGCTCTGGCTGCGTTTGCATTGTTCCCGTCTCGATTAAAAATGAATAAGTACAAGTGTCGAAAATGCGCCTTTCTTTCAACTTGACATTCCATTTTGAGGGTACAGAACAAAAATTCAATTAACACAACTTTTATATAAACCGCAATGACTTATTACTCAACTTCAAGACGTAGCCTAAGCAAAGGCCTAATAGTCTACGCTGTTAAGAGACGTAGCCTAACCTTTGCAAATTTTGCTCTCATTATTTATTATTGTTTCTTAATATGTGCACAAATCACGTCAATAAAACCTTAATCAATACAACATTAAAAAAAACGCAAGAACTTATTCCTCAACCTAATAATTTTACCCATTTTCGCTCTATTAAATTCCATGGAATGATTTGTTGCCAAAGTTTTGGACAGGAAAACTTTTGGGTAGGAAATATTCAAGGAAAGGTTTTGGCGCGAAATCTTCCTGGCAGATCTGGCGCACGAGCTAATTATTGCTCCCCTCAAGTATTAACGAGTGGCCACTAACATAAATATTTAGTTTCTTTTATTCTCAAAGTCATTATAACTTTTGCAAGGAGTGAGGTTGGTGGGTGAAATGGATTCTTTGCCTGGTGAGATGTGGGACTGTATGAAATGCGAGGTGGAGTGCAAGGCGGATTATTACGAGTGAGATGAGAGAATGGTGGAATAATGGAACAAAAAGAGAAGTCGAGGCATAGCCGTTATGTATATATATATATATATATATATATATATATATATATATATATATATATATATATATATATATATATATATATATCAGCAGGTAAAGGAAAGCAAGTACTGAATATAACATATATTGCCAACGTTTCGGGTTCTGGACCCATCTTTTGGGCTAGAATATTAAAGATTTCTATAAGAACAATTGCTTAACAATTATGAGAACAATGATAATTAATGGCTTTAGGCTAAAAGTGTACTAGGATGCAAAACCAAAAAATATAAAAATGCAATACAAAGGAAAAAATCTGTATATTCAGGTAACACATAAATAAATTCAAACGAAATTAATAAAGTTACAATTAGAATAAAAGGAAAACCTCAATAAATACACTTAAATTTGTTACCTTATTCGAAGAAAGCTGAGCTGAGTGAATGAATTTGAAAATTTATACTACCAGAAAGATGTGATTTAGTATTAGTTGGTTCTCTGATCTATGAAGTTGTTTGGTCTAGAGAAAACAAAAAAAATGTTAGCTAGTTGGATGTTTAAGTTGTAATTAATTCATGGTGACTAGTTAAAAAAAAATTAAAACGAAATTAATCAGGCAATATATAACGGTGTGGAAGTAGTAGAATGCTTATTTAACTGAGGCTGATTATATTTAATTGAAAGGGACTCAATTATAAGAAGGTCAGGTTTATATTTTGATGCAGATAATATTTTAAATTGATTTTTATCTATAGGTATTTTACATGAATAGGAATGAGATCGGACAACAGAGTTTTCTTTTACGGAGAGATCCATTCCTGTTCTGACCCCACGGTGAGTATCAATGCGAACCTTTAAAGACTTTCCGTACATCCAATGTACGTTTCCAAAGAACATTTAGGACAAGTATATTTATATACTATTCTGGAACGCAAAATGTCAGGAATGGGGTTCTTTACAGTGAACAAAGAACTAATTTTTAAGGGGTTTACAAAAATTAGCCTTAAATTAAAATGCGGATAGAATTTTTTCAAAATATTCGATAATTCCTTCCTAAAAGTATTAGTTTGGTATCCCATAAAAGGGAAAGGAAATGTATAATTTTTTGCGAGGAATGTTATAATTATTTATAGGTTTAAAGACATTATTAAAAAAGTTCCCTATACAATTTATAAAATATGGGGTGGGTAGTTGTTTAATTTAAAAAATGTTTTAAGTTTGATAATTTCCAAATGGAATAGGGTCCAGTTAGAACAGATATTGAAAGCACGGTGAATTAATGTTCTACAAGCATTAACTTTCAATTGATCGTTGCAGAAGCTGTAAAAGTTTAAACCAAGGTTACTAAACGCTGGCTTTTGGCAAACAGAAAGTACTTAGCAACCCTGATTCTTTTCTATTTTTACATCCAAAAACGATAAACTGTTATCTGTTTCTGGTTATATTGTAAATGAAATCTTATGGTGATGTGAGTTTATGAAGTTCTTGAAAGGTTCCGATTGAGCAGAGGTATGGACTAAGGTAAAACTGTCATCTATGTATCTTTTATAGAATTTAGGTTTGACTTCTCAAGGACAATCATTTAAAAATTTAGTTTCCAAATGACACATGAAAATGTTAGCGACGGTTGGTCTAAATGGAGAACTCATGGCCATACCATCGACTTGCTTGTATATGTTTTTATTAAAAGTGAATAAAGAATCTTTAACAGCTAATTTTAGAAGTGTTTTAAAAGAAGATCGAGGAAATCCATACTGTAAACTATTGTGATAAGGAAATAGTTTATCTAAAATTATGTCTATGGTTTCAGTTAATGGAATGTTTGTAAAGAGAGATGAAACGCCATAGCTGACCATAAGCTCATTGGAGCCGAGCTGCTTGAGCTTATCTACAAATTTCTTAGAATTATCAACAGTATATTCATTTCGAGTTAAATCAGAGAGATGAGGAACTAAAAATTTTAGCATTATGTTAACTAGGTGAATTGTAAGCGGTCAGAATAGGTCTTAGACGAATACCAGCTTTATGAGTTTTTGGCAGACCGTATAAAGAACACAATGAAGAACCAGAAGAAAAAAGTGACTGGTAGGTTACTTTGGAAATTAACTTCTGGTTTTGAAGTGACCTGTGTTCTGTTGATTCGGTTCTCTATACTATTGATTAGTTTAAACGGTGTAGTTTTAACCACTTGAAATTTAGATTCATCAGAAATAATTGTTTTCATTTTGTAAAAAGAGTCAGTGCGGTTCATGAGGACAACACCTTTAGATTTATCCGGTCTAGTTAAAAGAAGATCTTGCTTTATACCAAGCTTTTTTTAGAATAATCAAGTCCGATTTCCTTAAAAAAAAGGAAAAGACTGCGTGGATAGATTAACATAAGTGTTATGAGCCAGTTTGTCCAAACGATCTTTAATGAGGTGTGCGTGGCCATAACATGGTTTATTTTTTAAGGAAGTAGAAAGTTTCTTGCCTTTGCGCTCGTGTAGACTAAGACGGAGCCAAATCTAGAAGTGATGTGTCTCGTGTGTGATAGCGGGCCAGTAATAACTTGACCCGGCTGAGCCTGGCGTTAAATACCGGCTTATGATGGGATCAAATCACCTCTAGCCACGGAAAGGATTCTCTCGTGTTTGAGAGACACGTAGATGTCTAAGGGCCACGTGTGACTCCTTGAGCTCTATTCTTTTACAAAAGCAAAGAAGCGTTCATCGTGCGGCAATAATGGGCTTGGTTTTTAAAATTATGGTTTACTATTTAATATTTGAGTTTACTTTCAATGGCAGGGGGATATAAGTGTAACATTAGTTAAAGTGAAGTTGATAAGTGATAGAAAAGAATTAATTTAGGATAAATATTCAAATGTGAAGGTTTGCTTCAGGTTATTATTAAAATTTGGGGAGGTTTAATAGAGGGAACACATAAGGTGAGGACGCCTGTAGTGCAAGTAGAAAGTCTGTGTTAGTTGGTAAAATATTGGGTCAATGAGTGTGGTATTGAACGAAATTATTTTTAAAGTGGATCCTTGTTTAGAATTTCTTTCTGTCACACTTTCTAACTTTTTCATCTTTGGGGTAATGAAGCTTGATTCCTCCCTCCCTAAATAAAAGAGTGAAATTTTATTATTCCTGCAAAGCTAAATCAACGTCTTTTTTTATTTTCAAGGAGACAGTTTGATTTCAAGGAGCCTTATTGATTTCAAAGAGGCTCCTTGATTTGAAGGAATCCTGTATGCTTTCAAATAGGCCTCTTGATCTCAAAGATGTTCCTTGCTTTCAAAGTAGGTTCCTTACTTTCAAGAATGAGGCTTAATTTCAAGAAATCTCTTTACTTTAAAGGGCAGAGGATTTCTCTAAAATTACCAAACAAAAATCCTTCCAAGTATCAACTCTGACCAGTAAATGCGCCTTTCGTTTTTAGGAACGGGGAAATGAGAGAGAGAGTCGCGTATCTTTTCGGTTCTTAGCCATTTAGCTTTTCAATTACGCCACCACTCCCTTTTCTATTTTGGAAGAGGTCTTCTGACCAGAGAATAAAATACACCTAAAAATCAGAATGACAAGCGACACAAGCCAGTAAACAGTAGGGGCAAGCCCTGGTTGGGAGAGGAAGCGCAAGAAGAGTGATACTGCTTTGTTCTGGCACTCCTAAACGAGCAGGGAACCCTTCGTGGCCCAATGGAGACCCACCCCAACCACGTTATGGGAGAATGAACATGGAAACGCCTTCGGCAGCTTCTTCGCCGGAAAGGTTGTAGGAATTAAACGTCTGCTGACTTGTGTGGGATGAAGGTGCAGACCTCATATGCCAGAGCCTGTGTGCCTACAATATGCGACTATCCGTACGCAATCCGTGGATTCTGCTTCTCCTGGGCTTTAACTCGGTAGTTCAAAGTAAAAAAGAATCCAACGCCTTACTGACTTGGAGAGTGCGGTATTCTTCTCTTTGGGGGTGCGGGGGGTCATTCAGATTACGTAAAACATTCATATTTTGATTCATTTTCTTTTATAAATTATGTGAAATCGAAGAATTGCTTAACAAATGAGAAGCAAAAGCTAACCCAATCCTTTAATATCTTATTGTGAAGTTAGTAGAGGTAAAAACGTGCGAAGATAGGGATCTGGAGGAATCTGGGCTGCTCGAGACGGAAATGACGCGCATCTCTCCTGTACTAGATTGAGTTCTTCAACATTGGCAGGTTCAATCGTGGGAGGGAAATTGAGACAAATCAAAACAACGCTCGCGGGGTGTAATAAGGTTCGTTAAATATAACAAATATGAAGTCGCTCAATTTATAAAGTATTAAATGTTTAAATTTACTAATAAAGTCATTTACTATTAGCACCAACATAGCCCCTCCCCCCTCCCCTGGCCCTCATTTAACTATAACAGCCAAACGAAGATTACTAATTTTTCCATTCAATTAAAACGACATAATTGAAGCGACGCTTCGAAATAAACCGACACTTAAAATATATATAAATATAGATTGAACCAAAAATGTACCAGGTACGGGATAACGACTCACCAGGATACGTCCTCCATGGACCGCATATGTTAACCACTATGCATGGATGTTCATAGTCTATCTACATAGAGCCCAGCACCCGTGCCTACACGCCGACTGTGTTTACTACAACTGGCCTATTGTCTGCGCCAACTGAAATCCGCAGTGGAAACTAGAAACAACACTTCTGGATCTGTCAGAGATCAGAAAGAGAGAGGGGGAAGGGGAGGAAGATATGCGCCGCCTCGCCCTTCAATAGAGAAAGAAAACAACATACACCTGAGCGAACCGTTTTGTCTGCGCTAATGGAGTTACGAAATTATGAGACTCCGTGAGACGCCGTGATGAACTGAAATGCCACCATCACAGAAACCTGCGACAATTGTGAAGCACAGAAGCTCCCGTCTGAAGTCGGACAAAGTTCGCCTCAGCGGATTACGAAGCTTCTCGCCCCTGCGCTAAAAAGCTAAGGCTATTTTTGTCTGCCGATGCGTCTGAACCTAGAACCCTGCCCTTCGGATGGAGGGGGAAAACTCCATTCGACTCCCAATAATCCTCCGGCGCCAGAGTTTGAATTCAGTATCCTTCGTCCTTCCTGCCCCGTCAGTACCCAGTGTACTCCCTGCCCCGTTACTATCCTATGTCCACCCCCGTTTTGTACCCGCTATTCGCGTCCTGTTGGACTCTGCACATTTCTCGCAGAATCCCTGAAGCTCTCGGTATTTTCGTGAATTCACGTGAGTCTACCTCGATCCGCTCTCCTGCTCTTCGAACGCAGAGCGCCCAATCTCGATTCGTGTTCCTCGAAAACAAGATTTAATTTCCCCTTGTAATAGTCATTATCCAGAGACTATTGTATGCACTTTGCGCTAAGGCAAATATTACTCACTCGAACAAAGTCTTCGAGATAACAGAAACGCGCAACTCTCCTGTGCAAGTTCTCTCTCTGCCCCTCCCAGCAGTGTAAACCTCATTATCTGCTTAGTTTACGCTCAAGGTCGTTCGAGCGTCCCTCGGTCAATATTGTCCGTTTGTTTGTACGGTGACCGTCCTCATTACGTATCTCCGCCCCCTTTAACTGCTGAAGACCCGTGTAAATCTAGTATGTGTATAGTTCATTCCAAAACTCCTTTCAAACTTGTAAAATAATATTGATTTGCATATTAGTAAAGTTATTTTTGTACTGGTTTTTCTGTTATCCGGCAACTCCAAGATAGTCGACTATTGGCCAACCTTCTTTTAGTTAATTTGCACTCTGCTTATATTGTAAACTTCCTACTCACTCGTAAAGCAGAAATTGTGAAGTTGACTTTATTCTGCGACATCTATATTAAACTGGTGTAAGGTGTTTAGGATTAACCTTCGACATCTATATTAATCTGGTGTAATGTGTACGTGGGTAACCTACGACAGGGTCCTTTCTCAGGTTTCTGGTACCCTACCCGATCAAAACCAGCTAAACAAAAGGTTCACGGATGGATTCTTTTGTTTTTATCCTAAAAAATTATTTATTCTTAAAAAAACTGCCATAAAAACTTAATTAAGGGTTACTATAAGCAAAGATAAAAGCGGCGCATCTCCTCTTTCTCACAGTTCATATTATGATAAGCGCTCAACATGTTATAAACTATCTCCTCTCATCACCCTCTACGGATAGAGGAACTTCACCTCTCTCCATATATGAGCCGCTCTCTGGTCACTCCGTCTATTCTAAGGAGGTGCTCACCCGTAACTCTCTTTTAGCGGTAAATGTGCTGCCCTCTCACCAATAGATAAGGGTTCGGCGGCTTTTGAGGTTTGTCATGTTGATGTGAGCCAAGTCGGCATGCCAGCCCTAGTGATGATCACTAGGCTCTATGAGTCTCCGGTCGGGATAACTAAAAACCTTTGAGGGCAATAGAAGTTGCAGGCCCATTCTGGAACGGAAAGCAACCTAGCAGGGTCTTTGCCCCGGATGGCAGGATCTTCAAAGTTGGCGCACCTTGGCTAGGTTCCAGACACCAAACCAGAGTCTGCCCCTCGCCAACACCCTGGTCAGGCCGGAAGCTCTCCCATGCTCTCACAAAAAGAGAAAACCATGGTGACCGCTTGACAGCGATGATATTTATACCGGAAAAGATCTGGCTAAGGCTGCTCCCTCCCGCCTTGGGTCCTCTTCCGGAGGTAGAGAAGAGAGTTCATTCGCTGCCCTCATCTCAAAAGAAAAAGAGAAGGAATGGTAAGAGGAAATCAAAGAGAACAAGGGATTCCGCTACCGCTTGAGCAAGGACCAGGACAAGCTGGGCAGAGCTGACCTCGAGGTGACTTCGGGTGGGGCCGGGTGGATAACTGGTAGAGAGCCAAAAGTGACCCACTTCTTTGGACTCAAGCATTCCGAAGTGGTCATATTTTGTGCCCTAGGAATACAAGGGTTCACGGGTGAGTGTAAAGCCACACACTAACATGAAAGGAACGGTTACGCGAAAGAACTTTCAGACTACTACTAAGAAGATACCACCGAAGAGCTGCCGACCATGAGGCGGACAAGGTCGGACGTGCGATGAGAAAACAGGGAGGGGCCTAGAGACTCAGCCCTACACTCTTCGTCCGGTACGACTGTCACAAGCTACCCCAGTTAGTGCGTGCCGGGTGGTATCTCTATGGTGTGAAGGCAATCGTGCCACAGCCACGGATGTGCTATTACTGCCCCCATTCAGCCATACGAATCACTCCTGTAGACGTGTAAGGTCTGGGTTACCCAAAGTCTGGGTAAGTGGTTCCACTCCACACATGATAAGTCCAAATTGTGTGGGGCCAAGTGTGTTAATTGAGGAGAGCCGCTCCCGTAATAGGCAGGGCGATGTACCTTCCTGGTAACCGTGCTGAATGGAGTCAACGCCCCCTCCCGCCACAGCTTAGCCTCTTCTCCTTATTTCTGACATACTATCTTCTTGCCTTGCTTCCTCACTCTCGCTACAACAACTCCCGCAACTTTTTCTGGTTGGCATTTAATTTCGCTAGGTAGAAACCACCAGCTTTCTCTCACTTAATCTTCCCGGATTGCGGCTTAGAGGGGAGGGGACAAGCCCCTCAACCTCTGAGCTCCGGTTTAAGGTAATTGGTCTTTGAACAACCTGGCCACTGGGAGGGAGGAGTGATCCCAAATGGCGGCAGCTGGATTTGAAGGCCCCGTGTTCACCACTTGCAGAGCGGGCTACTGCAAGGGGTGATTAGCGTTTGCATCCCGTGAAATAACAGGGTCACCATTCCTACTGGTGGCGTCTATTTAAACTCACCACCGTGTTCTTTTTCTCCTAGGGCTAAGGGTACAGGGGACTCCCCTGGGAGACTTAATATCTTCTACAGCAGCGTTCGATGCTTTGCTTTTACAGGGGACTACCAGAAAAGCACGCAATTGGCCCAATATTGACCGATTCCGGTGGGAGCGGCTCGATTGAACCGCCCATATCGCAGGACGGTTAGATCCCCGCACAGGAGACGGTATGGTTTTAAATATTCTTCGAGGGTCATTTTAGAACTGCCTTATTTTTCTTCAATTCTCAAATCTTTTCCCAAAGGAAACGAGACACTCTTCAAGATCTGCTGGATGTTTAGTTGGGTAAGCAAGGCCTCATAAAGCTGTATTTTTTTTCCCTTCGCTGCAGGGAGAGAATGAGAAGATCCACTTTTACCGTCGTTATCAGCTACTTTTTCCTTGGCAGTCATGTTACCCAGTTTGCATGATAGAAATGACTCATAGCAAACATCGGAGCCAATTTTAGAGTTATCTGCTCTATTAGTGACTCTGGATCAGTGATAAGGAAAAATGCAATGTACGCATCGAAGCTAGGCAGGTAGCATGCAGTGTGAAGGTGGCTACTCATTGATATACTAAACGTATGACTCTATTTCAACCACTTTTGTCTTATAAGAAGATACATTATCTCTGCCAGTGTAACGAAAATACAAACTCTGTTCCACACATTCCATTTCTCTCGATTACATCTTCGTTCGCTCTGGAGGTCGTTTCCTTTAGTCGTTCAATGTTTTTTTTTCACCCACTCACATCTAACGTCACTCTCTTTGACCATCTGGTCCCTGCGAGTTACTCCACTAGCAAATTCTAAAGCTGGTCGTTGACATCTTGATTTATCATCCTATAATTCTCTCAATGATTTCTTCCGACTCCTTTGAAAACTGCACGTTTTTCACAGTCAAGTCTTTACGCCACTCCGTTCACAAAATCTTTTAGAAAAAAAAATCTCCGTGAGTGAAAGGCGTAAATTTTTCTATGCCTTACTTCAGTATTAACGCTTGCGTATATGTCAATATGTATGCGATTTTATGTACATATGTGCCATCGATTGCGTCTCGATTTCTTACCGTGTCCAAATTTACCGTCTTGTTGTTCCTGACCACTTTTAGTTAATCTTTTTTCCTGCGAAAAGTCACAGTTAAGAGTAATTCAATGTTTTATTCAGTCAACTCGATTGTTCTTCCCCCCATTATGGAATTGCCTCATCAAATATCTTCAGGGAGAGACGCTTTCAATGGTCTTAACCTATTTAGACCGTTACTGAATAGGATTAGAACGTTAAAAAAATCTTGGAGGTTCTGGAAAGTAGCAGGCTCTCTGGCAATCGCTGCCTGCAGGTGGGTATACAGGAGGTTAACCCGAGCGAGTTAAGGGCGCCAAGAATTAAACCATATAAATAAGGTAAGTGGGCACAGCAGAAGCTGTCCGCACTGATACACTCGATCCCGCTTCTTTTGTTCACAACTACGTTTGTTTATTTGGTTCGATTATTTCTACCCGTCGGCGGCGGTACCCTGCGCGTGTACGCAGCGTAAGTAGTCTCCTATTTAGGTTACCTTGGATTTTGCCTTTCCCAAATTTTCACATCCCCAAAACAGGAGTCTTTTCACAAACAATGTTAGAGTAATATTATTTTTATAACGTTCTATTTACACAAATATTTCGGGAGGGATACACTCCCGTCAAAAACAAGAGAACTAAATATCCTAACCTATTAGTGCATAGCTTCCGGAAAAATAGACGCTAGAAAAATATTCACCACAAAACAAGTTTGGTATTAATTATTTATATTTTGTTTCAGTTTACCCATAATACAATTCTCTATCACCTTTTCAATTAATAATGTAAGCAAAATATATTTTCTTTAAAATAAATCAGTTTACTTTAAAGAAGTCGTCTAGAAGTGTGTTGCCTCCCGATCATGATAAGTAAATTACTATTATTTTACATGTAAATTTATTATAATTGCTTCTTTCTTTTATATATTTAGAAGAAAAGTTAATTATCGGTGAAGTCATAGATTTATATAGATATTGATAAACATACATTTCACAGAGGATAATATTATAGTGTTCAGAAAAACGAACGCTATGCAGTCAGACTACATTTTTTTCATATGCTCCATATTTGTATAATATAAATAACTATTCCCATATAGATAGCCGGTTGGATAAACTGGTTTATATGTATTTTTGTCTATTTTTTATTTAGTTATTTATATTTAAAATTTAGTTCATGCTTTTCTATGCTTGTCATTGCTTGAAGACGAGGATGAAGATAATATAGAATCTGGTGACATTATTCTTCATGTTCATTAACTAGAAATAAATTGTCTAACGATGAAGATTTAGATCTGTCTGATGATGAAGCTACTGGAGATATAAATCACCTTGGCCAAACATTGTTGAATACGAAGTGTGATTTTATACCCGATAAACATTGCGAAACTAAAGCTGAAAACATAGCTGATAGTTCAAGTGAAGGTAGCGAAAAATGAAAGTAAGTCAAATAAACTAGATTAAAGAGGTTCCCTTTTTGGAGATTTTACGAGTATTCTTCTTAACCATCAACTCAGAGTTTACCTGAGGATATAATTTCAGCAAATAATGAATTAGAACTATTAAAATTGTTTTGCAGAGATCATTTTATTGAGTAAATAGTTAAACAAGCAAAGATTTTCTGCTCAGCAAAGAAATGTCAAATTGGATTTGAACACTAATGAACTATGAGTAGTATTGGGGGGGGTTAATTCTCTCGAGTTATGCCAAAGATCCAAATAAAAGACTCGATTGGTCTAGGGGATCTGATAGTCCTAGAATCTTGTCCGAATGGTATTCGATGTAACAGATTTGAAATAATATTGCATCACATTCATTTTAATGACAACCATAAAATGGATTCAACCGACGGTTTATATAAGATAAGACCATTGATTGATCACCTAAGCAATCGATTTCTTGAATTAGGAGTTTTAGAAGAAAATCTTTGAATTGATGAAAGCTTTATGCCAAACAATTGATAAAGCGGAAGCCAATAAGATTTGGCCTTATAAACTGGTCAGTCTGATCATCTACAGGATATATGCATTCATTTGATATCTACATTGGAAAACAAAAAAGTAAAAATAGAGTAGCGATTTTAAATTAGATGCGTAGTTGATAGGTTGATAAATAAAACGAATATTCCTAAAATTTCTGGTTACAAGCTATATTATGATAATTACTTTACATTTTATAGGTTATTAAAACATGTATCAAATTCAGGTATATGTGCATCTGGTACTGCTAGGTAAAATAGATTGAAGAACTGTCCTCTTCCTATTAAAGCTGTATTTACAAAGAAACCAAAAGGTACTATAGAAATCACTCGATCTGATTCTGTAGTCGCAATAAAATATAGGAATAATAATGTTCTGACACTTCCTTCAAAATTTGAGTCTATCAGAAATTGAAACAACAGAAAGATTTTCAAAGGAGACAAAAGGTTATAGTTCACATCCTCAACCAGTAGCAAAAAGAATTATAATTCTTACATGGGTGGTGTTGACCAATTGGACCAGTGAGTTTCTATTTACAGGACAAGAATGAGACTTAAAAAATGATGGTTGCCCATATTTATTTGATGTTTCAATAGTTAAGTCCTTGATTTTATGGAAAAGGCCAAGAAAGACAATATTACTCTTCTGAATTTTCAAAGAAATTTAGCTGTAACTATTTTGATATTACATGGCACTGTATCGATACAAGCAAAAAGAGCTCCTCAAGTTAAGACTGGAGTTAAATATCATGGTTTGATGCAAAGCTTGAACACAAGGAGATGCGCCAATTGTCCAGGAAAAGCAGCATTTACTTGTGTTAAGTAGGATGTGGTACTGCATCCTAAGTGCCATTTTAGTTATCACACAAAAGACTAAATATACATGTTTAAAAGCAATAAAATTGCCTTTTTCCACTGCTAAATTCTGTTGGGTACTAATTTGAGTCTAAGAAAATTTAAATTTTCTATCTCTGTCCTTATATTGCATAGCGTCCTGTTTTCTGGACACTTTATATCTCAACATATAAAATCAGGAAAATCATAAGATTTTGTACAAATACTCCCCTTAACGTATCTAGAAATATATAAAAAATATTAAACTTTTATCTCAAAAATTGTACTTTATGCACTAATGGGTTAATCTATATTTTACTTGAAAATATTCGTCTGCGAGTGTCTAAGGTTCATTCCATAAAGCAGCTGCTAAAATGTGTATTTAAAGAAAGGATTTATCTAAAACTGAGAATGGTCTGTATAAAAGAAGCCTTAACCAGAAAATTTCACAATTCTCTCTTAGAAAACAGGAGAAAATACTTATAATAGGTACGCAGGTAGCTTGTTCTGAAAGACTTGACCACATCTTCGACCGCAGGACTTCACTGATTTGTTGTATTGTTCGGGTGTGATTTTATTCACTTTCCTTCGATTCTTTGCGATACATCCTTAACATTAGGCGGTTTTTGAGCAATAAATTACTATCGGGCTCAAATCAGGGCTCTGCGCAGGTCGCTTCCTCACGTCGATATTTTTAGCTTCCAAGAATGGCTTCATCGTCTTTGCTGTGTGGAGCGAAACTCTGTTCTGCATAAAAACAGGCTCACATACTCTCAATGTTTGGAGAATAGGCATCACATTTTGTATACTACATCGTTTACTTTACCCAGTGAAAAAATAGAGAACAAACTGCAGAGCTTAAAAGCATCTTCCACACCATAATGCTGACAATTTCAAATTTTATCGTTTATTCATGCATTTAAGATGATGTTTTTATTTCATTCATGCTGCTTATCTCTGATTGAAGGAATTAAATTTGCTTTCCTCGCTGAGAAAACAAGTTTTTCCAATTTACAGTTTGCCACACAACATAAATATTAGCGAAGGACAACCTAGCTGTTTTATTTTTAGTCACATGCGGTCTGTCCGTTGGTCCCCGTTTTGCTTTTTATTTTTTGGTAAAAACATTAAGAATATTTGGTCGATTTTAAAAAAAATTTAAACACTTATGTTGTTTCATATTTTATTTAGAATAATATAATTGCAAAGGTCCTCCCAATGCTAGCCGGGGAATTATTTGTCAAAAAGCTAATAACTAGTTAATTCGGCTGATTCCAACGAAATATGAAAGCCTTACGTTGTTTTGCATTTTCTTTCGAATGAATAGCCATGGTCATCCTTAGGTTACTCATGGAATTATTATAAGATCTAAAGGTAATAAATCAGAATAAGTGAGGACACGCTAATTTGGTGAGCAAACCTTGTTTTTACTTATGAGTGTTTTTCGGTATTGGAGCTTGTTGTGAGTCTCACTTATCCCAAGTGACGTGAAGCAGTGTGGTGAAAACATACGAGTACATGTTCATGTTCTGGGTGAAATGAGGTAAAATACAAGCTGCTTTTTCAAACCGGGCCTTCATCGACATCTTTCGGATCATTCGATGTCACCTGAGTCGTTTTTCTAAGGCGACACGTTTTCTTCGTCGGACCATATGGTATTTCATGCCCATGAAGCTTTATTACCAGTTATATCCAATTATGACCGATTACACTCTGAAAATGTCAGAAATAGCATTCCTTCACTCTTCCACTTGATAATCTAGTTTTTGAAACATTTGGCGAACTTATCCTGATAAATAAGTTATACTACACAATACATGTGTAACACTGGTATGAAATGTAGGCAGGTTCATATGTGCGCATCATTTCCCACAGATACGGAAGCTAGTAAAAAGAATTCAGGGCAAGTTTTTGCCGGACTCGTCTCCCGTTCTCCAGGGGAATGGGAGTGCAATCTCTGCCCAGCGTCCGTGGAGGAGTCCTTCGCGACTTTTTTCTCCGCATTCTTTAGCCGCGATTCTACTCTGCCAGCATTCAATTCACGTCGTGATGTCGCGGAAGGCCGCCAACTGGACTTTTTCCTACCGAGGCGGATAACCTTTAAACAACAAGTTCACATCAGTAAGTTGCATTCTGCTCTCGCTGCCTCCACGGACGTCGCCCCTGGTCCGGACGAAGTCTGCTACGACATGCTTCGACACCTGGTTAAGCAAGACATCGTCTTTCTGTTAGATTTGCTCAGCAAGATCTGGATAGAGGGTATCAACCCACTCTCCTAGCGAATCGCTACCTTGCTTGCTTTTGAAAAACCGGAGAGAGATCACCCTACCCAGGCTGGTTTTTGATCAATATCTCTAACGTTGGGTGACTGCAGTTTGATGGAGAAATTGAGAAAAGGTTAGATTAGCCTTTTTTATGGACATTAGAGGCCACCTCTCTTCTATACAGTGTGGCTACCGCAAGCTCTACTCGATATTCGATGCTCTGATCCGAATGTATAATGCTTTCTGCGAGTCCTTCCTTTGTAGACAGCAATCCTCACGGTTACTTTTCGATCTGAAAAAGGTCTATGATACCGAATGGTGATAAGGTATCATAGAGACTCTCCACAGGATGGGGGCTAGGGGCCGCCTCCAAATCTTCATATCTGAAGTTTTGCGAGAGCGTCGCTTCCGCATACGGGTGAGGGAGCCGTCTCTGGCCCAATAGAGCTGGAAAAGGCTGTCCCGCAGGGAAGTGTCCTAACTGTCACCCTATTTTCACAGAGAATCGACGGCATAACCTCTGTGCGGCCGAGAAATGGTCTCACTACGATCTAGGTGGATGAACTTTCGATCTCTTTGGCGCGGCCCAGGGCCCAGATGACAACTCTGGAGCGTAGACACCAACAGGCATTGAAACCCGTCTCTCTCTATGTTGAAGTGCACATGCTTCGGTTTTCCTTGGCCGAGACTAAAGAGGTGCCGTTCTGCTATCAATCATGGTTCCACCCTGACCCAGACTTGTTTTACAATGGAGCTCGTCTGGAAATGGAGGATAGGCACCGATTCCTTGGTCTTGTATTTGACCGACGCCTGTCCTGAGAGGCTTATATTCGCAGCCTTAGACCCTCTTGTACCTGCGCCATTGAAATTCTTCGTTCCATGAAGTTTAGTGCCTTGGGCGCTTATAGGGCTACTGACTTACCTTTGTATTGATCCTTTGTTCATTCGATGCTCGTAAAGAATTCAAGTTTTATGCCTTTCCACCCCAGCTTATATTGCAGAATTGGGACTCGATTTATCACTGCCCCATTGAGAGCATACTTGTCGATGCTGGTGAGATGCCACTCTCTCGACGCCATGTACAGTGCATTATTCGCCTGTACGCGCGAGTCCGGTGCGTTCCTCACTCGCCAACCACTCTCACTGCATCCGCAGCTGATATTGACTGTGCCTATGCCGCTGAGAGACGCCAGTCATAGCCCAAACTCTTTTTTGATAACTTGGCATAGCTCTCGCGCCACTGGCCTGCCTTGTTTTTCCAAGGACGCCACCGTTGAGGGAATGATCTTTGAATATTTGTCGCCATACCTCTGGTCCCAAAGCTTCTACAGGGCCGTAAGTATTGTTTTTTTCATTTTTAGGGAACACTTCGTGTCAAGCTGAAACCGTGCCATTGTATACGTATGGCCTTAAGTCCCAAGAGGGATTCAGCTTTAACGCCGTATTCCCTCTGTTTGAAGTAAGCAGGGATCCGCCAGGCGCTGCGTCTCTCTTCATGGCCAAGCTATTTTTAATACACGGCTCGGTACGGGTGATAACGTGACGTGCCAGGCTCGGTGACTGAAGTGTGATTTATAGTCACTCACTAAGCATTGGAATCTCCGCATCATCTGGTTCATGATAACCGTAACCCCACGTTTTGAGCGAGCCAAGCGGATGTCGAGATTATCTTCTGCTGAATTTCTCGACATGTAGGATTTGCGGCGAATTAACGTGCTGATGAGGGCGCCAAATAGCGGCGAAGACTGGTCAACCAGACAAGCGTTTCGCTCTTATTTTAATCAATTACATGGCAAGAATACAGTCACCCCTCCTGGCGGCCGGGCAAGGAAGATGGGAGACGGTGGAGGGGAACTTAAAATTAAATGATATTGCGCCAGGACTGTTCCCATTGACCTACCCCACAATGTCACGACGATTTCAGGTTGCTTTATGTCGTCTCCAAATTGGACACACTCACAGGACGCACCGCCATGTAATGAAACACTCGCTTGCGCCCTTTTGAGAGGCCTGCGTTGTCCCCACTGTTTGGCACATTCTAGTCGCATGTTTTAGTCAGGATCGGCTTTTCGTACGTTAACTGTCTTGGTACCGGGATGAACGTTGTCGCAACCGACGGCCAAGCGCGGTTCCTTCTTGTTGCTTTTTTGTTGTTAATATCTTTTCAGCCCTTGTCCTTTTTTATTGATGGTAGTTGTTATTTCAATATTTTGTTTTTTTTAACTAGCCTAGTAGGCCCTTTTGGCCTAGTAGGCAGTCGCCAGATACACTCCTACCCCTTCCCCCCAAAGCCTACATCCTTTCCTCAAATACGGATTAATTTGTGTTCATAATTCTTTTGAAGCGTTCTTCTATGAGACAAAACATGGAATCTCTAAGAGGCAATTTTCACAGAATATTTTGTCGAATTTTCAGGGGAAATGAACGAATATTTATAAGATAATGTAGGTTAGGTTAGTTTTTTACTAGTTTTGGACGGTACTGTGGTAATCATAGTATTTAAGCTTATTTAAAGAGATTTGCTTCTCACTCTTTGTTAGCTGAAGCTTTTCCCTCTTCTTGTTCTATTTTCTATCTCTTTCATTTTCCTGCTACACACTCCCGTTTATTTCTTAACCTAGCTAAAATTCCACGTTGTTAATGAGAGTATTTTGCTTTCTTTTCTCAAAAATAACCCTGCATATTCTTTTCTTCTACTTTCCACCTCAGCCTCTCTCATCATTTCCAGGATACCTACAAACCTATATCTTCTGCAATCTCTCATTTCTTTTCCCTCTAATATTTTCACCGGTCCCTCTTCGGCGTTTTTTCTATTTCTTTATTTTTAAATATCTTACGCTCCCCCTCCTATTTGGCTTCTAGTTAAACTCCTCTTATTGATTTCTTTTCTTCTCTACCTTTCCTCGTTTGCCTCCCTTCCACAATAGCTGAGTTTCGCGCCGTTTCATCCCACAAAGAACTCAAGATTTGAGCGCTCGTGAACCAGATTTTAATAAATGCTTTATTCGCCCGAGTCAGAAGATGCCCTCCACCCCCACCTCGTAGGCATTCTTTGAGAGTCTCTTTTAACTAACGCTCATCTTTATTACTTCGGTAGAAAGCCAAGAAGCATCGGATTTTCCATTACTTTTAAACTTGGCTTTTGAGAACAGCGCATTTAGGAGGAACGATATAGGAATATGTTGCAATTTAAATGCATGGAATGGCACTAAGGTAAATATTAGTTAGCTTTATACCGGGAGTTTATGATTATTATGAAATACGCGTAAATAAAGTGATATAAGCCTTTGGTAGTGCTTTATATGCATTTTATGATATTAATGGTTTATTGGTAGGTTTTATCGGGGCGTAAATTCAACTACAAACCAATGTGATTCTGAGAACAGAGGTAAATAAACACCCACTTAATAACCTTTATTTTAAATTAGAAGAATGAAATGTATTTTAAACAATGAAAGTACATTATTTATACCTTGTGTACTTTCCTTTAGCGGTCTTTACAGCTACAATTCGCTTAGGCATACAAATGATAAGTTTTTGTGGTATTTCAGGACATGTTTAGCTTATGATATTTAGCAATTCTTACTATTTTTTTACTTTTTCCTTAACGTCTTGTCTAGTATTATCCATACATGTTTAAATGGGTTCGTGTCATCGGGTAGTATAAGCCAAGGAAGTAGTTTGATGACGCTATGGTCTTCCCATTCATTTGTCTTTAGTTTGTAGTATCATAGGGATTATTGCCATGTTCAAGGAATAAACAAATGTCTTTGTTGAAATCACCTTTTGCAAAAACAGGTAGAAGTCCTTTAAGATGTGAATGCATTTCTCAGAGTTGATCTTGCTAACACACTCAACCAACTTTGATATTCCATTATTCCAAATTGCTCCTTACACCATGACCGAAAAATCACCATGTTTCACCTTTGGTTATAACCTATTTATGTCAAACCTCAACATGAGTAATCAACACCAGTTACTCGCCCCCTCTCTCAAAATTAGGTAAAACTTTATTCCCCAGAAATAATTATGTTGAGCCTGAATTCCAAAGGCTGGTCCTTTATTTCTTCAGCCCATTCATTCCTAGCTACGAATCCATAATATGCAGGAGATTGCAATTAATCATCTTCAGAGGCTGATTTGGAATCTTACTTCCACGTGAGAAGCTTTTAACTAAAGGTAGTTCTCAATCGTTCTTCGTAGAGCACGAAGATATCTTTCAGAAGCTCTTGGTCGCGACTCTAGTGGTTTTACCCTTTTCTTTAAATTGTAACATAAGAAATAAAGGGTTATCAAAGATTCCTAGCAATTTGTCTTTACGAAATAAAGGGTTATCAAAGATTCCTAGCAATTTGTCTTTACGACAGTTCACCCTCAGTGTGATCAATAATCCATCCTCTTTTAAAATCTCAATTATTTCATTGAAATTTTCGTTTCTAGAAATGAAGAATATCACAATATTAAATTCAGAATGATGAAAAAAGTAGTTATAATATGGCAAAAATTCAGAATCAAAACATTTGATTAAGAAACTGTGGTTGTATGTTTCTGTATGTATCACTGTTGAATATCGTTTTCAGTGCTAAAACTATTTGTGTGATTTTATGGAAATTTTGGGGGGGAGGGGGAGGAACCAAATATTTCTTTGGCTTAACTAGATTGACAGTTTGTTGTTGTTGTTGTTTTTTTTTTGAGATAATGAAACCACTATATTAGAAAAATACCTCACTCAGCCTTCTCAACCCTTTTTATTTTCATGATATACATTCGATACCGAACTGCTGTTAAGTATTTGATCATCTAATTCTTAATATTAAATTATGGAATAAATGCTAGGATGATCTGAAAATGTATTAGAAGCAATCGCGATCTTGTTACACAGCCCTAACAAATTGGGTCTTGATAAGGAGAAGAGAAAGAATGATATGTTCTCATTGAACCAATTGTTCATTAATGGTATTCATGGCCCCTACTGGTTATGATCACTCTGAAATGTCTTGCACTCTATTAAAAGTGCTCTCACCTTTCTCTAACCTCATTCAAGAAATAAAAGAAGGCTATTTTCTGTATCTAATTTGTTGTCCATGCAAGATATTCAACCTCTAAGGTCAACACAAATGGCTGACTGATGCTTATAACAGCGGCATTTCTGTTAGACCAGTTTGTCATTTTCACAACTATTTTGAAGTTTGTTTATTGATAAATTAGTACTGATGTATAGCGGAAAGCAGTATGCATTAAAGCAGATCTCTAGTTTCTGGTTGATGGTTTAAAAAATCTGCAAATTTTGTGTTTATATTTTGGTGTTCTCTATTGGAGAAGAATTGAACATGTTATTATACTATAAAAGTTCTTCATTCTGGGACAAGTAAGGAATAAAACCCTCCTCTGTTAGGGATAGGCTGTCATCATAGTTTAAGGCGATAGACGGTTCATTTCCTTTAGCCTGGCTGCTAAAATTTCAGCCGCTGCTTTGAATTAGGAAGAGTTTCCAGAAAGTTCTAAAGCCTCCCGTATCCTTAATTCCAATGAGTCTTCTGGAAGATTTTACCTCCGCCACCTGACTCGAAACACAAAGTAGTAACCATTGTGGGGGTATTGTGGTTCTCTCCACGCCATTGTCACACTAGATTATATTTTTCTACTTTGATCCAGGAAGTGGAAAAATAAACAATCTATACAGGATTTATAGACCTTATGGGGAGCCAATCTCGGCCTCAAAGCTGCCCTTGAATCTAAGCAAGATTGTCTTGTTTTACAAAGTTAGTGACACCTTTTGCTTCTGTATCGTAAAGTAAGCAAACTTTAAATAATAATATATGAGTAAAATTTATAAACCAAACTCAATTTAAAGAATAACATATTTTTATTGGAATCCCTTCTCTAAAAACTAATGCCATTTAATATTCAGCCCCTCCTCTTTGCCATACAAATAAACTTGAGCATGTATCTTTGGAAACTGAAAATCTTTTGGAGACGCTGGTGTGGTGGTTGAGAACCAGGCTTAAAGGTGATCACCTCCAAATGATTTTATCGAAAGGTAATCTCATCGAAGAACAATAGAAATCATAAAACCCCAAACTCACAAAACTCGAAAGTCAGAAGTTACCGAGAATTGTCAAGAACCAGAATAACACTTGGAAGCGAAGGCATCGTCGAGATTCGAATAATCCTTGACAAGTCGAAACTACTGAAGCTCAAAGTAATGAGTATATTGCGTAAAGAGGCACCGCAATATATCAAAGGAAAAATCATGTATATTTAGATAAGTTCTCGTTCCAGTCACTTCCACCCGAGGATACGTTACATTTTGAAGCGTTGCTCTTCATAACGAAGTTTGACAGTGGTTCCTCGAAGATTTGTGGGGCATTTGTTTTGTAACAATAGCAATTCTATATGAATATGTTAAGAAATCGGATAGGAAGACCAAATTTTCCTTAGGTATATCTATGCCGGATTGGAACATCAAATTCCAAGATGAGAGCTAACTTATACACAGAGCTACGATTGCTTAAAAGTTGCTTGTTAAATACGACGAGGTCAAAAACTGTTATTGTTCACTCCAATCGACACTGAGTATTATCGAATGTAGTTTCCTTCTCGAAATTTACTTATAATGATAGAAAAGTCTCTTGGAATGCCTCAACCCTCCTAAAGAGGGTTGAGACATCCCAAGAGACTTTTTCAGCGGAATAAAATTTTTTAATATATTTCAACTACTATATATATATATATATATATATATTTTGTATATATTAGGGTGGATAGAAAAAGGGGGGTTTTGCAAATATTTTGAAATTCATTTTTCCACCCTGATTTTCTGATGGCCACAACATTAAAAACTATTGTGTCTAAATTTCAGACCTATAAATTAATATTTTCGGGTTCCTCAACGCAATTGAATTTAAAAAAAAGAAGCAAAAATCTCGAAAAATTCTGTCTATTTGTTTTCAAACTTTAAGTTGTTACATCAACATTCATGTCCTATATGGCTACATTATTTCCATGAAACATTACAATCAATACTTCTACTTGCATTTTATTCGATAAAATTAATCTATATACTACTCGATAAGTTTTCCCTCCTTGTTTCCGTTTGTTTCCATGCAATCTGTAGATTTTTATCAGCATCACTCTGAAATATGTAGAAGAAATTAAACATTTAGAAGTCGAATATTTAAATTTTCACTATTATTCCCATTTACTTTGATTTTTATATTTTTCATTACGAAGTTCTTATTGATATTAAATGGGGGTATTTTTCTCCTGGACTCAATTCTACTCACTAAATAGTCGTCCTGTTTGTCTTCTCCACAAACTAGTAGTAATGCTTTTGTGACCAGTTTGATGCATCTCTCAACCGCTTGTGTGTGACAAGGAAACTTCACAATATACAATTTAGGTTGTTGACGGATAAATTCTTCAAATTCATCATCAGAGAGCGTCTTCGTCAGCGGAGGTACGGTCACAACTGTCTGCTGCCAATTAATAAGGTAAATGTAGTCGTCAGCTTGAAGTTTTGATCTGGGATCTTGAAGGTGCGTATTGATTTCCCTTTATAATCATTTTGTGCTTTCATAATTCTTCTCTATGTGAGTTCCGGATATGATTTCTTTCTTTTTCAAGCATACAGAGAAGAAGGATTTCCCCATGTACAAAGTAAGCATTCCTTTAAATCACTGGGGCAACTATATATTTAATCTGTTGTTCATCCCTTGTAGGGATTGCACTGTCTTGAAAAGGTTAGGTGATCCATTTTTGCGAAGAAGAGTTAGCTTTTATTTTAAACGGACATGGTGCATACACCTTCATGATAAACAAGACAATGGATTTCAGCGTGTCAAAAGGGTCGGAAATCGAGCATAATAAAAGAAGTATCCGATATGCCGGTGTAAGCCATCGTGCATACGACATTTTTCCAGGACTCTTACGAGCCTTTTAGCAGATTATTGACCTAGTGAGATAGATAGAAGGATATCAAACATTTCCTTTTGATCGGTGCTCAAATTTCCTTTGTTAGCAGAGGGCAAGTTAGTTGGAATTGGCTCAAATTCAACAACACTTAGAGTCTCAAATTTATCCAGTTGTTTCCCTATAGGTCCGCCAAACCCACGAGGCCCCGTTATTTTCCCCTCCAAATAGTCGATGAGATGGCGCAATGGAAGCTCATTTGCATGGAGCTGGCAAATAAACTAATGCAGTAGTCTATTTAGTTTTCCTTCTAACATTCTGATCACATCAATTTTTGTTCCTGTATTCACTGCCGTTCTATCGCTTCCCACAGCAACGAGTTCATCAGTTGCGATGTTATTTGCTTCTAGATACAAGAATATTGGGTCGCATATAGCTTTTGCAGAACCTGTCTTCATTGTCGGGTCTCTAAGTTATTCTGAACCAGGTTCTTTTAACATAGAGATGTGCTCTTCCATTATCTTCTTTTGATGAGTTCCCTCCCTCGTGTCAACAACAAATGTGCTATCTTTTCTACCATTAAAAATAAATAGAATATAATGGCATATTCAATCTAATTTCTTGCTGTAATGTGATACGTTCTTTGACATGCTCTCTTCTAACTTTTTACCTCTCAATTACTAGAGAAGTTTCTTTGCCTTTAATTGACGATAAGTACTTAAGGATTTAACTTGTTATTTAAGATGCAGATCGATCATACACAATAGTGCGATCACATGCCAACGCAAATTCTGTCTATTTTATTCGTTTAGATGGAGTCTAGGATGAAAATTCTTTGTTTACTTCTCTGCGTTTCATGTATGAAGGAAGCTCATAGTCCCTTGGGGCTGTCTGGGGGTGCAAGTGCATCTTCGTTTACGCGCCACTGGTAGATTTTTGGTTCTAGTGGGGGTAGGGACAGTAAACATCTCTCTCTGACATCTCTTTCTCGCTCTAGATGGAGCTCCTGAAGGAAGTGACATCAGACTAATTTAGGATGATTACACAGTTTAATTTTCAATAGGACCCAAATACAAAAGGGATGGTGCCGCGTACTCTAAACAAAATAAGTCAAATAAAGGGGACTCGGTAAATGCCCGGTATTCCTATTACAGAACAACATAAAGCAAAAAACTAATAGTATTAATTATACAATAAGACAGGAATAGTTATCAATAACCGGGGTCAACATAGTCTCGATAACCAGGGGCTTACATACAAGGATATTAAAAAAAGTGCAACAATGCAAAAATGGTACATACGAACAGGGTAACTCATCCAATATATATCTACAATAATAAAAAGAAGTTAATGGTGCATATTCTTATAAGGTATTACACAAAACTACAAGAATTATGCAGGAATATATACAAAAGTAATTCATTTAAGCTAACAATTCATTAACTGGAACTTACTTAGGATTTGTGCTTAAGTTTGACGACTTCTTCACTATGACAACCGGGGGCAATACTCCGTCTCCGAGGGCTCTATAATACCCATCTTCAATAGCTTGTCTACCTCCTTATTGAACGCTTTTCCAAAGTGAATATGGAGCGGTTACGGATTCGAACGATGAGTTTCCTGGGGGGGAAGCCAAATATTGTGCTTGAACTTGGTAGCACAACCAGAGGTATCCCAGATTACATCAGTTAATTCTCTAAGTAGCGAAAGCTGCTGGCTTATACGCAAATTGGTTGATTGGGAATCAAGAGTATCTGGCAAGACGTGAAGAGGATATTCCGCCTCTCGGTCCACGCAGGCGACTTGTACCCTGACCAAGCGGTCAAGCGAGTAGCTGTACTCCAAGGCGGATTCTTCGTCCAGGGCCACAAGCTGTTTGGCACAAGCGCGTCGATGGTACTTTTAAGCATGTTGATGTGGAATAGCTTAGTGCCAGATGGGGTTTGGATCAAGTAATCAACAGTACCGCGTCTCTCGTTCACTGGGAAGGGGTCTTTAAATTGGCTAAACGTTTGTTGTTCTCCTTGGGGAGTAGTAAAAGGACTTCGTCACTAGGTTTAAATTTCCGTTCTTGGGACTTACAGTCAAAGTAGATGTTATACTTGCCCAAGTTTCTCTCGGCGTTTTGATGCGCGATCTGTTCGCACTTTTGTAACCCCTGCCTCAGGTCTAGGAGGTAAGCGTAGGAGGATTGTATCTCCTGATCTAATTTAAAAATTGGAGGAGAGCTCCTTTAGAATGCTAAGGGGACCTCTAACATTACCGCGATACAGAAGCTCAAATAGGGCAAAACCTACGGTGCGATGGGGAATTTCCCGTTATGAGAAAAGGGCTACCAGCAAGAAACGGTGCCATTCTTGGGGTTTTCCGTGCACAGTTTCTTCATGATGGATTTTAGGGAGATTTTGAGCCCCTCCTACATCCCGTTACCAGCTGGGTGAAAATAAATAGTAAAAAGGGAGTTATCATCAGGACCTTGACAACGTACTCCATCAGTTGAGCTGTGAATTGGCGGCCAGGATCAGACAGGATTTGTTGGGTAATCCGATGCAGGAGAAGATGGAGATTAGCGTTCAGGGCAGGAGATTGTGTTAATATTGTTCAACGGCACAACCTCGGGAAATCGGGTGGCAAATTCCACTAAAGTAAGAACGTAACTGTGCACTTCACTTGACGGGGAGTGTATCGGACCGATGAGATCAATCGCAGCACGGCAAAAAAGCTCTAAGATTAGGGGTCCTCTCTGCAACATAGCTGGCTTAATTCGCCCTTTGACAGCACTCCTTTGGCAGATATCGCGAGACCTACAGTAGCAAATATTTCTTTTTGGGGGCGCCGGGCAAATAAAAATATTTTATGATCTTTTGGATGGTCTTCTTGTGGCTAAAATGGCCTGAAAATAGGCTGTCATGGGCAGTAGTTAAAATGAGACCAACGCGAGAACGCGTAACGCATAATACTCGAGTCGCGGGTTTACAGTTTTATGAGTACGTACGGTAAAGTCAGACGTCGGTAACTTGGTAGGAGATCACCTTTTCTCCTTGAGTGGCTTTTGCGCTTTCGATTGGGCCTTAGCCAACAGGGTTCGGAGGCAATCGAAGTTCTTCTGGTTACTGCAAAGCCTTCAGTCATGACCTCCTTGAATTCTGAAGAAGGTGAGATTTATATGGAAAAGGGCATCTTCAAATCTTTTACCACTTGAGAACGGGTAACCAGGGAATGAGCCACGGGTTTGGGGGAGACCCTTGGGCACTGGCCAATAAATACGAAGCAGAATTTAATAGGGGTTGTTACTACTTCTGCCCAGCCAGTTAAATAACCACAATCAATGTACCACTTAACGATGGGTACCGATTGGCGCTCATCAGGTAGTTGTGCACGACAGTAAATTGAATATGGTCCGCGGCTACTGAAGGAAGTAGCTTGTCCGCCACTACTATGCAGTATCACCTGGTATCTCTCACAAGAGTGGAGACACGGCAGACATTAATCTTTCGGGACTCGAACTTAAGGCCGCCAGGGGTATTCTTATGAAACAAGAAGTTTGCCTGATGGCGGCTAGGACGTGAGGTGCTCGGAAGAGGAGAAGATTCCGATAGTGTGGACAGAGGCGCAGACATGGCACAGATATGGTGTACTTGGTGAGAATAGTTATTCCCGCTTGAGAGTTCTGAGGACATTTCATTATCCTGTGGCCATCCACCCCTCAGGATTAACAAATGATGCGTCTCATGGTGAAATATGACGTAGGAGGGCATAAAGAAACTCGTTTTTCATCCCGGTATTCGGACAAAAAGAGTGGTTTCGGCTTCGACGACCCAGTTACCTTGGCAAACTCGCTTCCATTTTCCGAGATGAATTTACCTTTGTTTGGCTTAGGTTTTGGGAAAATGGGGCTATTTTCTTCGGTTCTTTCGGATAAAGGTTGTTGTTTGCTGAATAAATTTCCGCCTCTTCTGTGCACTCCTTGAATGTGAGGCACCGCCGGTCTTCTACGAAAGATCTGATTTCACCCGGAAGTGCAGCCAACCTTCTCTCTCTGACAACCTTATCCAATGTTATCTATTTTATCATTTCGCTCAAATTTTACTCTTTGCTTTCTCTTTTACCTTTTTATCACTTAAATCCTTTCTTTGTCTCTCCCATCCCCCTATATATACAATGAAGAGGATGGAAGTTTCTTCTATCACCATAAGGGTGGCTTTAATTAGGTTTATTCTACTTCCTTCCGATTTACCTCCTGGTAAGACTATGGCTAAAAATGGCCGGTCCTAACATCCTAATTCCTTTTGAAATAATCAGAATTACGTGAAAGAGTAATTTGGACCGTTTTCTGTTGTTTTTGCGAAAGAATTATGAGAATGACAAAAACACTGATATTTTTAATAAGGAATAAAGGTGTTTTCATGATTCCTGAGAAGGGGTCGCAAACTTACCCAGCTCGGTATTAAAGAATGATTTGAAAGAGATTTGTAAATTTAGGAAGTTAGCGAAAGTGAAAAGGTGTAGAAGCTATCTTGAGTAGCAAAAAGAGGACGATATTTTAGAAATTAGAGATAGAGAGTAGACTCAATTCTCTGGAATCCCTCACATATTATGATAACCCAAAAAGTGAGAGAATAAAAAGAAACAAAAGAAGAAGATATCCGAGCTTAATGAAGTGCCGCAGCTCTTAATTACAAGTCTGTAAACAATTAATGGCTCTCGATTTTTGTATCCTAATTTTGAATCAATCTCCAAATGTGACTTGAATTCACCTCATGAAGATGCATGCCTCCTCCTCTTCTCATATTTTCCGATTGCACCTCCTCACTTTCATTCCCAGGCACTTCACCACAAGAGAGATGAAGGAAGAATAGGGAGAAAATATAATCCCGAAAATTTCTCCGAAAGAGATTCAAATCGTGTTGACGAAGCGGCTTTCTTTGCACACATAATTCGTCCTCTCGATTTCAGACACCCGTCGCGAAAGGCGGTCCAAACTCTCCCTTGAGTCCATTGTCACCCACCAATCTTGTATTCATGGACTCGCTTGGGATCCTGGCGGGAGGAGAAGGAGGACCAAGGAGTGAGGGTGCCTCAGACCTCTACATCTCATGAGCATTTGGAAGGAGAGGAGAGGGGCACATGTGGAGATATTAGAAATGGGATAGAAAGGACCTGATGTAGAACCATAGGGGCGAGGAATAGTAGTTGACGATCAGAGGAATTATTCATTTATTAGAATAAGAAAGCTACAAGGAAGGTGAAATATAAAAAAATATTGGGCATGTTGATTTATTTTTAAACATAGAGCAAAGAATATAGGGAGATAAAGTGTTCAGAAGTTTACAACCTGCAACTCGACCAGAAATCTGAAGTATCATTTTAAGAGCTGCATCTACCATTGCGACGAAATTAAAGAAAAGTCCAAAGGACACAAATAGATGTAGCTTAATTGACAAATGACTCATGTCTAAGAACAAATCTGTTTGGTCGCAGCTCTTTCTGCTTTGATTATAAATATTTAGTTTTAAAAAGTCAAAACCCATGAGTTCATTTTCATCCGGAAATGACTTCATTTTTTCGGTCTTCTTAGCTATTCTTTTAGGTGGGATATTTTAACCTTTTAGTTCAGGAATAGTTTAATATAGACTGTTATGAAGGCAATTGCACCTTGCTACCCTCCTAATTTCTGCACTCTTTCGCTAACTTGTTTCGAACATTTTAACCGTGTTTATTTTAAAATTAGTTAGGTGCAAAGTCAATATTTAATTATGTCGAACTAACTGGTTGACAAAATATTCACATACATACCAATGGTGAGGATCAATACAAATCTTTTCTACTTTTCTATGGTATTGATCGAGATTAAATATTACCTCTACACTTTTTTTCTTTCTGTGTGCGGAACTTCATTCCTTACCCTTCTATGTATCCCTCTTTTATCCCTAGTTGAACTATTAACATTAAACACAGTTTCACATACCCGAAAATCCCCACTGTAAAAACATTTCTGCAAAACAACGTATTTCGCTATCATTTTTATTTTTAAATAAATTAAAATATTCTCATTAATAATGTAATCAAATCTTATTTAAAGGCAACAGAGTTTGGGTGTTTTTGGTTGAGAAATTTGGCTTGTTTAACTGTCGAATTGAATTCGAGAATGGGATGATTGAATTGAATGGCTTTTCATAAAGTGTAATGTCCTGGACGTATTGGTGCTATTAATCGTTCTGTCATATATAATTTAAAATAACTATTTCCATTCTCTTTTTCTTCACATACAGAGAAAGTTCAGTAGAATTGCGTGCTCTATGTGGGCAACTCAAAAAGTCATCCACATTTAGGACATATTGGATATATGGCCAATTGGTGGGCTATTGTTAAGGTGAAGATATTTGCGGAGGTGACCCCGCCGAAAAGGAGGGTCTTCCATGGAACAAAACTTGTCCAGGTGACAGACAACAAACCTGAGTTGGCCTTGGCCCCTGTTCAAGCTCCTACTCAGATTACCAAAGAAGAAGAAATCTAATCTATGACTAATAGTCCGCTTCCTCCGCCGGAGCTCGGTGGACAGAAAGTCCACTGCTATTTCAGCAAGCGACCATACTTAAACCCGCACGACCTTCTCCGAGGTCCCCAGGGGCGGGTAGGCCCCAACAACGACCAAAGTCGTACGTATGGTAAACGTAGCCTGGATGACGTCGAGGACCCTTTTACAAGGAGTCCCTGGTGTTTAGAGCCCGCTGGCTTCAAACTGCCTAGTTATTTCCTCCACCGGTGGCATCTATTTGTTTAAGAGGACCATTTGGCGACTGACTACAAGGGTATATGTCGCTGTACTCAAGCTACAGCCAATACGAGCATCGATTATTAAACAAATAAAACGTAAAAACTAATAAACAAACAGGAAGAACAAAACCAAAGAAAAGAAACAATAAAATACAAAATAAGCAAAAAGACAAAACGAAGGAAACACACAATCCTGCGTCGGCGGAGCCCACCTCACCCCAGGGAAAGAGCAGGCGACCTACAACAAAGAGAGTGAAATAAATTGGAGAAGGCCACCCTTCTCCCAAAAGGCATATATTTCGCGCAAGTTTGTGTACACAAACCCGTCACAAGTACAAGGGACAAACGGTCAAGACCCCGATCGTCCCAGAGTCTCTCAAGCGGCACCGGTCTAAAAAATGATATTTGAAGTAGAAAGTGACCACTACCCTGGAGATCATCCACGACCCCACACCCAAAATCCAGTTGTGCATCCAGCGGGCACAGGGAGAGATCAAGAGAGGTCAATGACGCAGTTCTCGGGCAGTGATGCGTAAACACCCTCCACATTTAGGAAACCTATCTCCTGCTCGGTGATCGGGTGGGCAAGGACCTGACCCCTGCGATTGATTGAGTTGTATACCAAGAGAGGGTACCTATCATTCAAATTCCCGAGCAAGAGAAAAGGCATCGGCAACCGTGCCACGACCCGCGCAATTCGTCTGCTGGTGAAATGCCCGCAGAAATAACAATATACATTCTCTCCGGGGACAGCTGCACAGCTACTGCCTGAAAGGAGGTATCTAGAGCAAAGAGAAAAACGGAGACAACATAGCGGGTGTAAATCGTGCATCCTCCTGCCCGGCCGCCATCCCGTGGTGGTGGGGTCGCAAAACCTTGATATCCTGGGAGGGTGGGCAGGGAGCAGGCGCCAAGCATGGTCTCTTGCAAAAGATTGATAACGGTGAACGGGAGGAGGCGAACCTCCACACCTCTTCCCAAATTGCCCGGAGTCCGCGGCAATTCCAAGGAAGGAATACCTCCCCCCAGTTCTATCTTGTAGGAGATACCGGATTCACCCTTTCGAAGAGAATACCCTTAAGGAAATGGCCATGCGCGTCCCGAAGGCAGAACTCCTGGCGCTAAAGGTGCTGTCGCCTTCGAGGACACATCAGGGGAGTTTGGTCTCGTCATGTAAGTCTTTTCCTCCCTTCGTCTCGAAACCTTAGGATGGGGGAGCCGGAGTTCCTTCGTTTGAAGGAATCACCATCTCCGAGCCAGCCAACCTCGCTCTAGCTGTGGGCCTAGGAACTGAATCTCCTTTGATGCTGTCTTCATTTGGGGGGCTTCTTTAGGAACCCCGGAAAATGGCCTCACGACTACCTTCAGAGGTAGTCGTGAGGCTGAGACTGGGTGTAATACCTTTGTACAGCCAACTCTACCAGTAAAGCGCTCAGGATGAGTAAAACCTGCAGAAGTGTGCCGAATGGGCGCGTAAACGACCGTGCTCGTCATTCTGGATGGGTTAGGATAAGATGATGCTTTTTAAAAAATTGAAGGCATAAGACGTTATATGCAGAGTCCTGCGCACCAGGACCAAGTCCTCAGCCTTGCGAAATGAGTGACGAGCCGTAGCTTAAACGGCTAGGAAATCCTTCTCCAGGATCCCCAAGTCGATGCATACCGGTTGGTATCGCCAATACGTGAAGTCATTTGTGTTACAGACTTGTAGATCATACTACTTACACCTCTTTGGCGTGTTACGAATCGCTGATGTAGCCATGCAAATTCGGTTTTCCACGAATTCTATCTATGTTGCAACAAGGCCGTCAACGATAACTACTTATCGGGTAAGCCAGGTGTGGCAATTTGTAACTGTAGCGCCTATCTGCTGGATAATGAAATCCTGGCAATTGAGGCTGCCTATCATCTTTCGTTTTGAAATTCTAAGCACATGGTCCTAGCACGCCCTGCGCTACTCCGGACTTCTTATGCTTCATTATTGAAAAATATACATTCTATTCCTGTCCTCTTCAGGTCTTTAAACAGTTGCTTCCGTGCCCAAAGAGCTGAGTTCTGCTAAAATCTATTCGAAATCAATTTAAGAATTAGCAAGAAAACTTTTTTAACCCATTCTAAAATTAACAAAAAGTAAATTAACGATAAAATATTTCATACGAAGTTGAAAGAGAAAAATGTGATACCATTCTTTAAAACGGCCTAAAAACTGATCCTTGAAATTTTCGTCCAATCCCTTTACTTTGCTCGTTCACAAGCTCTTGGCGTCTATTATTAGAGATAAAATTGCGGAGAATCAGGAAGTAAATTGGCACATGAATCACACACAAAACGGCATGCGACGAGGATCTCTATGCTCAAATAATTTGTTTGAATTATTGACAAAATAATCACAACATTTTAAAACGATTAAGATATACAGGTTGCGATAGGTAAGTTGTCGCCTAACTTTACCATAAAAGAAAATATAACAGAGTTTATTCATAGGGATATATTTACAAAAACTTCATGTTAAAGCTTGAAGGATTTTACTATTCATATTATTCAGTGAAATCGTTGTTGGCAGCAACCACGGGCCCCACTCGGTGTCGGAACATGTGCAGGACTTCTCCACAGCCCATATTTTGAACTGTGCGAAACCTGTAATAAACTTGGACCTAGGCTCCAGTTTAGTGGTGCACGGAAACTATTTATTCTCTCTTTCAACCACATTCCACAGTAGGTTATAACTGTAGGGTTGGAAGCCAAATGTTGGGAGTCACGTTGTCGAAGAAATAGTTTGATCGCCATTCGGGAGTCCTCCTCCCTGTGTGGCATGGTTCATAATCATCATGCTGTCACAAGAACGTCCTTACATCGGCTACCTCTTTATTACAGGTTAAAATCAACTTCTCTCCCCAGTCACTTAAAGTAGCTCTCGGATTTGAGTCTGAGGCCTACCATGAAGATAAACAAGAAGAGAACGTAGCTCTCTCCACTGATCACCCCAAACAACATGGTGTGGACCGGAAACTTGATTTTAATGCCTCTCGGCACACCTTTAAAATAAAAGGGAACTCAGTGGTTGTTTTGTAAGTTCATCTCCTGTTTCTTGGAGAAATACCTCTGGTCTAAGAATAACCATTGCATGCTAGGCACGACATTTGAAATACAAGGTTAAATTCTAGTCTCCAGGCATATAAAAGACATTAAAATATTGCAACGCCTCGCGCGTCGAAATTAATTCCTGAACATAGAAATACATCGATCATAAGAAGAATGAATTGGGAGCCACCACACACAATGAAAGAGTAACATAACTATCTATAATTATCCATCACTTACATCTCGACATCCTAAACCATGGAGAAGGCACGATATGATGTACAAACAAACACTATATCTGCCTTCGGTCTTGCCATCAGTCACAGCAGAATTTGATTGGCCCATATCAGAAGACCTGAGATGGAGCAACCACTTCCCTATCATTTTCTCCTAGGGCGAGGCATGGCCCACATCGGAAATCCCCCATATGGCGATTGGAAAAGGCAGACTGGCCCAAGTTCAACAACTTGACAAATCTAGAGTCCATCCAAACAGCAGATGCAGGAGGAATCAAATAAATTATAGAATCCTTCGCAACCGCCTGGCACCAAGTGGCTCATCATTCCATCCTCTGCAGCCCCGGCCAACCACGCCGATGACAGGTTCTGTGGTGGAACCCGGAATGTTCAGCCACCCTAAAAATAAAACACTAAGCTTTCACATCGTACAAACGATGGTCATGTACAGAAATCAAAATGTATTACAAAAAAAAATTAGCCAAATATAGATACGCAATCAAGGTAAACCACTGAACCTCATGGAGTGCACACCTCTCAATAATCAACTCTAAAACTCCTATACATCATACATGGAAGAAAATAAAAGCCTGGCAAATACACACGAGATCCAACCCACACATTGCGCATATATGGGCAAGATATCATTGACGCAACGGAGGTGGCAAACAAGTTGGGAGCTCTTTTGCTTACATCTTCTGAACGGCGCGTGCAGCGCCCAGATTTGACAAAAACAGAGCGAGTATGGAATCTGTATTACTGGATATTTTCACCAATAAAAACATGACGTACAACAAACCATTCTCTAAAAATATACTCGAAACGTTTCTAGCAAGCTATGGAAATACTACTCCGGGGCTCGATAATTGCCCGTATGCGATGCTGCGTCATCTGATTGAAAAGGAAGATGATTCCTCCTAGACCTATACAACCGGATCCTGGCGGAGAACTCGTTCCCTGATGCATGACGAACAGCTGCGGTCCGGCAAAGATCCAACTATTACAACTAACTCCCTACCTACCAATTGCCCTAACATCTTGCATGTGCAAGGTCATAGAAAGAATGGTCAACACAGCACTAATGTGGCTCCTGGAGAAGAAATCACTCTTATCCCCATTACAATGCGGATTCAGAAAACTACACTCTACAACAGATGCTCTGGTCAGCCTAGAAACCACAATATTCATTGCATTCACTAGCAAACGCCAACTAGTTGTTATTTTTTAGACTTAGAAATATCCTATGATACATAGTAGTACTACGGCAATATAAGGAGCTGGTACAGCCTTGGTTAGGGAGTCATCTGCCTGAATTCATAAATAATGTCTTGGAAAACCGTTCTTTCCCATTCCGACTAGGTAATGTAGTATCCGCTCTATTCCCACAAGAAGAAGGAATTAATCAGGGCATGAAACTCAAAGTACCATTGTTTGCTATAGGAATAAATGACATAACAAGACACCTTCCCCAGGGAATAGCAACCGGACTATATGTCGATATCTTCTCCAACTCATTGGAGGTATTGGAGATGGCAACGATGGAACGCCCCGCCTCCAGCTTGCCATTAATAGTGCCAGGAGGTTGTCTTCTGCCAATGGTTAGAAATTTTCGACCAAAAAAACGAAAGCTCTCCACTTTCGCCGCTCTCGTGGCTGCGTTAGAGATCCCAACCTTTATTTTTACCAACAAATAATCAAAATGGTAGAAATTATGAAATTTATAGGACTTATCTTAGATAAAAAAAAACTTACTTAGGAGTCCCACATCAAAAGAGTGAAGACCTCAAACAAAAAAGCTTTAAATGTGCTACGAACAGTGTTCAGGCATAAATTGAGAGAAGACAGAGAAACCCTCCTTCTCCTGTACTGTACACTGATCCACCCGAAGCTTGACTACAGTTGCGGAACCTACTCTTCCGTCTCCAAAGACGTCTTTAAAAGATTAATCCCGTAGTTCTTCTATGTGATACGGGAGAAATGCCCTTAGAATTCCGTAGAAAAGAGATCACACTAAGGCAATTTTCCGGTATCAAAAGACTACCAACATCACCGACTTTGAAAGCCGCTCTTAATCACCACCTGTAACTCTTATTTGCTTAGCATCCATCCACCCCACTTCCATTCGGATTAAGAGCGAGACAACGAATGAAGGAATTTCGAGTAAATATAAACATCTACCCACTTAGTTACCCAGACATTTTTCTCTGGCAGACAGCCGTCGATGTCTGCCAAAGCTGCCTAGTAGGACAAGTATCTGCAATGCCTAAAAAAAAGAAAGCACAGTTTCGGCTCACGCAGCAAAACATGGGTGAACCAATATTTATACCGACGTGGCCAAATTTAGAGATGGTGTCGGATCTTCGGTAATATGCGGAGACCTGTCCTATCTGACGAAGCTACCAAAGACTGCTTCAATCTTCACCGCTAAGATGCATATACCTAGACAGGCTGGAAAATGAGCATCAGAAAACGTATACAAAAATGAGCATACAATCTTCACAGGTACTCAGAGCAGCCTTCAAGCGTAGCAGAAAATGACCAGCCACAACTTATTCGTCTTGGAGATTAGGGAATTAGTATTACAAATTATAAAAACCCTTTACTAACCTCAGGCACTATTTCACTATTAACATTCATACCATTGCCATTTATATCGCCTACCACTGCCATGCAAACCAGATAAATAACTTTTTTACGGCGTGATCAGCGTTCAGTGTGCGCCAAGGTAATCGTACCTCTCAACTAACCCACGTTTCGAAAATTTATTTCCCTACGACGCAAAAGCAGGAGTGCCACGACCCTCTTTGAGGTCTGACTCTTTAGTTGTGACCTTGCGAATTAAGGCTGCATCGCCTCTTCTCAAGACGAATCCTCCATTTATTTCACTCTTTCGTAATTCGTATTTCCCCGTTTTACTTTTGTTTCCTCTTCAGAGACACCTCGTCAATTCGTACTATTATCATCAACAGGAGATGGGGGGGAGGGCAGGGCCTAGTTGAGTGAATTTGATGCATTTAATCGAAGTGAGAAAGAGTTTAGAAACTAGCTTTCCTTCACATCAAGTACTAGCCTTAATTTTACTCCTTCATCCCGATGCCTTTAATCACGTAATATATAGCCAAGAATCTACTTTCGATAAGGAATCTAATATATGTGTGGTAGAGAGGCGAGATGCATCCACTCCGTCCTTCTATGTGCCTTTCCACCTAAGTACGTTCCATACATTTAAATTGCCATATATGTAGGACTTTACGATTTATTTATCGAATTTATTGTAGTGAAGGAGGAGAAAGTGAAAATAGTCTTGCAGGTTCTCCTGCAAGCAATGGAGCTGGGAGGGTTTGCCAGTCTTCCACGCTCCATTTTTCACAGGGGGATATTCCCTGCCCCCCTCCCCTCTTACCTCTGTGAATCATTTAAATGAAGCTGTCCAGTAGCTAATCTCCTCCTCCCTTTGTTTTGCCCTTTTATTTATAGCGATCAGAAATTCCGATCGTCGTTTGGATCGAATTTAGATTTGAATCTTTGATTTTTTCGCTCCACTCGATTATGAGCTAGGCCATAATGGCCGCCTCTGATAACCTCGTAGGTCAGATTTGAGTTGGATTACTTATTTAAAGTTCATTGTATCCCCATTAGAGATGGCTGAAAATTTAAAGTTTTTCTAACTGATATTTTCCACTTAATTTGGTAAATATCTAGAAAATCAATTGATTTTTGACAAAGTTCAAATTTAAGGGGTTGATTTAACATCCTTTTGAATCCAGGAAACGACATATTAGAGCCAAATAAATGTACGAGTCAGGTTCCTCGAGACAAAATCTATCTCGTAGGTCTGCAGTTTGAACTTTCAAATTACCTTGTCAGAGAGAAAGAGAGAGAGAGAGAGGGAGAGAGAGAGAGAGAGAGAGAGAGAGAGAGTGTCACGCGGACAAAGTGGCCTTGGGAGTATCTCAAGGACGAAAAGACCTTCAACCGGCATCTTTCAGTAAACTTCGTGGGCGATAACGGAGCGAGACGAGTCAAACTAGAGCCCGGAATCCAAGTCAGCGAGAGGGAGCTAAGGCCTTGCTCCCCGTGCTTTTGAGACGGAGCGGGACCCGCTTCCGACGGTAAACAAAATCGCTTCCGGTGCAGTCGTATATATTTCGCGACACAGGAACAAGCAAAGCAGTATTTAAGCAGGAATCAGGCAGTACTAACGCAGTATCCAAGCAGCCATACAGACCACGAGTAACCTCTCAAGCGACTTCCAGCACCCTAATGACTCGCAGGCAAGAAACAGTTGTTCAGAGCTACGGCAGTCAAGGACACAAGAACTCATTCGGGAATAACGAGCTCCACTCTTTGCCCTGCAAGGATACTCCCCCAAACAACGACTCGAGACACCCCTCTCCTATCTATCACCGTCTTAGAGACATTCGGCTTTCCGACTACGAAGCTTCACCTCATCATCCCCTCCAGTCCTCTTTCGGGTAAATATTGTGCTATTCACAGCTCATGCTGAGGCATTCATTTTGAATTATTTTATTTTGCTGAAGGCATAGTTTTCCCATATCGTATCATTTATTGTTAACGTCTTTTATTTGTTTGTAAAATAATAAATATTATTTTGTTTCCCTGTTTAAATCCCAGAACCAAACAAAAAGCCAGAAAAAGAACAATATCTGAACCCCCGCCCAATTTATCGGAGACCACGTGCTGTAGTATCGCGCCATAGACGACGTCATTTCCTGCTCGAACATTCTCGAACTTTGGACTCCTGAGCACGTTGTAAAAATATTTTACCCTCTTGCGAACTCGTCCAAAGCCCCCCTCTCCCAGCTGACGAGGTGTGAAAGAGCCGCTATTTCTCGCCCCTTGCTGCTAAATGATCTATCGACTTCGCCTCCAGATTAAGATGTCTGGAGCTTTTAACTCCTTTCTCCTAATTCCCCCTCTGCCTTCAGAATTGGACATACAAATACTCTGGTTATTCCGTAGTTCGAAGAGTCCAGCCCACACCTCAAGGTGGTCCTTATCGTCTCGTCCCGTCAGCGTTCGTCAGACAGCACACTCTTCAACTGTGATTCTACCCAAGTCAATTGATGGCTTCTGTGAACGGCAAGCCATTGAATTTGCACAAGTCTCCCTTCGTTTAAAAAAACATAAGAAAATCTCCATCTATTATATTTTAGGAAAAAGAGAATGCCTCTTTCAGTGGAATTACAAGAATTCGCACATTCCCTGTCAAACGTCATCTTTGAAGTTTGGCTATCTGATCAGAAGGTTGGTTCGGATCGTGCCCTACCTGCCTCATTTGAATCGATCCCCACTTGCCTCATCAGATCGTTCTCCACTTACCTCATCAGATCGTTCCCCACTTACTTTATCTCAAGAAGGACCTTCTTCGAAGTCATCGACCCGTAAGACTGAAACCCCTTCCATTATTATTATTGTCAAGTTCTCCTTTTTTATCTGAGCCTAGTTACATTAATCAAGTAATTCCATTTGAGAATCCCTGCTCATAATGATTATCAAGAGATTATTTCAATTTAAATTATTTCCTTTGCCTATTATAATTTTTATTTTAATCTTTGTAAATAAAATTATATTTTGTTTTTTTCATCTCTAACTAACATTGAACGATACTATCGACCTATTCAAGTAAATCTCGCCCAAATTTTAGGCACTCTGTTTAAAATTAAGGATTTCGAACCCACGCTTCAAGTGTGACCTCTTAGTCGGTCGTTAATCCCTGCGAACAGTCCTTTAACGGTTCGCGTTGCAGTAGGTGATTAAGTCCCACCCCCACATAATATAGGAATAGTGTATAGTATAGAGTGGTTCTACCACGACAAAGCCATTGAACGATTTGACTAAGTCGGCCAACGGTAGAAAACGCACCTACATTTCCCAAGCTCTTAAAAGGGTCATTCCTCAACGTCTGCTTGTGGCCTCTACCCCCGCGTCTAGGGATGGCAAGCGACGGTCATTGAAGCCTATCTGACCTACGACACACCAAAACCTAGATTTGCGTTAAAACTTTACACACACGTACGTATGTGCCCATCTTTATATATAAAGAAAAATAATAATTACAATATAAGTAAGATTATCCCACATTCTGGCGATTTGTTTCTTTTTCTGGTTGTTCCTCATTCTTGTTAGCTGAATTCTGACATCATCTAATTGGCGCATTATTAGGTCTTTTGGCAGCGCGTTCAAGTTTAGGCTTGGCTGAGCTCAGTTCCGAGTAATGGAAATATGACAATCTTCCAAGAATCTCTGGGACGCTGAACGGACGACCTGAATAGCGGCGTTTGTGGTAGGAAAAGAGAGCAGAAATGGAAGTCTATTAAAGGGAGTCCATTTACTCGCGGGGATTTTAGTCTCCAGTTATTTAGAAGATTTTGCTGCTTCTGTGAATTGGGAGGAGGGGGATCCATAACTTGAAGACGGAAATGTACGAAACTTGTGCGAGGTTGTCGGGAAAGTTTACTCATAGGAACCATTAATATTAAATTATAGTGAATTTTATTTTTATATTATATTTGTAAATGCAATTTGGGGGTTATTGTTGCTAAGTTCCTTTCATGCAATTTCAAGTCCACTAACTTCACTTCTGTTTATACGGAATTATTTACCGAAAAACTTGATTAATGCTTTGTTGGTTGTTCTTTGGGAATAAAGTGAAAGATGAATGAAATATATAAAAAAATATAAACAGTAAAAGTGATAAAGAAAATTGTTATAATTTTCCCAAAAATTGGTGACAAGAATTCTGGTAACTGTGATTGCCACTGTATATTTTTTTATTTAATATTTTTTTCCGGTTTTCTCTGTCATATTTTTGGGTTCCAGATGAACAAGATAATTTACATTTTCTTTCCTTTTAATCATATTCCGCCATTTTTGTTAATGCTATCCTTTAGCTTTTCTCGTAAAAGTGACTCAATATTTATTGGTTCTATCAAATATTACCGTTTTTATTTTTTCTAAAGCCTATATTTCCACTTCGATTATTCTCAAGACCTTGCGACCAATTTTTTGGCAACAATCTCCTACCATCCACCTCAAACTCTTCTCCTTCAGATTGGCACTTGGAGCTACATCTATGGGATACAATTAGTGCCGTCCAAACGAATGAAACCGCTTATTTCTCGTCCACCAGAGAGAATTGGCTCATTTATCGTAACATCGATTTAGGTAATTACTTTTTAATTTAGTTCCATTTCTTTTATTTGATTCCGAGGGTTCCCAAATCTTGTAATAAGGCTTCATGAATATACTTTTCACGTGTGATTATTTGTAACGTTGTAATGTATCGTTAACGATCAATTTCGATTCACGATACCAAAAATACTGAATCTGTTATGAACTATTACTTAACTAGCTACCTTTTTCGCTGAAAAATTAATATGGATAGGCCATAAGTTAATAGATATGCTAATAATGCGAATTATCTTTAAAACTGATATTTCAATCTGCCTGATTATAAAAGTTAAAATCTCTACCTACTCACACATGCACTTGAAGGTACTAAAAGTTTTCATTCTCTTCAACATATTTTACCTAAGTCCATTTCACTGCTGCACTGTCGTAGGTTAAGGTTAAATCCCAACCTTTTCTAAATTCCTTAGCCCGAGAGAGAGAGAGAGAGAGAGGTCTATGAACGGATTAGTCTGCTATGAGCGTGGGTGAAATTATAAATACACCTCACAGTGCAATTAAGTTTTAGAGTGCAGTTTAGGTTGGCGAGCGCTTAACTATCTTGAAAGGTTCTGGGGTAATAGAAACGGAGTACAAAAATACACCTTACTACTATGCAAATCATATATTTTCAAATTAAAGCGAATTTTAATTAAGGTATATACAGATAGGAGATATATTCGAGTCTCTGCTTCAAAGGGCGATTTGGGCGGTTTTAACTGTCATACCATAAACGAACAATTTACAGATGGGGCGCTCAAAGGACCTTGAGCGCACGCGAAGCCAAATGACAGAAGCTTAAACGGGTGGGGGCGGATGCACAGGAATGTTGCGCGTTGCGGTTACCTCGAAGATTTGGTCCGAGGAAGTAAGCCTGCCTTGTTAGGAACGGTGCAGAATCCAAAACAATAGTCTCTTGACAAACAACTATTAAGCAAGATGAACTCAATTCTCACCTTCGGATTTAGAACACCAAATCGATCATTTCACGCATCGTGTTCGGGTAACGGATACCAAAGTGTGCGGGGTTTAATTACCCGAGGTCTACAATACACGGAGCTTGACGAGTTCTGAAATGGTTCGCGCATAACTAGAAGGACAGGGAGATGGCAGATACTCACGGACATAAGCGGTTACTGGCATCCAAGTGGGCGTCGAACGTTGTATAGGTGTGAGACGGAGGGCCTTTACCCCGCGGCTGAAGGGAAAGCGTTCCATACGACCGACGTATCGCCGGGCAAGGTAAACTTTGCCCGACTCACACCACCGCGGGATAAATCCCTGGAGGGACTTTTCGTGCTCTTAAGTACATCTTAACCTTTCGTGAAGTCGGGCCTTCACCCACTCACGACCCTTGCAATTTTGCGCCTTCCTTACCATAGATTAAAAAGATCGCCCAGGTGTGTTTTCTCTCTCTCTCTCTCTCCTTGAAAGGGGCGACCACGCGATTCCTTTATCGCTCTCTCTCTCTCTCTCTCTCTCTCTTTGACGCCTCCATTCCTAGATATAACTTCAGGGGAGGAACTAACATCGGAAAATATTTGAAAGGGGATTGTACCTTATTGCTTGTGTGACAATAGCGATTAAAGTTGAGGATACCTGGGACAAATTTTCCAACGGAACAAAAATACAAAGTAGAGGAACTAGTGTTCTTTTTGTGTTTTCCTACGGTACATATATACAGATTACATAATACTATAGCAAAATTGGTGAAACATACTTTTCGTCAACGATACACTCAAATGGGGCTGACTTGCCCATGGGTAATGTCATCTTCATAAAATTATATAAAGCTAACAATAGAAGATACTAAAGGAATTCATAATATACAAACAGAGCAAAAAAACGAAAAGAAATATACGCGTTCCCGTATTATACGGTTGAATATAGAAATTTACTTTTCGAAAAAAAAGAAGAAATGCCTCAGAATTAGTCTAGAAGAGGGTCCAACGTGTTTCTACTTAAACTATCAACTATGCAGTTATCGGTATATAAATTGCGGAATTGGAATTCTTGGAGGAACAAACTCCATCGTATTAAATGACTTTTATTATTTTTGACGTTGCTTAAGTTAGATAATGGTTCATGATCTGTTTCCACTACAAATTCCTTCCAACCTAAATACATTTTAAAACTTTGGATTCCCCAAACTATTGCGACCTCCTCTCTCTCACAAGCACCGCATAATTTCTTCCGCGTGCGAGTAGTTTTCGTCTGGCAAAAGCGACGGGGAAACTTTCACCGTTTTTCCCATACTGGAAAAGGACAGAACGGTTTGTCCGAGTTAGGGAGACGGAGGATAGGATTGGATGCCAACTTTACTTTGAGTTGATTAAAACTGTGAGTTGACATGGGCGTCCAATCGAAGCCTTCGGGAGGCCTTATTCTTTAATAGCTCGCACAGGGGGGCGGATATAGATGCGAAGTTAAATATGACGTGACGATAGAACGACATTGAGCCCAGGAAGGATCGCAGCTGCTTTTCGTTAGTGGGCAGTTGCATATCCACAATGGCCTGGATCTTCCCTTCCTGATGAGCTAACCCCACATTTCCGATATTAATATCTGAGGTAATTGATAGTGCCAAATCGAAGTGGAACTTGAGGACGAAATTGACCAGAGCGTCGTATTTATGAGGCACTTTGGAAACGTGAATAGAAAAATTCAAAGTGACGCTGCAGGGAGTAACCAGCTGACGGAAGGTCAGGCTTATTTGAATGCGACAATGCCTAAATTTATCTTGTTAGAAGTCCGAGGTCATATTAGAGGCAGCGAGCAGCTTGGCTTTTAAAGATGAATAATCAATCGTTGCCTCTGATGGAAGTGAGATGGAAAATATCCCTGAGTTGGGAACTCAACGGAGGAAATAATTGTGCTACGCCGTCCATCTCGATGTCCCAATGATTCTCATCAAAGATCTTCTCGAAGTGGATGGGATAAGACTCGAAGCCTTTTCCTTCTTTGTATACTGGGAGTTTGATTGCGACTGTTTGCAGTGCATCTAGTCTGGAACTTGTGGAACTTATGAAGAGCGCTTCGTTTCTAACCTTGCTCATTTTCAAATCGTGTGGGAGGATCCTCTCTCTTTTTTCGCGTTCTGTTTCTCTTTATTCGCGTTTATTTTCGCTTTCTTCTGCTCTTCCTCTTCTCTCTTCCTCCTGGATTTAGGATATTAGGTCCTTTACGTTTAGTCCGAGGGACTCACCTTAGGCCTTGAAAATTGCGAATGAGACATGTTACCGGCTTTACCCGAAGGAACCGACACCAAGAAATAAATTAACGCATGACAATGAATGTGGTGGGATTACTAGTAAGGTACGACGAAAGTGCGACCTGGTTTTGTTTGAACCAACGAAATCCAGAACAACAAAAAGGAAAACAGTCGCGAAAAATAATGCTATTACTTCGAACCGTGCTGATTCTATCCGTATGATCACTCGGGATAAGAACATTTGAGGACGAGATTATAGCTAAATCACTCACTGTGATTTCGACGAGAGTAACAGCATGCCTAGTGACAATAATACATGGAACAATGCAATTTCTACTATACCTTAAAATTACAGAAGACGAAATAAGGTCTTGAAGGTTAAAAGTTTCATTCCATGGAGGAATAAAATAATAGTTATTCATCGTCACGCAAAATAAATTCATAAACCAAAAAAAAATAAATGAGAACGGGAAAAATACAATTGTGCAAGTAGTTATGCAATAATAATTCATCCCTTTTTGGGCGAAAGAAATGTTAAAAAATATAATATGGAAAGAATTTTGATGACACTACATATTTGCTTATTATGTAATCAATTGAAGACAATAATGCTACAAAAGGTTAACAAGCACATTCCTTTTCGAACAATACCATGGTACATTGAACTTTGGATAATTAATTAAATCCCTTCACTCACCTCCTTTCCCTAATTTTGCCTCTATGCTGCTACCAAATAAAACTCTCTTCTGTTCTTAATATGCCACTTCAGGATTTGAACAAGTCCTGATAAGGGTCTAAACAAATGAGGACAGCAAAGGGAAGCGACGTTGTTGGCATCGGAGCATGAGAGAGAACTTCAAGTTCGACTGCTACAGTGGCAAGAAGACTAACGCTCAATTCTAAATTCCGCGATTGAAGTTGTTTTTGAAGTGGACGAAGAGAACAATTTTGACCCTCATATGTTACATGAATTTAAATTTGGAGTTGAGTGGCTTATTGTTTGTTTCATTAATCAAATTTTGTAAAGCAACCATGCATCTCAAACTTTGATTACAATTTGAGTAAAATTGCCATTGAATTTCTAACACTAATCCTAACCTGATTGAAAAGCACATACGCGTTTCAAACACTAAATATAACTTGGGCGAAAAAATCCTTTGCATTCTACCATTAATTATAATCTGAAAAAATATAACAATGGAATATTTTACTTAAGCGGCGTTGAAGTCAAAACACAACTGATGCTTTTTAAGCGTCTTTTCAGGAAATAGCTAAAATCATAATAAGTACATGAAGTCTTAACCAGATGATAACAGATTTAAAATATCAAATGGGTAAGTTACCCCAAACCTTGGAATACAGGGTAAAATAAATAAGTTATTGTATGATTGTTTTGGTTCACACGGAGAACTACATAGCTCAATGGAAACAAACGGTGCGTTCAAAAAGTCTCACCGTTGTGTGTATTTTAGCTTCAAATAAACAAACATTTATGTCTCCTGTTGCTTTTTTCCCATGAGGAGTACGCGGAGGAATATTGCTCATGCCCAACTCGCTTCTATATACTGGTCCACAACGGAGTGGCTCATTCATTCTCTCTAGTTCATTGTTTGTGTGTGTCCTGCACTGTATAGCCATAAGATAACAATTAAAAAAGGCTCGTTTGTAGTTGCCTACTTTATTCGACATTGAAATCAATACAGAGATAATATGAAGCAAAGGTTCCAAATACTGTTATTCACACCGTGACATTGTATAGCATTTTAATGGGGAAAATTCAGACCACGGACTCGGTGGCAAACTCACAAAGAAGTGGTGTCCAACTGTTCCTTCAAAAGAAACACTTCCAATATTTCTTAAATTGTTGGCCAATTCGTCAGTTAATACGAAAATTAGCATAGACCTCAGCTAGGAAAATGCTAACACAGCCGTAAAAAAGAAACTTAATCTCTTTTCATACAAAATAATGGTCGTTCAAAACTTTAATATTTTTAATGGTTCCAAAACTATAAGGCAAAAAAGGGAATAGATGTACAGGGTGAGTGTTTTTATACTGACGAGGCTTTGTTCAGCTGTCAGCACATATAAATTCTCAAAACAAAAGGTTATCGAGCACTGAGAATCCACAGTCGAATATGAGCAGGCTCTGCAGCCTGAGAAAGTTTGGTTGGATCTTAATTTCACTGAAGCGTAGAGTGGGACCAATATTCTTTGGAGTCACGGTAATTAGGAATAAGGCGAGCTCTTGCAGTTAAGCTACTACTAAATACTTTAATACCTTTTTGTTTCGTTGTATACTGACTTAGGAGTACTATTTTCTTGGCGGAGAGGGTCGCTCACCATTTATAAAGTAAAAAATACAATATTTAAAACCAATTCTGCAATGCAAACGCTCTTTCACGACGCTATTTTAAGATACCATTAGAATGCTTTAGTTACCCTCGAGTTTTTATTTTTAATGTTAATATTAGTTCATTTTTATTTACTGAACAACGAAGAAAGTTTAGAGATAATAGATTCTTTATTCCAAATTGCCTAAACTTTTTGTTTCTTTTGAGTTATGTTAGGTTTTATTAGATTAAGGAAGAAGGAAGCATGGGGGACTCACACTCACGACAGACTCACTTAAGACAGACACTCACCCACTGAAAAGTGCATCCAAGCAGCTGACGAGTTATCACCACTTCCACGAGAGTTAATCGCCCAAGAATGTTACCATTTGGTAACTATTAACCCTGAGAGTAGAGCAAGAAGGTTGCCTCGTTTGTCTCATAAGGGCAGCTACGGTCTGATTGGAGATTCCTCCTGTTTCCGTGGCTCTCAAAAGAGACAGAAGCAAGCGTGGACGGGTTGATTGGAGATACCTCCTGTTCCTGTCCTGCTTGTAAGAGGGCATTGGTCTCTTCTCCCCTTTGCACCCGTGGCGCTGATGGGCGAACAAGACTGACGCCACGATGCAAGGGTCGGCGTCCATAGCCACCACGCCGATGTCTGCCAAGCGGACGCGGAATGGGTTAAGTCCACCCTCACCGAACGAGACTCCCACGCCGAAGAGGACTGCCCGAACACTGGAGCCGGAGTTCTCACAGGCAGAGGAGGCCCCCAGCGATGAAAGCGGTCGCCTCGTCATCGAGAGAAGAGCCCCCAGACCAAGAAGGCCCAGCAGGAGAATGAGGCAGGCTGGGTAACAGTGTCTCATTCCCGACGAGGACCTCGGCACAAGTTTAATCTGGTGCACCAGAGCAACACTACCAGTGCCTACCAGGCTGTGACGGAGCTGGAGAGAGCACCCCCTGGCCTGCGGATAGTCATTCGCCCTACTCTCAACGGCGAATACGTCCTTACCCCGAAGGACGATTGGTCGGAGGCCATGCTGCGCCGCCTTGCCGAGGAGGGAAATTGAGTGATCATGCTCGACCCCAGAGTGAAGAGGCACAAGTTAGTGCTTCAACGGTATTCGAACACTCTGCAACTCCAGGCCGTAGAGGCTCACCCCCACGTGCTCGCGGCAACACGGCTCCTCGCACACAGAGACAAGGTCCCAACCAGGCAGATCCTTGTAGTGTACGAGGGGCCGCCACCACCCAAACTGGACCTGGGCAGCTGGGCCGCTACGCCCTGCGCCCCTACCAAGGTGAGCCTGTGAGATGCTATAAGTGCCAGCGCTTCGGGCATCTCCAGGCAATGTGCCAAAACTCCGTCAAGTGCGGCATGTGCAGCCAAGCGCACCCGACGGAGGAGTGTATCGGTCGCCTCAAGGCCAGCGAGACCACCACGGCACGGTGCCCCAACTGCACCAAGGGGCACCACGCTTGGAACACGAAGTGCCCCGAGTGACAGAGAAGGATGCCACGGGGTAACCGGCGGCAGCAGCAGCAGCAGATGGAACCACGTGCCCCCCCAACCCAAAGAAGAGAGCGTCGGTTCATTGCCGCGCCACCCCCAATCGGGTCAGCGTGGGTTACCCATCAACCCGCGACTCTCAGCCTGCCCGGCACACGTCTGGGTGGTACACAGGAGGAAGAGCGGCAGAGGCAGGCGGAACCACGTGGGCCTTCCCAACAACAAGGCAACCGACGCCTTGTTCCAGCGCCACCACCAAACAGGCTGGCGTGGGCTTCCCAACCACCCCTTACCCCTCAACAGCCTGGCACAAGTGAGGTCGAGACAGGGGAAGAGGACAGGCAGGGAGCGAGAGAGGGTACCAGTAGCTGCACAGCCAGCAACTACGCTCACACCTCCACCCAGCAACCCACCCCCTCTGTCCCCAAGCCACAAAGGAGGAAGGGACACAGGCGTCGGGCCCACCAAACCGCCCAGACGAGGAGCAGTTCACGGTGCTACCCAATGCCCAACCAGCGACAGGGTCTTAACGTGGACCCCCAGGTTATTGCGAGGGACTCAATGAGGAGGGCGGGGCCATCGTGGACGTCATCCTCGCGTGTGTCGTACAGCTGGTGAAGAAGCTGCTCGTCCACCGGCAGGGCACCACAGCCCCCACCGAGCAGGACCTCGACGCACTCCTCCGCGAAGAGGTGTTAACCGCCGTCACAGAGGGTGCCCTCCAGCCCCCACCATCATCTACCACGCCGAGAGGTCCCACCCAACACCCTCTACACCCACCGCACGCCCAAAACCAAGATGGAGGCGCGGATTGACAGCCCAGCCCACGCACCGGCGCCCACGCTGAGGGTGCTGCAGTGGAATGTGGAGAAGCTCCGCCCCAAGAAACATGAGCTGCTGCAAGCCGTCTTCCAAGAAGACCTGGACCTGGTTCTCCTACAGGAGACTCTCACGCCCGCCAGCTTTGAATGGCGAGTCGCAGGCTACACCCTCTACTCGCTTCCGGCTGGTGACGGAAATGGGCGTGGCTGTGCAGCCCTCATACGAAACACAATCCCGCACAAGAGGATCACCGCACCCATGTTCTGTGGTGACGGCGTGGAAGTCCTGGCACTGGATCTACCGCTGGGGCCGCTCACTTTCACTGTATACAATATATACAGGAGCCAGCGGTACCAGCTGGAGGTAATGGAGCTGCTCTCCCTCGCATCCCACTCCAGCCTCCTTGTAGCGGGTGACTTCAACGCCCACCACCCCGTGCTGCAGTCTGTGTCACCCACTAACGTGACCGGGCGCCTTTGGCCGACTTGTTCGAAGAAGTTCCTGCCGTTCGACTACTGAACACAGGGGAGGCCACGCACGTCCGTGGGGGGCGGCTCAACCTCACCCTGGTGTCGGGCGACCTACAGCCCGGCGCCATCTGGCAAGTCCACCCTACCCTCACCAGCGACCATTACGGGACCCTCATCACCCTCACTGTGGCCCCACCAGCTCCTCTTCTCCCGCCGCCCCAGTGGAACGTCAGGAGGGCGGATTGGGCAAAGTTCCAAGCCTCCCTGGCCGAATGGTGGTCTCTTTTGTGCCTCCGGCGGACCTTCACCTGCAGGAGAGGGACCTTACAGCGGCCATAGAGAGTGCAGCTTACACGGCCATGCCCACGACAGCCTTAAATCGCCGCCGGCGCCCGGACTGGTGGTTTTATAACGAGGAAGTCCGGGAGCACAATCACCGCGTCAACGTCCACAGGAGGTTGTACGAAAGCGCCCAACAGCCATGAACCTGCAGCTCCTGCAGGACGTGGTAGCCCGCGCGCGACAGGTGTCCCTGAGCACCCGGGAGGCAAAGTGACTGGAGTGGTGCGCCTCTCTCAGCCAACACACCTCCCTCGGCCAGCTGTGAGGGAGCTTCAGGAAGGCCTCAGGCGCTGCCCTGACCTGCCCAGCTTCCCACCCAAGCCCACAGCAAGAGGCAGATCGGCTGGCGAACTGCTTTACAGCGAGGGGTTCTAGCGAGCAGCTTCCTCCCCACACCAGCTACCTCCAGCAGCAGCTACGCCTACAGCGCGACGAAAAGGTCAGGGAGGCGCGGGGCCAGCCGCACGCGACGGACCAGCCTTTTACGCTCGAGGAGCTGGCCAGGGCGAAACGTCGACGTGACACAGCGGCGGGAGCCGACGGAGTGTGGTACTCCATGCTGGCATACGCTGGGCCCGCCAAAGACGCCAGGCTGCTAGCCCTTCTGAACGCGTCGTGGTTGGCAGGCCGTCTGCCGCCCTCCTGGAAGGACGCCGACATCCAGCCCATCCCCAAGCCGAAGGATCACACCACCTTCAGGCCAATCTCCCTCCTGAGCTGCACCAGAAAAACGGCAGAGAAGATGGTGCTGACTCGCCTACAGTGGAGCGTGGGAAGCCTTCATCACCACGTGTTCGGCTACACCAGGGGGGTGAGCACTGCGGACTGCTTCATCACCCTCCTGGCTTACGCCAACAACCAGCCCACCATCGTAGTCTTCCTTGACCTCGAGAAGGCTTTCTAGCTGGCTAGCCCCCGCGCCATACTGGCCGCCCTTCTGAGGAAGGGCATCCGAGGGAGACTGCTGGGCTTGCTCCAGGACTACCTTCACCAGCGCTGAGCCCGTGTGAAGTTCCAGGGTCACAAGTCTTCCTACCTTACCTTCGAGAACGGGACACCCCAGGGCGGCATCCTCAGCCCGTTCCTTTTCAACGTGCTGATGGAACAGCTGGTTGCCCTCCCCTATCGGAAAGGAACCATCCTCCTCAGATAGTGCCAAGTGCGAACAGCTGGGGCTCAAGATCTCGGCAGAGAAGTCCCAGGCCATTGCCATTAAGACTTGCACACCTGCTGGCCAGCAGCTTCGCATCCAAGGAGTCAGCCTGGCCTGGACCGACTCCTACCAGTACCTCGGAGTGTGGGTGGACAGAAGGCTGTCCTTCACGCAGCATATCACGCACATGAGGGAGTGGACGCAGGCCCGGCTGAATGTGATGAGGGCCATGATGCGGCCGAGCGCTGGTGCAACCTTTCCCGTCCTCCGAATGGCCGTGGCGCAGGGCATCGAGTGCATGCGTAACAACAGGTGGCTCGTAAACGTCAGCCTAGCAACCAACTCCCTCAACCGGGCAGGGAACTGGCTGTGCCGCGACTTCGACACCCCCAACCCCGCCTACGTTCCACCACCACCATGGGACCCCCCCGCCCCACACTTCACCGCCACACAGCTGCGCGACAGCAAAGCGAACTGCCTCACCGAGGAGCTGCGCCAGCACGCCCTCATGGCCATGTCTGAGGTCGCGGAGCCAGGCAGCGCAGTGTACTTCACCGACGGCTCCGTCGACCCCGGCAGCGGGAGGTCCGGCGCCGCCTTCGTCACGAGCGGCTTGACGCAAGCGTGGAGGACATCAGACCACTGCTCCACCCTCCAGACGGATCTGGTAGCAATCTTGCACGCCCTCCAGCACGCTCTGCTCCGCTGGGAGGCCACTGTGGTGATACACACTGACTCTCGGTCGGGACTACAGGCGCTGCAGCACGCCCACGCCCACGCCCACACCCGGGACAACATCCACCTTACCACCACCATCCTGCGCACCCTGCAGGACCTGGCAGCTCAGGGTAGGCGTGTCCAGCTCCACTGGATTCCCAGCCACGTTGGCGTGCGTGGCAACGATACCGCCGACGAGGCTGCCAAGCGAGCCGCCCACGGCCCCATCATCACCTGGACCGTGCGCCCCAGCCTGCAGCAGCTCAAGGTGCAGGTTAAACGCAGGGCCGCCCACAAAGCCCACCAGCAGCACCAAGAATAGCAGGCAATCAAGAGGCAAGTGGCGTGGTATGCTGCAGCCACAGCCTATCGCCCACTGAACTTATCCTTCCAGCAGCCCAGAGCGAACGGCGTGTGAGGCTGGGCTACTCCACGCGGGAAGAGCTGCACGCGGATTTTGTGGCAGGGAGGTGCGAACACTGCGGTGGCCGCTCCCGGTGCCCACTGGTGCACTACCTCCTCTCCTGCCCAGCCACCGCCCGCCTCAGGCCAGAGCGAGCGCCAGCCCCTCCCCCTGTAAGAGGCGCCTTACTGAGGGCGCGAGAGGCAAGAGCCACCCAGGTGGTCCGGCACACCTCAACAAACGAGCTGCTGGAGGTGCTGAGAACAGCACACCCTCCGCGCTGATCGCCGCTCACGCCCAGCCGGGCGACAGTTGAGGAAGACCGACACCACCCACTTGCAGCAGACAAGAAACGCGTGGGCCCCTGCACCACGTCTTACTGCAAGCCAACACTGACGGGCTGCCCGCTTTGTGTAATGTGTGAATTTATACATGTATTTATATTATTGTAACATATTATTACTGTATTTGTTTTGTTTTTTTGTTTTTTTGTTGTTTGTTTGTTTTGTTTTTATTTATTATTATTTGTATTATGATTATGTATAAATGTACGCTATTGCACAATAAACCTATACAATCAATCAGGAAGCAGTGGGTTTTTTTTAGCAACGCTGCATAAAAAGTTATCTAAACACGTTTAGTTTTAGTAATTCTACAGGTTAACGCCAAAAAATCACCAGTAGATTTTGTTACCAAACATGCTTAAATAGCCTACTACTCGTACATTGTTTTTAGGAAAATAATATCATTAAATACAAACGGGCGAGCCTAACTGAGGCAATCTCATATCATTTTAAAATTCCGTCAATGAACAAGACTATGTAGTATTGCAAAATCATCTTACAATATCGTATTTTTTGATATTATAAAAGATGGTAGACCCTTTCCGTCACCATCAAAACATCACTCCTAGGACACTATTAAATAATATGAAGTATACCAGGATTTAGTAGCCTAAAACATGTGCACCCATCTCATTCAAAATTACCGAACTAACTAACTTTGAGAGGTATTGCTCACATATTGCTTATCCGAATCAATGAAAGGGAAATTAATAAAACCTAATTTTCACAAGATGAAGTGAAGCGGTACACTTCTCAGAGCTCAATGGCGCTTCTCCAAGTCGTCTTTGGTGATCGGATTATTTCAAATGGATTTTGGCCTCAGAGATCACCTGATTTGTAATGCTGAGTTCTTTTTCTGAGATGTAGCTAAAGGATCGGTGTATAAGAATTGCCTGAAAACAATCATTGAACTGAGAGACTCAATCATATCAGTCACTCAGACTATTCAAGATGTGTATCAAAACAAGTGTAAAAGAGGTACGTGATGCATTGAAAATGAAGGAAGACCATTTCAACACATCCTAGAAAATTGCCATTAGATTTTTTTTATTTTATTTCAATTGAAATTGAAATATTAAGTGCGGATATACAATTTGAACGTACTAAAGTTTAACGTTTGATTTCAAGTACGACTCGCCACAGCATTCAGCACCTGCCACAAATGATCCAACCTGAGGCTCCCATTCGGAGACATTCATAACTAATGATGCTTAACTTTGCCCTTGAAATTATACGTATGCCTACCACATGATAATCGAAATTTATTAGAATGGTTCATCTTTAATGAAGATGCGTCGCGTGAAAATGATCAGGACAATTCGATTCAGATGAAATTAGGGAGAATCAGTGTTTATTAACTTGAATTTGGTCGATTGGAATTACAGAATGGATATATCATAGATTATTCGGTCGATTCTTAGGCTCCAAATTGGGTGAAATTTTGTATAATCCTCATATTTTAAGCTTGATTAGGATTAGAACAATAAATTTTTTTTACCAACAGCAGATTTAAGGGGAAAGATACAATAAAATATAACAGATCTGTTGAAAAAATGAGTTCTAAAACCTGTTAAATCTGGAAGTGCCCTTAAATCCAAAGTTTCGAGGATTGGTTTCACCTTTCTTACCACTTCTGGTAATTCTCATTTTTTCTTGCGAATTGTTCCAAAGAAGTTGCAACTTTGTTTGCCAGCTGCAAACAAAGGCCTAAAGAAGTTAGATAATTGTCACAAGTGACATTGTAGCCTTGTTTAATAGAGGAGTCATCAGTTTCACGACTACACTTTGAGGCCCACTAACATCTTTACTGCTTCCTTCATCTCTTCTCACATATGGTATTCCGTTGAACAAATACCTGTTTTCAACATCGACGGCCATCCAGAATTTGAAGTAAAATTTGTCTGGTTTATTTAGCATATAATGTATGAATTTTCAACGTGCTGTGCATGGTAGTAATTGTTCATCAAACGTCATAAATGCTGCAGGAATAAATGCTTTCTGACAGTTTTGATGCTAAGCAAAACCTATCTTGAACCCCAATCCTTTTCCACTCACATTTTTTACCAAAGCGGATATTTCTCATTATTTCCAGAAATCTATTGCGGGGCATAGTTTTACTGAACTAAGGGCACCCCCAAGAGCAATTCCACATACATTTTATAGGTAAGTTTCTTCCCCCAATAAAGCCATGAACATCTCAACATGCATGCTGAGATGGAACATCAAACTGCCAAGAAGAACCATCCTTATCTTTCAAACATTAAGAAAAATTTGCTATGCTATCATTGCTGCTACATTCTTTATTGTTTAGAAGTACAGTACCTATGTTGTTTGATCTTTCATCACTAGAATCAGATAAGGAAGTTGAGGATCATCAATAATATTGTATTCATTTTCTGAAAGCACGTCATCAGTATCAGAAAGCTCGGCATCTGATGAATCATATGGTATATTTCTAAGCTGCTATAATATTTGTTCATTAGTTTGTTTTTTAATCTAGTAAATTACTATGGATGGTTTTCAAAAGTAAATTTTATTGCAAATTGATAATAAAAGATGAAAAATAAAATAAAATTAAGTAGTTATTTATTTATATATCAAATAATAATTTATACCTTTACACACAAATAAAAAATGTACAACAGTGTCTAAAAACACAGCGCATTCGTCTCACTAATGACAACTGACTAAATTATGAGACAATGAGCGAGACTCAGAGCTAAGAACAAACATTTCCAGACATGTTTATACGTGAAAGGGAGGATAAATGATGAAAACTGACCATGCATCAATTGACGCGGTCGGTCCTTTTACGTATTAGGAGATCTATTTTTTTCAGTTGCTACAATCTACGTATAATACATAGTGTGTATAGACACCATAGAAACATGAAAAGTCATACATCCTGAAATAAAAAGCAATAAATGTTTTTAAATTATCAGCATTGCAAGGATGAAAATGCGTCAATTAACGCCGTTGGTCCTTCTAGTGTTAATAAATGGCAAAAATTCTATAGAAATTAGTCGATCGTCTCATTGTGTATGTAATTATTAATTAATATTTTTTTCTAGATTACAGAATCTCTCACAAAAACAAGCGTGAGCAACGAGTTCTCTATCTGCAACAGCTTTTGGTTTACCCTCGCCGCAATTTTCCACCAGACCATCGATATCTACCCAAGGTCATTTTTTAATCTATTTCACAGTAACTCACTAATTTACGAATATCGATGGTTGATTGTTTTGCCGTTCATGGTATCGCTCAAGTTGTACATAGACATAACTACCGAAATGATTGAGTTTTAGAGAAGGAGGTAGTAAGTTTGAGCGAGTAAAGAAAGATATGGTGCTTTTACTCCCACTCCGAATCAAATTTCAACTCATCCACCTCAATTTTATATTCATATCTTTATTTCTGCTCTACTAAATGAAAATGAGAGAGAGAAAAGCGTAAAAAAACATCTATGAATAATTTCTAGAACGAGAAATCGCAAATATCGTGAACTGTCGGCTATTTAGACTTTTGTTTGGTCATTATTTAGTTTACCGTAATCACTTTTTTGTACATTTTATTACTAATTCCTGTAGCATTTTTGGTGTTTTGTTCAAATATTTACTCTTTCTTGCGGTATTCGTAGACGAAATCTGGCAAAACAGATTATTTTCGATTTGGTCTAAATCGGAGTAAACCTTTATTTTGCCGCACTTTGCCTTAGGACCGCCCCCAAAGGAACAGATGTAAATAAACCACACAAAATAGTTAAAGAAAAAATACCCTGAGCTAACATAACCTAGCCTTAAATTTTTCATTTAGTAGTTTGTGAAACTATACAAACCTCTTGTGCCTACCTAACAATAGAAGGGGGACTTTGCCTCCACTCATAATATAAACACCTTGAAAGCACAAGAGCCACGATTTTGCCGCATTTCACCTTACGACCACCCAAATGATAAAGTAGATTGGGATAAATCACCTAACATATATCTCTCAATTTAGAGAGAGTAAACCCACAAAGCTGGTGGTGCTTTTTATTACAATGAGCACCACACTCGGGACAGATAAAGAGATGTGAATGACAGTGTTCCCCTCAAAATTCAAGGCACGATTATGGTCAATGTGAACCTCCTTTAATAGATCTTCGAACTATAATTCACATCCACTACAAGTCTTAAAGCAAAGTTGCCTAATCCAGAACAGAGTCAAATGGGTAAAATGGTGATGAATTAAGCTCGGTCCAACTTATGTAGAAAATGTGACGTTACTGTACCATTTTGGGGGGTAAAAATACTTCTTTACTCTCATATCATCTCAATTTACCCTGGAACTCTAAACATTGGCGTGGTATACTCGACGCGTATGACGTCATTCGCTTTGTTTAAACTTGCGGTCAAGTTAGAGTGTTGGCGCTCATAGTACTTTCAGTATTTTTTGAGACGCTTTAAGATAGTGTGTGTTGTTTCGATTCTTCGACGCGGACACAAGGAAAACACGTGTTCGCGTTCAGTGTACCCTAGTTTGAGGGTAAAAGTGTCTAACAATTTCGGGTCTCGTAACCAGAATTTAGTAATAGTTATAAACGTGGTTTATCATACCCGAATTTAGTGACACACACCTAATATTTGGGGGGTGTATTATGCCTGACTTTGTAATACTTAAGGGTTCACTGCACCCGAGTTTAGTGATTCTAAAATTGTGTTTGTGTAATTTGTTTTTGTGTTATTTTCTTGTTTTTCTCATTTCAGGTTGATATTATTTTCATAAAGTGTATATAACAATTAACAATAACAGGAGCTGCCAAGTGTAGGCCATGAATGGTCTTTTGCAGTCTCCTTCTTTTCTTAAAAAATGGCCCGTGCTAGTAATAAAAATCTTCCTCAGGATGTAATTGAGTCATTTTGGGAGGGGGGGGGGGAGGAAAGTGATGAGAAAGATATTGTAGAAATTGAAGATATCTATGATAGTGACAATGATAGTAAATATATTGCTGAGCCAGATGAGAAACTGGATACGGAAGAGAATAAAAGTGACTGTGAGTGAAAAAGAGTGTATGTAATGGGTCTAAAAAGTGGAGGGAACACCCTGCCACCCTTACTGTTGGCCCTACTGCTTGTGCCACCCCTGCTGCTGGACCTTCTGCTGGCCCTACCACCTATTCTGCTGCTCACCGACAACGTGGTGATGAAACAGACCTCATTGTTAGTTTCAGAGACCCATCAGTGACTAGTAAAAGTGGATTTTAAGGAAAAACAACTCCTCAGGTACAGGCAGCAACGAGGAAAAGTGCTTTGAATATTGTTAGATCATTTACATCAGGTCCCACGCAAACAGCTGCATAGACCACAACACCGTGGGAGTGTTTTAACATATTTATAAGTGATACTATAATTAGTGAAATAGTGTTGTGGACCAATAAAAAGATTGACGAGCTGGCCGCCAAGTACAAAACCCAGACAGAAACTCTCAAGCATACCTTACTATCTGAGATCCGTGCCCTGATAGGTGTCTTTATGTTCAGTGGATACCTAAAGGATAACCACTTGGAGACAAAGGAAATGTGGTCACCTATCTCTGGTGCCCCTTTCTACAGAGCAGCAATGTAAGAGGGGCGTTTTACGTTCCTGCTATGATGCATTCCGTTTGATGACTGGACCACACGGCAAGAAAGGCGGGCGACCGACAAATTTTCCCCCACCAGGAGTGGGTTGGCCAATTTTATTAGCAACTGTGACATGCACCACACCTTACATGAAAACATCCCTGTAGATGAGCGACTGCTGGGTTTTAGGGGTAAATGCCCCTTTAGAATGTACATCCCTAATAAGCCTGTAAAGTATTGGATCAAACTGGTCATGGCCCATGATGTCAAAAGCAAATATCTATTGAAAACCATTCCCTACCTGGGGAAAGAGGGTACTGGGCCAAGGGGTGGCCTACAACTGGGCCACATGTTCACAAGGGATTTAACAGAAAAGTACCACAACACCCACCGCAACGTAACCACTGACAATTAGTTCACTTCTCTACACGTTATCATGGACCTGGCACATAACTGTGTCCTGACACTTGGGGGAACAGTGAAGAGGAATAAGAAGGAAGTGCCAAATTTCATAAAAGATAAGACCCACTGGTTGCCAGGTAGCACTGCCTTCCTCTTTACAAAGGACTTAATGCTGGTGTCTCACTTCCCCCTCAAAAAATCATTGAAGAAGAATGTCCTCTTGATGTCGTCAATGCACAGGCTGCCAACTGTGCTTGACAATGGGAAGCCAGAGGTGATTCAGTATTATAATGAAACTAAAGGAGGGGTTGATACCTTTGGCATAATGTGGGCCCAATACAGCTGCAACAGGAAGACAAAAAGGTGGCCACTGTGTGTCTTTTTGGGAATCCTAAAGGCTGCAGCTATCAATTCATTCATCACATATACAGAATACAGGAAGAGGGCAGGTGGCAGCATAGTGAAAAGAAAAAAGTACATGCAGCAGTTAGCGTTGCACTTCATCACTTTTTCAGCTAAGGAGCGCATGAACGCCCCTACGCAGCTCCGGCAGCTCAAGCTGCTTATACGCCAGGTAGGTTCCATCAACCCCCTTTCCGCTGGTTCTGCTAGGACCGTCTGCATCTTGGATGAAGGATACTATGGTCCAATGCTCCTCGTGCCAGTCAAAAGCTAACAGGAAGACCCGCTTAAGACGTCAGCTTGCTGCCAACCTGTCTGCATGATGAACTATTTCCCAATCTGCAGTCACTGTGTCTAAGGTAAATTTCATGAAATGCTGATATTAATCGTTGTTTTCTTGTTTACAAGAGATGATAATATGCACTAAAAAAGTTATCTTTGGAGAAAATATTGTAAAAGATAAAGTTATATTTGGAGAAAATATTGTGCCCCCCCCAAAAAAAAGTAATTTTAGCCTGTTTCCCTACAGATTGTGCATTGTGTGTTATTGATGTCACTGTCAGCATAAACAATTTTCACGAATTTTGTTCTTATATTCCCCCCCCCCCCAGCACACACACGCATATCATCGTCACCTCATAAAAAAACAATACAACAATGAGAACTACAATTAAACCTTATTTTATTTTGAAATATTACATAATAAGAAACTTTTTAAGAGCACCCAAGTTCCAAATCGAAGGTTAAATTATATTTTTCTCAAACTTTCTAAACGAAATCAAAAACTTTTTTTGAGCTAAGGCTACTGCCAGAGAGTTGGAAAAATCTTCGCCTTGCTTTTTTGTTCCATTTAATAACTTAACTTAGGGAATTTGATCGAGGTCGATGATGACGGATGTCCTCAGGGCGGTCTCCGACCTTGAACAGGGGTCAGGGTCGATTTGCTGAGGACATCAATCCTGCACTAGATTTAAACGAGGAGGAAAGCGTGCTCACTTCAGACCCATATCTTGACGAAGGGGAGAAGTTTCCTGGTGGCAGGAGAGGACTCAAGACGACCATGCTTCATCTTCGGCTGCAGGGGGCTGCCAAGACAACGGTCTACTGGTGCTCGCCTATATTCGCTCCCGGTCCGAGTTTTATTATCAAGGTTATCCTTCCTCTAGCCTTTACCTAAAAAGGTAGCCCTACAAGGCAGCAGGAAGGTTGTTGGGGGCTAAGGAGTCTTCGGTCTGTCGAAAATCACCTAGCGCCTGCCCCCATTGCGTGACGCGCATTTGCTTACAACCGGACGTATGAAAATCCTTGGTTGGGGGTAACTATGGTTTGTGTGGTGGAACTAGAGTACTTTTGGTGAGCACCAATGGTTCTTACATAATTTTTTTTATTCAAAAATGTTTTTCATTCATTCTTGGCTAATCGTTGAGCAAACAACCTTAATCAGTACAGACCGTTCATGAGGTATCAACCTTTTTCTTTAAACTCTTTCCATTAATTGTAAGGTGATTAGTCACATTGAGCCAAAGTTTATCAAAATATTGGGATAATCACTGAAAGTTCTGAGCTACATTCTCTTCATGTTTCAATGTGAAAAAATAGAACAAGAGTTAAATTTTAGGAGACAGGATGAGGAGCTTCGCGAAGCTCCTCATCCTGTCTCCATTTAATGACTCGTTACGGAAGGACTACGACCTCTTGACTTTACTTTTTAGTAGAACGGGGTTAGTAATAGGAGACTTTTGATATTTTTAGCATGGTTTAGAATTCCTATTGTTTTTCTATTCCCCTTTCCCCTTTATTAGTCTGTCGCTGCAGTTATTTTTGCACCAAGTAGAAAAGGCTTTGTTTTTTAAAATTACAAAGTGATCAACAAAGGCGTTCCAAAATACGGATCCTCTTTGTTTAAGGACATTTCTTAGAGCTCTAATCCTGTTCGAGAATTAAGATATTCGACAGCTTAGCGGAATATTCCTTCCAGTGTTTTCGGTATTCTTCTCGTTTCTTTTTATTCTTTTTCTTTTGTTTTGGGCTCTCTTCAAGGATTATTCGATATCCTACGTTAAGCATCGGCTCACATTTCTAACAAAAAGTCCTCTTTTTTTTCCAGGTCTGTTGATAAACGCGACCCGTCTTCGAATAACAAAGGAATTCAAATTAAGTCAAATTTTCAGGGAGGCATCTTAAAATTCTCTCTTTGATCTGTCCCGTTTTTGGTGTTTGAAGAGCTTCTCAACCTAGCCATCTTGCAACTGTAGGAGGACGGTCTTCTGGGGGCACTGAGGAGTAAGTGGTGGTTCGACGCCTCTGAGTGTGAGAAGTACAAGAAGCAGGTTAGTTCCACGAACAAATGAAGCAAAGAGTAGCAAAGCGTTGGCTTATTTTGGACCCCTTAATTCTTATTAATGTTAAAGGAGGGTTGAAAAATTACATGCTTAGCATGTATAACCGATAGAGGACGTTGACCTGTCTGACGCTGTCATTAGCTTGATATGAAAAGAATTTTTTGAATATTGGTCTTTTACCACCGATTTGCACTCAATTATCATGGCTTTCTTTCACAGTGGGGAGCAACTGATTAACGTGAGATCCGAACCATCATATGGCACCCAACGGGACTCCTTGCGACTAACCACACCTGATGTGTATTTATAGATCACCAGTGAGTCACTCTTCCTTGACTCATTGGACTCTCTTGTCCTGCCTGGCCTAGTTCTAGCCAGAGATGTATATATACTGTATGGAAAACTCGTGGACATGAGCCGTTGTTAACCAATGACACTGTTTGGGCGGAGATTACTCTACAGGATGTTTATTTACCTGTACACGGAACAAAAGAAAATCTTCATTTCCAAATCCTAGCATACAATCTTGCGTTTCGTAGATTCCTGATAGTAAATAAAGCCCGTATCTTTCATGCCCTCAGCTTGGTGTCAATGACTGGACCTGTTTTGCCGTTTGTTCGTACAGCTGTGGCGTTTCCCCGAACCGTCGTAATCGCGAGATGTAAGTTTATATGCCTATGACTGTGTAAATGAGTGAGCGCTTATGAATGTGAAAGTTCGTTCTGCCTGGAGCCCTTTATAAGAAGAGTACATATAAATGTTTACATGCTCAGAATATTTATATTATTATTCCTCTTAAAATGTAATATATATCATTTTTTCAATGACGAAATCTTATATGTTTTTCCTTGGTAGGAATTTTATGAACCTCATCTGTGATGCTTCATTGTCATTCGTATTTTTCCTTGCACTGTGGACTACAGCTTAAGCTCTCTAATAGCTAAAGCGATGGTCCCACTCGGATAAGGCATACTCATGGTGGTACATAACATTTCATATTTGTTCGCAATGAAAAAGTGCGGATGATAAAATCTAAACGAATGCTCTAGGTGAATCCAAATACGCTAGGGCCACTTTCAACATTAGACAAATCGGTTAAAATAATTGGCCGAACAAAGAAGCGCTATGACAACTTTGACACAATCTTCGACTCAAGAGACCCCCTTCCCCACCGCCCTTAAAATAAAACAACATTTCTCGATTGAGTTTAAAAGGACGAAACTATAACGCCAATCTTGCTAAGGAGATCAATGAAGAAAGACTGTAAAAACGGCACCTGCTGCGTCAGGAGAGAAAATGGGTGAAGTAATTTTGGATGATTTCAACAATCCTGAAATCTTTTGGGACTCATTCGATTCGCGTTTTACGTTGAGGCGTGGATGACTTTCTCTGCCTCTAAGTAACGAAGATGACTTCCTCTACCTTTAAGTGATAGGTTGTTCGTTTGGACAGGTTTGAGGCTGACTTTTACAAACAAAAAGGTATTTGCATTGTAAAAGAGGTTGATACTAGTCAATGATACCGAGGGCTAGATTAATTAAAAAGTACGAACATTTAAATAACAAAGATAAAGAAGAGGAACAAAAGGTAAGAAACAAGCTAAAAGAACGACCGCAAATAAAAGAAAAAAATAAACAAAAAAGCAACCAGAAGGAAGCATGCTGCGGCGTAGAGGGTAGGCTCGCCTCCCCAAGCGCAGGAGCATGCGACCTGCAACAAAGAGAGTCAAATAAAGTAGAGAAGGCCAACCTCCTCCAAATAATCATAGTCCGCAAGTCTGTGTACACAAACTTGTCCCAGGTAGCGAGGGACAAGCGGTAGCAACGATGCTCGTCGTGGTACTGGGACTGGTAACATACGCGAAGATCACCCAGACTGGAACATTCAAGAAAAATGTGCCGAACAGTCTGGGGGACAACGCAATCATCGCAATAAGGCAAAGGCGAGCTCCCTATCAAATGGATGTGCGTCCCACGCGTGAGTCCATTTCGGAGACGACAGAAAACAACCTGAAGCGTCACGGCATTGAGGGGTAAGTCCATGGGCAGAGTTGTGGCGCAATGGCACGTAACTTTCCGTTCCCTTCGACCGTCTCCCATCTTCTTTGCCAAGCCGCCTGGATCCCTGCCCTGTTATCTGTATGAGGGAGAGCGAAACACTGCATTGGTGGCCCAATCCTTGCGGACTCCTTGGCTCCCTATTTCTCCGCAATTCTCATATGTCCAGCAGAATCACCTTGTGCGGGAATGCAGATCGCCCCGGGAGCTTAAGGATCCCACACCAATTAAAATTGAGTGGGTGAAGGATCCTCTATTCCGTTAGGCATGTTTGAATGCATAAATCCATTGTATATTTTTGTTCTTTGAATCTTAAACTCCTCGGAAAATAAGGATCCATTATAAAGTGGCGATATACGAAATTGTTCATTTGTTCCTAATTATTCACTGTCTAATAAAATTACACTTTTGTCTTGTCCTCGGGTTAGAAATGTTATTTCTCAAAGGTTTGTGGCTCTATTAAATAAAAAAGGTCAATTTAAAATTCACAAACTTATCTTTTATGGCTAGGATATTGAATTTTTAAATTGACCCATTTATGGTAAATAACATTACTTTGATGCAAATTAAAAAAATATATATAAAGTTTCAAGGGTTATGTTTTTTCAGTTATTGTATAAACATGATATAACCTAAATAAAAAGTTATAGAAACAGTAATACACTAGTAATAGCTATTATTTCCCTTATATTTTGTGTTTTGCGACCTGGACAGCAATGGTAGTTCTCTTACATTCAAAATAGATTCAGCACAACGTTGGTGAAAAATTAACTGTAGAGCTTTGTAGAACATTCAAAGATTTTTATATATTTGAAGAATTTCTAGAACATTATGGCAACGTAGATGGCTCTATAAATAAAAAGAATGTCTACTTAACAGATCAGTTTAACTAAAGCCGTCACAGTGCACACGTCGTCTCTAGTCATTAATAGAAGCATTCGTCACACATGGCATAAAGAGGTTTGAAGCATGCCAGAGACTCATTTTGCTATGCCTTCTGCAAATTTATTAAAACAAGAGCGAAAAGGTACTCTGTGGAGATATTTGCTAAAATGTGTGAAGCCTACAAGGCATATTTCTCCGCATGCCAGTCAAAGATCAAGAATAACCTTAGGCATCTCATTTGACCTGTAAACTATGTAAAAGAACTCTGGAACGTAATATATATATATATATATATATATATATATATATATATATATATATATATAATGTATATTTTATTTGGATGCTGGATTTCTTTGTTTACCATTTCTTATAACACTAAGTGAGTGTCACACACGTAATATCTGATAATTTGCTTTTATTTTGTGACGAGGGCTGTGACGTGATATCGTGAGACCTACGTTCGCTTAATTGAGGCTGATACGTCATCCAAAGGAGTTCTAGAATTTTTGTTCACTTTGATTGGCCAGTTTCCCACCTAATTATTTTATTGAATATTAAATTGGATTAAGATTATTGCGTTTTTGTCATGAAAGAAAGCATTTGATGTCTGGAGTTAAGAATTTTCATTGTATGTTGATGTAGTATTGGGATTTTGAATGATCCGTATTTGTTAGTGTTCCGTGGAATTCATTGTCGAAGCCTTCATTCTCCCAGAAGACAGACTATTTTTTGTGCTTGTAGAAGAAAGTTGTGCTCGGGAGCAGAGGGGATTTTGTGCACTTATTTTCCGGTTTCTGCGTCTCGGAAGGCTATTGATTTGAGGTTACCGTGAGTTGAGGTTACCGTGAGTTGAGGTTACCGTGAGTTGAGGTTACCGTGAGTTGAGGTTACCGTGAGTTGAGGTTGCCCCCGAGTTGAGGTTGCCCCCGAGTAAGGGTTGCCCCCGAGTTAGGGTTGCCCCCGAGTTGAGGTTGCCTCCGAGTTGATGTTGCCCCCGAGTTGAGGCTGGCCCCCGAGTTGAGGCTGGCCCCCGAGTTGAGGTTGGCCCCCGAGTTGAGGTTGGCTCTCGAGTTGAGGTTGGCCCCCAAGTTGAGGTTGGCCCCCGAGTCAAGGTTATTGTGATTGATTGACTTAGTGTAAGACAACCGGCAGAGTTGTACCCCTTTTGTACTTTAGGGCGGGTTTACCGCGAGTGTTGTGCCTCTCGTGCATCTTTGGTAGGACAACCGTGTGTGGTGTCCTTGTTTTTGTCTGGCCCATACTAGGCCTGATATTGGTGGTCGTGAGTGCCCCTTTATTTTCGTATAAGCTTCATATATTTTATATATATATATATATATATATATATATATATATATATATATATATATATATGGTCGGTCATTGCGCGTAAGGACATTGTATTTACGTTTTCGGTGAGTGCTTCCCTCTGTGGCTCAACCTCCTCTTTCTCCGTGGTCTCATAGATAGGAATATCATACGTGGGTTATTTTTGTGTACGTATTTGTTCTTGTCTTCCATTCTCTAAATATTTTTACATGTTCCAAAAGGTCATTCCTTAGCTCGACCTATCAAAGTTGTAATTATTTTTTAGGTTCTTTCTAGGATAATTTAGTCTTCGGATATATCGGCATTTTTAAGTAGATTCACCCTATCAAACATTTGTAAATAAAGTTTTTTCGTTTTAAGTCGACGCATCTTCTATCTTTGGCTATAAACTTTTTGGGTTAAAGAATCTGGGCATGTCACCTGACCCCAGTTTGTGACAGTGAGAAGTATTTGTGTATTTATATTTGTTTTCATTTTGTTCGTTTCCTAGGATGGTACAGAGAAGATTTGTTTTTTTTTGGCTTGGGGGGGAGGTGCCCATCTGGCGACTGCCTGCTTGGGAATAAGTCACCGTACGCGACACAACCTACTGCTAGCCTATATTAAGAAATGGATAAAATAAAAATAAGAAAACACATAATAATATGTAAATAACAAATAAAAACGCTATATAGGACAAGGGCTAAATAATAACAAAAACAGAAAACAAAGCAAAAGGGCGAGAAGGAGGCGCGCACCGGCGTCGTGGATAGGTCCGCCTTACCCCTGCGCAGGAACAGGCCACTTACCCAAAGAACAACAGTCAAATAAAGAGGAGGAAGCCAGCCTCCCCCCCAAAAGTCGTAAAGTCCACAAGTCAATGTGCTCGAACGCGTCCCTAGAACAAGAGACAAACGGTAGCGACCTCGCTCGTCTAGATACTGGGAAAGCTAACGTGCGCCGAGATCCCCCAGACTGGGACATTCAACAATAATCTGCCGAACAGTCTGGGGGACAACCTAGTCTTCACAGTTGGGCGCAGGCGAGCGCTCCATCAAATGGCGGTTCCTATGTCCTTTTGTGTTATATAATCGTTTGTCCTTTAAGTTGTATTTTCCGGCATCGAATTAAACAATGTTGCAAAAATATTAGTTATATTGATTGATTTAAATACATTTTATTGGTCGAAATTTAAGCCGTGGCCTTTATAGTACCTAATGGAGGCCTATTTTCAGGGTTGCTTCTCTTTACGAGCTGATTCGGGTGTTAAAAGAGTTGCCTTTGTCGCGATTATAGGAACTTATCTATATAAACTTACTGATTACTTCTTAATATTAGGCTCTTTAGTAGTTAGTTAGTTTGGACAATGAATGTAAAATTGTAAAATTTAGGAAATGAAAGTTCTATTGCAACATGACCTATGGTGGAATATATCCGAGTGGGGTGGTGCCACTACAAGATTTCATCCAGAATCTTGTAGTCATGGAATATCCACTTGAGAATGGCTGATCCCTCTTCAATATTTTCCTACTTTCCTAAAGGGTAGCTACGTGTTGCATACAACTTATCGATGACAGGATGGCTGTCAATCTATTCTTGGCTATAAGAACAATTAGAATTTTCGGCGCCTTAAATACTGAAAGTACTATAGAATATTTTGCGTACTTTTTCAAAGTAGAAATATTTATAATAAGTACCTTCGATTGCGATGGAGTTGTAAATCAGTAGAAGCAAAGAGATATCAGCTTTAATGTAAAAAAAAGATGCATTTATTCATCAAATCAGTGTGCATAATTATTGTTAAAAGTGGGTCATCTTTTTAATTAAGCTGTGAATTCTTCGCTTAAATGAAAGAATTCATTCTGTTTTGTTGATTTGGTATCCTTTTCCATCTCCACATCAAAGTAAACTTTCCATTCGGGTGTTGTTGTAATGAATTGAATTAATGAGAATCGTTTTGTGTAAACTCATTTGAATACGGAGGAGAAAGAAATTCCAAACGTAAAGCATTTTGCATTAATTGGGTGAAGTGTGGCTACGTGTGTGAGCAGGTGTTGTGACGAAGGAGTAGGATAGTAAATCTGTGAAGGACGTTTTTGGTCAAGAGCTTCATTTAAACATTGCAATTCTTAGACATATATGTCTGCAGCATCTAATTGCTTATTATTAAGAAACTCATAATAAATAACTACTTTCACTCTCTGCACAAAAAGACATATTTAATCTTTAGTGTATGGTCTAAGGCTGAACCGCCCAAGATATCATCAAGGATATCTTTTCAATAGATTAATTTTCTTTATCTCCAACAAATAGACATTTCTCATGGTAGCTTATTTTTACCAGCTTATTTTGGGGTTCTCGCCCCCTTACAGGCTGAATCAGAATCAGGTGAGGTTCACAATCTTCATATTTAATTTTACTGAATTTATTGCTTATTGTGCTATTCATTTCTCGCAGATAAAGGAAGACGCATTTCCTATGTCGCCTTCAACCATCTCATTGGGGTTTATACTGGAATTCAATTTTATGGCTACATCGTTTTCTCCCTTTTGGCGGACGGAAATTCAAATTGTCGTCCTCTCTCCTCTTTTCCTAAAATAAGGAACCGTTTATTTTTAAAGGCCCATCTGTGTACTGCCAACAAAGGCATAACTCGACGTATTAATATTTTGTTATTACTTTAGGAACCGATGTGGAGACTGCCTACTTGGGGCATAAATCGCCGTACTTCAACAAAGCTTACTACAAGACTATATTAAAAAAACAAAAACGAATAACAATATATTTAAGAAAATAACAAAGATAAAAACAACAACCAAAAAAACAGAAAAGGCAAGAAGGAAACGGACTCTGGCTTTGAGAACATGTTAAATAAAACAGTCGAATAAAGTGGAAGAGGCTAGCCTACTCCAAAAAGTCGTATAGGCTGCGGGGCGGTGTGCACATAATAGTTCCCAGTACAAGGGGCAAACGGGAGCGACTCCACTCGTCCCGGTACCGGGACAGGTAACGTGCGCGAAGATCACCTAGACTGAGACATTCAACAGGAATGTGCCGATTAGTCAGGGGGAACAGACAAAGTAGTCGTCAAACTAAGGCGCAGGCGAGCGCTCCATCAAAATGGCGGTGCGTCCCGCGAGTGTGTTAAAATCGGAGTCGACAGAAAGCAACGTGAAGCCGTCTCAGCATTGGGGTTAGGTCCATGGGAACAGTCACAGAGCAATGGCTCGTAAATTCTCCTTAACCGTCTCCCATCTTCTTTACCAAGCATCCGGGAGAGCTGCCCGCAATCTTGCCATGTAATCAGTGTGAGAAAGAGCAAAACACAGTCTGGTCGTCCACTTCTTGCGGACTCATTGGTGCCCTCATCAGCTCACCAATTCCAGCAATTTCTACAATTCCAGGAACCCAGCAGAAATCCGCCCGGCTCTCCAAAACCATGGGCTCATGGATATCGCGAACCAGGGAGTGCAGAGATTTCAATCCCCGGAGAGCAGACAGGGCTCTTTGTGAGTCGCTATAAATCAAAATCCAGTATCCAAACTAGGCACGTTGCGTTAGTTCTAGTACCGAGCGGTGTATTTCAAGCAGTACGGCCGTGAAGACCGACGCAAAAACCCCGCTGAATTAAAACAGAGGAGATACGGCGTGGAAGCCAACCCCCTCTTCGGACTTGGAGCCATCCGTATACACTGCATGGTTCTAGCGCGAGACGAAGTGTGCTCCTCAAAGGCGAAACGCAATACTTCCGGCGCTATAGAAGCTTTGGGAGAAAAAAGTGGTGACAAATAATCGAAGATGGTACCCTCTCGGTCAGTATAGGCTCCGTCAAGATCAGCTGCTGGTTCAGTGAGAGTTATTGACGTCTGAAGGAGGAGACGTTCTTGCGAGTACAGGCGACTAATGTACTGTGCACGGCGCAGAGCGGGTGACATCTATCCAGCATCAACAAGTATGCTCCCAATGGGGTAAGTGTGGAAGGCACTGGTCGCCAGGCGATGGCCTGTGTGGTGGATTGAGACAAACTTCCGCAGTACATGCTCGGCTGCGGATGCATAAGACTCCTATTCGTATTCGAGTTTGAAACGAACAAAGGATCAATAAACAAAAGGCAGTACCCCTATCTGAACCTGAGGACCTGAACGTGACAGCAAAGAATATCCAGGCCACAGGTGAGAGACTCTAAGGGTGAAAATATGAGCCTCTCAGTTAAGACATGGGTAAGATACAAGACCAAGGAAACGGTGCGAGTCCACCCCTTCCAGGCGCACCCCATTTAGAAACATATCTGTTTAGGGTGGAGCCGTGAATGGCAATAGAATTGCACAAGCTTAGTCTTGGCCAAGGAAAACATAAGACTGTGCGCTTCGGTATAGCAAGAGAAGCAGTTCTTATACTGTTGGACTCTACACTTAAGAGTTGGCATCTGAGCGAGGCTAGAAGAGATAGAAAGGTTGTCCACGTAAGGTGCAGCGAAAACATCTTCCGGCAGCACCGAGGTAATGCCATTGATGCTCAGGGCAAAGAGTGCGACACTTAGGACACTTCTCTGCGTGACACTTTCTCCCTGCTTCATTGGGCCGGAGAGGGCTCCATGCACCCTCCGCGGATAGACGATCTTGCAAAAATTCTGCTATGAAGATTGGCAGGCGTCCCCTTGTCCATATTGTGCGGAGAGTTTCTATGATACCATATCGTCATGCGGCATCATAGGCATTATCAAGATAAAAAATACCATCGCGTAGTTCTGTCTACGAAAGAAGGCCTCGCAGATGGCATTTTATAGTCGGAGAAGAGCATCTGACGTGGAGTGGAACTTGCAGAAGCCACAGTATACAGAAGACAGATAGCCTTCGCTGTCCCGAATAAAAGCGATTTGAAAATTTACCAATTTCTCTATCAACTTTCACTTACAGGAATTTAGAGAGATGGGTGGAAACCAGCCAGGGTAGAGTGATCTCTCCCCGCTTTGCAAAAGGCTAAAGTCTAGCACAGTAGAGTTTCGCCAGGTTTCCCAGGTAGGGTCAGAAAATTCCCACAAAAAAAGCCGTGTCTCGCACACCCAGGTGTAGAAAACATGAGGTACGGGACATTGTCCGGACCATGGGCAGTGTCCACGCACGAACGAGAGAAGAACGCAACTTCTGAAAGTAAACCGGTTGTTGAAGGGTTTTCCTCCTCTCAAAGTAAAAATTCCAGTCGGCGGCTTTCCGCGACATCACGACACGCATTAAATGCTGATGGAGCAGAATCACGGGTAGGGAATACGGAGAAAGCGGTCATGAAGGATTCCGCCACGGTCGCGGTATCCGAGATTGCGGTCCCATTCTCTTAGAGAATGGGAGGGGGGTCTTGTGCGAACTTGCACCGAGTCCATTTGATTCGATTGCACATCTCTGCTATAGGGCTCTTCCCGTTAAGTGAAAACACGTATGCTCACCAAGAAGAGCGGCGGGAGTGCTTTTTTTAATTATCCTGGAAACTAGCACTCGCTCGCTGAAATTCACGAGAGTGAAACGATCGTACAGCTTTTCTAGCGCATGTAGGTATAACGCTCCTGTTTGAGGGCTGCCTCACACTCGGCTTAAACTATGGGAGCGGTCGGTGTGCAAAAGGATCAAACCTTCTATAAATAGAACGGCCTCATCTTCCGACCTAAACTCCAAGATTGAAACAGAGAAATCAGTCATTTCCTGAAAGGCCGAGAACCTCGCCAGCGCCAAGCACCACTGAAGCGGGATCTCAAGCGTCAGCGGCCTAGAAAATGAATTTTAATGGGAAAATGATGACTAGCATGGAGGTCTTTGACTGCCCTTCAACCCCAAATCATGTTGTGCATCCGGAGAGCATTAAGATAGATCGAGGCATAAAAATAAAGCAGGTCTCTGGCAGTGATGCGTAAACACATCCACACTTAGGACACCTATCTCTAGCTCGTTGATCGGGTTGGCAAGGAGTGATCCCTGTGATTAATCCGGTAGTCTCCCAAGAGGGGGTGTCTACCGTACAGATCTCCGAAGAAGAGAAAGTGCCTCGGTAACTGTGACACGACGCGGAGGACGCCCATCGCATCGTAAGCGGAAATAAAAGTATGCCTCCTATCCAGTTGCTGCTGCTAAGCTACTGCCTGAAAGGAAGTATCTAAAGCGAAGAGAAGACCGGAGATATCATCCAGGGTGTAAATCGTATATCCTCCTGCCCAGTGTCACTCACGTAGTGGTAGGGTCGCAAAACCCTTATACTCCAAAGAGTGGGCACGGGGCAAGCGCCCAGAATGGTCTCCTGCAAAAAGATAGCTAATGGAGAACCGGAGAATACGAGCTTCCTCCAGGCCTAGCTCGGTGGGGATGCGGGGGCCCTCTTCGAAGAGAAGACGCTCAGGGAAATGGCTGTACGCTTCCCGTAGGAACAACTCCGGGCTCTGAAGGCATGGTCACCTTCGAGGACTTATCAGGGGAGGTTGGGCTTGCATTGCTAGGCCTTTCCTCCCTCCACCTCGAAACCTTAGGCAGACAGTGTGGCTTCTGATGCAGCGGTCCCTCCTTTGCAGGATCTACCGTCTCCAAGCCCCTCAACCTCAAACTGAGCGTGCAAGTAGGAGCCGAGGGTCCTTTAGTTCTGTCCTTCTTTTAGGGGAGGCACCTTTAGGAACCCCTAAAGATGGCCTTACGACCAACTCCAGGGGTTTGCATCCTATGAGTCTAACGCCGCGGTGGAAGCTTGGGGCCGTGTTGCTTTACGGGAAACGGTCACGCTGTGGGAAGGGGGGTGAGCCTTGGATTTATCCGGGTGTGGGTGTGAACCCTTTGTGCCGCCAGCTCTACCAGGTAAGTGCCCAGGTTGGGTAGAACCCGCAGAAAGTTTTTGAATTGGCACGTAACGATCGTGCTCATGAGCCTGGAGGGGCAAGAAGCAAATAGTGTCTTTCTTAGCATTAAGGGATAGGACGTGCCAGGCAGCGCCGGGCGCGGCAGAACCAAGTACATACCCTCGCAAAATGAGAAACAATCCTTGCCTGAACGGACAGGATTTCCTTCTGACGGAGACACGCATCATATTGCTTTGAGGAGGCTGAGTGCAGCTCCCTGCAATTATTATGTGCGGCTTTGGAGCAACTTACTCAGACTTTAGGTAACCCAAACTTTGCGCGTCTACAAGAGCGATTAGTATGGTCGAAGTGGTGACATTTGTAGCACCTCCGTGGAAGTGGCACGGATGCCTTCAGGCGGTTGGGATCCCAACGGGCACGCACTGACTCATGGATCTTGGCACATTTGAAAGTAAAGAAAAACGTAGGGGTGGGCCTCGAAGCCCCTCCTTGTTTTCTCATCACACATTCGACTTGACCGTTATATGGTCGGCCAGCACCAAGGTGATGTCATCTATGGAGTACTCGACAAGTTCTATCTCATAAACTATTCTTTTCACGAAGCTCTTGGTAAAGTTCAGCGTCATACTCACTAGCGTTCCATCAAGTGTCCGAAGGGCACTAATCATGGCCACTTTGGAGGGATTCGACGAATTCATCAAAAAGCTCCAGTCAGAGAAACGGTTCACCTTTAGCTCTCTAAGAATCACGCTTGCTAAAGCTCTCTTTTAAGGGATTATGTTGCCCTTAACTAACATGCTGCCATCAGTGGAGCGAATAACGAAGAAGCGTCTGAAGCCAGAGGGTTCGCAACGCTAGATAACCTCTGAATTAGGGGCCCTGACATATTCGAGGCTCCTCTCTTCCCAGTTTTCTTCTTGGTCTGGGACTTCCCACCCGGGGGAGAACGGAGCCGAACGTGCTGATCTTGGCTTAGGTGCATACCAAAACGGCACTGGCTCCGTCCATCCTCGCGGCTTCTGCGCAGGGGGAGGAGCGCCGAGTCTTTTTATTTCTTTTATTTTTAGGACAAGAGGGCGGGAAATATAACCGCTTTTTTAATCCCCCAGCAGGAGCACTGAGGCCAGATGGACCAGCCTCAGAAAGACCCTTCTCTGCAGCATCAGCCATAGAAGAAGATCCCTTTTCTTCTTGTAAGGCCTTGGGGGCCCCATCAGTCTGAGAAGGACCTTGCACCTGCCCGGAACCGGGTTCAGTGTTTGGCACTGAACCAAGATTCGACCCCATGGAAAACCCTACCATCTGGGGCTAGGTCCCCTTAGCGACCAACTCCATCTCATGGGGGCCTCCAGGTGGCCATTTCCTTCCCCTCCAAAGACATCACAGATCCTATACGAGGTTCTTTTTTCTCTAATGACAGCGAACCGGCATCATTCGAGGAGGAGGGAGGCACGTACAGTGACTCCCTGTAGTCTATTTCCGCGCGAGCTCAATCTGTTAGTGGGCAAGGAGCAACGGGCCTTCCATCCGTGGCCCCCCCAAAGGGTTGGCCCTATCGACGTGCCCCAACTAGTAGCGATCAATTATGGGCCACCTGCCTGCTTTCTCCGGAGACCCCTTCGAAAGTAATGGGGGGAACTGCCACTGGAAAAAGTGACATGGAAGGGGGGGTGCAGTGGTAGTCCCCTGCACCCGTAGGCAAAGGAGAGGGGTAAGCCTCTTCTCCGTTAAAAGAGATTTGGAGGGTCTCCTGAGAGATCAAGGGGAGGACAACTACATTTTTTCAGTGGTGCTACCCGAAAGCGGCTCCGGTGATGGTAGAGAGGAAGGCAAATGGAGAAGAATTTTTTTATGGACTCATCATTCGGCATGGTGAACCTTTGTAGTTTACGAGATGCACACGCTCATCAGCCCACACAAAAGCTCACGCTGCGTCGGTTCAAGATGTGGCCGGTAGAACCAGATATCATCATTTAACGCCACTCCTTCTCCTCTAATGACCTGGCAGCCCTTCGCCATGGCGGCGCCACTTTAGGCACGGCGTAATGAAAGATAGATAGTGAAAATGGAAAGAAACGGAACTTGAAGAAGGTGAGGGTGGGGTAAAACAGGTTGTTAAAACCCACCACAACAAACCAGAACTCAGGGTTGAGGGTGGGGTAAAACAGGTTGTTAAAACCCACCACAACAAACCAGAACTCAGGGTTGAGGGTGCGTTGCCTTCTCCCTTATCAGCCCCAATTCGGGATGGTTGGGTAAGAGGAAGCTGGCCGGAGTCTACCTTAGGAAATTAGGGATCGAGCAAAGAAAGTTATGGGAGAAGTTGTATGGAAAGTAAGCAAGCAGGGTAAGAAAACAGTGAATCAGAAAGAAGAGGCTAAGCTAGGGCCAGGTGGGGCGCTGAGCACAATCCGCACGCTGGCTAGGAAAGTAAATCGCGGTGCTCCTTACAGGGTAGGCTGTGGTGAGAACGGCTACTTTAGCCTTAGAAGGCAATCGCTAGATTGACTCCTAAAATTTAAAAAATCGATGACACGTTGGGGGGGAGTGGGCTTACCATGGGAGTCTTTTTCTCTTTGTTTCTCAGCTTTAGGACGCCAGAAACCTTTCTTTGGAAGATCTACTTTCTCAGAGCCACATAGCCCAGCCCTTGGTTAGGGTGTAGGAGCTAAACCTACTTTGCTGCTGTCCTCATTTCAAGGAAAGCTTTAGAAAGTACGAAAGAAGGCCTCACGGCCAACTTGAGGGCTATTGCCACTTTGAGTCTAACGAGATGGTGGAGGCGCGTGGTAGTTTGCATTACAGAAAACGGTTACGATTAGCCATGGTTTTAGCCGAGACTGGGCGTGAGCCCTTTCTGCAGCAGTCTCTTCCTATGGAACACTCAGGGTGAGTAGAACCCAGAGAAAAGTTCGAAATGGGTGCGAAAACGACCGTTCTCAAAGGCCTGGAAGGACCAGGAGCAGATGGTGCCCCTTTTTAAAAATTGAAGTATAAGACCTCCTAGGTGATGTCATCTATGGAGTAATTCACGAGTTATGTGAGTAGGCCTTTCCTTTAGGCCTTTCCTACAGACTGAAAGGCCAGGAGCTCTTTTAGAGGTTAGTAGTGGCAGACAATTTTGAGAAAACAGGGTGAGGCTCGCCGCAATTCACAAACTTGGCCTTACATAATAAGGAATTATAAATATCTATCAAGGCTTTGGGACAGCTTTAGCAATACCAAACTTACTACACAAGCTCAAGAAGAGAGTCACGTTTGAAGGTGACGAAGAGTGGAGGAGTTAGTCCGGTGGCTCCTCCTTGTTTTCTCATTGCTCGTTCGACCTTGACTCCTCCATGTAGGCTAGGAAGGAGTTCTTCTGTAATATCTTACAAGGAATATTCAAAGACTTTTTCAGATAAACTACTCCTTTATGTCTGATGATGATATTTTCTTATCGGTGTTATAATTCTCACACCATTTGCCCAAATTAATTAAATATCAGAGGTTTTTAAGGAAAGTTACAATGAAAAACACACAATTCTAACTTTGGGACTTTTTCAAATAATATGAGGGAGAGTTTGAAGCGAATTTAAGGCTCATGAAGCGAATTTGGAGTTGAAAAAGTGAAAAATTAGCGAGCTCGAATCTGGGTAAACAAAGTATACCCAGATTCGAGCTCGCTAATTTTTAACTTGTTTACCCGCCCATTGTTTCGTGTAATCACCCCTATTCGCTAAATTACTTTCCTCCCCTTACCCCATTCTCTCACACTACCCGATTTTACCCTTCATCAAGTGATTATCTCATAAATTGAGATTAATGAAATCTGTGTCCTGTAACCGTATTTCCGAGGAAAAGATATCCTATACACACGTGTGTATATGAATTGATTTAAAGCTCTTGTTTTCGGTCATTTTTTCCCCCGTCATACTTTTCAAGCTCTATTTCGTACTCTCTTTCCTTTCCTTGTTATCTTGCTAACTGTCTATTCTCATTTGGTATGTCAATATCGGCCCACATCCTCTTTCTGAATTAGACTGAAAGGCACGAAATTGCTGAAAATAGGAATAGCCGTCCGAGGAGAACAATGATATGTCAGTGCAGCTAAAATATTCCAATTGAACTTAATGAGCAGAAAACGCAAAGGAGTTTAATAGAAATACAATACTTGAAAGTAAATAATTTAAACAATGATACTTTAATCATTACGGTTAACTTTGGCCCACAGTCGATAATAAAAACGGAGGGGTAATTGGTCTAAATGATTAATCTGATGATATTACTTTAATGCGAAGTAAATGTAAAGATAGAAAAAAAAAAGGTGAAAAATTAGCCTCACGACCAATGAATGAAGAGAGGTCTTAGAGGAAGAGGAACGATACTTGCAATTCGACGACACCATAATGACACTTGGTCATATGCTGGATCGCAAATAGGTGATGACCTCCTGTCTATGTGAACCAAGAAGACATAAATCATCTGATTTACAAATTATATAAAATTTGAGAATGGGCTTCGGCTTTGAATTGGGCATACTCACGGGCCATATCGCCATTTCATGGAGCGCTCTCCTGCACTTTACTGCGAGGAATTCTTGGTCCTCTGGCCTTTTCGATGCACTCTCGTTGACTGTGCCAGACTAGGGGATCTCTGAGCACGTCACCTGTCCTAATGGAGCCGCTACCTCTTGTCTCTTGTACTTAGGGCAAAGTCTTGCACACAGACTTGTGGACTCTTTGATTTCTAAGAGGAGTTTGTCCAACACAATTTGTCTTTTGCTGTACCAATGGTGTGGCGTGAGCCAACAAATCTTTTTTCTTATTGCTACTTTTGTATGACAAATATTGCGGGATTCTCAAATAAGAACAAGTAAAAAATTCTTTATCGAGATTGTAAGTCAGCTATAAAACCCGTCCCTCCATCAGCTAGTGCATTTAAAGAAGTTTCATCGCCTGAAGATGAGGATAACAATGACGATGAAATATATCAGGATGATTCTAAGGAAATGAAGATCCAGTTGATAAATCAAGAAAAATTGAATGATTTGGTGAGGGATTTTTCATTGTCAAAGGAGAACGCAGAACTGTTGGGCTGCACCCTACAACAATGAAAGCTTCTAGAGGACGGTGCGAAAGTATTTACTTTCTGTAAACGCCATGAGGCCTTAGCTGCCTTCTATAAAGCAAAAGATGGTGCTTGTTTCTTTACTGATGTAAATGGCCTCATGAATCAGCTAGGAAACAAGCATATACCTGATGAATGGAGACTATTCTTTTATGCAAGCAATGCTTAGCCTTAAAGCTGTGTTGCTACACAATGGTGAGAAAAACCTTCAATTAATGGCGTACTTATTCTTGTGATGATAGAGACATATGACTCAATAAAATTTATTTCGGAAGGTGTTCATTACTCGCATCATAAGTGGAATATTTGTGGGGATCTAAAGGTAATTTGTTTACTTCTTGGAATGCAGCTAGGATATAAAAAGAATATGTGCTTCTTATGCCTATGGAACAGCCGTGATGACAGGAATCATTATATTGTCACAAAATGGCCCGAAAGAGAAGAACCCCTCGTTGGCCGATACAATGTGAAGCACATGCCTTTGATACATCTACAGAAGATCTATCTTTCACCACTTCATATCAAACTTGCCCTTACCCCGGATTTTGTTAAAGGAATGCCCCATGATTCTGATGGATTTCAGTATCTGAAAGAGAAATTTGTACGCCGGGAGATCAGAGGACTGATACGTGACAGGTAGGTCAGAAATAAGCTAACCTCACTTGAGTTGGCAGCATGAGATTCATTTATCCATGTAGCGCAGAACTTCCTTGTAATGAATGGGCCGAAAACTATGAAGAACTAGTGGACAACATGCTAAAGGCCTATCAACGAATGGGATGTCGGATGTCTCTTAAGATGCATTTCTTGCATTCGCATCTAGATTTCTTTCCATCTAATATGGGTGATATTAGTGACGTATATCGGAAAAGGTTCCACCGCGATATTGCAATAATGGAAAGCAGGTATCAAGGCCGCTTCAACGAAAGCATGGTGGGTGACTACTGCTGGTTCCTACAACGGGAGGATCCTATATCCAGGTACAAGCGCAAGAGCAAGAGTCTCAAACAATTTTAAAGAAATTTACAGTTAGGTGAGTACTACATCTTTTATATGTAATGCATATCTTGTCTGGGTCTGCAAAAGGACATAACATAATGCCAAATAGGGTGTCCTGCTTCCAAACCCTTGCCCAGAAAAGTCTCATTCTTCTCTAACTCGTAATAATTATATCTTAAATTGACCTAAGGTTACAAAGTGAGGCATAGAGCCTAGTTGCATAACTCAGGAACCTTATGTGCTAGGATAAATATGAGCAGCAAAATTAGTTAGTTGCAACAAAAGTACTCAAGTAGCAGAGACAAAGTTAAAATTTGTTGGCTAGTGTTATGAATTTCTTCTCTTTGATCTTAGCACATTTTCCTGATTCTTTGATCCACAATTATTGAAGGAAAACTTTTTCATCTTTGGATAAAGGAATATTTAAATTGTCTATTTATTTTTTAATTCTCTTCTGTATATTTACATGCATAAGAATTGAGTATTCTTGCAGGTAATTTTAAATAAATGGATCTATAGTGGTTGTTTCTCGGAGTCGAGGTCATTAAACTTAATCTATATTTTTGCCTATTTTTGGACTCATTTGAATTATGAGTTCAACCTTGACTCTCAAAGATCTGAGCTGTTTAAAAGAACAAAAAAAATGATAGTTAGCTCGGTCATTGGTCATTGTGGTTTTTTCCAATGGTATCAAATTCTAATTTCATGATTAGGTAACCCTTAGGTTGTTTTGTATTGGGTATGGAAGCATTTGGACTTGTCAGTTTCCTTTTTTTGCTGCTTGAAGTTCACATACATCTTTACAAAACCTTACTTTAGCAGTTATATTTCTCCTATGTTTCCCTTGTAAAAATGACAAAAGTATTTTCCCCCCAAAAAAGCGTTTACAGCTGTCACTTCCGAAAAAGGTGAGATGTTTTTGGAAGGAGAAACTGCAGTTAGCACAATTTCCACCTTTATCTGCCATAACCACCCCTTCCTCGAAACACCCACCCTTTTTCACACCCTACCGTGCCCGCTCAAATTTATATGACAGTTCTGGGTTTTAGGTCACCTCTTTCACGACATAGATGGTCATCATATCTTTATGGCCCCAAAGGAATTCGTGGCGCTGCGTTCGTTCGTTTGTTTTTTACTGCCCTTTTAAATGTTGTGTAAGGTCTTTATTTTCAACTAAATCTCATGAGAAAATTCCAAAATGATGGTGAATTTTAGCGTTTTTATATTTTTTTTAAGAGGAAAGATTCTCGCAGACATTTTATGACATGTATGAGTATGCGCCCCTCTTTGTAAATACGGGGATCCAATGAGATTTAGGATTTTACCGGGTTGTTTTTCCTCTTTAGATGAAATGGACTTATATTTTGGAGACATTTTCGTGTTAACACACAAGTAAGAGATGAAGTGCATATATTGCAACGGGAAATATCAATTTTACTTGCATGGTAGTATTTCCATTTCCTGGGGAGCAGACTAGGAGAGTTGAGGTAAACCTTCCCATCTATAATCTCATTTGCATTATTGAATAAGGCAAAGGGAAAATGAAACAATGAATAAAACAAGCTTGCAATGTGGCCATTCGACCATTTTAGTTAGAATGAAGAAAGTCAAAGGATGCTACATTGAATTTAGCATCAGCCAGTCCATTCGTACTTTTTTTGAGTACAAAACTTTCTGACATAAGGATAAAAATATCCTTCAAGAAATTAATTCTTATCTCCGGATTAAACGTTTAATAACTCTTGAAGGGTCATGTCGGGACTTCATTGACTTCTCGGCTGGACAACAAAGGCATCCAGCAAATATTGTCTCCACGCGCTGCCAGTCAAAGTTTAGAGCCCAAAATACAAAAAGCTCCGCAGTTCGAAATACTTTGAAGGTAGCAATCCGCAAACTTGACCCTTTTAGCTAGTATGAGCAAAGTCAGAGAAACATTTTTGTGTATATAGTGAAAATGACGTGAAAGAGAAGGTTAAGCGAGGTGAATTCTCGTGTATGGAGGCTTCCATTATCTCCAAAATTAGACCAAATATAGCCAAACCGATGGAACATTTGGATTTAGTACGTAAAATTCATCTTAAAACTAGTCTAATAGCTTTAGTAATTTAAACATTATATTACCAGTGAAATAAGCTAAGGTTACCTGATGACACGACCGCTGTACACAAGTGATGAAATTCGCATATGATTTATATATTTTCCCCAAGTCCTTTCGCAGGAATGGCCTTTTCTCTTATCCGACAAAGTAAAAGTGAAATATTACTTTAAGATAGACTTTGAGGTGCCTATTGTGTAACTATCGGGAGGTGTGGACCTGGCAATCGGTTGAGAAAGTAAAATTTTACAATAGTTTTAAACCTAGACGAACACCAAGAAGAGAGAGAAATTGAGCGGCTTACTCATCCCTTCTAAGGCAATTAATGATAATGAGATAGAGAGATAGAAGCAATAAACGTTAATGCTCTAATAACGTCATGCCTGAACTTGTGCGTTTCCAAGAGTTAATAGACGTACATATCGCTGAGCTCGATTGAGATACAGTTGTTTAAATTAAAGAATGCCAATGTAAGCGAGCTGCTCTCTTGCAACTGCACTATAGGAACAAACGGTACTATTGAGGAAAAATGATGCCAATTAGATTTAGACGTAAGGCTTTAGAAGAAACTCATTGAAGGGATCTTTCTAATCACTCGAAACATTTGCTACACTAAATTCATTGCGATGTTATTATTTCCTCCACCAATAGAGTTATGAGGTGGTTATGTGTTCACTCATATATGTTTGTTTGCGTTTGAAATATCTAAAAAGTTGAGGGATTTCAATCAAATTTGTGAGAAGAGTGGATCAGATTTGTGATTGGATCCAGATTCAAACATGGATTCTGATTCACTTATTTACTTTTTTAACATTACGGAATTTGGGGGCCACTTTTTGAGAATATAATAAAAAATAATGATTTACTTAATTTGGGGGTAGGGCTGAGGGGAATTTACAGATACGCCATGCATTAATGGAGAGTGGTATAAACATAAGACTGGCAGAAATGTGTAGTTGAGATAATATAGATTTAGTGTGCAGATTTTGTTTCTCTGCAAAAGATAACAGGCTTTATCTTGAAAATCAGTCTTTTGGTTGATAATAAGTGAATTATTAAAGGTAAACACCTGATTTCGACTTGAATGACGGTTTCCAAGGGTTCATTCCTTCCATGCCACAATCATCGACAGAGGATTGCAATCTCTCAGTACTTTCTTCTTAGCCCAAATTATTGGATATTAAATAGCTTTAAATCTGAGCGAGTCGACCTTTTTTAATCACTCTCTTCAAATTAAATTTCTTGAACGTGTTTATCGCAAATCCAGTGCTGAAGGAGATAGCAATGGAGTGGATGGAACGGAAAAATGTAAGGCGGTGAAGTGAGATCCCGATGAGAAAAAAAGCACAAAGTTGGTATGTATGGTTGTAATTCTTTGAAAAGGAATTCGTATGTCGAATTTTCTTTTAATCTTCTCCTCCGCTGACGTGGGAGGAAAAACCATTGGGAAAACAAACCTCAATCGTTGTAAGGAAACCGAGCGAAAGAGCTCCATTGGAAGGCAATTTCATCGCAAAAAAGCGTTTGTTCATTCAACCCAAAAAGAGAGGGCGGAGAGGGCAAGAAAGAAAAATTTCGGAACCTTTTTGGTAGAAAAGTTCAAGAAATAATTTATAAAGGCAAAATTATCGCGTATATGTAAAAATGAGGGTAGGGATCCGAAAGGCACGCACCTCTTCTTTGCGTTCCTTAAGGAGAGAGGGGTTCTTTATTTTATTTTAAATGAAATAAAACAGTAGTATTTTCTAGTTATGAGAAGATTTAATATCGAGATCCGTTTATCTTTGGTTCTGACATGACCAAATAATCTCAACTGTTTACCATTAACCACATTCACACTAACTCTATCTATTTTTACGAAGGCTTAATCCATATTCTAAATAATGCATAATTTAAATTGTGGCCTTCGACAAATTAGCCTAAAAGATGCAAAATTTGTCTCAGAAGTTAGGTAATAACTTGGCATTTTTTGCCCACTTCTACGAGATGTAGCCTAATGAGAGCTGCCTCAAAATCTTATTTCTTAAACGCAAATAAATTGTTAGGAAGCAAAAAATCTTAAAAAAATGAAAATGGTACAAGAAAAAAGGCTATGTTCATCCTTGCAGGGCAGGAAAAAATTAAGAGATACAGTAGAGTGCAAAAGGATCAGAATGCTCCTATATCTATCACAACATTTTGCAAGAGAAATTCCAACGTATCCATGTGACAGTGGACTTTATCTTGCGTGAAAATAGAAGGTTTGGCTTAAGAGGCTCTTATGGGGCCAAGTATGCTGTGGCAGCAAGTCTTTTGTACAGTGGTGTATTTACTGTGCTCCGTAGCACAAAAGTAACACACTGAATTCCACAGAAATCACACTACAGACCAAGACACGTTGGATTCAGATTAGTTACAGGGCACTGAAGCCCCTGTAATTACCTGAAAACACTCTGATTTAACTGGTTTTTATTACGTATAATAAATAGCCCCAGTTTAAAATGTGCTTCATTAATGATGTTTTTCGACACACTGTATTAACGAAGTTTGCCTGGTTATTTCTAATCTCTCATCATAAAGCAATTCCATTTTTGTATCAAGTTCTATTTTTAATTTCGTATCGAAAATTTAATCTTGATCTTCAGTCCACCAAGACTCGCAACTCTAAACTTTCCCTCTTTCCTCTAATGAATCTAGGATAATTTCCACAGCTTCACATTCAGTCCACCCTCATTACGATGTCAATGTACACCACCTTACACTCAGATTATTTTTATCAAGGTTTATTCTGGTAAATTATCCCAGATTCGAAGTTCGCCGAGGCTCAAAGATTCATGTTCACTGCTACCATTTCTAAATCAAGGCCAAAGCGGAATTATGGTAGGACGTAAGCCAAGAGGAATGACCTACCGTAGATCTATCACTTAGTCCTGCTTTCACGCACACCTAAGCCCACACATGCTTAAGTGCCTTTAGTTTACTTCTCGAGAAGTCAATGTAAAATAAAGGCTGAAACGGATACAGGATGGAAAGTAATAAATATTTTGCTATGCTTTTAAAAACACTGATAAAATACGGCGACATTCTTATTCAAAAATTAGTGGATAAAACCAGTATTCGTGCCATTTTTTCCCACCAATACATAGTTTTTGGAGATAAAAATTGTAATTATAATTTGACAAAATTAAGTAAAAAATGAGATAAAAATTATAAAATAATCTTCCACTTGAGACGAGATTAGAATAGCGAGCGCAGGAAAATGGATACAAATGAAAGTATAAATTCTAATGGTTTCTCAGATGATTACGTTAGAACTAAAGAGCCAAAATATCAACATAAATGATGGTATATAGCCTATTATTTTGCTATGGACCTCTCTTGACTATGATATTCCATTAGGCTCAATTCTAATTCATGGGAGGTAAGAGTTTCCCTCAGAGGGCAAGATCGGTTCTTATGCAACGTTGCTTGGATGAGCGAGGGACCAGAGTTTTGAATGTACTTCTACTTCCGTCTTGCCAGCACCGATATTTATGGAGCTTGTTTTCCGTCACCTCTAGGGCCACAATCGTCCCGATTGTGGAAGGATACATGAAGATAAGGTTTTCTAGCGGAAAGGTAAAATTCAGGCAGTGGATTCGAGTGGTTATGTGTTATCTCTAATGTGTTTACTCGCCACGTGATTTCCGCCCAGTAGCAGTGATTAATTACAGTTATATGAGAGCTCGTTTTCTTCACAGTATTAAGTTGTGTCCTGGAAAACATTTACGGAACGCATGGCTACAAACTGCTCTACGTGAAGCATTGTCGGAAGGAAAGGTTGTAATTTAAAAGGGTCGATGAAAGACGGTATTTTAGACCTTTTTAGAAAATTTGTTGCAAGAGAAGACATGTAAATTAATGTCTAAAATTTTAGCTGTGTTTGATGAGGCGATATTTGTATACAGGTTGCTTGTGCTTAAGAGTAATTTTTATTGTTCCTGGCTGTAAAACCAATAGCAAATATATAATAAAAACTATTCTTTGATGAAAATGGACACACGTAATAACAGAAAACACCGAGAATTTCAAGGAAATGTTGAATCTTCTAAAGAGGAATTAGATACAGCTTTCACCCAAGGCATTGCTTAATCGATTTTCTTAACCTCAATACAAAACAGAACTGATTTTTATTTTTCTCAATAAAAATGAAACCATAACTTTCAGGAAGCTTTAACAAGCAGTTACTTTTCACCTATTCAGAAAATTACTTTTCAAAAACCTAATTACTCTTAATTCGTGGTAATTTCTCATAAATTCGCTTAGTTAAAATTATGTCAACTGCATTAATTAACTCCTTTATCTTAATCTTAATTCGTTGAAACTTATTTTTATATCTTTTAGGGTCACAACTTTCATCATGGAATTTTACCAAGCAGTTGAGAACATATGCGAATCATGCGTTTTCGCAGCCAACAAGCACGACCTTCCTAATCCTCGCCATATTTTTGCCAATAAAAGTACTACGGTAAACATGAACCTTCACTGAGAGTTCCAAGAGCTTCATCAATGCATGATGTTTCTCATTCTCAAACTAATAATAAACGCATGTGAAAGGCTCGCTGAGAAGTCTTTCTCATACGATCTCGACACTTTCAAAAGAACTCATCTTCACAAGGTTTGTGCGTGCCAGCTCTAAGGACACCGCTACTCATGGAGTATTCCGTTAATTATTCCTTCTTCTTAGTTTTGAGCAAAATCAGAACCTGAAGATACAAAGCCACTCAAACAGTCCTATCTTTGAGTTATGATCAATCGATTCAACCTTCGCCTCGTGCATGGTCTCTTGCGCTGATGTTTCAGAAGCAAAGTATCCGGTCAGCTCCTAGAAACTGCAATGGAAGAGGCCTGTCTCCTTCACAAAATCTGATAGTCCACAATTCGATATGTACGAACACATCCCTAATACAAGGGGCAAGCTGAAGGGACATCGCTCTTTCAGGTACTAGGGCAGGTAACATGCGTAATAATCACCAAGAATTTGACTTATACACAAGAATGTGCCGGACAGAATGGGTAACAAAGCAGTCATTAACGTTAGGCTCATCGGATAGATCTATCATAAGGCACTGCGTCCCACCAATGTGTCCGATTGGGAAGGGATAGGAAACGAGCTGAAACCTTTAAGTCATTCGTGAGGCAGGTCCATAGCAAAAGTCACAGGGTTAAGTCACACAACTTTAAATTCTTTTCAAGCGTTTCCTATCTTATTTGCCAGGCAGCCCGACGTGCTTACTTGATTCCTGTTATGTATTTAGACTGAAGGAAGTGAAACGCTTGTCCGATCGTCAACAAGTTCTTCTAGAATCTTCGTCTCTATGGTAAGCGCGCTTATCTCCCGCAATATATAACTTTACTGGAGCCTAGTTTACTAAAATCTTGATATTCTCTCGGCTCTCAGCAACCGTGTTTTTTCGGATACTTGAAAAAAATAGTGTCGGAGATTAAGAAGCTTCGAGGGCAATCAGCGCTGTCTGTCTGTCGCTTTAAGTCACAATTTTTCCTTAGGAGCTGGCACATTGCTTAATATCTCGTAAAAGTCGATGTATTGCAAACAACTGGGTGATAAAGAGCAACAGAACACACGATAGAGCCTCACTAGCTTTAAAATGGACAAGAAGGCGTGAAAACCGACACAATATTAGGATTTGGTAACATCCGCTTACAACGTCATGATACTAGCGTGAGATGGCATTTCGTAAAAAATAGTCGAACCCTGTACTCCCGGTAGGATAGAAGATTCGGCAATAGAAGCTTAGCCACAAAAAGCAGTCACGGGTGGTACTCTACAGGGAGGAGCCGTGGGCAAAACCAGCAACGATACTGGCCCAAGATCTACATCTGGCTTTCGAAGGATTGTCTTGCTGCCTATCTGAAATTGTTAGATTCTGATTGGCATCTTGCGAAGGCATGAACATCGCGGATATAGGCTTTGAATTCATAAAAAAACCGTTAGAATTGAGAGAGAAGCAAGGCTCGCGCGTACAGGGTCTGAGCGAGCGGAATATCACCATCTCACCAAATTCGACAGAGAAGCTCCCTATAAGGGATGCACTAAAGTACTAAGTCGCTAAAAGTATACCAGTGAGGTAGATCAAGTCCACCTTCCTTAATTTACATTTGGCAACGTATGCGTAAAACTTGGAACCATAGTCTAGATTTTATAGAACAAAGCGGACTGCTCTGAAGTATAAATTAATCGGGCTACCCTCTTGCCCTTCAGATCGCAGCTGAACTTCGTTTTTTAAGATCCCGAAGGCTAATGCGACACAAGACACAAAAGTCTGTTTTTACTTGAGTAGGGACACTGGGTCGTTCAGGTTAGGTCACTCTTTGATGTTCCCACTTTCTTAGATCTTCTTCTATACTTCTGCAACACCAAACCGTTATTCACCCCTCCTCCTGGTGATTCATCGACAGCTAAAACCCACATACTGCTGCCTGCGAATCAGTATTTTATATACACAGTATAGTTGAGTTTTCACTATTATCATATGATTATATAGCAGATCCTATCAACAAGAAATATCATATTAATTAATAAATATGATGCGTTTTACGAAGACATTTTTACTGTAACATACCGCAAAGTGATAGCAGTATTTCACACATTTTAATACCATTGCCATTTTAAATATTTATAAAAAGTTTTAAGGGAGTTCGTACTTATATTTTGATTTGCGGATGTAATGGACACATGCAAACCTACACCTAAATATTTCATAAACATACCCACGGAATGAGTAAAGTTGAAGGTTTCCGAAATCTTTGTGCCACGGCTGTAGTTATATCGCTTCCATCTATTTTCCATCTCACCTTTAGCTGACCATTAATGAAGTGAAAGGCATGAGAAACGGCCAAGCGATTCAAAAGTGGCAGTTAGAACAAAAGCGATTTGGCTTCGGAGAAAATGTCAACCCCCTTTTATCAAACTATCTATAATCCGCAAATGAGACAGAGAATTCTGTCATTACCTGCAATTTTTGCAAAATGGCTCGTCTATGCACCACTCACTGAGGTGGTTCATCAAGCGGAGAAGTTTCCAAGAAAGTTATATTTAAATAAAAAAGTGATCACTACTATGAATGTCATCGCCCCGCGCCAACTCCAAATCAGGAGTTCCGTCCTGAGAGCAGAGGGACAGATCAAGATAAAAAAATAAAGTGGCTTTCAGAAATTGGTGCATGAATTCATTCAAATTTAGGACACCGATATTAAGCTCTTCTATCTGGTTGGCAGTGACCTTGACCCTGGGATTGACCGTATATTCCCCATAGAGCGGGAAATACAGTTTAAATCTAAGATGAGGAGAAAGGGTGTCAACAGCCTTGCCATGACTCGGCGGAATTCTCCGGTGACTGGGTAGTGGGTTGGTTCGATTGGGTTTGGGTTCCGGATGTGTGGAGAGGACTGGTTAGTTTGTCGTTTTGGAGGGCGGATTGGGCGGTAAATATTGGAATGGGACAGGGGGTTAAGGATACAATTAGGGGCCTGTATGTTTAGTGTTTGTACAGGTTAGTAGATTAAAGGGAACTATGGGGACCCAAAGAATTGCGTTAGTCCTTCATCTATAGAGTTGAATAGATCAATTTTACAGGATGGATTAGATGCTGCATGCACCCTGAACACTCTCACACTCTTTAATGGAATGTGCAAGTTCTTTATTGAAGGGATGAGAGATCTTCTTTTTTTCATGACGGTTACCAGATACGCTGAACTGGGAGACCGGTAGAATAGCCTCCATGTCCGAACTGGACGCACAGAGCTTACATCGGCAATGGGAGCAACAACTGGAGCTGTAATTAGATTAAACTAAGCTAGAATTGGCAATGGCTGATAGTCACAAACCAAGGCAACTTTTTGTGCCTGTGTGACGGGAACTTACTTCAAAGAAGATAGAGAATTGTAGAGGAGCGGACTAGATCCCAATGCAGGTAAAGTAAGTTGCTTATTCTTCGAGAGTTTGGCGAGCAAACAGAAAGCATTTGTAGGCACAGGATGGGCCGTGGAAGGTGCGACATGTTCCCGCCCCTCTCAGGTACTTAACAAGTAAGAGTAACTGAGGTACTCAACCTCCGCGACAATGAACAGTTTGAGCAGTGGAATTATGCTCGACAGGGGGAAGAGTGTTGTTGCTCAGTGACCCACTTCTCATAAACAACCACTACCTATTTTCAGGTAAACGTAACGCTTTCTTACACGTTGCATTCAAACCAATGGATGGGAGAAAAGAATAAAGGGTAGGCATCGATCTAACATCACTGTGCATCAATAAGCCCCTAGTAAGTGTGAGGATGGGGTAACTGGAAACAGGGTACTTGTGCCCTGTCGACCTATTGGTGCAGCATATGAATCCTCCAACCTCTTTGGAGGGAAAAATCCTACAGGAGGTTCTCTGTGTGGATGTCCCGAAGGTCAGAAACAAAAATGGTACATTGGTAGAGTTGAAAAGTGGATGATAACTTATCGTCACCAGAAAAGCCATTTGATTTGGGGGTGGGTAGGAGAGAGTCCGTGTAGCAAGCACACTGGGATTGTACTTTACAATCAAGGAACAGACTGAATATTAAACTTCAATATGGAACATCTAGAAATTTGATTTTAATTTGATGTCAATGAGGTGCCTGAGGAGGATTTTATAAAAAAAAACAAGATTAATGGGTAAAAAAGAAATAGAGGCTGTGTTAAAAAAAAAACGGTGACTATTCGGAATGCGTTTAAGTCGCTAGGTTTATAGGGGTCGTTTCTAGATGTATGAGGGAGTTAATAACGGCAAATGGGGTGGGGTTCTTGTAGGTTGAATAGATGAGGGAAAGGGAGAGGAGGGGGCGATGGGTTTGGTGAAGGGTTGGGGCATAACGAATAAATTGCGTGAGAGTAAATGTGTGTGTGAGAGAACCATTGATGGAAGGGCTTATGAGTGCTTTCGTGGGGATAGCAAATTAGTCCATATTTAGATCCTTGTTTTGGTCACTGCTGTCACTAAATTGAATAGAACTAAAACTCATTTTCTTTTTCTCTGTCTCAGTGACGGATTTGGATGCAAAGGATAACGTCTCTATACTGTTAAATGCTGGAATGAAAGAGATTGAATTTTTGCTTTATTACAAAAAAAAAATAATTCAACCTAATTAATTAATTATTCAAAAATGTTTCAGTAACACAAAACGATGGAATTATTTACTTCAATGCGGGTTAAATTTGAAAATTAAACCTTTTTGTATAACAGGAGATTGAGAGACGAATTTAACTAATGTGAAAAATAATTTACTGTAATTTTATAGGAATTTATAATATTGCTTTTCATCTTATGTTAAAGTTTACAACCAGGATATTGACTTAAATGGTCTTTGAGTTCGATGAAGTTGTACTATAAACGCTGGTGGATATCTTGCCGGTCAATGTATTGTAGCCTTTTAGTTCGACGAGGATTTGGGCAGAGCAGAGTTAGAAGAAGATTTTTACCATGTATGTATGTACATATACTCGCGTGAGTTGAGAGAGTCTCAGATGGCAATAGTAACGTCTCTGCTTCTATTTGTATGCAGGAAGCTGGACAATATCTGACTTGACCGATATGACTGAATTTTATCTCCTTTTGAAAAAACAGGTTGTATTCCTATTCAAATTGGTGGAGTCTGCGTTTATCCTGCCTATGAAAAAAAAACTTGCTATGGAATTTCATTCGTGAGAAAAATTAAATTGTGATATGAGCACTTGTATTTGGCGAGGCGCAAAAGAGGCTCACTATTCTCTCTCCCTGACCAAGCGGGGGCGTAAAACTTGGCTGGAAGTTACTCTTTCGTGCAAGAAGGCCCTGTAAGCGTATATAAGTCATGCAGAAAAGGCCAAGGTCAACGTCCCACTCAATGTTGTTTAGCATTGGAGAGAAGACAAGTTTAGATTTTTATTCTCATATTTTTAATACATAGTATATTCTCTTCAAACACAAACACCCACCACATTTGCTCACTTTATGATGCTTACCGATCCTTGATCGCTATATAAAAGATTTTTTCTAAACGTAAAACATTAAAATGATAATACTGGAAAGTCATACAAGTGGCGAGTTTTGTTGTACGTTTATGTACGTATATAAATGAAGGCGAAAATGAGAATAGTAAAATAAACTTGTAAAATCATTTTGAAGTGAGAGAACTCAAGATATAATAGTGCTTCAGTTGTGCACTGTACCTGTCTATAGCACCTTGAGTATTCTCTCCCTCTGTTAAGGAAATATATACAATTTATACGTATTTTATTTTCCCTAACGTTATAACTTTAAAAAAATTCCTTTCAAACTTTGATGGCGCAAATGTTCTAAAGGCTTCAGACTTTTAAAAAATCAATAAAATACAAAGCCATGCAGTCAAATCAAATGGCCCTTCCGGTTATGTATTTTTGTTTTCGAAGGGGTCTTTGTTCCATTCCAGTAAAACGACTGAACCAAGATGCCATTGTAAAAATTCGAACGTCGGCTCTTTTTTCCATTTGTCCATTTATTATGAATCCAAAAATATATGAGTCCATTACAAAAACGTTTGAAAGCATGTATTGTCGAAAAGGGATTTTTAGGTTCTAAATTCTATTCTTTGGAATCTACTGGTGAGTTCGACTCGCTAAGTTATTTTAGTCGCTGATGAGGGGAACTGCCATGAGGTCGTTGACTCTGGTGAATGCAAATGGTTCTTTGACCCTTTGAAATTTTGTTATTGTGACAAAGCTAATACAAAATTTCTTACCTTAACCCTGCAGCACTGAACATATTTCCCTGTTACACAGTCACTAAACTCGGGTATATTATACCCGATTTTGGAAAATAAAAGTAAAATATTAAATATATAAATTTATTAATCCTATCATGTACACACTAACTATCATGTACACCTTTGCATAGAATTTGCCAAAGAGTTCGCAAAGGGCCTCCAAGGATGTCAGGCTCTTCTTTAGGGACTCACCATGACACTCACGATGTAAAAATAATAGTGAAGAGAGTGGGGAAACACTTTTGTTTTAGTGTACCAAAAATTAATAATTGTTAAATAAAATGTGTTTTTCTGTTATAAAACCCCTTGAAACCACCTGGAATTTACTACTAAGATACAATACAGACTATATGACCTATGATCGCTTACACCAAGCATCTCCATTGGTGTCTATTCCTTGCAACCTCCTGTCACTGATATGGAAATCTTTCATTATTTTCCAATATTTATTGGTATGAGATTGTGGTAGCTAATAAAATGAACCTACTGGCTTAAGTTATATAAATCTAACAAATTTGCACACACCCAGAAGAAAAAAACAATTGCTATTTATTACCTACCTCAGCCTCAGACGTGATCAGAGCAATAAGAGAAGTAGTGGCTCTGTCTGCCTTTGACTGACACTTGCTGCACCTTACCATGGCCAACCTCACCTCAGCTGCCGATGGTCCTGCACCTGCAGCTCTACCAGAGGGGAGGTTGAGGGAGCACACCTGTCGATGTTGTTTCGGGGTGTTGAGTCGTTTCTCAGCTGAGGGCCTGATGAGTTACAGGGCCAATTTGTGCATGTACACCCATCTCTACATGGCGCTACTCCCTGGCAGTTTAATTGGCTCTGGTAAATGATAGAGGAATTTATGACACTCACCTTCAGTATCCCAAAGAGCAAACAAAATAGCCAACTATTTGTCTTTCTACTACAGTTATAAGTTGCACACATCTGGTCAAACGTGTTGACCCCTCCTTCTGTTGCATTATATAAGTCTATGATCTCAGGCTTTCCACTGACATTATCCCCTGATTCCTGTGTGTATATACTTGACAGCAGGAGCACATTCCTCCTCTTTGTCTGTGTCCTAGGGATATATGAATCGCAAATGCATAGAGGAGAATAAATCTGCTTAATAATTTCAGCCGCACAAATGAGAATAAATTCACTCAATAATTGCAAACTAAAAGAGGAAAAGAAATATGCTTAGTAATCTTAACTGTACAGGTGAGAATAAATCCGTTTTATAATTGTAACCGTACAAATGAGAATAAATCTGCAAAATAGTCGCAACTGCACAGATGAGATTAATTCCGCTCAATAATTTCAATCACACAAGTAAGAATCAATTCACTTAATAATTGCAAACGTAAAGAGAAGAAATCTGCTTAATAATCGCAACTGTACAGATGAGAATAAATCCATTTTATAATCGCAACCATACAAAACAGAATAAATCTTCTTAATAAGCGCAACTTCACAGATGAGAATAAATCCGCTCAATAATCGCAACCGCAACTAGGAGAATAAATATGTTTAATTGTTGAAATTGCGCAGAGAAGAAAAAATCTGCTCAATAATTGCCACCGCATAGTTAGGGAGTGATGGCATGGTGGTTGGTATAGCAATGATTTGCCACGTTCACAAAAGGTAGCTATTGATTGTTATAACAACGGGATACCGATATATAAGTTAAGACCATAAAGTTAAGACCAGAAAGGCGGAATTAATGTTCTTGGAGTGAGTTTGTTAATAGAGCTCAAATGTACGACCTGGCACTTTTGGGGGGGGGACGGAAGGGCTGCGCTAGAACAGGAAGAGGTGATTGACCTCGGCACCACCTCACGAGGAAGGAGATCCCGCGGTTGGGAATGAGATAATTGAGTGGTAGCGATTGATTACCACCCATTCGGGAGGATTGGATTTAAGCACCTTCTATGGATGGTCGGAGATCTTTCCATACAAATCCACATTTTATTCTTCCGAGTATCGAATAATTTTACCTTATTTCTGACCAATAAAATAATTTCTCCGGCTTTCGAGATTCACCAATCTATTATCTTAATATTTAATGGTTCTTATTAGGCAGACATTGCTCTTCCACGACTTATTTTACCCTGGTACAATAAATAAAATATTTAATGGTAATACTTTACTATTTAACTAATCCCTACATACTTTATCCTGTTATATGGAGTTACATTTCTCTTTTCTACCAGATTCGTTTCATTTCTGATGTTCTTTCTTATTTTTCTAGAAATTTCTTGTCTTGTTTCTAATATTTTCTTCTTTAATTATAAACTTACCACCCCTTCCATTGTTATATTTGATTTTTCCTTAATTTTTTAAATAATTTATATAATATTTCACACAATTATGGATTGAGGATTATATTCTATTTCATAATTCCACGATTCACATTTTGTATTTTCTTTCTTAAATCTCTTTTTACCTTTAAGCCTGTTTGCCTTTGCTTTAAATAGAATAATGGAAGCTGGCGTATTCACATTTATAATTTCTCTCTTATTCAATTTTTCTATTTTGTTGCTTAAGTCAGAAGGATTTTATCATATAATTCCCTTTTCTAATGAGCAATCACTCTTCTGCTTTAGCTTTGAGCTTCTTTTGCATTGAGTTCAATTAGAAATTTGTGCCCATATTCCTTTTAATTATTAACTTTATTAGTCATTTAATTTGCTTTTATAATATTTATTTATATCTGTTTAAGAAATCATTATTTCTTTAATTTATACTTTATATGTACAGTAATTATAATTTTTCATTTATTATTCCTTTTTCTTTCAGTAATGTAAATATTTTAACTCGCATTCTAGAATTCGGTTTGCAATTTGCATTTTTTGTTTAATTATTTTATTATTCCTATATAAATCTACGACTTTTATGCTTCATTGCAATCAATATACTTTACAGAATAATGTTTAATTAAATTATGTGTTTCATTTATTCAAAAACTCAATATGAACAGATTATTTGCTTTCCTCTCTTACCTCTGAATCCAGAGCTTGATTATGGAATAGTTTATTGTTATCTTCTAGATTTTTTTCTCATTATTTCTAATGATTGACAGAGAATATTTATATAAATATTTTCCAATAAAAGCTATCTACAATCGTATATTATCGTCTTTCTCCTTTTATGTATTAATTTAATTATTGAAACGATCCAGTCTTTGATAGGTACAAGAGCAATTAAACTTAACATGTAAATTGCTAGTAATTTTTACCAAATAATATAAAGAATTATGAACGAATTTGAGGCAATTCCTGCGAAAAAAAGGTCATAAATTTAACAGCCAAGGTTTAAATTTTGCAAAGAGAAGATAATACATCCTAACAGCAATTCCAGTGGTTTGGGAATGGAAACCACAGATTATTTCATCTCACTACGTAGACGTTTTGGTCAGAAATGTAAATACACCTCAGTGTGGTAGAGGTATTTTTAGTTATTTCTTCGATTCATAATTTAAAAATTTTGGTGATGTAAATTTTGCATATTTAGTCCAAGGGGATCACAAAAATTAATCTAAAGTACGCCGCCCCGGAAAACAAACTTATTTCATTAACAGTACAAAAAATGAGCAGAGATTTAATCGCTTACATAAATGTAAGAAAAAAGTATTTAATATTTTGTCAGATAAAAGTTATTAGTCATTACAATTTACAATCCTGTTTCAGAAGCCTTCAATGGAATTTTTCCTCCATTACTCATCACAGTACATATACACATAATTAATGTTTTTATTCTTATATTTCAAGGATGCACGAATCTTTTATTTTCTATCCATTTATTTATAATTGGTCAAAGTTTAAGCGTCGTGAGAGTTATTTTAGAACTTTAATTTTAGAATCTTCGAACAATTTCTTCACTATACAGACCGTATCCTTTGGATTGTTGTCCTATAGAAGAGTTAACTGCCTTCCTTATTTCAGTTTCTTGCCGAAGTTCGAAATTTCTCTTTTTTTTGTTTCTACATAGTTCATTGAAACTGCTCCTTTGTCTATGTGGTCCTTGTTGCTGCGTGAAATATAGGAAAATAGTATTTCCCTCTAGCCTGGTTGCCTTAATGGTTAGTTTGCTATATGAATCTCTATTTTCGTCTTACAAAATTAACTCCATCTTTAGCCATACCTAGACATATTTAATTCTTAATAATGTTTTGTCAAATGTTTTGTGAATAAATCTGCTTAATAATTTCAGCAGCACGAATAAGAATAAATTCACTCAATAATTGCAAACAAATAGAGGAAATGAAATATGCTTAGTAATCTTAACTGTACAGATGAGAATAAATCCGTTTTATAATCGCAATCGTACAAATGAGAATAAATCTTCATAATAGTCGCAACTCCACAGATAAGATTATTTCCGCTCAATAATTTCAATTGCACAAATAAGAATCAATTCACTCAATAATTGCAAACGTAAAGAGAAGAAATCTGCTTAATAATCGCAACTGTACAGATGAGAATAAATCCGTTTTATAATCGCAACCGTACAAAACAGAATAAATCTTTTTAATAAGCGCAACTTCGCAGATGAGAATAAATCCGCTCAATAATCGCAACCACACCTAGGAGAATAAATATGCTTAATAGTTGCAATTGCGAAGAGAAGAAAAAATCTGCCCAATAATTGCAACCGCATAGTTAGGGAGTGATGGCATGGTGGTTGGCAAACTCTTTTATATTGTTACAATTATCTGTAGGTGATACTTGTCACAGTTATAACTGTTTATTGCGTATTTTTTCTGAACAGATGCCATTGGACTTTGGTTCGTTTGCATTTTCATCCTATCAACGCGTGCGTCGCGAACTTTAATGAAACGTCTTACGCATTCATTATGTTCCTTGATTCTGCACAATCGTATTACGTTTCTTTTAATATATAAACTATTTTTTAACCAACTGTATTATGATATAAAATGGAGGCAAAATATTGCACACTACTGTTAGGTGCATTTAAAGTCCTATTCTGAACTGCATCTTCATATTCTAAAAAGTAAATAAGAAGTACTCGCCTTAGTTGTGTTTTTTAAAGAATTTCTGAAATTTAATGTATTCAATATTTCCGCTTCAAAACAATACTACAAACTTGGATTATTATTTTTAAAATAAAGAAACGTTTTATTATAAGGAAAGGGTTCAAATTTAAATGGAACATTATTTTAGAAGCTATTTTCTATTTATGTTATCCGTTGGTATTACATATTTTTTGTCCAGAGACCACTCCAACTTTTACCAAAGAATAAATTTTTATTTTATACCTCGGGATTTTAAGTCTTCCATGAAGCAAAATTAGATTATGCAAAGGTAAAAGATAATTTAATGTACACTAAGAAAATGCATAATCAAGGATTAATTAATTAGCTCACAAGCAAAAATCAATTGTTCGATAGTAAATTACTGAATTACACATTAATTCTTTAGAAAGAAATATCTATGGACTATTTGGCTTCGCATAAATGGCAAATGAAGAAAATAAAAGACAGTTGTTCTAAGTGTGAATTATTAATGACTTAGAAGTAGCTCGCAATGAGCTAGAAAAATCAGATTACACTAAATGTCTTCATTTTCTATTAGGAAGTCGGTGATCCTCCAGGAAAACAGTGAAAGGGCTAAATCAAAGGGAATTTAAAAGCTAAGGCAAGTTAAATACAGCAGAGTGCGGGCAGTAAATGACTGGGGAATGAAAGTCACGAGCAGGGGTCGTCAAATGAGAAGAAAGCGTTCCGTTCAGGCTTTCGCTAAGAGCAGCAGACAGCAGTTGTACAATATAAAAACACCATAAAAAGAGGCAATGAAGTCGTTGTACGACAATGGAACAATCGAAGAGGCAGTGCGATTTTTGTCTCTAGAAATGTCATCCAAGATAACTGAAATAATAACTGACAAGAGAGCAAATCTCATCCGAACGCAATGTTGTCATGCGAGTAAAAGTGAAGATGGTAAATGACAGACAGCCGAATTGAAATTAGACAGGAAAAATTGCGTAAATGGAGTCGTCGCTTTAGGAATGGCAGGTTTGAGGTGAAGGCGAAGAAAAGGGGCTCTATACGTAATTTTGTCCCCCAGTCACGATCAGGGACGAAGCAAAAGAGCAGAAGGCCTGTGGCCGACTTGCTCCTGGAGAAACTTCCCACACTTCTGGTCTCAGCGCAATTAAACCAAGCGGCTGAAGTGTTTGGTTAGGAAGACCGGAGGAGATAGATTTTGTAAAAGGCCTTAGTAGGAAAGAGAAAAATAAAAAAAAAGAGGTAAAGATAAGTGCGAAGCGAGAATGAGCAATCTCGGTAGTCATACATATTTGAGAAAGGAGAATACCCAATATTAGAGTATCCATGCTTTTTCATCATTTATCTTTATAATCACATCTCCTATATGATGTTCTGTCACTACAATTTTAAATAAACTGTAACACTAGCTAATCCTAAGTTCCCCCATCTACACTCCTCAACAGAATAATAGCCCTATTCTAAGGGCCTCTGATTTTCGTGCCTATATTTAAAAAGACTTGTCTTTAGCTCCTGTGATTTACTTTCTTATTTATGTTTTATCTTGACAAAGATTTGCTCTAAGTATTTCAAAACCCTTTTTAATTGTAGCTAGAAACCTTCCACCAATTTAAATATTCAGGGTTTGTTCATACAACTAATCACAAGATCTTGACAATTCTGTATATTTCTAAATTGTTTCTTATATCGTGGTTATCGTTCTCATTTAATTAATATTTGATTACATTTCTTTTAGTTTCATAGAATTTTATTTTTTTTCCTGAAAAATTATAATAATGATTTCAAAATTTCCCTAATTTGACCGTCAGTCATGTAAATCATCTCTAACTTTGTATATTTAAAATATATTTTGTTTATTATGAAATATATAATTACGAAGCTTCGCGAATATCAGTATGTAATGAAATATTAACCTTTTTTCTTCTGCTCACAAAATGTTATCTTAAAATTGCCTTTGTCTAAAATTTATAGGATAATAGCCCTATTTGTGCCTAGTGCGAAATGGCTTTTAAAAGCTATATTTCATCTTTCGTTCCCAGGATTTAATCTTGGGCGAATTTGATATTGTGTTCTTAATGTATTTCTCTAATTTCCAATGAATAGAATTCATTAAATTATTTATACTAGATCACATTATTTCTCTCTTAAATTTGGAAAGTGAAGGCAGTGGTAATTTTGACCTAGTTGATGGTAAATAAACTGTCAATATATATTAATTTGCTTGACTACCAATCGAGTGGTTTTGTTGTTTAGTTTTTTAAGTCGAAAGAGATTTAAATTCAAGTTATATTTTTAACTTCCTGATAATACTAATATTGAAATGATGATCATACCAGCTAAATAGAGGAGTTTAGGCAAAATATTAACCTAACCGTGAATACGAATGAAAAAGAACATGGAATTTAACAAGGCGTTGCAAGAAATGTCCTCTGCTTAAGCATATCAAAACGGTGAATGGAAATGTGAAAGAGCCTCGACACACTAAAGTTTTTGAGAAGATTATCTATAAAAACCGTATTTATTATTAATTTCTTAAAAATAAATGGAAGATATTTTGGTTCTGTAATAAAAATAGGAAATCCCATATCCACTAGGAACCTGGACGTGAAACAATGCTCCTGAATCTTTCTACAATAAAGAAATGTTATTTTCTGACTTCTGCCTCAAGAAAAATTGACACAAAATGACAGGTAGACGCAATTGGGCCTAAAAGAATATTTAAATTTCAAGACATTTTGTTCGAGAGAACGTCGCTATATAATTTTGACCGGACTCTGAAGCAGGGAGCCAAACCATACTTTCTCCTAAAACTAGAAATGTCTTGTCTCAAACAAAGAAAATCCTAGCTTCACTATGGTGGTTTTTATTTCTTCGTGAAAATAATGTGAGAAAACGTCGGAAATCAAAATCTGTCAGAAGGAGAGAATGTGACATTCGGGGATAAAATATTTCCGTGAGATTTCCATGGGGAGGTAGGAGAAAGGAAATAATAACTTTCTCTCCAATGATAAATTTGTCTGTTTCTTTTATCTTTCATATTTTTGTAGCGCAGATATATCCATCATCTCGTCATTGTGATGAAAACCAATTGGGAATATGCAGTATTCTATTTCTTTAGGCAAATATTCGAAGTTTTTTCGAATCCTTCTCATCTATCTTAAGGATATTTCAAGATGGCAGTCAGATGTTAAAGAACTTTTCCCATTGAAAGATGCATCTAATGTTAATCTGTACTAGTCTGGAGGATACTTTTAAATCAATCATTTCTTATAGGCCTTTTTATCAAATAGCGGTTAATTGAAACATTGATTCAATCACACTATCTTTATTCATGTTTATTTGGGGTAATAATTTTAAAAAATGTAATACTTGCAATTTTGACAGTTGAAAAAAGCAACTATTTCGGAAAATGGTGAATTTTATATCTTTCATAGAAGGGTAAATAAATCGAGACTTTGTCAACTTCTTGCAGGTAAAAAATGTCCAACACTTGGAAGCATACTAATTTTTAAACAAATTCTGCTAAGTTACCATCGTAATTTACCTACCTTCTCGTTTCGAAGGCTTCATTAATGGTTATTATATGAGAAGAGATGTTGGTTTTCTTTAAGCACAGAACAAACAGCAGAAGAAACTGAGGCGAATGAATACAATCAGGCAGTGAAGAAGCTTATGGAAATGATATCAATATTCGTCACCTAAAGATGATCTATGAGTAAAACCTTATAAAACCACTAAATATTTTTTAGGTGATTAGGACAAGTATGAACTCAAAATCTACACCAGAAGAGGAAAACTGGCTAAGGAGGATCAAATACCGATGTTGATATACACATTATTATTATTAAATAACAATTAAATAAAATTTTTCATATAAAGATACATACAGATATCCGGCTAACTTAGTAGGTTTGTTACTATAAAGCGATTAACATTAAATAAAGATTTTATTGAATATACTTATAGTCTATACCAATTAAAGATAATAAATACAAATCATTGCGTGCAATTATGTTCTAAAGTTATGCAGGAGACTTGTCAAATAAGTCTTCTACACAGGAGATGAGTTGGTTGTTGGGCAAGGAATTTTATTATAGCCATATTTATAGCGTCAGTAGGTCATTTCATTTCTCTATGTCATCTTCATTGGATATACAAATACACTGATAGAGTAAATTCATACCTTCTTGTATTAGATGCAGCGCAGTGGTTCAAAATTAGCGCTAGCGAACCATATTCTGCCGTGCAAATTAACTTTTGCATGCTTTTTCTCATAAAGTAGGTTCAAAATTATACATAAAATCGAAAAGCTCAAACGGGAATTTTTTTATAAGTTTAATACCTAACAGAATTATAACTATCAAAATACCATAATTGTAATCGGTAGTTATTAAATATAATTTATTTTTAATTCAAATCCTGTTATAAATGTTGTCCTATTATTAAAAAAGGCATTTTCCTTAACTACGAGCGCATGTGGCCTATTTAAATGGGAGCAATATATGCATTTTTCGTTTTGCTGTAAATTTTAACGTTTTCCTTTAAATTATATTTTCTAGGATTACAGGCTCATGTAAAACATTAAAATTTCATCTGGTAGCATCATCTATCCAATTTATATGTAACATGCAATTTATCGTTAAGTAAAGATACGAGTGTTGCTTAACATTTAGAAAATGTCTATCAGAAGGTAAGTTCCAGGTTTTAACTATCACTATGACGAATACTTTACTACTATTTACAGTTAATACTGTACACAAGTGATTAATTAATGATACAGACACCTACAGACTTCCTGTAGTCTTAATAATATAATTTTGTGGCTTATTGAATGTAGCTGCCCATTTAAATGGGCACCATGGAAGACAATATTTCAGTTTGTACCAGGTAGTCTTATTTTACAGTACCTTTTGTTACAAGATATACATTACCTAGGCCTAATACTCCTAAATGTTATGCTAAGGTAAATATATTTTGTTTTATTTTTTATATAAACTTTCTTTAAATTTTCAATACAATATTTTTCAGTAGGCTTATTGTTAATGTAGAAGATGCTGTTGACTATCTTCACACATTTTCTAATAATCCTGATGATAAGTCAACAGGCATTGATCTAGCCTTGGAACCTCCTGATGATGGCATGGACTCCGAATGTAGATGACCCATCCAAAGAGCTTGTCCATATTGGGCGAGAAAATATAAAGCTTCTGGGAGCAAAGGTTTTGGCAAATCCTCCGCATATTGAATTTAACAATCGAAATACTCGTGGAGTGCCATCTTCATCATGGAGCTCTCCAATAATTTTGGGTGAGTGAAGTTTAACCCAGTAAGAACTTTTTATTTTGTACTGTAATACAACTGTAATTAATGTACAATTGTATTTTGTGGTCAAAAATTGTATGCATAATGATATGTAGGCCCCTATATACTGTATAATTAGAGAGTAAATATTGATGGTTTGTTTTGTTTTTTGAATAGGGAACCTTAAAAACATATGCAAGATAGAGAAAGGGAAAGAGAGATGCAACTTCCAAACCAAAAATGTAGTCTAAAAAGCTTACTTACACATTGAACACCTCCAATTTGGTAAAAATATATGGAAGTCTGGTAACCAGTGCCACATAAGTAAGTTATTTTGAATAAATGGTCTAATAAAGGACTCCTACCTAATTATGTCTTCAAAGTGTTTTGGAACAATGAGTTAATCGATCTTATTAAATCAGAGACAAACCTATATCACCAACAGAAATTTGGAAAAGATTTGGCAGTTTCTGTTGAGGAACTCTATAAAGTCTTAGGTATTCTACTGTTATCTAGATATAATATAATGAGCACATTTTCCAATGCATAATAATGACTTAACTGTTTGACAATTATTTTTTTATATTTAAATATTGCTTATAGCCATTTGTATTTACAAGTACCAAACTGCCGGCTGTTCTGGTCGAGACATGCAGATAGTCGAAACCTTGTGTCATGCAATGGGAAATGAGTGTGAATAGATTTGAGGAAATTATTTGAAGCCTACATTTTGTGGACAATACTAAACAACTAGTAGGAGATAAAATTTTAAAGTTAGACCATTATTTGAGCACTTCAACAAAGTTTTATTAAAGCTTTGTCACCATCCTTCAATGTAATGGGCAATTGATCAAGCAATGGAGCCTTATTGTGGATGAAACTGGCTAAAACAGTTTATTCGGGGAAAGCCTTTAAGGTTTGGGTATAAGATATGGTCCCTCTGTTCTCATGAGGGTTTTCTTGTCAAATTTAAGCTATATGAAGGAAAGGATACCGTTCCCGAAACAGGTATGAGTGTTGGTGAATCTGTAGTAAAAAAAGGGAGTCATGGGTACATATATAACTTTTTTACCACTCTGCCTCTGCTTGAGTTATTCCGGGAAGAAGATATAAATCTCACAGGTACGATTCGTAGGGATAGGACTAGAGGTGTCCCTCTTTCTGATATGAAAAACAAACAGAGAGAGGTGAAGCAGAAGTAGTAATTGATCAAAAGAAAAACATCATAATTTTCCTTTGGCAAAACAATAGTGGTGTAACTGTTGCTATAATTAGAAAGGATGCCAATTCTCTTAGTATGGGGAAATGCAAGCGATGGTCAATGAAATCAAGTGAAGTAGTAGTTCTACCACAAACAATGATAATACAACATTACAATCAATGTATTTGAGGAGTGGACCTGTTGGGTCAATTTCGAGCAAAGTATGGAGTGACATTCCGTAAATGAGTCTGGTCCTATCCACTAATAAATTTCTTCTAAATGCTTTTATTTTCAATAGATGGATTCTTTACCGAAATATCCATAATAACATTGCTGGACTAAACTTCATAAGAGAGGTTGTACAGGTTCTTCTAAAAACTGCCGATGTGCCTTGTAAATTTGTGCCACTCAAAACTCCTGATGCAATACGGTAGGTCAGAATTAATCACTACATTGTGAATGGTGAAATACAGCGGAGGTGTAATGCTTGTAAAAAAAATGTCAAACCAAAATGTTCAAAGTGCGTTGTGGCATTGCATGTTCAATACTGGGTCCAATATCATTCTAAGCAAAAATAATAAAATAAGTTTGTCAATCTAATAAATGATAATAAAAATCTTTGTAATGTTATTTACTTACAACTCAGGAATTAGGAAATGTTCAATACCTCCCTTTTCTCTCTCTCTCTCTCTCTAAATATATATATATATATATATATATATATATATATATATATATATATATATATATATATATATATATATATATATATATATAAATATATATATATACTTGATTTGTCAATATTTAAAGAATAAATTATTTTGTTAGTATTTTGTTATGTGTGCCATTAGGTAAACTGTAGCCTCAATAAAATTCGATACATACTGTAAGCTGAGGCACCCATTTAAATGGGCGTTCCATAACTAAGGTGACATTTCAAATAGTTAATAAATTTCAGCAGCTGTCATCATTTTGTCTAATTAGATGTTACATATGTAAAAATTAACTAGTTTGAAAGGGTGCAAAGGGTATGATGTGTGCGTGGGTTAATGGGTTTTAAAAACGATAATGTGGTTTTGCAATAATTTTATTCATTATATAAATGAAATTTCACAAGTGTACCCATACTTCCTCCTGGGAAGAAATTTAATTTTTCTAATAAAAAAAAAAAAAGTATAGTTAACAATTTTCAAATCCAAACACATTGGCCCATAGTAAAAAAGGTTTTCCTGATGCTGCTGATGAAGAAAAAATATGAGTTAAAATTGCGTAGAAGGTGAGGCGAATTTTCAACTCTTTTAGTCACACTAAATAAAAAACAGTTAATTCGAGGTCTTTATTTCAGATACAAATAAAGAAACCTTGACCAAATATATAGAAAAAAAGGATCGGTCCTGGGACTAAGATAATATGGGACTGTTGAGTCTCATTTTCATTCTGTCCTAAGAATGATATGAACGTACAGGATTGAACCCCCCAAATCGGTTCTTCGAACCTAGCACTCAAAGGTTTTATAGCTCATGTAGACACACCTAGTGGAAAATCGCAAAATATAGAGCAAGGAAAAAGAATTCGACTGCTCTCTGGCCACTTTCTTGGCCTTTAAAATTTCTCCGATATTCCTAAGAGGAGTCATTAACTTTTTGATGGCCAATGGACATTATTTCACCTCAATAAGGTTAAAAAGAAAATTCTACGATTGCACCGAACGTTAGGTGTTAAGTGAAATAGTGTTAGTTTTTCATCAAGGAAAAAGACTTTTTGGATCAAGTAAAGATAGTCCCTCCTAAGACAAAGGAGGAGGGATTAACTTTATTTCGTTAATTGGAGGAGGGATGACTTTTACTTGGAAAAATGTGAGGTATTCGAGGTTATGGCATCGTCATTTTAAAGCTATTGGAATAAGCAAGAATTAAACGCTGGGGAGGATGTAAAAGAAAATGCTAAACTCATATCTACAGGAATCTCTGTGGCTTTAAACACATACATACAATGTCTTCGATGATTTTTGCGATTCAATTGTCCGCCAATACCGTTTTAATTAAGTTATTAAAATTTAATTTCTAGAGTTCTACAAAATTTACAATTTTGTTTTGTTTTAAAATAAAATTTCTAACAAATATTTTCCTAAATAAATTTTTAACAGTTATTTCTTTTTATTTTATCGTTGAGACGGATTAGCTTTACTATTGTAACTTTGGGAGGGATGATATTTACTTGATAAAATGGGAGGTACTATCTTTACTTGATCCGACTTATTTATGGAAATACTAAAAACAACAATATAAAGCTATACTATGAACAAGATACGCTGGCACATCAAAAATAATAATTTGGTCACCCAAAGTATCGCCAGCATTTTTTAGATGACGGTACTTATTATCGCCAAATTCCATTTTTGTGCCTTTTTCCTACTTAACTAGGGAAAATACCATTTCACACGAAAATAGAATTAAATGGATTAAAGGAAAAATAGGATGATTCTACTCCTATTACCATTTCTGCATATGGTACATATCCACTGACGCGAGAGAAAACAAATTATTTGGTGGTCACAATTGATCCAGAGACTCACCTTCTTAGATAGTTTGTAAAGAGACCTTCAAAATGAAATCACTGGGGAGATGATAAACAATACTCGGTCTCGATTAGCACCCTGTAACCCCATTATGAATAAATGGCTTGTTGTTCGAGGCCATGTGTGTCAAAATCAATTTCAACACAAAGCTATATACAGTTTTCCACTGAAAATGGGAGATTACGAATGTGGAAAGTAAAGTAAGCTAGATCTAATGTTGCTTGCAATGTAATAGAAGTGGAATGTGTATTGAATTTCGGCGTGATTGAGTTAAGGTGGCTCTCCAGGGTTTTGATGGGGAATCTCTTAATGAATTTCGGGATCTTGGAAATGTTTGGATGGAATTGAATACTAAATATAAGGTAATTATATTATATCAGAACAACTTTGAATGGAAAGAATTTGAGTGTAAGTGCGGCAGAAATTCTGAATAGGGCATCTTTCGTATCAATTTTAATGTAATACAAATAGGGATGAAATTGTCGTGTGGGAGAAGAAAAATCAAGAGTGAATTAGGCCCGGTTATGAGAAATGAGGGATGGTATATGTATGAAAGAGGTTCGTGGTTTTGAAAGGAAATTAATAAATTATTTGAGGAAAATAGTTTGAGATGATACAGATATGTGTAGAAAGAATAGACTGGTACATGAAATGGAGTGATGTTTTGATAGGTAATATGGAAGATGAGTGGATTGGCTAATGAAGACACGACAGACTGGAAAAATGTTTGCGGGAAAGCTACGAACATTTCGCTGTAAGAAGAGAGAATCTTGCATGGTAGCCTTATTTGGCTGCACTTTGTTAGGTGAGACCCTTTAGGGCATGGCACTAAGGATGGTTTGGACTTTAAGAAAGACCTTGACCTTTATATTGCGACCAGTCGAGACTTTAATAACAAAATTTGATGAAGAACTGAGATAATCTCGCAAGTCTGGTGGTAGACGTATTTCATAATTTTACTGTTTTTTTCAGCTTCTGACACTAATGCATGCCTGTAGATTGCTAAATATTTGAAAATGAAATAAAGAATTCCAAGTTCTTTCGATTTTATTAGGGAAGAGTACTTCAAGCTGTGAGAATATAATTGAGGTGTAGGCCTTCCATTGCAGAAAGGAGAAGCTGGAATTTCCACTCTGTCGCGAGTGAAAGTGACAAAAGGGCAATGAAGTAACCTCCTTTTTTTTTAATTAAAATTTGCCTTGATAAATATATTCGTATATGTACATTCGGTCTCTTTTTAGAAATTGTGGAAGATTGGAATAAAATCATACTCAGAAACGCTTCTTGTAATATAATTGCTTCCTTTTATGGTTAGGTCCCTACTATTCACTACTGTCTGTATACATCTAAGCACATGGATGTAAATGATAACTTTTATTATTTTAGGTGCGTTTATTTTCATTATTTGAACGCGGTTTTGATCCTCCTAATTACAATTTGGGAAAATGAGATCCTTCCTCTGTATCATTAAGTCGATGTATCCTCATTTTATTTATCATCCTCTTTCCTTTTTTCGTGTGCATTTAGTACCATCTGTGTAACGTGCGATATTGTGTGCTTGTAATTCTACATAATGTTAGAAATATCACTAAGTAATGATGCTTTGAGGGAATTAGCGGGCGCAGCAAAAAAAAAATGGACATCATTTAGTTACATGATCTTCAAAATCAGAACCAAAGAATCAAGTTATGATGACCGACTCCTATTAGGCGTAGGCCACAGACTGCAGGTTGAGATTGTTTACTTATGAATAAGAAGCAAAAATAGACGTTGCTAAAGAAGAGATTAATTGCAACGCTCCCTAGCATTATGGCCTTTATATTTCGTAAACCTACCCTACCTTCATTATAAGAGGGGATCCCCCTTAAGGGGTACTGGAAGCAGAGCCACTCATGAGTCTATAGTCCCTTTCTTGTGTGGACTTGGAGCTTCCAGTTTCGCTTCAAAAGCCTTTAAGATCTAAACTCATCTTTGATTCCCCTTCCTAATGACTCTTAAGGGCTTCACAGTCGAACATGCCCGCGTTGTTCAAAAGAGATCAGGTTTAGGAGAGCTACGTCTCCTCCCTTTTTTAGTTCATCATTCACTCTAAAGTTCTGGTTACCCGACCAGGGACTTTTAACACAATTTCACCTGCTGTAACTTGAGCACTTTGTTTATTATCTTATTTTAAGAATGACACGCAGATTTCTCCTGTTGGTTTTTGAATGTTGTCGAATCTTTTCCTTCTCTCTCTCACTCTCTCTAGGGCATTAGTTCTAAGCTTGGATTAATCAAACCAATTAATTGCTCGTTCTATGAATTTCACTATTTCATTTTTTGTCTCTGACCATCAGTCTCCAAATTAGCATTCATTTGTACTATTTTAGAGACTAAATCCACGTTCTTTTGCTACATTCGGGAGTCCAAATACGGTAACTTTGACAATTTTGCACCGACCTAATTACCTGTGCTCGAAAAAAGGCAGAATTACTTTCTTAACATTTTTCTTTCTCTTTGAGTGACTCCTACTTTTATTTTTCTTCCTCACGACCGATTATTAAATCCACGCAATTCAGGAATGTGGGTAGAATAAGCAGAAATCCACAGAACTAAGAATACCTCCCAAAGTCTGCCTTTAAAAACTGAAGCTGGATGGGTTTTAGCACCATAGAAGACAGCTCCTTATAGAGGATGTTTTCGAAGTGCTAAGAGAGACCAGTTCTCTTTAATGGTCGCACTTGAGGACAGAAAATGCGTCCCGAGATGAGACTTCCGGCGATCAAACCAATTACTTGAAACAGCAGATGCTACAGGTTCTGAGTGGGTTCCGGAGAGGTACGGGGTTTCCTTTTCTCGAGTGGCGTCACGTTGGCAGAGTGAGTTCGGTTTCGATTTCCTAAATTGGATGAAAGAACAATATTGTGTCATTTCCTATTTTTTGCTTTCACGTTCCAATAAATCTTGGCTTTATTTTAAAAAGGAAAATATTACCAAGTCTTCCTCAGAAAAAGGTTCTGCAGAGAGGATGGTGACTGTGATAGGTGAAGTAAAGATGTGTCGGAAGTCATAGCTTGTGTAAACTAAAGAGGAGACTCAAGATTGTAATATGGTTCTGATGGTCTCGCAACTTTCCAGTAGCTCACAAGTTCTGAAAACTAAAACAGACCTCTTTGTGAGTGTAGACCTCCTCGTAAGTGAATCATCGTGAAAAGAGGAGAATTAGGGTAAACAAATTTCCCTTTACATCTTTGTCTTATACGTTACATTTAATCTTTTTAACTTTGATATTAATTTAATTATAATTTCTAGTGTGTGTGTAGGTAACTTGAAAATAAACTTTGAAATATGTAAATAATTTTTAAAGTGTCGACACAAAGTTTCGTCTATACAACATTCATAAGAATTGAATAAGTGATAAGATGGTAAAGAAAAGAGGGAAAGAAGCCGCAAAAGGGATTAAGATAACCAATCATTTACAATTTCCATCCTTAAGACAAAATTTGCCTATGAAAAATGGTTGAAGATTCGCCTGGAATCGTTTTATTTAAGGCAAAATTACCATTTTCCTTCGTTCCATTTTATCTTCGCTTCTCCGTTGAGAGATTGAAAGGCAAAAGACCGGGGCCGATTATTGGGGTATTATCGAGGTTTTGTTTTTTTTCTTGGGGGGAAAAGAAAAGCCGTAACCAACGATATTGTGTTCTCGCGCATTTGGTCCGATGGAGAAGGACATACATAGAGGAAAATGTTGACTGAATTAACATGAAAAGTGAAAAATACGTACTTAGGGAGAATTATAAAAGGAAGGGTGGTGGAATGGATACCGTGTAGTAAAGATCAAGAAAGATGTGACCTTTTTCATCAAGGAAGATATGACCTTCTTTATCAAAGAAGATATGACCTTCTTTATAAAGAAAGATGTGACCTTCTTTATCAAGGAACATGTGACCTTCTTAATAAAGGAAGATGTGACCTTCTTTATCAAGGAAGATGTGACATTCTTTATCAAAGAAGACCTTCTTTATAAAAGTAAGATGTGACCTTTTTTATCGAGGAAGATGTGACTTTCATTATGAAGGAAGATATGACCTTCTTTAACAAGAAAGATGTGACCTTTTTTATCAAGGAAGATGTGACTTTCCTTATCAAGGAAGCTATTACCTTCTTTAACAAAGAAAATGTAACCTATTTATAAAGGAAGATGTGACACTCTTTATAAAGAAGATGTAACTTTCTTTATTAAGGAAAATGGGACCTTCTTTATCAAGGAAACTAAGCTTATCTTTATCAAGGAAAATGGAACCTTCGTTATCAAGGAAGATGTGACCTTCTTTATCAAGGAAGATGTGACCTTATTTATCAAGGAAGATGTTACTTTCTTTATCAAGGAAGATGTGACCTTCTTTATAAAGGAGATGTGACCTTTTAAATCATGAAAGATGTGACCATTTTATCAAGGAAAATGTGACCTGGTATATTAAGGTGGAGGTGACCCTTTTATTAAAGAAGATCTGACCTTCTTTGTCAAGGAAGATATGACCTTCTTTATAAGGAAGATGTGACCGTCTTTATTAAGGGAGATGTTCCGTTCTTTATCAAGAAGGATATGATCTTTATCAAGGAAGATGTGAGCTTCATTACACAGGGAGATGTGACATTCCCTACCAAGGAAGATATGACCTTCTTTATCAAAGAAGATTTGACCTTTTTATCAAGGAAGATGTGACATTCCTAATCAAGGAAGCTATTACCTTCTTTATTAAAGAAGATGTGACCTATTTATAAAGGAAGATGTGACATTCTTTATAAAGAAGATGTAACTTTCTTTATTAAGGAAGATGGTACCTTCTTTATCAAGGAAAATGGGACCTTCTTTATCAAGGAAGCTGTGAATTTCTTTATCAAGAAAGATTTGACCTTTTTATCAAGGAAGATGCGACCTTCCTTATCAAGAAAGATATGACCTTCTTTTCGAGGAAGATGTGATGTTCTGCATCAGTAGGATGTGACCTTCTTTATCAAGGAAGATGTAAGCTTTTTTATAAAAGAAGATGTAACCTTTTTATCTAAGTAAATGTGACCTTCTTTATAAAGGAAGATGTGGGCATCTTTATCAAGGAAGATGTGACCTTCTTTATGTAGTGAATGTGACCTTCTTTATTAAGAAAAAGTGAACTTCTTTATCATGGAAGATATGACCATCTTTAAAAGTAAGATTTGACCTACTTTGTCAAAGAAGATAATACCTTTATAAAGGAATATGTGTCCTTCTTTTGGAAAGAAAATATAACCTTTATAAAGGAATAGGTGACCTTCTTTATTGAAATAGATGTAACCTTCTTTATCAAAGAATATGTGACTTTCTTTATCAAGAAGATATGACCTTCTTTATGAAGGAAGATGTGACCTTCTTTATTAAATAAGATGTGACCTTCTCTATTAAGGAAGATGTTACCTTCTTTATCAAGGAAGATGTGACCTTCTTTATCAAGGAAGATGGGCCATTTTTCATCAAGAAAGATGTGACGTTTTTATCAAGGAATATGTGACCTTTTTTATTAAGGAATATGTGACCTTATTTATCAAGGAAGATGTAAAGTTTTTATAAAGGATCATATGACCTTCTTTATAAACGAGGTGTGAACTTCTTTATCAGGGAAGATGTGACATTTTTTCAAGGAAAACGTGACCTAGTTTTTAAAGAGGATGTGACCTCATTTATCGAGGAAGAAGTACCTTTCTTTATCACGGAAGATATGACCTTCATGGTTAAGGAAAATACGACCTTATCTATCAAGTAAGGTTTGACCTTCTTTAAATAGGAAGATGGGACTTTCTCTATAAAGGAAGACGTGAACTTCTTTATACAGGAAGATGTGACCTTGTTTACAAAGGAAGCTGTGAGCTTTTTATCAAAGAAGATTTGAACTTCTTTATCGAGGAAAATGTGACCTTTTTATCAAGGACGATATGACTTTCTTTATAAAGAAAAGTGTAACATTCTTTATTAAGGAAGATGTGGCCTCTTTTATCAAGGAAGATTTCTCCTTTTATTTCAACGAAGATGTAACTTTCTTTATCAATGAAGATTTAAACTTTCACAAGCAGGAAATGAGCTCTTTTATCAAGGAAATTACGAACATCTCTATTAAGGAAGATGTGACATTCTTTATCTAGGAAGATGTTACCTTCTTTGGCAAGAAATATGTCACCTCTTTTAAATAGAAAGATGTGACTCTCTTTATAATGGGAGACCTGACCTTCTTCATACAGGAAGATGTGACCTTCTTTAGAAAGCAAGATGTGACGATCTTTATCAAGGACGATTTGACCTTCTTAATAAAGAAAGATGCGCCCTTATTTATCAAGAAAGATGTGACCTTATCCATCAAGGAAGATGTTACCTTTTATCAAAGAAGATGTGATCTCTTTTTATCAAGGAAGATGTGACCTTTTTATCAAGGAAGATATAAAGTTTTTTATAAAGGAAGATGCGACATTTTTTATTAATGAAGATTTGACCTTCTTTATCAAGGAAGATGTTACCTTTGTCATGGATTAAGTGATTTTGATTATCAACAAACCATGAGACCTTCTTTATCAAGGAGGATGCGAACTTTTATCAAGCTAGAAATGACCTCTTGTATCACGGAAGATATGACTACGTTTATCAAGGAAGATGTGACCTTCTTCATGAAGGCAATATGACGTCCTTTATCAAGGCACATGTGACATTCTTTATCAAGGAAGATGTTGTCTTTTTCATCAAGAAAGAAGTGACATTTTTATTAAGAAAGATGTGACCTTCTTTATAAAGGAAGATGTAACATTCTTTATCAAGGAAGCTGTGTCTTTCTTTATAAAGAAAGATTTGACCTTCTCTATAAATGAGATGTGACCCTTCTTATCAAGCAAGATGTGAATTTTATATCACGGCAAATATGACTTAATCTATTAAGGAAGATGTGACCTTCTTTATCAAGGAAAAGGTGTCAGTCTTTAACAAGGAACAATTTTTCTTCTTTATAAACACAGATGTGACCTTCATTATTAAATAAGAGGTGACGTTGTTTATAAAGAAGGACGTGACTTTCTTAATCAAATAAAAATGTGAGCTTCTTTATCAGGAAGATGTAAACTTCCTTATTAATGAAGATGTGACTTTCTTTATCATGGAATATATGAACTTCTTTATAAAGGAAGATTTGACTTTCTTTGTCAAGGAAGATATGACATTTATAAAGGAATATGTGACCTTATACATTGAAGAAGGTATGGCCTTCTTTTTCAAGGAACATGTGACCTTCTTTAGAATTCAAGATGTGACATCTTTATCAAGGACGTTTTGACCTTAATAATAAAGGAAGATGTGACCTTTATTATCAACAAAGATGTTACTTTCTCCATCAAGGAAGATGTGACCTTTTTATCAAAGAAGATGTGACCGTCTTTATCAAGGAAGATGTTAGTTTCATCAAGGAAGATGTGACCTTCTTTATCAACAATGATGTGACCTTCTTTATCAAGGAAGCTGTGAACTTTTATCGAACAAGAAATGAACTCCTTTATCACGGAATATATAGCTCATCTTTATCAAGGAAGATGTGACCTTCTTAATCAAGGAAGATATGACGTTCTTTATCAAGGAAGATGTGACATTCTTTATCAAGGAAGATGTGACATTCCTAATCAAGGAAGATGTGACCTTCATTATCATAGAAGATGTGAGCTTCTTTATCAAGGAAGATGTAGCCTTCTTTATCAAGGACGATGTGACCTTTTTATCAAGGAAGATATTACCTTCATAAACAAGGAAGATATGTCATTTTTTATAAAGGATGATGTGACCTTCTTTATCAAGGAAGATGTAACCTTCTTTATCATTGAAATGTGACTTTCTTTATCAAAGAAGATGTGACCTTTTTAAATAGGAAGATGTGACCTTCTTCAGAAACAAGTACGAAGAAGAAGACATTGCTCTTAATTGCAGGCGATTGAATATCCTTATGGTACGGGATTACCACCTCCGCCTTTGTAGTTGCGTTGTTTTGAGGTTGTGTTTTTAATATAAAGCAAACACCATCGAGGGGATCTCCAGTGGAATATTTTTAATAATAAATCTTTAAAGAAATTTGATTTAGGTGGATTAGCTCAAATAGGTGTGGCACCGGGAACGCAAGCAATCCTCCAGGTTAACGTTGCAGCAAGATAGAAGTTTGTGTTGTACACACAGGGAAGGAGAGGGTGTGCTATTCTTCAAGTTTTTAAGTATAGAAGGGTGTTCATCTCCGCCTTGCAACTCCTTTTCAAGTTTGCATTGTTGGACTCTTCCCTCCTTTAGCCGGCCCCATACAAAACTGACCTTGGTATCCGGGAGTTAAGAATCCGACCCTTCGCTCCCATCTTTTATGTCCTTTCTTCGTCAGAGAAATTTCCTCAATTCTTTCTTTCTATCTCTGTCCAGTTCATCATTCCTTCTCCTACGAGTCACTCCCCAAAGTTGGAGTTCTACAGAAATACCAAAAAAGGAACAGCAAAGAGAGAAGTATTCCCTCACGCCAAGCCCAGTTAGCACACTAAGACATCGATGAGAGCAAACCAGTCGTTAATTCCCTCTTCCACCGATGAAGGGGTTTCTCTCTTCCTTCCTCATCCATATACGCCTTTGCTATGCGAATTAAGGATCTCTTTTCATCTAACTGCCATAGAGGAATTTACTTATTAATGGGACAAACAGACAAACAGATATAATACTATTAAACGAGAGAAATAGGAGGAAAATAAGTGCTCTCAAAGATCTTGCATTAATGAAGCGACGTCGAGAGCCTCGTCGAAACTAACTCTCGGCACCAGGAGGACGCACCTCATTTCTCAGCCTCAAAGACCCACAAAAGGCCACCGGGATACACTATTACTGGTTAACAGCCTTTGAGTATGGATACAATGACCGGTAATCTAACAAAGAAATCGAAAGAGCAAAAATTGCTATTTGTATATGCCCTTATTTACCGAAGAGGTAAACAAAGGTGCCTCATTTGTTAGATCATTTAAAAAAAATGTCTTATAAAATAATACATTAGTGAAACAATCTTTGAAAAATTAAAAAAATTGTGGAAACAAAACAATGGCCACTATCGAAAAAGAGTCGAGAATGGATTATGTCATTTGCATTTTTTTAGGTAACATAAGAGGCAAAAATAAGGAGCAAAAGCTAAAAACAACGACTCAATGAGGCGTTGAAAGCAAAGGCCGAGAGCTCCGGTCAAAGCGCTTGACAAATCAAAGGTATGAATGAGGGTGAAAACTACGGTTTTATTTCCTGGGTGAGAAAAAACCTCTCTGAGTTTATTTAATATAATGAGAAGATGATTGACATCATTATCAATAATAACAATAATAGTGCGAACTAAAAAATAGACCAGCTCTACCACCTCTGCCAAAATGTTCACTAGTGAATATTGCCAACACATGCAACCCAAAGAAGCCTAATTGAATGAGAAATATCAAAAAAGGAAAACCAAATAGTTATCAATAAGGAAAAGAGCAGCGGCGTTTATGATAAATTATCGTGTGACTGTACATTTACACACGTGGTCACTTGCCCATGTGTATACACTTCTCACATATGGACGTAGAAGAAAAAGAACTATTTCGAGATGGGAAAAGGAATTATCACAAGATAGGTAAAATAATTATCACAAGATAGAGAAAGGAAATATTCGATGATAAGAAAAGGAAACATCACAGGAAATAGGACACATCACAAAATTGGGGTGAGTCACGTAAGGGAGAAAATAAACAGAACCACTATCAATACACCTGCTCTCTTGCATCTCCTCCTGTATATATTCTTAAAAGTGCAAACCTCCACACTTTTACATCTCCGTGATGAAGCCCAAACGTGCTTATGAGAGAGTTCTGCTGAATAATTGGTGGAAAGGAAATGGTTCCCAATCATTGATGGAGCTTTCAAGAGCGGCGAGTTCTGACGGAATCGGGAATTGCAGTTGTGTCGTCGTTTCGCACAAAACCTCCCTTCTTGACTTTGGTGGCAGGTCTAGATTGAAGGAAATGAGACCAACGTTTGTTAAACCAAGTTGAGCCAAGTTACGGAGATTTACTTTTGACCTCGGAGTAGTATTTAATGCTTTCCCATGAAGTAACCCCCCGACCCCCACCGTGACAATGTTCAAAATTAAAAAACTCCCCTCAGAATTTATGAAAGGTGAGATATTAATTAAAGAGGCTCATCCACCAACGAAAACTGCACACCATAAATCACATGATCGAACACTCTCATAAAAATTCAACATGACTCTTTAAAAGGGCTATTGATTAAACATTTCCAAATACAAGCTTTTAGCGACTCATCTATAAATCCTAATTTATTCATTATTATAATTATTTTCATGTGGTTATATTAGGAACATAAACTCTACCTACATATGCTCGCAGTCCTCCATCATGTGTAGTATAGGCGACTGTACCTGGCTAAAATACTCTGATCTGGGGAGCCTCCCATCAGTAAATCTTGTTACTGTGAGAGTTAAACGAAATGCCAGTAATGGGTGAGAATGTCGCGGGGCCCTTTCATTCAGGCTGGTAAATGGAAGAACCGATTGGGTGTATATCATGTAAGTGAGATGCGTGCCTTGGCAAAGAGGTGAGTGTTAGTCAGTGTTTAAAATGGAAATTGCAGGTGCCTGCTTGTTGTGCAACAAACATGAAAGGGACTGAAAAACTGGTGTTGGAGGGAATGCTAACAGGTGTATATCAGGGTGGTAGGAAAAGAGAGTGTGGGAATACTTTTAATTGTGGAGTTAAATAAATGTAATGATTGAAAATGTATGTGTGAGCTCGATAATTATGTTGGTGAAGCTTAGAGTTGTAGAGGCAAAAGTGCGAGAGGTGTAGTTGTGTGGTAGCTGTGATGATAGAAGTGAAGCTGTGAAAGAATGGTTCTTAAATGATGTGAAACGACTGGTGGATGGAATAGGAAGTGTAAATTGGGAAGAGGGGAGGTATTAGAGGGATGAGTATAGGATGAGCAGTTCGCTTTATTGTGGTGTGTAAGTTTACATTGATGGTGCATGGATGGGAGAACATAAAAAATTTGGGAATAACGAGAGAAATAAAGGAGAAATATTATTAAATCAGTGAGAAAAGGAAGAGTATGTGATAATGCTTGAGAATATAAGGAAAATAAATTTGGCCATGGGCTCAGAAATCGAGTAGGTAGTGTATTGGCTGTGAGTATTTGTGCGAGACTGGATAGAGTGAGAAAGGTGAGAAAGCAAGAGAGTAAATGCTGTGTGAACTTCAAGGGCAAGAATAGCAGGATAATTCTGATCAATGTATAGGTCAAAATTACATGTCAATTGTATGCACCTTTTGAGTTGTAATGTGTGTAAAAAAGAGGAGGCGAATATGAATATTATTTGTTTGGAGGGCGTGAACCGAGTGATATACGAGGGGTGGTCAATAAGTTTTGCAATTCGGATATAATGAAACGAGATATAAGAAAAATTGTTTTATTATTTTTCAATGTAACTACCCTCGACTTCAATACACTTGCGCCACTTGTCCCTGAGGATTCGAATTCCCGACAACCAGAAATCTCCCGACTGCTGTTCAATCCACTCTTGGACGGCGAGCTGGAAATCTTCATCGTCCCCAAACCGGCATCAACACAGTGCAGCCTTGAGCTGGCGGAATAAAAAGTAGTCGCTGGGGGCCAGATCTGGACTGTAGGAGGGATGGTTGAGCTCCTCGAATCCGCACTCGCCCAGGGCAGCTTGCACATCTCTGGCCTTGTGGACTTTGACGACGTTGAAGTCGATCATGTGGCGTGAGGTTTCTAGGGACCCAACGGGCAGAGTCCTTGGTCAGGGCCAAATTGTCGTGGATGATGTTCATAACACTTCCATGTGATATTCCAAGTTAACGCTCGATTTCTTCGACCTTCACCGGTCGATTTTCGAGGATCATCCTCTTCACACTGGCCACATTTTCCTCGTTGTTCACGTCTGACGGGCGTCCTGGACGTGGCTCATCTTCAAGGGACTCACGACCATAGCGGAACTCCCTATTCCATCGAGTAATGGTTGCATAGGAAGTGTCGGTGTACACTAAAACCATGCGTTCATGCATCTCTTTTGCATTCTTGCCTGCCTTGGTCAAAATTTTGACAACCGTGCGGTGTTCAACCTACTCCATTGTTGAAAAATTTGTGAATGACGATCTGCGTTCAGCTACTGCTTCTTAAACAGACTAGGCAGGAGTGTGCAGCTGCAAGTCCTGACTTGTCCTTACTTGTCCTTACTTGTCCTAACACCCCTACACACAGACATCCCCCTTCCTTTGTTTTTCACTACCGATTCGCATAACTTATTGACCGCCCCTCGTATTTTAAATGGTAATACAGTCTTAGAGGTGATCAGAACATTAGTTACTTTCAAAGGTTTTGGTGTGTAATGTGCCAAGAAAGTGCGTGGGAGTAGATTGGTTTTAGGGTTGGTGCATTGGAGTGAGATTATGATCTGACAAAGAAGGAGAGATCTTGAGTGAAGGAGTGATTATAGGTAATCTGAGATGGAAACTCAGTGGATAAAGGTAAAAAGAGTGAACAAATTTGTTTATGGCTCAGAGAAGAAAGGGAACGAGGTTGAGTGACTTTCAAATTGGCAAAGTAGGTAATAATAAGATACAGGAGTGAGTTAGAGTCTGTGTTTTAGTGAATGGAAGAGAGAGAGAGATTAAAATGTGCGTTGGTTATGTAAATGAGGATGCGAGGGAGATAAGGTCAGCATAGGAGCTAGTGGGAGAGATTATATATGATTGATGTGGATGGATGGGATACAGGCGGGTTCGTTGCCGAAATTCTCTGCTCATGAGAGAAACATAACTAGCGTAGAGGCTACAGGTCATAGCAGCCCATTGCTATGGACGGCTATTCGGTGTGGATGAGCTGAGGGGTGCATCTGTGCATGAGATGGCCTACAGAAGTGAAGATGAGTTTTTTTTAGTGAGAAAGCTTGAGTTCTTTACGCTTAACGGTAACATTAACAAAGTAAATGAGGTAAGGAGTGCAGGTCGGATAAGGGACAAAGTGGATATAGTTCTTAGTCTCCGAAGCTAAAAAACAGAATCCATTTGGAGCGATAGCCAGGGACTACTAGAGAATAAAATTCTCCGGAGCCACCACTTTCCTTTACATGGTAGTTCCTATTGAGGAAATATTATTTTATATTTACCAGGCAATGGCTTCGCTTCTAAGAATAAAATCTAAAATCTAAAAAAAAAGCATCCATGGTTATTTTTTTATAAATTCAGTGATATAAAAGATATATAAAAATAAATTTTCTTAACTTCACCATTTGTAATTCTTTAAAGAATTCACAAAATTTCGGAACTTAGTACGGCCGTATGCTAAGAAAAATGTGAAATGCGCTCTCATCAGATTTAGTGTAGCTTCACAATTATTTAAAAATTTATTGTTTGCAAAAGACTAAAATGAAAAAAAAGAGTTAAAAAAAAGGTTTTTTGCTCAAATATGCATTTCACATTTGTTTCAACGGCCTTTATATTTATTTCTGAACTTTCCCATTTTGTTTTTTTATATTATAAAAGAATTATTAGAAATAACTTTGATAAAACAATATAAGTCATAACCAAACTAAGATGAAATTATTATTCAAATACTCCAAAAACTCCCCTTCTTAAATTATAGAGTTAGTGATGATGATGATGATGAGAGACCTTTTTGAGTTCTATAAAAGGCATATTTGTGTTGGTTCTTTTTAAAAGATTCTAAACCCATGTGGGTCAATTTGGACTTGGTTGTTTTGGAAATGGATTGAAATTTATGTGTTATATTTTAAGTTAAATATTCGTTACCTTTAAATTTTAAGAGTTCAATATCCAAGTACTTTTGTCTGTGAGGAGTGAGTTTAGCATTGTTTAGGTCTCAAATTTAAGTTTATTTGGTCGATTTAAACGGTAAAATCTTTATATGTGTGTAATAGTTAATCTGTCATTGCAATGGTTGCAATTGGAGTTAGGAGAGTGGCAGAAGTGGTACCTGAGCGTTATTTTAGTTGGTCCAAAGAATAGTGACGACTATCACTTCCCCTTTTCTGTTCTTTTGTAAGAACGACGTCCAGTTGCTTGGATCTATATTTATTTCTCGTAAATCTAAAGGCCGCATGTCTTCTGCCTTGTTTTCCACGTTGAAAATTGCATATTTTACCATACATAATTCGAGCAATTTGAATATGTTTCTGGCAGCTTACTCGACTTCTCTGCCAATCGTTTTTTTCCCACGGATGCCAAAATGACAGGGAGAACAGCAGCATTTATTTACTTGGATTGTAATAGAAATAATGCAGCGAGATGAAAAGATAAAACTAATCAAAGGGATCCAATAAGAGATCTCATAATCCTCGAAGGTGAGATGGGATGGTGTAGTGGACGAGTTGTGGAGAAAATTCGTAGCTCCAAAGACATTCGTTCCATTATAGGACATTCTTGAAGGATGGGCGATGAAATGGCGAAAACGAGTAAATAATAAAGAATAGGGGGATTTAAATTCTAATTCATTGGAATGTATAAAAGAGAGAAGCCTATATTAATTCTCTTAACCTCTTATGGGTGTAGCAATTGATCTTAAAGGAAGTTTTAACCAACTTCTTATTTCCACATGAATTATTGGGTTGAGGAATAAGTTCTTGCGGTTTTATCAAATTTATTCATTACCATTAACAATTTTAGAAAAACTTCCTTTTTAATTGATAACAATCTGCAATTTAATCAATATTGTATTCTCCGTTGATATTTACAATTTCTTCCCAACGTTCAACTAATTTTTCGATTCCCCTAAAAATAAAAATCTATGGATTTTAACTCGAAGAATTCGTCTAACCAGGTTCTTAATTCCTTATCAGTATTAAACGAAACGCCGAGCAAATTGTTAGAGAGCGATCGGAACAGATGGAAATCCTATGGAGCCAAATTTGGCGAATATGGAGGATGCGTCAGGATTTCCCAATTAAGCGTTTGGATGGCGTCTTTTGTCATATTAACAATGTGAGAACGAGCATTGTCGTGTTGCAAAAGGACTCCATAACGTCGATGAGGTCGCTTTTCAGGAATAACTTCGGTAAGTCGATACATTTGTTGAACGTAGATTTCCGCATTGACCATCTCGTTGTTCGCAAGGAGCTCATAAACATAAAGAATGATGCCTTCACAATCCCACCACACGCACAGCATCGTCATTCGTGGATGAAGTCCTTGCTTTAATCGCGGAAGTGGGTTTTTTATTGGGGCTAAGCCATTGTCTTTGATGGTTCATGTTGACATAAACACATCACTTTTTCATCGCCAGTGATGATGCGGTGAAGAAATCTGTCCTTATATCCACGAGAAGCCTTGTGACGAGCAAGCAAACCTGCGGTAATCGTGGGGCGTTAAAGTTTGTTGCTTTCTCTCAAAGCGTGCTGATCTCATGCACCGAGTTTTTGAACCTTCCTCATCGTATGAAGGTGATTCACTAGACAATTCTGATCACACACCAACTGTACAGCCAATTTTCTAGTCAATTGAAAAGGATTTTCATGAAGAAGGTCGTTCAATTGATCTTCATCAAACTTAATGGGACGATCAGAACGTTCTTTGTCATTAAGATTGAAATGACCGAATTTGAAACGTGAAAACCACCATTGAGCTGTCCTTTCTCATAAAGCATTTTTTTCCGTAGACAGCACAAATATCGCGACGAGCTTTGGCTGCGTTTGCGTTGTTCCTGCCTCGATTGAAAATTAATAACAACAAGTGTCGAAAATTCGCCTTTCTTTCAACTTGACATTTCATTTTAAGGGGAAAGAACAAAAATTAAATTAACACGACTTTTAAATAAACCGCAATGACTTATTACTCAACTTCAACACGTAGCCTAAGCAAAAACATAATACTCTACGCTGTTAAGAGACGTAGCCTAACCTTTGTAAATTTTGCTTTCATTATTTATTATTGTTTCTTAATATGTTCACAAATCACGCCAACAAAACCTAAATCAACACAACATTAAAAAAAAACGCATGAACTTATTCCTCAACCTAATAGATAGGAATTGGTGCAATCAACTTTTCACCTAACTACGGAGGACTGCCGGGAAGTTAGAGAAAGGGCCGAGACCCGATGTTAAACAGGAAATTTAATTACACTTCCTTCACATAGCTACTGAGTTGAATTGATTATAATTAACGGTGCAATTAACTCAAACTTGCCTTCTTAATAACTAAAATCGGAATACTCTTAGCGGTGGAAATTTCTCCACTTTCTGAATCTATATCCAAATAAATTCTATTCAATTTGGATTTAAATTATAATTTGAATGCCAAGTATATGCAGACTGTCGTGGAATGGCACGACTGTATCTCTCTTAATCTCTCTCTCTCTCTTTCTCTCTCTCTCTCTCTTTCTCTCTCTCTCTCTCTCTCTCTCTCTATATATATATATATATATATATATATATATATATATATATTGAGAGAGAGAGAGAGAGAGAGAGAGAGAGAGAGAGAGAGAGAGAGGGAGAGAGACAAATTTTTCCACTGCAAAAAAAGACGTTCTATAATTCAGCTTCTGCTATCCCTATTAATGTTAAAAACATTTTGGTTTTGCCCCTCTCTGTTTATTTAATTAACTTTCTTCGTCTCTTAAAAAACTTGAAAAGTTCAGTTGCTCTAAAATACGAGTCAACTATAAAAAACATTCTAGTTCACAATAATTAAATAATATTGGGGGAGTCTATTCGTCGAATGTTTTGTTGTGAAACTAAATATTTTGGACAGACAAGAAAGCAATTATCTGTCCGTAAGAATCAACATAAATACAATGTTAGGAGAGCTGTAAATAATTGTGCGGTTTTTTTTTGCATATGTCCGAATATAACCAGTTAATTAATTGGAATTAAGCAAAATTCATTTTTCGCTCAAATCAGTCAATTAAAAGAAACGTTGTTGAATGTTCATTTATAAGCTAATTTAATAACTTTAATCTTTCCTCTGGCCTTTTTAAATTGATGTTGTTAAGAAAAAACATATTCTTAAAGAAATTAGATTTGACTTATATTCTTATTTTGGGGGGAGGGGGGGGCATTTTTCATTTTTATAGGAACCCGATGTCAATTTAATTATTTCTCTTCTTCTCTCCTTGTCCCTCTTCCCTTCGTTTCAATTTACTTCAGCGTCTCTCCTAATTTCCCTCTTTAGACTATCACTTTATTTATTAATTGTTTTAATCCATTTTGCTCTGTTTTTGACTCTTTCTTGCCTCTCGGTTTGTCCTTGCTACCTGTTATAGCTAATTCTTAATGTGAATTTCCTTACTTATTGGTGATTTCTTGTCTTAGAGGTGGTCTTTTATCCTTTACTAGCTTATATATATATATATATATATATATATATATATATATATATACGCTTATTATATTATTTTCTCTTGTTGTTATCCTTAAGGAGAAGTGAATAAAGTTCGGAAGTCCTTGGTAGCACCTTTTTTATTTTTCCTGCGGAACATTGAATTCATTGCGAACTTCAAGTGCTACTTTGTGAGTTATTAATTTCATATATATATATACTTTTGGGGCTTTGGGCCGATGTTGTTTGGATACCATTAGTGAAATGGAGAAATTGATATGAGTCCAGTGGGGATGGTGTATTATTACCTTTGCGGGGTCCTTTTTAAAATAAATATTTTAGATTGCAAGTTGACCAATGATTAACATTTAGCTGGTACACTCTTGGGTTGCAAAAGAAAGACAATGACAAAAATATATCTTTACTAGCAACAAAATAATATTTTATTATACACAGATATTAGGTTTAAAGGAATAGTCGCACAGATGGAGTTAAATGTCTACGGGTGATACAGGTCGGTTCATTAGGGGATTAAAGTGGTTGAGTTCAGGTTGGTGATTAAAGAGGGGGATTTTACATCGGGAGCACACAGCAATAATAGATCGATTGGGTAAGCGAGGTTCAAAATAATCTGCAGGCGGCAACGGCTACAATTGCTTGCGTGCTCGTTTCAAGGAAGGGCCAGTGGGGATACTATGACTGCGATGGGGAAAGTCGAGTTACCTCACGCTTCAGATGAGGGAAAACACGTCGATGTCATTCGGAGATGGGAATCCTCGTCAGATACTCGCCGATTGACTATGACAGAGTTCACGGATGTCGATTTTGCCTTCGTCCTCGAAACGACATCGTCGTTGCTCCAATCGCGGGAAGGGGAGCGTCCTTTAGCTTGTTCGCGGTAGTAGGTGGGAAGTCTATTAGTGCCTCTTACAAAACCGAGTCGACGAATTATATTGATGCTAGGCGAGGTCGCTTTAGATGGCTTCACTGCCGCCTCCACACACACGTGCGATTTGAAGAAAAAGTCGATGAATCCTTCAAGGAAGTAGGAATTGAGATAACGTTTGTGTAAAATGTTCGACGAACTTCGATCTATGACAAAAAAGCATGAATGTTGGCTGAAATGCGGTCATGGTGGATGATGAAATCTGTCCCTAAGCAAATAGAGCTGAGGTGCGATGAATGGCGTAGGATGCACCCTCGCCCCTTTTTAGCCGTGCTTTCAAAGTTCGATGCAGTGATCTCGGGGCCACCCGGGTACAGAAGGGAACGTGGATGCTCTTTGACCCTATTCTGCTACACAGAAAATTCTATTAATTTAGGATCTAGTTTTGGGTCACCCGGAGAGAATAAAAATAGAGTGTGGATGGTAAGGTTCTATGCAGAAAGAAATTTCTGTAGCAAAAAAATGTATTTAGCACAAAAAGTTGGGCAAAGGAGTGGGTGAAAAATAAAAAAAGAATGATCGATCTCTCTAGTAAGAAACAATATTCTGAGAGATCTATTATATATTTACTTTATATAGGAACCCTGACCTGGATAATGGTTTTTGCGATTGCATTTTAACTGCTGTGGCTGAAATCTAGGAATGTGACTCTAAGGCTACTTTTGTCTTTGTTTCTTATTTTAGTGCTCATCACCAGCAATGGCTGAATTGTTTTTCTGCGACGAACCAGCATGGTCGGGCTGCCTTAGACTTCTGTTACTTTGCTGGATGTGATCCGACCCATATTTTTGGAAATTGCCTGGATCTCCTTTTTTCAGGATGTTCCAGCTATTGTTGATCTAGGGGTTGGTCCTCTTCTTGGTAACGGCGTTTACTGAGGACTCACTTATAAGATTAAAACGAAATCTTTACCACTGGATGAGCCCATTAGTTGAGTGATCTATTTGAAACCCATTCCAACTGGCCTGGCATTGATACCAGTTTTAAGAATAACTGTTGGGGTGATGTGTATAGATCCCAGTGTCCCGTAACTGCCCTTAATAAAATTCTTCTTCCCTAAAGTGAGAGAAGGATTCCACGTAAAACTATTCGGAGTGGTCCTACCGACACAGCCTGTTTCAATAACGACTGCCGATTGGCCCAGCGGAGTAAGAAGGCTGCATTTTGTCAGTGGTATCGTTTGCGCTTCCATGAATGTTGGAATTACTAAGTACGCACAGCATATTTAAAGTGAGGCTTAAAGAGCCCATACTGATCATCTGAGGTACTTTAACTGGTACCACTCAACCGCACTCTAGTTGGTATGCTCTTAAACAATCCTTGTTTGAGGTTGAATCTTGCCTTCCATCCTTGTCGTGTGCTCGTGACTCTGTATGCTATAACTCTAAGGATAAAACTGATCTAATTTCCTCAATTTTTAATAAAAAGCAAGGAGTGAGGAAGTGGACTAAACTTCATCATGCTTTCCCCCTAGTAAATTGTGCTCCTTGGCTTTTAAGTAATCCTAACTTCTTTCTTTTTTCATATAAAAGAATTGCACCATCATTGGTGCCCAAATTGGCTCTTATTTTTAAATTAGTTATTCGTTGGAGTTCTTTTCCTGAATACTGGCGTTCTGCAAATTTCACTCTGGTCCCCAAAGGATCTTAACCATAAATCATCCGGTGGAATTTAGACCTATTTTCATTACACCACTTTTATCTAAAATATTTCAGCATTTGCTGGCCAAACGCCCGATTTATTTTCTGAATAAGAATAAATTGCTGCCGGTAAATAGTTTGGTTTTCGCAAGGGTCTTAGTACTTCTGATGCTCTTTTTTCTATCACCAATTACTTTCAAAGTTATCTTGATGCCGGTCATGAATGGCCTCCTTTATTTCTTGATCTTTGCTCAGCCTTTGCCTTTGTTGATCATTAGGCTTTTATATTTAAAATTAGTTCCCTTGTATTTGTGTTCATTTGCTCGGCATACTGGTCGAGCCTTTGACTAACAGGAAGCAACGTGTGTCGGTTGATGGTATTCTTAGCTCCAATAGCTTTTGTTAAGTCAAGGGTTCCCCTGGGTAGTATCTTGGGTCGAATCGGAACTTAAAATCTGATCCCTCTGGCATCTTTGTCAACTGAGTTGCGGTCCCTATTTGTTCTTCACTGAAATTGATTGGTGTTAATATTTATTCCTATTTGACTTTTGAGCTGTACTTCAGCACTGTTGGGTCCTATATTTATCAAAAAGATGGTTTGTTGCGTATGTGCCGTCAGATATACTCTACAGACAGAGTGGTTAGGAATTGTTTTTATTCCTTCTTTTTGCCTCATTTTGAATATTATCATTCTGTTAGTGCTGCGATAATTTTAAAACGGAAAGGTAGTTGGAGTCAATGTTGTGGTCGTTGAAGTGCTAAGAAGTGTTGATTATTTTCTTATGGAGTGGTTCTCCGGCTGTAGTTGTAAGGCATTTGAAATTGGAAGAGTGCCTGAGAGCTGTAAATACTGATTAGTGACACTGCACATATAAGAGTAAGGGAAAAAGGTAAATGTAAGAAATACAGGGTAGGGACACTAATGAGTGTCGTAGATAAATGTATGGGAAAATTTAAATTAGGCTTATAAATAGAATAATTTGTATTGGTAGGGGGTAAAATAAAGAATTTAGAGCAGGTAGAAAGCGTGTGAATAGATTATTTGCAGTGAGACACCTAGCTGAAAAATACAGAAATAAGAGATATAAAATTGGGGTGGGTTCAAAGAAGTGGAGAAACCTTAGGATGGCCACTGTTAAGAATGTATGGAGTATGTGAGGAGCTATTGGATGGAGTGAATTATATTTATGTTGGAAGTACCGCTTGATTTAGTGTAAAAGACAGCCAGAGCATGTAGTTTTGCATTGATTGAAGGTAAGACAAGGTGGAGTGATGTTGCCATGCGTGTTTAATATCTTCATGAATGAAGTACTAAGAGAATTAAGTAATTTAAGGAATGTGAGATTGATGAGAAATGGTGGAGCAGTTTTGATTAGGTTGCTTTATTTGCTTTATGTTGATGGCCTGACGTCCGTTGTTGAGAGTGAGAGGGATTTATATATGTAGATTGCAACGTTGAAAGGGTGTGTGAAAGGAGAAGTCTAAAAGTGAATGTAAAAAGAGTAATGGTGTGTGGTGTCAATGATATCCTTCTTGAACAAATGCAGGATTTAAGTATCTTGGATGCACTGCACGTGATGGAGGTACAGATGAAGCACATCTTAAGCAGTTAGTTGGTATGGTAGGAAATTCTCTCTGGCAATTCAAGGGTAAGTAACCTGTGAGTGTCTGAGGGAGGAATGTGCCAGGAAGATGCATGAGAGTTTGTTGGTACCGAGGTTGGTGTATGGGGTAGAAGGAATGACCTTGAGTGAGAGCAGTGCAAATGGAAATCTTGAGAGGGATGTTTGGCATGCGAAGGTTGATGGCATGAAAAAAGACTTGGTAACTGGTAATTATGATGTAAGTAAGAGTGTAAATAAGGCTTTGATAGAAAGTGGAGTGTTCCATTGTGATATTTAAGAAGAATGGATCGAGACTGTGTCTGAGGCTGCGAGAAGGGAGGCAAAATAAGGTTGATTGATTATGTAAATGAGTGTTTGAGAGAGTACGAAGGTTGAAGTGAATCATGTTGTGTATGATACGTGTGCATGGAGAGTGCATGTGAAGGGGCGTGCGAGGGGCTTTTGCGCCCGGAGCTACCTTCTAATGGACGAGAAACCACAACATATGTCACATCGTAATGACGCACAAATTTAGGGTACATCGATAGATGGGGTCCTTGTGCCTAATATTGTACATAGCGGTAGTAGTGTTTTGGCGTTGAACTGCGGCAACCACGCTCTGTTGAAAATTGATCGTGATTGCAACTGAAATCTTCGCTCTTCCTTCCCAAACGTTGTAAAATACAATTATATGAGAAGTGGGAAGAAGGATTTAAAGAGGAGAAGCGTCTCTTCGCTAGATTATAAATTAGTTGCCCAGAATTAAATTAAAATTAAATCCTGAGGAAATTTTGGTCTTAATGACGATTTTGTTCTGCCTTTTCCACTGAGTTTTCCTATTCCTGACGCATTTTGAAGAGAGAAAATGGATTATAAAGGAAATTTATTAGAGAATGTGTGGCAGGTTCTTTTTGATGGGAAAGCCGTGAGTAGAAGCTGATCTAACACCATGATTTTTGGATACGAGGTTAAATTAGATGTTGAAACATGAAAGAACTTAAGAAAGAACACATTCATACAAGGTAGAATAAGGTGAATATAGCTTTTATTTCTATGAGGAAGAGAAGAAAGAGCGTGTTGGTGTGGTTCAGATAAGAGGACTTACAAGAGGGAAGAGAAAACTTCATGAAACAGACATTAAGAAGGGAGAAAGCTAAGGAGGGGCATGAGTTGTATACTAATACCTTTTCCAAGAAGATCATTATGACAGCCAACAAGAGCGCGGAAAGGACAATGAATCCATCACATATTTAGAGGGATGAGGACAACACATGAAGCATTTTAAGAACGGCGAATTAGGATCAGGAAGTGGTTTTAGGAGAAGAAAAACATCATAAACCTAAGTAAGAATGATCACTGTGAATATTAAGGCTGTGGAATGTGAAGGTATTAGAGATCAATAGAGCAGTTAATAGTTGGGGAAAAAGGTTAGTCTGGAAAGGTGTAAGTTGAGACTCTGCCAGAAGAGGCGATTGTGAATATGACTAAAGTAAGAAGAGAAAAGTTAGTGGTGTATCATTACCATTTAAATGGCAAGTATTCAAGTGGTCTTTATCCATGTGAAATATCTGAAAATGGAGAAGCTGCTTGAGTAGATGACATAAATAGTGTTCGAGAGGCGAAAACCCTTAAATTAAAGTGATATGCAATGGAATTGTTCAGATGTCAGGGTTTAAAGGGTTTTTAATTTAGACCAGTGTTTGACGACAAGTCGAAAGATGTTGTGATATGATTGAATATAATCAAAAGAAAAGAAATGTGAAAGCAAGACATAGAGAGTAGGCGGGAATGGAAATTTTTATTAATCATGTGAGATGTTTAACATAAGAACTAAAAAAGCCTGGAAGTCTAGTTGGAATGTGTATGGAGTTTGTGTATATAGTTTTTGCTTCTATGTAGATAGTTTAAAGGTCGCAAGATAGAGAAATTTTATGTCAGTGCTGTTTTTATGTATCTGAAGTTAGGGTATAGTGTGGCTGTTCTTTTTCACATCATATGAAGTATGTGGTAAACAAGTGGTAGGTATGAAATGAATTAATATGGCATGGTAAATATAACATTTTGATGGGTGGATTACTAAAATAAGCACGAGTACAGGTGAAAGAGAATGGATGAGTTTATGAAGAATGAGAAGATATGGTTGATGCTAATATTGTGTGTGAGAATGCCATTGATGTGAAAATAATGAGTGAAAAATTTGATATGGCAAGTGTGATAAAAACGACACCTGTAAGTATGTTAGAGAAGACTAAGGTTCCAGGGAATGAAGTGCAATGTAATTTTATGTCTACGGCTGTGTGGCTGAAGAAAGGAGAAGTTTCAACTATTTTGGTCTTGTTGAAATCGATAAGGGTGGAAATAAAGCCGACTGCGTGATCGAGCTAGGTTATGACTGGTAGCAAAGTATTTTTTCTTACTGTTTGAAAATGCTATGTGAAAGGAACTGACCTGAGTATTTGGTAGTACATAGAACAGCGTCTAGATGGACAGTCTCTGTTTGAAGTTATGCTCAGAGCAAATTAAATCTATTGGAAGAATCTTGGATGGACAAAGCGAGATAAAAGGACAAGCGTATTTATATATGATGTTGAGCAGGAAGTGGTGTTTAAAAGAATGTTTCAGGGTTATGATTGAATATTTGAAGAAAGGTGAGGAAACACTTGTAAAGTGAGAATATGCTAGGGAGAAGTTGTGTGCGACCAAGTAGAAGAATAAGAGTTAGTGTAGAGCGATCGATTGTAAAGCAAAATATTTTCAATGGTAGAGACTACTTTTTTCTTAGATAGAATGGAGATGATATTAAAGATGATGTTGACAAAGGTAGAGAATAAAATTTCCAATAATAAATACGCGAATAGGCGATGTCATTATTAATGCTCCAAACCTACCTTAGAAGAAATTCAAATGCAAGAAAACGCCAACCTAATCCATTTTGATAGAAATGGAGAGACAAAAAGAAAATAAATTCGTTTATTCTCTGATTATTTTTTCTGTATATCCAAAATATCGAAATCTAAAAGTGTATTAACCTTTGCACTCAAACTTCCATTCCTTTTAAAAAGAATTCGAAATCAATATGATGAGGCTCTTAGTAAAAATTATTTATTCTAGAATGAAAATACTTGATGTGATATTGAATAATAGTATTATTTTATAGGAATTTGATCCCTGCCTAAATATTAAAGACAAAAATAGCATGTTTCTTTACATAACTCTACTTGATTAATTTTTGTTCCCTTATTGATTCCTTTTAGTTAATTATAATATTTGGTGAATAAGGCAGAGAGAAGGACTATTGTTCCTATATAAAAAAATCAGCAAGTCCTAAATAATAAAAGCCTCGTGCAAGTGAAGATAAAGAACAATGACCTGCTTTTCTTTTATTGTTCCTAAAACTTCCAGGACTTACACTATCGAAAAGTCATTTCAAAGACTTCCATATGGAAAAGGCTTCTTTATGGTATAACTGTAAACAAGATTTTTCTTTTGAGTTTAGGATTGTCACGAATTTAATCGGATATTAAAGTGGTTAGAAAATGACATCTAAAATCGATAGTCATATTCCGATACTATACAAACTTTAGGTCTGATGTCAATCCAATAATTAAATAAGCTTATTAGGGATATTCACCATTAAAATCTATTATTTACCCAAACATCAACTTGTTAGGTTAGGAAAGAAAAGTGATTAACCGATGAGTGCATTTTACCCATTTAAATAGGCGCATTTTTTCGTTTTTTTGTAAATATTTACGTTTTCTTTTAAATGCTTGTTTTTCTATGACTACAGGCTCATAGAAAAGGTTAGGATTTGATTTGGTAGCATCAACTATCGAATTTATATGTAAACATACTATTTATCGTGAAGTGAAGTTACCAGTGTTGCTAAACACTTAGAAAATGTCTACCAGAAGGAAAGTTCCATGTTATAACTATTACTATGACGAATAATTTACTAATATTTATGGTTAATACTATACCCAAGTGATTAATTAATGATATAGACACTTAAACACTGCCTGTAGTTTTAATAATATAATTTTGTGGCTGATTGAATGTAGTTACACATTTAAATGGGCATAATGGGGGAAAATATTTCAGTTTATACCAAGTAGTCTCATTTTCACAGGATATTTTGTTACATTGTATGTGTTACTTAGGCCTAATACCCAGAAATGTTATGCTAGGCTAAATATATAGTTTTATTTTATATATAAACTTTCCTTATTGTTAAATTATGAATAGAATATCTTTCGATAGGCTTATTGTAATTGTACAAGATGATGTTGCCTATTTGAACACATTGTCTGATGATCATGATGATAAGTCGACAGGTAGGCATTGATGTAGCCTTGTAACCCCTGATGATGGCATGGACTCCAATGCAGTTGAACCAGCCAAAGAGCTTGTCGATATTGGGGAATAAAATATAGAGCTTTTGGGAACAAATATTTTGGCAAAGCCTCCGCATATTGAATTTAACAATCGAAATACTCGTTGAGAGCCATCCTCATCCTGGAGCTTTCCAATAATTTTTGGTGGGTGAATTTCAGCCGAGTTAGTAGTTAAATTTTGTACTGTAGTACAACTGTAATTAATGTACAATTATATTTTGTGTTTAATAATTGTATGCATAATGATATGTAGGCAACTATTTACTGTATGATTAGAGAGTAAATATTGATTTTTTTGTTTTGTTTTTTGAATAGGCGAAACGTTTAAAGTCATACAATATAGAGAAAGCGAAAGAGAGATGCAACCTTCAAACAAAAAATGAAGTCTAAAAAGTTTACTTACACATGGAACACCTACAATTTTGAAAAAGATATATGCAAGTCCGGTATCGAAACCAGTGCCACCTAATCAATTTCTTTTGAATAAATTGTCAAATAAAGGACTCCTACCTAATGATGTCTTCAAAATGTTTTGGAACAATGAGTTAAGGGATCTTATTAAATAAGAGACAAATCTATATCACCCACAAAAATTTGGAAAAGATTTGGCAGTTTCTGTTGAGGAACTCTATAAAGTCTTAGGTATTTTACTGTTATCTAGATATAATATAATGAGCACATTTTTCAATGCATAATAATGACTTAGCTGTTTGACAATTAATTTTTTATATTGAACTATTGCCTATAGCCTCTTGTATTTACATGTACCAAACCACCGGCTCTTCTGGTCGAGACAGGCAGATACTCGAAACCTTGCTATCATTCAATGTGAAATGAGTGTGAATAGATTTAAGAAAATTATTCGAAGCCTACATTTTGTCGATAATACTAGACAACCAGTAGGAGATAATTTTTTAAAGTTAGACCATTATTTGAGCACTTCGACTAAGCTTTTGAGAGATTTGTCACCCTGCTTCGATGTCATGAGCAATTGATGAAGCAATGGACACTTATTGTGGACGAATCTGGCTAAAACAGTTTATTCGAGGAAAGCCTGTAAAGTTTAAGTATAAGATATACTGCCTCTGTTCTCGTTAGGGTTTTCTTGTAAAGTTTAAGCCATATCAAGGGAAGGATACTGGTTTTACCTCCTGACTCCAAATATACCATTAAAAACTGCATAATATTGATATTTTTGGAGATAACTGGAATTTTGTACATAAAACTAATCATAAATAGTTGCGACAGTTATTTTGCTTTTTATGTAAACCATGAGCTCTTCTCCATTGGTTTTCTATGTATCTATCTCCTATATTTAACGGTTTCAAAGTATTTTTTATTATTTAACATTATTTTTAATCAGGTTTGTATAGTACTTAACTTTTATTGGGAATTTATCATGTTTGGTATGCACTGCGTTGCGATAAATATAGCTAAAACATTACAATGATCAACACACATTTTGCTGACTGACTTATGTTATGTGGTTGTTTTTAAATAAGTATGACTTCCTGATTTCAAATATGGCATCCATTTTCTTGTAACACATCAAGTTTTCATTCTAAAGCATATTCCTATTTTAAGACGTGCCGCTTGCATTTACTCGTTAAGGATAGTTTCCTAAGTATTATTATATGTAGCTTCAAAACATAACTTAAAATGTCAACCGAATTTAAAAGGATAAATTCATTGTAAGATAACATCACCGATTGCGAAATACATACAGCTTATTTTTCTAATATAATGGAGAAAACACAAGTAATCGTACACATACCTATGCATTCATTGAAGAAATTTTCGCTTGCCAGAGTGTCTAAAGTCTCTGATGTATACAGTCTCGTGAAATACTCCAACAGTAGTCTGCCATTGTGTTTGTGTTCCATCATCCTTGAAATCTATCCTTCATAATCTTGATATCTTGATGAAAACGCTCTCCGTCTTCATAACTCACGTTGCCAAGATTAGCAGGAAATTTATCAAGATGGCTCTTGAGGAAATGAACCTGTATCCTCATGTTGCAACCTAAACTATGAAAGCTATCAAGGAATGTCTCTACCAAATCCTTGTAGTTAGCAGCCCTTTTGTTTCCAAGAAATTCTTTCACAGCCGCCACAAATGAATCCCATGCTCCTTTTTCTATGTCAGTCATCAAACTCGAGAAGTTTTGGTTTTCCATTAAATTTCTGTTTGTGACCCAGAAATAACTCTCGCCATTATTTTATCATAACTTAAGCGAGGAAATACTGTAAATATGAATTTGAAACAGGCACCCTCCACATTAAGAGCTCTTATAAATTGTTTTAACAGCCCTAGTTTGGTGTATATTATTCTTCTCCCGAACATTCAAATTTCTTTGCTTTGCCAGAGTTTTTGTTTCCAATATTTAAACTTGGCTCGGCTTCCCTTAAACACAGGAAAAAACGTATATTTTTTATAACTTGCTTGTTGGCTAAGTACAAATATTATCATTTTCAGATCCACACATATGATCCATTATAGAGTAACACATTCTAGACTCTTCTTTCAACTATCTATAAAACGTCTCTAATCACTTTGATCATACTATGAAATAGGTACTAGAATTTCATCTGAATAAAGCACTGGACGAATTGCTGAATAGGGATTTTGGTAACTTATTTTATGTCACCTTTTCTTGCTATAACCAGAAGTCTTTGTGAGAGAAATGTAGCAATCGTTTATGTGGTTTTTGGCTCCCGTCATACCATAGGAATATCAAATCTTAGTGGTTTCCTTGTACCCTTTGTCCATTAGCGTAGATTTTCGACACATGGTTTATAAACATTGTGCGGGGCCCACGGTTTATCCTGAACACCTAATTCAATCTTATATTAAGCTAAGTATTCTCTTTTCACCGAGATACTAATGTTCATTCTTTGAGTTGGTGCAATAAAACAAACACATACATAGTAAACGAGTCATGGGAATTCAAACATTTCCTTCGTAATGAGGCCATAATACTGAATGTTACTTCATAAAACAAATATGAAAAAACACAAAATTATATTATACACAATTGCTTTATATATTTAGATGTGCATAAAGTCTAAATACATAGATGAAATAAAATAAGAAAAATATAAAACGCCTCCACTTCCGTCCACTATGAGTGAGACCAATATGGACCAGTCCATACATATAAGTTGACGTGATAGAAGAAAAGCATTGCCATCTTTAAACTCAGTGACTCAGAATTTCCCAAGAACAGGTCTCAAACTTATGTCAGCAGAAAAAAAGTCCAAATTTGTTGACCAGTGTTATTGAATTCCTTTTCATCTTTCCTTCAAAATCATCGAAATCTATGGATTCTCGTCTCCATTTCTAGGTGGCCACTTGTTGGATTTCATTTGTCTTTTCAAGAAATATATTTAAATTTATGCCGACTGGTAGTTAGAGCTTTAGCATAGTAAGTTAAAAAGTGATCTCAATCAAATGATAACCAATGAAAATGGAGAATCTTCAGTTTTGTTTAAGTATAAGACAAGGAGGTTTAATTATTATTTAATATAAATCATGAGAAGCTCCCACTTTGGTCAATTATAGTTGAAAGTGATTTGGAAATTGTATCAGAAGCGTTTACCAAAATAATTTTGGTAATGGTCGGGAATTAGCCGGAATACAACTTAAAATCCCAAATCTGTGACAAATTAAACATCTCGCCTCTTGGATTCCTCTTCTTGCATGATTCGCTAATACGTTCGACTTGCTTGAGAGGATTACAAATGTAAGCGATGCCATTTATTATGTTTATCTATAAATTAAATTGATAAAATAAATGCAAGACCAGAAATCTACAAAACGAAGAAAATAATTTCGATGTTGCAGAATAGAAAACAACATAAATTAAAACGGAAACAGAATTTCTCAGCATACAGAATCCACGAGTAACTGTTGTTGGAAGCAATGATGAAATGCGGTTTAAAATCCGTTTAATCGATATGGTTTAGCGAGATTGTAGAATCAGCAAAGGGTCATATCAATATGATTATAATAATTGGGTTTAATCCTTTATTTGGCAAACAGAATGACTTTAATCAGCATCAATTTGCATTAGTAAATGCATCAAATGTCTTTAAAAACTAATGAGAATTAAACATTTATAATAGAGGTAGGAATTTTCTTTTTAATGTCCATAATTATATAGATTAGGCAGAGATAGGTAACCTTGTGATAAGCAAATGTGTGAACTTGAGAGAGCAATCAGAGCATTAAAGCATCTTTTAAAACCAATTGAATGGCATTTACCGATATTTTGCCACTAAGAAATAAATTAACATTTTGATTTGTATAAAACACCTTAACGCGATGATCCTAACTAAAAAATTGCTTGAGACTACCAAACGACAATTTTTTGGTAAATTTGCGGTCATTGGTTATAAAATGTTTAATAGAGACCGAATGCAGGGTAAATGCGATATGATACTAATATTTTTGAAGGAAAGAACCAGGGCAATGGTGGATTAGCAAAGTAATATCGAGTTTGATATAGCAGTGGAAGAGTTGGCGTTTTCCACAACTAAAATTTATATGACTATTTAATTTCCTAATGACCTTTGAATTGGAAAACGATGGTACCAGTCATTTTGGCTGTCTATCATCTATTATTAAAGAAAATACACTGATAAAATATGGAGATTTTGACCCTTTAAATGTTGACTCTAGAACAAATCTATCCATTAAAGAAAGTGCTAATCTTTATACTAGTTAAATTTATTTGTCAAAAGGTCATGAAACCTTAGCGTAGCCCAAATTTATTAGATTTAATCATCAAGGACAAGAATTTAGTGAAGAACTCCCGAATGCATTAAGTGATCCAATGCAGAGAAGTGATCACACCTAAGAATTAGATTAAAAGCAACCACGACGGAATATGAAGGCAATCCATTAATACCTCCGTTTAGGAGCTGGAACTTTAAAGGCTTTAACTGTTGTTTGAAAACAATTGCGGGCAATACTTTAATACACAATAGGAGCAGCTTAAAATCTTAGTCATAGTTACATAGAAGTGTAATTTTTATAGAGTGGATGTTAATTACTTGTTAGATATAAAAAAAGAGAGACCCATGAATAAATAACAAAATAAAGATTACGAAGCTTTATAAAAATATTGAATTGAAGTAATTTTAGGCCAGAAAAGCAAAGTGTCAGAAAGGTGCAAAAGATTATGAAAGAGAGCTTGAAGACAATTTTAAACACGAACCCAAGCGTTTCTGTAGTCATATACTTTAATAGGGAAAGCCCATAATACAGGCTTAAGGACTGTCTATATTCAGAGCAAGACGTCTTAAGGACGATATCAAACTCGTATTGATGATTTTATACTAATTATTCGTAGGTATTTTCAATGTTGAAAAGTTGCCACGGCTAATTCCAATTATGCCAAAATCGTCAATATTGATATTATCGAGCAAATAGTTTTGGGGATTTGCGTAGAGGAAGGTTATATAATTATAGATTTAAACAGTACAACTTTCGACTTAAAGAGTGCGTGAATGTTGTGAGCTAACTCAGCAGACCTAAAGCTTGAGTTAGCACACTTTCTTTATAGAAGCGTTAACTAGTTAATTAAGGATGGAGTAGCCGAAGCAGAATTAAAAAGAACTTCAAAAAAGGAGCGAAACAAGTTACTAGTAACTCGTATTTTACTAGTTTAACTTCACTTATTTTAAATTATTAGAATAAAAAATTAAAGAGAGGATTGTGGATCATCTCAAGTCAAATAATTTATACAAAACCACCGATTTTTGCGTAATTAATCTTTGGGACGATTTTCCCAAAATAAGTTCTATCTACGGAAGCACAAAGAGGTAGACTCTGTTCACTTGCATATTTCAAAGTCGTTGATACTGGTCTGGATTAAGGATTTTAATGAAACTTAAAGCAATCAGAAAACGGGGAATGTTATGAAGTGGATAGAAAATTGTCTCTCAACTTGCTCACAAACTTATGCCATGAACGTACCAAATTCAGAGTTGGTCAAGTTAATTAAAATCGAAGTGAACCAATGCCGGATGCATCCTACTTGGCCAACGTTTATTTCAGGGTATTTATAAATGAACTTGAGATCTGTTTAATTAGTAAAATCTCTAAACTCGCTGACCATTGGAAGGTAGGAGGCAGAGATGTGGGCAAAAGGGAGAAGGAGAACTTACAATAAATAGATAAAACTGTCTATAAGGATAATGAACGAGGAATGAATTTTATCGGAAATAATATGTGAAAGGGCATGGATTAGGATGTCGAAATTTAAAAGTCGATTAGGGGAGAGTAAGGAACATAGAACATGATCTTTACGTTTATTTTTGTACATAAAACTAGTGGTGGGGCACCTTTGTCCAATAAACGCCATTTTACAAATTTAGATAATTTCGAGGGGTTGGAAATGTGAGTTTTTTCATGATGATTTATTGAATAAAAGAAATTGCATATGGGTTTAATCTGCCTTACCACTGGGAACCATTGAACATCTTATAGGTTCATTGTTCCACTATAACTTGTGTCATTTTGAGAAATAAAACTCCTATTTACACGGTTTCCAATTTATTCTTATAGAGTACAGCTCATAAATGACGTAGATGAATAATATTAATTCAAGTACGTTTTATTATAAACCATATATTGCCTTTTTTGTTGTTTATTTACTGAATTATTTTAATTTTCATATAAACTGAAATTATCAAGTCATCGACCTTTATATTGGTCTAATTACACACTAAATTGGAACATGAATCGTGCACCATTTTGATATCAACTGTAGCTAAAGTTTGTGCCAGTACATTGCAATGTCATCAATCATTACCTTCGACTTGTATTCACAATTTGCCTTTATTAATTCCAGAAATTTTCTGACTAGCGAAAAGAAATTAATGTAACTTTTTACGCTGAACTAAAAAAATGCAATGATAATACGAGGGGCAGTCAATAAGTTTTGCAATTCGGATATAAGGAAACGAGATATGAGGAAAAGTGTTTTACTATTTTTTAATATTACTACCCTCGACTTCAATGCACTTGCGCCACTTGTCCCTCAGGCTTTGAATTCCCAACAACCAGAAATCTCCCGAATGCTGTTCAATCCACTCCTGGACGGCAAGCTGGACATCTTCATCGTCCCCAAACCGGCGTCCAGGCAGTGCAGCCATGAGCTGGAGAAATAAAACGTAGTCGCTAGGGTCAAGATCTATACTGTAGGGGGGATGGTTGAGCTCCTCGAATCTGCACTCGCACAGGGCAGCTTGCACATCTCTGGCCTTGTGGACTTTGACGACGTTGAAGTCGATCATGGGGCGTGAGGTTTCTAGGGACACAACGGGCAGAGAACTTGGTCATGGCCAAATTGTCGTGGATGATGTTCATAACACCTCCATGTGAGATTTTAAGTTTTCGCTCGATTTCTTCGATCTTCACCCGTCGATTTTCGAGGATCATCTTCTCCACACGGGCCACATTGTCCTCGTTGGTCACGTCTGACGGGCGTCCTGGACGAGGTTCATCTTCAAGGGACTCACAACCATGGCGGAACTCCATATTCCAGCGAGCAATAGTTGCATAGGAAGGGGTGGTGTCGGTGTAGACTGCAATTATTCGTTCATGGATCTCTTTTGCATTCTTGCCTTCCTTGGTAAAAAATTTGATCACTGCGCGGTGCTCAACCTTCTCTATTGTTGAAAAATTTGTGAGTGACGATCTTCAATCAGCTACTGCTTCATAAAGAGACGAGGCAGGGGCGTGCGGCTGCAGGAAGAACCTGGTCAGAACCTGTCTTAACACCCCCATAAACAGCCATCCCTCTTCCTCTGTTTTGCCCTACCGATTCGCAAAACTTATTCACCGCCCCTCGTATGTCCATCACGTTCAGTTTTTGTGTAATAACATTTATCAAGTATTGCTTTTACGGAACTCGATGTATTTTTTGAGGATGAATTAGGAAAGTATGAAAAAAGATGTCTAACAGAGTCTTATGTACCTGTACCGTAATTTTCAATCACCTAACTGGAGAGATGAATCGGAATATGAGGTAGCTACTGAAGTTCGAACTGAGGACCAATTTAACCCAACTTTTGAAACAGAATCCTCTGCCCCTGAACCTCATCTTATAACTTAGCTCGAATTTAACGACCTTGTTCGGGATTTTACCTTGTCGAGGAAAGATGCCGAGCTTTTGGGATCTAGGCTGAAAGGTTGTGATTTTTTCTATAACCACACTAAAAAGTGTTTCTTTCCTATTCGTCAGGAAGAGTTTCTAAATTTAAATTAATAAGAAGATAGTTTAATGTAATGTAAAAATATTGTTTATTGTCATGGTTGCACTTAATCATGAACATAAAACTACCTAATGGAGACTGTTCCTTGATTCTATTAAAACTAGATTAAAGGTTGTACTATTGCATATTCGCCAAAATTCCGTTTGTGCTGGTAGCTTATGCAACTAATATGAAAGAAACATATGATAATATAAAAATCCTATTGTAAATAATCAGTAAAACAATATTGTTTGGCACTCTGTTGTGATTTAAAAGTTACCTCTTTATTAATAGATTTGTACCTTGACGACAGAAATATTGTTGCTTTTTATGCAAAAGGCAAATCAGGGACAAGACAAATCCTAACTCCAGAAAGGAATGTCCAAAGGGTGCAGCACTTACGATTGGGCAGGAAAATGTTGTATATCCTACCCTATTTAACTCAGAGGTGATTATTTTACCTTCACTTCTTATTAAGTTATGGATTTTCAAAAACTTTGTTAAGGCTATGGCTAAAAATAGTGCAGAATTTCCTTATTTGAAAGAAAATATTCCTCGTATTAGTCACGCTAAGATCAAGGAATGAATTTTGTTGGGTCCACAAATAAGAAATTTGAGAAAAGATGGACAATTCAAAGAAATGTTCAGCCAACTCGAAAAGTCAGCGTGGAGTTCATTTTTGTGTTAGCTATTTTGGGTCTTTTAGCAGTCTTCGAAAATGAATTAGTATGAGTTATAAATTATTGGGAAATTATGGCCTTTTTGTCTATAAAATACGAACTTAAGTGATCTTGAAAAATAATCATTGATTAGGTAAAAAATTGAAATAGCACCCCAAAAAAAGTTTCCCCAAATCTCTAGAGGAGCAATGTCTTAATACATCTAAATTTCACACCCATTTAAAGTAAACGAATGCTGAAGTTTTGCCCAAGAACAAAATAAATATATTCTCGTTTAAATTTATCGGCGAATATTAAAACTAATATAAACGTAATAATATGCAAATCAGGCCTATTGACATGTCATATTTTTCAAATTTCTTCCGTTCCCCAAACTTGCAGTTATCTTTCTTACTTGTGAAAATATTTCGTCCTTGTGGGTAGCAACCATCACTTAGTACCATATTTTGCTTTCTATCCTCTTTTATTTTTCTTGTGTTAGCTTCTTATGTGTCTATCATTAGAATGAATTTTCTCAGAGAGTCAGAGAAAGATGTGATTGATTTGCGATACTGAAATTTCCAAAATAAAATCATACAATGTGCATAAACAACTTATTCCAATTAGTGTTTTACCTTATTGTGAAAAATAATTTAACAAATTCAGACAAAGTTTTCTACATGAAAGGAATGATTTGAAGGCGTCACCACACTCATATTTATTGAAATCTCTCATCAAATTCTTTGATGTCACAAATACAATTCAATTCCAAATATTCATGTTCAAAACTACAACGCCACCAGGCAATGGCTTCGCTACTAAGATTAAAATTTGAAATCTCAAAAAAAGTAGCCATGGTTAAATTTTTATACATTTTCTGAACTTTGCTAATTATAATAATTTTACAAAGGAACTCGAAACTAAATTTCCCCCTTTCAAAATATCACGTTGCTAAAATATAGTGTTATGGAAGAAGATATATAAGAATAAAATTTTTGAACTTCACCATTTGTAATCGTTTGGGTTTTAAAAGATTCATAAAATTTAGATACTTATATTTATTTCTGAATTTCACCATTTTGTTTTTTGATATTATAAAAGAATTATTAGAAATAACTTGGATAAAGAAACATAAGTCTTAACCAAACTAAGATGAAATTATTATTTAAATACTCAAAAAATCCCCTTCAAAAACTATATTTATTGATGATGATGATGATGATAATGCAAAAAATCTAAACAAAAACCTGTTATATATCCCCCAAATAATCGACAATGGCGTTTCAACCCACCCTTTTAAATAACTTACTAGCAAAAATATGGTACTTTATGCTTCTAATTAACATCTCTAGCATGTCAATTGGTAGCCCACTCCATCAATTCAAAATTGCCTTCCTCAGAACCTTTTGAGCTCAATATTGCATTTACTCATTAAATAAAAGATTTGTGAGCCAAAGGAGACATTTTCTATTGGATTAAATAGTTAGCTTCTTGCGGGCGATTGTGTATCTTCAATCCAAACAGCATCGAGCGAGGCTGATGTGATTTTTACCATAAGATTCTGGGTATTTTCTTTCTGAAAAATGAAGGATTTTCCACTAAGGCTTCTTCTTTCTTCCTCAATACACGATTTCTTCGAATAGAATAATTTATTTTGCGGCCTTGAAACATCCTTAAAAGATAAAAAGTGGTAAATTACCATTTGTACAGATTTCACCCCACACCTTATCGCCTACTCCACTGTTCCAACGGCTGGAATAAGTAGGCTTACACACCTTTATTACTCAAGTACACTTTTAAACATCAGGACTAAGTTTCTTTTCTCAAGTCAGAGAACAAGACCACGGCAGATTTGTCATCATAGGTTTGATTGAGGCGAGCAAAGTTTAACCTAGCGGATTTATGAGGTAAGGACAACAGTAAGCAGATGTCGCTCTTTAGATGAAAATTGTGCTTCTAGATCTCAAAACACTCTCCGATCAGGGGATGTAGATGCTTTTACCCCTGCTAATGCTTTGATTTTTGTAACTAAACAACTTTTTAACAGTTCAAGCCATTGCCCCTACATCCCTTTTTGCATGGCTTTTATCCATCCAACAGAATGAATTTTATTACAACTATCAGAATCCTTCGAAAAACTGTTCAAGAAACTCTGTTTCTCCGACTTGTTTGAACAATCTTGCAGTTGCTTAATTCTTCAGTTTTCAGTGGAATTACCCTCCCTTATTCAAAAGATTTAGATAAACGGAAATAACTCGCCATTTTAGTGGCTTTATAGCTATGAAGTTACCATATTTTACACAAGATTATAAATATTTTAGTATTTCATAAATAAATAAAATTATAGCATTTTTATTTACCTATATTTTTTAAAATAACCAAATATCCAAGAGTAAAATAGGGGCCAAAATTTCGTAATTTGTTCCATTTAGAATTTAATTTTCTCTCTTTTAGAAAGATCTCGATGAACATAGCTAAAGATTCTCCCGTCTTATTCAATCAAAGGCACGGTAATATATAGTGGAAGGATTAACGGTGTGGATGAAGGTATCTACGAAAATCTAAGTTAGAGAAACAGTGAAATGAAGAGATTTAAATCTAATTATGATTGGCTTCGAGGTGCAATCCCGGGGAGACATCTTGTTTCCTCCCTTATTTTTATTCAATGTCGGTGGAGGCAGAGCTCTAAGATCTATAATAAACCAGATCCCTCCTCCGACATAAGTTCCTAAATAAGATAATCATTCCTTTCGTGCCGACAAATTTAACTGAAAATCTTATAGAAATTTCAGTGATTTAATCAGGGCTACCACCAATAAAATTATTATAGCCTCCAAAACTATAGAATTAATCCAAGAAAGTATATAGGACCAAAAAAAGGGCCCCTCTTAGCATACAATAGAGACGGAAACAAACTTAACCTTACCATACCTAGACCTTACAATTCGTAAGACGCAAGATTCCATTGTCACAACAGTTTTCCGAAAGCCTACGTTCACTGGGTTAGGAATATCCCTTTTCAGTTCGTGTGATTTCAAATACAAAATTTCAGCCATAAAAACCATGTTATACCGTGGTTGCAATCTCTCCTCCACTTATGACTATATGCATAATAAAATTCCTAAAATTAAAAACGTACTTTACGAATAATAGCTATCCGTAGTTATACATTGATAAAATGATTCGAATATTTCTAAACTATATTTATTCACCCAAAATAAATATACCTACGGTCCTTAAGTAGATCCATTATTTTAAGTTTCCAGAAATGGGAATTATAAATAAATTGTGCAGACGAAAATTCCCATTACTTATTAAACAATATTTTCCTCAAATTGAGTGTAGATGCGTATTTGTAAATGCTAAATGAATACAAAATATTTTCCATGTCAAGGATCGAGTACCCGATTGTTTGCACATTGGTGTTGTCTACAAATGTATTTGTCCAGATTGTTCCTCAGCATCATATATTGGCAGCACTGCGTGATCATTGGGGGATCATTATTCTGCGCATATGGGAATTAACCATCGAACAGGGTTTGTTCTTTCGACAAAAGAACATTCACCACATCATGAATTGTAAAACGCCAATAACAATAAATAACTTCAAAATCATAGCCCGCAATAAATCTCCGACCATAGTCAGGATCGCAGAATCAATATATATTAAATCTTTAAAACCTACTCTTAATTCAGATGATTCGACAGTTCCTCTTCATGTTCTGTAAAAAACAACAACCTACCAAACCATACTCAATAATATTGTTCAAATGTTCGTCAGTCGGAAATATTTCACCGTTTAGTATTAAGGTGTGTTCTTCACTATAGTTACCAAAAAAACTTTTGTGTATCATAACTTTGCAGTATTATTTAATTAAATTACATAGAGTTAATTAAACATTCGCCCTAATTTCCAGTTATTGCAATCAATTCATGTAAGTAATCTAAAGCTATATTACTCATTATGGTTAAATTGTTAATGAATTATCATATATTCCTAGGAACCAGAAGATGAGCGCACAAGCTCGAAACGTTGTTTTGAAATAATGGATTTAGAAAATGATTGGATTATTTTTCGTCATTGGCTTTATATTGAATATATATATATATATATATATATATATATATATATATATATATATATATATATATATATATATCTACATATATATATATATATATATATGATGAAAATTAATGCAATATCGCAAGAAAAGATGAGGAATTAAACCACATTCTCCGAACACAATTTAATTCAGAACAGTTTCGGTGTATCTCACACCCTTTTTAAACTGACACTGGATAGAAAATATAAGAAAAGTGCATACAAGCATAAAGGGTCGTGAAAGATCCCCTCTTTTATCCCCAATCCCCTACTTGTGGCTAATCTGGGGGAGAGATAGGCATAAACATATTGAAGGGCTGACATTTTACTATTTTGTTTATTTGCTTTCTTATTACAGGGTCGAAAGAAAATTGACCCTCAGATAGATTTAAATTAGGAACTGACGATATAAAGCTCGATTCTACGATTCTTCTCTTAACATAGTGTGCTGATTGAAATACCATTTTACTTCCATTGAAATCGATCGTATGATTCTTGTCTTTAACATGACAAAATACTCCACTGCTTTCGCTGCCCACTCTAATATCTCTTTTGTGTTCATACAATCTCTTGTCTAGATTTCTCCCCGTTTCCCCTATATAAACTTTATGGCAATCGTTGCATGGTATTGCATATACTCCTATGTTATGATGTTTCTTGTGGTTTCCTGGCAATCATCAATTGCTATAAGGAATTATTATATTTAAAGGTTAGATTAATACCCGCTTTTGCAAATATGGCCTTAAACTATTTAATTTATTATTGAATGGCAATGTTATACATTTGTGGAAGTCATTAGTGCGGGAAGGATTATTACCATAGAATTTTTTCCTAGCTGCAAAATGGACACACCATATGAACCAATCAAGGTAATACAAATTAGAAAAAATAGTCCTGATAATGACAATTTCTTCATCTAAATATGAACTATGACATATTTTGTATGCTCTAAGACAAAGGTTAGAAATTACCAATTTTTTAACAGTATTATCTTGAAACGAAAAATAATGTATATAGGCATTCGAGTGGGTTGGTTTCCTGTACAAGTCCCTGAGGCTTCGAATTCCCGACAACCAGAAATCTCGCGACTGCTGTTCAATCCACTCCTGGACGGCGAGCTGGACATCTTCATCGTCCCCAAATCGGCGTCTACGCAGTGTAGACTTGAGCTGGAGGAATAAAAAGTAGTCGCTAGGGGCCAGATCAGGACTCTAGGGGGGATGGTTAAGCGCTCGAATCCGCACTCGCGCAGGGCAGCAGGTGCAACTCTGGCCTTGCGGACTTTGGCGACCTTCACCCGTTAATTTTCGAGGAAAATGCAGTCCATATGGGCCACATTGGTGACGTCTCACGGGCGTCCTGGACGGGTTTATCTTCAAGGGACTCACGCCCATGGCGGAACTCCCTATTCCAGCGGGCAATAGTTGCATATAAAGGGGCGGTGTCGGTGTACACTGCAACCATACGTTCATGAATATCTTTTGCTTACTTGCCTTCCTTGGTCAAAAAATTTATCAGTGCGCGGTGCTCAACCTTCTCCATTGTTGAAAAATTTGTGACTGACGATCTCGGATCAGCTACTGCTTCTTAAATAGATGAGCAGGAGCGTGCGGCGGCAGGTCCTGACTTGTCATAACTTTTCCTAACACCCTCACAAACAGCCATCCCCTGCCTTTGTTTTGCCCCACCGATTTGCAAAACTTATTAACCGCCCCTCGTATATACTCGAAGTTCTCCAAAACAGGGAGAGAGATTGAGACCTTCTCTAACCTTCGTTATTGGCCGTGACAACCCGAGCGTCTCCTTTCGATGAAGTGTCAAAGGCAGGCATCAGTGGTCCAGAGGGACAACGGGCGGCGGGAGCCATAAAAGCGGTTCATGGCAAATCCTACAATGTAATCTCCCGCCCCGAGTGGGGAGGATCGGGGGGGAGATTGAGACGGCCGGGAGGTAGCCCTAATTTCAGCATCATGCCTCGGTCGGAATTTTTCGGAGACCTGGCAGCGAGTTGTAAACGGGTGAGGTCCCTATAGAGGTGGGGATCTAACTGCTCGCTTTCTCTCCCGAAGTAATATTTTAGGAGGTGAGGAAAATAATATTCTAAGGGGATACCTCCACACTCTCTATTTCACTTGTTCACCAGCCACTTACGATGACGGGTGTTTCCTTCGAAACTTGCATTCGCTTATAAAATTATTCCTATTACTGTGGTTTTATTCATATATATATATATATATATATATATATATATATATATATATATATATATATATATATATATATATATATATATATATATATATATATATATATATATATATATATATATATATATATATATATATATATATATATATATATATAAACAGGTATTTTAAAAAAGTAGATGTCATTATGGGATTGTGAAGATTCTGTTATTGTTTAGGCAAAGTTAACCAATTTGTTTGTGCGTTGTCGGTATAATGAAGAGTCCTCATTGCTATTGCACTGCTCAAAAATCACCCGTCTAGTGCAGTGTGCTAGAAGAGTGTTCCAGTAGAGTTGACTCGACGGTTAACGAGGACTTTAAGTACAGGGCCTACCTTATGCCCCATTTAAATAGGTTCTGACTCCTCATAGTATCTCACTAGAGATTATACGTTAGGCTGGGCTTAGCGAAGATAAATTCGTTATGGGGGTAAGAAACAGACTTTGAAAAGACGCGGCAAAGGAAAATAACTTTTTTTTTAAATAGCCTACTAAAAAAGGCCAAGCGGAGACGTCTCAAGTTCTTTGCGGTCAGTGAGTAGGCTCTGATTTACGCGAAATATCGAGTTTGAAGGGAGCAGAATTTAGGCGAGTTAATGGAGTTTTGTTACGCTACTAAGAAACTAATTGTTTCTCTGATTGGCTGATTCTGATTGACTGATCTTGACTACTGTATCTTTGACTTAATGTTTGAATGAATGAACTGCCGAATGAATATCTGTCTATCCATCTCTCTATATATATATTGCGTGCCAATCCAAGGGGCGTGAACTTGACTTGTCCGTGCTGCAGACCCAGTGATCTATTTTGTTCGTTACTTCCACCCCTTGGGCTGAGTACGACAGCTATATATACCTGTTGTTTCTCCATATTCCCTATGTGTAGATTTACCTTTATTATAGGGAATCACTGGCCGCTTAGTGCTCTTTGTAAAATTTCGCTGGTCAAAGCCTTTATTTTGTCAGCTTGCCTTTTGTCTCCAGTTATTAACTTTTTGGTTAATAATTATTCTCAGCACACGTATGTTTGTGTATGCGCGAGAGTCGTATTTGTTCACGTTGTGACCTTTAATAGATGTTTCCAGCGTGCGTATGTTCGTGTGTTTCTGCGTAACTTTAACGACCACTTGCTTTATATTTATTTGATGCATGTACAATTTGATATATATATATATATATTTTGTTTCTTTTTCTAACTCTCTTTGGTTCTTTATTTATTACACATAACATATTTTTCTTTTAATTTACACAAATAGCCATTTTTAGGATTTGATAGATTCACCGAGTATCCATTTGTGGAGTTTATAGCTTGGCATATTAAATCCTACAATTTTGATGCCACAGGCCTAGCTATTTTACCACATGAGCACCACAGATTATCTACTACTAGTTATGGAGTAACTGAGAAACAACACATTATAAATACATATATAGATACATATTAAGAACGTCCCTCAAGCCGACCTAATGTCTAATAGCATTTTGACACTCATGCATGGCATTGGTATTAATAATCACATACATCCCTACACAATAAAGAACGGGCCTATTCATTATGCTATGTTCTGCCATAAAATACACATTATATATACATATTTTATCTCACAATTGAGTCTCACCCTCTTTTCTGCTACTATACAAAAATATAATTATGTCGCATTACATAAATACGTAGTTTCGAAACGCAAGAAAGCTATGGAGTAAGGAGGCCTGTTTATATTTAATCCTCTTTTTCCTTCACTATAATCTTCCGCTGCAATATAGCGACTACAATAGGATTCAAAAATATAATGATGACGGGTTTCTAGCAAACGTAACTCCTCCCGGAGCACGTGAAGACGTCCTTTTTGCCATTATTTTCTCTGGTTCCTGTAGAGGTGACTCGTCGACTGCCTTTGGCATCATTATCTTTTGCCCCATGCAGTCGAAGAGGGGAAGTGAAACCAGTCATCCTCCTGTTTTCTGCCAGGGTTATCAGACGTCACTGATTGCCCGGCATGTTGTCACTTTACGAAGGAGGAAGCCTCGCCGGTTTTAGTCTGTCCACTGAGACAGTGTTCCTTTTGCCATCAAGGAAATCAAATTTTGCTCTCAAGCTCCATCACCGGGAAAGGCCAGCATATGGTGTTTCCAGTGGTTTGCGGACGCGATCTATTCGCACTCAAAAATGAGTCGCCTCAAAAAGATCTTTTGGTAAGAAAGGCTTAGGCATCAAATGCAAGTGAACTAGGGATGTCTGTGTAAAATGGACTTGAGCCATGGTTGAGGCTAATTCTTTAATAAAATTTTAAACACTGGTCGATGAGGATAAAGATGGCGAAACTAAGGTTTTCGGTCACAAAAGTGTAGTCCCCTAGCTTGCCGTCAAAGGTGAAAGTCCTGAGTCATTAGGCAAGGAGCGAATGACCAAAAGGATAATTGGAAGTGCCATCAGCCAGCTTTTTCGACGGGCCATTATGGAGCACTTCAAAGTTTTGTGTGACCTTTACGCCATCCCGTTCGTAGACGGTTTGTACGCCGTGGTGTGGAAAGAATGAAAACCAACGAGCGCTAAGATTATAATTGGACGCCTCTGTCTGTCACAACGTAAAGCGGAACTCCTAATCTGAAAATCTAAACGTCTAGGAAAGCCAACGAGACCATTGCTGCACTTATGTTCACAATCGGTAGCGCTTCGATCCATATAGTATCTGGGTAGATGCACGATAGAGAATACCAAATGTGTGAAGGGGAGGATTGTTCAGGCAGTGTGCACGGTTAAAATGGTCCAACTATGTCAATATTCACTATTGTGAACCTTGGAAATGGAATATCAATGGGTTGGGGATTTTGTGTGGCGACTGATCTTAAAGGATTGACTTGAGTGGCAATCCCTTATTCCGGAGCGAATATCTTGTCCATATTAGGTAGGAAATATTGATATTTGATAAAAAGAATTGATGCCTTAACTCCAGGGTGTTACAAATTATCGATTTGACTAAAAATGATCCTCCTGCACGCTATAGAGACGAACAACCGAGGGTATCTTGATGTTACTTCACACCATACCAGAGGTTTGTCTGGAAAATGAAAGGATTTTAATTGCGGGCGGAACTCTTTTGTCTCCTCGTCATCATGCCCTGCTGCCGCCAAAGCTTAGAGGTCAAATAAGATTACTTGGACTGAATTGACTTTCCTCGGTAGGCAGTCAGCGACTACGTTGTCATGACCACGCACGTAGTTGATGTCGCTGATATATTCTCAACTAGTCGTCCAATAATGTTGCTGTCTATCCGTTTTTGCATTTAATGGCAACGAAAAAGACGATACTAATGGCTTTTGGTTTGTGCACAATGTAACATGGCGACGTTCCATCATGTCCCTGAAATATGTAGATAAAGCAAAATATGCCGCTCGGAACGCTCTGTCCTAGGAGGTGTATGCTTGCTGTGTCCGGCTTAACTTGCTAGAAAAGAATGCCACCACTCGTGGTTATCCTTTTACCATTTGGTGCAGGGCAGCATGTGCCGCGTATTTGGAGCAATCCGTCACTGACTGGTATGGCGAATCATTGAGCATTGGGTAACAGAGTTTGAGGTAGTTAAAGTTAATTTAGTATTCTCAAATATTAATGGTGCCTCATCGTTCCATTCGAGCTCACGAGCCTTAAGTCTCAAGCGTGCAAGCTCAGTCAACGGGTCCCAATTTTGGGAAATTAGGAATGATCCTACGGTAGTATCCCAACATGCCCAAATATCGTAGTAGTTCCTTGTTGTCCTTTGGTAAGGGCATTTCTCCAATTTCCTTTGTTTTCTCGTCCGGTGGGAAATTTTCCTTCCGACATATGTTCACGGGAACTAATTTTCTTATTTAGACAAAGGAAACAAAATCACGAAGTTATAGCAACTGTTTTTGAGACAGTAAATGCAAAATTTGTTGAGGGCGCATATGTATACATTCTAAATATAGTTATACACAGGTGGGAAAAATAAATAAGGGCTATTTCAATAAACCATATGAATCATAATGAGGAAAGCTGAAATAGCGTAAATAATATGGCGAGGGTAAAGTATTATTATAAAATCACCTAAAAGAATTCATTGTATTTCATTGTTGTTTATGTTGCCTTGCTTCCCAGGGGTAGATGACATGAGGTCTGCTCCCTTCGACTGTTTGGAAGAAAGAAATAACTTGATCCCACAGCCTGTGCTGCAGGGCCGTCAACGTTACTGCAATTACCTGGGGCCGCGCCTTCTGTAAAAGGTTCCTAAGGGACTAGGTTTGAGTGTAAAGAGGCTGTTGCATTCTATGGGAATTATATTGCACATCCTGTGCCCACGGTCTTTTTAACAACTAAGAAGTGGAAGTTCTATTCCAACATAACCTCAAATTCCTGAGTGTACCGTTCGGGCGGTATGTGGAAAATCTTTTGTTAGCAGCAATGAATAATAGCTTAACATACATGAATACGAGTAGAGTGACAAAGGTGTATACGAGATGATATTGGAAGCGAAAAAAAAGCTATCCAAAATAAAATTACATAAAAAAGAAATTTTATTTTTTCTAAAGAAGAAAAAATGGGGTCTTTTTGTATTGGGGTCTTTTTTATGAAAACATGAAGAATGATTAATTCGAAACATCAATAATAACTACGTGAACATAAAACTTAACTGATAGGACGCCTCCATCTGTGAGACACAGACTGTACCTATGGGAAGTGGGAGATGCGTGCCCCTTCTGAAATTGCTCCGGGGGGCATGAGTCTCCACACCTTCGCAAGGTACCCCTGGGGAGCGTGAGGTGGCACCAATTTTGCAGTTCTCGCGCCCATTTCGCACCAAAAGCGCCCCCATGCTTATTACTTTTTTAAGTCTTCCACATTTTTCTCGTTCTATTCCTCTTGTTCTTTACTGACAAAAAGTTCTCTTCCTCATATTGTTAATAATTTTATAACTGCTCTCAAAAGATCTCAATTTATATTTGAGAGCGTTTTTGACTCAAAGGCAAGGACAAAATATAACCCGCGATTTAGGTTTAGCTTGAGCCCTTCTGCCGATAGTAGAAAGGTGTTATGGCATTTTGCTGGACTTCTAGATCCTCTTCTTCAGCATCATCAATCTTGTTATCCAGACTTTCTTCTCATCTTTGTAATATATATTTATCTGATCTTTACCTTTTTTTTCTTTCGTCATTTGAAATCTTTCTTTTCAAAGATAGTTTCTTCTCAATCCTTATGGATTGTTTTGGCTTTATTGATGCGCTTGAAAACAGTAAAGCTTCTAGAAATGTCAAAAAGAATTGAGATTAATTTAACTTTTTAACCTAAACTGTAAGATTACTGCTGAAAACCTTTAAGTCCATCTCTCTTTTACATATTGATTTAAATAATTTATCATTTTCCATTGTATCTTTATTGGTTGGTAATTATTATGTTTGGCAAATATATTGTTTAGGATTTATTTTGGTGGTATAAAAAGATATAAAATTTTAAACTTAGGTTTCATCAATGTCCTGTTTTCTACTTATTAAAAAAAATGAAGAAAGTCAGGAGATTAATATAGATTTATTGATTTTCGAACTCGAGATTTTTTATTGAGTTTTTTTATTTTTATTCATAGACAAAATTCCTTTGATCCCTTTAAAATACGGTCTACAGTATTCTTGTCCTTGATCAAATAGACCCAATAGGAGAGTGAACCTACCATTGAATTTTTATCTAATAATCTTGATATTTAGGCACAACATCGTGCTAGATTTCATTACGGAGCAAATCAACGGTTGACTTTTGCTAATCGGATATTTTCACGTTTTTCAGCAGTAGAAATGATTTAATGAGATGGTGGCAACGGAGTGTGCCCTAGATTGTGCATCAGTAGTGGAATAAATTGCTCTTATTGTTTGGTGGCGCATTGCATTTCAGGTTTAACACATCAAGTTCGAACTCCGTAGGAGTCGTTAAAAAATAGTATTGTTCTTATTCTTTTCTACCTTATCGCCATATTTACCTAAAAAATCATTTTATGTTTGCTTTGAAATTCCTAGAGGGGATATAGAGGATGAAGCCTATCCTGTACAGTCATTGTAGCCTTTGCTAGAACTTGCTCCTCGGGATGAGGGAGAGTAGTTTCTGCCCAAGTGACCGGGTGCTGTTTTCTCTACTACTCTTTGTTTTCCTTATCTCTCTTTAGCTATTCCGGTTTATTCTTTTAGCTTGTCTTTCTTCTTTATCGGTCTGAACTTTGTTTCCCGTTTGCTACCATATAAAGATGCCCTTGTTGGTTACAAGCGTGTGTTGTTAACCTTATCTCGATTAGAATTTATCGATTCATTGGGACTCGCTTGTTAAAGATTCAGTTTCGTTCTTTAAATGTTTATGTCCTTAATGATTCCTTTGTTTTCTTTGTCTCTCAGTTTTCTCTCAATATTGGACAAGGACAAAATGGTGAAAACAAGTGAAGGAGACATGGAAAGTGAACATGTGTATTAGGTACATAGTTTGACGTTACAAAAGTGGCTCTGGCGTTAGAATACTTTAACTACTCGAAGTTGTTCTATTAAACCTAACTATGTTTTCCTGTGAAGTCACTGGATCATTTAAATCAGAAGACAAAGAGGAACTTTTCCTTTTCGATGAGGAACAAATATCATTTTCCGCCACCAGAAAAGAATGCAATAGATTATTGGATCGCCCCTGATTGCCTTTCCTCATCTCGCAACATTAAATTGAACGAATCTCGTTCGTATTAAATGAAAGTCAGGTATAAATGAAATTGATTTTGAGTTGACTAGAGAAATTAAGCTATATTAAAGTATACTATTACATTCCCTTAATAAAATCAGATTTACATTGTGCACACTTATGCAAAACCGCTTATTTGTCGGGTTCTTCGCCATAGAGGAATTAATAATAGTTCGGGGGTCAGTGGGTTTTGACAGTTGCGGATGACCTGTGAGAGGCCTTTGTGGCTTTGGTCATACGTGAAATTATGTTAGGTTATGAGAGAGTGAAACGGTTTCCGCTATTCAGATTTCACATTTGAATTTTATCCTTGTCGCACTATCCATCAAGTTTATTTGGAGCATATGCCTAAATCGGAAAATACCCATTGTTATACATAACTAGCACGATACATGGGAGTGCTGGGGTTTGATTACAGCGTTCTAGAGGGTACTCGAATGGGTTCTTGACGAAATTTTCATGTTTGCCTCGAGAGATTTGGTTGTGAAGGCGGGTTTTATGCTATGCTTATGAGCAGTGGGACGTGTGATGATGGTTTGATTACGTTGTTTAGGTTTGTTGATTAAATTTGAGGATTATGCGTGTTGGGCCTTTTAATGTAAATAGGTTTTGACATGTTTTTTAATGTTGGTTTAATGACATCACTGGTTAACAAATTCTTTCGAAATCTCCGTTCCATAATATTTTTTAACGTAGTCTTACTGATTTTGACCTGCTAAATTGAAATCTAAAAACGGTTCAGTTATATGTACATACTCTATTTATCATGTAATTATAAGTTTTTCATTTTAGCTGTTTGACGTCAACTTAATTACTTGCACGTTTATCTCATCAACAGAGATATTAAAGTTGTTTTGTTGTTCTTTCAGATCTAATCATGGCTACAAGGAGAGGTTAATGTGTGAATAAGCCAGTTGCTTTCTGTCATATTTGTGGATGCTTCACTCTTATGCGTCAAAGACGAAATATAATATCATTATGAGGAGGATTATAAAGCGTACTTTGGACTTACTCTTGGCTACAAAGTCAATAAATGGACCCAACATAATGTGTTCTTAACTGCGAGGAAATGCTGCGTGACTGGACAAATGGGAAACGTAACGGTTTACCTTTCGGAATTCCCATGACCTCGCAAGAACCGACGGACCGAACAACTGACTGCTATTTTTGTCTCGTCAATACAAAGGCCATTGGCAAGAAAAACAGACACAACAACTCATATGTTAGTATCCTCTCAGGCATCCTACCGACGCTGCACTCAGATGAGCTCCCAATCACAGTTTTTAAAGGATTTCTCTCATCTAAAGATGTGGGTAGTGCCCAAGAGCAGGAGACTGCTGATGAAAGTCAAGAAATACTTCCAGAATCCGGCGATCCTTCTTATGAGACCCCAGAGTCATTAACTCCTAACAGCTTAGCCAACCATAGCTGGATGATCTTGTGCGAGATTTCAGTATCTCCAAAAATGCAGCTAAAGTGTTAGCCTCCAGGTTGCAAGAAAAGAACCAGCTGAGGCAACAACTAAATTTTCATACTTCCGAAATTGGGAGCAGGTTTGTGTACTATGTTTTACAGAGGAGAATAACTTTGTTAATTTTCATAATATCTCATGGCTTATCCAAGAATTAGGGATGCTAGTATACAATCCATATAACAGCCGATTATCTCTAGATAGTTCTTAATAGTTCTAATAGTTCTGAGAGCAGTTTGAATTGTGTTCTACTTTATAATGGCAATGTCCCTGAAACTTTTCCCATTGGACATTCGGTGTATTTACGAGTGAAACATAATGACGTTAAAAATGAGATTTCCATACCCTAATACCACGAGCAAAACTGGAAAATTTGTGTGAACCTCAAAATGGATAATATCCTCATATGTCAACAAAGAGGATTTACAGAGTATCCCTCTATCTTTACATGTAGTACAGATGACCTCGAGAAAAGCACTAGTACCAGAATGATTGCCTATACGTCAGACTCTGGAAAAAAGTATATGTCAAATATTAAAAACGATCTAATTGTCAGTCAAGAAAAGATCATTATTCGTCCGCTTGGTTTGATGAAGCAGTTTGTAAAAGCGTTGAAAACTGAGGGCGAATGCTTCCAACACATATATTCTGTCCTTCCTGGTTTGTCCTTCACGAAGATCAAGTCAAGTGTTTTGATTGGCCACAGATTCGTGCACTTTTCGTGATCAAGAATTTGCTAGAAAAATGAACGACAAGTAAAGGACTGCACGGCTTTAATTTTTGGTGGTGATAGCAAACTTTCTCGGTAATAAAAAAGCTGAAAACGATGAAACTTTCGTAGCTAATATATTGTTAAATTTCGAGATCTTAGATGAAATATGATTGTTTAACTCCATTAGATGTATAGGTATCTTGATAAATTTTAGGAGAACCTAGGAGCAGTAAGTGACGACAAGAGAGTGGTTCCATCAGGACGTCAAGTCCATGGAAGGCTGTTATCAAGGGAGATGGTACAAACATATGATGGCAGATTAGCGCTGGAGCATTAAAAGAGAATGGCCTGAGAAAGTCCACAAACGCAAGAACTACATGAGGAAATTCATGACAAAAAGACTGTAATTGAACTTTGCCTCCTCATAGTAACAAATGTCTTATCCACCAATCAGTTTTCTATAACTTATAACCATTGTCTCTTTGGGAAAGTGTTTTAAATCGTGAGCTTGAATAGATTTATACTATCTTGAATTTTCTTTTTTATTACCCAGAAATATTAAAGAGTTTTATAACATATTTCATCATATATTTTTCCTGAATGACTACGAAATTTTGCGATTTTAAAATACCTTGATTGCAAAAGAAGAAGAGCACTGAGGAGAAAACTAACTTCAGATCGAAAATCAGTGCAAGAAATTAGGTAATAGCGAGTGTTTGATATCAATGAAACAGAAACTTTTTTGAACAGTTTGATGTTTTCTACACGAAATTTAAAGCAATGTTTGAAAGAAATTCATGAAAATAAAGGAACTGAAAAAACTGTGAAGATATATAGCCGCAGATTCTCGTACATGGATTGGGGCCGGGAGGGAAAGCACCTGCAGACGTTAGGAAATGAGAACACGAAATCTTTAAAATGCCAGCTGCACAGCGGTAATAGTAATGCAACAGAAAGATGGAGCCAGTGGAAGAGAAAATGGTGAGAAGAACTAAAGCATTTCAAATACCCCGTTCAAGAGGGGGGACCTACTCCTATCTCCTCGACATGGAATTACTTTACAAATAAGGTCGGAAACTAGCCTGCAAAACTAGCCGCTAGCCATATAAAAATAGGTAAGAGGCGGCTTGAAAAGAAAGTGGTGAATAGAAGCTAAAGTGAGATATTTAGAAGGAAAAAGCCAAGTAAGTTTCAAACTAGTTTTCGAAAACAACCTTTTAAGAATTGAGATGTTTCGTATTACACGAAGGTTTGGGAGGCTTGTGTGAGATTGTGGTAGTTGCTTTATGGTTATGAATTGTTTGTTGTGTTAGGTAGTTCGGTCATTTTGCGAAAGTAGGTTGGTTTTAGTTTATGGTTTTGAGCTCTTTGACTTGTGACAAATGTTTGGTCAAGTTGATTTCTTTGGTTTGCCTTTTTATGGTTCTAAAACAGTTGTAGTTTTACGTAGGTTTTGGACAAGCTGTTTGTTTATGGTTCTCAAATGTTTGCTCTTTTAAGCGAATATATTAAGAGCGTTTGATATTTTGGTTACATTTGATGGTTGTATGTGATTGGTGGTTATGTACACAATTATGCTTGTCTTGATCGGTTATGATTGTTAGGTTAGGGTGTTGTGGTTCAGTAGCGGATCCAGGCTAAAAATAAGCGGGAAAGCTACCTTGAATTCCTTCCTCTGAGTAATACGAGGAATAGCCATTGATGATTAATAATGGTTATCTTTTACATCATTGATAACAATAGCCTGCGGTTCAAGACTTTTCCCAAAGGTCTTCATACGGATTTAGAATTATCTTTCAGGCCGAATTTGAGAAGATAATTAGTTTTCTTTGGTCAGGTGTGGTTTCTAAGATAGGCTCGATTTATATTAGAAAGTGTAATCCAAAATAGAGCTACCATCCAACCATTTATTACTTCTGTTTTGTTACATCTGGTGATAAATCACCATACATAACCTATTTTATTCATCTTTTCAGCTATAGATTTGCATTACAATGGATCGTATTTGTAAGAATCATCTGAATAGGGTTTGTTACATCTTCGAACATGCTGCTCTTCTAAGTTGTGAAGAGAAACACAGGGATTTGGGGAAAAGGAAAATCATGCTTACTTTGCAGCAAAACTATGGGGCCAGGTTCAGCCATTTGCTCCCCATATTTGCTCTAATACATGTTGTGAAAATTACAGGATTGCATCCGTGCCTGTTTTGGTTTGTTGGATTTCCAAAAGCTTTATGATTATTTTCTTTATTATTTTCTAAACTATCGTTGTAAAACTTACTGCATAAACTCACCTAGAAAATGTAGACTGAGAATAATATATTTCTCCATCGCCTACCACCCTGATTGTAGCCTATAGCGGGCACACAGACAAATAGATAGCACAGAATTTTAAAATTTTACTTGCGATAATTCGATAAGCTTAATTCTGTCCCACAACTCTTTAATTTGGGGAACAAAATTTAGGATTTTGTAAATGGAATTTTTGCTTTAATCCACGCTATTTATACGAGTTATGAGTTTTTTTTTATATGTATTATAATATTATGATCACTTTCAAATATGTATTTATCAGATAATACAGTTGTTCATTTTGCTGCTATGTGTTTGAAAAGACAATATTAGGAGAATTTTATTCATGAAAATTAATTTCTTAACTGTAAATGAAAAATATTTCTTTAGGAATAATATTAAATGTTTTTACAATATACCATTAGTTACTGAATATTCAATGCCCGCAATAGAAGAAAATGAGCTAAATCTGTTTAGGATTTTAGAGATTACCAAGAGAAAATACGGCTTTTAAACCCTGTAGTAAAGAAGATTTAATCCACCGCTAATGGTAATTCTCTGGTGCGACGAGTGAAGGTGAGAGAGAAATTGGTAATCTCCCAATCGGGTTTGGAGAGGGAGATGATAATTAGCAAAGAGGAGAATTATATTTCGATTTCCAGCCATTGGAAGAGGGTGAGCGGCCAACAAATGCTAAGAGCTCAAAGTGTGTGTGTGTGTGTGAGCGCGTGTATTGGCCCGTCTGAGTGTAAGATGTAGTATTATGATAAATCTGGGTGTCGCTCGCAAGGGCCTTTATAGGATTTTGGTGTGAGACGGTGTCATGAGAACTTTATTATAAGAAAATATAGACAACCTCAAGAAAAGAGTCTTGTCCTCTCTCATCACCAACATGCATTTTGATCTAAATGCACGCTCTAAGATCTGCAGCTATATATCTACCATACTTTTTTACTTTCTTACGATTCATTAATTTATTTACAGCTTCATTCTGACCAACTTTCTGGGTGATAAGACCTCGTTCCTATTAGCTTGTAAATCTAAGGAAAAAATCCGGTATCGCAGCAATCATTTTACCTTCTTCATTTTCCCTCTCCTCAAAGACCTTCTTGCAGCAGATGACATTTAACAACGGTTCATATCCTCCTTTATATATTTAGCAGTGATTTTTCCCCTGTCCTTAAGATCCAATCTGAATTATTATTACATTAATTTATAATTAAAAATCATGGCGGGCGGACTCATGGACCTCCTCTCAGGATCAGCCAACCTTCTCCTAGTTATGGCAAAGGAGAGCAACAAACGATTCTAGCATGAAAGTTTTTGCATTCCGGCCTAAGGACAGAATCAAGCGGTCACTGGATATTAATTATAAGCGAATATTTTTTTATATTGTAAATTAAACCCAAATTATATTTGCTACTTTGTCATTAGTTATCCCAATTTACCAGGGCTGTGAATAAGCTTTCCATTGTGCTTTCGTCAGCACTCAAAGTGAGTGAATGTTGAAAGAATGGATGTCTGGAGATAAGTTCTGTTCACGGTAATCAAGTGAAATAAATCAATGAGTTAACAATGATTTATGAGGGTTATAAGTCAGCTAAAAGCTTTGCAATGAGTTAACTGCCCCCCCCCCCCCAAATAAAAACCTCCTTCGGTGAAGGTTAAAATAAAAAAAAATCGTAACCTCTTCTTACTTTCAATCGAGTAAAGATAGAGTTAATTAAGGATGTTTATCGTTTTATTATATCTTTGCTCTTATCAATAATGGACACATAGACATCAAGTGATCCGATAAAACTAGCCAATGATTACAGCACCAAACTCTATGACCTAATTAACATCTAACAATTTATTAGAACAACAAATTTACAAAAACTCACGTTTGTATAGTTACCTTAAGACGCATAAGAAACAAATATCCTTCAGCCTGATCATACCTAATGTTAATTCTCCATCATAAGACTTGCCAAATGGATCCTTTTGTTCCAAGCACAATTCCAAGCCGCATTTCAGGCCCACAGAAACTCGGGAAATTTCATCCCTTAAGTAATAGCATCAATCAAGACATGAATAAATATAAATTCCTCTCCTCAGATGATGATTCCGTTCAATCTCTATTCACAAAAGTGTCCATAGAAGAAACCTTTTCATCCCTAGAAAGAACCCCTTTCCAGATCTCAAAATTAACTGCATCTATTCACTATTTTCATTACCTCAAAAAAGATTTCCAAATCTGATAATATTTCCAGATGAGAAAGAAAATAATATGGAAAAAAACTGGTTTTGCAAAGGGTGGGGGCATTACCTCTATTGTTATCTTTTTATAGGATATTTCGAATCGAAAATATAGTATAAGATATATAACGTAAAACCCGTCAGATACGCGGATGATTTAATTCTACTTTATATTGAAAATAAAAAAAATTATATAACATTTTTAAAACAATAAACTGACTTCAATCATCAATACAATTTAAATTTGAATGGAAAAATAATCTCCGCTCCCGTACTGACACAATCCTCTTCATCGCCACTTGTTCAGCGATTCCCTCCAAGTTTCTCTTTAACACAAAGCCACACATTCAACTTATATTTCTTTTTATTCCGATCAAGGTAAAACATAAATAACAAAGGGTCATCTCTTTTATTTTCCTGCGTGGATATAAAATTTGTGGTGCTCAGCTCTTCGCTAATAAATTCGTAACATTGAGCGAATTTTGACACCGCTGTCAAACTCTTGACATTTCATCCCCGCTGTTCACCTTGAACCAAGAAAAATTTACTTCCGCTCCAAAATGCAAACTAACACAAATTCCAAACCTTCCAACTGTCACTTATAACCTTTCCTAAAACTCAAAATTTCAAAACTTAAATAAATTAGTTTTCTTTGCACTTTAAAGATGAATTTATAAATAGAAATCTTACCTCGAGAAATTTAAAAGCGATTATATAATACCTTGAAAAATTTCAAACCAATCTTAAATTGGGACAGGCGGAGATTTAGATAAACGCATAAATGAATTCAAATAAGAAAAATGGCCTCCTTAGTTACATCTCGTTAAATCAATTAGACCACGATCAAGCCAAATCATGATATCGCTCCGATGACAATATCAGGCGCAGAATTGTCGAGCCAGTTCTAATTGATTCCCAGCTTCACTCTATGCCAAAGAAGCTTTAATTTCAGTCCCATTTTAAGCAGCATAATACCTGCAAACATCGCTGCAACGTAGTCTATTTAAAGGCGAAATAATTTTCCTAATATTAATGAATATATTTCCAACTATATTATGGGAGGGGAGTGTTCTTTTTTGTTTACAAACCTGTATAAAAGGAACGGTGTTAAATTTATAACTGCGTGTAGGGCTGAAAGATCATGTGAGAAGCCTCGAAACTATTACTTTACTTCCAATAAAAATTTGTTCTTGCATCGCTCTTTTTCTCGAATACTGGATGGAGGTAGAGAAATTTGTTTCATTTCAGCATCGATGAATTCAATATTTTATTAAACTGAATTTTAGCTTTACTAATCTTAGGAAATTTTGTTTTTAAATATAAGAAGGCCGGCTGGTCATGCTTTAAGGCTTTCACAAATTGTTTCATTAAACCTAATTTTATTTGAACTGGTGACAAAATTATGTTTACCTTAGGAACCAATGGTTCACGTATGACATTATGACAACCTACTTTTGTCTCTTCTCTTAAAGATCATTCTGAGCGTATGTAATGTTTTCCCGGAGCTCTACTAGCACAAAACACATGCATTTTGTGAAGCCTGACTGCAAGCCATTTATAATGGCTACTATCTTAAGGTCAGCACAAATCAACCATTTATATTCACTCTATTTAATGCTTTTTTAAATGAAATCTAAGTTCTGACAAGTATCCTTCAAAACAACAGAATGACCTACTCGTATTGATGGTAGTTTATTTCCATTATGCAGAGCCACTGCTTTACTACTATATAAAGAAGCGTCAATGAAAAGTCTCCATTGACTGGGTTCTTAATGTATATCTAATTCTTCAAAGAGACGTGGAATATTATTATAGTAGCATAAATTGTTGGTAAAGTAAATTTGTCTTGTTAATTGTTTGATCAAATGCGAAATTTAGTAATTAGAAGATCTTCTGCTACTAAATTTCTTTCTTTCAGTCTCGAGGCCAATAACTCACTTTGTTACTTAGATATCTTAAAAGATCATCTAGATCAAGTTGTGAGAAAGGTTTTGGACTAGTATCAACTGTTTCAGGAAAATAAATTTCAGTTTCTAATTCACATGATTCCATATCTGATTCATCAGAGTTAGACAAAACAATATTTGCAGGTGTTTCAGATACTGGAATGTCTTTTGAGTGAGGTATAGGCCAAATAGCAGATCTAAGGTTGGGATATACCACAGCTGAAACGCACTTCATTTTTTTACCTAAAAGTATGGAAATTATATGCATAAACTTTATAGTTATGTACATATGTGTGATTACAATAAAGTAGTTCTAACCTTAATTAATTTAATATTTTTAAAAAATAATATTACAGTATACTACTTCAAAATATAGGTACAGTGAACAATAAACAATTACTTACTTTGTGTGTCTACCAAACAGAAATAGCAGTCAGTGGCATGATGTTGGGGCTCTCGCCATACCATTGGAACACCAAATGAAGGATTTTTATTTTTCCTTTAGACCATTTTGATAAAGAATTAAAGAATGTCGTGCAACAGATATGTGGTACCCACGGTTTATCTTGGTCACCAATTTTACATCCAAAATACAAATTATATAGTTTTTTCATTAGATATGAATTTTTCTTGGATTTTCTTTAAATGTTACTGAACAACATATGTAGCAGAATTATTCTGGGCTATTTTTACACTGTCCTCTTGGCATTTTAATTAAAATTGTTGCCTTTATTTAAAATAGTTAAATAACCTGAAAATAAGAAATAAAAGAATGAAATTTGTTAAAATCGTCAAAATTTGACAAAAATAGTAATTGGCAACTTACAGAAAACTAGAATCATTTCGATAAAAATTACTTTAATTTTTTAGATCTCTACATAAAACACCATTAAAAAATGTTATTCTAATTAATCTTTGTTGTCAACAAGAGTTAAATTTTATTAGTGAAATTAACGTTAACGCTTTAGCGTTCACTTACGATCTATTTCGATTAACGGATTGACGATTATTGGAGCCCAGTTTGCCCTAATTGGTGTGGAGTATTGCATTCAAACTTTAAAGGTTATCTTATTCGTAGTTGGCCAAACAAAGCGGAGCTCCGAATAACCGAGTGGGTAGGACGTTGGACTACTAGCGTCTAGGTCTAAGGGGAGGATACAAGCAAACGAAAACACAAAAGGATCAGGAGCTTCCCCCCCTTTGGGGCATACGCTGAAGCTTATCACAACGGGGGTAAGTAGGGTAAGTAGTTCCAAGCGCATCATCACGCACATTCACTTCCCGTCTTCACTGCCCAACATACCCATTCTCTCGTGTGTTCTTGAATCCTAGAGGCACTCCTACCGACATAACAACACTGGTACCCAAATACTCCTGACGCAGAACCAAATAGGGGTTCTATGATCACTGTTTGGTATCTAAAGACATTCTACCCTCCCATGCCCCACCCCTGACGAGGAACGGCTCCTGGTTCTTTCGAGCTGACCGGCGATTCTCATTCTGATTTTTATGTGCATTGGATTATCCCGTGATGAGATCTGTTTCGTTATGGGGAGAACGAATGGGGTCACTCATTACCCCTCCCCCATCCACCAACTAACTAAGGTCCATTGTACTTCTGAGCTGAGTGTCTATTGTCATTATGATCTTTATGTACATTTCATTATTCCGTCGTGGGATTTCGTTGCCCATGCAAGAGATGACGGATAGCGTCGCTCTTTCCTATCAGTCCTAGTCATCGAATTAAGAGCAGCACTTTTGGGATCTTCTGTTTAACGCTGAATCCCAACCTAAGGGTCGCTTCGGCGTATTTTTGCTGCCACATAGGCATGGGAAAGCCGACATCATGTGAATTGGCACATCATTCGACATCATGAGAATTGGGACATCATCGAACATTATGCGAATTAGGAGATCATTCGACAACCAACCACACCCGATGTGGTTTAACTTTGCTTAAATGCAAAGTGGTAAAGTATAGCTTGGGCAAAATGGGTGACGAGAGTCGTTGGTCCTCGAAGGGTGCTTGTTCCCACCTATCTTTGCTCATCCCTTTGCCCTTTTTCCCACAGGAGAAGGAGTTTCGATTTCACACTAACTCAAAACCCTTCTTTCAAACTTAACCACAACCTAAATCTTCCTTACGGACAAATGTCCTTTAATCAGAAATCAATTAATAGAAAAAACGGTCAAATCTCTGTCACACAAAACACCTCCACTTTAAACACAATCAAGTAACGATAAAAGTTATATTTCATTTATTTGTTCCCATCTTTATTATTGTTCGGAGAAAGACTCGAGTAAAGATGTGAGAGAGATGAGAGATTGCTTATTGTAGAGGTTCCTTCCATCCACAATGTTCAATAGCCTCGTTTTTTTGCAGGTTTTACTCAAGCACCCAAATGATTAAAAGAGATAATTAAAATATCGAGTGGATAAATATGAAATCTAGCAATGAAAAATGTATTAAATGAGATGAAAGACACTAAGAACTCTCCACCTCCTCAAAAGTTGGAAAAATGCATTCAAATTACTGAAAAAAGGAATTTGTTTGGTTATGGTAAAGGCCTGAGAGTTTGGAGTTAGCCGATAAGTGCTGAAAACTTCCCTCTTTTACTTAATTTGAAAACTTAGCCGAGATTAGCGTAGCGTGACATCCGAAGCCAAGCATCGCTTAGTAAAGTGGAAAGTCTACCATTACGTAGCAAGTTTTAAAAGGCAAGTGGGTTTGGATGGGGCCCTTCATTAAATTGCTAATTTCTCCATTCTTCTTAACCATGCTTAGAGAAAAAAATATTATGACAGTGGGATAGTATAACAGAAAGAAGCCAATTTTACATGCCACACGTTTTTCACCGAAATACAGAGCCAAGTGCGCAGTTTTATTTGCAACAATATTGTACCCATTTTTTAAAGGTTTTTTGTCGCGTGCGAGTCTAGTCGCGGGTGACTCTATATCTCACTATGTCAGTCGGTCATTCCCCGTTTTTTTTTTTGTTTCGATAATAACATTGTTACTATCTTGCCGATTTTAACGATATTTGAACCCTTATGTTGTTTTACATTCTCTTTCGAATGATATAATTGCCAAGGTCCTACCAAGATTAGCCCGGGATTATTTTGTTTTGGTTATAACATCATAATTATTCGGCTAATTTTAAAGATATTTGAAACCCTTATGTTCTTTCGAATGATATAATTGCCAAAGTCTTCCTAACGTTAGCCATGGAATTATTTGGAAATAACATCAATACTCTTTGGCCGATTATAACGAAATTTAAAACGCTTATTTTCTATTACAGTCTCTTTCGAATGATATAATTTCCAAGGTCCTCCCAGGGTTATCTAAGAATTATTAAAAGCTTTGGAGGTCGTAAGGTCATAATTCAGAATAAGTGAGAGCACGCGACTTTTGGTCGGCAGAACTTGTTTTGACATTAATTAGTTTATCGATAATCAAGAATGTTCCCAAAGACCTGGAGATAGAAATGCAGGCCCTGATTAATCTTTCCTCTCAACATTCATTTGAAAACTAAGATTTTAATTTTTACTAAGCTTAAATTTTAACAAATTAGTAATACATATATATATTTCGAAATTTTCCCATAGTTTTAGATTGAAAAGGGGAATTACGCTGCATAGATAAATTTACTCTTCATTCGTCTTTAAGAAAGTCATCAACATCTAATCTTTCTCACACTTGTCATCAAAAGCTCGTTGAAATTTATAATCCCTATCGGGAGATGATTAGCTTATCAAAAATTGAGGCCACAAAATGCGCTTTACTAAATTCTCTGCAAGCCGGGGAACAAAGAGAGGAGCATCGTCACTTTACTATCTGCGCTCCTTCGCTTAACAGTAAATATGGTTCCTGATAAAAGCGCAGCGTACAGATTTCACCTTCCTCTTTAGATAGTCTCCTTTCTTTATCTAAGACCACACCATCTATCAAGAGCATATATATCATAAAAAGGAGGTTTGGTCATGATGTTCCCAAATTTATTTTTAGCTCCACCTACTAGATTAGCCGTAGTGATTATATTTTCTAATAGAACCATTATTCATTTACATCATCATCATCACTAAAAGAGTTGCGTAACTACTTACTAATTAAGAAAGTGGTGCTACACTCCTCATTCAAACTCCACCCTATTACCGTAGAACAAGCTTGATCCACTGGAGCATTCTCATCCTTCCTTCTTTTTATCGTCCTGAGATCTGTAAAAATAAAATGATCAGCTCTTGATCATTTGCGATGAAAATTAGTATGAAATAAAATGACTGTGCGGTGATCGCCATTCCTTTATACCTGCGGATCAACATGGAAATTCGAGGTGTTCCGTATCACAGTGATTACAGACGAGAATAACACAAAAAGCTGAGAGTTACCCAATATATATTTATATATATATATATATATATATATATATATATATATATATATATATATATATATATATATATATATATATATATATATATATATATATATATATATATATGTGTGTGTGTGTGTGTAAAACTCACAAAGTATCCGGTGAGTTAGCAATAAATGCAAAAAAGCCCACAGGGAAAATTAATGAGACTGTTCCAAGTACTTTCGAAATTTATTTCGAGTTCGTTATCAAGGAATAACAAAATTATTGAGAATTGTAATATTTATAAAGATGATACAGAGGAGAGGGAATGCTTAACAAAAAAAGCGTTGCCTTTTTCTCTGCATTATTCTTATAAATATTACAATTTTCAATACTTTTGTTATTCCTTGATAAAGAACTCAAAATAAAGTTCGAAAGTACTTGGAATCCTCGAAGTAATTTTCCCTGTGGGCTTTGTTGCATATATATATATATAATATATATATATATATATATATAAATAAAACCAGGACAGAGCCGTAGATGCCTCGTAAAATTTATTTCCAACGTTTCAGGATTATAACTAATCACATCATCAGTGCTAGAGAAAGATTACAAAATACAGAGTTAAATGTTGACCTAAAAAGTTAGGACATATAATAAAATTGTAAAAAATGAATATTAAATTTGAGATTAATTATTTACATTAGAAATATGAATGAAAAAACAAACTCAACCAACGAGAGAATTTCTAAAAAATAGAAAGAAAAATAATTGACACTGGATTTTATTCTTGCACCCCCCTAACCCCTCCCCCCCCCAAAACGATGTGAAATTCCACAAATTAGCATGTTTTTTTAATGAGTCACTATATTTAATGACACAGATAAAGAGTTATTATTTAGACTCGGTTAAGGTTTTGTAATATAAATTGACTCTAGCAGGTAAAGGTCCGAGATGTTTCTTACCGCATTAATTATGGTGAAGTTGTCTGGTCGAGTGTAGCCCTAGAGCCACCTTGAGACAGATGGTTTCAAATTGGGGATGGATCAGGTTTTGAAAGGTGTAGCCCAGTTCTCTCAGATCTACCCATGTGCTGCATGAAGCAGGAGTAAAGCGTACGCCTTGTTGCCCCCACATATGATACAGTGCTACTGCATCTACAACGAAAAACGTACATAATTTTAGATTGTATATTGGTGGGTAGTTGATCTTTGAACTTAAATATTGATCCCAGTCCGAAGTCATTAATGAGAACAATAGATTGTAATAATTGAATATAGTCTGAATTTAACAGTTTTAACAACTGTTTTTAAGTTTTTCGAATTGGTAAACAAAGTATGGTAAGGAAAGGAAGATCTTTAATTTATTAACAGTTTGTTGTGATGAAAGAGTCGAGTATTTTTTATTGAGAAACAGACTAATTTATCCTCAGAAATAGTGATTTAGGATAGCCATTGGAGGTAATGAATTTTGTTAATAATTCTAATTCTAAATATAGGGCTGGAAAAGTTCAACACAAGTTACTCGTATATGCTCTATGGAGGAGAGTAAGAATAGCATTAATTTTGAATTTAAAATCACAGAAGCTAAACAAACTTAAACCAAGGTTTGTCCATTCGTATTAATATTCACGTCAAGAAACGATATGCTATTATTTTTTTTCGAGCTCACAGGAAAATTTAATATTTGCATGTTTAGAATTTAAATAATTGAGGAAATGTGTACAATGTGACTTATGCCTAAATAATAAAAAGGTGTCGTCTGCATAACGCCTATATAAAACTGGACGAAAATTAATGGGTCAATCATCAAGCCAAAGTGTTTCATAATAACACATAAAAACAGTTGCCAACGAGGAGCCTAGAGCAAGTCCTATTCCAACCCCATCGAGTTGTTCATACAAAATCCCATTTGACAAAAAGAATGAATTACAAACAGCAAGTTCTAGGAGAGTTTTAAATAAGGTCTTCGTTAAATCTATTACGCAGGTGGAGTTACGGAAGAGGAAAGTTACACAAATTCGAATCGTTTCAGCAAGAGGAATATTAGTGAAGAAACTCTCAACATCAAAACTAGCCATGCATTATCTGTCTGCATGAGGGATGTTCGTAATCTCTTTCAAAAACAAATGTGAATTATTAAGAGTAAACTCAATAGAGGTTAGAGGGGCTAAAACGGGGACTATAAACCTGCCTAGTGCAAATTAAGGGGTCTTATATGCTGCAAAAATAGGGCTAAGGGGAAAATCTGTTTTATGGGTCTTAGGAAGTCCATAAAGAACTCCAGGTGAAGATCCAGAACAAAATAAAATGTTATACACATCTTCTGGGAGGGCGTTAGAATTGTTTAATTTCCTAAGAAACCTATTAATTTTGTCTTCAATTTCAAATGTGTAAGACTGTACAGTATTAGCAATTTTTCTAAATTCAGTAGAATCTGAAAGGATCTAAAACAACCACGCCCCGACCTTTGTCAGGTTTGCAAATAATGAGGGCATTGTCACGAGCAAGATTTTTTAAGATTGATAAATCGCATTTGAAAATGACGGCGGAAAATATTTTAAGCGGCTTAAAGTTGAAAAATATTTGAAGGCTAAAGAGCGGATTCTTTCGTTTAGAGCACTGTATCATGTGTGGGGGCACCAAAGCTCACGTTTTAGTCCCGCTTCATGCAGCACATGGGTAGATCTAAAATAACTGGACTACACCTTTCAAAACCTGATCCATCCCCAATTCGAAACCATCTGTCACAATGTGGCTCTAGGGCTACACTCGAGAACTTCAATTATTTTCCTTCCTATTTTTTAGAAATTCACTCGTTGGTTTAGTTTGTTTTTTCCTTCATATTTCTAATGTAAATAATTAATTTCAAATTTAATATTCATGTTCTACAATTTTATTATATGTCCTAACTTTTTATGTATACATTTAACTCTGTATTTTGTATTTTTGCTCTAGCACTGATGATGAGATTAGATATAATCCTGAAACGTTGGAAATAAATGTTACGAGGCATTTACGGCTCTGTCCTAGTTATCCTGTTTATACTTCACTTGAAGTTTGCGTCCATCAATTCGTTTGCCACTTATATATATATATATATATATATATATATATATATATATATATATATATATATATATATATATATATATATATATATATATATATATATATATATATATATATATATCTATATATATATATAAATATATATATATATATATATATATATTTATATATATATATATATATATATATATATATATATATATATATATATATATATTTATATATATATATACATATCAAGACTATATTATTCTGAAATATGCATTAAGGTGATGCAAACATTACTAATTTCCCTAAGGAACAAAGAACCTCGTCCTCATATACTCGTACTTATATATAGAGTCAGTTATAGGTAGGTAGCAACGTAAAATAATTTAATATCGTAATGATCCGTGCCTTTTAGTTTATGGCACCAATTTACCATTATGTGCAATTTTTTCTGTAACTCAAACTTGTGAAAGATTACATATCCAGTTTGCTATTCCTAACATGATGACATTTTCCGCTAGCGATGAAAGCCGTGTTAAATTCAATAATTTAATCTCAGTCAATATCGATTATTTGATTAAGCTAAATTCCATTATGTCCTCATTCCCTCCATTAGTGAAGGAAACAAGTTATTCTATTACAGCTCTGACGCCTTCATAGTAGGTCAATATCTCCCTATATGGCACGTTAAACATGAATGGACATCTAAAGTTACTTTCTCTGAGAAATATTTTTCCGATAAAATTAATAAAATTAATGTTAAAAACCTTGGTACCACAATTTCTCTTGTCTTGATTTTCACTTCCACTCATAGGGAGAGAAACACCTCATCCAAGAGTGCCAGGTACAAGGTCAAATGAGTATAATTGAGCAAATAATGAATTCGAGTCATACTCGTATAATCTTCTTTTGGGATGAATAAAATAAAGCTAAAAATTTCAAATGATTTAAAGGAAAATTACTCAATCCTGGAAATTACTAAAAACTAGTTAATTTCTTTAACGGCTTTTTTTCATGTTTATATTTGTTTTATGAATAACAATCAAATAACTCTTTGAGTTATTTATATTTAAATAAGTATTTATTTATTATTTTAGTAAGGAAAACAATTTCCACCAATTGTTACTAATAGTTCGCATCCTTCTAATAACTTTTTAAAAACCTATTTGTAAAACTTTTTGACTTTGATTTTAAAAAAGTTTTTTAAGGTTATTTAGATCTATTCTTGTGTTGACAACTTTATTCGTTTAAGATTCTTCTCTGAACTCCTCAAAAAATAACCTGATGTGGACAAGTAGGTGAATATGGACGATGAAACCTTAGTTTCAAATAAAAATTATTTTGGTATCTCTTTGGATATGGTGTTGGTTGTTGCCTTGATAAAGGAGTACTATTCTTGTTAGTAATAATGATGCAATTTTTATTCTTCTAGTGCACCATGCCAACGGTCAAACTTAGACCAGTACACCTCTTTGCTGATGGTAAGACTTTGGCCAAGAAATTCCAAAAGGTTTATGTCATTCATTTCAAACCAAACGCACCAGAAAATCTTGCGTCGATGAGGCATCTGTTTCGGTAGGCGGAATGGTTTATTCCAAAGATTAATCTATTGTATAGAACGATTTATTTTATTGCAGATGACCCGTATTTCCTCCCCTGTAACTTCCCCACTCAAAATTGGTTAAAACTTAAATCGAGTAAGAAGGTATGAACAAATATGGAGGTTTTGCTGCAAGTGTTACCATGGCCATATTCACTTAAATCCCGATGCAAAGTGGAATAAGTTGAATGTAGTTTTTTAGCTAATTATTCTCCAGTTACGATCGAATTTCCTCTGATCCTTTTAAAATTCTTGCTCAAATACCTCTGATCGTCCTGAACGGGATTCATTTTTGAGCCTATAATTTCTCGATTTAAAAAGCATTGCAGTTCTTACAGGATGGATATTTGGTCATTCCAAGCTCTTTGTCGTGCTCATTTTGAAGCACTTATATTTAAGGTTAAAAAGTATCCCAAAATGGATTTCAAATTGTAACGGACGAGTTAAGGAAGCAATGGAACAAAACCGCTTATCAGAACGGCCTAGTAAGGTAAGCAATAAATATTTTTCCGACCACTTGCACGTAGAGGTAAGATTCAAATTTAGACCTTAGGATCCTATGCTCTGAGCACATAATTTTTGGCGTAGGAATTTGACTATGTTTTGAGGAGAATGAAAGTTAATTGTGCGTTTTATTTTATTTGAAACACGTTTCATTGCTTATTTTCATATTTATTCAACCATCAATTATTTAATTCCAACAAATTTGCGCTGAAACATTTTCTTACATCGCAACAATACACCATCACATTATACTAAAGTAGCAAAATGGATATTCTATTCTCGAATTTAATCGTTTAGTCACTAACATTCCCAATTTGTGATTGGTGAAATAGATAAATGTATACAGTCACTATAGGAATTTGACTATGTTTTGAGGAGAATGAAAGTTAATTGTGCGTTTTATTTTATTTAAGACACGTTTCATTGCCTATTTTCATATTTATTCAACCATCAATTATTTAATTCCAACAAATTTGCGCTGAAACATTTTCTTACATCGCAACAATACACCATCACATTATACTAAAGTAGCAAAATGGATATTCTATTCTCGAATTTAATCGTTTAGTCGCTAACATTCCCAATTTGTGATTGGTGAAATAGATAAATGTATACAGTCACTATATATATATATATATATATATATTCCTTGACTCATCAAGGAATAAACTAGGCACATACATACCCGATTATTATTACATAAAAATAGACAAGAGAGACATAGCTAAATTAATAAATCCAAGGGCTAAGATTTCAAATGGAAAATTTTGTTATAAATCACCCTTTTAATAGCAGGGGATATATTAAAATTAGGTGAGGAATTAATGAATGAGCATTTAACAATATTTCTTTGAATAAAGTCAGTAGATTTGTAAATAAATTTAGCCGAATCACAATTGATACGGTAACTGTTTTCCGATAAATGACAAAGAAATCGCTGCTGCATTCCACCCTCCTAATATTGTATTTATGTTGTTTAAAGCGTACACCTAATGATTTCCTGGTTTGCCCAAAGTATTGCTTAGGGCAAACTGAACAATCAAAACAATAACCCTCTCCCTATACTATTGTTATTATTATAAATCAACATTTTATAAATGGTAGACTGATATTTGAATATAACAAAAATATGTAAGGTATTCAAAAGTCGGGGAAGAAAGGAAAAGCTTTGACTCAGAAAATGGTAAGACCAGGGAGTTCTTACAATTGTATGCGCAAAGATTTTCCGTTTTATAACAGGATTTTTTGGCCAAATCTAGGTATCCTGCAAGAAATTTATGAGGGTAACAAAGATGGGTACCAATTTCAAAGATCTTCTAAATCTCACGATCCAAGAATTCCAGGCTAGTGACCCACAACCCCCATTGAAACATTGAAATAAATACAGAAAGTTTTACTTCATCTTTGGTAGACTTTATCATGGAAAATATTTTGGTTGAAAATATTTTATAAATCGAGTTTAGTGAGGTTAAATTATTAGGCAATCTCATTTCTTTTAGTTCACTCTTATATGTTTTTAATCTTCATAGGGGATTTAAACGAAGTTTCTTCTAACTTTAATTTTTTTTTTCTTCTACACCCATTAATAGTAGACATTTAGTAGACATGAAGATATATGTGTGCTAGTAGCTCAATCAATAGCCTAAATGGAATTAAATTATTATGTAGGTAAAAAAATCTCAGACTCCTGCAAAATAGTCGATAAATCTTTTCTTTCGTATTTTAATGAGATTAATGTACCAAATTCCTTCTTCTTTTCTCCTGAAAGCGTAGCCGATATAAAAAAAAAATCATCAGTTCACTAAAAAATAAAAAATCAGGTATTAATTCAATCTCCACTAAAATTTTAAAATACATCTCTGATATAGTTGCTCCAATTTTAGCATCAATAATTAATAAATCATTTACGCAGGGTAGATTCCCAATTGTATTAAAAGGTGCTCGGGTAACACCGTTACCAAAGGCCAGAGACCTCACAAACGTCAGCAATTACCGCCCTATTTCATGTCTTACAATGTCTTAGACGTCAGAAATCAACGATTCACGCGATAATTAACCACCTTCAATATTTATATGATAACATTAAAAAAGGCCACATTGTATTTTCAATTTTCCTCGATTTTAAAAAAGCTTTCGATTGTGTCAACCATAATATTCTAGTGTCAAAATTAGCTATGTACGGAATTAGAGGCAACTGTCAAAATTGGTTGAAATCATATTTAACTGAAAGAAAGCAATTTGTCTCCGTCAATGGTCAAGACTCATCCCACCTTAATATTACAACTAGGGTCCCACAAGGCTCCGTTCTAGGCCCACTGTTATTTTTAAACTATATTAATGATATTGTTAAATTATCTTCTCTTTTTAAATTTATATTATTCGCGGATGATAGTGCCTTATCAACTCCCTTGCCATATGACAAACCGAGCAACATTGCATCTATAATAAATAAAGAACTCGAAAATGTCTTCAAGTGGCTTAATGTTAATAAACTATCAATAAATGTAAATAAAACCAAATATATTCTTTTCTCTTACAAAAATTCTATTGAATTGCCTCATATTAAAATGGGTGACGGAATAATCTATGAGACTACTCATATCAAATTCCTTGGCATCTTTATTGACAAAAATCTGAGTTTTAAACAACATATTACGCATATCTCAACAAAACTATCAAAATCGATTGGAATATTATATAAATTAAATAAGTTTTTTCCTAAATCTATTCTCCAATCTTTATATATGACAATGGTACAACCTTACTTGACATATGGCATAGAGAGTGGGTATGGGAAATATCAAAATTATCTCAATAAGTTAGTCATATTACAGAAAAAAGCAATTCGAGCCATCCATCAACTCGACTACAAAGAGCACACTAATCGATATTTTAAAGAATCCAGTATTCTAAAATTAAATGATCTCTTTGTTTTTCAAACATCCTTATTTCTTTATAAAAAAATAAAGTGTTCCTATAATAATTATATATTTAATATGTTACAAACAGCTGATAATACCCATAATCACCAAACACGCAACGGAACAAAATTTATTTCACCCTTGTATTCAAATTCAAAATCACAATGTAGCTTTCTGTACAAATATATCAAAATATGGAATGGCTTCGATGACAATATCAAATCCCAAACCAATTTAGCTCAATTCAAAAAAGCTCTTAAAAACACTATAATTTCCGCTTACTAAATTTCTATTCAGTTTTTGTTATTGTGTATTTATTCGGACCGTACACTATTATACTGTGTACTATTACTTTGATTTATACATTATAAATATGTCATTATTTATATAAGACTGTTGCCTATGTTAACTACAGATCTTTTGAAATAATCGCTGGAAATAAAATAGTTTTTTAATTTATCTCTAAATTTAAATAATATAATTATTCGTTATTTGCCATCTTTACAATGGTTAGGTTCTCAAATGTTTATTAAGTTGTTTATATTTTTATAAACATGAAGGGATTTTATTCTTGAAATGTTATGCTTAGTCTTAAGTTTCTGCCCTAAAAGTCACTGACTTATTTTGGGCCCATAACTAATCTTTGTATGTATATACATATATACGAGTATGTATAAGTACTTATTGTAACTTGTCTTCAAGATTTAAAAAGGAATATGTTTATACTGTACATTGGATTAATATGGAATAAATAAATAAATAAAAATTAAATAAATAAAGTAAAATAACACCGAATTTGGATTGGAGTCAAACTCTGCCATAATGCAAGATAAAGATGGCAGTAGATTATCTTCTCACCACTGCCCTTCACCTAGTTGATTAAGAGCACTCTCTTTACATATATTGGGTCTTCGCCAGACGAAAATAAATGTACCACTTTGCCCTACAAAAGGGTTAGTACATGATTAACAAGGAAGAGGACTGATGTCAATAAGGCCTCGTTTTCTGAGAGACAAATAAAAATGAAGCCATGGATGCGAAGGATTGGCTTAATATAAATAATAAGAAGAGCGGCTTCGCTACTCCTCGTTACAGGAAGAGCTTGCGATTTGCAGGCAGACATTTGGTCTGAGGCCTACCGCCAAGGTAAGGGTATCGATTTTCTTTTCAGGATCGAATTGAGCAGTTAACTTTACTATAGTGTGAAATTATTATTAAATATATATTTCTCCTTTTTATAAATATTCTAAGAGTGGAAAACTTTCAATAACTTTCGGAAAAACTTCTTTTTGATTATTTATTTCTTCTAAAACAGATTTAAGTTCTGCCTGCAAAGTGCAAGCTCCTTCTCTTCTATACTAAAAATTCTCACCCCCCCCCGCCCAAAAGAAAATCCGGTAGTTCATTAATTTTGACTCATTTAAGGAATTTCATGATTTGTAATTATTTTTTCCATTCTTTTATTTAACGAGTTAAAATTCTAAGGTGAGAAAAATTATAACTGATTAATTAATTACTTGGAAAAAAGCATCAAATATTCGAAAAAAACATCTCTAAGGGCTTCTTTCAAATCACCTCTTAGAAAAACTTTAATAAAAGCTTTGAATTCCGCCCAAACTAGACCTGCGCTCAATTTCTTTGATCCATGAATAAACTCGTAGAAAGAACTTGGATAATAACATTTAATATAAGGAAAACAAACTCTTGTCCCTAATATTATATTTTAAAAGCTGTAATTTTTAATGTATTTAATAACAATAATTTTTTTTTTCTTTTAGTTTCGATGAACAAATTAACCAAGAGCAAAAGCGAAGTTCAGAAAAAAAATTAGTATTATTTTCGAATATTTTCAAGTTTTCTAAAACAAAACGAATTACAAATAATAAAGTTCAGAAAATTTAGTAAAATTAAATTATGGCTGTTTTTTTTTTCGTATATTCCATCTTTTCGACAAGAAAGATCAAAATTTCTGAGTGGTACAGAACTTGTGCAAACTCGGTAACTTTGCTATGGTTCTTTCACGAAAGAATGATTCTAACTCACTTAACTTCACACATTCACTTCATCAACCTTTTCTCGGTACATATACTCAATTTACATTTACGATCTCTAGTCATTTTGATTAAAATTCAGTATTATTTTCATGATACAAGTCCTTGTCAAATTAGTTCTCCTTGAACTTGTTTTCGAGACAGAGAATTTGAGTCTTTTAACCTCATTGCTGGTGTAGCAGTTGCCCATGTAATGTGCAATTCCAGAAAAGTTATATGAAACATGTAAGTATTCTTAAAATATATACGTAAGTAAATATAAGAAATGTGTCACGCATAAGCCTAAATGGCTGAAAAAAATTCAAAACCGTTGTTTTCCCCCGAGCAAGGCAGAGTATCACGTGATGCCTCTTAGCCAATAGGAATTGAGTTTCAAGGACACGAGTGGCGTCTCTCTGAAAGGTTGAGCGAGAGAAGATCAGCTAGACTAAAGTGTGTGTTTATTTCATAGAGACAGGTTCGTAGCTAATATTTTGTCCAAATTACAACTCTACCGAAATATTTTAATTGTAAGCAAATAATTTCCTTTCTCTTATACTTACAGTTTCCTAAACCATCGTGATTCCTTAATATATTATTATATATATTTATATTCTATTCTTATCACTGTTACTAAAGATAAATTCATTATTATTATAATTACTATATACATATGTATGTTCTTTAGTCCACCATTGTACCGATTCCTACATCCTTTCCCATAGCTATTTATAGGACGATTCGTATAAATTATACTGTCTATACATATATTCCCATATATTTCGTTTAACCTTGGTTTTAGTATAATTATTAACTCAATAATTCCCCTTTGTCTCTGTTGTATACCTTTTGCTCATTAACCTTTTTTTGTTATTAGTATTATTCATATTATACAATATTCTCTTTTTGTTTGTTTTGCTAGTGATAAATAAATTTTATTTTTTCTAAGCCTCACTGTTATTGCACATACCTTAAATTCAAAACGAAATAATTTAGTGGATTGCCAACCTTTTTAAACTTTCTCTTTCATCTTCAACTATATTTTACGCAGAGTATAGTTAGCTATCTAAGCAAGGTAACGTCATAAATTCCCGGTCGTAAAAGTTTGGGTCCCCCAGACCCTATTTAATTTCAATTCATTTAGTATTCTTAATCTTCCTTTTATATTAAATAAAAACTTGTCTAGTTACAGGATTTTTTTGAAATAATACTACACTCTCGTTGTTTTGAGACGGCCACCATTTTAGGATCACTTACAATCTCAGAATTCTTCCTCACGCGAGTCTCCTCGTTTTTTGTCCGCCGCTTAAAAGAAAATTCAATCCACTTAATATTATTGCATCCTTTTTTTAAATTTAATTTTATTCATCGTCATTGTAAAATAAATGATTAGTTTAATCTTCTTAATAAAAAAAAGTAAATTTCTTTGAAGCAACCCCAATTTATCTCTCGCATTTCTTTTCACAAATACCACACACTTTCATACTAATTAAAGATCACGATGGTTTCTATAATAATGCCCACTTCGAACACCTCGACCATGACCATCTCCCAAGCTAACCTTGCAACATCGACGCCTACCACTTCCTCCAATCTTGCATCGGCAATCATCATTCCTCTTCCGTGCAAGATGGAGAGTTCCGAATTCTTTCTCCCCCCCATCGTCCAAGAGCTTTTGTATGAAACGTAACAGAATTTAGTTATGGGAAAACACATGAGAACGTTTAGAATTCCTAAGTTTCGATGTGTAACGAAAAAGCCCTGGATCACTAAGACCATCCTTGCGTTTCTGATTTCCACGCAATAAACATAAGACACAAAGTCTTGCCGGGTATTTCTTGTTCTGTGTGGGCATAGAGGCGGCTAGTTCACGGGAGCATGGACCAAAGAAATATCTGGAGAACCACCCAAGATGGTATTATAATGAGTTAGGCTAACCTAACCTAATATAGTCGAATTGGTAAAGCTAACCTAACTTAATGTAGTCAAATGAGTAAGGCTAAACTAAGCTAATGTTAGTGTTGCTCCATAAAATATTGTTGTTTTCCTTCCACTTCCTAGCGAGTCAGCATGTTCTGCCCAGCAAAGTAATATTAACAAGATTTGTCTCTTCCATTGAGAAAGCCTGTCCAATTCTAAATTAATTATAGTACTTACATCGAGACAAAAGGTAGCACACTGAAAAATGAAGGAGCCGAATTGAAAGATGTGAACATATGAATAAAGTATTGACTCATCCGCGCAATACTGTATCGGCTTATTTAAAGAGGAGAGCTAATCATTATTAAGCAGATACATCGAAAACAACGGAGCTAGAGCAGTCAGAGAAAAAAGTAGAAATCAAAGAGCACAATGTAAATAGGAAACCACTAGTGAGATATGAAAGTATATAAACAATTTATCTAGATATAGGAGGGACATATTGGTGATCAGAAAGAAGACTGTGATTCTCAAAGTGATTAAGTAGATGTTATTTGAGGAAGGACTGATAATTTGGTAATATAGGATATCAGAGCAATTGATCTTGTTAGAAAGGACAAAGCGGTCAAAATTTTTAAGGATTAAATGTATCAAAGGCCGTTTCAAGAGGAAAGAAAGGTCTTAGGGAAGATGGAATATACGAGCAAGTCAAGAGAACTACTCAATACTCCAATATGAAAGTCATCTAGAACATAATCTTTGATTGTGTGAAAAGAGAGGAGTTTTTTCAGTTAGTCCGAAAATAAATTACAGAAAGCAGCATAGGGTTCATAAGAGGAGTTAAATAACAATCAGGATTGTTAGAGTCGTCTAGTGAGAAACTAGAGATACCGCGATAATGCTATACGGACGAAAGCGTGATGGAAAGGTAGAACGACAAAAATTGTTTGAGATTCTCTTAGTTACAGACGAAAATGAGAAAGACTTATCATTGGTTGAAGAGTACCTACCGTAGTTCCTTTGAGTAAATAAATGTTTTGCCTCAAGGATAATGAGATTATAGCGAATACGGAAATTTAAAACTGACTGAGATTTAAACGTAGGATTGATTTTCCAAGCTCAATATTCCTGATCTTTTGCTGGATTGACTGGGATCAAGAGCGGCTGAACTACAGGTTGGAAGACGGTGACGTCTTGAAGGAATAAGGAATAAATGCTCTCATTCTGGATGATTACAGTTATGCGTAAGACGGAGGCATATGATAAAGATAAATGCGTATATTAAATTAAAAATACTCAATAATTCAACACGTTCGGGGAACGAAACAAAGCAAACAACTAGGTCCTACTGGTATGAGGGATCTTTAAAAATTTAGGTGCAAACCTTAAATTTAAAAGATTATCGAAAAACTTCAAGTCAAAACAGCGTTTGATAACATCTTGGTTTGTGCTGATCTATTCAAAACCGTAATTTCTTTTTTGACCTATTTCCGGTAGCAAGTGAGTGCTTATAAGAAATTAGGATTTTTATCCATGGAAAAGCAAACTTTTGAGATCAGAGCTGTTATCAAATTTTGAACAGAACTTAATTGGAAAACTCTCACTATTGTCGATTCTTTGAAGCATATTTATGGTGGATCTACACAACATAGTAACATTGTTTTAAGGTGGATGAAACGTTTCAAAGGCGGAAGAGCAGACCTTAATGACGACAGGAGAGAAGTGAGACCTTCATCATAAACCATTGCAGATATGCAACCGCGGTTCCAAAATTTATGGATGATGATCACAGAATTACCGTTGGATTTTTCGCGAAAGAATTCAATATTTATGGAGGATCATCCTATGCACTTCTAACAGAGCCTATTGGTCTCAGCAAGCGATCTTTCCTTTTGTTCCCGAAAGCATTGCGGGGTGGTCAGTTTGCACAAAGGAGTCATGCTTTATCATGACAACGCATCAGCCCATTCTTCACGGTTAACAAGAGAATTTTGAGGAAACTTCTATGATAAATTATACCTAATCCACCCTATATTTCAGATATATACACCTTTGACTATATCTTGTTTCTTATGCTTAAGGAAAATTAAGAAGGAACCATATTTCAATGGATTAAAGAGCCAACACGTCAAGTCAAAGACATGGTGAAATTCGAAACGCCAGGAGTTCTTCAGACAGGAAAACTTCTCAGGTGGAAACATCGCCATCAGAAGTACATTGACTAAATGGAAACTATGCTGAGAGACATTAGTGACAGTTTGTTACTATACTTGTCGATAAATATTTGTTTCAATTTGCACCACGAGATTTTGAAGATCCCTCGTATATAAAACAGTGCCAGTGTCTGGCACAATTAGTATGTATCACTGCAGCTCTTTTCTCGATTTTTCGCTGATTCTTCTCTTTTTATCTTCAGCTTGGGAGAGATAATAACTTCCCAAAATCTTTCCCTAAAGCATTATGGATTATTGTGGCTTTAGGGGGCAGACCAGAAAAATAAGTAAGATTCCGAAAAACACAAACTGATATATTTAGAAATAACGTCAAAAAACTTTTGAATATACAAAAAAATAACAGTCAGGCCTAAATTTTAATACTTTTTCACAACTTCACTATTTGTTATTCTTAATGTGTTAAAAATTTTTAAAACAATTGATACTGAAGTTTACCATTTTGTTTTTTCAAACTCCAAAGTAACTATTGGTATAGCTTGGATAAAAACTTAAAATAGACCTAGGTCATAACCACACTAAGAGAAAACTATATTATTATTCAACCCCTCACAAAAATCTCAGTCTTAAAATATAACCATATAGATGACAATTTGAATTAAATGAAAGTCGTTAGAATAAATGAAAATTAATTCTAAAGGCGTTTCTCAAAAGAATAGCAGTGGACAGCATAATTATGGTGTTTGTATGGTAAATAACGGGATTTCACATATTTTCGTAATTGAAACTATTTTAGTTAATGGACAATTATTCAGACACAACACCATTACGGTCTTTCAGAAACAAATAGGTAATACCTCAAAAATGTGGTCTCTCAAACACTCATCAGGCTTTGTCATGATCATTTTTGAAATCAGAACTAATCTATGCTATGAAAGAGTCCAACTAGCCTCTGACTTTTAAACTGGGTAATGTTTTCTTCAGAATTATATACACCTTGCCAGCTCCAACATAGACGACCTATGCTTCTAGTCGGGTCAATAAAGTTAGCACCTTGAGACGATTTATTCTCCTTTGAGTGTCCCATCATTTAATCATTTTATTATCTTGAGACGATCTATGGTTCTTTGTCGGCCCAACTTTCTAAAGTCCTAAAGTCAGAATGTTACATTTTGTGGGCATCTGCTGATAAATAGACTTTCTGGTGCTCTCCCATCTAGATTAGAAGCCCATAAGAAATGTTGCTGTCTGACCCTCAATCCTAGGCTACTTATTTTTGTCTCATAATTAATCCTAATTTCTTTTAAAAGCAGATATTTAGCTGGCAGCTAAAATCGGAATCATCAACAACGAGGTAACGTCTGATCGAGCGACGCTCTGTACATTTATGCCAAAATTATTTTTCTGCTACCACGACTAGGGAAATACACGATATGGTACCATTTTTCCCGATGAGGAAAGAGGTATTTAAGTAAGGATTAAAGAACTGCAAGAACGAAGGTTTTCGACATTCTTTCGATTTCATGAAATGCGTAAGTCACCCAATGCATTGTAATAATTTTTAGGTATCGAGAAAGAAATCACTTTTAGAAAATTCATAAATTTGTTTTACATTATTTTTAATATTGTTTGAATCATGCAAAAATGCCTCTAATCAATGTCTTTTACGTTCAACTTCTTTTACATAGGTCCATTTTTGCAGAAATAATGACAAATGAATAATAATAATGAGAATCTTCAATACGTCTATTTATACTACCTCCGATTAAGGGAGCATGACTTCTTTTCTCCTAATCTGGGGCTTATACGGTCAGAAGTATGTTCGTTTGTTCCTTTTTAAGACTGTTTTTTAGAGTCAAAGGGTTTATGTGTTTCACTGTAGACACATATGGCCCATCCGGATTGACAACGATAGGCAAGTTATATTAAAGTTGATGCTCTCGTTTCACAAGTCCACGTCAACTTAAGCTGGTCAAACCTGACTCCGTTCCGGCTGCCTCGTTATCTTGTTTCGAGACCCTTCGGCTCGCAACTGTTTCCTCGCGTGTGTATGTTTTTATGTTCAGGTGGGAACCTCGAACTATGCGCTTGCTTTCTTATACTCATGTTTTTCTTAATACATGTACAATTATAATATAATTATTTCACTTTATTCTACATTGGCTCATTGTTACTACATGGCATGTTATTTCAGTATTTATTATGTATGCCCAATGTCATGATTTCTTAGGTCCAACAGGGTCCTCATTTTTGAGTTTTCTCGTTTACTCTACTTCACCTTGCAAGTCGGGCGTCGCTACAACTCCTTTTCCTTCGTATCTTCAAAGTAAAATGTGAAAAATAGTTTTAATTAAGGTTTTATAAATGTTCTATTAAACGAAGAAAAATAATGATTTCTTAAGAATTTTCATTTATCATATATCATAATTAAGATAAAGATAAATATTAGTACGGCATTGATTAAATACTATAATATGATGCTTTCCACTCGCCATTAATTATATATTAATTGTAAATAATTAAGCTCGTCGCATTAAAACAAAATTATTTGCATAAATTACAGGACGTCAAGCCAAAAAAGACAATCGTTCAAAGCGTTTTATGAAATCCGGATTGAATTTGCCTTTCGAATCCTTATGTGAAAACTAGGCAATACTTTGGCGATCTACTACGCACAGTCTATCAATATATTGAAACACACTCGATGGCACCGGCCATTACTTGCTTATTCTTCGCAAGATAATGAAAGGCGTTCTCTCTCCAGCTGTAGCCTAAACCATACGATCCCGCACATTAGCTCGTCCCACACTTGCTCTTCTCAAGAGAAAGATTATTTTATTTGGAAATTAGTAAACATCAAAGATCCAATGATCAACTCGAGGATAGTTTAAGAGGAAATGAAAAGTTGAAAGGGCTAAAGATATGCAAGAAGAATTGATATAATAACTAGTTTCTATGTTATATTTAAGCTATAATAAAAAAAATTACTGTAGTGCTTCCAACGCTGTTCCTATGCAAGGACTTCCATGTTTGTATTATTTTACAATGGGATGCCTAATTGAAGTTTTGAAATATACTCTATATCATGAACCACTTTTGTCCTTTAAATCTTCAATAAGTTGTCCGGTTAAATACCTATCTTCCAGTGACAATAAATTGGGGTGCCTAATTCTGTCCTGAGAAAATATTTTTCTAATTTCAGGAAATAATTTCGCCGATCATTGCTGGAGGTGTTTCAATAGACCAATGATTTGGGGATATATGGAAACCAGCACTGTAACATATACACCAAATTAGGTCTTTCATGCCACCATATATCTCGGTATGTAAGCTAAAATCCTATTTGCCTTTTGTGAAGTAAAGTCTATTGTTTTAAAATTTTCAGAACACGTAAGATTACGATATTTTTTTCCATTTGGACTTTCAAAGTTGACCATAGATGTTGGAATCTCTGTGTATTACATTACACGTTTACTTGTTAAATTGCATTTTTTATTTCTAACCATTCATCTAATTTTTTTTTTTTAGTTTTCGCAGACCAATATTGTTTAGTATGGTTTTAAATTGATCAAATTTAAATTTTAAAGTTCAGATAAATGCATCTATATATTTATTCTGGTCAAAAGCTTTAATTATTTAAAAAAAAAATAAAGCATAGTACATAGATATGAGTTGCAGCGTCAAAAGCGCTGTAGTAGGCGACAAAGCAAAGCGACTTGTATCTGCCCCTCGCCAGATAATGGTGATCATAATCTACTTTTACTCTTCCAAAGATGTAAACTTGTTTGGCAACGAAATTTCTCTGCAAATAGAGGAAAGGCTAGAGCCCCTCCGCCCAACCAATGCTGATATTCATGTTAACAGTCATCTGCATTTCAACATCAAAGTGCGCAGGTGGCTATTCAACACTTTGGTTCAGCGTCGAGTGACTCTTCTCTCCATTCCAAGCCCCATTTCCATTTGGTTATGGTAAGTTTTCCATTAACGTAACTTCCCTAAACGTAAAGATCATTTAATTTACTACTCGCGTTTTAAAACTTTAAAATATGGTAAAAGGCATAAATATTTATTAGCATAACAGAGTCGTAAGGATCACGCGTTGCCAGGGGTATACGAAGTTTAAGATGAACAATAATGTTGCATTTATGGTTTCCATTATGGTTATTTATTTCTTTGGTACTGACATTTTGGGTTACACCCAATTCAGAAAGACCTAAAATTAAATATAAACGTGCATAATATTCTCCTTTGCTCTTAACATGGTCAATATTTGGTATGTTTTAGGATAACTAAATAAAATTAGGGGCATTAAAATGAAAACATTTAAATGAATAAATTTAATTAAAACGTTTATTGGTTTATCATTTAACATTTATAAATTGTTTAAGAAAATATGAAGGGTGAATGTAAAATAAAGAAAATTGAAGTAGATTAATTTCGTATAAATGAAAGGCTATAATGACTCTTAACACTTATGAGAACAATCTGTTGCTTGTTTCTCCCTTTTATAGAGAGGCGGAAAATGTATACTTGTGAGTTTTGTTGCTTAGTTTGAGTGGGAGATATTTGGAAATAATGACCGTGGTTGTTCATATATGTCATACAGGGTCACCTCCAAAAAAGAGGACCCAACTTTCGATAGGCCTCATTTCTTAATTTTCTGCAAGGATTGAATTAAAATTTTGTGATAAGTAATTAATTGTGTTTAGAAACGACATATCAAAACATGGGTGCCTTTGGACTTTTCTTCTTTATTCTAGACACGCGTTCGAGATCACCTCCATTTAGGTTTGTGCATTTCTTGAGGCGCAGCACAAATATGTCCACCACCGACCAACTAATGTATCTGATCTCCTCCCTGATTGTTTCTTGAGTTCTGTTATGGTCCTGAGTCTCACTTCGTACACTCTATCTTTAAAGTAGCCCCAGAAAAATAAATCTTAGGGGTGAAGGTCTGGGGTCTGAGGTGACCACTTAAAATCAGTCTTGAGACCGATCACACGGCCACTAAAGTTCTCTTTCAGCCAAACTCGGGGCATGTTGGCGGTGTGAGAGGTTGCTTAAACTATAACTTCCACATAAGTGACAAGAATAGGGTCTGCAGCTCCTTCTTGAAGGTTTTGAGGACCTAAACATAAATTCCTCGAAAACGAATGGTCCGATGATGCCTCTGGCTGAGATTGCAGTCCATACTGTCCACTCAGGAAGGTGTAGGGATTTGGTGGCTACCTCATTTGGTCTAAAAGCGCCCCAGAAGACATTTGTCTTCGACTTTACCTTTCCTTCAAGATGGAAGGGAGCTTCATCTGAGGTCCAAATGAAGTTAAGGAAAGTTGGGGTCTACTAAATCTTCTCTAGTATCTTGACTGCCATAGCCTTTCTCTGCCCCTTGTCTGAGGCTGTAAGGGTCTGCTTTGTTTGTATTATGTATGAAAAAACCTTTGCGTCCATTACTAGTACTCTCTTACAAGTCTGACTAGATATACCGAGGGATTGACTTCGTTTCCGCAAAGAACGTTTTGGACTCTCATGAACTGACTCTCTTACGCTCTCGCCAGCTCAGATGTACGCTTCCTAGGGGGTCCGGAATGGCTTGGACCGTTGTCACTGGCTGCATTGAGGTTCTCCACTCTCCCATAGTTCTCGATATGGTTCATCTAGTCCTGAATTCTGCTCTTGTATGGGGCTTTTTCACATTCATACTGATGCACGAATGTGTCCTGCACTTTCTTCAACGACCCTGTCTTCTAGTAATGTATGACGCAGTATATTCTTTGCAGGAACTCCCATTAAGATCTTGTTTTGTTCATAGGCGTTGCTTCTGTCATGTCCTGCAAAGTAAGAGTGATTAGTGAGTGAATAAAGGATATATTACAAAAAGTTTGTGCATTCCCGTTTTGTGGGGGGTAACCTTGTAATAGCAAAGAAACGGAAGTGGTTTCAGAGTGGCGTTTGTAAATTTAATACAGAAGGATTCAAGTGTTTTAAATTAGCTCTGTGTTGGCTCTGTCTTTAATTAAAAATGCATCGAATGAAGGTGTATGGCCTGGGAGTTTGGTTCGGTTATGTAATTTAATAGGAGAATTTTCTGGAATTTTAACTGGAGATTCGGTTCTTATGACCTATCTCAAGGTGTGCGCTAATACAACTATGAAATTGTGCTGCGTCGAAATTAAATAACCTCGGATTTCCATCGCGATCAGTTTTATTCACAAATAATTGAGGATCGAAGCAGCATTGGATCTTTGTCTTTGTTGTTAAAGAAGTGTCGTAATTCGTGTCGGTTCCAAAATACGGGTTAAAAGGTGGAAGTGAGGAGAGTTTTTTTTAAGGATATATGATAGTTTATAAAGGAGAAGGGAGTCGAGAGGTCCTATACAAGGCAAGAGTATGAATTACTTCTCTTTAGAGACGTTGTAACAAAGAAATTTGGGGTTGAACTTTGTATTAAGAAATGGTTGAAGAGTTTGCTCGATTAGGCCTAGTGGGTATATGTTTGGAGGGAAGTAATTAGAGAAGAAGTTAACTTCTAAGTAAAAGCTAAATTAGGAGGAGGCCTAGGTTGAATGCGCCACAAACTAATATACGGTTAAAGCTTTCATATATTTATGTTAGTAATTAAATTACTACATCCTAACTTACACCTGACCAGCTTTGACGTAACCTCACTTTACAACTAGTGTCAAATTTTTAAAATTCTTAACCCATATTCACAGTGCATAAAGTGAAGCCAAAATATTCGTATATTGTCTATTAAAAGCAATTTTATTCGCAGTAGAAATTTCATTGACCAGAGTTCCATGTTTTATGTTAAACGATTTTTGCATACATAAATAATATAGTCCAATTTCTTATTTTCTGAAATAAAAGACAGAATCCATTTCTTACAACTTTCCGGAGCTGAGATCCTACGTGATTTAATTTAAACTCTTGCAACTATAGGTCGATCCAAGGATCTCAAGCAGGCGTTAATAGAGCCCCATACACTCTCCATTACCAAATTCTACGGCATATCCTGACGCGGGAAGAGCTGGCCGAAAGTAGACGTACTGAATTGCCGCGTTCGATTAAGTCATTCAGTGATACACTTGGCCAACCCTTAGCGCCGTATCCCTCAGAAGCTGTTTTGCAGCGACTACCTCTCCAATACAGGTGTTGCCAACCCTCCTTCGGCCTTCTTTTGGAACAGGTAGCAGAAATGGTTGAGACCCTCCACGAGATGTCTTCCTACCGTGATAGCTCAAAATATCCTTGCGCCTTAAAGGTCAGATCGACATTCGAGTCACGGCTTAGAACTCCTCTTGCAAAACTAGAGGGGTTCTTTTCATCTGTGTTTGAGACACCCGTCCGTGCCACAAGGTCATATACCCTTTTTACTTCTCATTTGACGCTTTCGAGCTTCCTTTTTATACAAAGTGAGTAAAAACCGCTGTTATAAAACCACTGATTAAAAAAAAAAGCTCGCGAGTGTGTTTATTCCTTCTTCTTTTAAGGAAACCAAACCTTTTCCCTTGCTAAGGGACTGTAGAAGTTATTAGCACAGGCGCGGGTACCTTTCAAGGGACCATATGGATATCACCTAGGACCAAAAAAATCGGATATTCTAAAGAGCCCAAACCCGGTTTACTAGACAATTCTTATTATCTCCAATACACCAGGGGCTCTATATCCCGTTGTGTTCTACTGGTTTGTAAATTCAGAACAATCCGCTTAAATATACATCTATCCTTTGGGGAACGTAAAAGGATAGGGGCTTTGTCGTAATGACCGCCAAATTGGCAATGTAAGCTGTACCCATGTACTCTAGCGCAGTAAATGACTACTTTAAATTTGTATCTAACTCTAAATATGATGGAGACACTACTAAAATCAATTAAGAATTATAAATTAAGTTTGCTTCTTGTTAGCTCAAAGTTTGAGAGATCTCCATGTTCCTCGTGGTCCTAAATTCCGAACAACTCAGATACCTATAAACCACCAGCAACCCTCAATCCAAATATGATACGGACAATAATCCCTAGCTACTGAATAAATACAAATCAAAACCGTTTTTCATGTTTGGGACCTTTAGAAAACCTAAGTCTGTTCAACAGGCTCCATTATAAACTTATCAAAGTTAGCAACTTGGTTGCGTCAAACTTTAAAGTTTAGAGCCAAGACAGTAAGAATTCAACTAAAGATTCCCTTAACCTCATTAAGGATATAAATGCATACCAAGGTATTATTAGAAGGATCAATAATACAAAATTAACTAAATGAGGTAAATCCAGAAAATTTCTAAGAGAGAGGACGCCAGCAACTACGTTTAGACACAAAATTTGATAAATAGAGAAATTTCTAATAGAAACTATTGAGCTTTAATGGCTAATCAGTCGATTGAAAAAGCTCTAAGAGACAATGAACTGAATTAAATTGGCCCTTGCACCAAAACGAAATACTTTGCTCTAGATAAAAGCTGGTAATAACACGGAGCTGAGAATAGCCAAAAATACTAGACACCTACGGATATCCACTAATAACATAATAGGAACTCATAGGACTCATTATGTTTCAGAGCATTTTAAATCATAACTTGTTAAATTAATTAATTCAGGATATTTTTTAATAGGCTTAATTCTACAAAAGGCACCTTACACTTTTTCCTCAGTCCAAGTGATCCTTTTGTCTATTTTCTAAAATGTTTTTCAAAGGAAACCATCTAAGCGTTTGCATAGCTTCCCTTGAATTGAAAAATGATGTAAGTTTTTAAAATGAATTTGCAAATTCATATTTACTTCTTTCGGTTGGGAATTTTCAACCACTTGAAGTAAACTTTATAAATGGTAAATGGTTAACTGATTCAATAGATGAAATATCACAACGACGAAAGAAAGGAATTATATCGTAATTCCGAAAGATCCAAACTTTTCAATTGTTCTCCAAAAACACTTAATTTCTCCCTTACATTTCTGGCTTCTTATCAATAAACTTTATTCTCGTCACTCACAAGAGGGGATGACGCCCATGTCTTTGATGCATGAACCACAATTAGAGCTATAAAAGAATGTTTTGGAAGAATTAAAGTGAGCTAGATATAATTAGAAACTTTATGGGGCTGAGTAAATATAAGGAATAATGTAAAAATTTATTCAAATCTTTTGAAGGTAACTCAAATTTTGTCCTACCATAAAAGACTAAAATATTCCTTATCATGTTTATATTTATGATGTTAGATAGGATGATTATTTAAGGATTATGGGCAAGTGTTTTATGAATAAAATGTCTGATCCAGTCCAGGAAGACACTAATTTCATTCGCGTCCTAAATATGCGCAATTGTTTACTTATGTCAACTTAAGGACAAGTCGATCGAATAAATCGGTCCTTACCATAAAATAAGGGATATAAAAAGGGAAAGATGTGAATATGGACCTTAAAATCAAAAGTATTTACGTGTTAAGTGCAGATGGTCTAATTAAAAAAGTTCAGAAGCAAGTGAAGTGCTCGTCCGAAGCATCTTCTGAATGTTGACTTATGGCAAATAAAATTCTTTATGTTTTTACATAGGTCGTCAAGCTCTCAATGTTAAAGTTTAATTTTTACGAGAAAGATGAAGGTTGGCTTGCATCAGTGCAACTATTATTAACTATATTCGCACCTCCTTTTAACTTTTGTTAACCTCAAAGCTACCTATTCCTTTTTCACACCAGCACACCTTAATACCGATAAAGAGCTCTGCATTGTACCTTCTCATCCAGAGTTCTTCCCCTAATATAAGAACCCATCGCCCCTCTTCATTTTCCACCTATATGACAACAGATCGTGCCCAATATTTTCAACATATTCTTCTATTGCTGCCTTTTGTTTTAAAGAAACTCAACATTAGGTAGTTCTTCCATACGTCTGCAAACAAGCACACTTTGGGTTATATCGAGACTCATATGGTTCTTTCAACCATTTATCTAACATTCTTGCTCCAGCTCAGAACTTTCTGTTTGGCAGTGCCATTGACACCTTAATTAAGCGTATTTATGCCCTTTTCAAAACCCTCGAGGTGTGAACTGAATTAATGCCTATTGTGAAGTCATGCATGCAACAAAAGACTGGAAGTTTTCACTAACTCCTCTTCAACACGTTCCCAATTTGGACTTCAGTGATTAGGGGGAAAGGCAGCGACAATAAACTTAAATATAAGCCAGTCATTCCTCGATTGAGCTGCTCTGCCTTCGTCAAATTATAACGTATTTCTTGATCTCTCTGGTTTGAGGAATATAAAAGTTACCTTCTCCTGATATGAGAGAACTCTGCTTTCTTTGCTGAGTTCTGTTAAAAATGATCAATTAGTGAAAGTTTTATGTGGGATGATGGAGCAGAAACTACTCTGAGATTACAAAAGGGTGTTTTCGTTTTCTAATCGTTATCGCATTTGAAATTCGGTGATCAATGTGAGTTTTCTTGTTATCAACATATTCCAATCATTCACATACTTATATGATCTTTAAATTGGGGCTAAATATGGAATACGCAGCCACATTGTCAATTGGAATCGCATCATATTGTATTATAAAACATTTTAAAGGGATTCTTTACTAAATAAAAAGCGATGTGGAAATTTATATTAGTCAATATTAAAGAAAATATGATTGATTTAAATAACATTCGGTGGTGGGGCTTATCTGAAGTCAACAAGGACGGCATAAAAGCCACGAACAACATCGCGCCTAACGCCGTTTGTTAATCGCCTTGGAATTCCATCATAAAGCATGGCTTTCAAATAAGGTATTATAATAGATGATTAAAATTAGCGGAGGGTGTGGATGTTGCATCCTCGAACCATTTAAGTTTGGTATGGAGGGCAAAGTCTCCATTTAGAAATAATCACCTTAGGGTTCGAATTCAAATGCAGATGAAGATTTGGTTTTGCGCTATAATTTTCACTGTTTTACATGAAGTGCTAAACCCCATTCAAAAGGGGCTGCACCACCCACAAGTGGCAGAGCTAGAAATGGAGAGATGAATTTTTTTTTAATAGTTAGCTGTGTATTCCACATTTACCAAATTTCCACCAACACAATTTAGAAGATAAAAATTATGCTAATTCTTCATTAGCAATGTTCTAGAATAAAAGACGGGTAAATAATAAACAAACAAACTACTATTAGCAAATTAGAAAGAAACAAACGGGCTGGAAGTGTTTTTTGTGCAAATGTATTTGTGCATTTGCATATGATAGTATGTGTGTCTGTTGAACAGACACTATCTTCTCGAAAATTCATATGCTTGACTGGAGTTTTCGAAACGAAAACGAGAAAATTCTGCATTAATTTCCTTCAGTTCTCTCCAATCCTTCCATTTTTAATCTAAGTCTTCTACATTAGTTTGAAGCAGCTCCTCTAAAAGTTCAAGATAAAGACTCGTGAGAAAAACCTTTTGCCTGAGTTCATAAAAATCAACAAAATTCGCGATGTTAATCTTAGTCATCAACCAAATTTAAATAAACTCAACTAAAGAATTGAAAAGAAAACTAAAATAATTTATCTAAAAATAATGAATCGAAGATTAAAATAGATAGTGTTGACCAACTCGGATAAAAAACACGGTTATGTCGTTAGCCAAAACATAATTGTCTTGTGGAATCAATTTGAACCCACCTCACTCACTTTATTAGGATGAGCCTCGCTTATTTCAGCTTAAAAGTATCAAAATATAAAGGTAGAAATTGTATAAGAGAGATTGACAAACAGATAGACAGACATAATAAAAATAAGAATGAAAGTATTTATTTATAAGGAAATAAAGTGACGATAAATTTCTAAGATATTACCAGTTGATTGAGATGACTAAAAGGGGTCAAGTAACAAAACTTCCTATGGTAACCAAATTTTCCTTATTTTGAGCCCAATATTTGGTAAAAAAGAAAGGAAGAATTACCCAAGTGAATGAGAGTAGACGGAGATTTAGCAAACCATAAAGAGAAAATCGCTTGAAGTGGAATAGCAGCAATCCACAGATATGCTTTAAATCAAACATTAAAAATCAAGAATAAAAAATTATGGTCTTATTTAAACACCTCTTTTATTCATCTTCTATCATCGGATGGAAAAATCTTTATTTTGATAATAAAGGAAAATGATGCATTTAACGAAGCCATTTTTAATAAACAAAGAATAAATCAATAGGAAAATATAAAATGGTAAAAAGTGCATAAAAGAAAGAAAAGGAAACATAAATTGAGAATTGCAACGCAAGCAATAGCAGGACTCGTGCATAGAAAATACTTTAACAGGCTCGGGGGGGGGGGGGGGGGAGGGCTAATAATAAAATAATACAAATAAGTTCGTATTAACAGATCAGTGTCTAGAAGGTATTAACTTTAGGCCACAGCAGCAGAGGAAGAACCATTTGCATGCTGAAAGGCTCCTTACGTGTCCTGACTTCATTGAAAAGAAGGGTCGGTTCAGACTTACGAGAGTTGCGTGCCTTTCCGTGCTAACTAAATCCCCAAATAGTTTCCTTTCACGATGACCCTGCCCTCCTACCTCCTTTATCTTTTTACATCCTCTAATTCATCAATTTCATCAAGATCGTCGCCGAGGTTGGCTAAATAATCTTAATAAAGGAAATTATGGAAATCTGCTGAAATCCCTTTGGGATTGACTTGATGCGAACCAAAATCCAAATGGAACTTATGAGGATTGATGTTGGCTTATTACGCTAAGCGTATAAAGAAAAGAGAAAATATAAGCTTGTATTTTTCGCATTGTCGTAGAATAGGGTCAAGTTATCCTTTCTGCGTTTCTCAGCCGAAGTCGATGATGGCTATGTGCGCGGGAGATATATAATAGACGCAGAGTGCAAATTAACTTAATGTAGGTTGACTAAATAGTCGACTATCTTGGAGGTCACGGGACAATAGAAAAATGGGTACAAAAATAACTTTACTAATTAATATACAAATTAATATTATTTCACAAGGTTAAAAGGGGTTTTACAACAAGCTATATACACATTAGGCGTACACGAGTCTCGGCGGCTAAACGGAGATGGTAGACTTGGCTGGGACGGTCGCCGTACAAACAAAGGAACGATATTGACCGAGGGTCGCTCGAAAGATCTTGAGCGTATACGAAGTCGAAGATGGAGGCTTACACTAGAGCGGGAGGGGCAGAGTAGAGAGAGCACTTACACAGGGGAGTTGCACGTTGCTGTTACCTCGAAAATTTCATCCGAGGGAGTAATCCTTACATTGGCACAAAATTCAAATAATAAGCCCTTGACAATGAATATTACGGGATGAACTTAGATCTTGCTTTCTAGTTAGAACACAAATTGATACTGGGCGCTTTGCATTCGGGTCGTGGCTAGAACGAGTAATGGGTAGACTCTTGAGAATTAATCTAGAATACCTGGAGATTGTGGGGTCCTCGAGAATTGTACAAAATCTAGTGGATACTGACGGAGGGTGGGCAGATGATATTGACGGGGCTGGCCGGCGGGGGATACTGCCTCCCAACTCTGGCGCCGGAGGATTTATAGTGGAGTCGAATTGGGATTTACGTCCTCCGTTCGAAGGGAAAGGCTCCAGAATCTGACGTATCGGCAGGCGAGAGTAGTCTCGCCCTATTAGCACGATCGCGAGAAGGTTTCTAAGTTGGCAAGGCGATACTATGTCCTACTCCAGATGGGACCTTTTGAACTCTCAAACTTCTCGCGGCCATTTGCAATGGCGGGCTTTCAGGTCACCACGGCCTCTCATGATTTCGCACTTCCATTAGCGCAGAAAAAAGGGCTGACCAGGTGTTTGTTGTCTCTCTCTCTCTCCATTGGAGGCGCGGCAGCGCGCATCTTTCTCTCTCTCTCTCTCTCTCCCTCTCTGATCTCTGACGAGCTTAAAAGTGCAAATTATAATTAATGGCCAAATCTGTTTAAGGAATGTTATTCATCTATTTTTTAAATAATGCCTCGAGAAATTAAGTTTGAGGCATTAATAATTTCTTCGTTTCTTTAATATCTTTAAGTGTAGCAACTATGATTGACACAAATTTAAAATCTACTTTAAAATTTTCTGACTCTTGTCATAAAAGATTCAATTTACTTGTATGCATTTGATGGTGCTCATGTCAGTGAATTTCTTCACTCACCAAGGTTTTTGATAGTATTATGATTCCCTCATTGTTCTGCCTTCTACAATTTTAAATGGAAATTAGTTTTTCGTGGACGATCATCTCCTCTTCAGGAAAACTTTCTCTATGGAGATAAATGTATTTTTATATTTTCCAGTAAACAAGCATGATAGTTTTACTACATCTCACTTACACATCTCCAGATGAATAATGCAAATTTGGCATTATCTTCGACTATTATAATGTATTATTCGATTAATATTAAGCTGCCCTCGACTAATTTCCAGATCCATTCCCAACCTTCCCTGATGAATCATTAAGGCACGACTTTTCAACAAGGTCGACTTTATCAGAATGTCTGAATTTTTTGCTCATCTCCTCAGTCCATTGTGTCCATATGTACTGATAATATTGTTATAATTATAACAAAAATAACGGAAGTCTACAATTTAACATAGTATTTAAGGCATATACTTATCGTAACCTAGAAATAGACAAAGAGGAAAGGTTCTTACATTTTCAAATTAATTAATTGATTTTCCAATAAACTTGAATGTTATTTTTTATATTTAGCTAAGATACTGTACCGTCCAAAAGATCAGAATCCCTCTTTTTATATCACAAGATCAACCATGGGTTTTGCCAGAGAAAACCGAAGGTTTCCAAAATTGGTGTACGAAAACTTAAAGTTAGCAACTTCCTCTTGGTAAAAGATAAGTAAAATAGGATAGATAAAAGAATCAGAGTGTGGGAGATGGAGGAAATGATCGCACCACGGGACAATGAAAAGAATGTTTCTTGTTCTCCTCGGGATACTCTGGGAATAGTTCGCACTATCGAGCGATGAGTCTTTGACTCAGAGGAATGCTGGAGGGAGTTCACTCGAGGGTATTCCTCAAGGAAGAGGACTATCTCTGTGCTTTGGGATACACCAGGATAGGAAGTGTCTCTGACGAGATTAAGATGAACACTCCTCTTAAATCAAGTTAACTTAAAGTTTGGTGTGACCACCATGAACTGGCTCGCAGAAGAGCTCCTTCTTAGTTCCTTTATTCATCAAGGGTGAGGACTATCTCTGTGCTTTGCGATACACCAGGAGATGGGAGTTTGTCTGACGAGAGTTACTTAAACTTGCTTCTTAAATCAAGTTAACTTAAAGTTTGGTGTGATCACCAGGAACTGGCTCCGGATGAGCTTCTTCTTAGTCGCTTCGGTTGGTGGCCGGGCCTCTTGCCGTCCTTCGTCGCCTTGATGACTTACTTAATCTACCTCTTTTTTCCAAAGTTATTTGATTTTATACTTCGCCACTCCACTGAGGTAGGGTATGGAGAGAAGGGGGATGCGTCGAGAACCTGCATTACGTCCCCTGCTCTAACTGTTTTTCTCAGCGCGTCTTCAAACTAACCCTAAAATGGAGCTACTGGCTTAAGGACGATGCTCCTCTAATTTTGCATATGCGGTGAAATTGAATATTAACTCTTAGGGCAAATTTTGCTGTTTTAACCGATGATTAGTGCATTATGTGGTATGGGATCGCCGTTGTGATTAAAGATCAGAGGCTCAATTGTGAGTGGGGAGGGCATCGATTCCCTCATACCTCCCTTCGAAGAACTTAATGGGTAGGGGAAATTTCAAAGAACAACAAAAACAAATAACTAAACCTAATCGACAAAAGCAAAGTGTCATGTCTTTGGACCTACTACTGCTAATCAAGGCTAACTGGGGTCAACCATACTCTTGACTAAAGTTTTTTTGTACTTGGGCGGACACGCGCGCGCGTACAAAGGCAGAGCATAGAAATAGGCCTCGCGAACCTACTGGGGGTATTTTTTACAACACAATTCAACCTCCAAACAAACAAAAGATAATTCCTCGATTACAGCAAAAAAAGGAGCCTGGCTCGAAAGTGGTATCTAACTAGCTACTTTCTTACATTTCTAAACTTTTAAGAACTTAAATCCAGCCACTAAATATAAACACACAAAAAATGAAAATATGGCTTTACGATTACCGGGTGCTGAAATAACCCTCGATGAGGTTTCAACTCAGGTTATACGTTGACTTAACCTTTGATATAGTTAATATTGAAGTGATTCTCGATGCCCATTACATTACGGCGCATGAGTCGGCCGTTCGGTTTATGGAGTCTACCTAAGTATGTTCCAATCTGGTAATGGTATTCCAACCTACTCGTACTCCCTTTTTTATGGTAACTAAATAATTTTATACTTATGTACCATTAGGGCTAGAGCGACCCGTTGCAGAGCTGCATACATGATGCAAGCGTAAGTCCCATAGGCCCCCTTTAACCAGTTACACTGGGAGATCGTGTCTGTGTTCGATCTAACGGTTGTGGGAAAGATTTTCCTTAAGGGATCGTTAATGGGCGTGGCGCTTACAACGACTTAGGGTTTTAATGGAAACTCCGGGGATGTTTTGTTCTGTGGAAAGAATACTGAGGATAGCGGATACTCATTATCCGCGTCTACCATCTGACTCGGTTTACCTGGGTGCACCGCCCTTACTCTTCCATTTGGCTGGGTTCTCCTCGTAGTTACTTCCTTAGATGCACATGCGTGTACCACTTCCCTACATCCTCCTTCCTCTATCGTCACCCTATTTAGCTGGGTTCTTATTGTAAGTACCTTCTTAGATACACCTATGTGTACCGCTTTTCTACTTACTACTGCATCCATGGTTACCCCATTTGGCTGGGTCGTCATCGAAGGTACTTTCCTAGGTCCAGGCAGGTGTAAAACAGCCTCTGCCTCCATCTGATCCACGCTAGATGCCCTTTTATGTGCGAGCATTCTTTCTCTTTCTTCTCTCTCTTCTTTTTCTGTTTAGGCTAATTCTCTTTCCATCTGCATTCTTCTTTTTTCATCTTTATTTTTCTTTCTTCTGATTCTCTTTCCATCTCTATTCTTCTGTCCTCGGCTTCTCTTGCCGCTTTTCTTAGTTCTCTTTCCCACTGTATTCTTCTTTCTTCGTCTTCACTTTTTACCTTTCTTCTTCTTTCTTCGTCTTCTCTTTTATCTTTATTATTCATTCTTCGGCTTCTGTTTATCCTTATTCTTAATTCTTCTGCTTCTCTTTTCAAATGTATTATTCCCTCAATTCTTTTACTTCCCCATCCCCGGTATTCTTCCTTCTTCTGCTTATATTTTCCACTGTATTCTTTGTTTTTCTGTTTTTGTATCCCTCTCTATTCTTTCTTCTTCTCTTTTTCTGCCCATAAGTATTCTCCTCTCTTCTGTTTCTCTTTCCATTTCTTCTTCTTCTCTTTTCCACTTTTTCTTTTTTCTTCGATTTCTATTCTCAGTGCTTCCAGGGCATAGGCATCCATACTTTCGCCTTCTACTACAACAATTTGGGCTTGTTGGTAGAATCATATTGACCGATGCCCTTTTATCCCTGTTTGATCGTCCACAAACTCACCGATCTTCTAAAGGTAGTTATTCACCCACTCACCAGGGAGCGTGCTGCCTAACTTACCCCTAATCCTACTACTTTTCTGATTGGAATACCAGTCTACGAAAAAAGTACTTAATAACCTTAACAGGCTACTCTCCATAAATTCATACTCAAAGCTTTTTATGTTTAATCTTTTCTCGAACGCTTGGCACACATTTACTATTCCTGAAGTGAATACAAGATAACTTCTACTGAGTTTTACCAATACTCATAAAACTTGACACCAAATATTTATGTCGTGATATGGGAAGGACCGAATAATGGCTGTATTTGTTACGTATAGGCTTATTACTAACTTCAAACGCCTTGGTTACGTTTTATCTCTAAGAGTGCTATATTTATTTTTTATTATTATGCTTGTTTTTATTATCTGATTATTACTTCTTTAATCTTTGAGGGTATCTAGTGCCTTGCTTAACGTTACGAAGATTGAATAAAAATTTGTTTTCGAAAAAAACTAGAACTTTAATTAAAAAAACATGAACCAATGAAATTTAACAGGGTAAATACACAGAAATGAATTCAACAAACTTAAGTGAGGCTTTTTAAATAAAATACCTGAATTTATAGTAATGGTTGACCCACAGCTCACTTTAATCTTAAATGAAACTGACCTCAATGAAATAAAAATCAGGGGCTTAAATACCTTACGCGATTCCACGAGAATCGGATTTGAATCTGACCTTGAACTCAATAGTTGACACCTCATGAATGTTTTTTGCGGGCCGATGCGTGGTTCAGCGCCCATATGTGCTCGGAGTGGAAAAAATACTTTAAAGCCACAGGGGACTTTGGAGTGTGTGGCAGATGGAGGGACGTACGCCTTCTGAATGAAATGATCTCACTATGGGACAGGGAACGAATCTTTCTTCTTCTCTTCGGGATACTCTGGGAATAATTCGCACTGGCGAGCGATGATTCAATGCATGAATCCTTTGACTCAGGGGAGTGCTGGAGCGAGTTTACTCTGGGATATTCCTCAAGGGAGAGGACTATCTCTGTGCTTTGGAATACACCAGGATAGGGAGCTTCTCTGATGGGAGTAGGTTGAACTTGCTTCTTAAATCAAGTTAGCTTCAATTTCGGTGTGACCATCAGGAACTTGCTCGCAGATGAGCTTTTTCTTTGTTCCTTTATTCATCAAGAGTGAGGAGTATATCTGTGCTTTAAGATACACCAGGATAGGGGTGTTCTCTGAGGAGAGTTAGTTAAACTTGCTTCTTAAATCAAGTTAACTTAAAGTTCTCTGTGACCACCAGGAACTGCCTCCGGATTTGCTTCTTCTTAGTCCCTTCGCTAGGTAGCCGGGCCTCTTGCCGTTCTTGATCGCCTTGATGACTTACTTAATCTACCTCTTTTTTACAAATTCATTTGATTTTATACTTCGCTAACCCACTTGGGTAGAGTAAGGAGAGGAGGGGGATGCGTGGACAAGCTGCATTACGTCTCCTCCTCTATCGGTTTTTCTCAGCGCGTCTTCTAACTAACCTTAAAAGGGAGCTTCTGGCTCTAGGACCACGCTCCTCTCATTTTGCCTATGTGGTGAAATTGAATATCAACTCTTAGGGGAAATCTTTCTGCTTTAACCAATGTTACGGTCTCGGTTCTTCCCTGAGCTGATTAGGGAATTATGTGGTCTGGGATCACCGTTCAGATTCTCTTCGAGACAAGGGGCGAGAGATAAGGTTAAGTGGTCGGGCTACGCCGCCAATCCAAAATGCCAGGTAGTTGTGTTTAAAGACCAGAGGCTCAATTGAGAGGGGGAGAGTATCGATTCCCTCACAGAGGGTAAATAAAAAGAAATACTACAAATACCTATCACGGAAGTAGTTAGGCAATAAACGGATGCCGGTTTTCCTGGAAATATATTCGTAACGACCCTAAACGTTTTCGCCTTCCGTGCAAAGAGCGAGAGAGGCGAGTAAATCGGGAGATTAAAATCGGTGCAGCAGCCGAGGTAATAGCCAGAAATGATGGTAGGGGCCTGTAGATATCAGTTGGTCCTCGATGTACGAACTCCTGATCGTCTCTACTTATTCGAATCAAAGGGTCTCCATTTACAACCGTCACCATGAACGTCTACGTGACGAAATACACGCTCACTTTCAGCTCCCTGACCCTCATTTTCCAGTCTCCAAGGTGTAAACTACATATATGCTTATCGAAATATGCTTCACAGCCGTTATGACGTTAGTTAGAAACAGGTCTCAAACCATGAGTACGTTATCCTTACAAAGATCATAGCGCAAATGAATGTGATAGGATCTTTTTATTTATTTAAATTTCAAGCAGAAAATAATAGCGCGTATATGTATATTCGCTCGAAAGCTGTATTATTCTCGTACATCTTAGAAGAGATGTATTAGGCAAATTTGCATTTAAGTGATTTCGGACGTTTGTTTCAAAGTAAAACTGGAAAGTGAAATGCTGGATTCTTGCGCCAAATCCATACATAATTTGGAAGTTTGAGAGCGGTTATATAAAAAACTTTGGAGGGCAGATTCGGCTGTCTTGTTTCATCTCTCTTTAAAAGGGGCTAAAATTAGCGCGCTTAAACTGCGCATGTCAAACAGACAAAGAGGGATCAGAAAGAAAATCACAAAAGATAAGAACAAAGAACCATAGAAGAAAACTTTTATATTTTCATTTAGAAGTATAAAGGATGTCGATTAAGTGCAAGTAGCTTTGAGTAACATTTAACACTCAATTTAGTGTTTTTCTCTTCACTTTCATTGTACTTAAGTAGTTAATTTACTTATTACTTTACTATTCCCCAAGGGAAGTCAAATTTATTTTCATAAATGGTACAAGTTCTCTCAACTTTCCTACCCCTACTTACTAAAGCAATCTCATCTTTTGTTACTAGAGGTATGTAACTAGAAACATTTTCAAGCTTTCAAAACATTTTCTTTTAATTTTCATGTCAAAGATTACCCGATGTGTCTCCTCTTAATTTTGTTGCATTAAATAATAACAATCCCTACTTTTGTCAGCTGATTTCCTTTGCATTTTATTATCGGATAATTTATTCTATTTTCTCTAAATTAACAACACAGAGAAACAAAGACAGATGTTAGGTAACGAGTTTTAATTCACATTAAATAATGTTGCAATTTTGAAAGTCTGGAATAATCATGTCTCCTTTAATTTATCTCTGTTTTAATTTAAGTGCGACATTAATAACTTGATTGAATGCCAACAAGTGATTTTAGGAAGGGCAAAGGAAGAACCTTTGCTAGCATTCTCCTTCCTATCTCTCGTTTGAATTTCAGCGCATTCCAAAATTGTTTTAGGAATCATTACAGGTAGAATCCTCCTTCACAAATTCTAGTGAAATTTAGAACCTTTATAATAAATCATCCCTTCATTAATTATTAATTTTTTTAAGTTAGAATTCGGAGCTACTATAGAAACCATGTATGTACTAAGTTATACACCAAGTGAAAGTTGAAATCTTTTCAAAGTTACTAAGATACAACGGATTCATATGGCTACCATTCCATTGTGCTTGAATCTATGATAGCCCGACTCACCCCTCGTTATTATTCTCTTCTCGCTTCTGCAATTTTAGTGAACTTTTCTTCGCTCTTTTATTGAAAATTTTGTTGAAAATTATTATAGATTCGAGTGAAAAGGAATTAGTATAAAATTATGTCATAAAATATGTCTTTTGGGGAGAATTTCAAAATCTAAATATAAGATATTCGAAAAATATTGTGTCAAATTCGTAGTTTCGATAGTGTGACCTAAGTTGTACTAAATATTTTGGGGAAGCTTTATTGATATCTATCCTTTCCATATTTTAGTATAGTATACATATAAATTGCTCTAGCCATCGTGTACTTTCAGAAACATAATTCTCCTTCACAGATGGCGTTAGATCTATTTCAATGAAAAGAAATCACTGACCATAGGCAGCAGGGATTTGTCTTCATCTGACCACTCCTTTAATCAAATTAAGTAAAATATGATATTCAAATCTTCAACTCAACAAATTAATTGCTTGTAACGATAAGTCTACCTGGCTCCTGAAATACTCTACCTGGCTCCATAGCAACTCTTTGCTCACAACTTCCAAGGTTTTAAATCTTCTAATTTTGATTCGAGTCGCCACTTCTCTCATTTTATCAGAATGACAAAATTATCGCCGAGGATAGAGCCCTTTGGAAATACTGCAATACAAAACTGTTCTTCCACTATGAACCATAATTTAAAGGATTATTTTCCCCTTTCTTTAATGCTATTCACGTCCCAAAATTCCGATGAAGTATGTATAAATCTTCTCTTGTATTGATCAAGACTTTCGTTGCCTTTAGACAGCGTCTTCTTGTTATTTAGAAGAAATTATTTCGCTCCTAAAATTTTATGAATCATTCATTAATAAATTTTCATCTTATATTAATTAAAAGAATCTTAAAATATTTAAAATAAAGAGCCAAATAGATCCATTTTCAATGAAAAACAGATAATTACATCATACGAGGGGTGGTCAATAAATTTTGCGAATCGGTAGTGCAAAACAAAGGAAGGGGGATGGCTGTTTATGGGAGTGTTAGGACAAGTTAGGAGAAGTCAGTACCTGCACCGCACGCTACTGTTTTATTTATTTAAGAAGCAGTAGTTGATCGCAGATCGTCAGTCACAAGTTTTAAAACAATGGAGAAGGTTGAGCACCGCGCAGTGATCAAATTTTTTAACAAGGAAGGCAAGAATGCAAGAGATCCATGAACGCATGGTTGCAGTGTACACCGACACCACCCCTTCCTATGCAACCATTGCTCGCTGGAATAAGGAGTTCCGCCATGGTCGTGAGTCCCTTGGAGATGACCCCCGTCCAGGACGCCCGCCAAACGTGACCAACGAGGTCAATGTGGCCCGTGTGGAGAGGATGATCCTCGAAAATCGACGGGTGAAGGTCGAAGAAATCGAGTCAGAGCTTACAGTATCACATGAAAGTGTTATTTACATCATCCACGACAATTTGGCCATAACGAAGGTCTCTACCCGTTGGGTCTCTAGAAACCTCACGCCCCATGATCGACTTAAACGTCGTCAAAATTCGCAAGGCCAGAGTTGCACAAGCTGCCCTGCGCGAGTGCAAATTGGAGGAGCTCAACCATTCCCCCTACAGTTCAGATCTGGCCCCTAATGACTAACTTTTATTTCGCCATTTCAAGGCTGCACTGCGTGGGCACCGGTTTGGGGACGATGAAGATGTCCAGCTCAGCATCCAGGAGTGGATTGAACAGCAGTCTAGAGATTTCTGGTTGTCGGGAATTCGGAGCCTCAGGGACAATTGGCGCAAGTGCATTGAAGTCGAGGGTAGTGATATTGAAAAATAATAAAACACTTTTCCTTATATCTCGCTTTCTTATATCTTAATTTTAAAACTTATTGAACGACCCCCCCTATATATGTAATTATATTGAAGATAATTATAATAAGGATAATTAAATTTCATTGAGAAAGAATGAAAATCATTGCGGTGGCTCGAAATCACCATAGACCACTTCTGGCAAGAATTATCAGGGACCATCGACTCCAGTGACTTCGAGATATCATCTTCGGACTCTGATTCTTTATTCCAGACAATCACAGAGGAATTGGACTGCCAACAGATAGACGTTTTTGGCCTTGTTACCACAAGACTTGTGTTTTAAACAACAAAGCCTGCGCGACCCAGATGACTTTCTCCCTTTCATCCCTCTCATAACGACGAAGTGGTTCTCTTTCTGCGCCATAAAGGTAATCCCATTAGAATTTACACAGACGCTTCCCCTTCAGGGATAGTGGTGACCTCAGTGAGTGAAGGACTAACATGGCCTCTCTAGACTAGTGGAACAGGTTCCATCTTCATTAGTGAAAGTATCGCCTTGTGGATGGGCTTACTAATGTTACCAAAAGAACCCGTTTATATTGTGATAACCTGCCCGCTCTCTGGAATACGGTAAGGGAAAAACTCCACTGGGACATCTTATTGGAATGTTTAGTGCATGTGAGGGGCACTATTTCTAGAATTTTCAGGTACGCTGCTATTAACATAGCATACGTAAGGGGGTTGAGGCTTTATAAGACGACACGTGGGCTGGGTGAATGTACGAGTAAATATTAATCGATAGAGTTTAAACTAGAGAAGTGAATTCAAGGGGGTACTTGCGCCAAAAGAGGTTAAAACTGAATACAAGAATAGCCAATTGACTGGGATTAAATTGCTTCGGTTAGAATTTTTGCCTCCAAGCTCGAGAAAGGGAGAACGGAGCTGAATCGAGAGAAAAAAGTGTCTCAGGCAGAGAGGCTGGCCTATAAAGCTTTTTCTGGTCTGTGTCTAACATTATATATGGGCCGGCCAGAAGCAAAAATGCCTCAGGGTAAGGAGAGACCTTTCATAAAAAAAAAATCCACCGGATAGGAATGAACTCCAGCGGTGTTTTTTTATATCGCCCGGAGAAGTGGGCAGCGTCTTCCTAATCCCGCATGTTCGGAATTCTTGCTCCTGCATTATCAGCGGAAGCGGCTCGATTCTCTCATGGTTCCCACGGCTTTGCATTACGTTATTCTAGTTCGCGCTCGGCTTCATGGCTTTTCGGCCTCATAGCGGTATTATCCACTATTGCGACATCTCCTCCCTTCCTAAGATGGAAATTTGGGGGAAAAGATATCTCTAAGAAATTAAATCCACTCTGTACATATACATATATCTAACAAGTTATATCTCGACATAGGGTAAATATATATAAATATACATTGTAAAAACTAGTGTCAGGTTTAGCAGGGTTTTTAATGGATCATCATTTAAGAATTCCTTTAAAAGTTCCTTTTTTGTCTTCTCGATAAAGCCTGAATGTTCTAGTTTTTTAAAAGTCCAGTAAAGTAATCTTTGCATAAATATTTCATTTATATTTGTGTCAATTTTAACCGCGTATGTTTTCTTGGGTCATTTTGGTTGTGAGACTATGCGTCTTTATTTTATTCCTGAGTGAAATCCCCGCCTTTTTATCCCTGAGGGATCATTTAGGATCATGTATATTCGTTTTTTTGTATGGGGATAATAATTAACAAGGCATGGCTCTCGCATTAATTATTTCAGCCTGTAAGGCATTCTCATTTCGTGCAGCATACCAAGATTGACTAGGTTGTCAACCTCGTTGCATTGCTTGCTGTTAATTTGATATTATTTTTCTTGGCTTAATTCCCTTTCAGACGCAATACGTCGCCTTTGGAGCTTTTTAAGCTCCGAAAGAGACCCTTGACTTAGCAGAAAAGGATTTTCTATCGTATATCCAGGAATAGGAACAAGTGAGAGCAGACAAAAGGTAAGGAGAAGGATGAGAGAAAAAGAGCAGAAAAAAAGAAACGAGAAGAACGAGGTGGAGCAAAAAAAAGAGAACAACGCGAGATAAGAAGAGAGAGAAATGCACCAGCATTATTTTGAATTAAGTCAAGCGAGGGTCGTGACCTGATCTCTCAATTTAAGCGCTAAAATTTACCAGTCAGCATCGATGAAGCTCCCCGTTTTTAAAGGAGGCGAGGATTTTCGATCATACTTAATTCAATTCGAAAAGATTTTTGAAGTAAATAATAGGGATATCGAGGCAGACGGTATCGCGCCAGGCAGGCTTCTCCACTTATTTAGTTTGCAACTACGGGAAATAATTGTTTCCCTTCCGTAGGAAGCAACGATTAATTATTTTACCTTGAAATCCAAGCTTCTGGCTACGTATGATATGATCCCTAATTTTTATCGCTCCATTTTCGAAACGCTCGAGTCCAGCCCAACCAAACTTCCATCAATTTTGCTACACCCTCTAAGGCATTTTAACTTCTGGTTGGTTCGTTTAAAATTGTCCATGATTATAACTCCCTAGTGGTCTTTGTCCTGAAGGACCAGTTCTTGGCTTAGCTCCCTACAGAAATTCCTTCATTCGCTAAGAATCGTAGATGCTACACCTTCAATGGATACGTGAAGAGAATGATGTATTCGTGGCGAGCCATAGTAATTACCCGAATGAAAATAAGAAGACTCGACTATCGTCCTCCCAAGGCAAAAAGTGACAACCTAAGATTTCCTCCACGCAACCCCAGTAAGTTCGTTAAGGTGACTGGCTCCTCAAAACTCCGAAATTTCTCCCCGTCAGAACCCCTCTATATTAAACCATTTTCATTAAATTTCCCTGCGTTATCCTTCCCAAAGACGCCCATCATATGTATCAACTGCGGCGTAGAAGGCGATTTAAGTCCTAACTGCTCCCAGCAGTCGCAACACCGTAGTACTTCTATCAACCAGGTACACTAAGTGCATGCCACTCCTGTGCAACCATCGTCGCAAGCTGAATTTCAGCTACTTCTCTCTCACTCGGTTCCCAATTCCTGCGGACATCATGTTAATTCCCTATTTGATGGGAGCTTTTCTGGATGTTTGAAATTCGAGACTAGAGCAGGAAATGTCTGCCGAGGCTCCACCCTCGTCCGAGGTACAGGATGCAACTGTATAGTGGTTTCCGACGAGCTTTTTACCCCAGTAGCCCCGAACCAGGAAATATTTGCGGTACTCTAAGACTACCTGGGACGCGCAAACCTCTTCCTAATAGTAAATTACCACTTGTAATGCCAATATTTGACCGACTGGGCTGAGGTAGTGACAGCCCGTATAAAATTCTGTTTTATGGTAGTAGGATAGTGCCCCGCGGTTCATGCAATCCCGTCGCTCAAACCGTCGTCACATAAGCCCAATCAAGAAAGGATACTAAGACGCCCACTCCCATTGAAGCCGCTTGCGAAGGATTCGCTCAGAACCAGAAGAAGTGTTAGTCCCTTCTTCCACTGTCGGAAAAACCCAAGAGCATCGAGCGTAAATCTATCTCGGGTGACAAAATCATTTCTTACGTCGAGATGGAAGGCCTGTTGTACTGCACATGCTCGGAAGAAAATAGGACCGAGGCTCACGCATTATACGTTTCGTGCTCCCATGTCGCGCTCATTCTAAAAAATGCCCATATTCGGTTGTTTTCTTGCCATTTTAACCATAACAAAACAGTGCAAAGAATTTTCGAGTATTTCTTTTGGCCTGATGATGCCGTCGACATCTCGAATTACCTCAGATCCTACAATATTTGCCAGAAGAGCACGGAAAAGGCACACATCAAACCTGCTCCTCTTCAGAAGGGACCCATCATTTCTGAGCCCTTAACCCTGTGGCAATCGAGCTCAATGTCCTCTAAGTAGACAAAGTCAGTACCATCGTAGACATGCCTCTCCTCTGTAATAAGAAGCAGTCAAGAGCTTTCATGGGATCTGATTCGTTTCATCGGTGGTTCGTTCACAATTCTGCGTCTCTCTTTCGCTTCCCAATGCAACCTCCTGCGAAAGAAATCTCCCGCCCTCATTTTTTTTACTCCGAAAACCACTTCAATTCCCCCAACTAAAAGCTAAATTAGCGTCTGCTCCCATTCTTAGGTTAGTTTATTAGGGTAAGTTTTTCGGAATCCGAACTGATGCGAGCAGCGAGTGCATAGGCTGTGCCCTTTTGCAATATAGAGAAGATAGTGAAAGCCACCCGGTAGCGTACGTGAGTCGCAGACTCCTCCCAAGAGAAAATTACTATGCCGTAATAGAACAATATGCACACTCGATTGTATGTGTGGAGGGTGAAGAAATTTAAATTATACCTTGTAGGAACAATGTTTGTGATCAAGATAGATCACCGATCTTTCGCTTGTTTACGTAATGTTGAGAACAGCAACGCAAGAATCAATGTTAGAGTTTCCTTCTACAGGAGTTTCAGTATAAGATTATGTACATAAGAGGGTAGGAAAATTGTCTAGCCGACAGCCTTAGCCGTAGCCCCTTGGTTTCTAACCCAAGCTAATTGTAAAAGAGGAGATATTTACTTTTCGGTTTTGTTTGTCCTAATTTATTCCTCATATATATATATATTTATGTATGTTTATCATATGTCGGCAAGAAGCATCCGCCCTTGTAATTTTTTCATGTCTTTGTACTGTATACCTTTATTGCACTAGTAACCTTCTCTACATATATCTCCTTTTATAGTTGTACGATCCTATTTACTTATTTATTTGTTTTTATATTTTTGTTCACCCTGTATTTATGTGATTTTTTTTTTCTTTTCCTGTATAATTGTGGTCATTAATGAACCGAATCGAGTAAGCCTCCATTAGAGATTAACTTTGTATGTCAAATTTTCCCTTTTTTATTGCAGCAGTTCAATTAAATTCCTTGGATAGTCGGATTAGTCATGCGCTTTAGCTATGTAAATCTGTATCAACCCAGGTCAGTTATTTCCCCATTAATTGTACCCTTGAGACCGGAAATTTAGAAAGCGTCTTTCACAGACTAACGTTTTTTTTATGCCCCTTTCCTCCAGAGTTGAAAAGCGTTATCTTTTGCAAGGAAGGAGATGTGAAAGAATAGAGTCAAGGAACCCCCGCTGCACCCTAAAAATCCACATGGCAATCAAACACGAGATCAAAAGACGAGAGAAACTGGCCAAAGAAGCATGCGAAGAGGCTTTCGGAATACAGCTGTGTTTATTCATGGTGGTCTCCCCGATGCTTTCTTGTAATCTTGCCTCCCGCCTACCGCCTGGAAGCATGAGAGAGCCAGGAAGGCCATCTCTTATCGCAAATCTCTGGCTGGAAGACGTCATCTCCCATCCTTGTGTTTACCTTGGAAGAATCCCCTCCGTGGCCGGAGGCAATTTCACCCCATCATTAGTCCTGCATTCAAGGCCAAGCTCGGCCCGGTCAAGTCAGTACCGGCTCGCTATCACGTCCCAGTCAATTGGCGATTTCCCAACAACGGCCGTTCGCGTTCATCAGCGCAAGTACTCCCTTGTCAAGGTATTCCGAGGTAAATCTTAACCTTGTGAAATTCTCCTCCTCAAAGTGCCCCTTTCCTTCCTCATCCAAGCATTAACTTCTGCAAGGCGTTAACGCTGGCGATCTCTTAATCCGGTCATCTAATAAAGATTTATTTGTATTTCCTCTCAGCGCAGACTTTGCAGTCTCAATCTGAGTTTGATCATTTACCTACCTTAAGCTCATTAGCATGTCCCTTAGCCTGACTATCGAGAAACCGTATAGTCTCGGAAATTTTTAATTTCACCTTATTTGTGTATTGTTTTATCCTTTTTTGCTGTGTTCTTACATATTATTTTTGTACTGTTCCTTTAATAAACAAGAATAGCATTCAGCCGCAGCTTTTTTTTATTTGCCCGTGTACTCAGGGGAACGGGTTCCTTCCTTCCCATCTCATTAACTCAATCCCATCATTTGGTAACGGAGCCAAGAACTGGTCAACCTTGCGTCCTTTCCCTTTATTGTACACCAATCGGCTAATCAAATCCCCACTAGATATATATGTATCGGCTATACCTCGAGAAAATGAATTGATACAGAAGAAAGTGAATATTGATTTACAATGATAAAAGTTAGTTTTGAACGGAGGCTCGATCACCTCAGGTTAATAACGACCTAGTGCTATACAAGCTAATAACACACAAAAAGATAAATAATATGAGAGAGAATTATATTTTACAAGGAAATCAATTAGGCCGGATAATACAAAAGGTTACAGGATCGTTCTCTCTTTGCGAATAGAAACATTTACTATAATATATATTTAAACATGCCAAAAAAATAAAATCATAAAATTTCCTTTAGATTAAGTTGGGATAGACTCTAATTAGCTTCCTCTTGGGTTATTTGCGACACAATTTTCTGATCCTTTGATATTTACAATCTTAAATTACATTTTCTTGAGAAATAAGCTCCAGAGCAAATATGAGAGTGGCTCGTGAGCGGTCTCAATAAGGAATTCTTCACCTCAGAGGAACATCGACAATCCTTCTAATTTTCTCCGCATCATACGGTTGTATTTACTACAAGCGGCCACCAGGCCAAAGGGAACCCAGCGGAATTGCATTATCCCTTGCCCGTGGCGAAAGCCGTATATCTCTTTACTCCTTATTTAACATTGATCTGATAGTAGGCCTTACATATTTCTAATTCAGTGATGAATTTAGTCTCTTTAGAGTGATTGAGGTTTTGATCGATAAGGGGAATAGGCTCGGCGTCGAACACGGTAACGGAGTTGAGCTTTCTAAAATCGACGCACAGGCGATATGACGAGTCGAGGGGGTAACTCAACTCAGAGGGTTCTATTATATTTAATTTTAACAATGTATCGACCTTGGCCTTGAAAGCCTATCTTAAATGGAGGTGGAGGGGTTCCAGTATGGAACGTATGGGCTCCTGATTAGTGAGGATAATGTTATGTTCCACAGCCAGGAATCTCTGAGATCACGTCTGCGAAGTGACTCAGTAGCGGCTGAAGCTGACTCTTCAGGTCGGATGGCAGCTGATCGTTATTATCCAAGCCGGTTGAATGCAAATCGGTGGCGCTGGGCAAAGTGGGGAAAGGATACTACCTGTCCTGTTCCACACAAGCAACATGCACCACATTTATGGGATTCAAGGGGTATCTCGCTTCCATAGCTCACTCCTCATCAAATGCCACAATATTATTGACGCAGGCTCGGCTGTGCTACTTCTTTAGAATGTTTATATGGTATAGCTTCTCACCAGACGGTGCTCGGATTAAATAGTCAACGGGGCCGCGATTTTCAATGAATTTGAAGGATCCCTTCCATTGACTTAGGAGTTTATTAATCTTTGTGGGGAGTAATATTAAAACCTCTTGACCTGGCTGAATTTCCGTTCCTTGGATTTATAGTCAAAATACCTCTTGTATTTATCTAATTACGTATCAGGGGTCTGAAACGCTATTCCCACACATTTCTCTAACCTTCGCCGAATTTCCATAAGGTTCCTGTAGGATAATTGGATTTCACGGTCCAATTCATGGTTAAAAAAAGAGATTTATTATGCTCATCGGGGCTTTGACGTTTTGACCATACAGCAGTTCATAGGGGGAAAAATCCTAGGGTGCGGTGCAGGATTTCCTGGTAAACAAACAAGGCTCCCGTAAGTAACGGTGCCACTCTTGGTGATGGTCTGCGCAGAGTAGCATTAAGCCTTTCGCAGATTCCGTTGGAGGCAAGTTGAAAAGGTGTGGTGAAAGTGGTTTCACCATTATGAGTTTACCAACGTACTCCATTAGTTCTGAGGTAAACTGGCGGCCACGATCGGATAATACCCCCTTAGGCACTCCGATTCGGAAAAGATAGAGATTAGCGCCTCAGCGCAGGTGAGGTTGTCTATCTTTTTAGGGGTACTGCTTCGGGGAAACGGGTAGAAAAATCAACAATGGTAAGCAGGAAGCGGTGCCCATCACTGGACAGGAGTTGGATTGAGCAAATCAGGTCGAATGGCAACACGGGTGAATGGTTCCTAAATGATGGATTCCTTTTGCCCTACAGGTTTGACACGTCCTTTGGCGGCTGTCTTTGGCATATAACGCACGCCTGAAAATAACTTGAAATGTCATTTGCAGCACCAGACCAATAAAAATAATTATAAATCTCTGAGCGTCTTAGTGTGGCTGAAGTGTCCAGAGAAGAAACTGTCATGGGCAGTCTGTAAGATGAGTGGGACATAGAAGTGAGTAATGCATAATATATGGGCCTCAAAACTAGTACTTTCTGAGCAAGCGCAGTACAAAGGTCGTCCTTCACGATTTATGAGATGACTTTGTTTTCACGGGGGGATTCTTGTACCTTATTCCGGGCTTTGGTCCACATGGGAAGGAGTGAATCAGAATCTTTTTGATTGCTCAAGAATTCCTCACTCATAACGCTGTTAAGCTCGGAGTCTCAGGGGGATTCAACAGGAGGGGGCGTCTCTGTTTATCTCTTCTTATGAGATCGCATGAGGACGGTTTGAGCCACAGAAGTGGATGAAACCCCGGGCCACTGCCCAACCATGGCAGCGCAGAATTTTATTGTAGCTGCTAATACTTCAGCCCACTCTGTAAAGCACGCACACTAGAGGAAACATTTCACGATGGGGAACCGATTTGCACGCCCCAAGCAGTCATAATTATAGGGGACTTTAGACGAATCTAGCCAGAAATTGAAGTGCCTCTGAAGCGTATACCCAAACTGTCGAAAGGTTTTATTGGGCTGAATACGGGTGTGGCGAAATTTAGCGAGGCAAAAATCCGGGTCAAATTATATGCAGCTAGCAGCTCCAATTTAAACGTTAAATAATTGATTGTCGCTTCCGAAGGAAGGGATATGAAAATGTCTTAGAGCTGTTTCTGCTTCGATATCCCAGTTTTTAATCTCACATATTTTCTCGGAATGCGTTAAGTAAGACCCCAAATCTTCACCTTTCTTGTAAAGTTGGAGCTCCACAGACGCAGTTTGCTCGACGTAATTTCTTTCTTCTTTCTCTCTCTTTCCTGATATTCTCTGCTTCTCCTTTCCACTCTCTCGGCTCTCTCGTCCTCTTGTATGTAAGGCAGAAGATCCTTGCCGGTTAGTCCAAGGGATTCGCATTTCGATTTGAATTGGCCGAACGAAGAGACGGTGTCGCTTATTATCGGACTTAAAAACTTGATACGCACACCGACGCGATTATTATTTTCGGTATATTCACTCTGAAATTAATACCTCACCGAACATGACGCTAGAGCCTTTACCTGTCCCCAACTAAGACAAAAAACAATTCTTACTGAGCCTCTCACTGTCTGAAAGGATAAAATTCCGCTGGGGAATAAATGAGATACATAGTCTCGAAAAATTACACACAATAACCATACACCGTAAATAGAAAATGGGTACACAAAGAAAATGGTTTACGAGTGATAAATGGGATATTAAAATGTAAGAGATTAGTACTCCGTAACTCCTTAATAGTCAATTCCTTCAGCCTTATAACCACTTTCATTAAAGAAAAGAAAACCTTGAAAAGACCTTTTAAAACACCCTTTAAAGATCATTCTAAACCTGATAACAGTTTTTTATAATATATATATATATATATATATATATATATATATATATATATATATATATATATATATATATATATATATATATATATATATATATATATATATATACTTTATGTCATAGAATGACCAATTCCCCATTTGGTTGAAGAGCTCATCTTCTACAATTACTAATTCCTCTACAGTAGAACCGCTACTTTGTTCAGGGGTACACACAATCTTACTCAGAACCACTAAGTACTAATGGTGTCACCTAAACCAAGCTTGTTTTCAAATTCTTTTTATTTCTCTCTGATGTCTTGTGTACGAAGGGCCACAATCCGGATCCTCTCCCAAATAAAACGTGAGCTGCAAGTGAAGCCTCTATTAGATGGTTTATATGCAGCTCAATTTAGTCAGAGTGGGTTAATTAGTCAAGGTCCCTGATGCTATCTGAGATATTTTATAGGGCATTCTAGGTCAAGCCCACTAGTCTTTTACCGAAACCAGTATACTAAGGTGTTCAATCAGTTTTAAAATGCCAATGAATTCCCCAGAATTCTTTTTGGTGATTGAAATATTTGAAATAGAGAGCCACTGCTCTGAAGGTTACAGGAGTATCGCTTCAGAGAGACTCCTCCTATGGTGTCCAAATAACATTTGATTTTCAAGTGATGGCAGATGTTGTATTTTTTTAGATTAACACTTTAGTCTGTAGTATTAGTTACTAAAATGTGATAATTACCGGTCAATAATAAAAAGACTCTATAGAGATGGGTAAGATTAGGGAAATTAAGTTATCGTTCACCTAATTATACCTAAGTCGACGAAGAAACTTAGCTGCAGAATTCGGCTAACACACATATTAGAAGTGGAAGAGAAATCTTTTTTTCTCTTTGAAATTCTTGGATTCAATCATTCCCTGCAGCTTCATATCTTTTATGGCGGTAGGAAACTATAAAGAAGATCGGAAAACATAGTTAACTATAAGAACATAAAAGAATCTGAAAGATCTCGTGACTTATATAACCTTTGAAAGAGAACTATACCCATTTATGTCACTCTTAGGGGCTGATAGCTAAGAGGTAGAAAGGAAGCGACGTCGAGAATATGTTTAAAATCCATCCAGAAGAAGGAAAGTCCAACAAAATCTTATCAATGGTCGTGATATATTAAAATACAATAATTTAACATTACTATAGTGACATTCCTATTAAATATGTGTAAAAACTATTTGTTAAATGATTTATTGAAAGTTCATAATGTAAATGATAATTACAAGTAATTCGAGACATTATTTACTTCCGATACCCTTTCAAAAATTTATATAAGAATATACCAGCTTCATCCACAGACTTTTATAAATTTAGCCATTGAAGCCATTCCTTTCTCTCAGTGAATCGATATTTGAGAGAAAACGATAGAGCGTAAGAAACAGATTACACTTTAATAATCATTGCTACTCGCTACCAAACATCTTTGTGTATTTACCTGATTTGGTAGAAATGAATAAAATCATACCCGATTTCATATATGAAGGGCGTAATAAATGTCCCGTGAACTTTACCAGTGTTAAAGACACTCAATTCTCTAGAGTATTCTGAACTTAAATATGTGAACAAATATAAGCATCGGAAAGATATTATTATAGTTCTTTGTCAAACGTTAAATATTATATATATTTATCAGACCGATTTGAAGATACTGTCAAAGATGTATTTCGCATTTTTAATTACGAATACATTAACGAGACGAAGGAAGTCATACAACCTATTTGTATGTTTGGAAATAAAATTAGCCTGAGTGATTTTAAAAGATAATATTCCGATGAGATATGCAGTCAGGTGAAGGCTGGCGTAAATCTGCTCCTTTAACATATATACATTCTTACTTTAACATATTCCCCCGTTAAGGCAGTGACATCTTATTTCTCCCAGACTCTATGAGTTAGCTGAAGTAAGGTTACAGTTTCAAATAATTAAGAAAAATTAAAATAGTTTTAGTAAAAATGTTTAGAGGGACGCTGATGCAATGGAACAATATGCAACTCTCTTGAGTCTATCCTTAGTTCACAGTACAAACCTAAATTTCCTTTTTGAAGGTTTTTTGCACATAAAAAAATAGCTTCCTGTCTTATTTTAAGAAGTGACTTTATTTTCAGATTGTTTGTACAAGGGCACCAATAGACGAATCGAGAATCCAAGAAAATAGGTGAATCTGATGAGTTGTATCTTAATTAAGAGTACCAAATTACACTTAAATGGTAATTAAATCATTCAAAATATCCTAACATGTGTTTATTAATGCCTTAGATATATTATTTCCTTCCAGTACCACTGCGCAGTGGAATTTCCTCTAAATCATCTCGGCATTGGAGCTCTGGGAGGTGACTTTATTATCTCGAGATCCGAAACATGGGACGTGATTTTATCATCACGGCCACCGAGTTATCGGAAGCGATTATAATATCTCTGGATCTGAGATATGACACGCGATTTCATTATGTCAGCAAGGGAGGTATGTGACGCGATTTTATCTGAGTAGCTTATAAAGAGATAGGGAATATTTCAAGGTAACTGAATATCTTCTATTATTTTAACCAAAAGGTAAACGCTCTGATGCTTAATATTTAATTCTCGTTTGAGACCTGTAATACAGTTGCGGGGACATAAGAAGACCTATATTATACATTATGACTATTTTTTAAAGCGACTAATTCCGAATATGTGAGAACGGTATAAGCTTATTGAATTGGTTATGCAACAACCGTATGGATATATGGCGTCCCAAGAGAGCTAGAATAGATTGGTTGGAGTATGCAAGGGGCCGCGGAAGATTGACCTACTTAAAACCACATCATTACACCGATGGTTCGGGTGAGAAACAAGTAGATCTGATCGCTACTCTTGACGTCGCTTGTTTCTTTGGATCTATTGAAGACGGTAATAAGATTAAGGTATTTCTACACAATGTAAAATTCACACGAAAGTTTGCCTATACTTGTACACTCGTGAGTACCATAACCTGAGAAGAGTAAGTCCACTTTTCTCTGTAATTGTATCTGCAAATATTTACCAAGAGCTTGAATAGTGGTTTAGTTACTCACCCTTTACTTCCCAAGCCTAAGGTCATTGGTTCGAATCTAAGTTTAGTAAAAGTGATAAAGGAATGGAAACCTGAGCTCAAAGGCGAAGGATACAAGGGAGAGAAAGGGGAAAAGAAACAGAGAGAGAAATAAAGAGGTCCGCTCTTTCTTGATTATAACAAGTTTAGAAGATGCTCTATACACAATTGGCCGTATACATTAACAATACACATACAAAATGTTATGAATACTTTCACTCTCGGCTCTACTCTGGTAAGAGCGTGGATAATCTATTAAACATATGAAGAGAGATTCTATCTTAAGCATTAAAAGAATTAAAAGTTTTACAAGTTCCAAAAGGCAAACTTTTATTGGAAACTCGTTCGTAATATTAACTTTTTTACAATACTATGCCAAACAAATTTCCTAAAACCAATCCTAATCATTAATATTTTCCTAATATATATAAAACTTTTCCTTGAAGTTTCACTGAAGGAAAATGAGCCTGATAACCAAAATATAAGATCGAAACTTCTTAGAAGAGTAAAAATTATTTAGTCTAAGTAGTCCTTGTTAGAGAAAACAACTTTATATCTTTTAATCGGCATATAACTACTTTAAATTGATGGTCTGATTATATATTATTATAATACTTATCTAAAATTTCTCTATTATAATTTGAGCTCATTTATTCTCTTTGAGGTTTAGAAGGGATTGGAGCAGAACCTTCTACGAATCGAATTTTATTTTTTTTAGTAGATTCGAACAAAATTCTTTACCTCGGAGGAAATAATTTAATAAAAATCTACATTATGAAACATTCTTTTATTTCATCAGTCATGACTATACTCTTCTGTTCTTGCATTGATTGCTTTTGTGACTTTTGTCAACCTAATGCTCATCTCGCAACGAACCAAGATGTAGACAACCTCGAAAGATGCATAAGGCATACTTCATACATTAATCTTGCACCATGATTACTTTTTAATCCAACCTTGATATGAGCAATCTGGTACGATTTGTTTCTATCCTTGAATTCCCTTTTTTATCTACAGATAAAGGCTCTAAATTGTTCTAATGTATAATTTAGAAACCCTTTAATAGGTAAATATATTTTACCATCAATGGTATTTTGGCATACTAACTTGTCTGTTTTACCCAAAATATTATTTTTATTTTGTAATTGTGTGGTGATGACTGTCGAAGAATTAGGCAGTTATCGCCTATTTCTCCATTCCTTCGTTTGTTCGGGGAAGAACTACGACAACCCCAAATAATAATTGGAATTGAATTTCGTTGACTACGCGGCATTTTTGTTATTCGAATACTTTAAATATGGCTGGCCGGGATTGGTCTTATTTAAAGTAATCTTTAATTACACAACAAAACATATAAAACAAGTAATTACACTCTATAGTTCCTAATTAATCCAGCAATGGGTAATTTATCGATAATTACCAATAATTACTCATGCCGCAAGGGCTAAATACTCCGAGTACTAACACGATATGGTTTATGAAGAAATTTGGGAGAAGACAACGTGACGAATTTTAGTCGGGGGGGCATTGCACCGCCTTGATGAGGAAAGGAAAGGTGTAAATATCTTACTATGGGGGGGGGGGAGGTTAGCACAATTAGACACTCGGCGAAGATTCTCCAAGTAGAAGCTCAAGAGGAGAAGATCCTCCTGTAGAAGTTCGAGGAGGAAAACTCCTGTGGGGCTGAGACTGTGAGCTTCTTCTGGACGGGTCCTCCTTCGATCCTGACGCCGTCGTTCCAAATAAGATCCGAGTTACGGGCCGGTATGACACCGTGTTCTATTGCTCGAAGATATGCGCCGTCAGTGGATGATTCCACAGACGTCTTAAAAGAGAGCGCCAAATATCTTCAGTATTTACCGGGCTTGGCTCACTCGGGAGCAACGTAGAGGCAGCTTACCACCACGACTTGGGGTCTTCTCCAAGGGAAGGGGAGTACGTCTTCAGGACTCTTCGTTGGATGGATTCTGATGGAATACTTCCACGATTAATTTTGTGAGGGATAATATATAGGCGTTGGACGCAATTCCTATATTTGCTAACGGAAGCAATTAAGCCCTGCCTCACCGCCTCGGCGTTTAGCTCGGGGGCGGGGTTTTGATGGTCCAACTGAACCAAATAAATTCTCGGCTAATCCCGACGGAAGTTTCCCGACGGTCGTAGGGCATTTCCTTTCCCGATAACTTTCGTTTCACACGACTCCTTTAAATAAACTCCTACTCGATCTTTCTTTCTTTGACGATGACCTTTTTTTGGTAACAGAATAATTTTTTTCTTTGTCAGAATAAGGCTGGTTTTGCAAACCCCCAAAGTTTTTTTTTTTTAACTGATGAAAAATGTGAATAATAGACTTGTATTGCTAGTTGTGCTGAAAGAATTTGGGTACGAAATGAGAACAAGTTAGATGAAAGACTTGTGGTTATTGAAATCTGGATGGAATTTCCGCTAAATGTGAGGTCACAAATTATTTTAGACGTTAAACCATTTGGAAGGAAATGTAAAAAAGTTGATTTAAAAGTCTTCAAGAAATAATATGTAACTAGCGTAGAAGACTTAAATTCCTAAATTAAGCCAGAACTAAAAAAAAACAGCTTGAGTAAGATTTTAATCAAACATGTAAGAACTTCTTTACGAGATTCTAAAAATTTAAAAATCTCAATTTAACGAACCTTTGCTTGGTAAAATACTAAGAATGTTTGAAAATTTTCACCCAAACTTTAAATTTCTCCCCGTTAAAGGCCGGTCCCGTCCTAAATTTGCGTGCGGCCAAATTTGTGGAAATTCCTGGAGTGAAAATTTAAGCGTAATGACGTTTTCTCTCGGCACAATTGCAATTTCCATGGCGCTTCTTCTGGGAACGTCAGTAATCGGCTTTTAAATGAAAATTCTCTTTGGTGTTTATAATAATTTCCTTTTCATTTTAAAATTTTAAAAGAAATGGAAGGTTTTTCGTACGAATTAAGGAGTTTCTATTGTTATGCAATGTTAATCCGTCTTCCTTTTGCGTCCAGCCTTGAATTCGAGATCTGATGACGATACTTTTAATGGCCTGGAAATGCAGTTTAGAAATTCAGACAATTAATTAAAACGATAATCATTTGCACAATTAATCATCATGATATTATCTTCAAATCACCATTTTGCAGTAAATATCTCTTTGAAGCTTTATGTTGGAAAAACAATGCAGCTTGGGCTATATAGTTCATACCTACATACATATATTCTTTCCCCTTGCCTTTTCTTCACGGAGCTTTTAAACTTGTCAGTGTAGATGGTTTCGGTTGTTTTAACTTTTCAAACCAAATTAAATATCACGGGCCTAATTTTATAATGGAAGTCAAATTTTTATATACCATAAATTGGGTTTTACCAGATATAAATACCCTTTTCCATCTTATTACATTCTTTAATTATCCTAAAATATTTGTTCTTTTTTTGGCATTAATTTCATAACCTTATCAAAGTAATTCTGGTCATGACTTTTTTATTTCACCCAAATTACCTAAGGTCAGATAAACCTAAAAAAAGAGTTGTATATAATGTTCCCTTTAGTAACTGGACCTTGGTCATTCATGATTGCTTGATGTTAAACAGTTAATTGTTTTTCTTTGTTAGAGAAGAAAAATAAATAATTTATTAACTAATGTTGATCCACTCTATCTCCCATTTTGTCGTACAAAATTGAGGCATCTTACTGTAAATAATCATTATTTCCCGCCAAGCCTAAGCACTTGAAACGAGTATTGCTTTTGTCGATAGTCATTGAAAATAAAGAAATTTATCTAATTGTTATCAGATGATGAAACCATTACGTTTTGTATCTCTTCAAACGTGAAAATCCACTTGTGAGAAGCAAAACGCTCGTATTTTATTGGAGAAATCAGTCTATGGATGTCCGAAGGTCTCCCGCTTAATATTGATTACGCAATTAATTAACGCGTTTCAGCACTGATAGTAGACCTCAGAAGAGGCAGTGAAACTTTAATTTAAGTAACACATGAGTCTAATTAGCACACTTACGTTAATGTTAAATATGGAAATTGGAAAATAAAATTTTCCAATTCTATAATGATAAAGGGAGAATTCAACACCAATCGATTAAAACCTTTCGCTCAACACCTCAGATTTATTTATTTTTTATTTATTTATTTATTTATTCCATACTAATCCAATGTACAGTATAAACATATTACATTCTAAATCTTAATGACAAGTTACAATAAGTACTTATACATACAAAGATTAGTTATGGGCCCAAAATAAGTCAGTGACTTTTACGGCAGAAACTTAAGACTAAGCATAACATTATCAAGAATAAAAATCCCTTCATGTTTATACAAATATAAACAACTTAATAAAAATTTGAGAACCTAACCATTGTAAAGATTGCAAATAACGAATAATTATATTATTTAAATTTAGAGATAAATTAAAAAACCTTTATTTCCAGCGATGATTTCAAGAGATATGTAGTTAACATAGTCAACAGTCTTATATAAATAATAACACATTTAAAATGTATAAATAAAAGTAGTAGTACACAGTATAATAGTGTACGGTAACAAATAATCACACAATAACAAAAGCTAAATAGAAATTTAGTAAGCCATAATTATATTGTTATAAGAGCTTTTTTGAATAGAGCTAAATTGGTTTGGGATTTGATATTGTCGTCCAAGCAATTCCATATTTTGATAGATTTTTACAGAAAGCTACATTGTGATTTTGATTTTAAATACAAGGGTGAAATAAATTTTGTTCTATTGCGGGTTTGGTGATTATGGGTATTATCAGCTGTTTGTAACATATTAAATATATAGTTATTATAGGAACACTTTATTGTCTTGTAAAGGAATAAGGATGTTTGAAAAACAAAGATCATTTAATTTTAGAATTCTGGATTCCTTAAAATAACGATTAGTGTGCTGATTGTAGTCAAGTTGATGGATGGCTCGAATTGCTTTTTTCTGTAATATGACTAATTTATTGAGATAATTTTGATATTTTTCATACCAACTCTCTATGCCATATGTCAAGTAAGGTTGCACTATTGTCATATATAAAGAGTGGAGAATAGATTTAGGAAGAAACTTATTTAATTTATATAATATTCCAATCGATTTTGATAGTTTTGTCGAGATATGCGTAATATGTTGTTTAAAACTCAGATTTTTGTCAATAAAGATGCCTAGGAATTTGATATGAGTAGTTTCATAGATTATTCCATCGCCTATATTAATATGGGGCAATTCAATAGATTTTTTGTAAGAGAAAAGAATATATTTGGTTTTATCTACATTTATTAATAGTTTATTAACATTAAGCCACCTGAAGACATTTTCGTGTTCTTTATTTAGTGTAGATGCAATGTTGCTCGGTTTGTCATATGGCAAGGGAGTTGATAAGGCACTATCATCCGTAAATAATATAAATTTAAACAGAGAAGATGATTTAACAATATCATTAATATAGATTAAAAATAACAGTAGGCCTAGCACGGAGCCTTGTGGGACCCCAGTTGTAATATTAAGGTGGGATGAGTCCTTTCTATTGACGGAGAAAAATTGCTTTCTTTCAGTTAAATATGATTTGAGCCAATTTTGACAGTTGCCTCTAATTCAGTACATAGCTAATTTTGACAGTAGAATATTATGGTTGACACAATGAAAAGCTTTTTTAAAATCGAGAAAAATTGAGAATGCAATGTGGCCCTTTTCAATGTTATCATATAAATATTGAAAGTGCTCAATTATCGCGTGAATTGTTGATTTCTGACGTCTAAAACCATATTGATGTTTATAAAACAGTGAATTAGATTCAAGAAATTTCTAAAGTTTATTAAATGCTATTTTTTCAAATATTTTACTGAACATTGTAAGATATGAAATAGGGCGGTAATTGGTGACGTTTGTGAGGTCTCCGGCCTTTGGTAACGGTGATACCCGAGCAACTTTTAATACACTTGGGAATATACCCTGCGTAAATGATTTATTAATTATTGAGGCTAAAATTGGAGCAACTATATCAGAGATGTATTTTAAAATTTTAGTGGAGATTAAATTAATACCTGATTTTTTATTTTTTAGTGAACTAAGGATTTTTTTTATATCATCTATGCTTACAGGACAAAAGAACAAGGAATTTGGTACATTAATCTAATTAAAATACGAAAGAAAAGATTTATCCACTATTTTGCAGGAGTCTGAGATTTTTTTACCTACGTTGACAAAAAGTTTTTTGAATTTATTCGCTTTTTCCTTTTGTCATCAACTGGTTTATATATATTGACGAGGGGCGGTCAATAAGTTTTGCAATTCGGATATAAGGAAACGAGATATGAGGAAAAGTGTTTTATTATTTTTAAATATAACTACCCTCGACTTCAATGCACTTGCGCCACTTGTCCCTGAAGCTTCGAATTCCCGACAACCAGAAATTTCCCGACTGCTGTTCAATCCACTCCTGGACGGCGAGCTGGACATCTTGATCGTCATCAAACCGGCGTCCACACAGTGCAGCCTTGAGCTGGCAGAATAAAAAGTAGTCGCTAGGGGCCAGATCTAGAGTGTAGGGGGGATGGTTGAGCTCCTCGAATCCGCACTCGCGCATGGCAGCTTGTGCAACTCTGGCCTTGTGGACTTTGACGACGTTGAAGTTGATCATGGGGTATGAGGTTTCTACGAAGATTTCTGGTCATGGCCAAATTGTCGTGGATGATGTTGCTAACCATTCCATGTGATATTCAAAGTCCTCGCTCGATTTCTTCGACCTTCACCCGTCGATTTTCGATGATCATCCTCTCCACACGGGCCACATTGTCCTCGTTGGTCACGTCTGACGGGCGTCCTCGACGGGGTCATCTTCAAGGGACTCACGACCATGGCGGAACTCCCTATTCCAGCGAGCAATGGTTGCATTGGAAAGGGCGGTGTTGGTGTATACTGCAACCATGCGTTCATTGATCTCTTTTGCATTCTTGCCTTCCTTGGTCAAAAGTTTGATCACTGCGCGGTGCTCAACCTTGTCCATTGTTGAAAAACTTGCGACTTACGATCTGCAATAAGCTACTGCTTTTAAAATAGACGAGGCAAGAGCGTGCGCCTGAAACAGGTCCCGACTTGTTATAACTTGTCCTAACACCCCCACAAACAGCCATCCCCCTTCCACTGTTTTACCCTACCGATTCGCAAAACTTACTGACTGCTCCTCGTGTATATATATATATATATATATATATATATATATATATATATATAGAGAGAGAGAGAGAGAGAGAGAGAGAGAGAGACTGGCCATTCCACGACATATGTATATTATTTACTGCTATCATGATAAAGAAATATTTGGCAAAAGAGTATCATTAATTAACGAAGTTTGATTATGAAGTCGTAAAGTACATTACAATTGATCATTCAGGGAAAAAGTTAATGACCTGATGGCTGTCAGAGATCATGGGGAGAGATAAAGAGGAAGATACGCGCCACCTCACTCTTCAATAGAAAGAGAGAGAGAGACAACAGACACCTAGGCGACCCTTTTTGTCTGCGCTAATGGAGGTGCGAAATTAGGAGACGCCGTAAGACGCCGCGATGACCGGAAATGCGACCATCACAGAAAGCTGCGACAAGTTGGAGAAGGTTCGCCAGGCGGGCTTAAGAACCTTCTTGCCCTCGCGCTAAAGGGCCGAGTCTATTCTTGTCTGCCGATGCGTGTGACCCTAGAAACATCCCCTTCGGACGTAGGGGGGAAACTACACTCGACCCCTATAAATCCTCCGGCACCAGAGTTGTAAGGCAGTATCACCGATTAGCCACCGCACTCCCTACCCCGTGAGTAACGCCGTTCTCCCTGCCCCTTCAGTTTCTGCTGTTCTCCGGCAGCATCTGCGGAGTATTCGCCGTCCTCCCTGCCCCGGTAGATTCCGCCGTCCTCCCTCCCCTGTCAGTATCCACCGAGTATTCGCGTCCCGTTGGACTCTGCACAATTCTCTCAGAATCCCACAAGCTCCCGGCATTCTCGGTAATTCAGATGAATCTACCTCGACCCGCTTCCCCGGCTCCTCGAAGGCAGCGCGTCAATCTCGATTCCGGTTATTCCTACCCACTTTAAAATTTTACAGGTTTTCCTCTTTCCATATAATTTGTTCCTACACACGCTCAAGTTGCTTATTCAAGCTAGAAGGGAACTTATATCGGCTATTAAATTGATCACTCGAGGGATTAATTAAAAGCGGCCAATTAAGGTTACATTCAATGTTTTTACAACGAGCCTCGAGCGCCTATTGGAAGAGAGTTGGTAAAGGTTTGGATTTCTTAGCCAATGTACCGGGTTTGATTCTTACTGCAGTCGGACTCAATGTTTTCATTACGAGCTCTCGATAGCTTAGTGGTTAAAATGGAATTTAACTTCGTATTTCTCCACCTAGTAACCTTTTCAATTTCTTGCAAAGCCGGATACTAAAACACTCGGCGCCCCTCGAGAACTAACGCCAAAACGCGTGTATACACAAATATATGGTTACCATAAATAAGTAGATTATGATGTACGTAATATATATCTTAATAAGCGGCGATTAAGCTTATCACAAGCAATTTAGTATTGTGGCTATGCTCCCGGTCACCATATTTATTGGTTATGAGAAACAGCAAATAAGAAAAGCATATTTGGGTTATAAGCTTAGGCCTATTATATGGCAATAAACACAATAAATAAAAATTCGTGTGCACTTGAAAAGAGCCTTAAAAATCGTCCCTAAAAGAGAAACTAGTTTGACAGAAAGAGTGAGTGTAAAAGAGGTAAGAGAAATAATTGTTTCGAGGGGTGGTTGAGTGCTCAGTTGGCTACCGTCACTTACTACATTTTGAAGAGGGCCTTTTCTAAGGCGTGGCCGATGAGGTATTATGACTCTAACCCTTGCTTAGGTAACTGCCAACTCCGGCTTTGTTCATCACAGGTTATCTGACAGTTATATTTTATAGCGTGGCCCCTGGAAAGCTGAAAAGCTCTTGTGTCCTGCAGTATCAAGGAGGATAACCATTGTGTTACACTAGTTATATCCTTCTGTTTTGTTTTATTAAATATTGGAGTTTTGTTGTTTATCTTAATTATTTATTCCTTCTTCCCTCAGTAAGTATAACCTAAAAAATAATTAATTTTCCCGCAATTGCATGAATTTCATTATCACTTCTAAGGACTTTATACGATTGACAAGGCCCATTTAATTAGCCGAGGCCATCGACCAATATAGGCCCAAAATTCAATAGAGAAGAAATCATTTGGGCGAAGGCTCGGTTATTAATGAAACTTAAATTAGTCTTAGGTGGTCATTAGAGGATACTAGATATAAGTGGAGAAAACTTCAAAATATATAGCTCCTAAAAAAGTACTAAGGCTTATAGTGGCATGGCAGTAAAAGAGAGGTATGTATTAATAAACAGAACAAGTTCATGATCCTCAAACGCCCTCGCATGGTTACAAGTTTAAAATGGATGCAAGAACGGGATTTCCTCATTCAAACAGTAAAAGGTAGGAAACTGAAGCTCTGAATAGAAAATTTTTTGATAAAGAGCAAGTAAGTTTCAATAGGTTAATTGATATGGAAGCAAATAATCAAATATAAAAATAGTAATAAATAATAAACATTAAAATAATAATATTAATACATTTGTGAAAATTTCGGCTTACTCTTCTTTTCCCAGAGATCCTAATTATAGCATATACGAACGATATGCATCCCTAATCGGATTAGTAAATGTTGGATAAGGGATGTATTGCCTTGAAACAAATATCATAAATATAATTGGAGAGGTAAAATATTATATAGGAATTAAGAATACTACTAAATCAAGTGTTAATGGTGAGGCGCTTATCTCGGTGACCATTCTTGCAAAAGAAGAGTGAAAAAAAGTAGGCAGTTGACAGAAATCAACTTGAAAACGGGAAAAAGGGTCAATCAAATAGTGAATGGTGAACAGTATATCAGGACTTTGAATTTCCACATCCAGAGGTAAAGCATTAATTGAAGGATATTTTAACGACTAGTGATAAAATAATTCAAGGAACGAAGAGATTAAAGTTTATTAAAAGAAAATAAAAGTGGAAGGGTTTTAAAAGTTGAAGAATTTGAAAAGGGGAAGGTATAAGTAGGGTAGGTATATTTTCATGCCATCCTTAAGAAAAAGTGAGAGACCGATGCAATTCATAAAATGTCAAAGGAAAAAATGATATAATAAAATGAAGTAGATAAAAAACTATACTTTCGGACCAGCATAATACATCTCTGATCTCCTTGATATCTCGTCCTCGAAATCAACAGATTAAATGTCAGTTAATGGATAAAAACGTTTAAGAGATCCACAGAAATTTATGAATACACTGAACTCTGTAGTCGGAAGTAGCAAATCTGATAAGAGTTCAATAATTACTAGATTTGAAGGCTGACCTTAATCGGTTGCTTGATGGATTTGTTCAGTTACATTTAAAATAGTGAATTATGTTCTGTAGCAGATTTTAAAAGAAATTAAAGAAGTTCATATGTTTCGTAGGAAGATGTTCCTTCATGAACCTTAGATGGCACCAAGCATTTAAACAGTTTACCAAGAAACGGAGTTGAAAGATTAGCTGTAGTTTTTCAGGTACATTGGGCCATGACTCTGCCCCACCTAAGGCTTCAAATCGATGAGAAAACATAGCTCTAACTGATACATGAAGTAATAGTGTATGCAAGGTTACATGTCCAGTTTAAGGGTGGGTTGTCCCAACTTTTGTGATGGCACCAACAATTCATAGAGGTATAAACTGTCCTGATCCGATACATGCTGCCCTCATCTTGAGACCTCTCCAGAAATGCCAGGAATATGGTGTTTCCAGAGGGCATTGCCATCATCACTCTCTTCCGGTGTTGCACCCTGTGCTAGAGTATCACTTGAAGAAGAAATTCTCTTCTCAGTGCTTCGGGAGTATTGGCACCCTCTTGAGCTTCCTGTGTCAGTTAGTTTTGCTTTAATTTTCACCTAACTTCGTCTCATTATCGATTCTATTCCACTGATGTTACATGGTTTGGCAACTTGTGAATATTGTTAATTGTGTTGATAAGGAATATTATTTATTCCTTATTATTTCAGGGTTATTTTTATATTGATATGAAGATAAATACTCTATGACCCTGCATTTATCTAAGTTCCTAAAATTTCCCATGTGTCTAAAACTTTGGCCACGGCTGTTTATTTGTTGTCACCTACCTAACTTAAATCATTTTGCTTCGGACAGAACACAATTTTAAGGATTTGTGCCACAGCAAGTCTCTTATGCTATAAATTACACCCCCTTGAGTTGAGTAGAATGATTATAATTACAACAGCGGTGGTGTAGTAGAAGTATAAAAAGGGAGGAATTTTTCAGGCATGTTAAAAACACTAGCTACAGCCAAGACAGAGGCTTGAAATCTGACTCCCTACAGCTTCAACCAGGGGTGAATAGATAAAGCCTTATCGAGGACGAGCGTTCAATTTGTTGAAAACCGACAAAAACGCTAAGAAAATCTCATAAATAAAGTCGAAATTAAGGGGTAAAATGAAAATATCGAGAAGGAATAAACCCATGTAGTCTCAATCGAGTTTGCGACTGCCAGGTCTACTGAGGCAGGGATGGTGTGCAGCTCCTCCACCGACTAGATCTATTTGTCTACGTACACAGAGAATCTCTTTGTAGTTGTGGGGGAAGGGTTCAACCCCTACTTAAAGTAGCACATATGAAGATATAAGGAGAGGGAAAATAGCAGATCAAATGTGTACAAACACATTTGGAGAAGATTGGAAAGTGATTTGTCATGTTGCTGGGGGCAATAGACTATTAAGCTTTGTGTATATGATTTTGTTATCAAAGGTTGTGTTGTATGTTGGCTAGAAAAGCATTATTGAGTAAAACAGAGAAGGAGTAAGGGAAGGTTTAAGGCTGCTATCACCAGGCATCTCGATGTAATGTGCTCAAGCAGTCCTAAGACTCGTCTCATCGGCACATTTGTACTCTTTGCTCTTCGGAAAATAATCGGGGCACCAAGGCACAGAACAAACACAAAAGGGTAGGCGAAGAAGAGCTGCATGCACATCAAAGCAGGAGAAGACCATCCTTGAATGAGAGTAAAGGAATTATTAATCCTATTGTAAAGAGGGACGTTTCACTGATGATTAAAGTGAAGAAAGCCATAGGGCTTTAAAAACTCAATCGGGTCAGAAATGATCTTAATGAGGAGCACAGGTCAATATTAGATGATAGAGAGGAAGATTTCGGTCATTGAAAAGGAAAAGAATTAGTGCGAGGTAAACAGACACCCCTGCAACAAAATGCGTTCATTTCGAGGGGGGGGGGGAGAAGAAGAGATCAAAGCGGGAGTGGTTAAGTAGAATATTCTTTGAAAAATTTACAATGCACCGCAAGCAAATATTTACCTACTAAATAACAAAACACATCAATTATTAGTCTTGGGGAAAGAGTAAAGGGAAGCTGAAAGAAAAGCGTAAGAATCAGAACAAAATATCTCCGGTCAACACACTTTTTGCTGACTAATAATTGGGGTTGTTTTTAATTAAGATTTCATTCTACAGTCTACTCCTATTTTACGTCTTACTGCATGTAATTACTCGGTAAGGATAGCTTCCTAAGTGTTATAGGTTTAAAGCATAACTTAAAATGCCAACAGAATTTGAAAAGATAAATGCATTATATGATGACATCACCTATTATTAAATACTTACAGGTTATTTTTATAATATAATGGAGAAAACATATGCAATCGTACACATACATGTACATTTATGGAAGAAATTTTCGCTTACCAGAGTGTCTATTTTGTTTGATTTCTACTCAATCTCATTAAATACTCCAACTGTAGTCTGTCATCATGTTTTTATTACATCGACCATGCTATCTTTCCTCCATAATATTGATGAAAATGCTCTCCGTGTTTATCACTCACGTTGCTAAGATTAGCAGGAGAATTCATTAAGATGGCTTTTGAGGAAATGAACCTTTATGCTCATGTTGCAGCTTAAACGATGAAAGTTATCAAGTAATGTTTCTATCAAATCCTTGTAGTTAGTAGCCCTTTTGTTTCTAACAAATCCTTTTACACCCGCTACAAATAAATCCTAGGCTCCTTATTCTCCCTGAGTCGTCGAACTCGCGATGTTTTGGTTTTCCATTAACTTTCTAATTTGTGGCTCATCAAAAAATCCAGCCTTTTATTTTATCATGAATTAAGCCAGGAAATATTGTACGTATGAATTTGAAAAAGTCATCCTCCACTTTAAGAGCTTTCACAAATTGTTTAATCAAGTCTAGTTTAATATGAAGGGTAAGGAAGATGATTTTTCTCGCTCAACGAGGGGTTGGTGTATACTATTCTTCTTCCCAGCAGTCAAACTTTCTCTAACTGGCCAGAGTTTCTGTTACCAATGTTTGTCCTTGGCTCGGTTGTCCCATAAACACAGGAAACACGGATATTTTGTATAGCTTCCTTGTTAGCTAAGTAAAAAGTTTACCATTTTCAGATCCCCACATATGATCCATTTATGTTTATCATATTTGAGTAAATCTAATACAAATCGAATGTGTTCATACTTCTCTTTTAAATGCACAGAGTAACCAATAGGAATCATACGAAACAAGTTCCCATTATGGAGTAACACACATTTAAGTCTCTTCTTTGAACTATCTATAAACAGTCTCCATTCACTTGGATCATACTCTGAAGCACCCATCGCGTATAACAGTCCTACCACAGTAAAGAAAATGTTCTTCAGTTTTAAAGAATGCTAAGAGATCTCTTTCCCTGTTCCGATTAAAATTTAAAATTTGTTTTCTCGTGCAAAAAATTCTTTTCTTTAAGTATAGAAGCTAACACTTATGCTAACTCTTTTGATAGCCCTAGGTCTCTAACTACATCATTCAGTTCTAATTGGCTAAAGTTTCCACATTCTTGGGTTGATGTATATACAAAGCCTGGATCAATTTCATGTTCATTGCTTACACAGATTCACGTATATCAATTGCATCGTCCAGTGAAGGAAGTTCTTTAAATACAGGTAATAGAATTTCATGTAAATGAGGCACTGGACGATTCGCTGAATCAAGATTTGGGTAACTTCTTTTATGTCGCGTTTTCTTGCTATACCAGAAGTATTTGTGAAACAAAAGTATCAATCGTATACATGGGTTTTGGCCCCAGTCACACCATAGGAATGGCAAATCCTAGTTGTTACATAATATAATCTTAAGGTAAGCCAATTATGCTCATTTCACATAGATACTAATGTTTCTTCTTTGAGTTGGTTCAGTAAAATAACCACATATATAGCAAAACGAGTCCGGGCAATTCAATCATTTCCTTCGTATTGAGGCAATAACTACTGAATGTTATTTCTCTAAAACAAATCTTAAAAAGCACAAAATTATATTATACACAATTGTTTTATATAGATAGATATGCATAAAGAGAAGTCTAAATTCATAGATAAAATAAAATAAGAAGAATACCAAACGCCTCCACTTCCATTCACTTGGTCGTAAGATAGCCTGCTACTATGAGTGGGACTAATATGGAACTAATGATGGTATCGAATATAGCATCAAATGAGTGTCAATACATATCGAGTTGAAGGTGATCAAAACTCGAGTTTATTTAAAAGAGCAAACTCACAATTTTGTTCCAATGTTCCAATTGCCATATATATAAATATATATATAAATATATATATATATATATATATATATATATATATATATATATATATATATAGAGAGAGAGAGAGAGAGAGAGAGAGAGAGAGAGAGAGAGAGAGAGAAAGAGAGCGAGAAAGAGAGCGAGAAAGAGAGAGAGAGAGGGATATTTGTAGGGGCATACTGCTTTAGCCAAATTAATTGAATTTGTGACAGAAATACTCTATTGCTTTCTCTCTACTTTGGCACATGTGGTTTACAACTTGACTAGTATAAAATCAATAAAACTTCGCACTTTTCCAGACTGGTTGATAGATATTAAGTCTTTGCACCAACACTTTAATACCAATAATAAGTAAGATCACTTTATTAATATTTTAATAGCATCAAACTGAATATTCAACCAGTTTTTGAATCTTGAATTCTACTCAAGGCACGATAATGAATTTGCAAAGTCTACACCCGTGTATAGTTGTATACCTTATTAATAACCATTTAGTAAAGAATAACTATAAAAGAGGATTATGGTAGAGCTAAATTCTCTTTTTTTCTATATCAAAACCAGTAGATGGAGTTAAATTACTTCACTGAATTGGTAGGTGGGGCCCACCATCATTGTCTTGAGCGTATCAATTCTTTTATGATACCCATCCCGATAATTCCCGCACTTCTATAAAGCTGCCCTTCCTTCATCAAGCAATTGCTCAAACATGTGTTCCTTATCAATTCTCTGTATAATAATTCATCTAAATTTATTAAAAACTTTCTTTTAGAACTCATCGAGTTTTTTCTCTCTCTATTTTTTTATACTCACTCCTCCTACCTCACTCAGAAACACATCCCAATCTTTCTCCAACTAACCCTTGCCATTCTTCCATTCTTACAGTTGGTTGCCTAATTGTGGCTTAATAAGCAAATTTTACTTATGATAAAATTACATCTGAGAAAGGACTTCTTCATCTCATGAGAAAAGTAGATAGAGGACACCACGACTTTTATTTCAGCTGTTAATACCATTTTTTGGTTATGCGTTTCGACGAATAACTCAAACTGAAGACAACGTGACTAAATTGTTTTAATGGCAGTGCCACATCTCGTCCTTTCTCAAATAGATTACCCCACGGAAAATTTAGAGACAGCTTTCTTCCATGCCCTTACATACACCCTACTGCAATAATCTACTTTTACCTACTCTGGGTGCCCCACTATTACATTATTTGATGAATTGGGCGAATTTCTAGACAGGTATTAGTAGCTATGGTGGACTATTTTGGAAAGCTTTTTGCACGAATTCACTTCCTAACAAAAAATCAACATCAGGAAATTTCATCACTTTTTAACAATATAAGCTAAAGGGAAAACTTTGTCAAGAAAGTAAATCTAATAACTGGAGACGGGGAATGTAAAGGTGCAAAGGTGTTGGATCAATAGGATGGACAAAATCAGATATTGGAACATTATTTCTATTTTCCACTAAATAATTTATTCTTATAATGGAAAATATGAAAATAGTACATAATCGATTTAATTACATTAATGCATATTTTGATTTCTTTCACATTGTTGCGTTGTGGTAGAAGGACGTAATGGACAAAATGCTTGTTGGGGAGGGGGCGTTCTTGATTCCTGCTATATACCAAAGTAATAATAATGATATAATGCGAAACTTTTATTTCTGAAGAATTAATTACATTAATTTATTTTATCATTTACATTTGCTGTGTTTGGGTGAGATAATATAATAATGAAATATGTGTATTTTGGTAAACATACACTTCTTTTTATTAAGTTACAGTATTTATTTACTCGTATATCCTCATATCGAAAACTAACTCATTAAATTGTGTTACTTGAAATGAAATTATATATCGACCTCAGCTCAAAGCTTCTGAAATATATATAAATTTGGAGAATAAAAATTAATAAATAAATCTCGGGAAAAATTAATTAAATTTTTTTATAGTTTAGTAAATTATCAAATGTATCCCAATTACACTGACGAGAATTAATTTTAAAACAATTAAGGCCTATTTTGGATAAAATTTTCGCTTTATTAATTGTAAAATGATGTTTACATATGGGATATGTTAGATGGAATCGACTGATTCCAATTATCAACTTCTTTCCTTCATTGCAAACTTATTTTGTCTTTAATCAACAATCATAACCATTAGTTGGGAAAGGGATGTCTAGGAAAAATTTCCCCTGGATGAAAAGAGCATCCGGCCGAAAAAAACTAAAGAGGAAAAACTCCCTCCCGGAAAAAGCCTTAAATATTACACATATATTATGAGATGAAATATTAAAATATCATTGGAAATATGTTTTATTATAATTATAGTTAACATATTCGTAAATTTATTATACAAATATATAAAATTCTAAAGAATAAGTTGCATGGTACAAAGAATTGTTAGAATAATGCTTTATACATATGTATATGAGTTACAAACTTGTAAAAAATAAATACAAATTACAAAATGTTCTATTTATAAAAAATAAAAAGTATAGTTGTAAGTTGCCAAATTTTATTTCAGTATTTTATGGCAAACTTATATACGAGTACAAGTTGCAAAACTTAGAACAATTATAAGGCAAGTTGTATATTACAAAATTTATTGAATAATTTTAGCATATACGATTTACAAACTTGTGAAAATTGAAAAGAAATAAACAAATATTCTCTAAACTACCTAATCAAATTATGTGTTAAAAATTATGAACTATTAAAAGACAAATTGTACGCCACTCCCCGTTAAAAAATCGAAAATAGAACGTTCTTCAAATGTATATCTTATTTTTCCGTTTTCTCTATATTGTCAAATATATTATAATCTAGGCATATACAATAGGTTCAATGCAATGTGAAGGGTACAAAATCATTCTGAGTGCCGGTTACAAGCCTAATATATTTCACATGATTCTCATTTGTGAAGACCTCATTATGAATCTATTCTGCTTCGCAATGCACTTTTTGATTATTAGTTAAATGGAGTAAAACTATACATTATCTCACATATATATCATATATAACACTATTATTTTACTTCTTTATTTTGCAAATAAGTTATGTATATATTATTCACTCAAGAAGTTATTCTTTTTTATAAACCTCGCTATATCTTTCCTTTTTCTTAGATTATTCATATTCGCTTACCAATTATAATCCTTTGTAGAATTCACATCACTCATTTGTGATGCTTCATTAGTAAATCTACTATGCCTTCTAATCTACTTTTGTCCTATCATTAACATGAGAGAAGGCTATAAATTATAATTTTATTTCAACAAATATATTATTCACACAAGAAGTTAACGGTATAATACCTCTTTAAGATTATTTGTATTTGTCTAATTATTCGCCTACCTCCCATAACAAAATAGGGTTCACCTGTTACTCAAATGTGAGGTTTTATCCCTGAACCTATTCTATCTTGCCTTGCAATGGGCGCTACAAAACTTGCTTGTACGTGCTAAACTGAGCCTGAGTATACTGATTCAACTTTAAAACAAAATACACACAGACTATGCGCACTTAAAAAGGAGTTAATTTATCCTTAATAATTAACACAATTGATACATTTTTAAATTGTTTCGGACTCATATTCTTTTCATATCACCGGACATTTACTGTTTACCTCTTTAAAGGTACCGAATTTTGGCAGGTAAATAGATTGTATCTGGAATACTATATTACGCTTGTTATTACTAAATATTTTTAAAAAAATGTACCGGAAGGTATGGCTTGAATTCGTCTTCATCCTGCTCCAGTGTTGCCAGCAGAGGTCTAGTGTGTAGAAGCGCGATGATCTTCTCTCTATCCTAATGGTCAGTTCGAGGAGGTCGACCTTGATGAAGCTCACCAGGCCTACTACTTCTTGGGGTCATAATAGGCTTGGGGTTAGCGAAACTTTCTTCTATAAACGTTCCTTGTTCGTAGTGCGATTCCAACGGTAATCTAGAACCCTATTGTTCTAAAAGCGAAAGGGTCATTACTTATGGGGTAAAGGTATCTTGTGGTGGCTCGACGGCGATGGTGGTCACGATATCCGTCCCTCATTTCCCTGTTTGTTAATGGTGCTAGGCGTCCATTTTCTATATTGCTACCTCTCGTCTTCGGCCGAAAGGGTCACTAGTTTGAATAGGTCTCAATGTTTTGGCAGACCCAAAGAGACACGTTAATCGTGGTGGTGAGTGGGTGATGACGTCTAGCATAGAATGACGTGACGACTATCGAAGGGTCTTACTCAAAAGGAATACTTTTGTCCTACTTTTGACTCCTCAGGTTTTTCAGGAAAATTCGTTTTGGTGATGGGTTACCGAAGGTGCCTCGCTAGTCGGGGAAAAAAAAGAAAATCTAAAGAAGACGGCTATAATAGGCTTTATTCCATTTTGAGTGGCCTACTAAACTGGGAGCAAGCTGAAACGTTTGAATTCTGCAGGATGTCTACGTGACGCTTCCATTTTAAATGCTATGTGATTAAGTCTAAATGGGCAGAAAGACTCAAGGGAGAGGGAAACAGATTCGCGATGCTAACTAATAGCTATTGACTTGACTAATTCTCATTTCCTTAGTATTTCTATCTAAGTCCTTTCTTCTATTTGCCCGCCTATATATATATATATATATATATATATATATATATATATATATATATAAGAGACCGGTCTTCTAGGGGCGTGACCATTCTTTACGTGACCCGGATGCGAGGTGCAGCCAACGATCAGAAAAACTCACTGGGTCCCTTTGGTGGAGATACAAGATTTATGTTTAATTATTCAAATTACATATTTTCACGTTTTGAGCCTATTCTTATCATAGAGTGAGATCGTTTGCTTTCGCAGTCCTTTTGGAATTATAACCGGTTAATGCATACATTGCCCTGTATCTGTTCTTTTTGTCCCGGCTTATCTGTCACTGAGACCTTTTTGACTGGCATCAATGTCTTAGTTTTCGTAGGTATGTGTCCACGTGATATTCTAGCGACTCTCTTGTCCCTTATATATGTATATATATATATATATATATATATATATATATATTATTTCATTCATTTTCTTTGTTTCCTTTTTATTACAAGCATAATATTTAATTATTTCATGTTAATACCTATTTAAAGCACTTAATAGATCCACGGAGCATCCATTTGTGGCAATTTCTCTCTGGGGCTACATTTCCTTATATTTTCGTTCCACAGGCCTACTTTTATTGCGATTTGAGTGCTACAACTTCACTGCTAATCTCATGGTAGTTAGGCGCATTGTGATCACTCCGCACAAAATTACATAACACTTTTAAGTGACTTCCACGCTGATATTTGTTTATGACGTTGGTTTTCTTTCGTTTGGTACCTGGTATTTCTGAATCAAGAACGTGGCTTAACCCTACGGGGTGAGAGAGATCTTACACACATGGCCACACATAACACTGCTACCTATCCTCTCTCGTAATTTCAGAACAACAACTCCTCTCATCATTACCAAGGAAAGTCTGCTGATTTGTTGGTTATATTCACATTCTTCTGACGCTTAAACAGTTCCTCTTTCCTCGAGAGATGAAAGCTCCCTCCCGATTGCTAGCTAGTATTTGAAGAACAACATTCCGGCGCCTCCCATCACAAAATAAACACCTGGATCGTCTCCTGTTGCATTGGAGTTCACCAGTTATTGTCTTTCTGATCTTTATATGGTTACATTATCAACTTAGGAGGGGGTTTTTCCTGGCTATTAATAAGGAAGGCGTTACCTACCTCACAACAGATCTTTGAATTCCACTTCTTCAACCAAGTTCTTATTTGCGGACAAAAAAATCTTTCTTACTCGATTATAATAGCACTTACACAAGGGAAATATTTCCTTCAAATAATGATGTACTACATTTTTCTGGCAGAATTAGTCTCTCGCTACTCCCATTTTAACCTTGGAGAAATAATTTCTCTAAACTTTTGCTGTCTCATTCGCCTAAGAATAACAAGTTTAGTATAGCCTACGAACCCATTACGAGCGCAAGGCCTAGGATTCTCAAAATATGGTTCAATTGTGGATGTCATACTGATTTTTTTCCAACCGTACCTTTAAATTTTCACGTTTGCTTTATTGTAACTGCCTAATCTAACGGCAGAGAAGAATACTTTTCCCATATACGCTACGAGACAGCTTTCAAACCAAGTTTTCGAAGAATCCATGAAAATTTTACAATTTGTTAGTTTTTATACCTAACGGAAATGAAAGAATCACACTTGAGTAATGGTGTAAAATTTTCCATTCTTTCCATCTAGAACTCAAACACTATTCGGCTTGTTTTTGAGGTGAATTTCAAATTGCAAACAAACTGGTTTAAATGAATTGGAGTAAAAATAATGAAGTGCAGAGGGAGAGAGAAAGAGAGAGAGAGAGAGAGAGAAATAGAGAGAGAGAGAGAGAGAGAAATAGAGAGAGAGAGTGAGAGAGGGATTTGCTTTAAAAGGGGGATCTTTTCACTCTTTATCTTAAACCTCGGAATTTGTCGCGTGCTTCGATACTTTATCTGCAGTTAGATGTGGTGGAGAAAATGGAATGAGTCCGTCCTCTCTTTGATTAAATTGCCTCATAGGAGGTGGCAAATGTTAAGAATTTATATGAGATTCGATTTAAAAATATCGTTTTATATTTGTAATGCAAATATAACAGTCTGATGAATGATTTGTGAATCCTGCCCAGCCATGGGTATATTAAGTGTAATGTGGCACTAACTCTTTATCTTGACTATCCAACGTTTTCCATGGGTAAAACCTCCTTTGGGAGGGCCTAAGTTCTTATCATAATACCTAAATTTTATCAAATATTTATTTAAATCAAGCTTATTGAACCTAAAGAGAGCGAATTTTTTGGCGCATGGATACTATTTTGTATCGTGTAACCAAAAAGTTGGTACAACTTTCGTTTCTCTTTTGTTGTTTGATAAAATGCACGAACTTTTCGATCATCTGATTAATTAGGATGGAAGGAGTGATGAAATAGAAAACCAGCACATACATAAATGTAATGAGACGCTTGTTCACCATTTCTGATGGGCACAGATACCTCCTGACGATTGTGTATTCCCTATAAAGTGGCTGAAATACTTTCTGATAAATGATATAACCAGGTAATCAACACCAAATGGTATCTTAAATAACTATATCAACCCATTTGATGCTCCAGGTAATATTATGTATATTAACACACTGTAAGTTAGTTCTGCCTTATTTACACAACACTTAAACTCATGGCCACTGAACAACATTTTTAAATGTCTCCTATCCGACCAACTACTCAATTATGCAAAATACACATGGCGTAATCAATTTTTACCTAATTGCTAAAAGCTACCCCATCATGCTGACGAACAACCTGTCCACTGTCCATTTGGCAGTTGCGCAACTCGCTATCAACGGACAGCGATTTATTCACATCTCTAATGGCGTTAGGCTTTAGTCTTTAGTAACTTTTTCATTACTTGAAATTGACTCTCTTCAAAAGCAATTTGTCCAGGACCTAAGGGATAGGATGAAATCACTCTAGCCTCTCATAACGATGCAATTGTCACCCCAGGCGAGCATGATTCCAAAGGCTTTTGAGAAATCCTCGAATTTTATCGTTTGAGACATGCTAGTAAGTGTCATGTACTCCATACCCTTGACAGGCCCTTGGAATGTTTGATGCAAAAGCAAAAGCACTTTCTTAAGGAACAAGAGTCTATTAGGCCCATTCACCAGAAACTTGTATTCTGAGATATTCCTACGCCATCACTTGGTGTCAAGAATGACAGCTTTTTGTCTCTCGCAGCTGAAAAGGACTGTAAAACGGAACGTGAGAACAAACACGACCAGGTACCTTGTTAAAACACCTAATGATCCACGAAAACAATATCTGAATGATACAAAATCATGACCTAAATTTTCTCCTTTTCTTAGCTATTATTTATCCTCCAGAGATGGTATCAATGCACCAAATAAGAGGAACCTCCTTTATTATTTTTGTACCCTTTTCATTGCTCAAATTTACATTTATTTTCACTGTATTTGCCATACAAAATGTGATATCTCGCTTGATTATAGTCTTCATATTCTATGAGATGAATTTGTTAATTAAAATGATTTTTCATGTCATATTTTATTAATCAGCAAATTTGTTAATTATCTTAATATGCATAGGGAGCAAAAGTGGTCAGATCTTATGATACACCACATTCATTAGAGGAATATTTTATGTAAATAATGGATTTTTCCTAAGATTCGTATTGCAATCATAGTTACCCTTTTTTCTATTAAATTGTCCCCTATATCATGCTGAATATTATCCTACTTTTCAATTTATTATCCCCTATTTAAAGAATGTATTATGTGAAAATACTCCCTATCAATTGCTGTATTCCACACGGCAACCGTTTCAAATTGCGTTGAATCGCTCGTATAAATATCAATGCATCTCTTGCTCCGAAATGTTATCTTCTGATAAATATTATATGAATCAAAGGCAAGTAAAATGTCATTAATGTCTGCGATTTAAATGAATCAATTGTAGTGAATTTTTTTATTATACTTTCCAATCTAATGCTTTAAATATTCAAAGACATATCATCTTCCGCCTTTCTAAGAGTTGGAAGTTGTATAGCGGAATTCTTCTTTCTCACGAGCTAATAATTTACTTTGCGTCTAATGGGTGACGACAATTGTCTCAGCTCCAAAACAATTTTGATGGCTCTCTTATCCTTCCACCACTTTAAACTCTCGTTTACAGATACCTTTATTAGATCTCAATCGGACTAACAACCCGAAAATAAAATCTCACTTACCAATCCAGGACACATCAGCGACCAAAAACTACGCAAACACACCAAAATTTATAAATACACCCGTGGTCGAGCATCTCAAAACCAAAACTCCACCCACAACAAGCTTAATTGGTTGCTTTTTTTCCATATAACGAGAACTGAGGTTGCTGGCGTCCACATTTCCATCTCACATAAAAAATAAGGGGCGGTGCAGCAATGTGCTGGATTAATTTGCAATTAAGTATAATGAAAGCTCTTTCTTTCTTTGTTTTTTAGAGGCAGTAGTAGCTGAAAGAAGATCCCAACAGCCAAGAATAAGTCTTTGTTCTATCTAATTTTATAATTACAGCCTTTAAATTGGATCAAAGGAATTTTTGCTATTATATTGTTTCATAATTCTTCCTTTGTTAATTGGAGAGGAAAAAGAGAACTGCCCTTAATTAAAAGAATAAATGCTGGAAATAACCATAGAAAAAAATACTAATTATTGTGATAGCTAAAAATAAGAGATAAAGTAGGGCGAAATTAGGCATTCCAAGTTACTAGGACCAAAGGGCTTGATTCAAAATCACCAGAGAGGAATCTATTCAAAAATGCATAAAAGACTTCCTTTTCTTGTATGCTTACATGTATACGTTTGCATCCCGAGTTTAACTACACGTATCAACATTGACAAATTGTGTGGTTTATATGTATTTCTTATGATAAAAATGCTTTCTAAATAGATGAAGAATTGCCTCACGCACTATTCGATAGCAATTCCTACCACACCCCGGATTACTTACACGTTCTGAATAAATGAGGAGTATTTCTGGCAGGAATCAGAAAAAACTATAGCAGTTATGATCATTACATTCTGTTACAATTACAATCATTATATACCGTACCAGTGAGTAGAATTGGGATTTAAACAAAGTAAAACCTTTGGAGCCCAAATCGCTCAAACTCTTTATAGCAATGTAGATTTTCAGGACTATTTAATTGTAAAAATGAAATAAGAAATCATGGAAGATGTTAAATTGACTTTTAATTTGATGGTGACGTATTATCACTTTATGCCCGTATGTGGCAAATTCGTCACATATAAATTAAAGACTTATAACTAGAAAGTTAACACCCGTGGAGGCTAGCAAACGAGCGTGACGAGTACGAAACATACTCTGTTTAGGTTCACAAAGAGCTTGAATCAGATTTGCACGTCATTTGCCATTAACTATTTACCACTTAATAGAAACGATAAATGTAATTGTTTTTTTCATTTTTTGTAAATCAATTCCAGGCATATGAGCTTATTTTTCTCTAAGCCAGAAGAATTATTATTAATTATAACAAAATTACCCTAAGCCAGTTTTTCATTTAGTATAATAAAGAATGAAAGAAGATGAAATAAATTAACGTTTAAAAGAAATACGTTGATAAAAACCAAACTCTTTCTGATCGATATAATAAAAGAATAAAAGTGTTGAATAGGAAATGGAAGTTTTAGTTTCCCCTTACTTCCGATGACCAGTAATAATCCCTAGTTAGAAGATCAGATTGAGGGGCCTTTCCTGATAGAAAGCGGAGTTCTAAGCAATATTGGACGGTGTCTTCATAATCAAAATTACATTAAGAATGCTAATGATTGCCACATGCGTAGCTTAAAGGTTATGGGATTCAATGTAAGCAGCGCGGGGTTTCTTCATTAGGACCATATTATTGCGAAAACTTCCCCCTATTTACAAAAAAGCAAATATGTAGTTCACTTAAAGAGAGGACAGACTATTGGGAATTGAACGACTATCCTAACATTTTAGAGCAGGAAATACAGCTATTAATTAAATCAAAGGAGTAGCGAAACTCGGCAGGAGAAATATGGGCATATTAGGGGTGAAAGAACTCTTGTGTCTATCTTTTAAATAAGTCATGAGCCTTCACAGAGTAAAAGCCAAACTAAAGTTTTCAAATTAAAATCTTTAATTCAATCGAGCACCCACCAATGTGCACTATGCAATGGGAAGCATAAAGTGTATGACTGTTTGAACTACCCAAAACCCGAACAAAAATATAAATATGCTAAGTTTCTTAGGTTCTCCATAAATCGTTTTCATTCAGGGCATAAAAATAAAAATCGCTTCTCAAAATATAACTCTCTAACATGCAATAGTCGTCATCATTCTGGCCTGTGTTTTTCTCATAGCTGTGTTTCTCTCATAATTCTAAAAGTATAAATAAAACAAAGGTTTTTAATTCCAATTTTAATGTGGGAGTAGCATTACCCGTTGCATAGATTGAAGTTGTTGGTTCCTCAGGGAACACAAAGGTAAAAGCACTTTTTGATCAAGATTCCCAGAAACATTTATAAGTACTGAATTGGTCAAAGTATTATGCTTGCACGTCATTCGTAGGATTAAATTACGGCTAATTGGTTTTTGGAGACAAGCGAGTACATAAATTATATGAAGAATTGTCCTTTAAAGTTAATCCAGACCCTAAACCTATTGTTATCAAAACACTTGTTGAACATTAAGTTAATCGTATCCATATGCCAGGATTAAAAATAAACAATGGATAGGCTTGCAGCGTTAAACCTAAAACTGGCTGATCCATCCACGAGTGAAACCGTTTATGGTATTTCTATCCAAATAGGGGTTGACTCCTACTTTAAGTTCATTAAGTGTATAAGTGAGAAAAATGGAATCACGTATCTCGAATCTACAGTTGGTGTCATGCCCTCGGTTGTCTTACCTTCGGTAAAACACTATTTCAAAGAATTTTATGTCCAATGGAGTAGCTGTACTTAAGGTAACACTGGATGAATAATATAGGTACTGTCGAAATATAGCCGGTATATATATATATATATATATATATATATATATATATATATAGATAGATATATGAATGGGATTTGATTAGCCGAGTGGTGTGGAATATGGCGAAAGGGCGTGTAGTTGACTTCTCCTCAGCACCGTTACTAGATGATGGAGTTAAGCTAATTAGGGAAGTGCGAAGGAAATGGTTCCCCTGAGTACCCAGCCAAATAAAAAAAAGCGAGTGCCGATTGGCCGTTAATTACTTAGCTTTGGCTGAAGTCTTTTCTGGGATTTTTAAAAGAAATTTACAAAAAAAATATTTAATAACACAATAAAAAGAGATAAATATTTACACAAATGAAATAAAACTGGAATATCCAAGAATGTGGGGTACTCGATACTCTGGCAAAAATAACCAAACTGGGATTGAGTAGTCAAAGGCTGCGCTGAGCCGAAATACAAATATATCTTTATGGAATGATCGGATTAAAAGAGATCCGCACGCGTCGAAGTTTTGCAGAAGTTAATGCTTAGGCAACGAAGGCAAGGCGCAATTCTAGCAGAAGAATTGCAGAAGGTTTAGATTTACCTAGGAATACCTTGACAAGGGAGTACTTGCACTGGTGAACGAGAACGACTGTTGCGGCGAAATCTCCAATTGACTGGGGCGGAGTTCCGACGGTTGAGTTTCTTGCCTTTGCACTCGTGTAGACAAAAACAGAGCCAAATCGAGAAGTGACGTGCCTCGTGCGTGATAGCAGGCCATTAATAAATTGGCCCGGCTGAGCCTGGTGTTGAATACCGGCGAACGATGGGGTGAATCGCCTCTAGCCACAAAGGAGATTCTACCAAGGTAAACCTTAAGCTAAGGGATGAACATCTTCCAGCGAGCAATTTGCGATAACAGATGTCCTTCTTTACTCTCGCATGTTTTAAGATGGTAGGCGGGAGGCAATATTGCCTCAAAGTTTGTGGGGAAACCTCCATGAGTAAACACAACTGCGTTTTGAAAGCTTCGACGTTTGATTCTTAGGCCCCTTCTCTCGTCTTTTGATCTTCTGTTTGAGAGCCACGTGGGTTTCTAGGCTCCACGTGGGGCTCCTTGACTCAATTGCTTCACATATAGTCCTTTCTGAAACATGACGCTTTTAACTTTGGGGAAAATGGGCATCAAAATATATGTTGGACTGGGAAATACGCGATCCAAATTTCGGGTTTTGAGGGTACAATCAATGCGGGAATACCTGATCTGTGTCACTACAGATTTACATACCTAAAGCGCATGAGTAATCCGAGTACTTAAGGAATTTAATTGAACCGCTACAATAAAAAAAAGAAAATTCGACATGCAAAGTTATTCTCGAATTGAGGTTCACTCGCCTCGGTTCATTAGTGACCACAATTATACAGGAAATGAAACAAGAAAAAAATGACAAATACAAGGTATAAAATAACATCGTAGAAATATATAAATAAATAAAGAGGATCGTACAACTCTTAATGCAGATATATATGTACAGAAGGTTACTATGGCGTCTTCTTCTTGCCGACATATAATAAACATACATAAATATATATACAAGGAATCAATCAGGACAAAAAAAAAAATAAAATGGCTCCTCTTTTACAATTAGATCGGGTTAGGGCCCAATGGGTTTCGGCTGAGGCTATCTGCTAGAGAATTTTCCGACACCTCTGTAAATAATCTTATACTGATACTCCTGTAAAAGTAAACTCCAATGCAGGATTCTTCCGTTGTTGCTCTTAACATTACGTAAATATGTGAAAGGGCTACCGGGTGGCTTTCACCATTGTTTTTATATTGAAATAAAACACAGCCTATGCCCGCGTTGCTCGCATTAGCCGGATTCTGAAAGGGTTTCTTAACCACCGATAAAACGAAGCAGATCCCAGGAAGTTCTTAACTCCTTCTTATTACTGAAGAGAAAGGCGTATCCACGATGGCTCCGACTTTGTATTATTGGTGGCCAAGTTGGCTATTTCCGCTTTATTTCCCCAAGTATTTGATGGTACCATATGTAAAACGGCATTTGCTGGGGATTATCGTGAGGCCGTCCTCACGTAGCGAACGCAACAGGGCTTGGACAGTGACCAGGCGCTGGTCCCAATCTCGAGTAGCGACGTAAATATTGTCGAGGTAGAACGTTACGTTCGACAAACCATCCAAAATCCTCCACATCATAAGGTTGTAGTTACTACAAGCCGTAACCAGGCCAAAGGGGAACCAGCGGGAGTACATCAATCCTTTATTCGGTGGGCCGTATATTTCCTCAAATTTTCTTCCAGGAGAATTTGGTAATAGGCGTATAGAGGTATAATTCTGTAAAAAATTTGGCCTCTACAAAAATGTGGAAATTATGATAGAATAAAGGTATACGTTCGGGGTCAAATACCGTCATAAGGTTGTGCTTACGAAAGTCAACGCACATACGATATGAACCGTCTGATTTTTTTTACAATTACTATGGGGGAACAATAGTTACAATTGGAGGGCTTGATAATATTTAAACTAAGCAAATTATTTACTTGTGTAGGTATTAAATGCTTGCCTTAAGTGAATAAGGAGTGGGTACCGCTTGGAGCGGACTGATTCATGGGTGTTTAGAGCGATGAACCGACTGAGCAGGACTCTTCTCATCCGGGGTCAGCCGTGCGTCAATACCTAGGGAAGGTGGTGGTAACTCGGCGGCGCTGGGCAAAGTGCGCAGCAGATAATATTTGTCCTGCTCCACAAAAATGCCATGTGGAGCAGACATGTGGAGCCAACACTTCTTCGAGGACCATGATGTTATTAACACAGGCTCGGTGATGGTACTTCTTCAGCATATTAACGTGGAAAAGTTTTTCCCTTGAGGGGGATTTAATAAATTAGTCAACAGGGCCACGGCTCTCAAGAACCGGAAAGAGGCCGTTCCATTAACTGTGAGGTTTGTTATTCTCGGTTAGGAGTAACAACAACACTTCGGCACCGGGCTTCAAACTTCGTTCCTTCGACTTGACGTTGAAGTACGTATTGTACTTCTCAAGATTGAGGTCTGCGTTTTGGTACGCTATCTCAGTGCACTTCTCTAATCTTCGGTGCGGATCCATTAGATACGAATAAGAAGATTGTATCTCGTTGTCTAGTTCACGGTTAAATAACAGTTCCTTTAAAATGCCCATTGGACCACGAACATTTCTCCCGTACAACAACTCAAAAGGGGCAAATCCCAGGGAAGAGTGGGGGGTTTACATGTAGGCAAATGATGCCACTGGCAAGTATTGATGCCACACTCGAGTTCGCTCAGCGCACAGACCCTAAAGATGGACTTCACCGATTCATTTAACCTCTCACAGATCACGCTTGCAGCAAGGTAGAACCAAGTGGTAAAAAGGGGTTCTAAAATCAACAAATTTAAATCTATTTCATTAGCTCGGAGGTAAACAGACGGCCTGAACGGATAACACCTTCGATTTCCAACTCGAGATAAGATGGAAATGAGGGCTTCCCAGCATATGACGCTGTCTATCCTTTTTAATGAAACGGCTCCGGGAAAGCGGGGAGCAAAATCTACGAGGGTGAGCACGTAACTATGCTCTTCGCTGGATGGAGGGTGCATGGGGCCAATGGGGTCGATGACCACACGGGAGAAGGGCTCAGAAATGATGGGAATTTTCTGAAGAGGAAGGGGTTTAATGAGTCCTTTTGACGTCGTCTTATAGCAATTGTCGCCCAATTTGCAGTAATTCAAGATGTCCTCTACATCACCAGGCCAAAATAAATACCTAAAAATTCTTTGCGCTCTTTTGTTGTGGTTAAAACGGCCAGAAAATAAACTGTCGAGGGCCTTTTTTAGAATTAGCGGGATGTGGGAACGGGGAACGCATAATTCGTGAGCCTCGGTGCTATTTCCTTCCGAGCAAGCTCGGTACAACAGGCCTTTCTTCTCAAAGTAAGAAATGATTATGAGGACGCGGAAGGATTCTTGCTCGTTGCTTCGAGCTTTTTACCACTACAAAGGAGTGGAGTACACTCCTTCTGTTTCTAAACGAATCCTTCGCCCATAACGCCGCAGAATTTGGAGTCGAAGGTGGCTTCAAGGGAAGAGGGCTTATCCGTTTCATTTCTTGATTGGGCTTGAGTGACGACGAGTTGAGCCATCGGGATGGAAGAAACCTGGGGGCACTGTCCTACTAGCACGGAACACAATTTAATAAGGGCTGGCATCACTTCAGCTCAGCTGGAGAAATATTGACATTCCAGATCGCAATTTACTATGGGGAAGAGGTTTGCGCGCCACGGGAAGTCATGGACTATCGTAAATTTTTCGTGATTCGGGACTACTGGGGGAAGCAGCTGGCGGGAACCACCATACAGGTGCATCCTGTATATTGGACGAGGGTGGAGACTCGGGAGCCATTTACTATTACGGTCTTGAATTCCAGAATTCGATGAGAGTTCTTATCAAATAGGAAATTGACGTGATGTCCGCAGGAATTGGAAGCAGAGAGAGAAGCGGGGGAATCAACTTGCGACAATGATGGAGCGGTGGTTGCCCTCACTTGATGTACCTGGTTGACAGAAGTACTACAGTGTTGGGAGTTCTGTGGGCAGTTCGGTCGTAAATGGCCATCTACGCTGCATCTGAAACATATAATGGATGTGCCTCCTGGAGAAGGATGACGCAGGGGATTTGATGCAAATGGTTTAATATCGGGGGGTTCTGACGGGCAGAAATTTCTGGGTTTTGAGGGTCCAGTCACCTTAATCGCTTATTGGGGTTACGTGGAGGAAATCTTGGGTTGTTACTTTTTGCCTTCGGGTATTAATTATGGCCTCTTCGAAACATTTTTTGAAGGTGTAGCATCTACGATCCTTCACAAATCAAAGAATTTCTGAAGGGAACGAAGCTAAGAAATGTTCCTTCAGGACAAACTCGTCTATGGAGTCGTGGTCTTTAGGGTGTGTCGATTTTGGGAGTGATTTCACTAAAATGAAAATCGAGTAATTATGCAGCATTTTTTTTTTAATTCCTTTAGTCAAACAAGATCATATTATAACGAAAAGGTTCGGCAAAATAACTCTTACCTACATAATAATGGCCTCTTAATTTATATGTATTAATAAAATAATAAGAAAATTAGTTCACCCCCAAAATATTACCGTCTATAATTTCAAAGGGTTTTAAGGTTTGATGAATTATTTAAACAAAGCTAAGGCTATGAGATATTTTTTGTGCTTTTGTTTCGTGTCATTAGTTGGCGGCTTTGGTATTTGGGCTTTTATATAACCCTCGCGTCTCTCATGACTGCACACATGGCCTGCAGCTTCCGTGACGATTTTGATGCATCTTTCCACACTTTAACTGTGCGAAGTCATTTGAACACCTGAATGGGAACATCTTTAAAGCTTATCATATCCTTGTTTGTTAGTTTTGTTGTCAAAGGTGGCTCTAAGACCATACAATTTAATTCAGTTAACTCTGAAATATTTGTTGCATCGACATTTATTGTGGGCACCTTTCTCGTTTGGAAAGGGCTGTAACCTAATGCGTCGTCGCCCTTGTTTCCTCTGATCTCTAAGATGATTTAAACGGCGCTTGCTCGCATTTCTGAGCATTCACTGCAAATAAGAGCTTGAAATATTGCTTCAGAGTGAAAATACCAAGCTGACCGTTTTGCCACAGGAATCATGATGTCTGTGACTGTCTTTCGTTGTGTTCTTATTTGTTATATTTGAAAGAGCAGATGGTTGGGACAATAAACCCACATGGAAATTAATTTAATGTTGAACCAAATGGGTATATAAACTCCAATAATAAACTCAATAATTAACTTGAGCTTATTCAGCACTTTTACTTTCAATCCGTGTTTGGATATCCAAATTTTGCAGAAATGAAGTGCTTTTTCCAACCAACGATTGTAACTGACGGGTCCAATCTCCAAAAGGGCCAATGACTATGGTATTTCTCCTGATCTTGTCGCTTGACCAATACGGTACGCGTAGGACTCCTTAGTGCTGATATATTAAACGATTTCGTCGAGCACCACAGGAACTGGATGCCAACAATCAACCTTTGGAAAATTCTTACTAATTTCAAGCTGAGTTGCTCCATCAAGCATGTTGCCGTATATGACCTGACCACTTATTGTTTCTCTTTGTGAGGCTATCAACTTCCTGAATGAGATGACCTAGGGGTAGCTTGCCAGTATGCAGATCACATACAATCCAAACAAGTCTTCTTCCAAGTTCTTTCTCCAAATTCCAAATGTATCATCACACCTTTGAATCCTGTATTGACTGCCATTGAATCACCAGCAATAGCCTGTAGCGAATTATCAAGTCTTCGACCTTGAGGCCAGAGCAATATATGATCAGCAATGATTTCTGCATGTTTTTTCCTGTCAACCTCAGGTTCTGGCACGAAGTGAAATAGAAATAAGCCAATAGGCTCAGAGCAACAGGAATAGGGTTCCTTCTTATTGAGACTAAGAAACTTCCTATGAGCTCCTTCTACTTCTAGCATAACCTTTGTTTCGTCTATTCTTCCATCGAACAACAAGCATGAGAGCCCTCCTTCTTTCAGTCCTTTCTCTTGCCGATCATATATTTGCTTTATGTTTATTTCTTTTTTGCCCGTCTAAGTCTATAGCAGTCGATCACCAACGATGCATCCTCTTGGCTGATAAACCCTGCATCGATCCAAGCAGCCGTAGCAACTTCCGAAGCTTGCCGAAGTCCAGTATGATGGCAAATACTAGCTAAGGCAATGTTTAAAATATCCTTTGTGTTATACTTAATTCTTTTTGGTGAAGGTTCAGAGAGATCCTCATAACTAACTATCACCCGATGTTGCGTCTTGTGCTCCAGAAGAACTATCATCAAACTGGTCTATTTCTTCGCGAAGTTCTCCTCGCTGAGTGATTTCATCCATTTTAGTTATATTTTCTGTTCCCTTCCTCCGATATATTTTACTCTTTTAGCTCCAACAGTCGGATTTTTTGTTTCTGCAAAGTCAATTGAACTAATCTGCCTGCTAGCTTTACCTGCTTTCTTCCTCCTCTGAGCATTTCCGAAGGCTAACTCTAGAATAGGAATCTTTTCCTGATGAGGACAGATACAGTCAATGTGGGGAAGGTTTCCCTTTTTTATCTGTGGTACAACAACTATATTTTGAACACATTTGTATTGTGCACTTGCAGATTAGGATGTCAAAAAGAGTGTCAAGTGTTCGAAGGAATTCGTTTTTCTTTGCCAAATTTCCTTTTCCAAGTAATGTATTAATCGCTTTGTTACACAATATAGTAAGTTTCAGTTTAATGCTGCAATGGTGATTAATCGTAGGTGATTTTAAAAGGGCATTAGCTTTTTTCATTGATGCAGAAGCGGATCTATCATGCCATTTAAGAGTTATTTGTCAATATAGTTTTTTCTGTCAATCTTAACATGTCTCACAAGGTTGGAATTTCTGATACAGGAAGTCCCTGCCCGTTACCAACTAAAAGACTTAAATATGATGATTGACTTCTTGTCTTCAATTTTGGCATTGTTTCACCATCTGAAAATAAGGTTAAACATAGGTAATTTAGTAAACCATTCTTAGTTTTTACTTTTAGGTCAGAGATGCAAAATTAGTGTAATTAAAATTGTACTTTCGAATAATTTCAAGAAATAATACCAGCTTTCATTATATGATATTTATAAGATATTTACTATAATTGAGAAGAGTTATCTGCTAGTTAAAGGGGCTACAAGTGAAGGGGAGTGAACATTACCATCTTGCATGAAAACTGGAAGCAGACTGAGTTGTCACTCGAGTGGCGCGCAGGTCGTACTGACACCGTGCATACAAGTTGCACTAATTTAAGGTCCGATTGACCACTTTATGCGTACATTTCGGTAATGCTACCCCTTGTTCTGTATTGAGGATATTTTTTCTTTAAGCATTAATGTTGCCCTCGCTTCTCAGTGTGTCGGGAAATATATCTTTCGACATACAGAATATAATATAATATAAATTCATGTATTTAGTAATAAACCTTGCTATATATTAGGGGTATATTTTACCACTCTGTTAATTACTGATTATAATTGTCTTCTTTTCATTTGTAACGGTTGGCTAATCGTATCTTTGTGTATCTAGGAAGAAAATTCTGCCTAGATTGTCACTTGTTAGCTTGCATTCAACCGTGTGGTTCACGATAATATCGCTCTCGCCGTAAAGGCTCTGTGCTTCCTTTCGAAATGATTCCATTGGCATATTCCTTAGTCATTAATTGTTGCCTTGCCATTCCTTTGACACCCAATTAATTGCCAGTTTGACAAGTAATGACAGTGTATATATACCGAAGCTCTTTCGGCTGTAAGTATTGTATATGAGTAAATTTAATAGTAGTGATTACAATCTTTAATTTCTAATTCCTCAACGCTGCTATCAATAGCTTTAGAACACTAATCAGTTTGCTTGGTGTGTAAAATAAGGTGTCTAGTTATAATAAGACAACTTTATTTACATCGATCACTTTCCTGCCCTACCCCACCCGTTTCTTATACTTCACTGAAGGCAGATTTCTTTTATTGTAATCTCAGCGCCGATGCCCACGTTGCAGAGAATAAAGAATCTGCGACCAAAAGGCAGTCAAGAGGGAAAAATAAGAGTCTGATTCTAATAAACAACATGAGAGTTTGGACCTTATCACCCGATTGCTTATTGCGGTGGAAGATACGCTGAGATCGACCTTGGTTTAAAAACAGTGCAATTTTTAAAATCTTAAAATGATCCCATTAGCAGAAATAAAACTTCTTTGTCAGTTTTATTACTCTAGACGACCATGTTTCTTCATATTTAATATAATTTCGTAGCTATGTCTAAAAACTGAAGAAAATTGCTTCAACTTACTTCAAACATTAGGTTTGTGTCCAATTCCATTTAAAAGCTTACCAATTTTCAATCAAATAATTATGGTATATTTATATAAAATAGAACAAAGTGAATTTAGAATATAATAGTAATTGTAATTTTTATATATTGCCAACCAGTTTCAAGTATTCGCCCACACACGTCTTCGGTAATATTGCGATTATACTCTGCTTGTTAACTGGGTTTCTACAGCCAGACCCCAAAGTTTTGAGACTACTATATTTTTTAACATAAGAAATTTAATATAAATAATCAAATGTTGCATTTTGTTATAGTATGTTTGTATCATAATTTAAAGGTGAAATATAAAAATATTCAGACGCCAACCCAATTTATTAAGAAATACACTTACTTGATACGCGCAGTCAATATTTACAATGATTTTTTTCGTTCTTTATGACTCCTTCAATTCGTTTTGTCATCCTGTAGACAAAATATGGGATGATAGTTTAACTGAAATTGCTCCTTTTTTGTTCAATAAGGTACCGTCAACTGTTTATCAAACCACAATTTAATTATCACCCACAAATTCTCTATTGAGTTTGAATCTGGATAACTCCTGGGCCAAGGTCCTAAAGGCAGATGGTATTTTAATTTACGAATTTGTTTTTTCCTTCGCTTTGTGACAAAGTTCTCCATTATTCTAAAAATACATATAGTTATCATCACCTTATTCCTCCTAACGTGAGAAAGCACGTTCTGGAACAATTTTGAGTCATGACAGTGTTTATGAGCAAAATTGTTTGTACTGCAGTCCCCATAGCTGAGAAGAAGCCTTAAACAAGGAGAAATTAAGAATGCTTAACTGTGGGCACGAGGTATGGCTCATGAAAACGCGCTTATTTAGAAAATAATATTACGAAATAAATTAAAATTCAATAATATCATTCATTTAATCCATATTTTCTATAATTTTCCCCTTGTAATTATATAGCAAAGCCCCAAAGGATAAAGCTCACCTCTTACAACAGTGGTCCTAAACCCAGGGTCGCCGGATGGTTACAAAACCTAAATAATAAATAAATTAAAAAGATAGGGAGAGAAATGTTAGCAGTAAAATAATTTAAACATAATTATTAACATCAAAATTGTAGAATATATATCGTCATTCAGACTGAGACAATAAAAATAGTTGCGTCTAATAAGGGTAGAACAAAGAGAGGACTAAGAGTATGATCAGGTCCAATACTTGTACTGTACGTCGAGGCTGCTGGAGCTTGACTCGATCTGTTTCTTCAGAATCTTCAGTTTCGTCTTAGCTGTGTTCGTACGAAAACGTGCCTATCACGTAAGATTTATTTGAATTTTATTTTTTTATTTACTGCACTGATCAAGCTAATTCAGGAGTAGAATACTTAATAGTCTAATATCAAGAAAACAGCAAAAGCTTGAGAATTTTACCTCATTGAAAAAACTTGCTAAAGATAAGGTTATTATTATAACTGGCGTGATAAGGTTGGCAATTTATGCCTGTGTATTTTACGTCTGAAGTAATTGAAATTGAGTATGTAGGTGAGTGTTTATGTCACTCTAGGAATAAGTAATTTATAACAGTGTATAGGGCATATATATATATATATATATATATATATATATATATATATATATATATATATATATATATATAAATATGCTAAATAACACCCACAAGGAGAATGGAAAAACGTTCCGAACGCTTTCGTCTTTATTCTAAAGGATAGGGGAGTTAATACGGCTACCTGCATCAAAACCCTAACTAGGGGGTACAAATTCTTCAAACACTTTAATTTGTGATTTACTATAATTAGATATAATAGGATCTAGGCTAAACAATCCAGTGCTAATATTAAAATTTGGGAAAGTATTAATAGAGATACACTCCAAAATATTTCTTGAAATGTAGTTTGTACATTTAATAATAGGTTTAGAACTATTCCAATTAATAGTATGATCCTGACTATAGATATGTAAAAATAATGCAGATTGTTGACAAAGATTACGTACATTAGTTTGGTGCTGTTTAACTCTAACTTTCAATTCTTTACCTGTCTGTCCTTAATAGCAATTTTCATAATTATTGCAACTAATAGAATATACATTGCCTGGTTTAGGGGGTGAATTTTTTATGAAAAGGCGATGGATAGTGTTTTTATATTTAAAATAACATTAATGTTCAAAGGTTTTAGTAAACGATGTAATTTAATGAAAATTTGGTTAAAAGATGGCTCAGCGCGCAAAAAACTATTGGCGTATAAACCTAATTTGCTGAAATGTGGTTTCACACATCTAAGAAATAATAGATCAGATAATGTCCGCCCTCAGTTTGTTGAGTATCTGCAAGTCCTTACCAATGAATCAATGAAAGAAAACAAACTGAAACGTCACTCTTGTTCAGTTCATCCACACTTTATTGAAAAGTAACAAATTTACTGGAAGGGTAAAACGCTGTCGGATTGATGCTCTTTCAGGTTCAGCTTATTTTTTGGAGAAATCTTCCAGGGATTCTTTGAAGTAGCATGATATATTGCTCTTTTCGAAAAGTCTTTCACCATTGAATAGAGCTGGTGAAACCAGTAGCAGTCGGTATGTTGCAAAATACTTGTGGAGCAGATGTATCTAAGAAAATTGAGTCTGTACCACTTTCTAACCACATCATCAAATATCGAATTGATTTCATGTCATTAGATTTTTTTTGTATCAATTAATCAAGTGCAGAAGCTACGTTTTGAAAGTCTCTCGTACTCTGAATTCTGCGCTCAACTGAAGGATAAGCCTATTTTGATTCATGAGGCTGAAAAAGCTCTCATTCAATTTCCCACCAATACATCTGTGAACATCGATTTTCATTTCTTCTAAAGATCAAGACTATAGCAAGAAGCCATCCTGATCCTTAGCATGATCCTTGCTATTCTTTTTTATTTAACACCGAGCCAAATCTGGAGAAACTTGTTCATAATATGAAGGAAAATCACGGTAGTCACTAAAATACTTTTCTTTCAATTTTTCAATAAAGTCTAGTTAAAGAGCCAGAAGAAGATACAGCCCAAAATTTATTTTCTTTGCTTACAATTATATGAAAATGTGCCGTAAATAGCCTTTAATCAACACAAAATGGTCAGAAGGACTCATTCATGAAACAGTATTATATTTGGTAGTCAAAAGTTTAGTTATCTATGCTTGAGTATGTTTCAGTATCTTCACTCAATATTATATTATATTTATTAATTAGTAATATATTAAATAACAGTAAATATTATTCAATTGGATAAAACTAAAATTATACTGAAATAATACTTCATTGCTGACATTGGCCAAGCCAAAATCAATTTCTGTTCAGGGTCACGAAGAAAAAGGTTTGGGAACCACTGTCTTACAGGAACTTGACCAGAGCGTGAGTAGGACCTAGTGAAGAAATGCACTGTTTTTTTTTTATTATTTTGGAAATCCTGAAGTTTTAATAAACATGGCATAATTAAAATATTATAATAATTATTTCTATCACGTCAATATTGAAAATGAATGAAAATATATAAAAACTATATTGATAATATAGATAGGTTTCGTTTGGTCTAAGAATGAATTTACGACAATATGTGATCCTTTAATAGAAGCAAATAAAAATTTTAATCTGGTCGAAGTAAAACTATTTCGATTCCATTTAACTACAAACATAGAGTTTTTTGAAAGGATTAAAATCATTAATATCCAAAATTTGGGGACCAACTAAAAACATTAGCGTTAAGAGGGTTAGGCTAAAGTAAAAGAATTAGTACTCATAATCTTATGGTAGAAGTAAAAACATTAATCACTAGTGTTATACTAGACATGCCTTAGTACAACTTGTAAATCTCTCAGTGAATTTAATTACTTAAAATATAGTTTGTGAGGTATTTGTTTTCATTAAATACTCGAAACTGATATGGTATTGCCGAAGGTAGTATTTTCAATGCCTATAAACGCTATTTTTCATAATATGATTGGCATTTCAATTTTGTGATATTTGACAAGAAGTCGGATTTAAATTTATTTAAGGACTTTTCCTTTTACTCCTATATATATATATATATGTATATTTATTTATATGAAAATTCACCCACATGAAAATGAAAAGATGAATTCAAGCACTTTCAAACTATATTTGCGAGTTCCTTGAAAATTAACTTGCAAATATAGTTCGAAAGTGCTTGGATTCATCTTTTCATTTTCATGTGGGTAAATTTTCATATTATTGCTTTCCTCATGTGAGTTTTTTCATTATATATATATTTATAGAGAGGGGGAGAATAAGAGCAACCACAAGTGGTCCAAGGTTCTTTATTAGTAACGTTTCGCTCCTTTGGAGCTTCTTCAGATTAAAAGAGAAACTACGACAAGAAATGAACGCGACCACAACATTTTATACTCATGGGACTGAACTTAACTCTGACCATAGTCCGACCTCCTCTCTCATTCGTCTTGTTAAGCTGAGCAAGATCTATAGGAGTGAAACTTCAGTAATATATATATATATATATATATATATATATATTTACCCCCAAAATTAATACGTTAAATTCAATTATTAACCACAAATTATGGGTGAAAACAAGCAACTTTCGACATCTTCCGACATCTTTCACGACGCTTATGCGAGGACTCAATGGATTTTGTTGAGTTCTCTGCTCATTCAGACATCCACAATCATCGGCCGCTGCAGGATGAAAATCAATTTTGATTCCAAAGAAATCAAAAGACCACTCTATTTCTTACTATATTATGGTAAACATAAAGGCAGCGAAGATATCGATGTTTAAGCCAATTTGCTTTAATTATATTTTAGTTTTTAGTTTTTTTCATAATGGAATTTTCGATTTTTGTGCTTCTGGAATCTTTGTCTTGAGTCCTCTTGCTGATATCAAGATCTGCTGATTTCTGTTTCCTTTACACAAATAACGAAAAAGGCGTTCAAATAGAGAGTCCGAGAGGATGTTTAATTCTGTGGACTCGAAATAGTGAGTTATAGGAGCGGGATGAGGCGTCATCTCACGAATCGCAGCCTTGGATAAGGATTTGGAGGAACCACCGCTTAAGAGGGTCAGGAGTCACACTTTCAGTTTTATGCGGAGGGGCTGACGAGGACATCAGCTTCAATAAAGACAGGAAACGACGGAACCTCACATTCTACAACGTTGAACTTACCGTAGACAGCGGAATGGGGGTAAGTGTAGGAAGATTGCGCGTCATCCCACCAATATTGGGGTAAGCATTCTAGACTTTTGGCATCTCTTAGTCTTTACCTTTCTATGTTTACTTCACCTAACTTTACATTGATAATGATTATCTTCAAGCACTTTAAAACCTAATGTTTCGGTAAAAAACAGGTATTTTAATAAATATTAAATTTAAATCGTTTCTTTGTGAGTAAATTCACCTGTGACAACGTTCATTAAGTTTTTTTTATGGCATTTCTGTAAAAATAAACATCCCCAGATTCAATTATTTTTAATTATCGGTCCGAATTTTTGAAAGGTAGTTAAATAAGATATATCTGATTACTTATAAAGTAATTGGATTTGAGTTCAGTCTATAGTGGATTTCGGTCAGGTAATTATTGTATGTCAAATTTATTAGAAATTTTCTCTTATGTCTCAAAGCAAACGAATGAAGAAGATGGGCAGATTGGGTAGATAATGGGAAGAAGAAGTTTAACTTATTGGAAAATATCACAATGGAAATATGTGATCCGTGGGTTGCCTCAGGCATGTCCTTTAGGCCCAGTACTAACCTTGGTTTATATTGATGACTGTAGAATAGGTTTTAATATAAAATGTCATATGAGCTGATGCTACTAAGCTAGATGTTGGCGTGTTGGCAGAGAATAGAATTTTCACCTTCATAATGAAATAAATTACTAGTTGCATGGGCACACCAGGAAGAATAGATTTAACTCTACAAAAGGTCAAGTCATTTCTTTAGTTATGAATAATATATTAACATGTTAAAAAATGTAAATATTGCTGGTTAAATTTACTTTAAGATTAAAGAAAGATGAATTGTTTAAATTATTGCAGATAGATTTCCAAACAATTTAGCACAATGCTCACACATTAAGACTTACACAATGTGTTCCAAATCATAAAAGAAACAACAAAGAAAAAACATAAAAAATGTGTAGATGTCACTAATACAACCTCTGATATAGTATGCCATGATCTGTGTGATCGAGAAAGCTGTCTTGGAATCGTTTGATTTCATGAAAGGAAAGAAACTGTTAAATGGAGTGGAAGGAGGTTTAGTGTACCATATAACAAAATATAAACTACACTCCAGGGGTGTCGCCCCCTCGTGAAGGGCAGGCCGCGGAGAATAAATGCTCTCATTACGGCCAAGCGTCTCTCCACACTCTACTCAGTTTCCTGCAGAGATCTCGTATCAGTTTTGTGGTCATTTTCGCAGCGATTCATCTGCTTATATGATAGTAAAACCACGGTATAAGAGCATAGGGTTTCACTATCATATACCATAACTCGCAATTGAGTTATTTCGCTTATATATGCTTATATGTTGTTGTTACATGTTTTGGCATTTTTAAATTTAATTTATTTTTGTTAATCGTTTTGGGCATATATAACTAATTGCTAATAAACCCTCCTTATTTCACTGTTATATTAATATTCCTATGCAAACAAAAAGTTTCCGTCCTTGCAATTGGCCTCGGTTGTATGTGTGTGACAGAGAGAAACAAACCTGAAAACTTATTGATCGTTATATCACCAAGTTTCTCCCAAAACGTTTGAGTGAAATGAGATGAAATTTGATGATCGCCTTTAAGAACTAAGCAATAATGGAGAGTGGGTAAAGGCGAATGGCTTCAGCCATTTGGGATCGTAGATAAAGGCAGATTCGAGCTTTTCGCCTCATAAATTTAAGGCGGTTATAAATGCTATAGCCAGATTTTTATGGCTATTTGATGGCCTCAGTAATGAGAAAACTTGTATCTTATGGAGATATCTCAGAGATTCCGAGGGTTCATAAATCAGTATTTTTGCTTTAATATCATTACAAAACATTCTAGTTTGATTTATGTGGCTTAGAAAAAAATGACATCCATCATTGTCACTTATTTTTAGTTCTGATAATTGCTTTCTTTGTGGGAACTCGCTATATTTCAAGATTAACAGAACTTTTATACCATTAACATTTTATAAATGCTCTAACCTGTACACAGGGCAGCAATAAAAATGGGTACGTTTTAGGAGCTACGTGAGCTCTTTGGATTATAGAACTAAAGTAGGTCCTGGAATTGTCAACTCCCGCCTTTATAATTTCCCCAAATAAATATCATCCTTTAGATCCTCGTTGGATCTAAGAAATTATAGAATTAGGAACCAGCAAACAGCGTGAGATCCACTCGCTGTTAGTTCAGCAAAGATTGAAAAGGTAGAATTCATATGTGATGGAAAGTTAAAAGGGATCGAAAATATACAAGAGGAATTAATTATAAACCCTATTTTCATGTTATAATTTACCGTAAGATTTGTCAATTCTATTCATAAACATATTGACTTTAGTGCTTTTAACGACATTCCGAGGCAAATTATTCCATCTCTGTGATATCTTATATGAAAATAAATTTTACTAGCTAGAAGCCCTTATTTCTAGTCAGACTCTGATTATCTAGTTCAAATATAAAAATATCTTTTATATTAGTGAACCCGTTTAATATTTTACATCCTCTGATAAGTTGCCAGCACATTTACCTCTCCTCCAGTGACAATAAATTGAGCAGTTCAGTCTTTCTTTGTACGATCTATTTCCGATCGTAAACACATATAGAAAATCCTCCGTGGGAAGTTTATGGATCAGAAACCAACGAAAATTGAAGATGTGTGGCCGAGTTTGAAAGAAGAATACAATAAAATCGCGCCCGAACAATCTCATAAATTGGTCAATTCCTGTGGCCGAAGATTTGCTCGTCATTCAAAACAGGAGGATGAATAATTATTATTATTAGTTTGTAAAATTGCTCATGCGTTAATTATAGTGTTTTCTCGTTATGGCTGCATTTATATTTATCTTTCGCAGTTTTTCTATGCATCCTTTCGCCATAATTTTTTTTATTTCCAGTGCTTTCTAAAAAGAAACTCGGACATTTTTAAATGCAAATTTCCAAGAATATTCCGTGAAATTTTTAGGAAAATTAAAGGACTATTTTGAAGGAAATATAGATTTTGATATCTGTTTCTAGTTATGGACCGTCGTAGTCATGTAGTGAAACAAGGTCTGCTGACCAAAAAGTCGCGTGCGCTCTCTTTTTCTGATTTATGACCTTATGACCTTCAAAATTCTCAATAATTCCAAGAGTAACCTTGAGAGGACATTTGCAATTCTATCATTCGAAAAAGAATTTATAATTTCGTTAGAATCGGCCAAATAGTTATTAATTGCTCCCCTCCTTCCCCAAAAATCTCGGGTTGCTTTTTAATGGAATTTGAAGATGTGGTTCGTATTTTTAATCTCACTTCATAAATTTAATCCTTTCGATCTTGAGCATCAGCTATTTGTTCTTCATTTTCTTCAGGAGAGAAAATTATTCCACTAGATAGCATTGAAACATTAGCCCACTTATAGTAAGAACTCTTCTTCCTTCACATTCTTTTCTCCTTCACTTATTGACTTGTCTATTTTACTCAAGTTAATCTCGAAAACAAACCTGATGTGGTCCAAAATAAGTAATCATTTTTCTCTGGCTTTTAATGAAACCAAGTTCCTTCACAGAGATCTTCATCTCCATAGGGGATTTAAATTAATTAGACTTTCGTTTTTCAACCAGAGCAGCCAAATTCACAGCAAAAAACAATTTTACACTTGCGCCTGAGGATATCAACAGGTTGTCTAGTTGTGTAATGAAAGTGTCTTAGGCCCCTAGCACTCCTCTTCCAAGGATTAGGTGTTTTTGGCCTACTCCCAGTTCTTTTGGATCTGTTTAAGATTGTGACTCTTGAATTTACCACGGGGACTAGAAAAGAAGTGTTACCCTAAAGTAGCTAACCAAGTAGAACTAAAATTATAATAAAATAAAAAAAGCCTTTAGAATTCATAAGTTGGGCTGCGAATTTAGAGCACGCCTCACTTATGTAATGCGAACGAGGAAAAGATTGACACACACCAACAGCACAGTATTCCATAGTATAGCATAATATACCATAGCAGATTAGAGCATAATATAGTTTAGAATATTATTGCATATCATAGTATAGCATAGCATAGCACAGCATTGCATAATATAGCATAGTATAACATAACAGTAAAACATAGTATAATAGTATATTATAGAGTAGTATAGCATAGCATAGCACAGAATAGTATAGCACTACATAGTCTAGCCTAGCCTAAAATAGCATCGTATAGCCACATACATCACCATAACATTGTAGAGAGGAGCCTAGCCTAGCATACCATAGCCGAGTATAGCCTAGAATACCCTAGCCTAAAGTTGCCTAGTATAGCATACCATATCATAGCCAAGCATAGCATAGTATAACCTCCCCTGTTTTAGCATAGTATAGCTAACCCTAGCCAAACGTAGGGTAGCCTAGACTAAAATAGAATAGCTTAGGTGTGCCAGGCCTAACCTAGCCTAGCTTAGTATAATCTTGCTAGCCCAGTATAACCTAGCATATTATAGACTACTTTATCCTACCTTAGCTTAGTCCAGCCTAGCCTATCATATCCTAGTGTTAGGATTACATCCTTACATATGATCAGACTCCAACTGTACTATTCTGTAGATCGAAGAGTGGAGCCCGCACCTCAAGGCCATTCTTATCGTCTCGCCTCGTGAGCGTTCGTCAGAGAGTAGACTTCTTCAGGCGTGATTCTATCCAAGTCAATTGGTAGCTTTTGTAAACGACAAGCCTTTGAATTTGCGCAAGAGTCTCCCTTCGTTTAATCGAACCAAAGAAAATTTAAATAATTCCCCTCTGCCTCTTATTATTATTATTATTATTATTTGGATCAGTGTAAATACAATTATATTTTTGTTTTTTCCTCTTTAACTCACTTTAAACGATACTCTCGGCCGATTCAAGTACATCTCGCCAACCATTTATGTACTCTGTTTGATTATTAAGGATTTGAAACCCAACGCCTCAAGTGTGACCTCCTAGTCAGTCGTTAATCTCTGCGACCAGTCCTTCAACGGTTCGCGTTGCAGTAGGTGATTAAGCCACTCCCCCACATAATAGAAGAGTAGTGGATGGTATAGAATGGTTGTACCACGGAAGACATTCCTAGGTAAACCCTGTCTGGCTCTACCTCTCATCACCTTGAATTATATACTATTGGTTAATAATAAAGTAGTTGTATCCTCTATCTTCAAAATATATTCATATTGGCTTAGTTGTAAGAAGCTTCTGCCCCTTTAACCTTATGATAAAGTTAACTAGATAGTTATTGTAAAAACTACCCCATTGCGTTCAATGATCTATGTAACCATTGGGTTAATTGTAAAAATCTAAAAACGTTAGTCAGTAAATTAAATATAACTGGACCGTCATTATAAAACCCGTCTCATTATGTTTAATATTTGCATATTTTTTTTAAATGAGCATAAAAAAATTATAAAATTTTTGTGACAGAGAAGAGACTTTCAGACATAAAATCCACCACCTTGAAATTGTCTCATTATGTCCCTCTGTCTTGTGTAATTCGACATAAACGATTCATATCTCAAGCGACTGGTAGTCTCCTCCTCGATCGAGCATCGTGGCATCTCCATTCGTATCAGCCGACGTTCCGAGCTTCGTGCCTCCTCCAGTCGTATAAGACGACGTTACCAGCCGTTAAATGATGTAACTTTCCATACAAGTCGTAACACTAGTATAGCCTAGCCTAGTACAAGCTAGTCTAAGCTAGCATATTATAGTATAGCCTAGCTTAGCCTAGCCTAGTATAACCTTGCCTAGCGTACCCTATCTTACTATAACCTAGCCTACCAGGTCTAAATTAGCATTGAATGGCAGAACCTAGCCTAGCGTCGCCTAGAGTAGCCTAGCCTAGTATACCCAAGCTAGAATAGGCTACTATAACCTAGCTAATATATCCTTGCATACAATGGCTTAGGCTAGCCTAGCATACAATAGGCTAGCTTGATATTGCTTATCATAACATAACCAGAACTAACATAACATAGCCAAGCGTAACATATTATAGCATAGCCTAGTATATCCTAGAATAGTATAGCATACCATACGTTAGACTAGAATAACCTTGTATAGCTTAGCCTATTATAGCCTTGGTAACCTAGCCTATTATAGCCTAACAAATTATTACCTAGCAGAGCTTAGCCTTCCCTAGCATATTATACTTTAGCCTACCCTAGCATAGCATAGTATAAACCTGTTTAGCATAATTTAGCTTAGCATAGTTTAGCCTAGCCTAAAATAGTATAACATAGCTTAGCATTAACTATCCTTGAAAAGTTTAGATTATACTATCCTATTAAATCCTAATCAAGCATAGCTTAGTATTATATAGCCTAACATACTATATGCTATCCTAGAATAGCATTTTATAGCCTAAATTAGCATAGTATATCTTACCCTTGTACACTATATCTTAGCATAGCTTAGCATAGTATAGCATAGCCTATAATAGCCTGGCATAGTATAGCCTATTCTAGGCTTGGATAGCTGAGTATAGCATATTATAGCCTAGTTTAGTCGGGAAGAGTATCGCCCGTATAGTTATGATGTTATTGCCAAAACAAAATAATTTCTAGGCTAACCTTGAAAAGAATTTGGTAATTATATTTTTCCCAAGAGCAAAACGCCGACCGCCCACCAGACCGACATAGTGAGATGTAGAGTCGGTCGTGACTAGACTCGCTCGCGACTAAAAAATAACCTCAGCCGGGAAACTTAAGATTTGAATGAGATACACAAAAATGATTTGATTAATGTTTTGAAGGAAACGATTTTATCGAACGTTTTTCCCGACAAAATTTCCATTAGCACTTTGGACCTACTGTTGGCTGATAAATCAAAGTTTCACGTTTCGGAGGAAATAAGAGAATAGAGGCTTTAATAAAGGCGGGGGGGGGGGGGAATTATGTCTATGTTTATTTAGATATTCACGTCTAAAAGTGAATTTATGTGTATTTGTAAGTGCGCTCCGCTGTGTGAGAGAGAAATAGAGAGCCGGTGGAGAGTGAATTCTCAACTATTATGATTTGGCAGATCATTAAGAAATTCCCTATGAAAAGAGTTATATCACCATGATCATCATAACATTCAACCTCTATGCTGGGTCAAGGCTTCTGTAAGAAGCTCCCCCTCATCTTGGTTCATCACGCCCTTCTGACCGTGACACTTGCCACTAGCGAATTTAATCATGCCGCAGTCTAAACCATCGTCACCTGCGTCGTTTTATGGCTAAATGTGTCCACTACAGATATCTTTCAGCCATCTTCTGTCATTACTTCTATCAAGATGTCCAGTCCATTTCCACATCAGAAGTTTAATTAGTTTTACTTCATAGAAAACCTGTCTGTCTCAATTAATCTTACCTTTCTGATTCTTGCGGGATCTTTCTAACATAAATTATTTATTATTGTCTGTGTTATGTTTTCCACAGTTTCTCGACTTTTGATGGCCAGTGTCCAAGTTTCAATTCAATGAGTTCGAATATTTTACATTTTAAACATTGCGGCATATGTCACATCATAAGATGTAATTAAGCAATCCCTCCGGGCTCCAGCCTAATTTAGTTTGACTTTTGTTCATGCTGGTATCAGGTGTTGCAAGCTGTTCAAATTATTCTTGTACCAGCTCTAAATTTTGATCGTCAATTCTAATTGTTCTTCTTCTGAAAAACTCTCGTTCATTATTTTTGTTTTTTTTAAATTTCCTTTTCAGTCCAACAATGACTAGTTTGTGATTATTCTGTAATCATTGACTGAAATTCTTCGTGAATTATGGCAAGTATTACGATGTCCGCACCAAATTACATGGGTCTTACATAGGAGTTATCCTTTTAATTATGGCTCCCTTTAGTTCATAGCCGATACTCCTGAAAATATCTTGAATTACTACTGTACACAGCTTGTGTGATATATGATCATCTTATCAACTTATCTTGTTTATGTGTATTTATTACTGCCAGAATGCAGCTAAATTAATTGTGTTGCATGGCGATATAAGTAAGGGAGTATCTATATATTTGAACGAAAGTGTTGATCATTCCATGTTACTGAAGTGCTCTTAGAAATCAATCGTTGGCTAACGAATCAATGGATTGTTCGTACGACAAGAATGCGATGCACAGGAGTATTTTCTGTAACTTGGTTCTTACATTAAACGTGAACAACAAACCGATAATCAGATGTAAGTAATATAGTTAACTCTATAACCTTCCCTCATAATTTTATATCAGGGAGAAAGGTGTATGGAGTCTTATAAGTGATCTGTGGAAAAGGACGGGTTTCTCTGGTTTTGTGGTGCTCTGATACAATTGTATTCGTAATTGTATAATTTGGCGGTTATTCGTAATTCATTTACGGTGTTGCGTCCTCAAGTTGTGATCGTAATATTATGATCAAGATGATAATGGGTGTGAGATCTAATAATGATATGTGTCAACGATACAATTTAAAGGGAGTGAAAAGGTGATAGGGACATTAAAAGTCTTTTATGGCCGAGGCAATTGTCGTCTGGCAATTAAGCGCGAATTTAATTTGCTGTGAGAAAGGAGAGTTTAGCTTTACAAAAACGAACTCTTAGAAAAGAGTTAGATGCTCTCCTTAAATATTCAAGGCATTTAAATGGAAAGTGGAATACACATAAATTTTTATTGAGAGCTCACACTTTTGTCGTAGATATTTATCACATTATACATTCATTTAATTGGTGTAATGATTAATACAAGATAAGATTGAAGAACAGCAGTTGCATTTATATTTATATGGTGAATTCATCACAAAACTTCACAGTTTGAGAGGGCCAAGATTAGGAATAAAAAAATTAATGGGTAGTATTTTTACATTACACCTACTTTAAATAGTAATTAATGAACGGGTGGACAAAGTAGGATAATCTACATGATGATGCATGAGTGCAATTAGAGAGGAAAAGATGTCAACGATGAAATAGGAAATTTGAGTAAAAGTCAAATATTCTCCTAAAATATTACTTTACGGAATATTGTTTGTGATCAAATATGACATTTTTACCCCTTATGTACAATAAGATAATCAATAAATCTTATAATTAATACAATGTGACTTGAGAAAAGATTTTTAAATAAATTTCATGTCGTGGAATATGAAAAGCATAATCTAGCGAGATATGATATTTCACATGGTTAATACATTGAAAATAAGGAAATGTTTTAAGAATAAAAATGTTACACAATGATTTGTAAAGTAGATTCCCGTTATTTGGTATGTCTGGAGTGATAAAGAATAGATGGAAAGGGTAGGTCCGGAGTGATAAAGAATGGATGAAAAGGGAGGATATTTTCGGTGCGATTCTGTATCTTTCGGGCAGTGTTCCCGCGGATCAGATATATGTTTTGAGAAGGTACAAATTAGTGATTCAAGACACCAGATGATGTCTTTAGAATACGTGTATGTTTCAAAGTTTCTGAAGTTTTGCTATCTTTTTTTGTTCCTTGATTGAGTATATGTTTTTTCTATGAATTTCACCTTTCAACGGATTAGTTATGGTGCAGAGAAACTGGCACGTCCTTGCTTGTCTCGAAACAAGAAATGCGAGCATTATTCCAAGTCTTGCAGTGGTTTAAGTTCGTTTTTATGGGTTTCATCATTTTCTTATTCCTATTGATGTTAAAGAAAGGTGCAAAAGTTGCACCAAAGCTTACGCGCAAATGAAGTATGTTCAAAATGATAATAATATTGTACAATATAGCATAAAAACACATTATTTGATTTTAACTAACGAAAATCGAATTAAATTAAGATATGTTCGCATCATTACCCTGCATTCCGCTTCCTGGTAGTTGGCTGTGAGTGGGACACCTTTCAGACAGAATCGATATGTTATAATTGTCGCCCGAACGATTTCATCGTTAGGGAATTTCGTCTAGCTAAGTTTAGGTTCGGATAGGATTCGGAGCACGCTACGCTCTTTGAGGTGGGCATACATGTCTTCACCTACGTGAACACCGTTCTTACAGAGGTGTGGAAACGATTCAAAAGGATTCGAGTAAGTTCTTGTAGGAACCCCCTCTTGTTCGCCAGGAGAACGGGACTGCATTCTTGGACCAAACGTCCGTCACGGAATCTTTTGCGCCAATTTATTCCTATTCTTTAGCCGAGAGGAGGCTCCCGGATATTTAGAGTACGTCGCCATGTTTCTGATGGACCCCGACGGGACTTTATCACGAGTGGTGGAGAACCCTTCAAAATATGGTAGTGCTGAGTAGATTGCGTTCCTTTTCGCTTCTTGCGCGCACACTGCCCTTGGTCCGGACGTTGTGCCGTAAGCCATTCTTCAAAATATAGGTGCGTGAGGTATGCCAATTGCATTAAATCCGTTCAACATGATCTGGACAGAAGGTATCCTCTCAGACTTTCTACGAATGAATCTTGTGCTTGCTTTTCGCAAACCGGGAAGAAATTACTCTAGCCAGCCAGTTTCTGCCAAATTTGCCTTGTCTCCTGCATGGGCCAGTTGATGGAAAAATTCGAAAATGCGAGATTAGCCTTTTACTGAACTTCGGAGGCCAACTCTCTTCCTTACATTGTGAATTATGCAAGTTTCACCCCACGTCTGATGCTCTTGTCAGACAAGAATGCGATCTGCGAGGCCTTCCTTTCGCATACAACAATCCGCTAGGGTATTTTTTGATCTGAAGAATGCCTATGATATCGCCTGGTTATAAGGTATCATAAAGATCCCCCACAAGATGGTGGCTAGGGGAAAGCTCGTAATTTTTATTTCTTAATTTCAGCGATATCGACGATTACGCGTAAGGGTAGGGAAGCCCTCTCCAGGACAACGCATAGAAGGAAGAGGATGTCCCACAGGGAATGTTTATCAGTGTTACTCGGTTTTATATGAGCATCAACGGCAGCAATTCGGTGCTAACCAAAGATGTTTTTTCTACGCTCAACGTGGACGTCTTTTTAATTTCTTTTGATGCAGCACATATTTAGACTTTAGAGCGTCGATTCAACAGGCATGTAATCACATTTCTCCCTTTGCTGAAACGGACAGGTTTTGATTTTCTTTGGCCAAGCCCAAGATAAAGCAGTTATGCTGTCATTTAAAGCTTCACCCAATCCGGAGTTGTAATTAAACGGATATCGCCTGGACGTGTTGGTCTTGCACCGTTTTCCCATATTTAGTTTTCTACCGACGCCTTCGCTATGAAGCTTATTTTTGTACCATTTAGTTTTAAGGTTAAAAAGCTCCTTCTAGAGCGTGGTTTAGCTCTCGGGTCATTGGCATCTCTGATTCGGCCCAGATTGGCATTCTAAAGGGTTCTCACCTATAATTATTTGTCTCCTCGTCTCTATGCCCAAAGCTTTCACAGCATCGGACATATTGCGTTCAACCTTTTTGAAGCACATTTGTGCCACTCTGGATCCATGCCAGCGTACACGGATGGCTCCAAGTCGCAGAATAGGGTCTATCAAACTTTGCATCTGTCTTTACGGCTGAGCTGCCCTCAATACACCTTTCCGTCTGGGAGGTAACGGATCGTGACTGGGTTGGGTATCGTATTTTGATATCTAAAGACTCACAAAGCGCCCTGAGTGCTTGCGAAGCATTGAAAAATCCTTACACACTGTTTTGATTCGCAGTATCCTTGACATCACTGTTGCAGCAAGTCAAGCGAATTTCGAGATTATCTTCAGCATGGTACCTGGAAATTTTGGACTTGCATGCAATGAGCTCGCCGATTGGGTTCCAAGGAGTCCGCGAGTAATGGGCAAATAAACCAGCGTTTCGCTCTTCCTCACATCAACTACACGGCATGGGTCAGGGTAGCCGTCCGTGCTATCTGCCAAAAGAACATGATAAATGACCGATGGAAGCTTAAAATGGGGCTCCATTCAGCTGCGATTGGGCACACTTGCGGACGCTCCGCTACATGATGAAACGCTTCCATGTACCTTACTTCGATGACTGACTGCATTGTCCTCCAAACTGTTCGGCATATTATTTTTGAATTTCCCCAGGTAGGTGGCCTTAGCTCACGATACCAATCCCAGTACCGGGAAGAATGGGGTCGCTACTGCTTGTCCATCCTATTGGGGACGAGTTCGCTCACAAAAAACTTGTGGACTCTAAAACTTTTGGACTCTCATTGAAACTCTTTGCTGTTGGTCGCATGATTGTGTGCCGGGGATTTGGCGAACCTCCACACAACCCCTGTGCGTGCTTCCTTCTTCTTCTTCTTTCCTTTGTTCTGTTTATTTTTTCCCGTTTATTTATTCTTGTTTATTGTTTTTCTTTGTTTGATTTGGTTTTGTGAATTTAACTGTAGACTAAAACTAAGCTGAAATTTTAATTACGCGCCATACGCCCATGAGGGGTGTCGCCGGATGGGCGCTGTAAAATCAAATAATAATAATAAATATATATATATACATTTTATTATCACCTCTCTCAAACATATTAATCTTTGATCTCCTTTAAATGCTTAATCACAAAACAAACGTGAAATGAATATTTAATAGTAAAAAAGAATTGTGCGGGAGAATAATACAAAATAACATTAAAGTTTATATTTAAAAAGCCAAAATTCTCATCACAAATTCAACTACTTATTTTGAGACGTCTTTTCTTCTCCTCTCTGCTCTCTAGAAGGACGATCTTCACAACAAAACATCCACTGCTTTTTGTGACAATTGATTATGAATGAAAAAACCCCGCAGATTAAAATGCCCTTTCAGTTTCGTTGATCTAATTGTTGACGAGCCTCAGGAAAGTGGCTTCAAATACTCAATTCACTTCATCAATGCTTCAGACAGCTTTATTTCTTTAGCTAAATTGAAGATAGCGGGGGAAAAATTCTTTTGAAATGTTATTTTTTATTGGCTACTTCTGTGAAGTAATTCAGGAGGATTGTATCAGGGGATTTATGCACTAAAGCTTCTGAAACTAAAATGTCATCTTCGATTTCCTATTCTCTTCTTTTTATTCTTCATACACCAAAAATATCCGGATGAGTATTTTTTTCCCGTTAGCTTTATTATCATTTTATGATTTTTTGCCAAGATTTCGGCCTTTAAATCAGCCCTTTTCAACAATTCAGGCTATTCGTCAAATATACTCAGCTCATTGATGTCTTCCAAATCTCGTGAAAAATTATTATTTAAATAAACTTTGCTACAACTTTTAAAATAAGACAAAAGTGTAATTCTATAATACTTTTAAAACTACTTTAATAAAATTGTCTCGGATCTTTTCTCTTCTAAGGGTGAATTTTCTTCTTCTCAGCCAGATGGCTGAACGTCTCGTTACTCGTGGATTAAGATGGGACATCTTTAGTGTTACGATATCCTTTGGTTGTTTTATAGAAGCATAATAATTATTTTCACTCTTAAAAAAACTACCTACAAAGTTGCTAGAGAAAGAGAATTTATGGACAGTTTTCCAGTGCAGTGGGTTTTGAGAGGAATCTGGAGGGAAACGTGCGAATGTTTCATATATGCAGTTCCTGATAGATTCACAGTAACGTTATTATTTATGTATAAGTAATCGTTACCAGAGATATGGTATCAACATTTAACTGTTAACCACTCGCAGAACTTCAAAGATCCAGAAACAGGTAGGCCCACACAAACCGAATAGAGGCGCTATGGGCAAAGGCGAAAATGGGCAATAAAAAAGAATGGGTAACTGCTCGTTCTCTAATCCACTCCTTTAATATGTGCGAGTTGTTATGGAGGTAAGGAAATAAACCAAATAAATTAGTGGCTCAAACTTACATAGACATTGTAAAGTTTTATCCATTAAATATTGTTTAGCTTTTACTTTATTTACTTTCTTTAGCTTTTAATTTTTAATTTCCGCTTATTCAGCTCCTAAACCCCCCAAATAATTTTAACATAGGAATGATCCCATCCCTCGAATCCCCCCCATGTGAAAGGCAGTCCAGCGTTCTGAGATGGCGTTCAGCCATCTGGCTAAGGAGACGAAATACGCCATAATAAGAGAACAGATTTATTTTCTCTTACCATCAATGAGGCTTTGTCTGCAGAAATGTTTTGACAGCTTCTTCAAAGGGACAATTATATCTAAAAGACAATCGAAATATCTAAATTCATCGTTGGAGTTCCATTCAATAACTCCAATTCTCAAACCACGAAGAAGGCAATTCTTAGTTCTCGGGATCTCAAAATCATTGTAATTATGCTGTTCACAAGTTTCGGCTCTTTTCTCTTCGAATCAGTTTTGAGCTGTTCCTTTCTCTTCTTCCTTTGGAGCATCTAAAATCGTTCCATCCTCATATCTTTAAGAGGATGAATGAAAAATTAGTTGTGTGTAGTTCGGCTTTCACGTAAGCTGTACGTCAACTCACTACCTGAGTCATCTATATTGCAAAATACTAAACATCATGCTGCTTGATCCTTAACCTTTCCACTTTCAGTCTCTCTCTCACCCCCTTCCCCGAGTGTCTTACACTCTTAATATGATGACACTCTGATGGAAAATAGTTCGGAAGAGTAGAATGTAGAACTTGGCATATCCAACGAGTGTCAAGATTCGGTGGAGGCAGGGGCCAGTAATCTATTTCTTTTTCTTTCACTTTGCTTTTCATTTCATCAACTATGTTAGGCTACTTATTCTTTTGTACTGTAGTGGCCGTGCATTTGTACATTTCATATAACATAGCGTAATCTTTTCGAGGTGTCTTATAATTCTCATTGATTTTCCCGCATTTATGTGATGACTTTACCAAATGTTAAACTAATATTTTTACTTTATTTTCTTGGAGAACCTTATTTACTTTTATCACACCATTAAAGAAATATGAAAAGTCCTCCTTGAAAGATCTCAAATAAACAATATAAAAATATTGTTTATCTGGAATTTTCTTGGACCCCCCAAAATTGTCATAAATGTCACTTACTAAAATTTCGAGCTTAAATCGAGTTCTCCTCACCATTTATCTTTCCTGAAGTTTCCTTATCATATTCAAATTTCCATCTTTGCCTTCGCATCCAATTAATTATGATGATTAATGAAACGCTCGAGAAACTTACCGGTCTTTCCGGCGTTATCGAGAATAAAGGAATTCCATTATATCTAGTCTTATTCAAATCCTTCCTTTTAACTGTTTATTTTCCACCCACGCAGTTACAAATGTTGAATAGAATAAGTAATAGATGTCGGTAAATTTGCCGTTCCATTTCCATTGTCGGACCCGGAGACAAAGTTTTCCATCGTATTCGACTCAACAGAAGAAATCTGCTTGAACGCTTCGTGGAATCTCTAAACTCGGAATAAAAGAAAGAAGTTTGTGTGCAGTAGAGCTAAATTGAGCCGAGAAAAAGAGAAAACGATGGAGCAATAACATTTGCATGAACAAGTTCTAGAATTAATAGTTTTTTAAGTAAAAAAGGAGAAGGCAAGAAAGCATTTCAAATAGTCAGTATTAGAATGTGGTTCGACAAGAAAGTTGTTGATTTAATGAAAATATAATTGCTTAAAGTATATACCCAGCTAATCTAAAGACGTGTGTAGTTACATCACTAATAATTGGAAAATGGAACATTTATATACTACCTCCACTCCACTCTCACGGCCAAAGCCAAGAAAATTCAGAAAAGAGAATTACTTGAGAAACTTCCCGAAATTATTGTCGTCATTACAGCCTCAAATGAATGACAACCACGTTGAAAATGGCGCATGCAGACAGTTGGAAATTGCACTGATTCCATGAAGCTTACCAGAGGCAACACCCAGGGTATTATTGGCAATACCTTCGTGAATTAATTCCAGGGCAAGATTAAAAAAAAATAATAATACAAAAGTCTGAGGAATTGGGTACAACTGAAAAACTCCTTTGTTCGGGTTCTCGTCGATAAATACCACATTTCAATGTTGGGAGGAGCTTAGTTGTGTTAAGAATAACTAATTGATAACTATAAGGTAAATTAAGATTCTTTTAAGAGAATAAGACGTAGACATTATTTTTAACGTAGTGTGCTTTATGTTGCATAAAACGTAAAAAAACATGGACGTCGTCCACGGAAGTCGTACTCGTGGATATCCCTCTCTTTTTGAGGACGATGGGCTTCTCTCTGATGGAGAACAAAAATGTCTGTGCATGCGTTTATATAATGTGTACTGAAGTTGCAATACGAGAAGAAGAATGGTGGCAAAGACGCCAAGAGCCCTGCAGCTGAAAGACTTTGCATATTTCCCCAGACATGAGAGCCGTATAGTTTGAATAAATTCATCGCTATTATTTAACATTGAGTTTTTTGTTTTGGATCTGATTCGTACTTACTGTGTGCCCTCTACTTACACCACTACCAAAATCCACATTATGGTTCCAGCGGTACTCAAAAGCCTTCTTCTCTATAATTTTCAGAAGGTGATTTGAAATCCAAGCTGAAGGCCATTTTGAGTTGTTTAGTAAAAATGATTTTACTAAACATAGTGTTGAGGTTGTTCTTACAAAAAAATCGTTCACAGAAATAGAGGCTAATCCATTATCTTACGAGGGAGATTCTTTGCAAAACGCTTTGGTACTCTTCATCCAATTAATTGGACGAATAAGAAAGAATACCACTAAAAGATCTTAGAAGATTATCTGGTGAGTCAAGCCCTTCAATCTTGGGCTAGCATGAAAATCTGGTTTCAATAAGAAAAAGTCTTCAAACACAAGTTGAAATTGTATTTTTCTTGTATGCACAAACCTCAAATAAACATTTTCCTGTTAAGATCCGTGTGGCAACCCCAAAACGGGACTGCACACACTGTAGAGGAATCGTCACCCTTTCGTTCTCTCTCAGTGGAGACCCGAGATGGTAACCGCAAAAACATCCGGGTCAGGCAACGGAGGTTAGGCTCGTAACCACAGTCACTCGCCAATCGTCTGTATGAAAAGCCGAACGGCTTTAAACTACAAGATCTCCCCTTACAAGAGTATATTCAATTTCCCATCAAATAAAAAATTGGAGACGCGTTTCTCTCAAGCTCGAAGGCTAACGGGAGCCGAGGTGAGACTTGATGAGAAAACTGTTGGAATAAGAATTCTCCTCGGCCCATCCACAAACCGCCCCCATCCTCCCCCTTCTCCTGTGGGGTGACGAGGTATAAATAAGGAACACTTAGGAAAAACGAGGTATAATACGTCAGTCTCCAGGCGGCGAAGTCTCCGGATTAAGACCGGGCTACCAAGACTGGACAGGTAGAATACTTGGGTCGCCAGACTACGAAGTACCCTGCAAGAGAGGCCGGGCTACCTAGGGGGCTAAGAAGCAGCTTATCCTCGAGCTAATCCCTGGTTATCAAACCGAACGTTAAGGTAACTTGATCCAGTTCGACTTACTCTCGTCAGAGAGACTCCTCATATCCTTGTGCATCCTAAAGCCCAGGGATATTCCTCGTCCTTGAAGAATTAAGAAAAGAAGAGGGAAAAGGCTCCCCTCGAGCTGGTTACCCGGTGGCCATACCAAACTCATAAGTTAACTTTGTTGAGCAACCAAGTTCAACTTATTCTCGTCAGAGAAACCCTCCTCCATTATCCTCGCCCTTGAGGAAGAATGGAACTAAGAAGAAGCTCATTCTCGAGCTAGTTCCTGGTTACCAACCTAACCTTTAAGTTAACTTGTTTAAGTTCAACTTATTCTCGTCAGAGAATCCCCCTCTCCTTGATCCTCGCACTTGAAGAAGACCCTCCCCAAGTACAGTCCTCACCTATGAGGCATTACGTAACGAAGGAGAAAAGCTTCCCCTCGAGCCCGTTACCCGGTGGTCACACCGAACTCTAAGTTAACTTGGTTTAGGAACCAAGTTCGACTTACTCTCGCCAGAGAGGCCCCGCCTACCTTGGGACGCCTAAAGCACCGTAATTGTTCTCGTCCCTGAAGCCCCCCCACCCCATTGAATACCGTGTGGACCCCCATCTGCTACACTTGCCAAAGTACCTCGTCATCTCGAACACCTTCATCTGGCCGGTCGGCACGCGTCTTGGAAACAATAACATTCCTGAGGTATTTAAACTCCAGTAGGGATAATTAGCCTATTTCATGTATATTGAAGTGCGTATCGAATTTAGCCAATTTTAGAGGGTCAAGTAATTATTGTGTATTTTTATATTCGCAGTATTTCTGTGGTTAATATTTAGTTTTTGTGTAGTAAACTTGTTAAATTTAAAATATAAGTTTATCTTGGGAATTCTTGTGCATTTCTCTATATCCTTACATGTTTGAAACGGCTCTTCTTTAAAAACAACAAAATTAGCACTCTTAGAACAAAGCCTACTTCATCAAAGAAGTATATCACGACCACAAAGAATACCAATACAAAAGTGGTGGCAGAAGTGTGGGGTGATAAAAAGGGGCATTTCCCTACAAAAGAGGTGTTAGAGTTGTGAGGTGATAAAAAGGAGCATTCCCCTCACACACCTTTTGTGAGGCATCCTTCATTTATTCACTAAACACCCTTACTTTGCAGGATATAAAAGAAGCAACGCGTGTGAATACAACTAGATCTCAATGGGAGCTCTAGCAAAGAATATACTGCGTCAAACATTACTAAAAGCCAGGCTCGTTCAAGAAAGTGCAGGACACTTTAGGGCATTAGATGGAATGTGAAAAACCCCCTCCAAGAACAGAATTTAGGACTGAATGAACCACATCGAGAACTATGGGAAAGTGGAGAATCTCAATGTAGCCAGTGACAACCATCCAAGCCATTCAGAATGCCCCAGGAAGCGTACAGCTGAACTGGTTGAAAGCGTGAAAGGGTCAGTTCAGCAGAGCCCAAAACGCTGTGTGCGCAAGCAGATTCAGTCTCTCAGTTTACCCCGTGAGACTTGTAGGAGAGTGCTAGTAATGGATGTAAAGGCCTACTAATGCAGAATACAGACAAAGAAGACCCCTACAACCTCAGACAAGGGGCAGTGAAAGGCTTTAGCAGTCAAGATACTGGAGAAGATTCATGAGACCCCAACATTCCTTAACCTCCTTTGGACCTCAGATGAAGCTCACTTCCATCTTGAACGAAAGGTAAAATCGAAGACAAATTTCTTCTGGGGAACCTTCAGACCAAATGAGGTAGCTACCAAGCCTCTACACTCTCTTAAGTGCACGGTATAGACTGCATTATCAGCCAGAGGCATCATCGGACTGTGACTGGCACGACAGTGACAGTCAACAAGGAGCGGTATGTTGAGGTCCTCTAAACCTTTAAGAGGGGTGTTGCAGTATGTGTTCCTGTGGCTTATCTGGAGGTTCTGGTTCCAGAAAAATAGAGCAAGTTCTCACACCTCAAAGCTGTCCCGAGATTGGCTGAAAGAGAACTTTGGTAGCCATGTGATCAGTCTAAAGACTGATTTTGCTTGGCCACCTCACAGCCCAGACCTAACCCCCAAGATTTCTTTCTCTGAGGCTACCTTAATGACAGAATGTACGCAAGGAAACCCAAGACCATCACGGAACTCAAGGAAGCCACCAGTGAGGAGATTAGAGCCATTAGTCGGACGGGTTATAAGGACGTCATGGACAACTTTGAGCTGTGCCTCAAGAAATGTACAGAGCTAAATGGAGGTCATCTCAAACACGTGTTCTAGAATAAAAAAGAAAACTACCCAGACTCACATGTTTGATATTATGTTTCTTAAACACAATAAACTAGTTATCACCAAAGTTTCATTTAATCCTTGCAGAAAATTAAGAAATGAGGCGTATCGAAACTTTGGGCCCGTTTTGTATTCGTCAGACCTCAATGCGAGAGAAAACTTATATTATTAACTGAAGTTTTGCATCCATTGAAGATGCCCCAAAACATTACATATATTTTTAGGTTTTGCAATGACGGTTTTGAAATAATTCTATCAGAAGTTTGTTCGGATTTTGTCAATAAGCAAACTTAAACTATTGAATATTAGGATTCAAATTTTAAACGGTAAGATTACTTATAATTGAAAACATTGGTAAAATTTTTTATTAAACCTTTGTTTGTTTATACGAGTATCATTTATTATCATTTGGTGGGTGTGGCTATATAATAATGTATTTCTCTCAATGCCTCTCAATTTCTTTACACTGCAATCCATCCGTGTTATAAGATAGAAGCATCTCTAGCCTTCAACTTCTTATCAGTAGGGCAGAGCGCAAAGCCCAAAATATGACCGAGTGTAAATTAATTCTTTCTAAAATCGAGCAATTACAAAATGGAAAAGCCATGTTTAGAATCAGAAACAATTAAGCGGCGCTCCATTCGTTTAACGGATTTGGGCTTTGAGGTCATCGGCCTTCAGCTCCTTAACAGCGTTCCATTTGGCAGGAGAGAGAACGCAAGAATGAGGCTTGGGTGCGGTGCGAAGGTGACGAAAAGAAGTAATGGGTGTTTAAAGGAAAAATCCGAATTTAGAATAAGAAAGCTGCAGTAGACAGGTAAGAAAAAAAAAGAAAGTTAAGTTGGATGAGTTTTTATTAAGAATTCGTAAAGAAGGAATGACGATGACGTGGGGGAGGGGGAAATATTAAATTGGAGAGATAGAAAAAACAATGCGAAAGGAAGCGAAATTTTGAACCTTTTGCATCAAACACCCCACTCGCCTATTGAGGCCACCCCAGAAATGACTAAGTCAGGCCCATTTCGAAGGAAAGGACCAACAACAGGGTTCTGGGTGCATCATGAGGTCCCATGTGTCAGCAGACATCTGAAGGAGTGCATATCCTAATGGTCCCAACTCCATCAAGTAGGTCTGCGACTCAATGTCTTCCAAACATTTCCCTTTCTATCTTTAGAACTTTCTTGACAGATCTTTACTTACAAATACACCTGTGGGGATGGTCTCGTTGGTTTCGCTTCTCTGTTATAAGTAAATCAAAACATCTGTTAAAAAGGGACCTTGTAAAGGGCTCTTAACTACTGCCATTATGGCTAACATCGGCTAAACTAAGAATTCCAACGACTTAAAAATGCATATTATATAATCTCGAACACAAACAAATTTACCCCATTGGTGAAATGAGTGGGAATCGAACCACTGTCTTCTATACCCGCCCCTCGATAGATAGGCTGGTTATCAATCTGTTAAAGTAGAAAAACGCTTAATAGATAGGTATCCTATCTAGCAGCGTGATAAATAGATACTCGATAGATAGACGGCCTATCTAACCATTGCTCGGAATTATTAATGGGAAATTGGGGTTTATCAACCCGGGCTTCCTTCTCCCCTTTTATTTTCAAAGTGAGAAAAGAGAGAGGGGTGTAGTGGACTGAAAGTGTCTGAGAGGATTTTTGTATAGACACTAGTGAAGTTTAGGGGCTAAAAGTGAAGGGAAGCAACGTCGTCCAAGTGACCAAACGAAGAATATGTTTTAGGTATTATAATTAAGGCGGGCACGCCGCTCTCCTAAAAGTGCTTTCAGTCAACAGATCCTCCTTAATCGAAAATAAAAGAAAATATGGGGGTGGTATCGACATTAGACACTCCTATTGTGGATGAAATCGACCGAAATAAAAATCAATACGCATAAAGATCAGAATGCCAACCACCAGGAGAAGGTCCATCATTTGCTTCTTAGCAGCAACTGGCAATGGTGCCACCTCCGTGGCCCCATAATGAGGGGTGTAGATTAACGATTCCGCCTAATAGATATGGGGATATGAGCACCCCATTGGGGATACAAATGATCAATCGGGAGGGTTCCGGAGCAGAAGATGGATGTATGTTTCGATGTGATAACGAGAAAGGAAATGATAGCGGTGTTGCGATTGGCTATATAGAGAATCATTATTGTGGAGCTACGTAACCCCACGGTGGCGAATATCAGCGTATCCTCCCAATGGGTGACCAGATAATGACGCCGCTGAAAACTTTGCGTCCGAGCTCCTTAGGCTTCAACCCCCTTCCTTGACGCCATTAATCCAAATGCTTCATCGACTCAGCTTTTCACAGCGAATGGTAGAATAAAGGTCTTGAAGGAGAAAGAATCAAGTGGTAAGTGAAGAGAAGAGAAATGATAAATATATCTTTACATTCCCCAAGATTCTCCTCTTTTGGGTAGTCGAGGAATTCCTTTCCTGCCTTTTTTATCCCCTAACTCCAAAATTTCACGGATATTACCCGGTTAGTTCTTCCTTTTCTTCTTGTAACTAATTGGAATAAAAAAGACCTGTATTCTTTCTACACTTTGTATCGGGATGCCCTCGTTAATCACTTCACTTCCTCTTGTTTCTTCACAAAGGAGCCTAACTCGTCACTCAAAGAGCTTCATTCCTTATCAAGATGGAATCCTTCAACGATAAATCCCTTGTCTGTCTACTCAATATTAGACAGGTAATAATCAGAAGTAATCCGCATCCAAGAGTAATTAATGCTCCTTTGAAAGTGGCGACAGATCTTAATCTTTACACTCAGGACTCATTTAACGCCATTCAAAATGGCCACAAATTAAGAGTGAGATTTAGGAAGAATGAAATGGCGAAATAACGAATTTTGTTCGGATTTTCTTCAAACGATATTAAATTTTGCCAAAGAGGTGGTTATTAGGTTTGAGGCAACGACTCTGATCTCTTCTTAGGTGGAAACTCTTTGGGCTCATATTTTATTTCTTTAAGATAAAAAGATTATGATTATTTTGCTCGCCATTATTTTAGTTTAACAAAAATTTTAACAAAATTGCTCATGATGTTTTTTAATAATTTTGATAAAATGTTACCTGTACCATTTACAATTCCTTCTAATCTTCACTCAAATTTACCTGGACAGCGTCCCCCCCCCAATATTAATACTATGAAAGCATGGAAATTCCCCTCTCGTTCTCTTTCACTCTTGCACATAGACATCACCTTTCTTATCTTCACACGTTATTACTTAAATCTGCGTGAAAGCAGAATATCTTGGCTCAAGGGATAAGTTTTTCCGCTTTGATAAGCGTAAGAATAACGAAAAAATGAAAATTTTCTACGATTCAAAGACGGATTTAGTCCTTAAAAAGGCTGCTCCCAAAGGTGATATTCTGAATGGTGGCAAAATATATCTTTACATATTTAGTTCTTTCACACATCCACAGCAACACCCTTAACACTAATGGGAAGTAGTGAAATAGTTCGCTTTAATCTCTACTTTTACATTTTACAGAGGAAGAATTTCGTGTATATGAATTCTTGGAAGAATCTATCGATAGTATTGGTCGCTTATGGTGGTACCACTTGGTACAGATTTTTTCCGAAATTACAGGTTGTTCGCAGTCTTTACACAATTTCCAAAATTTGTTAATCACTTAAATGATGTGTTAACAAAATAATTCAATTTGCATATTAATTCTGTATTAATTACGTAATTTTTTACAGAGCAATAAAAGAATAACAAAAATAAATATTTATCTAAATGAGTATTCGACTGGGACGAGCTCAATGTGTTTCGTGGTTTATCGAAACAATAAAATATTCAAACGAAAAAAGAAATTATAGAAATATATTTGAAAAAGAACTTCCACCATTTCAGTCAGCTTGTCCATTCAATTTTGATATATTTTTTTTATGGTTCTCTTGGAAATAATTAACTACATTAGGATACGAATTCCTTCTAGTACATTGATCATCTATTTGTCTATTGTATATAAGAAAGTATAGAAAGTGTTGTTGGTTCTTACTTTTATAATCCATTACTTGTATTAAGATGACTTTAACCGATGATAACTAATTTTGTGACAATTTGTATGCTTTTTTCTGCCTAGGCCCCGCCAAAGAAATATGAAATCTTCTTTTAATTATGTCAGCTAAAGTGAATTTTTGCTCAAATATCAATCTCGATTCTGTGGCCTTTTCCTCGACCAATGTATATTGCCATAATGGCCACATTCTAAGTCCTCTCCCTGAATCTTTCGAAACGTTTTCTAATCACCCTCGTATATTCATTTATTCCTCGGCATCCTCTACGATCCGATCATTCATACATTTTTCTAACTAATGATCAAGGTACTTAACCACCTTTGATGCGTTAAAGAATGTTTTATCGTCTTCGAACAGTAAAGAAAAGTTAGGTTGGGATAATAAGGGCCTTATATCCATTCGTCTTTAAATTGATCCCTTTTGGTGATATATTTTACACTCAAATTAATTCCAGATATTGGACCTGAAATAAGGAAATGGGATAGGTAAATTTTCAGTTCCATTTATATTTTCGTAAGTAGAGCCATATTTTTCTATTAGAATCGACTCATGTAAAGAAATAGTCGTATCATCGCTTCGAAAGATGTAAGAAAAATAAATAATTAATACGTTTAGAAATTAAAAAAGACGAAAGCAAGTTATTATTTCAACCACAGAGCATTTGAAATGTGGTTTCAGAAGAAACTTGTGATATTAAGGGGAGTGTAACTGTCCGGAAAGCAATACACCGTTAGATAAAAAAGGTGTGTATTTTATGAGATTAGTAACCTAGAAAAAGGTACATTTTTCGGGCCTCTTTCCTCCGCTATAGCGGTAAGTTATGAGGAGACTTTTTAGTTTTTTTTAATACATTTTTTAAAATATTTTAAGACACCCTGTATAACCTTCGATTTTATCAAAAACAATCAATTAATATTTGCCTAATAACGTTTTAGTCGTCTCTGTTTTCCATAAAACTTATGTATATTACGTTTGAATCCCCAAAACATGTTCCCTTGTGGTACATTTCACTTTTGATTCTATTATTACTTTATTGACGTTTAAGGATTTTCGGTTTAGTCTCATTTTTATTTTGTTCTTCCATTTCTGATAGCTATGTTTAATTCGGAATGTCAATTTTCTTTTTAAACCACACCAATAATATTATCTATTTATGTGTTACTAGCGCTTTTCAAGTCCTATACTGATAAGTTGTTTCTCATATTCAACTTGAAAGTGGACCAAAGTTTCTTCAGCCCTGACAAATGCTAGGATGAAGGGATTGAGAATACAATAGTGTCAAGAGGATATAAATTGTCCAAACAACTCATTGTGGTTTAATCTTTTCCAAAGGATAAAATTTGGCTAATTAGTTTTTCATTTCATTGGAGGTACAGGAGGGTGTGTTTTGTTGTTAGTTACCAATTTATGTGGGTACCTTATTTATATGAAGGTAAATTATGTATCTGAATCCAAAGATGACTTCTTTACTGTGTTTTTATTTAGGCACGAACCAGGTCCAACCTTGAAAAGATACCTTTGGCATGGAGGTGGTTCGTAACACTTTAAATTCGCGGCAGTGGATACCTGTCGGGCTTTGTGATCGAGTTAAGCACTCGGAAATCGCCGACCACCCTGTACTCATTGGGTGACTTCTTTGGCACTACCTGAATCAGTGAAGCCCATGGTGACTTTGATGGATGTACGTCTCCCTCCTTCAATAGTGTTGCAAAGCTGTTTTGGCAACCTGTAGTTTCTCGATTGTAAGAGGCCTCGGTCGTGCGAAGGTCGGTAGAGCACTACCAGTTTCGATCGTATGCATCACTGAGTTCGGCGATGACCGGGAGGGCTAAGCGGGTGCGGGTCCGTACGGAGACTCATATTTTCCCAATATGGCTCTGCAATGTGGCAGTAGGTGCTGAAGGTCATTGATAATTAAAGCTACCGTAGGTTCTCCAGATAATCTTAGTTCTGATACAATTTAGTTTATTTGTTTATCAGTATTCGCGCGCAGGATCTACTAAAAGCTTATAATGCCTTAAAAATTCAATACCTAATAACATCGAAATGGCATCCGTGACTACAAAAGAGGAAGGATTCTCAAATATAATTAATTGCTTAATGTAACTAGGCTCAGATCAACAGGGGGGGAACTTGACAATACTAATAATGGAGGTGGTTTCGGTCTTGCGAGTCGATAACTTTGAGGAAGGTCCTTCTTGCTATGAGGCGAGTGGGAAGCGATCCGATGAGGCAAGTGGGGCACGATCCGAACCAACCTTCCGATGAACGTAGCCAAACTTCAAAGATAGATGACGTTCGATGGACAATGTGGGAATTCTAGTAATTCCACTGAAACAGGAAACCTTTTTTTTTCCTCAAAGGTAATTGATGGAGATTTTCTTCGATTCGATTAAACGAAGGTAGATGTTGTGCGAATTCAAAGGCTTGCCGTTCACAGAAGCTACCAATCGACTTGGGTACAATCAAGGATAAAGAAGTCTGCTGTCTGACGAACGCTTACAAGGCGAGACGATCAGGCCGGCATTGAGTTGTGGGCTGGCCTCATCGAACTACAGAATATCCCGAGTCCAAGAGTATTTCTCGCGGAACCCAAACTCAGGAGAAAACTGTCAGCAATGCCTTAGCGACGGATATAGAGACTATGTCCTTTAGGGGTACAGCCACCTTAAAACCCGCAGCAAAATCAATGAGGGTGAGCATGTAACTATATCCGTTGGAAGATGCTGGAGAAAGAGGTCGACTTAATTCGATGACAATGCGAGCAAATGGTTGAGTGATGATGGGCCTGGTTCTTAGTGGCACTGGTCGTACTCGCCCTTACGTCGAAAATCGTTGACACTTCTCGCAATGACGGCAGAAGGCTGTGAGGTCGCTTCCTATGACAGGCCAATAAAACTGTTCGGTGACCTTCAGCAACACAGAGGATAATATGGCGACCCTCAAGGGAAGCAGCCAGAGTTGACTTGCCTACCTTATTGGGACGCCCAGACGTCAAACATTTCTGGTAGAGGAGGCCGTAAAACATGACTAGTTGGTAGCTAGAACCGTTCCTGACTTAGTCAATTCCTCCCAATGCGGTTTTACCTCTAGCGGCAGAGAGCGTTTCATAAGAATTCTGAAGGCGACTGAAGTCATTAGGGCTCACCGAGAGGGGTTAAAGAGCAAGTAGAGCTAGGGGGTTAATGCGCTTCATTTTACCCGCTCTGGTCTAGACTGCACATACTTGAACGGGTTCTAGTTTCAAAGAACTCTCGATTATTGAATCAGAGAAATCTCTTGGCAGAGTAAAGTTGGCCGGTGGTAAGGGTGAACCATTCCATGCCGCTCGTTAAATGCCAGAAACCCGGTGTGGAGAGATTACTGGCATTAACTGTGAAGGCAAGCGTTTAGCGAAATTAGGATCTGTAACTCCTATAATATTGCCAACTGAAATAATGGTAAATTTTATTATAACTCTGATAACGTCCATCTAGCCTTCTTAATAAGGAATATCGAAGCTAGCAAGTAACAAGAGAAAATGCATACATTCGTCCCAAGTAGTCGAGAACTAAGAGTTTTCTGCAGTTGGAGACGTCAGCATCGGGGAAGAAAACTTCCGAAACGACAACACACAAGTAATCGGTTTCTCTAATGATGGTGGATACCCAAGCCCCTTTGATGGTACCAGAGGCTTGGAAATTTAGGACACTTTGGTCGGGCAGGCAAAATCCCATATTATATGGCTTTGCAGCGGACGTGCCATCTTTCAAGGCCCGGGGATTCCTTGGGCAACGAGGTCGAATGGGCCCAACTTCTCCACAGCCATGGTATGCCACAGAAGATGAAGGAATCTTCTGGCTGTTAGTAGAGTTAGGTGCCACTGTTATTATTTTAGGACACGAATTGGATGTCGTGCAAATTTCTTAGAGCCGGGACTGGAAGTTTGAGGAAGCGTTAGGTGAGGTGATGTCCAATCATCATCAGGTTGAATAGCTTCCACCAAAGCAGTGGGCCGTCGTTACTTGATGAAAGAACGTAAATCTAGATGAAGGGAAACAAAGAACTAATCAAGGACCATAAACTCCTTCAACTACTCAAAGGTGTTACCTATTCCAGAAGCTTCCAACCACGCCTGGAACAGTCCGGTTAGATGGAAGGAAAACTGTTTGAAAGTTTCCCTTGCTGAAATCTTAGCGCTTCGGAACTTGACACGTTAACCATCAGGAGTCTTGTTAAATCCGGTCAGTATGGCTTTTTCAACAAGCAGTAGTTCTTGGTAATATCAGCAGACAGAGAAGTGTACATTTCAGCAGCCTTCCCAGTAAGTAAGTTACCTAGCCTCACTGCATAGATTTCAGGGTTCACTTCGAGTAACTCGGCAACTCTTTCAAAGCGGTTGAGGTAAGGGGTAATATCTTCTCCATCCGGCAATAGAGGGAGTTTAGGACGACTCAGCAGATGAGTAAACTGCGCATAATTAGAACCCTTTAGGTGCAGAGATACGCGCCAACTCAACCTCCTTCTTTGCTTCAATCTTGACGATTTGGGCCCTTCTGTATTCTTCGTCTTTCTTAGCTTGAGTTTGAGCTCAGCAAGCTGGAGCTTGTTTTGAAGTTCCTTCTCACGCTCATCACGTTGGAATGATTGCTTTTGCAGAACATATGGACGATCTCGTTCCCTGTTAGATCCAAGTCCACAGCTCGTTCCTTGAGTTTTTTTAATAGACGACATCTTAACTGAATAGGACAAAATACACAAATCAACAATGAAAAATTATAATAAGGACAATAACTCAATATATCTTATATTTATAATAAATGCCAAGTTAATTCTACAAGCTAAAACAAAATAAACAACCAGAGCTAAATAAAGAACAGAAGCAAAGTTAAATGAATAAATACCTAGAAATTTAACTCTGCCCCCCTAAACGTAAATGTAATATGTAATTTAAATAAATGACATACAATGAAATGTGGTATACAAAACTAGTACGCAACAAAATACGGGCAAAACACAACCGCGTAAACAGAGGCAATCAACAAACCTCAAAAGCATCAAATGACAACCTGCAAAGTGTCAAACGTAATAAGTACACAATAAACACGGGTAAAAGCACAGCCGTTTAAACAGAGGCAATCAACAAGCCTTAAAGGTCGCCATTTATAAAGGAAAACAAGGAACTAAGTTCTATCGGTCCTAAAAACAAGAAATAAATAGCTCCAAAGGAAGGTGCTTAGATATCTGTGAGCGTATAATAAAACAATGAATGATTCAAATGTATTAAATGAATAAATGCACAAAAGTGTCACATTAAATACAATGTAAACGTATCAAATATATACAGTGCACAAATAGGTGCATTAAATATGTCCCAGGATTAAACCACCAACGACAACAATTCGTTACAAAATAAGAACTGCTACTCGGACAATCGCTACAAGAATATAGCCACTCGTCTTACGTCCTTTATAAATACCTGTAGGTCTCGATAACGAGAACCTAAGAATAGGGAGTAAGAGGAAAAGAAATATTCTAAATTCCTGTCATGGAAGTAAGGGGGCAATACATGGATGGCGGTTTCCTTGGAGCGAGAGAGACGAGCAAATTGGGAGCTTGCAATCGGTGCAGCGGAATATGCTGGCAGGGTCTGTAGGTATCAGTAGCTCCTCGATGTATAAACTCCTAATCGGCTCTACTTCTTAGAGTCAAGGGGTCCTTTTTTATAACCGTCACCATGAACGCCTATGTGACCAAATTTAGCCGGCTTTCAGTTTGTCGACCCGCGCTCCAGTCGCTACGGCGTAAACTATGTAGTGAGTTATCGAACCCTACTTCCCAGGAGTTACGACTGAAGTTACGAATAGGTCGTAAAGCACGTGGTAGGGTAGCCTTACAATACGTGTGAGTGGCAAACTACAGTTCTTTTTTTTTGTTAGGAAGGGTCGCAATCCCCCAAGTATGTTATACGCACTCTAATCACTATTATTTTGAATATAACTGGGACGATTCCCATTAGGATACTTACCTTTGGCCACTGACCGCGCACTTCCCGCCAAATTATCTATATACTTATCACTCGCATCTTTATTTGTATACGGCATAAACGCGTTGTACTCGGAAATGGCACTGTGACCTATCGATTCACTATTAATATTTATATCAAAGCACTGCGCAGTACCAAATATCATCGGTTTATCGGCTATTTTTCATAATTGTGCCAGAGTGAGCGATTTCTGAGTGGAAATTATGGGCTCGATTTTAACCGGTAGAGATTGGATGAATTTGTGCCTTACAAGTTCTTCACCAACTCCTATTTGCAGAGCATCCTTCGTAGTCCTTCCAAATTGGTCGTGGGTACACCTGAGAACGTGGAGGATGTGATGAACTTCTCGAAAAGCCCAATCACTTGTTTTCTCAAACGAGAAAGTGAGGCTAATACTTGGAAAAATTTAGTCTCCTCTTTATTAATTCCTGAGATGTAACATGGGCCTCCACAATTTTGAACCAACCATTTCGAACTTATCACCTTAATGTTTGAATTCAAATGCAGTTGGAAGACGTCGTTAGGCACTCCATTGTTTATTGTTCGTATGTAGTACTCTGCCCCTTAGGTGTAAAGCTAGAAAAGGAGTCATTAAATTTCCATGAAGTGGGTAAATGTGTATTCCAAATTTACTATCAAAAATTATTATTGCTACTTTATAGTCACATAAATTAAAAGATCTGAAGTTTAATTTCCTTTGTCAAAGGAAAAGCTTTATTAATTTCTGCTCTTTGCTAGATATGCTAAACTCTTCCAAAGGAAATTATAAAACCGCGAAAACCTTTTTGTATGTCAGCTCAACATATTGTTACTTGGCAAGATTGGAAGAACAAAAGTCGATCTACTTTTGATAGATTTTCCTCTTTTAGTTCGTCTTGGAATAAAAAACTATTTTAGGTTTGCAGTCCTTCTACTGCATTAACTGAATATTTGTCATTTTATATAACAGGCTACATATAGGTTTTTAAGCGATTTACCCGCAGTTACGATGAATTTACCAATTATAAACTAATATTATGACTATTTATGTTTTTTTCACTTTCGATCGAAAACCGTATTTTCTTTTACCAAACCAACGAAGAACTAGAAAAAATACCCTTTGAGTGGTATCAAATAAACGCTGCTTTTGCTAAAATAGAAATATCGTTTCCATGGGCATTTTAGACCTATAAATAAAGCCACGATGGTCATTTGCTAAGTTTTGTAGCATAAATTGGTCCTTCATTTTCCTCTATCATCAGTGAGGTTTTCCAATCACATTCGTATAATCATCTTCGCCTTCGCATCCACTGCGCTCTGACGATCCATGCAGTGTTTTAACCGATAATATAAAAACATAATGGACCTCTCACGTCAAGGAAGGACATATCCCTTTGAAGGTTAAAAAAATTGCGTTGCAACGAGAAAGGAATTGCATCTCATCCAATCTTATTCAAATGATTCCTTTAGGACTCTTAATCCCCCCCCCCCTCCTTCCACCATGCTCTTCCAAATATTGGCTCCAAAAAGGCAAGGGTATAAGTGAATTTTCAGTTCTATTTCCATTCTCTAAAACTGTGACAAATTTTTCCACTATAATCGTCTCATCAGAAGAAATGGATTTATACCCTTTGCAGAATCTATAACCGAGGAATATACAAGAGTTCTTCCGGGACATTAGAGCAAAATTGAACTGAGAAAGAGTGAAAAGAAAAAATGGAGCGGGAAAAATATGTCTGAAAAATTTGTAGAAAAAGATGAGTTTCGCAAAATATATGAAATCTTATACTTTACGCACACCATTAATAATGAACTTTCATTCCGAAAATAAAAGAAAAGAATAGATAATAAGTTTTATAAATAAAGAAGGAGAAAAGGAAGACAGAATTTCAGCCAGATAGCAGTTGAAATGTATATAGTTCGACAAGAAAATTCTGAAGTTAATGGAAATGTAACTGGTGGAAGTGTATAACCGGCTAGTCAAATAAAGCGTACACAAGTCCAAATAATTACTAGAAAGGTGTACATGAACGGGGCCTTCCTTTCGACTGTCGCGATTAAAACAAAGAAATATATGAGAAGCTGAAGTTTGCTCAAGAGAACGCAAGATATTATGGGTGTCACAAAAGCCATAAGATGAATGCTCGCACTTTTGAAAATGGAGCAGGCTCACTGTTAGAAAGAGTCAACCCCTTGAATAACGAGATAATAATTAAATATAATGAATGGTAAGGAATATAATCATTTTTAATGAATTATATTAAAGGTAAAACACGCAAGAGCTCTTAAGAAAGAGGCCTTTTTATTATTTATCATATATTTGCTTTGCTTTACAGGTTGAATTGGCTTTATATTAGTTCTATTTATATTTAAAGAGTATAAATAATTTCAATAGAGACATAGTTTGTAAAATCATTTGAAATGATTTAATGAATATAAGCTCACCAGACATTACTTAGTCACCTAGGTATAAAAACCATAACTTAACATCTGAAGAGTGTAGGAAACTTCAGCCTAGAGGCGTAGCTAGTTTACGTCGAAAAGTTAATTAGGCTTTATTTTTGTTGCGCACGATGAGTAAATCTGTAAAGAGCAAATCACCTCTACTTAAAATGAGCCGGAAAAGCGACGTCACGGAATGTCAGAATGTGTTATTGCATTTAGCCGCGCCAAAGGTCATTCTATGAAGGAAGTGGCGGAATTTGCATGTGTTTCAACATGTACGGGCATACGGATTTACGAACAATGGCAGAACTCCCAAAATGCGAATAACTCTCGCCAGAATTGCGGAAGGAAGAAGATGTTGACAGTCAGGGAACGTTGTAGAATCTCCAGGCTTGTAATTGCAAATTTATTTCCTTCAAGGCAGGAATTGCTACAAAACGTCAATTCTGGTCCTTCACCACCCATTTCAGAAAGAACATTACGCAGGGAAGTCCAGGACATTAGCATATGGAGCAGAGTCACGCGCAAGAGGCTCTTACAAACAGCTGCACACACAATTGCCAGCTTAAAGTGTGCGAAGGCACACAAACAGTGGACTGTGGAGAAGTGGACAGATGTTATATGGTCTGACGAATTAAGATTTAATCGGTTTATGAACGAAGCTCTTCGACGTATCCACGGAAAACTTCATGAAGCTTTTAAGGAATACTGCATGAAGGGTGCCGTCCAAGCAGGAGGAGACTCTGTGATGTATCGGGGCTGTTTCAATTATGGTGAGATGGTTGAAGTGACTGCAAATTTGATTCAGCATTCTTATATTGAACTCTTGGCCAATCAGGTTCTACCATTTGCTCTTCATCTTACTGACAAATGGAACATTTATCCACTTCTGTTCTAAGCCAACAACTGCCGCGTTCACCGGGGCAAAACTGTAGCTAAGTGGCATGAAGAACATTCAAGATCATCTCTAAATCTGGATTGGCCGCCAAAGTCTCCAGATTTAAACCCAATCGAAAATATATGGGATCTTCTTGAAGAACGAGCCAAACTTCTTGGACAGCATTCACGCAATTTAACTTAACTAGGCAATTTTTTTGAGCGTGAATGGATGAATATTGATGGTTCTTGCATCCATAACTTCCTAGAGTCCATGCCGGGTTGAATTGCTGCCTTATTCAAGCACGAGGTAGAATTACATGCTTTTAACTACACTATGGTTACCAGTGTCTAATTCTTTGGCCAGTGAGCATATAAAATGTGAAATAATGTATCAATGTTCTTGAAAATTCATCATGCCACTTAGCTACAGTTTTGCCCCGGTAAACGCGGTAATTGTCGGCCTAGAACAGAGGTGGATAAATGTTCCATTTGTCGCTAAGATGTAGAACAAATGGTAGAAACTGATTGAAAAGTGAAAAAAAATTAAAGTTACTGCACTTGTGATTTTCATTACATTCATAAATTTTTCTTTAGCAAAGCTGAGCCATGGAGTCGCTGCGGCGAGGCAAGTGTGGAAACCATTCAGAATATAACGATGAAACCAACGACAAAAAAATCTTCGTATTCCAATCATGTTTAAAATAAGGTCATATCCAAGACGTGAATGAAGGAAACTCTGTCTTTTCTGTTTCCTAGCACAACGCTAATTGCCTTCATGGCAGAATAGCTAGAGGCTAAAGAGAGTTGTACAAACATATTTAACATAATCACTTTCTTTAAGAAGTTTTTTTTAACATTAAATACAGATTTCCTATGTTGATTTTATATTTTACTCAACAGTTCATGAAGCTCTATCGATCTAACTGTCTGTCTATCTACCTACTTACCCACCTACCAATCTGGCTATGCCCCTATTTAGTGTTTCGCTTATATATATATATATATATATATATATATATAATATGAATTATGTCTGTATAAGTGTGTGTCTATCCATCCATAAGAACAAAGGTTAAACAATATTCCTAATAATTAAAAATGTATTATTATGTAAAAATTTCTGAGGAAAATAAGGAAGTGAGTTGTATTGCTGGGTCAAGTCCACGTCTCCCTCCCCCCACTACCCCCCAGCATCAAGCCTTGGTCAGTGAGGTGAGTTCTGAGTCTCTGCCCCCCCTTACTGGGTTGTTGGTAGAATCTTATCCCAACCATACCCAACACCAAGCCTTGATCAGTAACCTTTTCATAGGAATCCTAGTCTGCACAACGAAACACCCACACATCACACATGGGAGTAAATCGGTAGGGCGCAGGTCAGCACAGGTGGACACCGGTGTTTTCTTTTTTTATTTCATATTTAGTAAACACTTGAAAATAATTAGTATGTTTAATGATGCAAAGGCTAGATATCGGAGTATTAATCAAAGAATTAATAATGTTTAGACCGTTTTCATGTATTTTTCCGTCCGGAGACAAAGATCTTTGACCTTTATTTTGGAAGAAGTAGCATTTACAAACACACATACACTTTTTAGATATCGGACGCTTGTTTGTTTGCTGCAGACACTAAAAAGCTCGCAACCCCCTCTTCCTACTGTTTGTGACAGATGCGACATTTTTACATATCGAAAGATTTAATCAAAAGATAACTAATGTCTAGACCATATTTAACATATCTGGCATCAGGGACTGAGGAGACAAATATCGCTTGTTTTGTTTATACCGTCACCTAAAAGCTCCAATAACCCGTCTCGCACCTCCTACATGACCACATCCCCTCAGCTGTTTCTAATGGACCGTTTCACCCTACAATCTTTATTTGCTTTTCACCAAATATTACCACCCCTGTTCGCCCAATTCTGTAGAGATCTAAAAACCAATTCCAAACCTTATTCATTTATTATTATAATTCATAGCTTGCTGGGAAGAAGCCTTTTTTCTTTTAGTTCAGCTGATCGAAACTTAAGTTTTTTAGCTAAACGTATGAATATGGAGCCATTAACAGAAGATGAATGGATTTATGTGATGAGATATGTCCCTTTTTTCAATATTTCACCGTTTGTCGGTTGATATCTTCGTTCGCAGAGTAAGTCATTTTCTTTTTGTAACTTGTTTTAAAAGGTCACAAGTATTTTAAAATGATTTATTTTACATTTAAATTCCAATATGCATATATTTGACTATAGAATAATAAATCGAAAAATATCATTTAATTTATACTAACCAGCTTACATAATAACATATAATATATATAATTTTGTAGATAAGATACACAATTCCATATTTTGCACCTAAAAATTAATTTTTATTAAGTATACAATAACAATTTTCTTTACATGCTACTACAAGTATTCCTTAATACGATTTCTTTGTTTCTTTGATCATTATAAGAATCAGAATGTTCAATAAAAGCTCGATATAATTTACCGATTGCCATCTGCTGAATGAAAGAGACGGAAAACAAGCCGGATGAGTTTGACATTTAACTCTAAACGCTGAATGGATTGACGAAAATAATTTTATCCATTTATACTAAAGTTTTACGAAAATAAACATTGTTCTGGAACCCTAGACATGGGCTGTCAAAGTATTAAAAAAATCATCAAGAAATAAAGCTATCCAATGATATCCAGGTCGATGGCTGCTGTCCAGATTAATGATATAAACTCGCATTGTAGTTTTATTTACATACAATAGTTCTTCAATATCAATTGCATTCATTTTATTAGGAATAAACTTGTACATTTCTAGACTTATCTATCTCAAAAACAGACTGAAATTCTGCATAAATAATAAGGGAAACTGGGTCTATTAATGGAGATCTAAACTGTAACTGTATTGATAATGTTCCTTGTTTTATAGGATTAGACAAGTAGTACTCTTGTCCTGATTTTGGTTAAAACAATAAATATTTTGACTTTTTAGAAATTGTTTATACGTTAGTCTAATACTCTTCCCACCTACAATACACCCTATTCCGTTATATAACGAGTAAAAAGCCCTTGAAGCAACTGGATATGCATCGTCTAAATAGTCTAATTCCAATGGACATTCAACTCAATTCCGGTTTATATAGATAGTGATGCGATTCACATTAAAAGCTCTAAATTCAAAAGATGATTCATCATAGATACGAGAAAATGCTGAATGGTAAACCATACCAATTACTACCCCCGTAGATGTTCTCCCCATGAAGATATTATCCACAAACTTTATTGATATTCAACTCATAATTGTGAAATTTAGCATACGAAGTTGAGTTGATGATGAAAGGCGGACTTTTTTTAGGTAAAGGAAACTAGTTTAGTTTCTAAACCAGTCTGGTTTCTAAATAGTGTTAATGAATGTGGTGCTTTGAATGACTTTATCCTTAGTAAGACTCCATTCATCAACAGATTATGTTGCGAGAAGAAATCGGTAGGCAGTTTTCCATATACGTCAATTATTTTTATTCGATCTGTTATAATTTCAACAAGGTTTCCAAATATGCAGAAGATGGGTAATAAATTCTAGTTGAATTTACAGATGTTTCATTTAAATAAAGATCAACATTGATTGATAAACAATGTGTGAAGAATATTATTTCCGGAAATATATTTTCCCCATCTTTAAGTTCGCTTCTGTCAGCCTTCACAATTCTTGTTTTAATATAAAAATAAATCTCACTCGGGTCTATAGAATAGTGTCCGCTACCAGATATATAATATTCAACTGGAGTAAGATCTGAAGCGATATTGCTAAGTGGAGAGTTAGACTGATAATTGCTCTCAACGATGAAAGTTTGGTTCGGTGGAACGGTAAACAGATCAAGTTCTGTCTTTGAACAGATATAACTTGCTGATGAAGAGCATTCATTTTTATGATTTACAGCCGGTGATAATTTTATGAGAAAATCTATGAAATGTGTGCTTGTTTATATTATAAAGAAAAAGCCTTCCCCATCCTCTTCATCCTCTATATTCAACTTTTTTTTATTTTTAAACTTCTTCATACATTTGCGCTTATTACTTACACCCAATCTTTCAGATCACCTCTCATTATCACTCCTATATTTTAACTTTCTTCTATGCATAATATCCTAAACGGTATCGAACCGGCGGAAATGGCCTTCTTTCCTAGATAACGAGCATCCCTCATTCCATTGGGCACCGTATATCCGAATAGGGATCCAAAACAATGTCATATCTGAGCTCGTATCCCTTTAAACCCGCGTAAGCCATTCAACATAATTAATTATTTTTAATTTCTTTTTCTAATGTGTAGTTTTATCATTAAATGCCCATGAAGGCATGCAAATTATTCCCCTTCAACCGTTTTTAAATAGATATAAATTGATCTCAATTCCCCAAAGATAGAATCAGATAGTGTGGATTATCAAAAGTGATACTGAATGAACCAGCATTGAAGGGAAGGTGAATAATTCTCAGCAACCTCGACTGGGTCCCGCCTCCTAGCTGATAGTCTCCAAGGTTGAAGCAAATGTAACATTTTTTTGGCTGAGATACAAGAGCAAGAAAATATATATTAAAAGTTATACAATTATTTAATTGGAAGATATCATCTCTCAGAGATTTTTTCATTATACTGGAAAATTCTTCTGACAGATGAATTGATAGGTTTTTTTTCCTTTTCATATTGAGCAATGAACTTGAAATGACCATTAACACATATTCAGTAGATATTTGCGTTTTGTCAGCTTAAAACAGTTAAACTTGAGATGATAATTTATGGCTCTTTTTCAGATTCATTATATGTGTGAGTGCTTTTTCATTTTATAATACCCGGCGTCTATCCATATCTCATCATCGACATAGTGAATTCCTTTCATTTTTGTTTCCTTTCCTCTTGTCAATATAGTATTCGACGCATAATTATTTACTTCCGTTATTTTCCGATAGACTGTGAATGCATGTGTAGGTTTAGTAATATTATAGATATGCCCTGTAAATTGAACCTCACAAAATTCTACTTCATACTGATTGTAGTCTGTTATAATGGATTTGTGCAATGCAATTCTATAGTCAGAAATAGTATTTTAAGGGGAAACATCCAGGGAGTATGAGGAATGAAGGGTAGCATAAGAACTCTCTGACTCCATCTTCACAACTGATAAAACTTCCTTATCTCCCAACTTTATATAAGTTCATGAATGTAGGTGCTCAAGGTTGGTAGGGGATATCACATGCCTCGCCGCATGAGATAAATGAACTTTGGGTACCCTCGCCACTACATATTTCTTACGTGTGTCAAACTTTACTTTCTCCAGTTCTTCTACATAAACTCAACCTTCAATATGTTCTCCATTTAAATCTTTAATATAATAGTGGTCTAATAGATTTGAAATTCTAGATATCTTTTAGATTTCCTCATATAACTGTATCTTGTATGCTTTTTTTAAAATTACAGGAAACGCGTGAGATCTAACATAATCGCCGATCTTATATAAAAACGTAATGTTTTAACATGAGCTCTTTGATTCGATTCCAATCATTTTATTTCTATAATTATTATAAGCCCTTGCAAAATAATCTAACACGTCGATGTATTTCCATGTCTTATTGTGAGGAAACGAACCTTAAGGTCGGCCTCAAGCCCCTCTCCGTTCAAGCTGAGACCCTGTAGGCCTAAGCTAAATTTCTAATTGCAATGAGAGAGAACTATTCTCGCGTTAGAAAACTTCAAAGCTGCTGGTAACATCTGTGCTTAATCAGTCGGCCTATCCCCGCTAAGATGCATTTTTCCGACCCTCCCCTGCCTGCAAGCTAGAGTCAAGCCGGGAAGAAGCTAAATCTGTCTTCATATCTTGTTTGGGCCTAAAGTGACTGGCCCCAATGGTTACTCCCAAGAGACTGCCATGCCTAGAGGCTTTCTAGCGAGGAAGCCAGCAGTTTATTTAACCTAAGGTCAACCTTTACTCGTCAGAGAGTACCGCCCGCCCTTTCTCGAAGATACAGCCTATCGTCTTGAGTCGAACCTTGGACTTAGGTCTCGTCGGGTAGACAGATTGTCGTGAGTTTGACCACAGTCAATCGGCGAATTCGGGAAACAACATTTTCGTTGGAGAATTGCGCGAACCAATCTTCTCATCGCCTGAAGGAAACCTCGCCGTCTTGTCTGAGATTACTCGTCCTAATTCGATAGTTTCTTACCCAGCCTGGAAATTACCATACTCGTACCCCAGATAAATTCCAACCCCTCCGTCAACAGTACAACACCTCTGGATCTGCAAGACTAGCTCGCCTCGTAAGAATCGCTCCTTTCACCAAGAGTCCACGGAAAACCTTTCACCCCTTTTTGATGATAATCTCCCCTTTTGTTCACCCCACCTGCTCTTCTCCTCGCGAATCTTTAATCGGACTCCCTAGTGGTTACCAACATTTTTCCTTCCTGACCAAGTCACAGATTTAGAACCCCGTTAAACTGATTATTATTTGATATATTATTTCATTGGGAGCGACATTATTCTCTCATTCATTTGCCTTTGTAGACATTTCCATACTTATGATTATTTGTGTATTTAAAATTTATTTTGGATTTTAATCTTTCATAAACCTTGAAGGAAACCTGATATTTAAATCTCCCTTTTGGACGACCATTAATTTACTCACGCACTCACCTCTTATTAGCCCTGTGGAGCTGGTCTATCTATCTGGCCGCCTGCAACGTAAGTAGACTGTATTCTCTGTAGCGAATGTATCCGCTCAGTAATACCACGATATATATTTATATAGAAAAATTAACCCAAAGGAAAATGAAAAGATGAATATATATTATATATATATATATTTATGAAAAAATTTTAAATCACATGACGCGTGATTTTATAGATGTATGTAAAGGCCCACGGAAATAAAAATTGGTAATATAACCCAGAAAAACACAGAAGAATATTACATGAACCAATAAAAGTTTAAGAAGGAAAATTGGGAGATGTAGAGAACCGTTATATAAAAATATATAAAGAAGTTGGATTTGAGCCTCTGTCATTAAACACTCATCGCTTCCGGGTTGTGTTACCAATTTTCATTTTTTGGGGCCTTTAAAATACATCTATAAAATCACGTGTCATGGGATTTTCGATTTATTAGAAAATAAGGCCGTGCTCTCTCCTAATAAAAACACTTTTCTTCTCTCTCACTTGTTAAAAATCTACACTTGGTTGTTCCAAAGTCTTCTTGAATCAACCTTTTTTGGGGTTGAGGATGGTAGCTTTGGCCATATAAGCGATAAACGCTTAATGAAACAGGTTCAAATTCAACTTCTTTATTTATTTTCATATAACGGTAGAAATAGTTTGTCCTATCTTTCCACTCTCTACATCTCCTATTTTCCTTCTTAAGCTTTTATTGGTTCATGTGATAATCTCTTAAGTGTTTTTCCGGGCTGTGTTACCAATTTTCATTTCCCTGGGCCTTTAAATATATATATATATATATATATATATATATATATATTTATATATGCAAATTATTTGAAGACCATTGTGTATTTTGCCTTAATTAATTTCCTTTGGCAACTTTCTCTTCTTCTAACTATCTTTTATGATCCATCTTGTAGATGCTCGATTACTTCTCCAGTATTCATCATTTTTTCTAATGAATGTGTTTGGTGAACAAGTGATCTACTATCAACAAGATGGAATAACAAAGATACTTAGAAGAAGAGAAAGTTGCCAAAGGAAATTAATTAACGCAAAATCCACAATGGTCTTCAACAAAATTTGCATATATATATATATATATATATATATATCTATATATATATATATATATATATATATATATATATATATATATATATATTAAATATCTGATTTCATGTAAAGCTGGTGTTTTTTGTGTTTCTTTTTATTACAGAAGTTTTAAGAAACTGTGTCTTTTAAAGTCCTCCGCACCAATTATTGTTGACTTTCTGAGTGCAAGGTACATTCAAGTTATTTTAAGATAGTGGAACGATTTTTTGATGCTATGGTAATTGCGTGTTTCCTTGTGATGGAATTTGATATCCGTTTCGGAGACGAGCATATCCTCAAATCAGATTAATCCAGAGCATGATTATAAATATTGAATCCTGTGTGTGCATATAGGGAGTAATCAACGGGTTCTTTTGTGCAGTAAAGGATAGGATATCGTTGGGTCTCCTGCTCGGATGAGATCAACCCGCCTATTCATAACTTGTGTATCCCCCAACCTTACGACCCTTAAGTCGACAATCACGCCCATGATGGTCTGTTGGCTGGTCATTTCGGCCATAACAAAACGGCTCTAAGAATATTTAGATATTTCTTTTGCCCCAGTTTTGCAAAAGGAATTGTCGACTTTTGCAAGTCTTATAACATCTGTTAGATGACTGCGGCAAAAGGGCTTATACAGCCTACCCCCCTCCAGAAGCGCCAAATAATTTCAAAAGCCCTTTTTCAGAGTGGCCATTAAATTTAATCGGCCCGATTCACCCCTCGTTCAGCGAAGGACACTCTTATTGCTTAACCCTAGTAGATTTCGCGACGCGATTCGCCGAAGCGGTTCCCTTCAAGAAAATAGATAGCGTTACATGTGAAGAGGCCATAATATCTATTTCTCCCAGGTCGGTATCCCGATGAATATATTGTCCGGAAGAGGTAAGAAACTCACCTCAGAATTACTGGAAAACGTCGGCAAGTTTTTTATGATTACGCCACGAATTACAACCCCATTTCACCCCTTAGTGAATGGGATTTGTGAAAAATTTAACGGTAACTTAAAAGCTGTTTTAAAGGTGCGTCATGCTCCGCCCGGAGAATGGCATCAGTACCTGATCGCTGCCCTCTTTGCGTGCAGGGAAATCCCTTATCGTACCAAAGGATTTACCCCATTTGAGCTCCTCTATGGCCGAAATGTAAGAGGCCCCATGAGCATCTTTAACGAGCTATTTGTCAACTTCCGCCTAGATGAAAAAAGAAATCATCCGACTCTTATTTATTGGACCTTTGCAATTGTCTAGAAGAGTGTGACGACATAGCCGATAAGAATCCCGATCTAGATTTCGAAAATTATCGCACCTACTTTGACGTCAAGTCATAAGAAAGACGATTTAGGCCCGGCGATGATTTACTCCTTCTTTTCCTCTGTCCCACGGAGACAAACAAGCTCTTCAGCTAATGGTAGAGTCCCTTGCCCATCCTCAAGGCTTGTTGCCCCCTTGCATTTTATTATTAAAACCCACTCTATACATAACCTGTTCCACGTGAACATTTTAAAGCGATCCCCCTGCCGCGCCTGTATCAATAATATAGTCGCCCTTGATGAAGAGACAGTGATGAATGCCTCTTACCCCTCCGACTCCCTTAACGTAGTCCAAACTGTGTGTTGAGCAAGATAATGATTCTCCTCTTCCCTCTTTATTAGGCTCCCCAGAAAAGTCCGCTCTTCCTGTATTAGATGTGGACCCCCAACTGGCATCCTCCCATAAGAAACAATTATTAAGCGTGTTAAATAAATTCCCCGACGTGATCTCGAAGAAACGAATTTGCTCGATCCACTTTGATCACTCAATCACACTCACCACCCAAGAGCCTATTAGATCAAAACTCTCTCCAGGTAAACCAAATTATACAAAAAGAATATAAAACTAATATATTCAGCATTTTTAACATTAATAGATCAAAATCCAGTTATGTTAGAGTGATCTTTTTAAACACCTGTGAAAGAACTCGATATAACGATAAACTATTCCTTTAGATCAACTGGTGAAGGACTATGGTGTAAAACAGCTAAAGTCTGTAGTGAGGGCAAATAAAAATAACTATTTCCAAGTATACATTTCGGTATTTACTGGAAATGTAATGAAGAGTTCATTCGTATACGATGTAAAAACGCGATATACAATGAGTATGTAGTCAATACTTTTATAAAACCTGAAGACAGTTCCATCAAAGTTTTCCTCAGAATAAGTGTTTACAGAATGCGGTTGAAGTTTGTTATCTCTCATTCAACGATGGATTCAAAGAATTTCGAAAACTTTAACTTACAATAACAGAAAATGAGTATATAAAAAATGTGTCGTTTGATAATTTGCATTGTTTTCTCAACCGGAAAGGGAGCACTATCGAACATTTGAAATGATTTTTCCTCAGGGATCTTTATGACTACGTCACCATTACATGTAAACAATATTTAATAGAATATCTAACTATAAATACGTCTCTCCATGGAAGTTCAAAGGATGGAGTGTCACCAGCCTGCGTCATCAAGACTTGCAAGAAATAAGTTTAATTTCACTGCAGAAAAAAAAAATTTTCATTGGAGCATAATTCCTTAACAAATATGTTTATTAAAATTCTAGATTATGTAAAAAAATTCTGATATTAATTTTCAAAAGTATAAAGTTGGATCCAAAATATTTATTGATAATTCTAATGCGTTGCCTATCAAATACCGTTTGCCTGACCGGATTAACCCATCTCTTTTGATTTAGAGAATCAGTAAATGAGTTCAAAGTAATAAGGTTGCAGACATCCATTAAATTCTGATTGAACTTATGTATTTTAATCTAGATGTAAAATAAAATTAATGTTTTTCTAAAGTTAAGCTGTTTTTTATTGAGTAGTTATATGAATGTTAAACGGACCAAATATTCAGTTAAAAATGAATCGCAGAATCTTACGATAAATATACATCCCCGAGTCTGGCAAAATCTTTTGGTAGGGTAAATTGGCTAATCGAATCTTTAAAAAAGATTGCTAAAAGATCTAATCTGGATAGCTTTCAGTCCGGTTTGGTTAGCTATACACTACACAAACCCGTGCGAAAAAAATTCAAGACAAAACACGTAAAAGAGCAAGGTCCAAACGAGATTTGGCAGGTAGAGCTTACTGTGATGTCTAAGTTTGAAAATTTTAATAATGGTGTACGTTATATACTTATTTGTAATTGACGTATATTCTAGATATCTATGGCTAATTCCTTTGAAGGAGAAGACGAATCAGGCATTGTCAAATGCTATACGAAATCTCATGGAAAAGAACAGATGGATTCCAGGTGATATATGTTCTGTTAGTGGAGGAGAGTATAAAGCAAAGAAGCTGAAAAGCTTATTACGGGAATATAATATCGGCCTATAACAGGTTCACTTCCTAAACAAAGCTAGTTTTGTGCAGCGCGTAAAAGAAATATTAAAGAAAGACTTTTCAGATATTTTGCTTTTAATAACAAATGGAAATACATCGACGTGTTAGATAATTTTGCAAGGGCTTATAATAATTCTAGACATAAAATGATTGGTAACACACCGTTTAAAGTTATACATGATGTTGCTATACCGGGACAGAGATCTGAAGTTTAAAAAAGAGGTTTCTATATAAGATTGGCGATTATGTTAGAATCTCACGCATTTCCAATAAATTGAAATCAGGATACGAGGTAGAGTGGTGTGAGGAAATCTACAAGATATATAGAATTTCGAATCTATTAGACCTGTATTATATTGAAGATTTAAATAGAGAACATATTGAAGGTGGGGTTTATGAAGAAGAACTAGAGAAAGTAAAGTTTGACTCTCGTAAGAAATATGTAGTGGAGAAGATAGTTAAATTGAAAGGACATGGAAAAAGCAGGTATTATTTAGTAAAATGGCAAAGGTACCCAAATATATTTAACTCATACGTCGAGGCATGTGATATCACCTACCAACCTTGAGCACATCCATTACTGAAGTTTAATAAAGTTGGGAGGTGAGGGAGGTTTTTATCAGTTGTATAGATGGAGTCAGAGAATTTTATGTTACCCCTCATTCATCATACTCCCTGGATGTTCACCCTCAAAATACTATGTCTGACTATAGAATTAAATTGCCTAAATCCATTGTAACAGATCAAACAGTCAGTATAAAGTAGTAGTTTGTAAGTTTCCATTTATAGGTAATATCTATAATATTAACAAGCCTAAACATGCATTCACAGTCTATCGGAAAATAACAGAAGTAAATAATTATGCGTCGAATACTATATTGGCAAGAGGAAAGGAAACAAAAATTAAAGGAATTGACTATGTTTATGATAAGATATGGATAGACGCCGGGTATTATAAAATGCAAAAGCACTTACACATATAATGAATCTAAAAAAGAGCCATGAATTATCATCTCAAGATCTACTGTTTTAAGCTGACAAAACGCAAATATCTACTGAATATGTGTTGATGGTCATTTCAAGTTTATTGGTCAATATGAAAAGGAACGAAAATCTATTAATTCATCTTTTAGAAGAATTTTCCAGTATAATGAAAAGATCTCTGAGAGATCATATCCCCCAATTAAATAATTGTATAGCGTTTGATATAGATTTTCCTACTCTTGTATCTCATCCGAAAACATGTTACATTTACTCTAACCTCATAGACTATAAGTTAGTACGCGGGATCCAGGCGAGGCTGGTGAGAATTATTCACCTTATATTTATATATATATAAGATCAGATGAAGGGGAAAATTTTCCATTCTTTCTAGGTCATTTGATGATAAAACTACACAATAGAGGAAAACATTAAAAATAAACCAAATTTTAAATCGCCTCTGCTTGTTTAAAGGGTTGGAGGCTCAAAGAGGTCATGGTATTGGATCCATATTCCTCCCTATATTCCTAAATGCGGGGCTCCATATAAAAGACTGATGGACGCTATCTAGGAAAGAAGGCAAGCCGCTGGTTTCGATACCGTTCAGGATATCAGGCATCGAAAGACCGCAAAGCAAGCTTTAAAAGATCAGCTGGAAAGGATCAAAAATACTATTACTAAATAGACTAGACAATATATTAGAAGAAAGTTCAAATCTCAAAGTATTAATGAGAGGAAGTCCGAAAAATGGGTGTAATAAATAAGCAAAAATAGATGAATAAGAAGTTGAAGAAGAGAAAAGAGTTAAATATAGAGGATGAAGAGGATGGTAAAGTCTATTTCTTCATAATAAAAACATGCACACATTTCATAGATTTTCTCATAAAATTATCACCGGCTGTAAATCATAAAAATTAATGCTCTTCATCCAGCAAGTTATATCTGTTCAAAGACAGAACTTGATCTGTTTACCGTTCCACCGAACCAAACTTTCATCGTTGAGAGCAATTATCAGTCTAACTCTCCACTTAGCAATATCGCTTCAGATCTTACTCCAGTTGAATATTATATATCTGGTAGCGGACACTATTCTATAGACCCGAGTGAGATTTATTTTTATATTAAAACAAGAATTGTGAAGGCTGACAGAAGCGAACTTAAAGATGGGGAAAATATATTTCCGGGAAATAATATTCTTCACACATTGTTTATCAATCAATGTTGATCTTTATTTAAATGAAACATCTGTAAATTCAACTAGAATTTATTACCCATCTTGTGCATATTTGGAGACCTTTCTGACTATACTGAAGAAGAAAAATGTACATTTCTATTCACTACAGAATATTACTATACCGAAGAACATATTGAAAAGAAATATAGTAGATCGAAGAAAAAATAACACTAGTCAAAATTTTTTAACTTTGTCTCTGTTACTTGAGTATATGTTGTTGTTACTAACTAATTCGTTGCGCTGATTCCAATTCTCCTCTCAGATTTGTCCTAGCACGTACGGTTCCTTAGTTATGCAACTAGGCTATATGGCTCAATTTGTCACCTTGGATCAATTAGTGATATAATTATTACGATCTTGAGAAAAATGAGACTTTTCTGAGCAAAGGTTTTGAATCGGGGCACTATATTTGGCATTATGTACGTCCTTTTGCAGACCCATAGAAGATATGTATTACATATAAAAGAGGTGGTACTCACCTAACTATAAATTTCTTTACAAATATTTGAGACTATTTCTCTATTGCTTGTACGTGGATATAGGATCCTCCCGTTGTAGGAAAAAGAGGTAGTCACCTATCATGTTTTCTTTGAAACGGCCTTGATACCTGCTTTCCACCATTGCGATATCTCGGTGGAACCCTACCCCATATTCATCACTAATATCACCCATATTATATGGAAAGAAATCTAGATGCGAATGCAAGAAATGCATCTTAAGGGACATCAGACACCCCATTCGTTGATAAGCCTTCAGCATATTGTCCACTAGTTCTTCATAGTTTTCAGCCCTATGATAACCAAGAAAATTCTGCATTACATGGACAAATGAATCCCATGCTGACAACTCAAGTGGAGTTAGTTTCTTTCTGAACTCCCTCTCACGTATGAATTCTCTGATCTCCGTCCCTACAAAAATGACAGCTCTAAGTTTAGCATCGGTTTACTTTGCACCAAATTTCTTTTTGAGATACTAAACTCCATAAGAATCATGGGCCATTGTTTTAACCAAATTCGTGACAAGGCCAAGTTTGATATGAGGTGGTGGAAGGTAGATCTTCTGTGGATGTACCAAAGGCATGTGCATCGCATTGTATTGACCAACCTTGTGTTCTTCTCTTTCGGGCCACCTTTTGACAATATAATAATTCCTGTCGTCCCGGCTGTTCCATAGGCATAAGGATACATATTCTTTCTATATCCTACTTGCACTCCAAGAAGTAAAGAAATTATCTGTCGATCACCACAGATATTCCACTTATGATGCGAGTAATGAACACCTTCCAAAATATATTTCATTGAGTCATATGTCTCTATTATCCCAACAAAAAGTACGACGGGAATTGGAGCTTTTTTACCATTGTGTAGCAACACAACTTTGAGGCTAGCATTGTTTGCATCCATGAATAGTCTCCATTCATCAGGTAAATGCTCGTTTCCTAGGTGATTTATGAGGCCATTAACATCAGTACAGAAAAAAGCACCATCTTCTTCTTTATAGAAGGCACAAAGGCCCCATGGCGTTTACGCAAAGTAGATATTTTTGCACCGTCCTCTAGAAGATTCCATTGCTGTAGTCTGGAACCAAACAGTAATGCGTTTTCCTTTGCCAATGACAAATCCCTCTCCAAATTATTTAACCTTTCTTGATTTATTAACTGTATCTTCTAATTCTGACAATTATCCTCATAGATGTCATCCTCATTGTTATTCTCCACTTCATGCGATGAATCATCTTCTTTAACTGCACTAGCTAATGGAGGAACAGGGATTGGCATCTCCATATTATGGGGCACTGGTTCTATGTATATCTTACTTACAATCTGGATATACAATTTTTCACTTGTTCTTATTTGAGAATCCCGCAATATTTGTCATACAAAAGTAGCAATTAAGAACATGATTTGTTGGCTCACGCCACACCATTGTTACAGCAAAAGGCATACCCTTCCCTTTGCCATTTAACCAATGTGCGAGCCCCTTATAACCCACAGTTAAAGATTTGTGAGGTGCCCATGGCTTGGCTTGATCACCAACTTTACAATCAAAATAATAATTGTATGCAGTTTTCACTCTTTTAGCTAAACTTTTCCGCTTGTTGCTTGGAATATATCTTCCACAGATATAACAAAAGTTGTCTTGGCTATTTATACTTCCTCGACGATTCATGTTTTCAAATTCGTTTGTATATATCCTGTTATATACTTGTGTATAATTATATTTCATTTACAAATTAATTGAGAGATAACTCTTAAAGAAAAGTGCCAATAATCATTGTATGTAAATACGGTTTCAACATCACTACTATAATGGCTAAATTTAACATCGTATAAAGTATGAGTGTAACGCAGGAACTAAACAGACACAACACATCTTCTCACTACGGTAGACGAAGCATCACTGCCGATATGTGTAACTAAACGTATGTGGGTAACTCAGGAACCTTACTTGCTAGAACAATTCTGATTACATATTCGGAATCAGCATCACAAGTTAATAATATCCAAGTAGCAAAATGTTTGTTGACTAGTGTAATTGACGTATATGAAAAACTCCACACCGATTCCTTCTCGCAAGATAATCTGTCGATGAATAGGTCTTAATAAAGAAAAGGTTATCCAAAGCAACACATTTATTTACAATATTTAGGAACTAGGCCGGATTAGAAGCTAAAGTAGAATTATTAGAGAGTTTCCTTTACTAAGGAAAGTCCATCTTCAGCATTAACTCATCTCGGGATGAAAAATAGGTTGATTACATCAAATGCTTAGTAGCTTGGAACACAAATTCGTATGCGAATTTGTGAGTGGAATATCAATGAAGAGTCTGGATATCTTCCTGGAAAGAATACCTACGAGGGTAGAAATTAATGTGGTTGACCATTCGGCATTTTCAGGGAGCTATGAAGCATCACCTTTTGAATTTAAAGCTTATAATCTGAATCGCTTCAGTATCTTTATAAAAGAGAATAAAGTTGAAAGACCATTTGCATTAAACTATTCAGACGATGCATATCCAGTTGCTTTACGGGCTTTTTACTCGTTATATAACGGAATAGGGTGTATTGGAGGTGTGAAGCGTATTGGACTTACTCACCTATAAACAATTTCTAAAAAAAAAATATTTTTAGTATTAACCTAAATCAGGAGAAGAGTACTACTTGTCTTGAAGAATTTTCTAATCTTATAAAACAATGAACATTATCAATACAGTTACAATTTAGATCTTCATTAACAGACCCGGTTTCCCTTATTATATATGTAGAGTTTCAGTCTGTTATTAAGATAGATAAGTTTAGAAAGGTACTAGTTTATTCTTAGTAAAATGAATGGAATAGATATTGAAGAACTATTTTATGGAAATAAAACTACCAAAGAGTTTTGCATGGCTGTTTTGCGAGAGACACTCAGCTCTGTCAATGTTTACTATTGCCAGCAGCTTATAGCATTTATCTGGACAGCAGCCATCGACCTGAATCGCAGACCTCATTCTAAAAGATATACGCTTTCGATTTCGTTTGGAAATATTCCTCTCTGTAATGTAAATTCTACAGTATTTCTCGGACTGAAGTCGCAGAGCAAATAACCATATTGCTTTGAGACGGCTTCCTTATTTATTCTCATGGAGCTGTTCCGTTTTCCAGGTATTATGTGGCCAGCGAATATATTTCTCTGGGAGATATCTCTCATCTGTGTAAATAAGACTAGATTGTTGCAATGTAAGGCAATATTGCGAATATAAGAATTTTTATAAAGTAGATTTTTGGCCACTAGAAATATAGAGATATTCTTATGGTGTGAGATCACTGTAAATATCTCTATTATATTTGCACCTATCCTCTGCATTTACTCATCTAAAATAAGGAGTGTATGACTTCTTCCATCTAAAGATGACACATGATACACACATTCGCGAAACATTACTTCATTTTTAAATTCTTCATAGTCTTTCTACCATACAGTGTAACACTAAAAGATTCTATCCTGGTGTTGGGTAAACATCTTATCTCTATTTCGGAGTATACGAAAGAGGAAGTGGGGGTTTCCGCTAGACCTCGGCTCAATGCTGGATGAATTACATGGGGATATAAATTTTAAGGTTTTTTACACTTTCTTCACTCATACAAAATCTTTTCTCTACAAATTATTTTTTTTCGGTGATTATCAAAAGTTATACTAAATAAACCATCATTGAAAGGAAGGTAAATAATTCTCATCAACCTCGACTGGGTCCTGCCCCCTAACTGATAGTCTCCAAGATTAGAGTCAATTAATTTTTTTTAGATAAGATACAAGAGCACGAAAATCTATATAAAACGCTATACAATTATTTAATTAGGGGATATCATCCCTGATGAATATTTTTATTATACCTAAAATTCTTTATTTACTAAATATGAAATGAAACGAGAAAATACCCCTTCCCACCTCTGCCCACCTGCCTCCTACCGATTTACTCCCATGTGTGGCGTGTGTGTGTGTTTGTATGTGTGCAAACTGAGATTACTATGAAAAGGTCACTGACCAAGTTTAGGGTTGGGAGAGGGTTAGTGGAAAGGGTATCGGACCTTACCTCACTGATTAAGGCTTGAGGTTGGGGGTGGAGACTGTTACCTCACCCAGTAATACAACTGAAGTATTCCCGAGTCCCTAAGTACCCCCTAAATGGAGTTACGGTCCCTTGTCCAAACTTGCCCCATTTCTTCAATCCAAGGAACGTGAGCTTGGCTTAGACCTTTAAGAGATAGGTTAATATTACCCTACATCATTATTCATTTGTGGGAAGCGAAGGAAACCTGTTTTTCCATGCACCACAAGGAAAGACGAAGAACATTGTCTACCAAGAAGTGTTATTATGTAGCATTTTTCCAAGAATAATTTTTAATAAATATAAGAATTTCAATCTATATCTTGCTTATGATTTTTTTTGCCAATGCAACACCAAGTACCTAATTCAGTGGCTCAAAAGTGAACCATAGAAGTACTAGGCAGGACGATGCGAGACTAAAGGGATTGTGAGGCTCCTATGGGAGGTGTGACTCTTTTGAAGTAAGCTGATTTCAAGAAAACATTTCCAGTGATCCAGAATTTAACCACGACAGCTAAGTTCCGGGTTTGCCTAAAAACATCTTTATTTACAAATATTAGAACACTGTCTCTAAACACAAATTTGAGAACAGAACTCTTAGGTTATCGACTGTCAGCACAATTTGCCTTTTAACATTCTGATACTTGTTTTCGAATAAAAAATATCTCCTATCTGCATAGTTATTAATACTATTGATAATCTCGGTAAAACTACAAAAATTTCAATGCATTTGTGAAAGAGATATATTGCTTGGAAGAAAACACTATCTGCAGAATCAATAAACATCTACTTTTTATCCTCTCACGAAGACACAAATTTACAAGTCAATTGATACAATTTCGGAACATGCTCAAATAGTCGATTATTCCACCGAGTTCCTAAACTCTCTAGAATCGCCTGACATAACTCCTCACCAATTAGAACTGAAGTTAGTTAATCTAAATATTCTTTGTGCGCAAATTCGATCTAACAAACTCTCTAATTTCACTCGTCTGGTGGTAAATAATTTGATGTCCCATATAATAGAGGCAACCATTCTTACTGGAAGTGGAAATGTGCAGGAATGTCTTCATTCAGAGAATATTACTAAATCCATCAAGGGCAGAATTGTCTTATTAATTCATAAATAATATTTCTCAATCCGTGTGTTTTGCAATTTGTGCGAATTATGAAATACTATTTCCGAAGACAATTTTCCCATTTTCTCTTTCTTGCTGTTTGTTGGATTAATTTTCATCATTATTTCGCACTCTTGAAAGATATATATATATATATATATATATATGCAATGTCCCGCAGGAAAAATTTAAAGGTGCTTCATTGCGAACCTCAGGTTCTACTTTGTGACTTATTCATATATATATATAAATATATATATATATATATATATATATATATATATATATATATATATATATATATATATATATATATATATATATATATACACAGTGTTTATCTATCATGAGTGTGAGAGAATGATGAAATTAATACAACTTACAACAGTATGCTGGAGATACACATTGTATATTCGACTGTATTATGTATCTTTTACATTCCTGTCACGTTTTTCGTAGCTAGTTCATTTTTCTAGTATATAAACTATTTAACCTATGTGTGAAGGAATAGTAATTACACTTTTGGAAATCATTTAATGCTTATATTAGATTTAAAGCCAATTAATTTGAATGTTATGCGTTATGATCACTATTCCCTAGCGCTACCCTACGGTATACAGTTATTATCTACATCTATGGATAATATTACATCTTTCTTATCACTTCTTTGCCTTATGAAAGTAGGAAATTATCATTTCTAAACTTTAACCGACGTTCATCGTCTCAATCTGCTATTTCATGTTCGAAAGCGTCACTAGAAATTTGGGGGCAATGCTTTTGAGTGAGTATAGAAAAAATGGTCTCGCATAAGAGAATTTTACTATGGAGAAACGGATAAAAAAGCTGATGATGCCGTAGACTTGATTAAAAGCGAAAGTTTCTCTACAAAATACCAACCTTTTTCTTAACGAGAGGTCACTCATTGACTGTATAGTTCAAATGTAAAACAAGGGACTAATAAAATTTACTAGTAAAAAGAAATATGCGAAAAAATTAGCAGAAATAATTGAAAATTAGTGAAACAAAAAATCTAGCCGTTCGTGACTTAACATAATTTGAAACAGTACGTGTATAAGAGGCTCATTTAACTTTTTAATTTGGGCCAAAATATCAAATTAATTTTACCCTCTTTATAGCCTTATTAAATATTGGTGCCTAGAATAATCTGGAAACTTTTAATAATTGCCAAAATTTTTAGCCCAACCTCAGAAATGCGAAAAATCCTGGCTGGTTCTTCTCTAATCGTTTTCCTCCATTTCTTCCCGATTTCAGCATCAGTTGAATTGGTCGTTTATTACAGAGGCGAATTTCATGTATCCATATAGTCGATTTACTCCTATGCTTAATTCCCTATTTATATAAATGTTTTTTATTGTAATCATTGGTTTGCTTTTTGTGTACAAAGCTTTAATACGAAATTATATATAGACAGATCTTATGTAAATATACAATGATCATTAAATTAGTCAAGGAAGGTTGGGGCGGAATAAAAACATCTTCAAGTTCTATGAACAATATTAAATGGGCCCGATATGATAAAGGTGCTTTTTAATATTGTAAGCATATTATAAACATTCTGCTATTCCATGTCATTCACTGTACATGTTAGATTTAAGTATAGATGTAAAAATGAAGCAGATGATAAAGGGTTTGATTTCATTGAAGGGAATTGGGCCTATATTAGATTTGATGGTCTATGTCTTGAGCTTGGTTGATGGTTCTACTCAATTTTGTTTCTTCTAAAGCTAGAAGACGATGGATAAGGGTCGGTTCCATCAGTCAACACGTTGAAGTGTCTGTGGATGAGTGGTCTTCCGGTTGAAGTATCTGCAGGTACATTTGATACCAACCATATGGTAGACGTATTCCCAGATGGATTTGAAGACGACTCTGCGATAGACAGATGTGCTGGTGGTTTTATAATCTCCAGTGGGGAGATTTTGTGGAAGGTGTGAGAGATAGGCTACGAATTCATTTGCAGAGTCGTTTACTTTGCTTCCCCATCATGTCCGTGATGGAACTCCACAATTATCCTCAACTTATACTGTAGACGTGGAGAGTCGTTGTTGGCCAGTGTCTTCTCGCTAACGTAAAGAGACAAGCTCCTAGTTGATTATTCTATGCATTGTGACATTTTGTAAGTATACTAGTTTACACTAGTTGGATGGATGTTTTTTTACCCTCACTCCCCTGAGGAGAATTCAATGCTTACCACTAAATATCTCATAGCTTCGTCGTACGTCTGCATTTTCTTGAAAGTACTCCAATTTATTGCTATATGCGCTGTCGAGCAATGGTCAAATCATTCTAATTCAATTTGATACTCTGTTAAGAATCGGATTTCATTCTCTATTTAATTACCTCTATTTCCACCCTAATTGTTGCTGGAGTTAATTTATGGTTACTCAACAAAGTAACTGTTTTCTTTATCATTCTTTATCATTATCGCTTCTGTTATGTAATTTCGTTGTCTTAACTTTTTAAAAACAATTTTTTACGTATTTAAATACGTAAGTGGGTTAATTTAAGCCTAAATATACTTTTAAGTATTTATAGATTGAACATATCCAGGATAAAATAGGGCTTGTAGTACGATATATATATACTCGTATATATATATATATATATATATATATAACTTTAAGTTTTAATTGCTTCTCCGTTCAGGTTTTTTCATTATTAATAAAGTTGTGTCAGTAGGGTGTTAACCTATATATCCATATTAGTCTCAAAGTCCTAAGAGATAACACTCCAAAATGAATTTGAAGCCGAGTGGGGCAGAAAGCCCTGAATACCGACATTATTAAATCTATGAACTCCCTGAAAGAAAACACAGACTCGCATTCCAAGATATAAAATGTCAATTTCGTTTTGATAAAGATTTCTTATCATATAAACTTAATCTAACGGAAATTAATAAGGAGAAATATGAGGGGAAATGTTGGAGGCCTCCAAGCCTAATATAGAAGTATGTAGAAATGCAAAATAGAGACAGTAAATTGCCTCAAAGATGTAAAACAAATGGAAACCCGTAAAGTTACTTGCCACCTGAGCCAAATCTGGTTACTTTAATTACTCAGTCAATATTTCCAGGAGATATTCTCCAGTGGCAAAATTTCAATAATTTCTATAATATTTCGATTTTGGAATTGCTTTTGGTGATAAACAGCGAATCATTCAAAGTCATATCCAATCAATTATAAATTTAGAAGAACTTAAATCGATTTATTTTACGTCTTTCATAAATTTTTGGTCTTAATAAGAAGGGCATTTACGGAGGATGGAAGCTTTAGCTCTACAATGGTGCTTGGTTTTTCGTTATAACATTACTGATGGGTGAATTGCTATCTTCCAGAACTTTCGAAGAAGAAATGCAATTTATACAATTAAGATGCAAAGACCCATTAAAACATATAGTAAATTAAACATCTCCATTTTTAATGGTTGGGATAAATTCTAAGGACATAAAGGTAACGGATGTAATACGAAAGGAATTACGAAGCTCATAACACTCCTAACGCAAAATTGACCAACAAAGGTTGAAATTATTTGAATCCTGGACCTTCATTAATCAATAATCTAATCCATATTCCCATTATATTTAAAGAGTCTCCTTCTGGCGAGTACTTATGATACTTAAAAGGCATCCGTCTAAAAAGTTTAAACGAGGAAAACCGACTCTCGCCCATTTTTTTAACCAAAATATTCGCAAAATACGGATTGCCCCTTTGTTACTAATAGATTTCGACTCGTTTACTTCGCCTTTTCAAACAGTTTATTTCTACTGAATGCATCAGTTATAAAGTTAATGAGATAAACACAGAGTAATTCAACGGACCAGTAGCTATTTATTCTGAAAAAGATTAAAATTTAAAATCGATTTTAGAAATAAAATCGACAAAAGTTTCGAATATATAAATATGAAATAAAATAAAACATGCTTAAATTTAATAAATTTTGTGAACTTAACCATTTGTAATTCTTTTTGTTTTAAAAAAATTAAATCTTTCGATAATCATTATGATTTTCTGATGTTCACAACTTTTTTCAAACTCTAAAGCAACTCTTAGAATGAAGGAGGATAAAAACTAAAAATATACTCTAGTCATAAACAAACTAAAAGATAAAAATACCTATTATTATTCAAATACTAAAATTAATCCTGTTCTTATAATAAAGCAAACGAGTTAAGCAAAACAATGCATTTTTTCCTTCACATCCACAAAGCCAACTTTTTCGTTCGTACCATTCAGAATTAGGGCTACGAACATATTTCTTGTTGTTGCTTATGCCTGGTTGATATATTTGGCGATCAGGTGTTGAACGGCCTCTTTTCTTAACTGAAACATTCTCATGGAGAGACAGCTGTGGAAAATTAAGCTGTTGAAGTTCACTTACAGACATACAAATTATTTTGGGGAGATGCAATGAGGACATGGTTAACATTTCTGTATAATAAAAGAACCGAAAAAGATATAGACCAAAGTCTACACTTTATCACATTGATGAATATAAACAATTTTAATCACAACACACGTGGACTAAAAAAGAAACACCACTTTCCACCGGCACACTAGGGGTGGAACTACGTGAGCCACAGTACTCGCTCTTGCTAGCGTGCAGCCTCCTATTTCAGACATGTGAGCAAGCGCAAAACAGCCATACATAGCCTCGCATGAACTGTGAAGCGCACAGTTCCGTACAAGGATTCTTCTATTTTTTTCATAAACTAGGACATAGCGCCTGACATTAAGCTTAAGAATTATATAATGTACAAGTATAAAGAAAGAATTAAAGAAAAGAGCACTAATTATATTGAATGTTATTGATAATATTGAGTGGAAATAAGAGGTGCTGCAGTTCCGCAGTGCCTATGCACAAGACGCCAATGTTAGGATTAATAAAGATACTTGACCTTTAGTGCAAATGTCGGAAGTATTTGTAAATGTCACCATTGAAGTTTTTTAGGTCAGTAAAGAATTTGTATTTATTTAGTGATTGGTTTTAGTTAGGTTAGGATTTTGGAAAAATAAGGATAAGTTATAGTTAGTCCCTTTTTTCTGAGTTTTTCGTAAATCTCAACCATAATATAATTGTTAACGATTTATCAAAATATGCATTCGATTTGTAGAGAAAAATGAAGTGAGCTGAAGATAAAGTCATTAACAGATTACTATAGGTACTTTCTCCATATTATTAACATCGAGAGGAGTATCGATTTATTTTGTAAGAAATTATTAAATTAATATTGATAATGATAGGTTATGTGCAGCTATTTTATGTAAATATTTGGAAATTTTATTAATAATGCAGTTTTTGACATTATTTCCTAATATCTAATTTTGGGCTTCGAAATTATTTTTTCAATATGGATTATGAATGCAAAGGAAGGTTACGTAATGCAATTTCTTCTAATTTTTTTTAATCTCTCCCTTAAATCTTTGACCAAATTACATAGGATTTTATGACCTTTGCCTTGATCGGTGCGGTTTTACGTTTCCCTTTTTGGATGAATGATCTATTTTAGTTTTCTGAAATGCTGGAACATTTTTCTTGTAATCTAGAAAAAGGTGACGAATTTTCACTTGGTCCATCAAAGAAATTATTTTCTAATCTTAATAATTTTGTAGTTTTCAAACTGAGTGGTAAGAATGTTAAAGTAATACACATAAAGTGAATATTTAAAGAAGTTTTGTAGACTCGCATGGAAATTTCCATGAATCATCGGCCATTTTTTTGTTCTCCTAATTTTCTTATTCATTGAGACATTTTTCAGGGGTTTTCTATTTTCTTCTACTCATTTTGATTTCATGAATTTGCATAATCCTTTATTCTATGTTATTGTGTTTTACATTATCCTTTTCAGCATATCTTTGCCCCTCATAAAAATCCACTAAGTAGGTTAATGTTTTATTGGAGCCAAAAATCTCCAAACTTCCCGTACAATTCGCGACTATTAGGCCTTAAATCTCATCTGGAACATAAGCGCTAATCTCTGTATTTAAAAGGAAACTTATTCAGTTATTTCACCACATAAGGGTTGTGAAAGCAAATCTGCTCCAGGAATTTTTTGGAGTGTTATATGTTCAAGAATTACTTCTTTTTACAAATAATTTTCTATATAATAATTATGTACATTTTAAACATTATAATTAAATATTTAACTATAATGAGTTTCAAAATTTACCTATCTTATAAATGCTTATATAGATAACGAACAATATACAATGGTTCTAATACGAAAAAATCACGCCCCGATACACGCTAGGCATTGAAAAAATAATATAATCCCAATGATTTACAAGTAAATGAAGTACCCTAGTAGACCTTACGGTCAATTCAAAGAGTGTACCTTTGGCCTAACAGCTGAGCAGGACTAGTTCTCGAAAGTGTCAATTGACACCCTTGACTAACACGAGCACAACAGTTTATGTGCCCAATCGGCGATTTTTCAAGACTTTGTCTAGTCTCGGATTGAACTGTTCAACAGAAATGCTGCTGACAACTTCCACACTGGAAGTGCGTTCCAAGTACCACAAATTCAATATGTGAACAATTTCCCACAAAGATCGCGATGATAACGCTTCGGTTCAAGTTTGTAGCCATGATTTCTAATTCTGTTCTCGCTTAGCTGGAAAACATCTCTCTAGTCCACATTGGCGGAGCCTCGAAGTATTTTAAACACTTCGATAAGCTGACCCATCAGCCTCTAGATCTCGAACGAGGACAAATCTAATTTCCGTAACCTTTTTTCGTCACTTTTGTATCTCGCGATATCCTTTCGTAACGAAGTACTCAAAGATTGTACTGCAAATTTAGAAATCCCCGCAACTATGTTACCATCCATGTCGTTAACATAGATGATCAAAAGTAGTGGTCCCAAGACAGAACCTTGATGAACACCGCTAGTAATGGGCACCCACTTAGAAGGCTGTCTATTCAACACCACCCGTTGCCGCCTGCAGCTTAGCTAGTTCTCTATCTAACCTGCTATATTTCCGTGTATGCCTAGCACACGTACTTTTCGGAAGGGGCGGCTGTGTAAAACCTTATCAAAGGCTTTTGGAAAGTCTAAGTACAAAACATCCACCACTTTATCCCGGCCGTGTTCACTGAAAACGAAGAGAAAGAATTTCAAAAGGTTCGTTTGGCATGACCGGTGCCTTCGGAAATCGTGCTGGGAACTCATCAATAGCAATTTTGACTACAAATAAGACGATAATTTATCCACCATGATGCTTTCCATGAGTTTACCAACTCATGGTTGGCTCGAGTCTCCTTTCTTGAAGATCAGAGTCACCTCCACCTCACGTCAGTCTCGACGAACGCATCTCGTCCCGATTGACATGTTGAAGATTGTGCCCAGATGTCGTGACACCTCATTACGCACTTCTTTCAACACTTGAGGTAGAAATCCCTCCGGGCTAGCGGATTTATTCGTCTTTAGGTCAGTGATTTTTTCCTTTACTTCGGTTTGGGTGAAGTTCATTTCCTTCAGATTCTCACCCAAGTAAGATTTCGTGGGTTGGGAGATGGTAAGACTACACTCTTTAGTGAACACAGAATATAAGTAGTCGTTTGAGAGGTTTGTATTTTCTGCATCATAGTGCTTTAATGCCCCTCCACATTCATCAAAGAGTCAATCGTTCGACGGATTTGTTTACGGCTATTTACATAACAAAAGAACTCATTGGGATCTCTTTGCAGAGTCTTGCGATTTGAAGCTTGTCGGAACGTTTTGCTGCCCTTATGCTGGACTTCATCCTCCTAGCTAGCCTCCAGTACTCATCAAAGTTACCAGAAGTTTTTGACTCGCTCAGCAATTGACCAATTTCTCGATTAAACCATCTTAGTTGAACGGAAGACCGATGTGGGATTTTACAGGGATAAATTTAGTTTGAAGAATTATGAACGTAGTTTTGAAACTATTCCATAAATCTTCAACATTAGTACACCCTTCCAGCCTCTCAATAGCCAATCCTGCACGAAACCTGCAAGTTCTGCTCTTCCCAAATAAGGGTTCCTCGATTCATGAGTCATTCTACCTTGGGGACCATGGCTAAAAATCTAACTATTCGTTGGTCACTGCCCCCGAGCTCCTCGCATATAGAGAGCCCCTTAACGATGCCATCTTCAGAGGTGAAAACAAAGTCGAGAATATTATTGCCTCACGTCAGCTCTTTTACTCATTAAGACAGGAACTCGTTGTTCGCAAACTCCAGGAGCAGCGTGTTCTCGGCACGGCGTTCGCTGTTTTCCCAGAGAAGTTACGTGTTAAAAGCTCCCATCAAGATATACACTGTCTTCAACAAGTTCACTCAGCATTTGATAAAGATCATTGTCCTTTTTAACGAGCTGGGCAGGGAGTCTATAAAGGAGCAGGGTCATGTATCTGGCAGGAACTATATCTAGGTCAACAACTAATAGCTCATGGCCAAGAACGATTTTGCAACTCGTCGATTTGAGTGTATCCTTGACATACAATATCACACCGCCACCCTCTCTGTCTGGCCTATATTTTTGGATGAGTTGGTAACCGGGAAGCGTGAATTCATCCTCGAAATCTCAGTTAGAGGTGTTTACCCAAGACTCTGTTATGGCCACCCTCTCAGGTATATCCGTTACTATGAGGCCTCGAAGCTCAAGAACCTTTTTCCTGATGTACTTCGCATTAGACAGAAGAACTTTCATGAGTCCCCGTATTTCGGACTCTTCCATTTCCCGGCCTATTTGGTGGCAAGGATGCACCCCTGTTTGCAACTTTCGAGAAGGTCGTTCCAAGAGTTACACGGGCGTACTAGCGCACATCCGCCTTTACTCTTGGTAGGACACTCCTTTGGGGTCGCTTCACGATATCCTGTATCATGTTACAGAATACAGCCATTCCTTTAAATGAAAGATAGACCTCATCACTTTGGTAGAGGTCGTTTTTACCATAAAAGATGCGGTAAGGGTCCGCAAAAAAGACCCCCTCCACCGAAAAAAATCTGGCAGGCGTCGGTTCAAGGAGATGTTCCTCGAGTGAGCTATCCGGCTTGGACCTCTTCTTGAGAGCATCCCGACCACGACAGGTCTGCTGATTTTCAACCCACAGTCGTCCACGGCTCCCATTACCGTGTGTAAAATCTTCTCTTCAGGACCTACCTTACCGCCTTTAAGTTAAAGAGCGTTGCCACTTACAATCAGGGCAACGACTGAGTTATTAGAAACCTGAGATTTCTCTACCTCTACCCTGATTCGGTGTTTTCCCCGTCTTGGCAGGCAGCTTACCTTCCCACTGGTGCGAAGGCGGGATGCTAACATGAGTTGCAGACGCTGTGCTTGAAAGTCTCTAATAAGGTTGACCCTCGCGCATTCGGCTGCATAAGACAGAGTCTTCCCTTTCGGAAACGACTTGCCCGTTTCCTCTTTAATCTCCATATTTTTCTTCTTTTTCCTCTTTCTTTTTCCTATCTTCTTCTGTATTTACTTCTTCTTTTTTTCCTCTTTCTCTTCTTTTTGACCCGTCTAGCCAGTCTTGCAGCAGCTGGATTCAGCTCTGGGACGTTTGAAGGCTGGCTTGGCACTGCTGATGCAGTGCTCACTTCTTGGAGGAGTGTTTCGTCAGCGGATCCACTTACATTGGTGGGAGATCCATCGTGAGCCGACTGGACTTCTAGTCTTGAGGACAACTCGGCGATCTTGTCCTCAAGACGACGAAGCTGGCACGCGTGTTCAAATTCTAGGGTCTGCAGCTTCCTCTCCAGGGCCTTTAATTTTTCCTCGGATGATTTTTATAGAGCCTTGACCTCTTGCCCTTCCCCGTTAAGGACGCAGTCAGTGCAGATAGTTCCTAGGTTGTATTTCGAGTAACATTCCTCCGGGAAGTCAACGCATCACTTGTCCTTTTTACATAACGAACATGTGAATTTAAGAGCAGCCAGTCCTTTATTTCCAGTCATGCTGAACACTTTATATCTCTAATAACTTCCAACCAATCAATAAGTAAAAAGTAGGGGGTTAGTGAGTTCGCCCGGAGCGAGTTATACCGCCTATCCATCGGAGACGTTTCAGATATTTCAGAAGGCACGCTGCTTTTCCTGCTGTTCGTCTGACTGAGTTGTTCAAAACCGGCGGGCCGTGCCCCCTAACTAAGCAGCACTAACAGCCTCCGAAGGGGGGTATCGATTTCGCACCAGATGAACAGCGGTTCATGCCCCGTATTAAACTTATACTAGTTCCCTTGATGCCCACCAGGATCTCGGCGTAGCGTTCAATGGATATCCCGCCACACCAAGGGATTCGACCCAAAGCTTAATGTTGGCCTGGCAATCTACCTGGAAACAAGGCCCGTCACCTCGGACATTTGCTACCAAAGGCACCCCTCATCGGTCACTGGGAATGGTCAGTAATTACGCGCCAGGGAAGGGGTTAACGGGGCTCTTACCATTATTTCATTCATTTCTCCCATCGCCTGAGACCCCTCTAGTCCTAGTCTTTTGAAATTTTTAGAGGTTCCACAGCTTCTCTTCTGACGCATCAGGTAGCTGTCAGGTCCTTAAATTTAGATAGAAAGATAAAGGATAAAGCTGAAAGGATAGTATTTAGTTTTGTTTTGTTTTTTTTGTTTTTTTAGATCAGTCAAAGGGATAGAGAAAACAGTAACAGAATACAGGATAGAAGAGTATAATATGGACGCACTTTGTCTGGAACCTCATTCACGACCAATTCGACAATAGTACCCTACCAGCGGTACCATAATGGTGCCCCTGAAGAGATAGCACGAAAACTCTATGGTATACGAAAGCTCTCTTCCCTTTTCAGAAAGGGAAACTTCATCATTATAATCAAGATATGCCACCGTTACTACACCTACCTATTCCACAATATAGGTGGTATATTTAAAGGAATTCCACCAAGTTCATTTGGCCAAATATAGCATTTCTGAATCCTAGTTAAGATTGTTTAATTAAACATTTTACCAAATATGAATTTTAAAACAGCTTTTGATTCTTTAGGTTATACGAAAGTGCTGATAAAGATATCCTCAGACTATTTGCTTGATTAGTTTTGTGTTTCAAACAAACACAATTAAACCTTTCCTGCCAATAGAAATAACTTTCAATTTGTGCCTTTCCACTTTTCAATTCAGAAACTTTAACTCTACTTTCTAATGCTCTCTCCTTCTTTCTAAGGAGTTCATCAATAAAAGTTACGAAAAAATTAAGATGAAGTTTGCTTTACTCGGCTAAATCTGGCTCCTTTTTCCCAACTGTAGAATGTTAAGATGCACAAGGTTGGGGCTGAAGAAAATCGCAAAAGGTTTACGACGCTCCTTCTCTTCCCAGTGGCCGGTATGCCTGTGCGCGTGCATCATCATGACGACGAGGGTCAAAGACTGGCATGAAAGACTGGCCTGTGGACTGAATCTAGAGCGGAGGGAATAGCGAACCCAAGTCGAGTCCAACCCCACACCTCATCGTTAACGTTCCCACAAATAAAGATCGCAAAGTAAAAATGGAATTGGATCCCTTAAATTATTAGGTGCACCATCTAGCTTTGCCCCTGGATTGGCCGATAAGTAAATGCGTATATTTGACCATGAAATGTAGAGGGTTTGGTATCTAGCTTTGCAGCCTCTTCCAGACGGTATTGTGGGGATATGAACCACGCTTCGTGGATTCCTGCAATATTAAGTGAATACGACCAGTAAAGGGATCCTTCTCGGACACCCGCAAAAGAATAACAAATACACGCTCTATTATTTTTCTAAAAAAGAAAAAGCGATAGATGTCTAAGCACGTCAACTTTGATATTTCACTAATGAAAAATTTTCTATAATAAATATAAACTCAATGAATTTTAAAGAATGAGTTTTTGGGAGAAAATGTTTAGGGATATACCTAATCACCTCCACCACTAAAAAAAACTAAACAGAACACCACCAATCATTAAATAAATAATAGCATAATCGTTTCCAGATTAGATTGATTGGACATAAAAGAAATCCGGAGGTAGTAGCCAACAACACCCATTCATTTGTTCTTGGTCTTGAAAGTTTGTCGTTTGAGGACAGAAAAATCAACTTTCAACGAGCAATTAGTCGAGGATGTTCAAAGTCAGAGTCCAAAAAGAAGAGAAAACTCTCACTATGGAATCTTTTGTTTCATCTCTCGATGAAATCAAAGCTCGAAAAGGATCAAAGAAACGAATTTCTGAATATTTCATTTGAAAGGTTTGCCATTCTTTGTAACGAGGGGGCGAATGATTGCAAGCATAAATGAACACCTTTTGAATACGATGGGATTATAAGAAACAATTCGAGGAATTAGAAAAATGATGGTAAATCAAATGCAAAGTGATAAAAGATTGGTCAAACAGAATGTGATTTTTCTAAAAAGAGAGTAAATTGTATATATGTTCGCCGAATTTGAGCCTATAACATTAGGTTGGAACTTAGATTCCAAGCCGCTCTTGCTAGGGTTTTCGAATCTTTACTTTCGATTGCTTCTGATTTTAGGGACAGTATTAGATACAATCTAGTTAAAGTTCCTGAATGGTGTTGAAAAAAAAGTCCTTTGCAGTTACGATTATTGCTATACTTCTTTTAATAGAACGGGATATTTTTATTCTTTAATGCTCCTGAAAATCCATCATATGGAGAATAGGGAACCGATTTTACCATGAAAAGAATAGTTACCACTAAATTTTCTATGCATGAATAGCCACCTGAATAAAAATGTCATGTAAATGAAAGAAATAAACTTACGAAATCATTAATTTAATGGAATTGAAAAGTATCCTAATTTATTAAAAAGGAAATTAAGTGGCAATTGCGTTACAGAAAGTAATTTACCACTTTAATTTTTTTTTTCATACAAATGAGCATTTGTAAATATCCTGAAAGAAAATCGCGTTTTCATCCTTGAATATTCTTAAGCTTTGCCTCATGTCTTCCCTTTGGGCCTAGATGATTCAATATGTTGAGCATGAACGCTTGTTTTTGAAGAAATGAAAGATCAAGATTATTGGTCAGATTTCTGTGGGATCGCCATTCATCACTATCAATAACTATTATCCATTATGAATTTACTAGTGTTTACTAGACCAAGCACTGAAACTGGAATTCTAGTAGAAAAAACTCGATATTGGTTTGGTTAGGTTAAGTAACATGTAATGAACCTAACCAAACTTAAGCTAAACCTGCCGTATGAGGTTAAGACAACATCATTGAGGACATGTCATGTCAAGAACAGCGACCCACCAATGCCTTCGTCAAGAATATTTCTTAGGTCGCCTCTTCCCTAAATGATCCCTGACAATTATTTATGAATGTAAGCCACGTGTGTTAAAAATAGTTTTAGTATATATTTACTTTCGAAGAAAGTATGTAACTAATGCAATTAACGCATTTACAAGCGTTTAATGAAAACCATTTAACTCCATTGTAAGACTTTAAACAATTAGCGACGTATAACAACGCTTTATTACATTTCCTTTTTTCGCCCAATAAACAGCTCTCTTCCCTTTCTCAGAATTCCATTGCTAGATTTTCATTCCATAAATGTTGGAAGATGTCCGGGTGTATCTCCCTTGTGTGAGAGCAGATGTCGAAACATTTAGTGGTAAGTGGAAAGCACATAGTACGAACGTTAACCAGCCCCTCCTTGAACTAGCGCTTTCCTTGGGGGCTCAAGGGAGGGGCACAGATTGAAATTTTGATTTTCATGTTGGTTTCATTATTAGGTTGAAAAGGCTTGGGCAAATAAAGAGGTAATGAGAAAAGTTTGAACAGCAGGTGACAAAATCTATTTTGGCTGAAAGGTAAGACGTAACATCGGCTTTAATTATTATGGGATTAACTTTAGTTAAGAAATCATCAATGGGAGGTCTCAGCTAAACGATAAACATCTACTCAGTATGAATGGCAGAGCAGATGGAGGCAATGCCGATACTCATCGATAAAGTGACTGGTGAGAAAGTAGTAAATATTAGGCTCACGAAATAGATATAGACCGAAAAGTGGAATTACAAGCATCTCTGCAATCTTGTTAGGTAGAGACCCTTTATAAAAAAGCCTGTTTACCAATGAGTTACCAAGTAAAATTAAATTGTAATTGAATTTTATCTACAACAATAAAATGTTGGATGTGATTTCTGATATCGGATTCTGGTTAGAGCAGAATTGTGACAAAATATCAAGGAAAGATGAAATGTGAGGTAGATATATGTATGCTGAAAGTTTTAAAATTTTTCACTATTAGGAATTTTTGTCGTCCATATCGGAATGGATTAGCATTAAATTCAATAGCATATGGACAACTATAGTCAAGGGAAAAACACATCATTTCTTAGCATTGCTATAACAGGGAACCAATGAAACCTATCTTAATAAAATGTTAATGTAAAGCTGTCTATCATTATTTATATGTTTGATCTTCATTGCCTCAATGGAAAAGTCAATTTAATTCTAACATTCTGCAGACACTAATCTAGAGATGATGGCATCCTTTGGGTCTCGAGGGGGATATAATTCTTTAGCCATATTCAGGCCACACTTAGATAACGAGTAAATTCCAATTTTCTCATATATATTAGCTTAATTTCATATAATTATTAATTTTTCAATGCAAAATAACATTAGTAAAAAATAATATAAAATTGACTGCGGAGAAATATATGGAAATTTTAAAATATTTCCTTTAAGGGACACTAAAAAAGAATGTTCCCCAAAAGCGGACTGATCGTTACCTATATTTCCCTAGACTTCGGTTTTCACTTTTGCACAACTGGACTTCATTTTCCCCGAAAGTGTACGCTTTTTTCTACTCGGGCTATCTACACAACACTTCATCTACCAGACACTTTGCATATCTAGGAACCCTTCGTACGGTTATCTATTTTCACCGTATTTTTATACTGGTGATTTTTTTCCCATTCTTACACTCTCTGCACCTATCGCTCTTGACTCACTCTCACATTATTTACTTACTTCCACCCCGTAAATTCTCGACTGTCGTGAAGTCTATCTGCCAAGATACTAAATTTAATTTTAAGTTGTAAGATTTGGTTATTTTTTAATATATTGATAAAGGATCCTTGTATAGTAGATGATATTTGTGTTTTTCAATTTATTTGGGGGATTTATTCGTTTATATAAATTATATGAAGTAAAGTATTCCCCGTATTTTACTCTCGCGATTATGTAATTAAATCTTAGTCTTTTTAATCAGCTACTTAAATGCAAATTAGTATAAAAATATTAAAAGGACATCCCTAATACTACTTCTTATTTCATTTTTCACTTGATATCTGTGCTGTTAAATTGGATTTCTTTCCCCTATCTTTTCACTCTAATCCACAATTCTCATCTATTTTTTATCAAAGCTAATCAAATTTAAAATAGTTCAGGATATTTTATTATTAGGGATTGTCCTTTTCTCTGCTCGCGATAAGATCGATGCGTTCCAAAGTGTTGTTCCGTGATAAGCTTGGTCAAATGGATGTTCATTCCTTCAATTTTTGTCTCCTATTCAAAATGAGGAAAAAAATTTTTAAGACGGTTTGTTACGTGAGTTGAAACTTAGATTCATCACTTTGATCTAACGAGAAAAATTCATTCATGACATTTTCTTCTAACGAGTTCTTTGGGCACAGAGAATTTCAAGGCAGAGATTATCCCACAAGGTTAAGGCGTCAGTTTTGAGGGTAATGCTGATATGGTGTTCTTAATCGACCTTCTTTATGGTCAAATTTCGATCACTGGGCTTATTATGAAAGGGTATTGTGAAAATTAAAATCTTTCTTGGCGAACAAAGAACAAGAGAGTGATATCATATCATTTTATTTTTCACATTGATAATGCTTGAGGGCATTCTTCAAGGATAGCAAAAATGAAATTGTGAATATCTAGAATAAAATTATACCTATTTCATTTAACATTCTCTTTTTAACCAGTAATATGCCATCCAAATTAAACAATTCTTGAAAGGAAGAACATAGAAAGGAACATGAGGGAAAAATGAAGTTGAAACGTAGTGGAATTTAAAAAGCTCAGATTTCTTTACTACTTGCCTAGGAAGATGAAAACGTCTTCACGAAGTAAAATATGTGGAGAAGAAATAACATGTTAAAATATTTTTAATTTGCTAGAAGTTTCTTTTCATTCTCAATCAATTTTTTGGCTGATATCCAATAAACCCTTCAAATATGTTATCGTTTAATAAGAATTTTGGTATTTTTTCCAATTTGAATTTAATCGGTCCTCCCATAATTAATGCGGGTTTTCACTTAGGTTTATAAGTTTTTTATGGAGAGAAATAATAGAGTAAATGAGCAACCATTTATTAATTTTGTTACAGGAGATGAAGGGTAGGGTATTTAAAACAATAGTAAACCTTCTAGACAATGAATTGATCCTAGGGGAAAATCTACTTTAGTTGAACCTGGGGCCTCATAAATCCACGGATGATTGTCTTGTGGGAAATGAACCCATTTTGCACTTTTCAACTCCAACAATCTATTACCAAAGTCTTGTCTCCTGGGCTAATTTGGTCATTTACATGGAGTCATTGAAGAAAAAAATGCCACCATTTAACAATATAAGAAGAGTGCTATTTACTTAAGAGAACTAGCTACCTCTCAGCATGAGATAGACAAAAGCTCAAGACAACTCGCGACCTCCCAGCATGAGATAGACAAAAGCTTATGAATATCAATTTTGAACTAAAAGTCATCATTCAAAATCACCCAACTTAGCGAGATTAGATTAATATCTCTTTAGGAGTTAAGATTAATCACTTGAAGAGAATGAATATGTTAAGTAGAAAAGAGGTAACAAGCTTAAAGTAGTATTTTAAATGAAAATCAAACACTTTCAGAAATAGGGTATTGAAATATTAGTCTAAAGATGAATAATAGTAGTAGAAACGGATTGAAATTATATTAATTATTAAATTAATAAATAAATAATTAGTTAACTCTAAATAACTTCAGAGATTGGTGTGCCTTTCTCTTCAGTAAATATTAATAAACATAAAAAAAACGCATTATTCATCGTAAGACAGAATTCAATGAGGCCAAGTGCCAGCTCGTAGCAATATGTAAAAGGAATGGTAGGCAGAACCATCGTATATTTATATGGTGGGAATCTCAAAAGCACTATCAGTTGTGATCTGTCAACTCGTTAATGCTATTGAGAACCGGCCAGGTTACTGTTCAAGGCAAGGCAGCCTAAATTAATTAAGTTCGAATGGGGCAATTAATGTAGTTGGCCCAAAACGGTCGAGATACTACAGTCATTTGCAAAAGTTTAAGAACAGTCCAGAAATTTTATTTAAAAGTTAAAACCAAGAAGGTATTTCAGGAATAAAACAAAAGATGACGATTTATTTGTTTACTGTGTTTCTTCAGCACTAGTGTATGTTAGTAGTAAGAATATTTTAGTACTCTGTATCGCCCTCTTTGTTATCAATTACCGCCTGATGTCGTCTCGGCATGCTAGTGATAAGTTCCTGGCAGTACTCTGTTGAGAATTCTGTGATCCATACTTTCTTAATTGCTTCCTCAAACAACTTTGAGCTTGATTGTTGCTTTTTAGACACCTGCTTCATAAATGACCACAAGTTCTTAATCGGGTTTAAATCAGGGCTGTTCCCAGGCCATTCAAGCACCTGAATCTTATCTTCCACCATATTGTACATTGTACATTAAGGAGCGAAATATGATATTTAGCATAAATAATACGGTGTAAAATTTGAGCGAGAAAGATAAATGTATGTAAAAACGTGTACAATTTACATGAATTATACATTTGATCTACTTGAATGAATCTGAATCGATCATAAAAATATCGATTATTTTGATTTTGACTTTCCTTCCTCGTAAAGTGCTTAGCTATTTTGACTCGATCTCCTCAGAATCTATCTTTAGAAATCCGAATTCATCTTTACCAAATAATGCGGCAAATGGACTTGGATTTCGTCTTTTCCCTTCTGATATGTGGCGAATATTAAGCAATTTCAGACTCATTTTTTCTGCTTTATCCATTTAAAAATAAATAGGGACTCATTATTTATCGCTGAAATTTTGCCACTCGGAACCATTATTAGCATTTGCTGAGTGCTTCTTCTTCACTTATTTCCATTAGCTCTATCACTGCCATTTGTCCTCGTTTTTCCTTTCGCTTTCTTTTCGGGGAAATTTTCCTGAATGCTCTTTTCAAATCCAGGTAACCTGAGATTTTTTTTTTTATGTCATTTGGCGCCTCCCTTCTAGGGCATAAGTCACGGAACTCAAGCCAGCCTAAATCTAGGCTACATTAAAAGCCAGATTAAAAAAAAAGAAAAAACAAAAAACAAAAAATGCAAACAAAAAGCAAAACAAAAACAAACAAATTGAAGAAATATTATTATTTTAAATAATAGGGAGGAGGCCGACCTCCTCCAAAAAGCCTAAAGGTCCATAGGTCGGTGTGCACGAATCCATCCCGAGTAAAAAAGACAGGCGGTAGTGACCCGGCCCATCCCGGTACCGGTACCAGGACATGTATCGTGCGCGAAGATCACTCAGACTGGGACATTCAACAAGAATGTGCCGAACAGTCTGGGGGACGACGCAATTGTCACAATAGGGCGCTGGCGAGCGCTCCATCAAAGAGCGATGCGTCACACGAGTGTTCATGATTCGGAGACGACAGAAAGCGCGCTGAAGCCGTCGCAGCATTGGGGGATAAGTCCATGGGAACAGTCCCGGCACAATGGCACGCAACTTTAAGTTCCTTTCGACCGTCTCCCATCTTCTTTGCCAAGCAGTTTTAATCTACTTCAGATTATAATGGTACTCTATTTATTTCTGCCTTATATTAATTAAGGTAATAAATTAGTAAAGATAACACTAACGGATCGCAATTTTATATTTTCGTAGTAATTCTTTGGTAATTTGTAACTACAAGCGTCTGCCTCGATTTCTCTAAAGGATAATTAATGAAGGCCGTAAATTTTCTCTTAATGAAAAGACGACAAAGAGGTCCTAAAACGAGATTCATTTGACGCAACTTAAAACTTATTGATCAGAAAGTAAGCCACGAGGCGGCTGCAATAATTGTCCCAGTCTGAATCACTCTGTCCCTCCTTCACTTTATCTCCCATACATACAATAAGAAAGGGAGATTAAACAAATAATCATTTTTATACTTACACTTTCAATATGCTTTGCGCCTGTTTTAATTAAAGTTGATATAGCCTCGTTGGCCTGACAGATTCTATACACCATCGATGAAACGTAGGTGGCATCAGATAAAGTTGGGGTAAAATGAATTAACATCTGTTAAATTCCAAGTTTTTGTAATAGGTGTGAAAATTAGGTTTGTAATAATTATACCTGTATTTGTAATTCCCGCTATCCTAAATAGGAACGCGACTTTTTAAACATTTTTACTCCCTAATCGTTGCTTATTGTGTAAGTTTATCTTGTGTTGCATTTCCGTGTTTATAATACATTTGATATTTCGTTTCTTATTACTAAAGGAGAGGGATTTCTTGGTACGCTTTCTATAAAGCTAGATTTATTCGAGCGTAAAATATAGTTACCAAGTTATTTTTCAATATGGTGGAGATAAAACCTGCCTTGTGTCGAGAACCAGAATAGCATTTAAAAGATGGATTCAAAGACGCATGTTTCGTAAAAGATACGAGCGAAGGTTTTATAACAAGCGTTTATGTTTATAGCAAATTAATAAAATAGAAACAATCTTTGATTATAATAACAAACTTAATGCCGTATAGATGCACCGGTAAATAGGTTCAACCAAATTAATTATCAATAGTTAAAAAATTATTTAAAGAGACACCAAGATCATAAGAGAAAAAGTTATATTTGCATTGCCCAGCCCAAATAAAACGACCTTGTAAAGTTCTTCGATATTAATATATTGTAGATAAACAAGAGGCTCTAAATAAGATGTGGACAAAGGAATTACGAGACACTATAACGTAGAGAATGATTGAATATTTTGAGATGACCAAAGTAATTTAATATCTTTTTAAATTTGACACAATATAATCATAATTCAAGCAAACATTGTAATAAAATAAAAGTGTGTAAACAGATGAATCAGTAACTCTGATTTTATGGACAGGAGAAAAATGACCTGGTCGAAAACAAAGCTAAGACAATAGAAAGTCACAGAGATGAATGTCCCAGAAGTGTTAGGAAGTAATTACAAAAGATTGGTGATTCCAGTGTATGTAAAGTGCAAATAAATGTGAAGGAAGATGTATGTGTTAAGTGTTATGATTATAATTTAATCAAAATTAATATCACGAAATATAACATCACAGCCATAGAATAAAAAAGAGTAATTATAATAACACTGTACCACATTTTTTTTCCTGCCAATAAGTGTAATTTTTCAACGCCTTCTATTGCAAAACAATAGAAAATAGCTTTTATTTGTTTTGAACTTTGTTTTGTGGCTTGTATGATCAAATATTTACTAAAAATAGGCAAGTTTTATCTTTTTTTATCTATTTTAGGGCTAAAACAAAAGTACATTTGAATTTATACAATTTTATTCAACCTTCAACAATAAATATATAAAAGGCAAATAAAAAAGTTATATTTAATTAGTTTTCTTCGATTTCTGTTTTAATATAAATAACTTTCCTGTACAAGCCCCTAAATGTGGTCTCCTATCATGTTTTCCTACTATACTCCTTCCTATGTATGTTCAAAGTACATTAAATCTGGAAGGAAGCGCTCCTCATGCTCCTATGTGTATGCTCCCATATTCTACTTGGACTTTTCAAGATGGGCACCAAGGATGAACGCATTCAATGACATCCTGCAGCCTATTTGGCCGTAGCTTTTTACTAAGTTCGCAAAATGCTCCACATAATTGTCAACCTTGTAATTGACTCAAAGCAACACCGAAACAATCCTCTTCCAGGCTTCTTTTTCCTTTTAATTAACTTTCTTAGGGAATTCTGAGCACTCTTTGATTGTCCTGTTGTCTAACAAAGATTTTCATCGTTTTCTGCCATTTATTGAAAGACAAAGTTTTGTTTGTCTAAGAAACGCTGGCTTACGCGTTAGCTTCTCGTGATTGTGAGAAGAGCTCTTTCCGAGACCTTGATGTAGGGCTGAGTTAGCTCCAAATTGCCTTCTTAACCGCATACCTATGGCCGTGTAATTGTAAATAAGTATGGATTTATAAGGCAGAGCTATAATGCAGAAAAGGATATTTTCAATTACCTTTGAAAGCAGAAATTACAATTAAAATAACTGATTAAAAGACAAATTTTTGTTTGTCTTAGAAAAGCTGCTATATGCGTTATCCTTTTGGGATTGTGAGAAGAGCTTCTTCCAAGAGCTTATGAATAGATAGGTTAGCTATATACATATATATTAATTGAAAATCACATGAAATGTATATATATTATCACACCAGGCAAAATATTATTCACTTGTGGTTTTTCAGGTTGTTTGAAACACAGGAGCCTATAGTTAGCATTCAACTATAAGATTTGCGAGGGGATCATTAGCTTTCTAAAAAGTGGCACTGATCAGTGCCTATTTCCCGAAATCATTTTTCGAAAGTAGAATTCTTAAGAAAGAAAAGGCCAAATTAGTTGCCTTAAAGCTTGAGAACTCAAGGTATAATAGCCAAGCAAATTTACAGGGTAAAATACCAGAGCTCGGAAAACTTCACGCGAAAGATTACAAATTTTAAGGTTTGAGGTCAAGAAAATACTACTACCTCTTTTGTGTACATTATTTTATAAGAGAATTTTAATCTCTAATCTTGAAATAAATCCGTGTTTAGGAATTTCTTATCAGCTCTAGCAATGCAATATAAACCAACCTGTGTAGGTATTTTATTTATGGAATAAAAATTCAAATCTTATAAACTTTGGAACCGAAAAGGTCCATTAAATTCATAATACCTCGCGGGCAAATAATTTAAAAAAAGAGTAAAATGTCAATAAATTGTTAAAGAACAAACATGTTTTCTACTTAAAATCCATATATGTGTACACCCACTCATCAAGTTTGGATGCAGACAGAAGAAATGAAATTCATCAATGTTTGCTGCATCTAACTTTAAAAACTGATGTCCAAAACAATATTCCGATCCTGACTTTTTCAATCTATTTTTCAATTCCATTTTAAATTTTTCTTTTGTTGTCTCAAACATGGAAAGTCGAAACTTTCGAAATGACACTTCCTAATTACATGATTTTCCACTTTTTTTTAATCTAAGGATTAGGTTAATAAAATTATAAGTGGTAGAATAACATCACTACGTGAAAACCTTTAAAAACTTATAGAGAAAACATGTTCTTCCTCAAAATTGCGCTCTTATAGATTACATATGAGCCCTTATAAAAGACACGATTTCAGAAAATAGAGCTAACTTATGGTAGAATTATCCTTCTGAATTTCTTCAGCATAAAGTGTTAGGGTTGGAAATTTCTTACCAGGCACTTACTCTCGACTGCTTTAGTTCTATGTAATAACTCGTTTCTCAAGGATTACAATGTGCTACTTATTCCCATTTTCTTAACATCTTCATTTGCTTTTCATTTACACATTTGGTTAGAGCGAGGAATGAGTGAGAAAATAAGCGTAACACCCATCTAACTATAAGACAAACCCTTTGTAAAAAATAAAGATCATACTACTGCGTTTTACTTTTCGCGAAACATTTCTTTAAATTTTATTTACTTTGTCTCGAACAAATGCATAATTAAATTTTCTCCACTATTTCCCTTTTCGGATAATGAAGGTAAACTATAAAATTAAGAACAGAAAACAAAGAATAGAAGTGCCTAATTATAGAGTCTCTCGGACTATGAAGGTGGAAAGTGGATCCCAAAGATTAAAAAAAACAGGAATGATCGTTACTCGACTCATTTTTCTTTTTTTCCTATACCATTGCCATAAAAGATAGACGGCAGTTAATTCAACTCTTGTTTTCTTTTTTTTTATTTCAGATAATTTTCCATCTCAAATAAGGTTCCGATTTTCTTTGCTATTTCACTTTAACTTTATGTAATTCATCATGTAATTTTCCTTTTTATTCCATTTATTTCTCAATTTTCTTTACTAGATTCGTTTCCAAAAGTTCCGTTGGATTTTCTTCCATCATTTTTTTCACTTTTCACATTCATAGAGCAAAGCACAATATAAAGTAATCCACTGTCGTGGTATACCACTCTATACCATACACTACTCCTATATTATGTGACTTAATCACCTACTGATACACTAACCGTTGAATTACTTTTCACAGGGATTAACGACCGACTAGGAGGTCACACTTGAGACGTTGAGTTTCAAATCCTTAACAATCAAACGGAGTGCATAAATGGTAGGCCAGATTTACTTAAATAGGCCGATAGTATCGTTCAAGGTTAATTAAAGATAAAAAAAATAAAAATAATTTTGTTTATAAAGATCAAAATAAGAATAATTATTTAAATCAGAATAGTCTCTTGATAATTATTATGAGGAGGGATTCTCAAATAGAATTAATTGCTTAATGTTACTAGACTCAGATTACAAGAGGGAACTTGACAATAGTAATAATGGATTGGCCTTCAGACTTACGGGTCAATGACTTCAAGGAAGGTCCTTCTTGCGATAAGGAGAATGGGGAACGATTGGATGAGGCAAGTGGGGCACGATCAGTTGTGACAAATGGGCAGGTAGGGCATGATCCAAACCATCCTTCCGATGAAGGTAGCCATTTTCCAATCAGATTTCGAGTTTCTTTAAATTTATGTCAACCATTGTTGCTACTCTTTAAGATATTAAAGAAACTAAAAAATGATCAATGCCTTAAACTTAATTTTTCGAGGCTTTATTTCAGACATTGATGAATAACATTTCTGAAACACGTTTGGCCATTATTTATTATTTGCACTTTTATGCTAATAATACAAGCTTATGAGTTCCATTTGGATTTTGGTCCGCCTCAAGTCAATCCCAAAGGGATTTCAGCAGATTCCCATAATTTCCTTTATTAAGACTATTAAGCCAACCTCGGCGACGTTCTTGATGAAATTGATGAATTAGAGGATGTAAAAAGATAAAGGAGGTAGGAGGGCAGGGTCATCGTGAAAGGAAACTATTTTGGGATTTAGTTAGCACGGAAACGCACGCAACTCTCGTAAGTCTGAACCGACCCTTCTTTTCAATGAAGTCAGGACACGTAAGGAGCCTTTCAGCATGCAAATGGTTCATCCTCTGCTGCTGTGGCCTAAAGTTAATACCTTGTAGACACTGATCTGTTAATACGAACTTATTTGTATTATTTCCCTCCCCCCAAGCCTGTTAAAATATTTTCGATGCACGAGTCCTGCTATTGCTTTCGTTGCAATTCTCAATTTATATTTCCTTTTCTTTCTTTTATGCACTTTTTACCATTTTATATTTTCCTATTGATTTATTCTTTGTTTATTAAAAATGGCCTCGTTGGATGCATCATTTTCATTTATTATCGAAATAAAGATTTTTCCATCCGATGAGAGAAGATCAATAAAAGAGGTGTTTAAATAAGACCATAATTATTTATTCTTGATTTTTAATGTTTGATTTAAAGCATATCTTTGGAATGCTGGTATTCCACTTCATGCGATTTCCTCTTTGTGGTTTGCTAAATATCCGTCTACTCTCATTCACTTGGGTAATTCTTCCTTTCTTTCTTACCAAATATTGGGCTCAAGATTCGAATTTCTTGGTTACTATAGGATATTTAGTTACCTTACCCCTTTTAGTCATCTCAATCAACTAGTAATGTCTTAGAAATTTATCGTCACATTATTTTCTTATAAATAAATACTTTCATCGTTATTTTTATTATGTCTGTCTATTTGTCTGTCAGTCGCTCGCATACACTTTCTACCTTTATATTTTGATACTTTTAAGATGAAATAAGTGAAGCTCATTCTAAGAAAATGAGTGAGGTGGCTTCAAATTTATTTCACAAGATAATTTTCTCTTTGTTAACGACACAACCGTGATTTTACTCAGATTTGGTCAACACTATTTATTTTAATCTTTGATTAATTATCCATAACCCTATATTTTAAGAACGAGATTTTTTGAAGGTGTTTGAATAAGATTTTTTCTTTTAGTTCGGTTGTCACCTAAGTATATTCAGTTTTTTTATCAAAGTTATTCCTAATAATTCCTTTATATCAACAGTAAGAACAACAACAACAACAACAAAATCAAGAACAAGAAAAACTACAAGATCAAGAAGAAAAAGAACAGGAAGAACAATAACAAGAAAAACAAGAACAAAAAGAAGAAGAAGAAGAAGAAGTTCAGAAAATTTATTGAAATTTTGGCAACGAAATTATTTAAGCAATTTTAAATGGAGAAAGAAAAAGAATCATCATAGGCCGTCGGACACAGACCGAAAGACTGCCAGCGAAACGCAAGCTCCTTCTCTAAGGAGGAGTGGCGAAGCTGCTCCTCTACTTTATATAGAAAAAAATAAAGATTTTTTAATAGCACCTTCAATTTATCTTTAAAATGATAATCTAAACACTGAATTTGGTTAACAAACGAATATTTTCCGGTTTCTTAAGTCGTTCCGTATGTATTTCATAACCTTAGGTACACTTTCTTAGTTAAATAACTCAACATATAAGAATGTAGGACTGCAAAAGTGATTATAGCTTAAATTGGGACGGAAAAGAAGAATTATGTTAGCGTGATTAAGTTGAAAGTTTGTTTGGCGTGTGTGGCCTAATTACCAGTAGATAATTTTTTAAGAATAGGAGTAATGAATAATTTCCTTTCTCTTTGACGTTATGTTCAATAATCTGCATCTTCAAATCCATGGATACTGAAGGAAGGCAAATAAATGGACAATTATGGTCCTCATTGCGATTTTTGCCCTGAGAGATAGTCGATAGATGAACACTATAAAAGGAAAGAAAAGGTTCCAAGTTACAAAGAGGTAGGGAAACCTCAAAGGAGGAGAGTTCCATATTTTTAACTGCTGCGAAGCCAGCAGCAGGTCTATGGGTCATACAAAGCTCGTGTTGTGTTCATCTTCTGTCCGCAACGAGTCGCTGACTCAAAATCAATGCTACCAAAGGTAATTGAGGTCACTAAGTTCAAATATGATATAAGTTGACCACCAGGCAGCGCCACCTAGTGGCTAGAGGCGCTAAATCGGCCATTATTAGAAGTATAAAGGTCAAACCAATGTCACAAGGGATAATTGAGGGTTTTTGAGTCAAAATCTGATTGATCCGTCCGCTCCAGGTCCACTACATCATGTCCCAATAGGTGTATCTCATTTGTTCCTCATTAATTATTTCTCCGGCCTATGTGGCTCCAGCAACGGCATTTTGGTCTAGGAAATTTCAAAGGTTTAAAAATATGAAACTTTTTGAAGTTAAATGTTATTACAACATTTTTGGAATTTTTTAGAAGAAAAGGGATATGATAAGAAAAAGGTTCAGAGAGATTCCCCTAAATTATTAAAATTAAGACAAGAATTTTTACAAGTTATGAAAAAGAAAAAAATAATTTCAAATTCTCCCCAAAATATTCTTTTTTAAAACAAAATCAATTTATCTTTAATTTTTTTTTAAGAATTCTTACAATCTTTAGGAAAATCTGAAAAAGATATCAATAAATAAGATTTAGAACTCTGTAAAAAAAACGCTTTGGAAGAAAAGGGAGAAGATTTCAATCGTTTACAAAAATATTATTGGTTAAGTTTTGTTAAGTATTTAGAAAAAAATAAATACCCCCCTAAAGAACAACTTTCACGTCAACAACGATACAAAATTCGTCAACAGTTTAATGTGGAATTTACTGAGAAACGAAAAGCAAGTTTACCAAAAACAAAAGAATCTATTTTGTATGCAAACATAACAAAAAAGCATAAATAAGTAAAACAGAATTAATTGAGAAAAGTGAAAACATAACTGAACAGGATGAAATTATACAAAACGATAATACTGATGAAACTGGAGAAAATAAATTGAAATAAATAATCATTTAGCTAATGAGAAAGTCTTAGAAAACAGAAAAAAATATACCAAATGATATTGTTAATGAGAGTGTAGAAGATAGAAAACAAAGGTTTTTTAAGTTAATATATCAAAATAAAAGAGAAGAAGCACAAGAAATTTTGTTCTTTTAAGTAAAAAGGGGGTTCAAGTGTGTCAAATTAAATAGTCTATAAAGGGGGTAAAAAAAGTGGATAAGATTAGCAAATAAGGCCGTAGGCCACACCCAGCAGGGTCCCTGTGTAACTAAGCTCTTCCCGTAGGGAAGAGAACAACGGCTTGTGTTTAGATAAATGATTTTATTTTAGTTATGAATTATTTATTTTAAGTTAAAATCATAAATTTTGTTGAAACTAGTTGCTTGTTTTGTTTCGCCCCCGGCTCGTATTTAATTATTAAGGATTTTTAATTGATTATACCCTTTTATCTCTGAGATATGTCTCCGCCTTAAGCATAACGATGAACATCATCGTCGTCTCTCAACCTTTGGTTCAGCCGCTCTTGTTCCAGGCAATTCAAGCAAGACTTCAGGTATATTGGGCTTTGAAAATCAATCCTACCTTTGAGTCTCAGTCAGTTTTTCAGTTTCCGTATTCGAAGTAATCTCATTATGCTTGAGGCAAAGCGTTCATCTATTCAAAGGAACTTCGATAGGTATTCCTTATCTAATGACAAGACACTCTTATTTGCGTCTATAGCTAGGAGAATCTCCAGCAATGTATGTCGTTCTACCTTTCCCTCACGCCTTTGTTCTTATAGCACTATCGCGGTTTCTCCTGGTTCTAGCTAGACGACTCTAACAATCCTGATTGTTATTTGGCTCCTCTTATGAACCCTATGCGCTTCCTGTAATTACTTTTCGGACTAACTGAAAAACACTCCTCTGTCTTGACACATACAAGGATTATGTTCTATTTGTCATTCATATTCGAGTATTGATTGGGTCTTTTTGCTTGCTCTTATAGTACGGCTTCCACAAAACATTTCTCTTCTCTTGGAAACGGCCTTTGATATATTTAATTATTAAAACTGTGACCGCTTTGTCCCTTCTAACAAGGTTAAGTTGCTCTCATATCCTCTATTTTCAAAGTATGAGTCCTTCCTCAACTAAAATTGATTTGATTACTTTGGAAATCACAGTCTTCTTTCTGATCACTATGTACTATGTATTTCGTATACCTAGTAATTGTCTATATACTTTCCTAGTTAACTAGTGTCTGGTGAACGTACTCTAAAAAATTAGTTGTGATATGTAGATGCCTTAGTCTCATCTCGAAATTCCTCTATTTTTGTTACTTCTTTACATTGTGCTCTTTGATTCTAGTTTTCACTTTGGCTGCTCTAGGATCTGTTGTTGTCGATGGAACTGCTTATCACTGATTATCTCTCCTATTTAAATAAGCTGATACAGTACTGCGCGGATGAGTCAATACTTTATTAATATGTTTACATACTTCAATTCTGCTCCTTCATTTTTCACTTGTTCTACCTTTTTTCTCGATGTAAGTACCACAATTAATTTAGAATTGGACAGGCTTTCTCAATGGAAGAAATAAATCTTGTTAATATTATCAGGTTGGGCGGAAAAGGCTGACTCACTAGGAAGTGAAATGAAAACAACAATAATTTATGGAGCAACACTAACATTTGGTTAGGTTAGCGTTACTCTTTCGAGACCATCTTCCATACGCTGCTGTTTTTTGTTTCTCCTACGCAGTTTATTTCTTTTTGTGTAATCCCCAACTGACAGAAGCCGGTTTGGAAGAAAGTGGAATTAGAATTTTTATTCGCTATTGTTACAAGTGTAAACTTTCCACAAGAGTTGGTGTGAAGGATATTTGAGATACTGAAGGAGAAGTCACTGTCAGTCAGGCGATGGTCTCGAGGTGGTACAGACGTTTCAACTACGGGGATCAACCCTTAACGATCAACCACATTCTAAGCCACCATCAACCTGGTATCTGACACAGATTCGGATGTTAGATGATCGCTGGAAGAAGATCAGAGAGAATGATGGTCTTATTTTGAAGAAAAAATCTTGGTGTTGACCATTACATTTTGTTGTTTTCTTTTCGCTTTCTAAGTAAGTCAGGACTTTTTGATTAACCAAATAATACCACCATTACCCAAACTTTATCCATCTCACTATCAAGGACACCTAATAGGCTTCACATTTTATTTGATGGTTCGATAGTTACTTCAGTTGACTCAATTACTTACTGGATCTTACTGTAGCATCTAATCTTTCTTGGAAACAGGAGCTGCCAAGTGTAGGCCATGAATGGTCTTTTGCAGTCTCCTTCTTTTCTTATGTTCTTATCTCAGGAAAAGCTAAGTTGTTTCTAAAAATTGGGTCTCCTGTTGGATGTCGAAAATTCTTTTCTCCTAACCAGTTGCTTCGATGATACAAAGGACTTTTGCTTCCCTTTCTCGAGTACGGCTTTCACATCTTGGGTGGTTCTACAAGTAGTAATTTGCTCCATGATCCCGTCAACAAGCCGCCTCTATGCCCACAAAAAAATCCAAACCAAGAAATACCCGGCAGACTTTTGGGTCCTACTTTTATTGGTTGGCGATCAGAAACGCGAGGATGATCGCAATGGTGCATCGCTCTTTCGGTACACATAGAAACATATGAATTCTAAACCCTCCCCTGTTGTCTTTTTCCTTAACTACATTTTGTCACGTTTTATACAATAGCAATGACTGTCATATAGACAATGTTTCGTGTCAGGGTCATCACAATAAAAAACAACATAAATACAAGGAAATAACCAGGGGGAATTGTGACTTGGAATAAAATAATTTCTAAATCATTATATTTATTAGCTTCATTTGAAGCACTAGAAAAACAACAATGTTTCGTGAACTCAGATTTATGTTTCTAACCGAATGCTAAAGTATACAAAGGAGCGTAATGAACTAAGTGCCCTGAAAGTTCGATGCAATTCCACGAAGGAAAATCTTGGCAAGCGATGGAAATGCTTGCTTTAATGCGGCTAAGCTTGAAATGTAATGAGTAAGCGGTTAGGTTCGATATATATATATATATATATATATATATATATATATATATATATATATATATATATATATATATCGAGTATTAGTTGCTATGGTACAATTATAATTATGCGGTTAAGAGGGCAATATTGTAGCGGATCCTTTCTCTTATTATGGCACAATTTCGTTCCTCAGCCTGATGGCTGAACGACGGGTCACTCCAGTGATTCTTTACTGTTACGATATCCTTTGTGTTTATTTTAAACATAATCATTGTTTTCAATCTTAAAACATAATAACGTACGAACTTGATGTAGAATGAAAAATATCTGGAGGGTTTTACCAATGCATCGGGTTTTCAGACGGATTTGCAGGGAAACTTGCGAATGTTTAATGTGTGGTTCACACAATATGTGCACACACTAACCCATGAATTAGTAATCTGTACACTCAGCCAATGTAAATAAATTTATGTGTGTGAAACAAAACAAATAGCGACTCAAATGAAACATTGTAACATGTAAAATGATATTTTAGAACCTTTCCCTTTTAATTTCCCGAAAAGACCAAAGTCGCAAAGAAAAGATAAACTGTGAATGAGACTAATTATTCTGTGTTTACAAAAGGGATCCTTAAAATGGGTTAGCTTGATCATCACGACACTCGGTGATAATCAAATTACATCCACAATATTATATTTCTATTTTGTTAAGGAAGACAAGAACCAAGCGCTTGACAAAATTTCATCGTTTCAATATATTTTCTCACGAAAGAAAAGGTTTTCAAATATATTGTAATCCTTTCGAGGAGCAGTTTCACATATGCCTCGTGGACCATACCAATCAAGTCATTCACTTTGCATTAAGAGATAGCATTTATCCGGATTAAGATATCTGGAGCTTGTGACTCCTTTCCCCAAGTTCCCCCTTCCTCCTCAGAAGATGGCATAATACTACTCGGGTTATTCTGTAGTTCGAGAAGTCCATCCCGCATCTCTTGGCCTTCCTTATCGTCCCAAGTCTTTAGGCGCGTTAGTGTTCGTCAGACAGCAAGAACTTTTCCGCCGTGATTTTACCCTTTGTAAATTGGTAGTTTTCTGATCGGCAAGCCCTTAAATTTTCGCAACATTTTCCCTTCGTTTAATCGAACCACAGAAAATCTAAATCAATTACCTTGAGGAAAAGAAGTTTTCTATACAGTGGAATTACGAATAATCCCACACTGCCCGTCAAACGTCATCTTTGAAGTTTGCCTATCTTCATCGGAAGGTTGGTTCGGATCATGCCTTACCTGCCTCATTCGTGCCCTGCCCTACTCGCTTCATCGGGTGATGCCCCACTCGCCTCATCGCAAGAAGGACCTTCCTCAAAGTAACCATCGCGTAAGACTGAAACCCCCCTCCATTATTAGTATTGTCAAGTCCCCCTTTTGATCTTAGCCTAATAACATTAATAAATTAATTCCATTTGAGAATCCCATCTCATAATAATTATAAAGAGATTATTTCAATTTAAATAATTCCCTTTTGCCTATTATTATTATTATTTTGATCTTTGTAAATAAAATAATATTTTTGTTGTTTCATCTTTAACTAACCTTGAAAGATACTCTGAGCCTATTCAAGTAAATTTCACCAAACGATTATGTACTCTGTCTGATTATTAAGGATTTGAAACCCAAATCCTCAAGTGTGACCTCCTAGTCAGTCGTTTTTCCCTGCGAACAGTCTTTCAACGGTTCACGTTACAGTAGGTGATTAAGTCAACCCCCTACATAGTATAGGAGTAGTCTATGGTATATAGTGGTTTTACCATGACATATATTACATATATATATATATATATATATATATATATATATATATATATATATATATATATATATATATACATATATATATATATATATATGTGAATCCATTAAACCACATTGAAAGAGAAAACGGAATAATTTTTCCTTGTAGTAATATTTTTATTACCTTTTTTCAAAAAAATCCGTGCAGGGAAGCGATTCGAACTAGGCACACTGAGGCAGCGAGCACCGCTTTGATCACAGTTAAAAGTATGCCGTTGAAAAAATTATTCCGTTTTCTCTTTCAATGTGGTTTAATGGATTCATTTTCATCATTCTCTCGTGCTACTTTGAGATATATATATATATATATATATATATATATCTATATATATATATATATATATATATATATTACTTCTATAATATAAAAACTGGTATCAAGTGTGCGAGGTCTATTACATGGTGAATCAGTTTAGTTGATTTGCATCTCCTTCGAGTTTTAGTAGTTCCCTCTCATTATTCACTTTTATTTATTTTTTATTTTGGCCGAACTACGTTCAAGTTAGTTCTAGATCAGTGGAACATTAGTCTATTAACTTATAAATTTTGATTTAGTTCGCGTTCTTTGTTTCGTGACTTTCTGACAAGCTCATGTGCAGAAATTGCTATTCTCGATATTTATGCTGATATTTCAGTCAGTTTGTTGAAGCGTAATAGACAAGAATCCATTTGGGCCGTCCCATTATATTCTGTTATCGACGGTCATTTTTTCATTCGTCTTCAGTGGCAGGTCATCTTAAAATTACAACTTAATTGTTGAGATTATTTTTCTTATAATCATTTTAAATTATATTAATATGTAAAATATGCCGTTTATTGCAAAAAATAGTAAGCAAAATGCACTTATTATTTGGTATTAATTTAAATGAGAAAGTCTTTCTATTATACCAGTGCTTTGAGAATATTCACATGTCCTTGTTCTTTTTAAACCTGATATAATTTTTAATATTTTACTCCACACTATGGATACGAGTTGTTGACAACCGTTTGCATTTCTTGATCTTTCGAGAAATCAAGCCAAGGCACCTACGCATGAGTGACTTCGTGTGTGTGTTTGAATATTAAATCTTCACTCCAATAAACACAAATAGGGTACTAGCTAAAAGGCTGCTATAAAAGGAAGACATAAATAATATTGCGAGGATTTCTAAATTAGCCTTAAATGATTAACAGTAGGTTAGTATTCTAGGCTTACTTTGTGCTCTACTTCCCTTATGTGACTTGTAATTAAAATGTATCAGAAAAAACTGCGTATGATTCTTAAAGTGCCAATATATTTCGCGTTCAAATCATTCGGCAGAGGTTTTTTGGAGATAAACCTTGGCAAAGATCGTTTGAGTATGAGGTCTGATATAAATTGAATTGCTATTGAAAGGGGAGTTATTGGTCATCTCTTTACATGGACCTGGATACGATCGGTGGCAATTAAAAATGATATGATATCCGTCTCTAGCTGCACTGAAACCCAATATTTAATTTTAAATATGAAATTTGTTAAAATTAAACAAAAGATATTAAAAAGTCACTGTGAACTATTTATTACCTGTATGATCATCAGTTGATTAACAGACGTGTTAGGTAAATAGGGAAAAAATGTACAATACACAAAAATGACCAGATACAATTTTTCAGTTGCCCCCTCTAAATTTCACACATACTAGATTAAGGTGTTAACATTTGACCTCAGATTTATGGTCAGGTGAAATCGTGAAGGAGAGAAAAATTTCATTTGTCTACAAATATCGTGATTAGCAAAGTTTGATTCAATTTTGTCTTGTAACGAATGGAAATAAAGGTTTCTGGTTCAAATTTAAATTTTTTCCATTTAAATAGGAATCATTAATAAAATTTATGATAGAAAGCAAGTGAACAACAAGAGTAATTAAATTGCAAAAAAGGTAACTAATTTCATGACATAAAAAAAAAGGTATATAAGGAATTCAACCTCCTCTAACCATTGTTTAAATATAAAATAAAATTCAGGAGTAATTCATACGAATTGCAAATTCTTTCTGGCAAATTCTTTACAAAGTCATGCCCAACCACATTATATTGAAAGCAACTAATTTGAAGCCACGTTCCCTTGTGATCGTGTAAACAACCCCTTATTCTGGTCCCTTTAGCTAGCTAAGAGATTCTCTCCAAATTAAGGTTCCCTCCGTTCTTATGAACCATATGAAAGAATCCTGTCCAAAATTACTTCCCCCTTAAGGAGCGATTGTCTCAGATATCAACAAACACGCCCATGTAACACCATTTTATGTATATTTGGGTTTTCCACTCTAAAGTCCTCTTATCGCAAGCGAATTAAGGTAAGATTGGAGAAGGACACGTTCTCTGTAATAAAATGGCAATTATAATCTATCTCCACCTAGTTAAGGAATTTGTAATATATATATATATATATATATATATATATATATATATATATATATATATATATATATATATATATATAGATAGATAGATAGATAGATAGATAGATAGATATATAAGAGAAAGAAGAATTGGACGCGAATGAGCAAATGAGACAAGAAACCGGAGTTTTTTTAAAGGCAAGTGAGGGAGACATTAGAAGAATACATAATCAAAAGGAGGCACAGTGAAGGCGATCCTTTACCGAAAATACAGAAATAACGCCAGTAATTTCAAAAAACCTTTTTCCTTGACGTTATTTCTGTCTTATCGGTAAAGGATCACCTTTACTGTGCCTTCCTTTGATTAAGGATTCTTCTAGTGTCCTTCTCTCTTGCCTTTAAAAAAAACTCTGGTTTTATGTCTCATTTGCTCATTCGCGTCCAATTCTTCTTTCTCTTGTACTATATGTGTTTATAGTCAGTTATACATGGTTTCTGCATCTTTCTTTCTGTCTTCAAATTTATTTGAAAGGCAGAAAATATAAATGGCATAACCCTGTGGTGGTTGTATTGTCACCCGCAGAACCTGTATATATATATATATATATATATGCAAATTTTTGGGAAGAACATGGTATATTTCCAGAGGTGGGTGGTCAATTCGGAAGTCCAATTATCCGAATTATCGTTTTCGCATCGGATAATCGATCGGACTAACCCCGGCAATAGAATCGGATAATTGCAATCGGACCGCCAAAAATTTAAATCGATTTGTGATTAATCCAGGTCGACGTCGTCTTTATCTTTTCGCAATAGCAATTTCTTAATATATTTTTATATATTTTTCTCAAGTAAATATTTTTTCGTTTTATTATATTCTATTCACGCTTTCGTATTTTCTATATAATAAAATGCGTGAAATATCATGATTAATTATTAAATCATATATAATAAAAAGGTTATATTTTACAAGTACAAAGCAGGTATAATATGCGTTTAGTTTTGGTGTTTCGTAACACTCTTCCTCAAGTATAACACGCCGCTACCGAGCTACGCCTCGGTCGAGCGCGTGTTCAGCTATGGATTGGACATCTTCAAGCCTAAGAGGGTGGCCCTCGCTGCAGCGAACTTGGAGGCCCTCATTTTCATCAAGGGCAATCTCCTTCTCCTTAAGAAGGCTCACAAGCTGGAGGAGGAAGACGAGGACTAAGCTGGCCGGCTTAAAGTAGAGTAGAGTGGAAACTTTAAATATTATGAAGTATATATAAAAACAAAGTTGTTAGTTGACCCTATCTTCTTTTTCTGAGAGAATATATTAGTATTACTGTGTGTATTTTGGTTAAAATTCATTGTATACTTTATTTTTTTGTGATATTAAATTTTAATTAAAATAAAATGTTTATTTTTGATGTTAAAAGCTTGGTTTCTCTTTGTATTAGTTAGAAATGGCTTATTAAGGAGAAAAAAGCATTAAATTCCATTTAGAAACATTAAAAATTGCTTTAAAAACATTGAATCCTTTTAAAAGTATCGAATCGCATTTAATAAATTTAATCGAATCGAATAATCGCTAATCGGACTTCAATCTTTTCGAATCGCGCCAACCTCTGTATATTTTGCCTTGATCAATTTCCCTTGCCAGTAAAATTCAATGTACGGGGAGATCAACAGTTTTATTAAAGATATGGGCGAAGAACCTTCTAAAAAAGTTCCGTTTTTAGAGTAGTTTCTTCTCGATAGCTAAGCATGTGCATGGCTGTGCTCCTAAATTACGGGCGACTACACCCACGCACAAGCTCAGCAATTGAAAAAATAACCTAATTATGGTTTTGTCAATTCGAAAGGAGGCAAAATATCGACTGTTTGTTGAACATGAAATCTTCAGGGAGCAAATATAGTCCCTTCCCACCTCAAAACTTAAGTTTCGCCTCTCATCTTTAATGCCTGTATGAAGATTTGTGGCTTTGAGCTTCTCATATTTTCACTCTTTCTAGTTTCATTAAAGGGATACCACATTCATTTTTTCACCTTTTACTACGTTAGATAATCATATATGAAATTAAAGCTCATTAAAAGCCATCTAACTCATTCCTGCCAAAATCATAATAACCTAGGGCGCCTTTTCTGAGATACAGACGAGCTTTTCAGACCCCCCTTCCCTTGAATCCTGATATCATATAAATGGCTATATACTTAGTAAAAGCTAAGTAATCAAAGTCAATTAACGAGCAAAATAGTCAATATGATTTAGTTATAATTTGAAATCAGTTTTCTTTAGTTCCATAAAAATCTGTTTTAATGCTCGATTAAAACATATATATTTCGGACAAGGTTAAGTATAGGTTTCGTTCTCAGTTCGAGAGGGGGGTGTTAGGTAAATAGTAGAGGTGTTTTGAATGCCCTGGAATTTACTTCAATCTCTATTCGAAGGATGCTAAAAATATAAACAAGTTCAGCGGCTTCATTTTTTTTTATCAAATATTTAAAATCGCATGGTGCAGTTTTGTGTTCTATTCACAAATTAACGTTAAAAGTCTACGGATATTTCCACAAATGTTTACCATTTTTGCCTTATCATAATTTTCCCTATGTTCTATTCATGGTGCTAAATTTTAATATATACTATAAAAAGTGCATAAAGTTTGCAATACAATGATATGAAAATCAATGGTGGTGTTTTTTTCACAAATTAACGTTAAATATCTAAGAAAACTTTTCCACGAATATATACAATGTCGCATTATCATAATTTTCATTATGTTCTAGTCGTGTTGTTAACAAAATAATTATCCCATAAAAAATTTCCTAAAAATTTCAATAAGATGATATACAAACCAATAAATGCGATTTTTTGAACGAAACAACGTGAAAATTAACTCATGAAGAAATGTGTTATACCCCTAATTCAATTATTGGCCTCTCCTCAAATTTCATGCAAGAATCTTCCTTCTAAAGTATTTAGCTTTAAATGTCGGAAAACAAAATTGTCCTCAATCATTTGTGCTTAAAAGCCTCGTCTTTCCACCCTTGAACTTGGCTCTTCTTTATTTTGGGACAAATCTTTTGGTGATTTTATGAGGCGAACTTTCTATCCGTGGACTTTGGATCTTTTCTTAACATTCTGCACATATGGTTAACGGGAATAATATAAGGCCCCCATAGCAAATTCAAAGGAAAAAAGTTGAAAATTCGATAAAGTGCAATATTTTGCATCTTAGAATTTCGTAAACATTGTTTTTCTTCACGTTTTACTTAGCTTCATCAAATTTCACAAAACTACTCTGCTTACACTGCTCCATTCCTTCAACATTTCGATTGTCACCTCCTTTAAATGAATTTCTTATAATTTAACATAAATAAAAGAATTATGTAGCTAAGACACTCCTTATACAGATATGAGTATTTTAATATATCTCATCATTTCCAGTATCCTTTTGTCTTACACTCATTTTTGTATCTTATTCTTCTCTCTCTCTTCTCCCATCTTTCTCTAGCTACGACTACATTCTCATTTGAGGACTCACTATCGTCCACCAATCGCCTTTAATTACGAATGAAAGCTACCACACATTACCTCGAAACATATTTGGCCCAACCAGAAGCAACACTTGAGTGCTTTTCATTTTTCTTTCAAGTTGAAGAATCGAACGCTGCAGTATTTGATTAGGAATCAGCTGAAATCCTTTAAATTATGCTTTTCCCTTTTCTCTGGAAATTGCTTCATGGAGTGAAGAATTATGCTAATGAAAGTATGATATGAAAGAGTGAAACACAAAACCAAAATTACTTGATTGGAGAGCAACTAGAGTAAAGGGGTGTGATAGACACACTGCAGCATAAAACGTGTAATAGAAAGAAGTCAACAGAGAATGTTCCGCTGAATAAGATAAAATGTAATTGTAAGTTGGAAAGGAAACTACTGGTTAGCAAATGTCGTTTCGATTAATGAAGAGGATGAAAAAACGAGGATATTTCAGCCAGCTTTTGTTGAAACATGGGAGTGGTTTAATAGTTATTAGTAGTAAATATTATGGAATGTGGACACTCGACCAGCCAAAACAATTTACTTCTCTTTTTCACTGATAACCCTGACGCGCGCTAATCCTTATTCAGGATGGTGATTTTCACCATCATTGCAGAGATAAAACCGACTCTTGTGTCATAATTACTAATTTAAAAAGAAAAACACCCGTTTTAACGAAAGTTAAAAATTATATTAAACGTTAAATGAATAAAAAGGTATTCAGAATTAACGTATTTAGCTGATTCTGTCGGATTTTTTTATCCATGTTTAGCAAAGTCTACAGAATAACTTTTTTTATAATTACACTTTATTAGACAATGATTGTATGGAGGGGGGGGGTCTAATGGGTTTACGTAACGGTATTTAAAAACATTTAACGGCTTGGTCGGATTTCAGTTGGCAGGACGGGTGACTATATTTTGATCCCACCGTCGAGTTTGACCTAACTCCAAATGTTTACGTTGATTCTGCTTCTAGGCTGGATTCCAGAAGGTGCCTTGTTTACCTCGGGGTTAAAGGAAACGACTCAAAGGGAAGGCGACGATAAATAGGTTTTTACTCTTGAATTCGCGTCTACCTTATTAGCCGTAGTAAAACAAATCGCGTCCTGAGCGGTGGAATGCAAATTTTACTCATCTTCGCGGTAGCTGAGGAAAGGTGACAGGACGTAGGAGGGAAGAACGGACCCGTGATGCCAGTAATACTCAACGGACAAGGCAAGTGGTTTTATTTGAGTCTAACCGACTGAATGATTTAACTGCTCTCATCTTGACTGCCCATAATGTCTTCCTTCGTTTATTTATATCTCCTCTGCTTAAGGGGACGTGACCTTTTTCTCCTTTCAAAGCGCCGAAACAGAGCTGAAGATAGGAAACTTCTTCTCTACCTCTCGATTATCTGTGCACATTCTTAGACCGGGCTGGTAGATCCTATTAAGAGATGATTGTGTATTTTTCCTTTGACAACTTCACGAAGACTCGACCGACCAAACCAAACCTAATTCTGTATTTGCGCGGCTTTCTTAATTATCAAGTATCGGTATCTTTCCGTTTCTTTATGTATGTATATGTTTGTATGTTGTAGCCGCGTGGAAACCAGTTATTTGCTCGCCTTTTTTAGTCATTTATAATATATATACAGTTGTTATAAGTATTTCTCTATTTTTACAATGGTTTATTAGTTACTACAAATCCTATTACCTAATTAGTTAATATGTGTGTTCAATCTAGGGATTTCACTGATCCAATAAGCCCACATTTATGTGGGGTTCCTCACTATGCCTATTTATCCTGCAATATGGGTGCGAAAGACCTACTTTCCTTGCAATTCGCGGGCCACAATTTGACCTTTTCAATAAAGGAAAGGCAATAAATTTATGTTGTAAAAATAAGTATGTGATTGCAAACCACTAAAAGTAGTTCAAATAGTCGGTCCTTGAACACATTCTTTTAATGTTGATTTCTCCAACTTCACAAATTTATTTTAAAATAATTTGAGGGGAAATATGATTGATATCTTTGCAAGTGTATGTTTATTAATGTAAGCTCCAAAAAATCGTGACCACTGTTCAATCATATTTAATTTATGTCTAGCTCTACGGTAAACTTAGTAGATTAGGCTGCGATTTACGCAAAAGTTAGAACTAATGTTATTGCCATTTTATGAAAGATTTCTAGATTCTAGAAATTATGATACTGCGGCAAAACTACTTAACGGATAACCACAATCCCATGAAAATAGATACTCTTGTACCTATTTTTCTACTCGGAATAATTAAAAAAGCAATTTAATTGATGTTTAATTCGAGCGTTTACGACCGTTGATGCCTAAAATTTATTTGTTTTAGATTAAGTAGATGAAAAAACAAATGAAAATTTAGCGATATGACAAAAGGTACCGAAAAAAATGTGTTTGGAAGGTCTCAAAGAATAGGAAAGCCATTAACCAAGTTTTTCAACATACTTCTCTCAAAATCAAAAAACATAGAGGAAAATGAAAATAAACTTATATTTAAGTAAGCGAAAATGAGTAGCACCTTTCAAAATCTCGGAATAACACGGAAGTAAGAAGTCAAAAATAGAAAAGCAGACCGTACGTACTCTCTATGCTGGATAAGGCGTGCGATATGAAATTTCTTCCTAACTTAAAAATAATTTATAATTGTTACTATTTATTGTATAAAATGAATTTAATAAATATTATGATTATATCAACCGATCAATCAATTAATTACATATGGAATAAATGGGAGCTTAAACACACACACAAACACCTTAAAGAATTAAGGAAGAATTTGCGATGGCAATATTAGAAAATTTTGTCAGGTAAAATTGATTAACTATATTTCCGAGCTGAGGAAGTCATCTATCTAATATGAGTATAATCATAGTTAAATTTTTACAGACGCACTTTACCAAATTAAATCATCTTAAGGAAACAGATGAGATCATCGATGATATTCTCTGCATTGGAAAATTCAGTGGTGTATATTTATGGCCAAAAGTTTTGAGATTATTATATTTTATAAAACCTGAAAATTTATAGAACTAATGAAATTCTGAATTTTTAATCGCGTGTGCTTAGTCACATGTGACTCTATATCTCACTATTTCCGTCAGTCGGTCCCCCCTTTTTTTGTTTTGGTAATAACATTGTAAAAATTCTGCCGATTCTAATGATATTTGGAACCATTCTTTTTCGAAAATATAATTGCCAAAGTTCTCCTAAGGTTAGCTGGGTGATTATTTGCCAATAACATAATACATATTCGGCCGATTCTAACGAAATTTTAAATCCTTAGGTTGTTTTATATTCTCTTTCGAATGATATAATTGCCAAGCTCCCTTCAAGGATAGTCCGGGAAATATTGAAAGTTTTGACTGTCGTAAGGTCATAAATCAGAATAAGTCAGAGCACGCAACCTTGGTCAGCAGACCTTGTCTTATTATGTTCTTATCATAATTTGAAGATGAAATATAGAAATTTAGAGGCAAAGCCTGGTTTATAAATGAATACAGCTAGTTCATGGGCACATTAAATATTTACAATGATATCTTTGCTATTCAGGACTGCATAATTTTTGTTCAAAAGGAATGCACAACCTCTCTTTATTGGATTGTTTCTCTTTAATAACCGCAAGTTTGATAAACACCCACAAAATCACTGTTTGGCTAAAATCTGACGAATTACCGGGCAAAGGTTAGAAAAGCTCGATGTTATTTTTAGTCTTAACTTTGATATTGCTTTTGGTTTTGCTTTGTGACAAAGTTCGCAATTATGCTCAAAAATACAGTTATCATTCCAAAATTGGTCCCTACACCGTTGGGAAAAGTGCCGATGAAGCACGTTCTGGTACCATTTTGAGTTAATTCAGTGTTCCTAAACAAATGTCGTAGTACTCAAGGTCATTTAGATGAGAAGCAGCCTCGGACATAGAGAATGTGCTGATACTCAACAGTTGGAACGAGACTACTCGTATAAACAATCCCGTATTCTCTTCCAAACGAGGTATCTTGTATAGGCTACGAACAAAAGGATGTAGGTTCATGAGATAATATCAATAGGCTCCAGTCTTCCGCAGTACATTCTTCATATTTCCTACAAAATTTAGAGGTCCCATATGGCAGCTTCCAGCAAATATACAGTCTACGAAAAACGCGTAATATTTTAACAATATAACGAGGAACACAGTAGCAATATAAAATGAATAAACTATAACGGATAATAATCAACGATTAAGCTAAAAATGGAAATAACAAAACAAGAACAGAATTAAATAAAACAGTAAAAATCAACCTTTAGGTAGTATCTATGATGCTTGCCTCCCTCAGAAATGCAAGCAACACATCATTAGTTTAAAATAAAATAAAAATGTATGGATGAGGCCAGTCTCTAACAAAAGAGACAATATGGTATGCAAGAGACAACCTCTCTCAAAGGTACAAAGCGTATACGATCACGTTCATAATATTAATAGGACACTTACCCCGCATAGAGCTGCCCCAGTACTGCATATTCAACAAGAGTTATGATTCAGAGACGACAGAAAGAACTAGATTTAGTCGCGGCATGGGGATATAGGTACTGTTGAAATGTTAGACTGATCTGGCATGCAACTTCAATTCCTGCGCGCTCTCACCCAACTCTTCCTGTTTCCATAATCTCTGAGTTAGTTCCTAGCTACCTCTAATTGTCTAGAAACGCAGAAGATAAATGCGACTTCCTCCCGTCTCTCAGAAGTGATAGCGTCAAGGAAACTGTCAACCAGGCTATTTGATGACCCTAATGCCACAAGGGAAATTTAGCACTTAGGCCAAATATTCCCCCAAACCGACTGATGGCTTAAATTTTCGCAGCATGCTGTATTTTGCAACTATTTTTGCAGTAAAGACAGCCGTAGCGCAAAAAGAGCCATGACCGCTTCAAACTTATGTAAGGCAGCATGCATCGTAACCCCCTTTCAAGGTCAAATGTGACATAGTACGAGGTAGTGATAATCATTCGCACTATCAGCCAATGATAGTTTGTTCACACACAGGTAATTAGCATTCGCAAACTTGCATTGTTGAGGTAAATGTAGCCTCCTACATACGCAATAAACGGCAACAAACGCCAATTCTTTTTCCATTAGCCTCTTTTTGCAAGTGCAAAAAAAAAGGAAACTGTTTAAGTGAGTTTCGAAAACGCCGAGAGCAGTTTTATATGTAATATTAGTTTTAATCCTGTGTAGAGAGCGTGGAGTGGGAGAGATGCGAAATGCATAACCTACTTAAATGCCTATCAGGCGAGCCCGCCTAGAAACAGTTCGTTTTCAATTTAATGTTTTCATGTATTGGTTCAAATTGCCCTTTGCATTGATATTATATTAGTGATTTGAGTAATGATATTTTGAATTTGTTGTAATTCTCGTTTTTAAGTCCTAAGTTTTGCTTTGTATCTTTCTCTCTCTTTTTCTCTCTCTCTCTCTCTCTCTCTATATATATATATATATATATATATATATATATATATATATATTGGAAGGAGGCTATTTTTTATGCAAGGATAATTGAAGTCGACAGCAACAGCTTCATTGTTTACTTTTGGCTGGAGCTTACTTATAGCTTTGACTACAGTCTCAACAGATGGTTTTAGGGGAGGAAAATTGTGAGGAAGAGAAATAACTTTATTTGCCTAGATGTCTTTCGACCTAACCGTAGGTCATCTCCTGGGCAGAATGGTGAACGTGATGTTACAGGAAATTATTTTGAAAATGTTTGAACATTACCGTAAGAAAACGGACCAATTAACTAACTCAAAAAATACATGTATAGATATATGTTTAAAATATTTTGAACATTTTTGTAAGGAAACGGTCCGATCAACTAATATATGACGAATCCTTCGATGAACAACATGAAGAGCATGTTATCTCAAATCTTGGAGAACTGGGGGCTGACCTCACACCCCATCATTTTGTTAAAAGAACACAACTCGCAAGGAAAGAAGGTAAACCCTTCTCAAACGAAAAATGAAATAGGCCTGAAGAGTTTCAAACAAAAAGCACCAGCGATACTGGCATCACAACAATACATTTCTTTAACGCTCCCAACAACTTTACTCAGGCCCTTCTCGAGGTTTTTAACGCCTGCCTCAACGTTGGCTACATTCAGGACCACTTGAACAGGGCCCGAATGTTATTTATATTAAAGCCTGGCAAGCCGAAGAAAGAGATCAGCAGTTACAGACCTATCTCTTTGCTAAAATTCATTGTCAAACTTCTGGAAAAGCTTTTGAACAACAGACTTAGGACATTTCTGGAACCTAAGAACCTATATAATACACAACAAGACGAATTCCGGAGCGAGCTGGCACAGAAACGGCTTTGGCTCTGATCATGAAAAAGGTAACTATCGGAAAGGCGAGAAATGTCAACGTCGACGTGTTATTTAGAGACGTAGCTTCAGCTTTCGACAAAGTACGGCAACCGGAGCTGAAAGAGAAAATAAGTGAATTAGGTATGGAGCAAAACCTAACGAAGATACTCTGTGACTACCTGAAGGATTGGAAGGCTGTTGTGAGAGTTAATGTCATCCAAGGAGAGTCTTTCAACCTGGAGGCAGGAGTGCCACAAGGGGGCTGCCTCAGCACTACTATATACGCGGTATATACCGGAGACCTGCCGTACTCTGACCATGACCTTACTTAATACGTCCAGTTGGAGGATGACATAAGACATTCATTACCAGTTTGTATAAAAACCGTGCGGACTTCGCGAACAGAACATTCTGGAAAATCGGAATTATCAAAAATTTCGAAAATTGAACAAGATTAGAACTAATGTTCAGAAATTTAAAATAATACCTATGGGCCCTCGGAAAACATCGAACGTGTTAGTGCAGCACGAGTTATTATTCAAGAGGAAGGTCGGGTATTTAGATTAAAATTAACCTCAAATGGTTACATCGCCCATTACGAAGATAAGGGTTCCGAGGCCACAAGGAAATTACGGGTCTCTCTATCGCTTCAAACAACTCTCAATGAAGAACAAGAAGAAACTGTACTTGTTGTTAATAAGATCAAACCTACTGTATTATGCCAGGCCATCTTCCTCCAACTCTGAGCATGTCTGTCATCAGAAAAGCACAAGTTGTACAGAATAAGGCAATTCGCTTTACAACAAATGTAACCCTGTGGGACCACATCTCTTCAGAAGTCCTGCAGGAAATGGTGAATATTGAACCCATCAACGTCATCTTAAACAGACGAACAAGAAGCCTATGACAGAAGATCTATCAAGTTATCCTTGCTGAAGTACTAAACTCTATTAGAATACCCAATGCAGAATTGCCTAACTTGACCTTTGAACGATCCTTTAAATGTAGTCAACTGCTGGCATTGCAGGAGAGTGATCCGATTTATGGATAAGCCTAACAGAATAAACAATGTATAATAAAAAATACTAAAAGACAAGCTAAACAGAAGCTGGAAACTATCTACAGAAAAGATTAACTTAAAAGTCTAAAAAGATCTGAAGTGGACAACTTTAGTAAAATAAAATAAACAATCTATAAACTAAAAGATTCGAAGTGGACAAGCTCATATTAAAAGTAAACAATGAAAATAGAGATCAACAAGTAATAAATTCTAGTAAATTTAAAAATAACAACCGATCTAAATGAAGAAAGAAGTGTAACATCAAGTCTAAGACTTATTATGAGAAATCATAAACCTTATGACAAAGGCTTGAATGCTTATCAATTAAAAGACAGCAAAATATATTACGTAAATGAACATTTACTGAGCTAGCGAGACAAACTGACACACATACCTTACTACTAAAAAAACACCTTTTCTATCTACTTCCTACGTTCTATCCACACACCTTCTATCTTTTACGATCGTTGATCGTTGATTGAACATATGAAATATATGTATTTGTTTAAAAATATGTTCGGGAACGAAAAATTGATGTTGGATATGAACAAAAGAAGGAAAAGGTTTAGGATATTGGGGTTCCATGCGGGGGTTTGCAGATTCTGGTGGCGAGTCGTTGGGAGGATAGTATCTGGCTGGAGTTGTGTATTGATTGAAGGTCTGTGTTGCGAGATCATAACTGCCTCGACCATTCCGAGTCTTCGGCAGTCAGGATCACAGAAGATGATGGAAGTGTTCTTGGTGAGCGTTTCTCTTGTAATTGACGTCTTATGCGTTCCTGCATGTCGCTTGATAGCCATGTCCTCCCGGAGGTGCATCGTCAACCTGTCTGGACGACAAGGTTGTAGAAGTTAGGCCTTTTTTTTAGATTATAATTTGCTGTAATATCACAGGGTAAACAATTTTTTTTTCTCTTATAAAATAACACAGATATTCATATCTAGGAATGTTATCTAAAGGAATAGAGTAAATAAATTTTCGAATAGAATCGAAAAATATCACTTTAAAAAAAAGTGTAGTGAAAGAACTTCTTACCCCATATTCTTCCTCTCCTTAACTATCCTAAGCCTGTGAATTCCAATTCTTCCCATCCCTCTTGAACCTGAAGTGGATCTCATGACCTCTGGTTGTTCGTTCTTCTGTAATAATAAAACAAGCGCGTAAGTATGTGCGACTAGACAACAATCACTACAAAGTTTCCTTCTTTCGGTGTGTTTTCAACGCCCTTGACAAAAACGTATTTGGCGAATTCCTGGTATTGCCAACTGTACAGACATCTATTCCATATGTACCATGTGAAAGACGAACTATTTCTACTGCGAAAGTGAGAGTAAAACAGAAGTAAGAGGTCGAGGCAAGTCTCGCATCATGAGAAGAACGTTTAAACGAGAAGAGAAAGAAGTCAACCATAAAAAATGACCTGAATAACCTTTGAGAGTTAAACCTGTTTTGGACTACAATTAATTTGCATTTTATGAATTAATTGGTCTTAATTATAAAAGTAATATCATTTTCTCTTTGACCAATGATGTGAGGTTAGATGAAACAGAAAATAAGTATTTAGAATTCAACTTATAACTAGCAATGAAATCTAGCAACAATAACTAAAATCATGATAAAATATTTGCCTATGCTTTTATCATACTTAAAAAACTTTAGTTAGTAATTCATTAATTATATAATTATTCTTCATAAAGCGACTTAAGGTTTATTCTCCTTTCAGTTGACCCTATTAATGTTCGCCGGAAGAAGAATCCTTCAATTAGTGCAGGCGAGAGTTTATGTCAGTAAACAGAACCTTACTATGTATTGTTTTCAGTTTAGAGCGGGATAACTGTTAAGCCGGTGAAATGAATATAAGTCCTGCTAGAACTGAGTCTGTTTATACTAAAGGGATACGTAAGGAGAATAAGGTATCTGTCCACAAACTCTTCTACATTCCTTTTTTACTCTTCGTTCCTTATTTTCAACACCTTACGTCCTCAAGTTACGGAATATAAATTACATCTATGAATACATCACAAGATTCTTACGTTATTTTTCAACGAGAAAACACTATTTGTTTTTGCCTATCAAATACTATTCATCTCATAAAATTTACCCTAGAAAGGATTTGTCTCTTTTTCTCTGTTGTTTTTTACTCTTCGATAGCTCTTATCAACTTATTGCAGCTCTTCAAATTTTTTGTCTTGCCACCTTTCATGGCGGTGAAGCATTTTTTCGTATAGAAATTTAATATAAACTTAGTAGATACAAGTGAAGAAGTTTAGCTAAAAAGATATGCTTGAATTCGCCGTTTTCTTTAGAATTTTGAAATTGGAGCCTCAAAGTGTGTAAATTATGCAAGTTCAAACCAAATCTTGATTTCACCATTTATCTAATTGAGTTTTATAAGTCACAGCATTGCATTTATACTTGCTTAAAAGATATTCCATTACTTCTTCTAACACAAGCCTTCCATTTCACCGTATGTCCTATTTTGATCGCGGTAATTAAGAAGAGATAGATAGTCTTCCGTTCAAAATCTGGTCAATTGTTTTCTTCGCATAATTTTCTTTTTTAGACTTCTATAGACAAAACTTCTAACTGTTAATTAATGATAATCACACTTCTGCCTGATAAAACTTGTCTTTACTTCTCAGTAATTATCATTATAATCATCCAGCATTACATTCTTGGATTGTTTTATTTGAGGAATTACGCCTTTATTTACGAGCAATTTTATTGCTGCTCGTAACAGCGACTCCAAAGACGTGACGGAAATGACAATTTCATCTCACATTTATGGGGTTAAATCTGTAATTTCGCCCTTTTTGTGCGCTCATCTACAATATTTCAACAAAATTTAGTAGAATTTTCCCCATTTCATTTTACCCTTGACGCCAATATATTGTTTTGACTAGATTGCTCGTCATAGTCTAACTTTCCCCTTCTTTCTCTTCTGTTTCTATCCATTCAAAAATAACAGTATCATTTCTCCTGTCGTAATCCTATAGATCCATTTCATTTATTAACATTCAGTTGATGTAAAAGAATATTTGACTTAACTACAATTTGCACACATTTTTCATGGGAAATATTCTTGTAATTTTGCACTCTCTTCTCATTCAATTTTGGCGTCGCGAAGTTCAACTTCTCCGCCTTTTTTGCCTTAAGCTTCTGGACGACGTGGAGTAATTTTGGTACTGAGGAAGAGTCTTTATTTTCCAAAAATTGGATACCCTTAATTTCTCGCGTAAGTTTTTTGTTGCCATGATGTCTTGATGCAGCCTTCGTCGACCATGATTATTCCTGTCCATTTTGCCCGAATTTTTTTTTATTCCGCTCTTTTAGCTTATTCCCCTGATGAGCCTTAGATGTACCAAAAATGTTAGATGACGAAGTGTAAAATACAAATTTCCCTTATAATTTTGTAGTTGGCTCTTTTAAAAAAGTTTCAAGCAATATTTCTTGGCCATTTCTTTTCATAGCCATTGTTATTATTTTACCTACGTCAATAAATTTGATTCTTTGCTCTCTTTTTTCATTCCATCATTTGCCCTTCTCCTCTTTTACCTCATTTCTGTACAAGATCATGTGGAAAACTAGACCATATTCCACATCAGCAAGGTTTAAAGGCAAGGATGTTCAATAGCGAAATTTCGCCACTTTAAAAAAGAAAAAATATTGGTTAGGTTAATAAAAATTAGAATAGGGGAAGATTCGAAAAGATTCTTTTAAATAAATTTAGACGCTTAAAAATTGTTGATAATTAGAACATTGTGATCAAACGCTCCTCTTTCTTCGGGTCGATAATGTAACCCATCGGTGATTATTTAAATATAAACCAAACTTTAAGATAATAAATTCTTTAAAGATCGATATCTTAAAAATTGTGGTAATTTAAACCTGTAGTGTCAGACCCTGCAAATTCTTTGAGCTAATAAATCAACCATTCCGTAAGCCTCCAAATTTCCCAGCCCTAATTCAATGACTTTGGCAATCAATCTTCTCTTTCTTAGCAACTTCTTCATGTCTTCTCATTCATTACCAACCAAATCAACAAACTCATACAGTACAATCATGTGTGTGATCATAAACTTACTGACTCACTTCTCATAGTATTCGCATGAAATATGTTCAGCCACGTATTATTATTCTCTAAGTACTGAACAGGCATACTCTTGATATCTCCCCCTCTCTTTTTTCCCAATTCTTGAGTACATCTATGTACTGCAAGTATGGTTTGCAAATCTTAACTTTATTTCAGCACTAAACCCTACATACTTGTCTCCATTCTCATTGATTACTGGTCTACCTAACACTCCAGTTATCCACTCTCTTATTGATTGTCTCTTCTAAATTTCCTACAACCTTCGACCGATGCCCATTTCAAATTCCATCCTCCTCTCGTCATATGTCAGTCCAGATCATCGCTTTCTCATCTTCATTTACATTATTAATGATTCATTTACTAAAAACATGCACGGATTCACCATTTCAATCTTAACATTTTCTCTCTGTCTTACACCTCCATACACGACCATCGCATCATGGCTCTCCGCTCACAGTCACACAATTTTCACTTCTTCAACCCGGATTTATTCATACCTCATATCACTCCAACACAAATATACCCTTATTTTCATTTCATGTTCGTATTTAAATAGGGAAAACTTCTTGAATTTTCTTGTTTTACAGATAACTACCACCTCTCCTCTTTTAGTCGTCATAAATATTCTCAATTCCACAAACTTATTTGGTAAATGCAATTACGAGGTCGAGCAAGCCCGACTACCCACCCATTCAGTTCGTAAGCATTGCTCTCGTGGGATAACCCCTCCCGGGAGGCTGCTTCGCAGGACACATGAAGCCTATTAGCGCCGGAGGACGGTATTAGTCTCCATCAAGCCCAATATATAGGCATTATTCCGGGTATGGGCGCATTTCAAGACGGTATGAATATTCTTCCTGCCCCAGATAGACCATTTTCAATGGCTAAAATTATATTTAAAAATAATATTATGTAAAATAATCGAATTACATAAATATCTATTCATGTGTCTAAAAAATATAATTTGTTTAAATTATTTAAGTTTTGATTCAAATAAAATATGAATTTACAATATAATATTAATTTACATTTGATATAAATTTACAATGAATCTACTTTAGTTTTAAAATTAAACTAATCGTAAAAGTTAGTGAAATGGATGCTGAATGGCCAATGTTTAGGGGACGGATATTAAAATTAAATGTCGTGGGATGGGATTGTTCGTTTAATGAGTCTTGTGGGACTGGAAGGACTAGGAAAAAATGGTCAGTCGAAAGGAGAAGGGCGTTTAAGTATTCCGATCAAGTTTTGAGTTGTCGTAAACTAGCAATTTGTTTCAGGTTACCACGAGTACCAAAGTTGCCATCTCCCTTCTCATCTCACGTTAGGGGATCTGAGGATCGAGGAAGAGGCATCCTTTCCAGAGTTTTGTTTCACACCTTTTCTACCTTTGTCACCATTTATTCTATGTGTAGTCCACTCTTTACTCTATACACTTCAATTGAGTGAACATATCTGCCTTGCCTAGCAATATACCAACTTTTTTCATAACATTTAATAACACTTTTCCCTCAATATAACCTAAATAATTATTATTATTTTTATTTAAGAATGGAAAAGCAATGAGGGAATACCCACCATCAGAGAGGTCGTACATAAAGAAAGCGATTAAGTCAAAGGGAAATAAAAATGAGTTAAAGGCGCATAACCAGAGTATTTCGGAGAGTAGAATACCTGTGGCATGCGAAACGGTGAGAATGCGCCAGTCTCATCACCCTCTTAACCTCTACCACGAAGGCATACCTTGATAGTCCTCGGACAGGTTCAATGAGGACATTAATCTAAGGCCTCTTTTAGCCAAAGTGCTGAATCCTTCCTTATTAAATAAGGTTCACTGAGGCTCTTGAAGGGAGATAAAAGGAAATCAGGGATTGTTAATTAACTTCTCCATTCATCGCCGATCTCAATGAAAGCTTCTCTTGATCTTTGCTTGTAGGGCTTTCTTTTCCAGATCGACCATTCATCCTTAAATATCTTCCTCTAATTGGGGTTCTGTTGAGGAGTCGAGTATTCTGATCTTTAAAACCCTTTGTAAGATACCGTTGTAGTTTTTATTCTCCTCATTTCTTTCAGTATTCGATTGCAGTGCTTTCAAATACTCGTGTGCAGTTCCTATTATTAGTAATGGTTATGGTGACGTTCAGTATTCGTGATTCGATTTCGAACCTTTGAGTACTTGAGCCTTTTTTATGAATTTGGAATGAGCTTCATCTGAGGTCCAAAGGAGGTTAAGGAAAGTTGGGGTATCCTGAATCATGTTTAGTATCTTGACTACCTTAGCCTTTCTCTGCTCCTTGTCTGAGGCTGTAATGGTCTGCTTCGTCTGTATTCTCTATGGATGGACTTTTAAATCCATTACTAGCACTATCCAGAAAGTCTCACGGTATATACCGAGGGACTGACTTTTTTGCGCCCAGAGCGTTTTGGACTCTGCTTAACTGACTCTTTTACGGTCTCGACCAGGTAAGATATACCCTTTCTCGGTTGTCCTGAATGGCCTGGACGTTTATCGCTGGCTGCATTGAGGTTCTTCACTCTTCCATAGTTCTCGAATTGGTCCACCCAGTCCGGAATTCTGCTTTTGGAGGTGGCCTTTTCACATTTGAACTGATGCATGAAAGTGTCCTGCACTTTATTAAACGAGCCTGCCTTGTAGTAATATTTGACGCAGTATATTCTTTGCTGGAGCTTCCATTGAGATCTAGGTGTGTTCATAGGCGTTGCTACTGTCATATCCTGCACAGGAAGGGTGATTAGTGAATGAATGAAGGATATATCACAAAAAGTGTGTGCATGCCCGTTTTGGGGGAAGGGGGTCACCCACAGGGATTTCCAGGAATAATTTTTTTCGACTGGCGCTATCCGTCTCGATCCTCTTTTTCTCACAATTCTCTTCATTTATTCCTGGGTATATTCCCCTTCTCTTATTGATTATTGTCCATATCGGGCTGCTTTGACCGGGTCCTAGGCTGTTTGCTTATCTTTCTTCTATTGTGCCCATTTTATTCTATCTGGGTTCTTTTTTAGTGGTGTAAAAGAATAAAGTTTTAAATAAATATAATTCCAAACAATAAAAGAGCAAATTTTCCGTCGTTGACTTCACACAATGGTTCAAGATATGGTTTCTAAATGCTAGAATTTAGTGATGTCTATTAAGTACCCCCCCTTAGCACAACCCTCAGACTATTAGAATCGATTATAGGAAACCTGATATTTATTAAAACAATTACCAGCAAAAGTGTTTGATTTTTGGCACAGGAAATCAAGTTTAAGGGGACATCTATCCGATCTCGTGCCCTACAGAGCCAAATATAGCACTTACTTAATTTATGCAGATATTTTTTGTTGATTCGTGTGGTGAATTATGAAGAGGTGTGGGATAAAAGGAATAGGAAGTGTATGGAAGATTATATAATTGTCGTAGAATGGACTCTCGACGGTATACCATATATAACTATTCGTTGATGAAACTTCTTTAATTATCTTTAGAGTGCGTTAATGTCTGGCGGGCCGATATTATGTATCTTCGATATGCTTACGAAGTGAAACTGAGCCCAAGGATAATAATATTGCTGTCATTACTAAAATAGAGTTTTATTAATAATAACTATCAACAAACACAAAACGGAAAATATTGACATAAACAGAGAATGGAAAGGGTCGTGGGGGATCAGGACAATCCGAGGATTAAAGGATTTAAAAAGGTAAAACAAATATAAAATTAAAGGGATGGGATAGTTCGCTAAACCATTTAAAGCACAGGATAGAATTGACAAAAGGGTTAAGTACTCAAAGATGACGTTTGGTTTACGTAATTTTACACTAATGGTGCAGTGGAAGGCAACGTGAAGGAATTTTCTGTCCGCTGGCGAGTTCCAGCCGAAGGGGGGGAAATAAGATGATCCTGACGTGGCGTCTGGGGAATGAGAACCGTTTCTAGACAAACGGCTTGAAGAACAATGGCTGTTCTACGTTGTTCTCTTCTAAACAACAGGGGGGGTGAGAACCGTCTCTTGTCTACGGGCTCAAGAACAATGGCTGTTCTAATGTTGTTCTCCTCTGAACAACAAGGGGAAAGGGTGAGAACCGCTTCTTGGCGAATGGACTCAAAATAACAATGACTGTTCTACGGTGTTCTCTTCTGGCAACAGGGGGGGGGGGTGAGAACCGTCTCTTGTCTACGGGCTCAAGAACAATGGCTGTTCTAACGTTGTTCTCTTTCTGAACAACGAGGGGGAAGCCTTTTGGACTTGGTGTCGCAAAGGCTAGAACTTTGGCACTCAAGGGATTTTGTCCTCCTTCTGGACAAGTGATGGTGAATCTCGAGGTCGAGGTCCCTTGGCGCACAAGGTGAGAGAGGGTCGTGGTGATATTTCGCGACGAAAATCTGGATCTCCAATCTGATCTTAGTGCTAAAGTTTCCATCTAAATAGTCGAGACACTCCCTTGGCGTGGGGGACAATGGAGTGGGAGCTTCGAGGGAATGCACAGCCGAGCCTGGAAACAATGCCTTATCTGCCCATAAGCCTAACTCAATCTGGCGAGGTCGGCGTATGGGGGCGAACGGGGGGACGATAATCTCCTTGTTTAAACGTTGACATCCGGTGGCTGTGATAAGGCGCCAAGCTTCGAAGCGAAGATGCACGTATGAGCATCGTGGTTTTAAATAATATGGGATAGGGGTTGAAACTAACGCTGCCTCAACCTGTTCTATCTCAATAATGTGAGAGATAAAACTACCCATACCCTCTTAAAGCATCTGTCAGAATGCCAAAATATATCCAGATACGGCCATATCCAGTTTAATGTGGAAAGAGTTGGGTTGAAAAGGTGAAGAAAGTGCAACCATACAGTGGCGGCAACAAAAAAAGTGACATGTGACAATTCGGGGAAAATGAAACAGAAAAATGTAACTTACATATTTTATTATGAATATTTCATGAAAGTTAATACTTGGTCATGTTGCCCTTGCACTTGATGACCATTCTGAGTCGATTGGGCATTGATTCAGCGAGGTTTGCGAAGTAGGTGGGGTCGATCGTAACCCAGATCTTCTTCAGTGATTCTATCAGGTCCTTGATGCTGCCGGATGCTGTCTCTTGAACTTTGGATTTCATCAGATTCCAAGCATTCTCAATAGGATTTAGGTACGGGGAATTACCAGGCCACTCCAAAACACTAATATTATTATCATTGAAGAACCTTTTTACTAACTGGGACCTGTGAGCAGGGGCACCATCATGCATGAAAAATTCACACCGATGAATTTCCCAAAATGGCAGCATGTGCTGCTTCAAAACTTCGAGATAGTTAGTCCCCCTCATGGTTACATTCTTGGGAAGGAAGTACAGACCTCCTCTGCCCTTGTTTCCACTAAAGGCACCCCACACCATCACACTATCAGGGTGCTTCACAGTTTTCACGGTATATTTTGGGTCATACCGAGACACATTGCTGGGACGACGCACGATCTTTGACTCTCCTCTGACCAGCCTAAAGGTGCTCTCATCACTGAACATCACCTTCTTCCAATGGGCAGCTGTCCAATGTTTATAGGTCTTGCAAAAATTGAGCCTTTTCATCTTCATAGCCTTGGTAAGAAGTGGCTTCTTGGCAGCGCGGCGAGCCGGTAGGCCTAAGTCCTTCTGTAAGCGATGACGGATGGTCCTGAGGGCGACGTTCTGGAGAAGGTCTGGGTGTTTTTTCTTGATTGAAGCGGAGGTTACAGAAGGGTCTGACATCACTTCACGCCTTAGGATATTATCAGTCCTTGGAGATGTCTTCCTAGCTGCACCAGTGCCCTCCTTCCTCTTTGGTATGGTACCTGGTGGCAATAACTCAGCTGCCCGTTTTAGGCGATAAATCGTATTTCTTGAGGTTCCTAAATCTGCTGCTACATCAATAAAAGACTTTCCCTGCTCTAATAGGGTCAAGACACGGCTTTTCTCTGTCATAGAAAGCTTTTTCCGCCCCATTGTATCCACTTGCACAGAAGTTATAGCACGTCAAATGTAGGCACGAATGCAGGAAATCAGCACGCTGGAGTGCCATATACTAAAACCTCACTGTACGAGCTCAAACGAGACAGTGAGTTCCAATAAAGCGCAGTTCTGTTGTCTTAGCTCAGGAGAGTCATCCACTCGTGGCATAAGCCCCGCCCCTTTTCATTGGCTTGTTGGCAAGTAAAATCGTGAAAGCGATTTTATGTATCGATTTCTATTGCCAATATTCAATGTCACTTTTTTTGTTGCCGCCACTGTAGGTTAAGTCAACGATCTCTCTTTGGTGTATGCCAAAAACAGGTCTCTCTTTAGAGAGAGAACGAGATAGACGCTTTGAAGATAGTTGGAATAGAAACAAATCTGTAAAGTTGGGCAAATCATTCTCCTTTACCCAGAGAACGCTGTTTCCTTTAATAAGAATTTTAATCTAGGCTTAAAGTGAAAGTTTTAACTTGATTAAATGATTTTCAAAACCATATCGAAAGATCTTGATGTTAAAAAGGGTGGAAATGTGTTAAATGAATAAAGCCCACTTTCCTTAAATGAAGTGCTTTTGGAAGGAAAGAGAATAGATCGCCACGCACAAGTTTATGAAAATACATATCGGTAATGTTTAGAATCGTTTGATGTCATATAAAATATCCATTTAGCTTCTCAATTTGACATTTGACCTATATTAAGCTAATAATGGTAGGTACCAAAGTCGTAATGATTTGCCAGACACCCCATTATAACCAACTCGCAAGTTTACCTAGCTAGACATTCCTGAGTTCCGTGCCAAACATTCAGACATCCACCTCTAGAACTAAAGCAAAATTAGAAAATGAATGAAATAAAATGAAATAGCAAGGCGAAAACATTACTGAGTTCTCTTTTCGTATAAAGAAGAAGCTCGAGCGAATAGACTCAGTATCGCTTTTATTTATTGATAAAGCCGAACACAAATTGCCAAGCGTAAATTTTTATCTCTTTTTTTTGCGATTCCAATGTGAAGATACCTCGATAAATTTTTACTAAATGACTGGAATGGATATAGGATTCGAGGTCTTTCAATACAAGAAAGTGGGCCAATGCTCAAAATGACAGTTCCCCAACTACTCCAAAGCGCTCCCAATCCTGAATCTGGAAGAATCTTCAAATTCGTAGAAACTAATTCGCGAGGAGAGATACCAGACAATTTTATTAGATTGTACAACCTCATACCTCTTACAAACACATTGAATAATTCATTTAACGATATATAGAAGTAACAGATTTGAGCACAGCTTAGGGTACGTTAACTATAAGTTTCCCTCTTTAAACCTTCTTAACATCTAAGTGTAACCTTCCTGGATGGAATTATCCATTTGCTTACAAACGCTCAATTCCGGAGAGGCTTTGGTGTGGAACAGTCAATATTTTCTCTTTTGAAAATTCACCGATATCGACAAAATGAACCAACTGAGACAACCTACCGAAGAAGGAAACCCACACAAGAAGACGAAAATCACCGAACAAGACTACAGGAAGAAACATTGTACACGAAATACACACACTACAAAATTAAAAATAAACAAAGATACTAAATCAGACAAAGTAAGTTATTATTAACGACTTACCAAAACAACAGCAAACACGCACAGCATAACCAAATACATTAGCAATATGAAGACAAATGGCTTGAACGCCAAATTATATATATTATATATACATGTATATATATATATATATATATATATATATATATATATATATATATATATATATATATATATATATGTATAAGCAAACAATAAACAACAACGGAACTACAAAACATAAAAATTTGAAAGTGATTAGCCTGATCCCAGGCTCTAGCATCACTTTGTACCCTACCACACTTCTTTCTCTTTTCTCCACTGGTGTACTTTCCGCTGTCTATCCAAACACCCTTTCTATTTCCTCACTTGCATACTCTCTCATACATACCGGGATAGTTAAGAAGAAACGATTTATTCGCCAGCTTAAATCGATATTTCTAAACTAAAGGAAGCATAATAAAAAAATTACTAAAAACACAAAATAAATGAATAAGACATCTTTACTAATTTAGGGAGGGGGGAATGAAAGAAAAACTGCTAAAAATAGTAGCAGTGGAAATGGCAAAATAGTAGTTAGAATAAATATTCTAAAATGAAACTGGATATATGGAGATTATTATCAGTTACAATTGAGCAATTTGAACACTAAGGTCCCCAGTGTTGTCCATTTGAAGAATTCTGCTCCTTGGGTAATTAGGGACACTATTCTTCAAAAGTTCCATGATACTAGATTTTTGCTTCTCTTTTCGGTTTTTGGTTGTTTTATATGTGCTTTTTTTTGTTCGTCATATTTTTGTTACTTTGTTTTGTTGGGTTTTTGTTTTTTTTTTAAAAGGGTAACACCCTTTTACAATATTTCTTGTTTCTACGTAGGCGGGGAAAGAGTGAGAGTTTTAAAAGATGTGAAAACGATGAACCGAGAGAGCACCAGTTACTCTTGTCGCACTAGGGTGGAGAATGCTTGGCGTTTCTCTAAGTTTTATTACACATTCACCACCTTCCAGTGAGACTAGTTAAGGTACCTAGAACGAAGAAGTGGGGTATTATTAGACCGAATGAGCCCGTTTAACAACAAAGACGCTTTCTTTTTCATTATGGGTATTAGGAAGGGCAGAGAGTCTTCCTGGTATTTAATTTTGGGATGTTAGGGCAGGTTCTGGCTCTTAATAAAAGCAGAGTTTCCTCTGTCCCGTAAACGTGCCTTTTCTCTTTTGTTTTTCTCTTTTGTTCATTTTGATGTTGTCGTTTTTTATATTTTAAATTAGCCTAAAGTTAGGGGGTTATGTTTGGTTTTGGCGGAGTGGAGGCGAGCAAGATAAAAGAAAGCAAACGCTTTCACACCAGACTATATAGGACCCTCCTGTTCCCTGAAGTAAATAGTTATAGTAACATAACTATAAGAATATCTTAGATCGAGCTACAAAATGAAGTAATTTCTGAACCAAAATGTTGCAGTGGCTTTTGATTTAATAATTAATTATCGAAGCAAAAAGAGATTGTGATAAACTCTAGTTCTTTTTAACCCTAATTGAGTTGTCAATTAAATCATAGCCATTAATACCATGTTTAGCTTCTTTTAACTCTAATAAAAGAAGCAATTAAACCTGGCATGGTTGTCTCAGTTCTTAAATTGAAATTTGAAACCTAATTATAGGTATTTGCTGCAAGAAAATTAAAATTCTGATCGTGTTGCAGATTATGGGAAAATATTAGGTGTATTTGAGTCCTCGGACTTTTGTTAGTCTTCTGAACACTTTATCACAGGGATTCATTTCCCTATACCCATTGCTGTATGTATAAAATACAAATCAACCGGCCCAATTTTTTTATATCTTCCCTTCCTCCTCTCTTCCTTATTCCTATGAATGCAAAGCTCATCTGATCCTTAGCCATTCCTTGCTCGTATGGTTCTGCACAATGTCTCTTTTATTCTTCCTTTATTTACATAATTTTAATATTTCCGCAAGCTAACAACTCCTATGGCCCAAAAGAGGTCCACACTGTAAAACCCCTCCTAGGTCTTCCGCAAACTCCACCCAGGAGATTTATTCCTCCAGAATGCCAAGCGAGTCCATGAATACAGGATGAGTGAGAGAAGTCGCCTCGAGGGCAAGTCTCGCGACGGGTGACTGAAATCGATGGGACGAATTCCGTCTGCAAAGAAAGCAGATTCGTAATCACGATTCGAATCCCTTTTGGGAATATATTTTTTCCCTATTTTGGTGAAGCGTCTTTTAATAAAATTGTCGAGATGTAATACGAAATTATGGATAGGAGATGAACATGCGCATCTTAATGAGGTCTATTCAAGTCCCATTTGGCGATTGGCTTCGAATTAATATAAAAATGGAGAGTCAGCAAATGTTTACAGAGGGGTAATAAAGGGCTAAGGCACCTCAATGCTCTCAGATGCCATCTATTTTTGTTTTATTTTTATTATCGTCACTATTTTTAATTGTTTCACCTTTCTGAGCTAGTTCATACTTTGAGGATACAAATTAATTGTGCATTTGGGATTGATAGCCTTTTCCCGTTCGAATTCTACTTATGCTGGGCAAAGTTGTTTTCGTTCGTAACACCATTTCCCACTTGCTCACAAAAGAACTTACCTGGTGGAGAATGGCAAAGGGAGAATCACGTCACTTTTAGCTGTAGCTTCTCCAATTATTCCTTTCTTTCACCCATCCTAGCTTCATCACTTTGAAAATCTCTTGGGAAACGTTTTGGAATGATTCTCGGCGGGTTTAAGACCCCAATTTAGTAAGCGCCCTTATTCTTGAATAAGAGTATCGGTCTTTTTTTAATTCAGATTATTATATTTATCCATTTAAACAAAATAAAGAAAAAAATGGAAGAAAAAAAAACCCTAAAACTAATTTCTAGCTTAAAAGGTTCCATTATTTCAAAGAGAATTAGAATGTCAGGCCTGCACTTTGTATCTATAGCAACCACACCAAGTTCGAGATCCAAATTGGAATCGAAATAGAGAAGAATTGAGATTGAGAAAAACGTGGAAAGCAAAATTTATTGTATATTCACCTCCGAACTTAAAGAAATTCTAGCAAATGAATGGAGTTAAGGCTGAAGGATGAATGGGGTGAAATAAGAGGAAGTGAATTTTGCTTCCATTCAATGTTGTCTCATCTTTTGGCTTCGCCGGTTTCCTAGATTTAAATAATTCAAATAATTCCTGGCAAAGTTTCCAACATTTGTAGTTTTGTTAAAATAAATAAATAACTTTTCCAATCAAAAATAGAAACACGAGCCAAACATTCAACTCTTTGAATCAAGAATCTTTGGTCAATTAAAGTATCGATATTTAATAGAATCAAAATCGCTGACAATGGGATGTTAAAATATATGAGAAATATTAACATTCAGAAAAAAGAGAAGAAACTATTCCATTAAAAATATTAGTCCATAATTATCCAGAAAAGGGTAGTTTCAAAATTCCAGCGATATCTTCAGAGAGCATACCAAGAAAAATCCCATGATCACGGTAAAACCACAAGATACATGCGATGAGAAATATTTTAACCAAACACATGGGAGATGGTGCTGAAAATTTTTTAGAAACACAAAACAAGAACAACACTCAACTCTCAAAGAAATCCAAAACCTAAGGGATCAAACAACAAACAAAAACGGAATAAGCAGAAGTAAATAAGCTCCATAAAAAAAACAGAGAACAGACTTCAGAAAATATGATGGAACTATTGTTGATAATTCTATTAATGTAGCAAAGGGTATTAAAATGACTAAAAAGAGAATTTCTAAAGAAAAATCTCATATAGTAACTATAAAAGAGGAAGATGGTACAATCATTCAGGATCGAGAAAAAATAGTTAAAATAATTAACGAGTACAATGAAAAGTCGTATTTAAGAATCAATACCATCTAGAATCAGAATCAACCAACAATACCCAATAATGTCTCAGCCCTTCGCTATAATCAGAACTTGAAATTGCAATTAATTGAAAGAATAGCAACAAACGGCAAGGTCAAGATATTACTTAAGACTTTGTTAAAGATTCTGGACAAGTAAATGTCTAAAACAAGGAAAGATTCTGGAGTATTGGCTCAATGCCATAATAATACTCCTACACAAAAAAGGTCAGCAAACAGCCGATACAAGACTACAGACCTATCAATCTGCTATGCTGTGTCTATAAACTCTTCACATGAGTCATTATGTACTAATAGCCTAAAGAACTATCTAGATGAACAACAGTCAAAAGAGCAAGCTGTGTTCAGAAATGGCTTTTAGACGATATACCATATTCATAATCTCAACCAGCTCATTAAAAAATCTTCATTTACATAGAGCTTCAAGTAATCAAGGGATAAATTAGATCTACATAATTATCATAGAATATTTATACCAAAATTACACTAGAACCAAAATTACAAATCGTAAATTAGAACTCCTAAGGAAGCAAACATCTTTCAATCACTGGATGGTGCAAGACAAGGAGATACTATCTATCTAAAATTATTCAGGTCTTTTCTAGAATAAATCTTCATGAGGCTAAACTAACAAAACAAAGAAAATAAGATCGCTGAGCATTAATTACCTAATTCTCCTGAGATTGCCAGGTGATTTTTTACTCATAGCTGATAACCAGAAGAGATACAAACAATGCTCTATGGAAGCAACAAAGTCGGCCTAAGTATTAATCTTGGAAAATCTATCATGATAAACTAATTATTCATAGACATGATAGACTTCACAGTTGACAATGAGAAAATTTCAATGGTGAACAAATATATAAATCTGTGTTAACGGATTGCAATGTTAATGGAAAAAGATCACAGAATCACTTTAGACTGGAAAGCATTTGAAAAACAAAATGTCCATTTCCTTGAAAAGGAAAGTATAAAACCAATACATTATCTCAAATATGACCTATGGATGAAAAACTTGGAAACTTACCAAAAAACGTACAAACAAACTTAAAACAACACAAAGAGCTCATGAACCCATCATGATGGGGATAACTTGGCATGACAGAAAATCAGCCATATGGATACGTAAACATACCAAACTTCAGGATATTATAGAAGCTATAAGAAACTGAAATGGAGAAGGATAGGCCATGTGGCAAGATTCCGAGACGAGAACCAAACCATAAAAATTACCGAATGGGATCCAATTAATAAATGACGACCAAAAAGAAGACCAAAATAAGCTAAAACTTTGAAAGTAATTGCACAAGACTGACAAAAATTCAAAAAGAAGAGGAAGTAATTTTTTCCCAGTGTGAAGAAAATGCCTGAAATGATCATATATATATATATATATATATATATATATATATATATATATATATATATAATAAATAACACCCTCAAGGAAAATAAAAAAACGATTCTGAGCGCTTTCGTCTATATTCTAAAAGACCTTTCATGGAATAACGTAGGTCAGGACAGACAATGTCTTAAATAGTGAAGAGTGGGGGTTAGTACGGCTGCCTGCATCAAAACCTTAACTAGTGGGTACAAATTCTTTAAACAATTTAATTTGTGTTTCAATATTGTAGTAAAATGAGATCAAATGGCGGCCACGTGCCCTCCTGTACCCACGTGGATCCGGAGATCACCGCATGGAGCTGGTGAAAGCATGGGAACCTAGGTGAGAAAGCAGCTGACATTGTGATCACTCGCCCCAGCGGGCTTTTCTGCTCAAAGATTGCAATACGTTGGACATTCCAACGAGCGTTTTCAAGATTCCTCCTTTCCCAGAAGGAGTCGCCGACTTTTCCTCGAGATCGCCTATATAACGCTTCAAATGAGTTTAGAGAGGGGCACTATCAAACTTCTACCTACTCCGACGAACGAGCTAAAGGATGCTCTCCCCCTTCTCCCCTCCTCCAGCTGTGATTTTGATTCAAGTGAAGGCAAAATCGATCTGTGAACTCTGCTTTAGTCAATTGGCAAGGACTGACAAGGACTCTCAACTCTGAAGACGACTAGTGCTCACTCGTATTGAAGCCAGAGGTAAACCAACTTCTTCCGTTGCCTTCATCGTACCCCACTGGCCCCTCCTCGGCAACGAGCACCTAAGGTAATCGTAACCGTTGCCCCCTCCAGATGAACTTTAAATCTGGCTTATCCAATTGCGCCACTATTCGTCTGAACGCCCCAGTTTAAAATCCCCCTTTAAATCACCAAACTGAATTCGACCTCTTTATTCCCTTATTAACCTACCTGATCGCCTGTGGATCTTTAACCCCATATGGGCGACCATTCCCTTTAAACCCAATTTTTGTGTATATTTTAATATTATTTTGTTTCTAGTGAAGATATATTTTTATTATTGTCTTTCTTTTGCAATCCTAACGCGTACCAGCTACCAGTTAATCTTTGGCCAACTTGCACTCTGAAATATTTGTTTTAAAAAGGACCCCGCTAAGTTAATAATAAACCATCCCCACTGGACTCGTAACCATTTGACCTTTCACTAACAGTCCTCAAACAACTTTGGGGCTAATATCCCAAAAGCACCCACGTATATATAAATATATCGTCTCGCTATTCCACGACAAATATAATTAGATATGATAGGATCTAGGCTAAACAATCCAGGGCTAATATTAAAATTTGGGAAGGTATTAATAGAGATACAATACAAAATATTTCTTGAAATATAGTTTGTACATTTTATAAGAGGTTTAGCACTATTCCAATTAATAGTATGATCCTGACTATATCTATGTAGAAATAATGCAGATTGTTGACAAAGATAACGAACATTAGTTTGGTGCTGTTTAACTCAACATTCAATTCTTTACCTGTCTGTCCATAATAACATTTTTCACAATTATAGCCATCAATAGAATATACAATGCCTGGTTAGGGGGTTAGCTTCTCTCCTAAGTCCTTTTGTAGGGACAGTTTCTAGTGTTCACATCGTTAATAATCTTGATCTCATTAGGAAACTTAATGATCTTCCTTACCCTGATAATTTTAGCTTGGTTAGTTTTGATGTATGTTCTCTCTTTACAAAGGTTCCCCCACACGATCTCCTAAATTTCCTCGAAGAGTACCTTGTTAATATTATTCTCCCTATACCTGCTTCCGCTATTATTAAACTTATTTCCCTCTGTATTTACAACTGTAAATTCACCTTTGACGGGAAATATTACAGTCAAATCTTTTGAATGGCTATAAGCAATTGTTTGTATCCGGTATTGGCCAATGTATATATGGAGTTTTTCGAATCCAAAATACTTCCCCAGACCAACATAACCCCTATTTTATGCATGCGTTATGTTGATATTATTTGTTTGTGGCCTAATAATCTTAATATCAATACTTTTCTTGTAAAATTCAACACGTTAGTCCCCTCAATTAAATTTAGTTTAGAAAATGAAAAAAGATAACACAATCCCTTTCTTAGATATTTTGTTCCAACGAAAAGACCAAGGTTTCAAATATGAAATTTATAAAAAACCTACAACCATTGACTCATACATCCATTTATATTCCGATCACCATATCAGTATCAAAAAAAGTGTTTTCTCTTCCATGTTTCTCTGTGCCCTGAGAATTGTTTCACCCGAATATTTGGAAAAAGAGGTTGATTCGGATATATAATATCGGTTTAAATTTATGTTACCCTTCCTACGTACTTAAAAATTGTTATAATTCTGCTAAGCGTTCATTTTAGCAACCTAATCGTAACATCCCTAAATTTCATGCCAAAAATGTATTAGTTTTACGTCTAAACCAAAGTTTCATTAAATTACATCGTTTACTATAACCTTTGAACATAAATGTTATTTTTAAATATGAAAACACTATCCATCGCCTTCTCGTAAAATGTTATTATGGACAGACAGCTAAAGAATTGAATGTTAGAGTTAAACAGCACCAAACTGATGTTCGTAATCTTTGTCAACAATCTGCATTATTTTCACTTATCTATAGTCAGGATCATACTATTAATTGGAATAGTGCTAAATCTATTATTAAATGTACAAACTACAGTTTAAGAAATATTTTGGAGTGTATCTCTATTAATACTTAACCAAATTTTAATATTAGCCCTGGATTGTTTAGCCTAGATCCTATCATATCTAATTATATTAAATCACAAATTAAAGTGTTTAAAGAATTTGTATCTCCTAGTTAGGATATTGATGCAGGTAGCGGTTTTAACCCCTTACTCCTTAATATTTAAAACATTGTCTGTCCTAACCTATGTTATTCCATGAAGAGGTCTTTTAAAATAAAGACGAAAGCGCTAGGAATCGTTTTTCCATTTGCCTCCTAGTGGGTGTTATTTATTATAATTTTGACTCAGGTCCAAGTTGTAAGTTTTTTTTCACATATATATATATATATATATATATATATATATATATATTGTAGGGGAATCGTCACTCCCCCCCCCCCGTTCACTCGTGGTGGAGTCACGAGGTGGTTACCGCAAAGACATCCGGCCCCAGGCATCGTCGGGTCAAGTGCGTAACCGCAGCACCGCACCACTCGGCGCTATGAAAGACCTAAAGGTTAAAATGCAAGATCTCCCCCAGGAGAGTGAGATTCAAATTCACGTCAAATAAGAAATTGGAGACTTGTTTCTCCCAAGCTTGAAGGCTAAAGAGGACCGATGTAAAACTTGGTGAGAAAAACCGTTGGGCATAAGAACCCTCCTGGGCCCGCCATCAAGCATCCCCCCCTCTTAGCACTCCCCCAGGGGGATGACAACTCATAAATAACGAACACGGAGGAAAATCGAGGTAGTATACGTCATTCTCCAGGTGACGAAGCCCCGAATTAAGATCGGGCTACCGAGACTGGACAGGTAGATTACTTGGCTCGCCAGACCAAAAAGTACCCTGCAAGAGAGGCAGGGCTACCTACCTTAAGGGGCTAAGAAGCAGCTCATCCTTGAGCTAGTCCCTGGTTATCAAATAAAGCGCTAAGTTTACTTTGTTAAGTTCAACTTACTCTCGCCAGAAAGACTCTTTATATCCTGGTGCATCTTAAACACCAGGGGTATTCCTCGTCCTTGAGGAATTAGGAAAAGAAGAAGGAAAAGGCTTTCCCTCAAGCCCGTTACTCGGTGGCCACACTGAACTCATAAGTTAACTTGGTTGAGGAACCAAGTTCAACTTGTTCTCGTCAGAGAAACCCCCCTCTGTTATACTCGCCCTTGAAGAAGACTGGAACTAAGAAGAAGCTCATCCTCAGCTAGTTCCTGGTTACCAAACCAACCTTCAAGTTCAACTTATTCTCGCCAGAGAAACCCCCCTCCGAGTTCAGTCCTCGCCCATGAGGAATTAAGTAACGAAGGAGAAAAGCTTTCCCTCGAGCTCGTTACTCGGTGGTCACACCGCACTCAAGTTAACTTGGTTTAAAAACCAAGTTCGACTAACTCTCGCCAGAGAGACCACGACTACCTTGGTGCCGCATAAATCACCCTAATGGTTCTCATCCTTAAAGAACCCCCCCCCCCCGCTGAATACCGTGTGGACCCATCAGCCGCCACCCTCGTCTAAAGGACCCCGTTTTCGCCCACCGACATCTGGCCAAACAGCACGCGTCGTGAGACAATAACATTCCTGAGGGATTTAAACTGCAGTAGAGTCCGTAAGCCTAAATCTTATATTATTGAGGTGTGTAGCGAAATTAACCAATTTTTGAGGGTCAAACTAATTGAATTCATTATAGTGTATGATAATATTCGGAGAATTGCTGTGGTTTATGTTTAAATTTTTAGTATTCATTTGTTAAAGTTAAAATATAAGTTTTTTTTAGGAATTATTGTGTGTTTCTCTCTATCCTTACGTGTTTCCAATGGCTCTATTCTTTAAGATATTAAGATATCAATATATTAGCACTCTTAGTACTCTTAGAACAAAAAGGGGGGGCATTCTACGACATATATATATATATATATATATATATATATATATATATATATATATATATATATATATATATTTATTGGTGCCAATATGGATGATGTGTAATAATATGTACTAGACTACGTCCGGGGAATGCTAACATTTGTGCCTTTGAGTCTTTGTTCAGTCCTGCGAGTTAGAGGAGGATGAGTATAGATTCTTGACCTCATTATTTAAATTAACGAGGCTTTTAAAAGTCTTTTTTTACTCTTAGCTTACTGACTATTCCTGTTTTCTATTGACATATTCCTTTTGTTTTTCTTTCCCTTCACTATTCTATTCACGGTGAAAAGAATAACAATATAAATCGAAGATGAGATATGGTAGTGTTAGCTGATTTTATGTCAGATTTGTTTTTTTCAGATCTTGGTTTAATCATGCCGTCCGTCTCTGCTTTAAATATTCCGTAGCCAGCATTCGATTTCAGGAAGATTTTAAGGTTGGAAAACACAACCGTAACCACTGTTACGGCCAGCCATTATTCTGCTTCACTTTGTTTCTCGATCTGTATAATTATTAAGTTTATAATTTGGCTGCCAATAATTTACCAGTACAATATGGATGCATTAATAGAAAAATTCTTATCTACTTTTCTCAAAACGAACATTTTAAAGTGTCCAAAGTGAATCTCTCTTTGTTAAAAAGACAAATTTAGACTACATGGGCCAAAACAGGGTTCATGAAGGACTATGTGTAGTAAAGGGGTGTGCAGTTGAATGTACATATTTTATTATTTGATGATATTTTAACCTTTCTAGCAACTTTTGTTTTATCTCATAGGCTTATTTTATGTATTATTTAAAATGGGAAGGAATAGATGTGAGTCCAGGAAAAGATTAAAAAATCAAGGTTTAATTGCAGCAAACTTGTACTCTGTTTTATTGTAATTTAATGACAAGTCAAAACTTAGAGTAAGGATTGCAATTTATAACACTTGATGGGGACTTCCGTGCGCACGGAAGAGAATTCCAGCTTCAATTTGCGGACATTTCTTTGAAACGACCGCCAAAATACCATTATACCAGGGCCTTCTAGATTCTCGAATAATACTCCTCAAAATATATTTCAATTTATATCAGGGAAAAGCTCTTTTTGTTTAAAGTAGCCTCAAATAAAAAATAATTCACAAAGAACTTCCAAAATTTTGATACGTCAGAGATTGAGGATTTTTCTAAAAGCTCCTGTCCGAGATTTTGAATATTCGACAGCTTCCTCAAATATTCCTCCATACTCGTATGTTTTTCACAATTTCTTTCAGGGTTTTTATGAGTTTCCTTTTGTTTACGTCTCCTTCCTTCATCATTGTATCCGCCCTCTTGAGCTCATGGTCGCATTTCTCTCTCGACCTTGATTTTCCTTGACCAATCTGTTAAAAAGGCTTTCCTGTCTTCGAATAACAAGGGATTTAGGATCATGTCAATTTTTAAGAGACGCATCTTTGAATTTCTGATAGATGCATATTGATTTGCATTCGGAATAGGATAGTGAAATGAAGGATACAAGATTAATTATTTGCTTATTTATAGTTAAAACAAACATTGTGTATGTTCTAAAATTGATATTTAAAACAAATATGTTCCAAATTTGCCAAATATAGAAGTACACATCTAACATTTAAACATTCCCCCATCATCGGAACCATATACTCTTGCAATGACAATAGTTCTCCAGATTTCATTTCAATCAGTTCATAAAGACTCCTAATAATCATATACCTGGTATTCAAGAGCCTGGAAACGACTGAATAAGGACTTTTTGTAAACAATGATTGTGTTTTTTATTTTGAAAAGTTAATAATAGACCTTTGTGTTAACATATTTGTAAAATAATTTATAAGATAATAATATATTCTGAGATGAAAAATGAAATAAGAAGAGACAAAGGATCTATCAGCGAATTCTGGATCGTGGACGGTCAATGATTTTGAGGGATGAGCCCAAGAGGAGATTATGACAGGAGGAAGCCCATTCCACAGCTTAGGAGCAATTTCAGAGAAACCCCAATCACCATTGGAGCAAAGAGGAGTGCGAGTAACCAAAAGCAGGAGGGTACCTCCAGAGATAAGGGCTCTTTGTTGTCTGGACACAGCAAATGGATAGGGTACGTAAGGGGGAGTTGTGCTGTTAGGATTTTAAATGCGACCAAAAAAAGTAATTGGAAATTTAATGGAAATTCCGTGCAGTTCACGGCGCAGTGGTGTGGCATGAGAGAACCTTCCTTGACGGGGGAGAACTTAAGCCGCACAGTTCAGAGAAAGTTGAAGGGGACGAATTGTAGCGTTGTGGGCTCCAGTGAAACGACTGTCGCAGTAACCAATGCGAGAGCTAACAAAGGCTTCGCTGGCTCTCTCGAAACTGATGGGGTGAAAGTGTGACCGGATACGAATGAAGTTATGGAAAAAGCAGAGAGACGATTCTCTGAGATGAGCAAGATACGATTTGAAATCGAGTTGACTATCAAAAGAATTACCCGGGTTTTTAACGTTGTCAGAGAACGCGATTTGAGAGCCACCTAGATTGAGAGAGGGGACTAGGTTTTTACAGTGAGCGACATCTGCTGTGATGCCCATCAAAAGAACCTAAGTACTTCTTAAATGTCTTCTAGTAAATATGTACCAAACAGGTTCTGGAGACTCAATCGTGATTAGGGAAGGAAATAATAATAACGGGTTAATTTTTTTATAAGGATTCGAAAGATAGATTCCAAAGGATCTAATTCCTCTCCAAAATAACTCCACCTTCTTTGTTGGTAGTTCCAAATATAGAAATTCTAAGAAAAGGCAGATTAAAATGAATTGGAACTGGAATCTTCCGTGGGAAAAATGAACTGATCATCGTAATGGAGCCCGAAGGGAAAAGTACGTAAGGCTCACTTGCTCGCAAGTTTGTAAAGTCGGAAGAGTGAAAGATAACCGTGAGGGGAAGGAAGAGTAAGGGGCGAAATCTAATGGAAAAGTGTGTAAGATCGTTTTGATCGAGGGGTCGTTAACCTGAGGTGCAAAGGAACAATGAGGGGTAAGTCTTAAATGGGAACTCTTAAGGCTATAATTCGCTAACAGGGTTGAAGGCCTGAGGAAAAAGGCTGATAGCGAATAATAATATAAGTCAGGCTATCGCCTTAAATAGAGGGTGCGCTTATGATAGAATGGGGGTTGCTTGATTCCATCAACCTTTTTTATCTTAGTTACTGATGCTTACCCATGTTCAAAAATTGGACATACTGGTGATGATGGTGATATTTATAATCACGGAGAATAAAGATTGACAATTGGGCCTTGATCATTCTGTCGAATAAAAATAAAATATTTTTGTTTTAGTAAAAAATAATATTTGCATCAAAAATCGCATAGAAGAAATTACATTGACACTTGTATTCATACAATTTTCTCAATATTCAATATTATTAGGTGGAGAAACGTTAATTATTTTATATATTATTGAACATTAGTAATCACCTAAATAAAAGGTCTAAATTATATTAGTAAAAATTTATGTATTTATTAGTTATTAAATGTTCTAAAATTATATTATTTATGTAAAACATAAGGCAAAAAGAAGAACTTTCCTATTATCCCATTTGAATCATTGATTCAGACGACTAAGGAATTAGTAATAGCGATTTGCTGTGAAACCCTGTATGAGATTACCACTTCTTACAACTTTATAAGAAAAGTAGCTTTTATCCAATCTGTTTGATGTCTTCACATACGTGCATCTCCTTCAGATGTAAGCTACAAAATAAAGATCCTAAAATTCAAACATATTTCTCTTTTTCAAGCTTTTATATTTGAAGTCATAATTTAACTCATATTGCAAAAACTTCAATTAAAAGAAATATTACATGTAAATATTATATGTAAACATATATAGAGAGAGCACCTTGTGTGGGAATAAAGGATAAATGAGTGATTCTTTCTTTGTTCGAGGTAGTTTGAGGACTGCTAGTCTCGGAGTATTGTGATAGAACGCAACAATACGGAAAAGTTGACCATTTTTGTGAGGATGAGCGAAGTCAGAGAATGCATTTTCTAAAGCAGCCAATGACATCACTCTGTTACGTTCCTCAGCAGACATAGCACGGTCTTATACCATTAAAATCGCCTAGCATATACTAGCTAGTGATTCACAATAAAATTAGGTATGTTTAATAAAAAAAGAGAAGTCATGTTTCCAACCATTGCATATTTCTGCGAAAAAAATTATGTATAAAGTTGAGCCCCCCCAAAATAATGAAATATGTTAAGGGACATAAATGATGTAATGATCGCCTAAATCATAAATAATTAAATTGGAAGGGATTTAGAAAATAATCCTTTTAAACGTTGAAGGTTCAATTACCCTAAGAGTAAAAAATTAAGTAAACACTAAAAGTTAAAACAACTCACTGTGTAGTCGTATTTCAAATAAATTACGTTGTTTTATATATTGATATTTGACACTAATGGAACTTGTGATACATTCTTACCAATGGTTAACAAATTGCACTCCTAATCTTTCGCCCGGTCAGCGGTGTGGAAGGCAAGATAGCAAGGCAATGGAGAAAGGTACTTGATTTATAGCGCAGTCCAATGAGAGAAGAAAATCGCCTTTATTTATTTATAATGGAACATGATAACAAATGATAGAAATAAAGGATACGCTTAAATAGAAGCTGCAGGGATTCAATTAGAAGCAGAAAAACATGTACCTACATATATACACAAACTTGCACACACAACAATACTAGGATTCACAACCTCGCGCTGTTGAAGTATATTTTGCTTCATGCAAAGAAACTAAACATAAACAGACAGCAATTCTTTCTCGATTTGGTAACTATTTGCCATTGCAAATAAACTAAATTACTTTTTCAACAAGTTTCGAACCAGCAGAGCTAAAGTTTGCAATTCGAACCTTATTTGTGTGCTTGCGAAATAATTCAATTTGACGAGTTATTGGAATAAAACCTTCTCTTTCATAACTCACCCAAAGTTTTTCTTTGGAACACTTGAAAAAAAATTATTCTGCGCATAATATCTTAACCCACCAAACCATCAAAAGGGTATTGCAGAAGAGAGAGAGGGCAAACTATCTTAGCTCTATGAGGATTTTTTATGTTGGAGGATCCATGCTTTGCTATTATGGCTAGGTTCGTTCGAATTTGGAGAGTTGTTTTATAGAGTCCCGAAAGGAATTAGTGCAAAAAATGCAGGTATGGAAGAATAGATGACGCTCAAGGATCAGATTTATTGAAAAAAGTCAAAGAGTGATAAATGTTAAGGATATTAAGAAAGGTGAGGGAAAATCTAAACTCAGAAAAGCCACAGAAATGGGACAGGGTGTGAGATGGGCTGGAGGATTCCTTTCTCTTTCTTTTTTTAACCAAATTTTGGAAGAGGATTTACGGGAAAAGAACAGCGAGGAAAATACTAGACCAAGGATCAGAGGATAAAGGCCTCCCACAGCCAGCGTTTAAAAATACAAGGTGATATTTGTTTATTCATTTTTTTATGAAAGTAAGAAAAACTAACGAGGGAATCACTGGCAAAACTCCAAAAGATGATTTCCTAGTGAAAATGAGGAAATGAAAATGTAGGTAAAGGATAAAGGCCAAAAAGATTAAACAAGAGACTAATTGAAGCCCCGAAGGGCACCTAACTCTCCAGGATTTGCCCAACCACGATACCCGAAGCATATCCCCTTGAGTGCTGTGGGGCGGCCGTATGGGTAGGTGATCTTACAGATGTCAGCTAAACCATGGTTCGCACGAAACCCACCTTCATGAGAAACATGGAGGATATTTGTAGGGTGTTCATCAACTAGTAGTCGTAAATATGAGGATTACGAATGTATCTTTTCCATACCTTTTCGATTCTTTTAATTTCAACGGGGTTTCTTTAGCTCTCTTTCAAAACTGATCCGGCGAAGGATCTTCGGAAGGTTTATCTTGCTCTAAATCTGAAATAATTATCTTCCTTCTTCAATCTCTAACAAATTGTTATCGAAGCGAAACAAATCAAAATAGATCCAAATGCGGGTAATATCCTTCCAAACACAAGAAAACCCTAAGTACTCTAAGTATAGAGAGAGAACTTAGAGAAAACTACTTTCCTTCCTTCCCAACAGCCATACGTAATCATTTTTATTGTAAAAAGTATAATAAGGTTCATTGGGTCATTATCACAAAGGAACCACAACTAAACTCACAGCCAAGCCCAGGTAAAGTTAGGAATTACACACCTTTTTTATTTTCCCAAATTTCTAAAATTTTATTCCTATCATCGGATATTCGACCGGAGGAGAGGGTGTTTCACCCCTCCTCAAACAAAAGGATTATTTGCCCCAATTGCAGTGGCATTTCTTGAAACAACATAAAGAGCATCCGAAATAGTGGCACCGTCGCCTGACCTCTTGAAATTAAATGGGGAAATTTTCCTCGAAGTTTAACAGCGCCATTGTATTTTGAGGTGAATTCTTATGACAAGCCCTTTGGCTAAGCTGAATCGTGAACGGCAGATTTTGTCGAGGTTTTAGATGTTTTGGGCTACAAAGATGAAATAAAGTAACTGGTACTTTGGTACTCGCAAAAAAACTAAAGATTTTTTAATTTAATAAAGGAAGAAACTTAGCCGGAAAATCGTTCATTCGTTGAGGTTTTGCTCCTCCAAATCAAACCTTTGCCACTCTCTGTCGTCATCTATGCCCTCGATATACGGGGCTGCTTTTAATTACGAATTAGACAGATATTTTTATTTTTAGTCGCGTGCACTCAATCGCATGCGACTCTATATCTCACTATGTCGGATGGTCGGTGAGTCCTTTGGTCAACGTTTTGCTTTTTCTTGTTTTGGTACTAACATTGTAAGTATCTAGACGATTCTAACGAAATCTCAAATATTTTATTTGTTTAACATTCTCTTTTGAATAATATGATTGACAATGTCCTGCCAAGGTTAGCTGGGGAATAATTTGGCAATAACTATTTGGTCGATTCTAACGAACTTTTAAACCCTTATGTTGTTTTGGATTCTCTTACTAGTGATATAATTGCAAATATGCTCCCAAAGATAGTCCGGGAATTATTGAAAGTTTTGAAGTTCGTAAGGTCATAAATCAGAATAAATGAGGTCCCGCGACTTTGGTCAGCAGAGCTTGTTTATTTTCCTCCTCTCTTTTTAAGCAAAAAGGTAGACTGTGCGTTAAAGAAGAAATTGCCCCAGGGACAAGTGTTCCTTTTTTCATAATATCGAGAATAGGTGAGCCTCTTTTCATGAAGGACAATGTTCATTGCAACACGACAAAGGCGGTGTAGCAGTTCTCGGATGTTAAAAATATCGACGGGATGAACAGGACTGCACAGAGCCCTGATTTAAGCCGAGTAAGAAACCTTTGGAATATATTCAGTGAGAATGTCTTGGCTCGGAAGGTGACTAATGTTTAATATGTCTTGCAATTTTTTGAAAGAAATGGAATAAAATCAACGATACGACAAATTAGGGAAGTCTTGCGGCCGAAGAATCGCTTAACTCAATCAGACCAATGGCATGCATATTTCTCATTAATATTTTGGTCAAATGTCTTTAGAACAATTATCTATTATGGTTGAGGTTTCATTAATAATTATGTTTCTCTAGTTTGTGACTCATCGTTTCATCAATTACTCATTACTTTTCTCATAACGTTTTTGCTCTGCTCTTCTTTGACGTAAAAATTGTACACTATCACGAACAAATAAAAAAAATAGCTGCAATATTCAAGGACATTTCTAAGTATTTTCAAAAAAATATAGACTTGGTTACTTTTTTCTCCAGCTTCAGCCAGTATGATGAATTCTCCTCTTTTCCTTTTGAGACTTAATATGCAAACATTAAATGAATGGTTTATTCAACGCATTTTAGTTCAAATTGCGATTAAATATCTTCACCAAAACATTCAACTAAGACGTATACTTTACTACTCAGAAGAAGCAAATTTGAATAGAGCTCGATTTGAGGGTATACCCATGTTACCAATGGAGAAGAAGACATATTTTCTTTTCTATCTAAGACTGCTTGCCTTAACAACAAAATTACTCGGAAATATCAAGCATGGTGCATATATGTATATGTAGAGAAAAATTAATAGGTTAAAAGCAGAGTTTTGCTAAGAATGATTTGAAAAAATGGCTTTGAAGCGGCTTTAAATTTTCTAATGGTCCAGGAATTGTTGCATCTTTGCATAGACAAACGAACACTTTCTCTGTTATCAGGTTTAATTGAGTTTTCTGTTTGCCTCGCGATTTGCATTTATGTGTTAAAATACAGCGTTTAATTTACTTATTGAATGAATCCATTTAGACAGTAATGGTCTAAACAGTATATTTGTACCTTGTTGTACCTCTGGTTCAAAACTCACGTAAACCACTCGTTTTTTATTAATTCCTTATTGGTTTAAGGTTAAAAGGGTACAACCTCCCTCAATTTAGATTATATTCATGGGGTGCTTTAAGCCTATTTGAAAAATACATTGTTCGTTTTATTTGAATGAAGTTGTGCAGATGAAACCAAACAATTGGTGCATATTCCTTACTGTTCGTTGTAAATTCAAAGATCTGATTTATTTGAACTTTGTCACAGTAATTCCAGTGGCAGATCTTAGCTCTATTCTCTATCCATCCATAGCTTTCAAAAGAACTGTATTGTGGTTTTTTGTTCGACAAGTTCTCTTTCCCTGAGCTTATGCTTCATTCACACATTTTTGGTTTCTTTTTCTTCATCAATTTCTTTACTAGCTTCTCTTCCAAACATTCCTTACGCAAAAGTATGCGTGGTTTGAGCTTTCTTTTGTGATAAATATGGAAATTAAGCTAATGAAAACATCACTTGACATAATCTTGGTGTAACAGACTTTTGGTCTCCCAATATTCCTCCGAATAGTATTCAACTACAAACTTTCTACATAATTTTTCTAACAACCAAAAGGCTTTTGAAAAGAAGGACTACATAAAAATAATGCAAGCTCCGTGGTAGTGTGGTAGTCTGTTGCTATTTATGGACCTTTAGGGGTTTGTCTTTCTATGTGCGTGAAGAGGGAGCCTCTAAATTGTGAGCGGTTTAGAGCTTTGGTATATAAATCTCTTGGAAGTACTTTCATCGTATGGAAATACTGGAATTCATTGGGTGATATTTTCATAGGTCTGTTGACCTCAGTGGCAGAACAAACAATCTGAAATGAGGTCCAAGTTTCGACTCTTGGCTCGGCTATTTCCGTCTTATTTCCCGCAATGCGAATTTCGTCTTCTCATGATTAGTTTGCCTCTGTTAATTAAGCTGTCCATTTCTCTCTTGGTCTTTGGCCTATATATATATATATATATATATATATATATATATATATCATACATTCTGGATGAACGTGAACAGCAGTAACACAGAGTTAACTTATTACAACATTTAGAAGTATATGCACCATCTTTGGATACTATAAAAACAAAAGTTTAAATTAAAATGGGGGATGTAATTTAAAGTTTAAACCTAAATTAGTAGTCCCAAACTGGAACCAGAGGAATAAAATACATGAAAAGTTAAAATGTACACAAAAAACGATAGGATTAAACGACGCCAAAAAGTCTCGCCCTGCTAACGCAAAATTCAGAGAAGATAGAAAAGTGAGGAGCAATGAAGTATGTTTCGTTAGTGGTGCGGAGCAATAGTTGGTTGCCTTATATTAGATTTGGCAGTGGGAACGATGTTAAATAGCTGGTGAGGGAAGGATTATACTGTTGACGTACATAAAGACGTAGTGCTCACAATTTTAAAGCTTCAATTGATATCGTATTGATATGTAGTAAAATGTTCACGAATTGGTGATTTTTCTTTTTTGATAGCATTTTCCGTTCTTATGCGGATGCCGATATACGAACAAACTCTGGCCTTCAAGGGGCGCACTTTTCTACGTATGAACGTCCATTGGTTTATCCGCAGCGCAAATTAATTTATATATGACCCTGCTTTCTCCTTACAACTAAAGAACATGCAACAATTGAAGTTATTAGTAAAATCTAAACGGAAATCATTGAGCAAATAATTTTTTCTAACAATTTAGAGAATTTAGTACAAGCAATCTTATTTAGTAGTCCAATTTCTGAGAGTGCAAAATATCTGATATTCCTATATGCATCAAGTGTTGCTAATTCGGGAATAAAGTTAGAGATAAAAGTAGGATTACGATAAAGAGGAGTTAGGAAAGATCAGCCGAACGCAAAATCAAAATAGCCCCCAAAACGTAGAGAATTGTTTCGTTCATTTTTCTGTTCAACCTGAATATGTTGGTGTAGCCGGTTCAAGTAGATAATAAAGTTTAAGGATTCAAGTTCAAAGTCGAACAAAAAGTGTCATCAACAACCTTCTTTTCACTCTTACTCACATAATGATAACAGCCAACATTTACCAGCAACCATTAACAACCTAACTTCATAGGTACTTTTATTCATTCTTCTGTCTTCTTTGACTCTTTGCTCCCGTGTGATTCTTCTTTCGTGTCTTCATTTTTACCGTTCTTCAGGTTTTGGTGTTTTAGTTCACGTTTAAAGACGCTATTTCAGTTTTACACATTTATATTATATAATTTTTGAATAAAAATTTACTTATATATTATTTACATGTGACGGATTTATATTGACCGAAACGTCACAATAAAGAAATCCTCTCTTACTGTTAATCTGTTATTTACCATAATCCTGAACCTAAAATCCAACACTATAGGAAAAGCAATGCACTACACCTATGTCTATATATATATATATATATATATATATATATATATATATATATATATATATATATAACAGAATTTACCACTTCTACTGGATTCGCAACGGGGACTATCAAAGAGGCAATATAACGGCACTTAGTGTTGCGTTGACTCAACCAAAGAAAAATTTCATTATCAATCATCAATAAAATATTAAAATAAATTAAAAATTGTCATATAACTTCACTAACATCTAAATATATGTAAGAATTTTATAATTTTCTTATGACACCTTCATATTTCCAGTTGATAAATGTTTTTTACTCTCTTTTCCGTGAAAACATAAGGTTTTAGATTGAATCGTCTTTCAACTCCAAGTTTACTTCATGGCCCAAAAGAGGGAGGAACGGACGCATCCTATTGCGAAAAATATCTTGGATTGACCCAAGTAAACTTTGTAAAAATGCCACGCATTCTTTTGTATAGAGGGTAACAATTGTTCTGTTATATTTCGCATTGCGTGAAGGCAAAGCTTTTTTAAATGGGTTAAGAATATTTTGAGTAAATATCTGCATCTCTTTTATTCACAAATTCCACGCATTGATAGAGTAATAAATAAGGTAAGGTAATATATAAAATGCTGGCGCTAAATTCTAATTTTCTATTCATTAAAAGATTTAAGGCTTAGAAATTGCCGAGTTTCCATTCAAGGATTGCAGTATGTTAGATAAACTAACCAAAACTATAGCACACATATACAAGCACATGTACATTAACATATAACCAAGATCAGAAATCGCAAATATTATCTACGAAAGTACATTTAAATATAACTCATATTTTAATACAAAGGGTAAATCTTTAAAAATAAGTAGATGATATTACGATATCGAAAGAAAATATAGGATTTACTAATGAGGTTGCTCCATTTCTCTGCGTTTTGAGTTTGGATCCATTTGGAGCTTTGCGATTCTTGGTATTTTCCTGTTTTAGCATAATTTCTGTTTTAGTAATACAGATTATTTTTATCTTGCGGACGAATTTTTGGGGAGCGTCGTAGCCTATTGCCATTTTTTCTCTTTGTTTATATTCGCTATTTTTTTCCTTTTGGCTTGTTAGTTTTCATTTTTGTGATTTGGGTTAGTTGGCATTTTTGCGATTTGTGGTCGTTGAAAATATGGGATTGTAAATTGTTATCATTTTTCTCCGATTTGGTGTTTTACCTTTTTGAATTTTATTTCATTGGAGTTTCTTAACTCGTTAGACGCTAGAGATGTTTTTGTGATGTTTTCTAAATGGAAAATATCGATGGAAAACATTTGAACTACATTATCTTGAAGTCTTCTGATTAATAGAACCAGAAAATTGATTCAGAAGTTTGGGTGCTGTTCTGTCTTCTACAATCCTGTTCTCCTATGCTCTTTTCTGCTTCCTTTGAGGGCCATTTAACGCCACAGTAGAAATTGCATATTCCACTTTTGCACCTACAATTTTAGCTAGAGTGCCAAATTTAGTTGAGAATTACTAAATCCTATTTACTTTTGGCGATTAAAGCCATTCTTTCTTTAACTTTCGTCTAATTTGCATTGTGTGACGAGAGTTGATATTTTAGGTATTTTTCTATTTTAGGGAAGAAAGTGGTATCACGTTTATTTTGTATCGCTTCCATTTTGATTGGTCATACGATTGCTAAGGTCCTGCGTGGTTTCACGCAGTGAATACACTTTCTATTAAATTCTTGCACTATCACCACGAGTGGCTTAAGACGTCACACTCAGAACATACCTTTAAGTATTTATTCGAGAAATCCCTTCTGAAAAGTGGTACCATTGTGTTTCAAACTAAGCAAGTGGGACCATTAATAAAGTCTTTGCTGCTGATTTAGTTTGGTGTAATTCTGAGGCTGATTCCCAAATGGCCATGTTTTCTACATTTCCTCGGCAAATCTGTTTTCTTAAAGATTATCTTCATTACATCTGTTGATGTTTTTTTCAGAAAGTTAACAACTCCTTTGACCATGGGCAAATAGATTTAGTCTCTCTATTTCATTTTAATTTCGTCAGCTGTTTTATCGACCCATCGGTGAAGTTCTCTTCAGAAAATTATGTGCTGTTATGTGGATGCTTTATCTGAGCGCAGAGGATTAGCATCTTTCTCATTTTTGATGAATCTTTCCTGAATTAAACCTATCTCAAAACGAAAGCTTAACTTAATATTTTATAAGGTAACATAATATTTAAAAATGAACTGAAATGAGAAATGGTAGAACATATATACAGCGGCTAAAATTCAACTTATGTAAGATGTTGTCTTGTTCCGCTTGGCGTTTTAGGTGTCCCAATATACCTTGCTAACTCTAAGCCTTAGCAGTTTTTACTCGTACTTTTGCATGTTTGTGGCTCACAGGGCTCCCTTGCTAAGCTCCTTGCTGCCTGAGGTAAGCCACTATGCTCAGATAAGGCTCCTGAATACAAGAATATTTAAGGGAGATTTTAGCCTTCTAAAGAGAGAAGGTAAATAAAGTCGAGATAGTTGAGCAGTTTTCCGTTTCTTAAGTCAGGTTCTTCAAATGGGGTCAATCTTGATGGAGTTGAAAGCTGAAAAGAAACCAAAATATTCTTTAAAGAAAAGGTAATAGATGCTGAAGCTACATTCCCTTCAATATACATTTTAGAGGCTGCTTCCGCCATGAGTTTATCACGCTGGCTTCACCCCCAAAAATATTCATTGGTGCCACCATAGTAGCCTCGTACGAAGTGTCCATAATTGGTGTGAATTGGTTGTTTTTGAACGCTTGCTGCAATAAAGTGAGCGCATTTTAATTAATTCGCGTTACATTGTTTTGGTCACAAATTAAACCAAAAGTATTTAAGAAAAATATAAGGTTATGAATTTCAAATGGTTATCGCACTTCAGTATGAAGCATAATTGTAGCAAATAGTGCTCTCAATTCTTGATGCTGCAATTGGAAAATTCTGTAATTCCCTGTGTAAAAGAACAACCTCTGCGCCCCCCTTCACACACTCTATCGGAGCCTATGTGTGAGTGTATCTTACCATGAGGAACGTCACTTCCTGTTCCTACATTCAATAATTTTTGAAAACTGAGGGCATTGGGGAAATATTTCCCAATCGTGCGAACTCGTCTCAAGCCTCCTCCCTCCAGTGACGAGGCGAGGAAGAGCCGCTGTCTCTCGCACCTCGCTGCTAAATGATGAATCGACTCCGCCTCCAGATTAAGATGTCTATTTCTTGTGAATTCTTTCTCCAAACTCCACCTACCCCCTCAGAATTGGCCATACAAATACTGTGATTATTCCCAAGTTCAAGGAGTCCAGCTCGCACGTCAAGGCCGCCCTCATCGTCTCAAGTCTTGAGTTCCGTGAGCGTTCGTGATACAGCAAGACTTTCTCTGCCATGATTCTACCACAGTCAATTGGTAGCTTCTCTTATCAGCAAGCCTTTGAATTTGTGCAACTGTCCCCCTTTGTTTAGTCGAACCGAAGAAAATCTCCATCGATTACGTTTGAGGAAGAGAATTTTCCGCTTCCAGTGGAATAACGAGTAATCGAACATTCCCTGTCGAACATCACTTTTGAAGTTTGGCTATCTTCATCGGAAGCTTGGTTCGGATCGTGCTCCACCTACCTCATTCAGACCGTACCCCACTTGCCTCATCAGATCTACCCCACTCGCCTCATTGCAAAAAGGACCTTCCTCGAAGTCACCGACCCGTAAGGCTAAAAACCCCCTCCATTATTAGTATTGTCAAGTCCCCCTTTTAATCCGAGCCTAGTAACATTAATCAATTAATTCCATTTGAGAATCACTCCTCATATTAATTATCAAGAGACTCTTTCAATTTAAATAATTCCCATTTGCTTATTATTATTCTTATTTTGATATGTATAAATAAAATTATATTTTTGTTGTTTCATCTTTAACTAACCTTAAGCGATACTCTCGGCCTATTCAAGTAAATCTCGCCAACCACTTATGAACTCTGTTAGATTATTAAGGATTTGAAACCGAACGCCTAAGTGTGGCCTTCTAGTCGGTCGGTAATCCCTGCGACCAGTCCTTCAACAGTTCGCGTTGCAGTAGGTGATTGTACCCCCCACATAATATAGGAGTAGTCTATGGTATAGATTGGTATACCACCACACCCTGCACTGCTCTTTTTTCGGTTTGTTTTACAGATTTAAAGACATAGGTTGGAGCATACCACATACCATTAAGAATAATTGTTCATTGCAAACAAATAGTTATGGTTCATAAAATGCGTCATGGATGGTGTTCCTTCCATAGCTGAATCTAATAGTTTTCCCCATTGCTGCACTTGTTGCATGAAGATCCTTTTTCGATGTTTAAAATAACTTATCGAAGAGGGAAGTAAGCAAGAGGCTAATTCAAAAAATTACCCATTTCATCATAGAGCATTTGAAAAAAATAACGAACGGGAATTGGCAAATGTGTACAATGAGAAAAAGCTTATCAAATTCAGCGCGAATGAAGGAATATATATTACTTCTTTCACGACGCTCCATAAATCTTCTCATTTATTTAAGACTTCGATATCATACGTTGGTATAAAGAGCGATGGACTTCATCGTTTGTACTTGTTTCGCTCTAAGTTGCTCAATTAAGTATGACTTTTTGTTTAAATATTCGCCTATTTTATGTATTGAATCGAATGCACAATATATGTATAAATAAATTTGCCATTCAAATAAAAATGGGTAATGTTCCAATGATTAAATAATGTTTGGAATATAGAGCTGATACAACCACAGAGCATGGCCATAGCAATAATAAGACACCCTTATCGGAATTTAACTAAATGTATTTAGCTTTTGCCGAGTTAAATGTACAGTAGGGCAACAAGCTATGGGTTGGCGTTTCGGTTTGGGCTCGCCGCTTATGTCGTTGTTCTAAAGACCGATGGGAAATATTATCAAAACTTGCATCATCTCTCTTTACCCAAACAATAATCCAGTCATTTTCAGCTTAGCAGGAAACCATATGAGCTTTTTTATTAATTGTCTGGTGAGAGAATTATGATTTTTGTGATTATTTTTAACAATTTGGGCAAATCAAGGGAAATAAATGTATGTTTGAAACAAAAAATTCTATATTTCTTTCATTGTTTAATTCTACAACAATTAATCAGGAAGAATTTTAAATCCTGTCAAATATCATAATTACTCCCATATACCTAATTACCATATGTTTAGGAAAAACCTTGGTAGAAAGATTACTTCTAGAACTATATTTATCTGACCAGATCAAACCACGGAAAGAACAACAAACAAGACTTTCCAGAACATCCCATAGATGCAGAAAATGATTAAGAAGATTGCGATGATTTTAAGCATTCTACTGACACAGGGATCAACATCCACTCTCTCAGTGACGGCGACTTGGTTCACCTACATATAGTGTCAAGTTTGCACAAAACTTTAGCAGATGGTTGCGAGGTGGTTGAGTAAGAATAAAGAATCGCAGGTGCCAACCTTACATTTTTATTTTAAGGCCGAAATTTCAATTAGTTTTATTCTACTCGCCTTAAAGAGGAATACCACCGGGGTCTTTCGACCCTACAAGTAACTCGCCGCGTTGTGAAACAGGGCTAAAGGGGGAGGTATGTGCGCTTTCCTACTTCCCAGTACAACACATAACCTTTCTGAACCTGTTCACTTTCCTCAACTTCTCCAGTTTCTTGAATCACCTACATCCAAATAAGGAATAAAAATAAATAAACCCAAAAATGATACCCTATTCGTAATAAAATGAGAAATATAAGATACAAATAAAAAATATGTAAATATAAAAATATATAGTACGCCAGAATTAAAGATTCAAATGTCAGAATTGTACTTGAATGCCATTTCACCCACTCGGTGCCGGCGTGAAAATGCCCGGAGACACAAGATGGAGCTTTTAAAACAAGAGGAGTTGATGAAATTTGCGAATGATATTTCATGAAATTAATGGGATCTTAATCAGTAGCTTTTGGAAAGAGGGTTGTAGGCAGTTGTTATGGATGAGATTCGCCGTCGTTCTAAATATTAAAATGATTGTGAACACTTTTATGGCCATGTGTTTTCATTTCCATGTTTTGTTTTTAGTTTCCACTTTTTTTTGCCTTTTGGTCTTTTCTGCAATTATTTCATTAGAAAGGCACAAAAGATAAAAGGCAAACAGTTTTATGATCAAATGTAGGAAAAATATTTTCTCCATAATTATGGTTAATACTTATTTCCTTCATCCGGATATAAGGTGGAATAATTAATTCAATTGTGAATTATGCGAGCGAAGCATAATTTGTGGAATAAGTCTTCATACTGTGTAGAGAATAATTGCCTGATGCGGAAATAAAGAGCAACTCAATATCCATCTGGTCAAACGGAATAAGTACTTGAAGTTATATTGTTTTACTCTTCTCTGTCGAGACATCGCTCCAAATATTTACAAGTAGACAATAGAATACTCGTAAAACCCCTAAATAAAGCATGATTCATCCTTATCTTGGTTATCGTTTGAATTTGAGATAAGAAACCCACCTTTTATTAGAACAAAAGAAAGGGATTAAAAGAAAAACTTAACCATAGCATTTTCGGATTTTACTTAAACGCTTCCCATAAAAAATAGTCCTCATATATTGTATAAACTTTTTGTCTGTTTAAATTAAAAAAAAAGAAACAATAGGGAATTAAGCTCTTTCCCCAGAAGATTCCTAGCTTAAAACTCATTTGGATTTATTTAAAATTAAGAGGCATTTGCAAAAATTGTGGCGAAAGAAGTTTTGTACATTGTAAAAAATGTGTGATGCATAGAGCAAAATGTCTAAAAGAGACACTATTTGAGATCGTAAAATAGGAGTGGATGCACCTCTCCTGGAACGTGCCCATCTTCAATAATTAATGCTACCCTTCTTTGAGTATTTGGGCTTGAAAGAGACAATAAATGAATTTTCCTATTTCGGTTTAGGGGCTGGAGGGGGTGCATTTCACCAAATGGCTCTTTTGCGCGGAATGGAGCATGACAGCAAAGTTGTTTGTGGGTTTCTACAGCGGTGGTTTAGATTGTTAAGAGTGCCGTCAAAAAACACAACAAAAGCACAAACGAAAAAGAATTTTTTTCAGAATAAAACGAATAAAGGGTGGGAAATCCTACCAGAAACATAATTTTGAAAACAAAGACTATGCAACTCTAAGAGAAAAGTAGTGGTAAGAAATAATTAGGGTAGTAAACTCACATGAGCGCATACATTTCTCGCACGATTACCTATAATTTTACGTTCATTGTTGCTAAATTTAGTGTACACTTCTGGAATAAGAGTGCAAAATTGCATCAGTTATTCATTCTGGCATACCTCTGACCCAGTTTTGGGAATCTCGTAAGAACTTAATTGGGGCTAATTCATAACACTTTATGTCAGAGATCAGAGATAGAGAGAGATGAACAGATACAGAGAGAGAGAGAGAGAGAGAGCGGAAGATACGCGACGCCTCGCCCTTTAATGGAGAACTAGAGAGACAACAGCCAACTGGGCCACCCTTTTTCTCTGCGGTAATGGAGGTGCGAAATTATGAGACGTCACCTTGACCGGAAATGCCACCATCTGAGGTCGGGCAAAGTTTTGCCTCGCCGGCTTAGGAACCTTCCAGCGATCGCGCATTTAGAGCCAGACTATTCTCCTCTACCGATTCGTCTGATCCTGGAACCCTCACCTTCAGACAGGGCGGGGGCAACGATTTCCCCATTAGACCACACTACAAATCCTCCTGCGCCAGGGTTAGAAGTGGGCATCCACCGCCCGCCCTGCCCTGTCAGTATGGCTGCCCCCCATGCCTTGTTAGTTTCCTCTGCCAGCGCCCGGTCGGTACCCGCTATTCGCGTCTCTTTGGACTCTGGACAGTTCTCGTAGAACCCCTCAAACTCCCGGTATTCTCGTGAATTCACGTGAGTCTACCTCGCACCCGCTTCAGGTTGCTTCTCAAACCCAACGCACTCAGTCTGGTTTCCTGTTGTACTTGAAAGCAAGATCTAAGTTCCCTTCGTTAATAGTCATTGTCAAGAGACTATTATTTGAATTTTGCGCCAAGGCAAAGTTTACTTCCTAGGAGCAAATCTTCGAGGTAACAGCAACCCGTAACTCTCCTGTGCAAGTGCTTTCTCTATTCCTCCCTTCAGTGTAAGCTTTCATCGTCGGCTTCGTATTCACTCATGGTCATTCGAGCAAACTTCGGTCAATATTTTTCGTTTGTTAGTAAGGTGACCGTCCCCAACATGTTTCCCTCCTTTTAGCCATTGTGCCCATCGTACACCTATTGTATATAGCTTGTTTTAAAACTCCTTGTAACCTTGTAAAATACCATTAATTTTCATATTAGTAAAATTATTTTTGTACACCTTTTCTCTTATCCCGGAACCTCCAAGATAGTCGACTGTTGGCCAACCTACATTTAGTTAATTTTCACTCTGCTTATATTATAAATCTCTCACGCACTTGAAACGCAGAAAGGGTTAATTTGACTTAATTCTACGACACTTTAATTATTCAATCGGAAATAACTTTTATTAGTTCTAGAATCAGCTAATCCATTTCGCGGTTAAACTCTTCTCTGAAGACCATTTGTTACTCATATGTCTATTAGGGGTAATAATTCCCTGTGCACCCTTATAAATGGCATAACTTGCAATTTAAATATGATCGCCACGTAAAATCATAGCCACCAGGGCAACCTTTTCCGCCTTTCACTGGATGTATAACCTTCTCTTAAAAGTAGAGAACCGTTTCATGGTCACTGAGAAAATAGGGTCAATATTAACAGCCTTGCTCAATTTGGAACCCAGATCTGACGGGCATAACTGCGTTCGGCTCAATTCAAACAAGTGGATTTCCTCTTAATGCCATGAAAATCCAGACAATCTTGGAACAGATTTAATTGACTATCAAAATTTAGTATAGAATTCAAGATTTGAAGGTACTTTTTAAGTTTTACTTTCTATTAATTAATTCACTTTTACTTCTGTATGGTACTTCTCCGCCTATGTTAATCCAGATTAAATGGTTTGGAGTTTGTAGTTTAAGCAATTTTGGTCAATGCACAAACTTGCACTTGAAGGTTCATAATACCCTTTCATTTCGCAGTAATAAGAGTTGAATGTCGTATTATTGCATTGTTTTTCCTTTTTTTACTATTTTCCTTATTTTTTCTTTCAACTTCGCCACTCCTTCCACGTCGTCTGTATATTTCTTCCCCCAATCCTACTCTGTGAAAATGCCATGTTGATTTAACTGAATATCTTTTACTAAAAAGATTTTTCCGTTATTCCTGAGTCAAAAGATTTTATATTATTCTCAATAAATTCCAATTTCTGGTCAGATGAAGATAAGGGAACACTTTTCGCTGCCTATATTGAATATATGGGAAATTGAGCGGTTTCTCTTCGCTCGGTAAAATATTCCCCCTATTAATAACTGAAGTTCACTAGCAAAGTAAATAGACCACTTCGCTTTATCTAGCACTGTTTTAATACGGGTCAAACGCCATAGCATCCATTCCTTCCAAAGATAGAAAACACACATTTAAATTAAATTCATTCACTTTACATTAAAATTACATAGCAGTATTAAGGAAAAGGGTGATCGTACTTTATTTGCTAAAGAACTGAATGGGGAGAGGGAGTAAGAGAGTTTTAATGTTCTGCAAAAATAAAGGGAACGGGGAGGGGACTCATGCAGTCAGCACTGTAGTAAGATTCAGTTTTGGGAGGAGGGTGGGCCTCTTCCAAAAAATATTGGATTATTTCATCTCTTGGCTACCTGACCAGGCCACCGAAGGAGCAGTAATCCCCATTGGAACCTGACCATATCCTCTAGTGAAGTCATCACTGAGCAAGGTGAAAGGTTTCTCCATGATTTGTAGGTAATGAAAGAGCGGTATCACGTTAGATAGGATGTGAAAATATTGTTTTAACACGTTTGGAGTATAATGCAAAGTTATCCACATATTCAAGACGCCAAGAAAAACTATGAGCGTAAATATTTGACTTGCCATAGTAATATTTTTTATATGAAAAAAAAACATTTGTACAAACCTTACATTCAAGTAAAGTTTTATTATTTTCTAGTTTATGCGAATTTTTAAAATATATATAAAATAAGCAAAAATTGTTAGATGCGTTATTTTAATGTTATTTTTTAATAGAAAGCGAAGGTATCTCGTTGATGAAAGAAATTAAGGGGATCTTTGGATTCGGAGACGAAAGGTTTCATCCACAAAATGTGCGGAGATTTCGGTTTAACCTAAATCTCTGCACATTTTGAGGGTGAAATCATAGGGTTGCTTTCACTACATGGATGGCTAGAAGAATTCGATATCAAGTCACTGACACAACGAAGAGGTGGTATGCGAGTTCTGAAGTAACAAGAAATCTTTGCCAATAAAGCAAAAAAATCTTTACTAAATCACATCAAAACAGGCTAAGATGGAATTTTTGGTTGCTAAGCAGATCATCCATTTAAGAAATCAAGGTCTCAAATTGACACTCAGTTCCTCATTAAAAATTTTGTTGAGGGATTAAAATTATTCACTTAATTTTTAAACCCCTAAAATATATATTGACTAGTAAAAATTGCTTTTAATTTTCATCTGTTTCTGTCTATGTTACTAAGTTACATAATTCACATAGGGCCAAATGAAGACTTCTACTTTTGGGCCTGTTGGGATCCGAATTTTCAGAGAAAAAGACTATGAATATTGTTTAAGAGATTTAAGTTAGTGGGTTATACCGAAAAGGGTGTCAGGATACACTGTTGGAGGAAAGATCCTTTCTGGGAAAACAAGGTTTAAGAGATAGTACATGAGTCTCCATTATGAAAAGGATTTCGATGACAATGGTCTATTATCTTCAACCCAACCTAATATAATTGTAACATCAATGATCTTTGTTTTATCCACGAAAGCTTCCCATCTTATGGCGATAATATGCCAAAAATCTGATGAAAAGCTGGAGACTTGATTGATTTTCCTGATTGAATAGAATGGAAATTTGCTTGGGTTTAATGACAAGAAACACTGTATCACTCCTAAATACAAGGGAAATTCCAAAATAATCTAACACCATACCTCTCATCCATATTCACATGAAAATCCAATAAACCTTATATAAAAGGCGCTGAAGAGTCTTGCATTCGATACCATTCACATTAATCCATTCTTCCGTCATTCCATTCAAGATTTCAACCCCAATGTTAACCTAACCTATAGGAGGGTTGCAGGTGAATTCTCAATTTATATGTTGGAGGATCCCTTGGTCCCGGGTTATAGGAAGGTAAATTAAGTATCTAACTCCAAACCGAAGGTTTCAACGTAATCGAGGTGAAGAAGGACGTTGCAAAAATATACTTTATTCTAATTTTGCCCTAGTAACGGGGCAAGCAGCACGTCACTAAGTTACTTAGCGGGAAACTAGCAATCTATATATATTCAACGCGAAGTATTAAATTCTCGAGCGAAAAAACTTGGTGAATTTAAAATAGGGAACGTGAACGAGATAATCTTCTTAATGACAGTAAACTAATAATCTTAATAATACAATTATCATTATAACTGAGTTGCTCCTACCATATGCTTATTTTCTGGAGATCGTGGCCTAGAATCCTTGTTCTCCACTCTAAGGGCGAAGATACCGAAAGCTGTGTATGTCGGATTACTTACATATTCCAAGTTTTATCTTTATAATTGGATACGCTTGTCGCAGCTTTGCAAAACAATTGCTTCTAGTCAACGGGTGTGGTTACCCAGGTGCTTCATAGACTTCAGTCTTTCGATAAATCTATCCTGAGACGCAAAATATTTGCTTACGCGTTGTTTTATTGAAACAGGTGTTTTGGACTTTTCGCGCGTTCGTACATTGTGTGTCCCGCACGCTTTTCCAACGATTGCTTGCCTTATCTCTCTCTCTCTCTCTTTTTCCCTCTATATATATATATATATATATATAACTATAACTATATATATATATATATATATATATATTAACAAATATCTTTGAATTCTTTATTTTTTATAATCAAATTCATAGACGCAAATTAATATATGCCTTCTCATTTAATTATTCGAATTTCAGACATATTTTATATGTGTCGAGTATACTGGGATTTAATAAGATAACAGCGTGTCAATTTTGTGGAGGTTTTCGCTCGGCCTATTGATTCCTGTAATTTGGGGCCAGTTTACATAATCCGATCCCTACAAACCTTTAGACCTTCACACAAATTATTGAGTGGGTTTAAGAATTCTTCAACCCGTTAGGCAGTTGACGATTCATAGATAGATGTTGAGTTAATATTTGGGCTTTTAAAACCCCTTAGCAAAGGCAACATTCATGTTGAAGTTGGAATATATGATATTGTTTTCAATGTGGCCTACTTTATTATTTAAAGTAAAGAGTCGTAGAGTTGCACAAATTTCTGACCGTGGTAGACTTTTTTTCCCATGGCAGACCACACGAAGTAGTCCAAGGGATTTAGATCTGGACTGCATCGGCTCAATTATTTGTTTTGATAAAAGCTTGACAATTAATCTAACATGGTGCGAAAATATGTGTGGGGACCATCTGCGTGAATGAATTCCGGCCAGGAAATTCAAACTGTTTTTACCCCAGGTTTTATTTCTGTCTTATCTCTAAGGGATGCCTTTATTGTGCCACCCTTTGCTCTCTTTGATCCCACTGTTCTTCAAATGTCCCTTTTCTTATCTTTAAAATCTTCTGTTTCTTGTCTCATTGCTCTTTTGCGACAAAATTTCTCTTTTTCTTGTATATATATATATTTATATATATATATATATATATATATATATATATATATCCTATTTGTAAGGTAATAATGTGAAACAATAATAGCTATAACATTGTGGTGAAATAATAATATAGTTTCATCCATGTGTACAGTAAGACAAGAGTGCGTTGCAAGGCATAATAGGTTCCACCATGGAGAATCAAATTGAGTATCATGAGGACTCTATAAAGCCTTGTAATGGCACTAGGGAGACCAACAACAAGCCGGACGTCTTCAAGCTCTCTGGTAGACCAGTTAACTTTGCCAGAGACCCATCCTTCCTCTACCTTTTAATCCTGTTATGGTCATTGCATTGCCACAGTTTATCATGATAAAAGAGAAAGAGGCAAAATGTCTGCATACCTCGATATTTTATAACTATCCTGCGACCCAAATTGTATATATTTTATATATCATAATTGCAACAATGGGATAATCATAGGGGCTAGTTAAAAACCCCGATTGATAGGTAAATATATAACGTATTATAATTGTGGAATATAGTATAATCATAGAGGCTACTAAAAAGGCCCATATTATTGAGTAAAAATATATATATATATATATGAATGAATTTACAAGCCATTTAAGAGTGTTGCTGTGTTAATACAACAGAATGTCTACCACAATTCAATTTCTAGTATTTGTTGATCTGTTACTCCATAACTCGGCGGGGTCATTTGTGGCATCCAGAGTGCAAGCATTGTAGGTCTGTGGCACCCAAAGTACAGGATAAGTAGGCCCATTGGAGAATCCCCACAAATGGGTGCTCGATGGATCTATGAAATCATGAAATTGAGCGCACATATTAACTAATGAAGTAATAAGCTATTTAATAAGAGGTTTAACCAATGTAAAATAGAGAAAGACTTTTATTACAACTGTACATTTATTAGGAAAAGAATAACAAAGGCAAGTGAATAACTGGTTTCCCACGTGGCCACACGCATATAAATATACACAAAGGAGCAGCTGCAGGACTGAAAGATACCGATGCTTGATAATTAAAAAAAAAACAAGCAAATACAGAGTGATATATCCTCTGATCGGTTGATTTCTCGTGAAACTGTAAAAAAAAAAAAAAATTGTGGTATCTTGATGGGATTTGCATTCCAGTCTGCAAACGTGTACAGCTATGGTAGGAAAGCACACATCTTGGGTAACTCCGTCCAACGGTCAACGAAAAGACGAAATAATGCGTTTACGATCATTAGCTCCACCCCGCGCCTTAAGAAGATAAAGAAAGCGGTCACGCCCCCTTTAGCAAGGGAGTTATAACTAAACGAACGAAGACATTATAGAGAGTTAAGTCATTCAGTTGGATAGACTCGAGTAACTATTATGATTTCTAGCATTACGAGTCTTTTCTTCGTCCTTAGGTCATCTCATTTTACCGTCAGCTACCCCTAACATAACTAAACATACATACAGCCGCATAGCACTCGATTTATTTCATATTATTAAATTGTTTACAATAACGTAAAAATCACCAATTTCTCTAGCACCCTTAACAGATGTGTCAGAATGAAATGTAAATTATATGTTCGTCTGATAAAATTTGAATTAGTTTAGTAGTTATATTCAAGCCTCTTCGCTACCTTTTCATACACAAATTTGTGCATTTATATTCCCCTAAAATTATAACAGTAGATCGGAAATATAGTCCATATGCTATAATTTCTGAGCAAATCTCATAAATCTACCTATGTATTTGAGAGATAAGCATATAGACAATTATAAAGGAATTCTACGCGTTGTTTTTTACAATTTATGGCCACATATTTTAAAAACCCTTTTCTGTTTCCCTTCAGGTAAATTGAAAACCGGCACAGCAACTAATCGTCTATTTCTTCAACGTAGTAAATTTTAGTCGCGGGCGACTCAACATCTAACTATGTCGGTCGGTGCCCGTTTTGCTTTATTGGGGGAGGGGGGTAATAACATTGTAACTATTCCGCCGATTATAACGAAATTTAAAAGCCTTATGTTGTTTTAAATTGTTTAGAATGATGTCATTTCCAAGGTCGTCCTAAGGTTAGCCCTGGAATTAATTTGTTTTGGCAATAAAATTATGACTATTCGGCCGAGTCTAACGAAATTTGAAAGCCTTATGTCGTTTTACATTCTCTGTCGAATGAATTGTCAAGGTCCTCCCAAAGTTACTCTGGGAATTATTAAAAGTTTTAAAGGTTGTAAGGTCATAAATCAGCATAACTGAGAGCACGCGACCCTCTGGTCATCAGAGCTTGTTTCTTAGCTTCAGCTTTTATGAATTGCATTGTTAAATTAGTCATGGTAAAACATTTCCCGAGACATATTGGAACCTTCCTGAATTTCAAGTTTGAGTGCCGATGATTCAGGTTCAGCACGACAACCTCAAGTTCGCAAGATGACCCAGAAAATTCGCCCTTAATTTCATCTGTTAGATCACCCCGGAATTCCTAGGGTTCGGCCATATGATCTTCTTCTCTTTCTTAATATTTGGTTGAATTAGCGTCACGATTTCGATAGAAGACGTTTGTTCAAGAATGAAAAAAGCCTTTTATCTTTCTTGTGCCGTTGTGAACTCTGACGTGAAGATATTTGTAAAAGGTGAGTCGTTAGTGACAAAATATTTAGTTTATTTGTAAAAAGGAAATTTAGAAAATGTATTTCTTTAAAAAATGTTTGAAGAGTATAAGTTCGTATAGAGAAAATAATAACAGAAGAAATTATCTGGTCAAAGCATGTTTCGCTCTAAATCGTTTCCTAATGGTTTTCTTAATATTCTCCTCCTCTATCAATATTCATTCCCCAGAATCATTATTCATCTTTCTGATACTTCGCGATCAGACCCCTAGGATAACTAAAAGTTTCTATCTTCTCACAGAAGAAATCATTTATATGTATTTCCAGTCAATATTTCCTCATCCTCTTCAAAAGCACAAATTTTACGAATATTTACAATTGATTATTCAATCCTAAATGCAAGGACCAGTTCACTTGTAGTATTTATCCCTTGATTAAGTCTTCCTCCTCTTAATTATTGCAGTTTTCATTAAAACCCTCTACGCCTTTTAAAAGGACGGGGAAGAATAATTTGCCATCAATATGGCAAAGAAATACTGATAAAATAGATATTTGAATAGCAGCATATCAATTTTAGCATTCAGAAATATTCACTTTCTATTTTTTCTATGTCAATATCAATTAACAAAATAAGGATAATAAAAGCTAAAGTAGACGTCAATAATTACATTACCCTCATCATTCACATAATAAAGGATGAAAAGGTTACATCTAACTTCCAAAGAGGATCACAAAAGTTTCAAACTTTGTTGATTACAGACCTAACAAGCTTTTTTAGAATCCTTATGACCTGGAATGTGTACCATGTGGCCACTTCTATCACTTAGCTGTATGACAGTCGGAGATATTGATATTTGCTTTAATTCAACTCCTATAATAATGAGGGAAGTGACATCTTGAAATGGATTTGGAGGACTTTGATTAGATATTCATTACTCTGAGAATTGCTAGTGAAAACAAAATGGCTATTTTATAATGAATATTTTGCTTCGCTTTAGGTCAGAGATGAGAGATTTGCGGCCCATGAAGGAGTTTTATGTGGTTTGCGTTTCATTTTAGAATTTAACAAAATATTAAAATTGAATTATTGAACACTTTGCCACAAAATTTGACCTCGCTGAGAATTCTTTTGTTTCATATTCCTAATCATAAATCCATATTTCCTTACCATTTATAACCTTTGGGATAAAGTTAAGTATAATTTCTGAATTTATGCTGTAATTTATGCAAACTGCAATAAAATTTGCCTAATATTAAATGTTTCGTAATGCGTCCCATGATAAGCAGGTGTGAACAAATGCATTGAAAGCTACATTGCGACAGTCACACAATCTAACACACAGCTCAATATGATATGTAGTAAATGATCTAAAAGAAAAACCTTGTACAGTCTTTCAATGTTTTCTGGTGTTGTACTCGTTGATGTTCATCAAGAACCCTCTAGATCTTCAAGGAATGTTCGGATTTCTTTGAATCCTTGTTACCAAAGAAAGGCTCACTTTTGGGATATGGCAAAATCAACATAGGATTCATAAATTCATCTTTAGGTTTTGTCTGGTGTTTAGTGGCTCTTAAAAAGTCTTGATAGGTTCTTTTCGACTAAACATCAGCCATTGAGAAATTGCAAAACGGCCTAACAATAAAAACATTACAAATATGAAAGTAACTTGACAGCAGATCCATCCAGGCCCACTAACTCATAAAAAGGTGTTACTCGCTTAAATTACTTTTAGATAACTTTAATACATATATTTTCCACACGGCTGAAATTCCTGTAACATTAATGGCAGAAATTCTTTGTAAATTCGAACAAATTTTCCAATTTCATTGTAACCCTGTCTTAACTAACTTTCCTGCAAATATTACTTTATTTTATTTTGTTTGTTTGTATTTAATAATAAAATAATCACCGAAGAAGATAGATAAAATAAAGGGCTTTGATAAAAGATTAGGAATAAATATGCCGTTAATGCGTCCTAACCTAGGGCTGAGAAACCTCTTCGCTTTAATGACAAAATAATACTGCATCGTGAAATTCAGTTTGTGAAAAAGAGATGAGTGATGTAAGAATAACCTCGCATCTCCTCGAAATAAAGTAATTTGTTAGCGAGAAAGGAGTGAGTAATGTGTATATCATCTCAATCAGAAGCAAAAGAATTCTCTAAAAATTAATGCAGTTATAACGGCAGTAATTCATGGAGACGACGTGATTTTAAGTAAGTGCCAATCCAGATAATGAACTTAACCATTAAACAGTAAATTATTACAGTTCTTCCCAGCATTAAGAAGAATAGATACGAATATGGATGAAAGGTGAAAAGAATTTCCTGGAGAACAAAATACAACTGTTTAATTAACATTTAGAAAGATGAGAAAATTATTACGAATAGGTGTAATTTGTATGAACTGACTTTAAGAAATATCATAAAGATACAACATGAAATACATCCTTTGGAGCCTTGCCGATTATTTATTTAATTAAGCTTTCACTGAAATACTTGTTGTTTTCTTATATTCTTTTATCTGTTTCATAAGTGTAAGATTACACACACAGACATATATATATATATATATATATATATATATATATATATATATATATATATATATATATATATATATATGTATATATATATATATATATAAATATATATATATACAACTAGGAAAATGTTTGGAGCCTCCTTAGAAATTTTAATAAATATGCCAATTTTGCACATTTATTTCAGGCACAATAGAAAAGAATAAAAATAATTTCAGAAATACTTATAAGGTTTTTCCATTATCTCAAGTTAGCAAAGATAACACCAATATTCCGTAAGTAAACCTAAACTTTGGATTAGTCAATAATGAGTGAAACTGCATATTGGGCAATGCAATTTAAGAAATCTTCCTCACTCAAACAGCTGAGATGGATTTATTGACTACATTATACGCACATCTCTATCGATCTGATCCCATACAAGTTCTATTTCGAGAGAGATCCGAGAATTGTGCTGATCAAGTTAGAAGTTTTGTCAGTTAATTTCTGACAATTAAATTTCTACATCTGTAATATAAAAATTTGTCTAATTAATGCATTATCCTTCTTTATCTATTATGTCTTTGAATTGAAGCAAATTTCAAACCTTTCCTCTTTCAAAACAACCCCATTTTATTACACACACTTGCCATGTTTTAAACCTGACACTACAAAATCCTCCTATAATTTTTAGATTCGTGCGACTTTAGTGGCAAGTGACTATACATCTCACTATGTCGTTCTGTCCATTGGTCCCGGTTTTGCTTTTTTTTTGTTAACATTGTAACTATTCGGACGATTCTAACGAAATTTGAAACCCCTATTTAGTTTTACATTCTCTTTGGAATAATATAATTGCCAAAGACTTCTCAAGTTAGTCAGAGAATTATACTTTTGGGGCAATAACATCATAACTATTCGGCCGATTCGAACCAAATTTGAAAGCCTTATGTTATTTTATATTTTCATTCAAATGATATAATTGCCGAAGTCCTCTCAAGGTTAGCACGGGAATTATTTTGTTTCAGCAATGACATCAAAACTATTTGGCCGATTCTAACGAAATATAAATCCCTTATGTTGTTTTACATTCTCTTTCGAACCATAAAATTGCCCATAAATAATAAAAATAAATAATAAAAATTTAGACTCACCAGTCCCTAAAAATGTTCCCAGTCTCTTTAATGTCCAGTTTTAATGATATTTAGTCTACTGTAATCCTTTCAATATGTTGACTGAACTTCATAATGACTTTATTGCAGCTAGATGAGCATAAAAGACAGTTGAGACTGATACTGAATTGCTTAATGAGGTGTTGATTTCAGCTGCCAACTAGGGAGGAGTTTTCGTTCTGTTCTTCTTACATAGGATGACTATACTTTTATTAACTGTTGCAGATTTTCCTCTCTACTCTTTTTTAGAATTATCTCCTATCTGTTCATTACTTTTAAGCGCATACTGAAGACCATGCCTTGATATCTGCAGTTTTCTGGTAATCATTCAATGTAAATATCGTTCCTTAGGTAATATTTCTATTTGAGCTCATACTTCAAATGATAATTCTCTGCTTTTTTCCATTTTTAGCGACTAAATGGTAATTCAAGACAAAATTTAAGTTATAAATTAAGAAATAAGCACATATCACCTTAATCTTTTGGTATCAATGGAAAACAGTATAAAGACAATTAGAAACTGTGGTGAACCAGAGCAACTCCTAACACTGGTCTTCAATCATGGTTGGATTGAATTGCTAGCCAAAACAAGAAGCCAGATAGTTTTTTCTGTAGTCATTATAGCAAAATGAGGCTACTTGGCTGGAGCTAAATTTAGGTTGATTTTGAAAAGTTTCGTGTTATTGTTGCTAAATTGAATGAAATTACAAATGTGTCATATTTATGAAAGATTATATATATATATATATATATATATATATATATATATATATATATATATATATATATGCAGATACAACCACAAAGGAAAAGTGAAAACGATTCCGAGCGCTTGCCTCTTTATTCATAAAGACGTTTTCAAGTCAATAAACAAGAGGCTGGACATACATTGCCTTATATAGCGGAATGGGGGATTAGACTACCCAACCCTGAACCTTAATTAGGAGGTACAAAATTTTAAAGCAGCTTTATTTGAGATTTTATATATGTAGTGATAATGGGGTCTAGCATGAACAAACCAGGGCTAAGATTGAAATTTTGGAACGTGTTAATGGAGATACATTCTAATATATTTCTCGAAATAAAATTACTGCATTTTATGACTGGTTTGGCACTGTTCCAGTTAATGCTATTTTAAGACAATGTATGCCGAGCCTCTTGTTCTTTCCTTGAAAAGGTCTTTAAGAATAAAGACGAAAGCGCTCGGAATCGTTTTTCACTTTTCCTTTGTTGGAGTATCTGCATAAATTTGACTCTCGTGCACTTTGTTAGCTTTTTTCATATATATATATATATATATATATATATATATATATATATATATATATATATATATATATATATATATATTGTATTGGTTTTGGTGCTTTTCGAATTTTGTCCATTCGATCAAATGTCATTCTCTGAATTTAAAAATATTTGTCCCATAAATTCTTCTATTCTACTAGGATTTGACGATTCACCCCCAAGAATTTCTTAGCATTCAAAAGTCAACACTTCCCCTCCGACACCAAAATGATTCCAAAGGAGAATTTTAGAAACCATTGCTACTCGCGATAGAGTACTTCTCCTTTATTCTCACAAAGAACTAATAAAATCCGCTACTCGATATTTTCCCTTCCAGAAGAAGCCTTAATATCTCCGTATAGGAGCAACCATCTACCCCATTTCGGTGTGGAAGAGAAACAATCTCCATTCAAATCAGTAGCATAAAGGCTGGAGAAGAGGCATAAAAGAGAAGTTGTCCCTCACATATTCACATATTTGGTCGAACGATGCATTAAGAACAAGCTCGCCCTTTCGGTTTAAGCCGTCCTCCCGTGGATTGGAAGTAGAACCTATTTGGCCATGGCAATCATTAGAGAATCATGGCGAAATATTAACCAGAAGTCTACCATTGTCAGATTTACTATTTGATGGCGACCGTTTTTGGTGATTTGAGGCTATTACTCATGAAAGAAGAGCTGGGGTCTTTTTTTTGCCATTCCGTGACGTTCCAGTGGCGAAGGCAGTTCTTGCTACAACTACTGACCTCAGATGCTCCCTGCCACCATCAGCTGGATACTGCTGGCATTTACGAGCTAACCACCTGCACTTTTCTCCCTCTTGTCTGCTAGTGGGTGCCAATTTCAAAGGAATTTCACTATTTCTTTTTCACCCTCGAAGCTTGCCCCATATCTTCAGACGATACCTTTCAGTCTTGCTTTCTCGTGTTATTGATGCCTAGAGAGTCACAGGAAAAATCATTCATCAAATTATTATTATTGTTCGCGTTCATTGATTCGTGACTATTTGACTGATATTTCAGTCAGTTTGTATGAGCACAATAGACAAGCGTCCAATTTGGCCGTCCCATTATATTTTGTTATCGACGGTCATTTTTCTATTCGTCTTCAGTGGCAGGTCATCTTAAAATTACAACTTTATTGTTGAGATTATTTTCTTTATAATGATTGTAAATTATATCAACATTGTAAATACGAAGTTTTGTGAAAAAAATAATGAGCAGAAGGGAGCTATTTTTCGTATTCATTTGAATGGGAAAGTCTTTTTATTGTACCAGTGTTTTTGAGAACATTTAGATATCCTTGTTCCTTTTAACCCTATGTCTTTTTAATATTTTACTCCTTACTATGGATAAGAGTCGTCTACAATATTGCTTGATCTTTCGAGAAATCAAGCCGAAGCACCTACGCATGAGCGACTTTGTGTGTGCGTGTGAATATTAAATCTTCACACAAATAAACACAAATAGGGTACTAACTAATAGGACGGAATACAAGGACGACATGAAAAACTTTAGGGAGCATTTCAAAATGAGCTTTAAATAATTAAGGGTAGGTGGTCCATCTAAGTTTAATTTGTATTCTACTTCCCCTTTGAGCCTTGTAATAAAAAATGTATCAGCAAAAACAGTGCGCACGTTTCTTCAAGTCCCCTCATATTTCCTATTTCGCGTTGAACACATCTGGCAAAAGTTAGATAAACCTTGACAAAGATCATTTGATTATGAGGTATGATATAAATTGTATTCCTACCAAAAGTTGAGTAAGTCTGCATCTCTTTATATGGGTCTGGATTCGATCGGCGGGCAAGGAGGATGGATCTGAAATCCGCGACTATGTAATGAAATACAATATTAAATTGTAGACAGGATTTTGTTTTAAACTTAAACATAAGACATGAAAAAGACGATGTGCACTATTACCTCTACGGTCATCAGGTAAAATAAACGTAGAACCATTAGGTAGATAGGGAAAAAAATGTATAATACCTAAAGATGTCTAGATATAATTTTTCAGTAAGCTCTTTTAAATTTCTTACCGAATAGGAGAAGATGTTTACATTTTATTTCGACTTTTGGGCGCAGCCAAATTCTCGAAGAGAGAAAAGTTTCTTGTCTACAAATATTTGGATTGGTAAAGTTTGATTAAATTTTGTCTTCTAACCAAGGAAACTTGTTCCATATACATTAAAAGCATTAATAAAATTTAAGATATTACTCATAATGAAATAAGCAAGGGAACAACAAAGGTAAACTAAATAGAATAAAAGGTAACTGATTTCATCACAGACCCGTTTCCAGGATTGTATTACGCCCTTAACTTATTTCTTATCTCTTTATACTCAAAAAGGTCATCCCTATGTGAATCTAAAATATAGATAAGATACGAATGTATATAACTATATATACATACTTCTCTCTTGATAAAAAAACTAGAGGAATTCAGCTCCATTAAACTATTGTTTAAATTCAAGTATAGCAAAATTCAGGAGCAAATCATACGAGTTAAATCCTCTTACAACAAATCATCTATCTAACAATTTCTCGGAAACTTATCTCTTGCTTGACTCTTGCTGAATAAAAAGCCTCCTAGAACGAAAGGCCCTTCTTATCCGCTGTCAAAAGTCATGTAATTTTCGGCCAATATATAAGTAAAACTATTCTCGAAAATAAATCGATCTCGTAAAGATTTCTCAGCAGATATCCAAGAACCAGAATAAACCCCGAAAACTGCAACATTTATCCCTTTTTGCTGATCCGAATGTTTTAAAATGAGCCCGGGACTATAAACAGACCAAACCTCTTGCTGCTGCTCTATTGATTCAATGGTACCAAGGATTTGACTTCTTGTCCTTAATTTTTGATATTTCTGTGGCAATTTCTTGTCCTGAAGAGTATATTTCCCAACCTAGGAGCATTTTTCAAACGCCTGCGCGAGGTTTGGCAGAAAATTAATTCTGCTCACTGCACCTCTTGTTTCGCAGAGATATCATTTTCCTTTTCCTAGTCAAACACTTCTTAAACTTATAATATGTATTTATTGAGCAAGCTATTGATATGCATGTGAGGCATTTTATATTAATTTTATTTTCCTTGCAGGGTTGATACCCCAAGTAGTGCTGCTATTTGTGCTAATGGGACAGGCACGCAAGAGGTTCCCGATATATCAGGAGAGATGGCCACGTCATCAATCATTGGAGCCTTGGATGAAAAATGTTCATTATCCTCCTTTCACTAAACCAAACAAATTTGGCTACCACCGCTACATGTAAAACTGGGGCTCATAAATTTTTTCGTTAAAGCTATGGACAAATCTCGTCAGGGATTCTTGTATTTAATATCAAAATTCCCCTGACTGAGCGACGCTAAGATAAAAGATGGAGTTTTCATTGGACCACAGATTCGAGAGCTTCTTAAAGATGGTAAATTCAAATCAGCCTTTCATGGGGAGGAAAAGGTTGCTTGAGAAGCCTTCAACTTAGTGTCGAAGGGATTTCTCGGGACACAGAAAGGAAGGAAAATATGAAGAATCGGTGGAAAACCATATCAAGGCTTACAAGAACATAAGATGTAACATGCCACTTAAAATTTACTATAGGACTCATTTATACTTTTCTCCAGCGAACTGTGGGGCGTTCCGGAAGAACATGGTGAAAAGTTTCATCAAGATATTTCAACAATGGAGAAGCGGTATCAGGGTAAATGCCTGCAGTTTATTGCTGGACATTGGCAAGAGATGATTCTTCAGCCCACTATAAGCGTCAAGCAAAAAGGCAAAGAGTGGATATGGATCAGAGTTTAAAACCTAATGACAGACACATCCTGTGCATTATAATAAGATAATCAAATATTACATGTCGCGTATCTTTAAAATTATAGCATTAAACATTTTCAACGTGATATTTTGATTAAGTGCATGAAAATACATAACAATTAACTAATCTCATCTAAGAATCACACAACTTTTCAAAAATTGTTTACCAGTGTTATATTCATGTGATACTTTTGTTATAGAAATGCTCTCAGTGGTTGGTTACCTTTTTCTCATCATCTTTTTTTCTCTTTATATAACGTCTCCTCTCCCTTGTTCATTAGTTAAGTTCTCCTGACAAAACAGACCCTTACGTTCCTCTTTTGTCTCATTGTTGCGTGTACCCCGTAAGTGTCTATGTTAAGAGAATGACTTGTTTTTTGAATAAAATACCGACCATTAGAGCTTTATTCCTTTGATATGTTGTTTTCAAAGGAAGCTTCCATCAAATCTACTTTAAATGTTACACTATCGCTCTGCTTGAGACAACGGCTTTGAAAATTCCAAATTTTATGCATTTTCCCTACTTTTATAGTGATTTTATTTTAAACATCAGTTGTATGACCTTTAAAAACAATTCGAATATATTGGATGGCAGTTAGTGTACCTATTTGACTCTCTGTCTACACAATTTCTCCCTTTATCTTTTCCTTCTATCAATGGCATAGAAAATTTAGTTGTACCATGCAAAGCCATAATGCTGCTTATATCTAGTCAATTTTGTTCCTTTCTTGCTTCAAATACCGCAGTTTGGCATTTTGTTTACAATGCCTGTTTGAGGCTTTGTAGTTTTGAGCTTCTCATATTTTCACTTTTTCTAGATTCATTAATTCCATTAATGGCCCTTCCTTAAAGTTTCGTGGAAGTTTTTCAAATGCTGAGATTTCACTTTTAACTCGAGAAAACAAAATTGGCCTCAATCATTTGAAGCAAAACAGCGAAAGGTTCCTACACCCGGAAATTCGCTCTTCTTTTTTTGGAACAAATCTGTTGGCGATTTTATGAGGCAAACTTTCCATCCGCGGTCTTTAGACCGCGGATGGAAAGATTTTGCCACCTAGAATTTTGTAAACTTTGTTTTGCGTCGTGTTTGTCTTTGTTCCATCATATTTTACACAACCGCTCTCCTTAGACTGCTCTTTCCTTCCCAGTTCTTGGTTTTTCCCTTCTTCAAATGACCTTCATATAATTTATAATTTATTTAGCTAATTCAATATATCCATTCATATGTATGTTAAAATGTCTCATCAATTGATCATTATATTTGAGTCTTACAATCAGAGTTTACCACTAGGAACCACCAATCGCCTCTTGACTATGAGTGAAAGAGGCCACACCTTTTCTCGTCCCTTTTCGTTTTGTTAAATGGAAGCACATTTCGCCAAGCCAGAAGCAACACTCGAATGGTTCTCCTTTTTCTTCCAATTTGAGGAATCGATCGCTGGAGTGTTTGTTTAGGAATCAGCTGATATTCTTTGAAGGAACCTTTTCCCTTCGATGTCCAAATTGCTCTATGGAGTGGTTAGACAGTAGTGAGGAAATATGGTACTGGAATTATGAGATCAAGGAGTAAAAAAAAAGAAAAAACATTACTGAATTGGATGTTGATTATAGTAAAGGGGTTGGGGGTATTTGATAAGTGTTGGACACAATGGAGCATAAAACGCGCGAAAGAAAAAAGTGGACAAAGAATGTTCCGCCGAAAAAGTTAAGATGGATTTGAAAAGTTGGGAAGGAAAGAACCGATTTGCAAATTATGTTTAGATCAATGAAGAAGAAAATTTTATTTTGTTAAACAAACACCTTGAGAATAAAGAATATATTTCTGCCAGTTTTTGTTGAAACAGTGGAGTGGTTTAATAGTTATTAGTAGTGAATATTGTGGAATGTAGACACTCAAACAGCCCCAAGGGTTTAATTTTCTTTTCCATTTATGACCCTGACGTGCGGCAATCCTCATTCTGGATGGTGGTTTTTATCATCATCGTAGAGATAAAACTGACCATTATGTCATAATCACTAATTCGAAAAAACAATTTTAATTAAAAAAAAAAAAATTTAATTCCATGAAAACAATTTTCAATTCGAAAAGAACAATTTTAATTCGAAAAAAACAATTTTTAATAAAAATTAAAAAATGGATTGAACATCAAATAAAAAAAGTGGTTCTTTTGGATTTTTTTACCCATGTTAAGTAACTTGCAAAAAAATAACATTCCTTATAATTACACTTTATGAGACAATGATTGTTCCTTTCGAATTAAGGAATGGCAATCAAGTTATGTTGTTTTAATATGTATGTGATTAAAAACCTCTAGAGTTGTTCCGATAGTCAGTCCATGAAAACATTCACTTAATTTGATTTCTTTCTTCCAAAAATTTATATTAAAATAAATTTTGAGGAAAATATCATCGATAATTGTATTGATTTATGGTAACTGATAATTGATTTATGTATTTCTTTAAAAGTAAAAGAATAGATTAGACTACGATTTACGCATAAGATAAATGCAATGCCATTTTCATTTTAACAATTATTTTGAGTTTCAACAAACTATAATTTTGGCCGAAATTACTGTACTTAACGAATAACTACAATCCCATGAAAATATATATTCTTGTACATATTTTTCTACTAGGAATATCTGAAAAGGCAATTAAATTGAGGTTTAATTCGAGCCTATATCACTATTCATACTTAAAACTAAGTTATTTTAGATTAAATAGATCAAAGTACATACGAGTATAAGTATTTTAAGACATGATAAAAGTTATCTAAAGAAGTGTGATTTGAAAGTTCTCGAGGATTAGCGATGCTATTAACTAAGTACTTCAACATATTTCTCTCAAAATCAAATACAATAGAAGAAAGAGAAAATAAACTAAGATTTAAGTAAGAGAAAATAAGTAGCAATATTCTAAATACACATTCATAGGGATATTACATTCAGAATCATATAATTGTGCCGAATCCAGGAAAAAAGACAAAAAATGGAAGAACATAGAAGCAAAAAAACAGAATTACAAAAAAGACCGTACGCACTCCAAGGGCGAAAAAAGGCGTCTGAAACGAAACTTCCCTTTAACTTAAAAATAATTGATATTTGATACCATTTATCATAGAACATGAATTATATAAATCGTATGATTTTATCAATTGATTACATATGGATTAATAAGAAGCTTTAACATTAACAGACACCACAAAGAATTAAGGAAGAATTACAGATGGCAATCAAAGAAGAAAATTTTGTCAGGTAAGCAAGATTAACTCTATTTCTCAGACGAGGAGGTCATTTAACTATTATAGGTAAAATGATAATTAGGATTATACAGACGCAGGGAAAATTCCTTTCATATCATGCGCGAGACCTTGGCCTGGAAGACACTGATAGGATGTGAACGCATTAAATTATATTGTGTAAAAAATTAAATCATGTTGACATTACCAGGTTGTGGAAATTTTGTGAGGTGTACTCATGACCAATATTTTAGGACCACTATATTTTTCGCTACCTAAAATTTAATAGAACGAATGAAAAGCTGCATTTTTATTAAGTTTCTATCATAATTTGAAGTTGAATTAACCTTAATTTAGAGCCCAATCCCAGTTTATTAATAAATACAGTCAATTAATGCTCAGAGTAAATATATACAATGATATTCAGGTTATTCAGGACTGTTTCAATTCGTTTTGTAATGCCTGAGACCAAATTTCTGATGATACTTTCACTGATATCGCTCCATTTATTTACAATAAGAACCATAATTAGATAGATTCTGTTTATTAACGGCGAGTTTATTTAAAACCCACAAATTCCCTATTTGGTATAAATGTGACGAATTTCCGAGCCAAGGTTCGAAAAGCTCGATGCTTTTTTCAGTCTCGAATTTGATATTGCTTATGCTTTGTGACGAGGTTCGCCACTCTGCAGAAAAGTGCAGTTATCATTCCGAAATTAGTTCTAAACTGTTAAGAAAAGTGCTGATAAAGGACGCTGTGGTACTATTTTGAGTTAAGGCAGTGTGACTGGGCACAATGGTAGTACTCAAGGTTTTTTTATATGGGAACGAGCCTCGGGCAGAGTGCCCAGATGTTTAACCGTTGGCACTAAACGACTCGTGAAAACGTCCCCATTTTCTCTTTCCAACGAGATATCAGATAGACCCTACGAAAAAAGGGATGGGTGCTTCATCATATAATAGAAAATGGCTCCAGTCTTCAACAGGATATTTTTTATATTTCCTACAAAGTTTAGATGTCCCATCTGACAGCGGCCAGCAAATATAGCCTGAAAAAAGGAAGTAAAATTTAAACAATATAACGAAAAATACAGGACTAATAAAAATAAACTATAACACATAATAATCCAAAATTAATCTAAAAATTTAAACTAACAAAACAAGCACACAATTACATAAAAAAAGTCGATATTTACCTTCAGGTTATTTCTGATGCTTGCCTTCCTCAGAAATGCCTTCCTCATTAATTTAAAATAAATTAAAATTGTATTGATGAGACGCGCCTCCGACAAAAAGGAAAATCTGCTGTGCACTAGACAACCGTTCACAAAAGTAAAAAGCGTTTACGATCACAATCATCTTAGGTAAGGGACATTACTACACTTAAAACTCCCCCAGTATAGGACATTCAACACAAAATTGTATGGCCTTGGGAACGATAACATTTTCGTAGAAACTTTCACTCTGCCGATTGTCTTATACCTCTGATTTGGCAGGTGTATTTGATTTGGAGACGACAGGAAAAATCTTGATTCATTCGAGGCACGGTGAAAGTTAGGCAGATCTAGCACGGAACTTCCATTCCAGCGTGCTGTGGCCAATCTTTTCCTGCCTTCAAAATCTGTCAATTAGTTTCTAGCTACTACTAAATGTCACGAAACAGAGGAGAAGACAATCGCGACGTCCACCTTGCTTGTTAAAGTGAGGACGTCAAAGAAACTGGCAAGCAGGGAATTTGCTGATTCTAATGCCACAGGGGGTTTTCAGCGCCCTTAAGCAAAATGTACCACAAACCGGGCTGAGGGTTAATTTCCTCCACCACGATGTATATCGCAACTATTTTTGCATTCAAGACAGCCGTACTGCACAGAGAGTCTTGGTAGGTTCAAACAAGTGTTAGGGAGTATGCATCCTAAAGGCTTTTGACTGGAGCCATCTGTTTAAACGGCGAGGTCAAATGTGGCACGATACAGGACATAAGAAAAGTGGGAGCGATAGTCTAGATGCTTTGAAAGAGTGCAGTACAAAGGCGTGATTACATTCGTTCACACACTCAAACTTGCTTTTGTCAGGCAAATGTAGCTTGTAGATACAGAAGGAACCGCAACAAACGATAATTCAGTTTTCGATTTTTAACACTTTGCAATTGCAAAGAAGGAAAAAAATCTGCCTAAATGCTTTTAAAAATTCCGAGAGCAATTTAGCAATTAGAATATGTTAGGCGCCTTTGTAACATTTTAAATGTTCGAGTAAAACTTTCTTTTTTGTTTCGTGATGAAGTTTTATTTCCTATGTTTAAAAGAAATATTCGGAGCAAAATATTTTAAAATTCACTCCCATCAACAAGAGGGTGCATAAACGACGGATGGCAAAACATCTTACCTCTGTAAGGAATTTGTTTAGGTTTGAGTATCAAGATTTTGGTATTATGGCTAGGTATATTTCTATAAGAGTTTTTAATACAGTAAAGGAAGACTTTAATTTCCTTAGAAATTGTAGTTGAATAAATTGTTGACATAAAAAAGTATATAAATATTTTGAAAGAGGTGAAGTAGTGATGAAAATTAAGAATGTTCCGGTTGGTGTAGTACAATTGAAAACCATAAATATTACCGATGGGAGTCGTTCTCCTTAAAGGCGAACGGCTTTATCTTGCATTGTCTCTCCAAGGGAAAAAAGAAGAATAAAGAATAAATTTGACAAAAAGAAAGAATCATAAAAAATATTCGGCGGAAGGCGTTCTACAGTTAACTAACTTTTGAAGATGCAAGTGGCATTATTTTTGATTTATTCACTTGAAACAAGAGGAGATAAACAAAAGTGAGCTCCGATAAAACACGTATGAAGAGGATTCTATGAATAAATTAATAATAAGGGTGGAAATGAAAAAGATGATAAAAGTTATCGGTACCGGAAGGGCAGAAATACACTAGAACATGCTCATCCGCTAAACTGAAGGTCAAACATCCTGCTGGCTTTGAAGTAAGGCGAAACACGGGATTCTCCAAATTTTTTGCTACACCAAATCAGTCTTCACCTTATCACTGATATCTTCCAGGCCCTCTTCCTTGTGTCGAATGTCCTTTACTTATGGATTTGTCATTAATTATTAGACATATTATTTTATTATGTATCTCAAAGTATAAAGCAATTTATTGAATTAAATGTATTTTGTAAGATCTCGCGGAATATGTAACTTAAATTCAAAGAAATGTTAAAAAGCAACTACACTAAAATACAATCTATCTAATGGAATTTCCCTTGCGAAAATAAGACCCTTCAACCTAGCGTCGAAAATGGTGACTCTTTTGGACATTGTCCTTGGAGAAGAGGCGAACTATGCAATCGCCAAAATGCGCGTTAGCAAAGGTAAAGGGGGAATTTCATTCTTTTTCTATCTCTTTTCCAGTCAAATCTTGATCTGAGTCTGAGATCTGAACTTGAGCAAAGTGTGTTTGTCGTATTTCTACTGAACTTGTGTCCTACTCTCGAAGAAATCTGAATCCTCATCTTCCACTTCGCTAATGCTGGTGTAGCTGTTGGAGCTATCTAACAATTAGCTCTATACAGGTCGTCTACTCTGCTGTTTCTATATCATTTTTCACATTCTGACTAGCTTAAATCCTTCTGGTCGAGCGAGGTCAAATAAAACTTTTGGTTGAAGGCGGTAGCTATCAATCGAATTCTTAGAAAAGGAACCTAACCTCCTATTCTTTCCTTCCATTATCGTGTCAACAAACGGATTGCAGTTCTTATATCTATATTTGTAGTTTGCCTTAGCTTATTGATCCCAAAAGCCCGAATGGAGAACCAATGATCTAGTTGTATTGAATGATAGATAGGTCTGTCTCGCTAAAACTCCCCAGCTTCTTAGGCGTCAGGAAATTTTCGCCACTGGTAGTACTTATAGTAAAAATTTCGTTCCCATGTATAACAAAGTAGGACGTGGTGTTTTAACTTGTAGCATTGGAGACTGGTTTAAACACATTCACATGATTTAAATATTGCCAGCTGCCATTGAGCTGCGGCCATGTTGGTTCCACAAACAGGTGCTTTCCTTATGATCCGCCTATATCAAGAACTAAGGATGGGCTAAAGCTTGATGGCCTTGAGGTCATTCGTTGTCCCACCAGGTTAAACATGTGGGTCGCACATTTCCCATGTTTGGGATAGTCTAACCTCTCGGAACCTCAAAATGAGTACTGACCGATAGTCTTAGGCACCCTACATATACTGTAAATTTGTCAGTAATTTACATCAGCCAAAGAACCAATACCTTACTTTACTTTTGCGTCAAAAATGCATTTTATGCTTCACAATTGCTGTTCTACCAGGTTTCATGGTGCTTAATCGTGCCCTTTTAATTGTAGAAGGTTAATAGACACCAACAATAAGTTCAGGTATGACGCCATTCACATCTCAAAACTCGATGAACATCTTAACTAATTGTTGTCGTTTTTCATCGTCTTCCTAGTCGTTACATTTTCTTTCCATCGTGAACTTGAAATAGATTCTTTTTTGCTCTGAGTGAGGAACTAGAAAGAATTATAACCTCAGGGTCAAGATTAATGGAGGAAATTTAACTGATGAAGTTTCGAGGCCACCTCGTGTGGGTTAAACTTAGTTTGAGCTTGTACGCAAGCTAGCAGTCGCAGTGGAGTTAGCCAAGGAGGTTCTCCAAGGGTATAGTAATTTAATTATGAATTGAATTGAAGATAGTATTTATTAAGCACTATATAGTGATACTGATACTATTATTAAAAATAATAATGTGCTAGGGATTGATGCTTTATAACACGTTACTCCAATTTTTTTTAGCTGTCACAGACTCTCTAACCGCATGTACGGTGAAAGATCATCGACTTGGCCGGGTTTAATGTCGAGATGATGTTAGGCAAATAATGAAGCCAAACATTTAGAATCATATCTACCGCCTGGATCAGAGAGAGGGGTGTCAAATGCATAACCAGCCGAAATGCCTAGTAAGTGAACCCGATTAGAATTAGTTTATTTTGGATTTAATGTTTTCGCGTATTGGTTCAAGTTGCCAGTTGTGTCGATATTAGATTCGTAATGTGAGTAATAAGGTTTTGGAATTGTTGTAATTCTAATGTTTGAGTCCTATGTTTTGTTTTGTATATACGAGTATCTATTTTTTGCACTCTGAAATTTCTCTTGTGAAGTTTTTTATGTTATCTTTTGATTTTGAAGTAATCGTTGATGTAACTTCATCTTACATATGGAAACCTAATATATACAATGTCCGAGTAATTTCAAGTATTTTTTATATATATTTTCAAAAATTTACTAAGGTTTTCTGTTATAGGTTTTTAGGAGTTGCTTAGGCAATAATACTGGAACGATGTCTTGAAGCTGTTGCATAGATCAGCAATTTCATTTCTTCCTCAAATTTATAATTTATAGGATTGGCCAATGAGTAAAGAAAATCTCCGTTTATTGAGAAATTGCGCACGATAAAAATGCGAGGAAAGAAGGGATTCGTAAATATTGGCTGTGATTAAATCGAATAGAAACGCATTTATTTTCTCAAATTACATGTTCACAGGCAGTAAAAAACAAATATTACATTCGCAAACTTGCATTGGTGAGTTAAAAGCAGCCGCATACATAGGGAATGAATCGCAACAAACGAAAATTCTTTTTTCATTTTTCAATTTTTCGCAATTGCAAAAAAGCAAAAAATCTGCCTAAATGAGTTTCAACGACGCCAAACTCAATTTCGCAATTCGAACAGGAAATGTGCCTTTGTAACATTCTAAATGTTCCACTAAAACATTTTCATTCATTGCTCGCCCGAAGTTTTTTTTTCAACGTTTCATTCAAAAAAATTATTTGGAGCAAATTATTTTATCGTTTACACCGATCAAAAGGGTTTTGCTTAAGAGATGCAAGGAAGGAAAATCATCTTATATTTGAGCAATTTTTGGTCACGGCCGACTTTACATTTCACTATGTCAGTCGACCGGGCTTTTGTAATAACGTCGTAACTATTGGGCCGATTTTAACGAAATTTGAAACCCATATTTTGTTTTACATTCTCTTTCGAGTGATATAATTTTCAAAGTCCTCCCAAGGTTAGCCCTGGAATTATTTTGTTTTGTCAATAACATTATAACTATTCGACCGATTCTAACCAAATTTGAAACCCGAAGATACTTTCGAATTCAACTTTGAATAATATAATTTCCAAAGTTCTCCCAAGGTTAGCCAGGGAAATATTTTGATTTAGATATAACATCGTAGCTATTCGAACGATTGTAACAATATTTAAAACCCTCATGTTGTTTTACATTCTCCTTCGAATGGTGAATTGCCAAGGGCTTCCCAAGATTAGTCCGGAAATTATTAAACATTTATCAGGTCGTAAGGTCATAAACCAGAATAAGTGAGAGCACGCCCCTTTTGGTCAGCAGACCTTATTTATGTTAAATTATCGAGACTGGCACTAGTGTCCATTTATTGAAAATCCATGGAACACTAATTCAACATTCTCTCAGCAATCATCGAGCCCTTCCAGCGCATCTATCTGTCATTTGCCTAACACTCATTGTTCTCTTCTTTATCACCCATTGTGCTATCCATTAATACTCATTAAGCACTCCATACCAGATATTGAGCCCACTCTTTACGTATCTTGAGTGATCTTGAAACTTCTCGAATGCCCCCAAAATCCTAAGTTTACCGTAACGCACTTCAGACTCTACATAATTTCAAAATTCGATGGCAATATAATGTCTGTCCACGAACCAATAACTGACTTTATATTTGTAGAAAAAAGACATTCTATTGTAGACTTCATACTTTCTGTCCTGCCTGCTTCCATGGTGCCTGTTCATGCACTTTTCCCTGTAGAAGATTAATAGGCACATTTTGATTGAAGCGATGAATGTCTAGCTTAGAAAACATGCTTGAATTCGCCTGTTTCTTTTTAGAATTTGGAAATTTTAGGCTAAGAATCTGTGCGTAGTGCCGGCTTAAACCAAATCTGGATTTCCACATTTATACAATTGAGGTTTTTCGCGGCACAACATTGCATTTGGACTTGCTTAAATGACACTGAATTCCTTTACCTAACACAAGCCTTCCATTCCACCGTATGCTTTATTTTGACCCCAGTAATTAGGGGGCGAAGATGAACTTTTCTGTTTAAAAATCTTCTCATTTTTGTTTTTGTTTTCTTGTTCATCTATTTTTTAGACTTCTATCAGCAACGTTGCAAATTTTCTTTAATGAATAATCATCACAATGTTGCCATACACAATTTTTATTTATTTCTCAGTAATTATTATCCCACTGACCCGGGGCGACCTTCTCGAATCTTCCATTAGAGGAATTACGCGTTTATTCAGCATTTTTCATTTCTGCTCGTAAGAGCGACGGCCAAGAAGCGACTGAAATGACAATTTAATCTCGCATCGATGGGTTAAGATCCGTAATATCCCCTTTTTGGTGCGCTCATATACATAACGTCAACATGTCTTAATAGAATTTCACCCAATTCATTTTACCAATTAAGCTAATAATTGCTTTGACTGGATTACTTATTTTTTAGCTTGCCACTTCTTTATCCGATGTTTGTATTCATTCACTTTATCATGTCATTTTAGAGTTATTCTCTAGATTTATATAATTCTTTCAGCATCATTTTTTGTAGAAGAAGATTTGACATAATTACCACTTGCTTACATTTTTCGGCCGAAATATTCGCTGTATTTTTGCGTTCTCTCTGCTCATTCAATTTAGGCGTCGCTAGTTTCAAATTATACGCCTTTTTGCTCGAAGCTTCTGAACGACTCGGAGTAATTTCGGTACCGAGGAAGCGTCTCTCTTTGATGGAACCGCAAATTAGCACTGCGGATGGGGGAATAGCACGTTTGTCTGGATAATCGTAAAGGGGGGAAGAGATAACGGGAAAGGATAATTACTCTCGCGTGCAAAGTTAGAGGTACGTTTCTTCCTTTCACTCAATTTACAGGTCAGTTTTTTGGCTGCCATGTTGTCTTGTGCAGCCCTTGTCAATCATGGTTTCTCTTGACTATTTTGAGGAAAAAATGGGTAGCTTGGGTAGGAAGCGAATTTGTTGAATATTTTTTATTCCGCTCTTTCATTTTACCCATCAGCGTATTTAGCTTTTCTTGTATAAAAATGTAACATGACGCGAAAAGGATACTTAGAGAAGTAGTATTCTTTAAGTTTGGGCATTTGGCTGTTTTAAAAGAGTTTCAAAAGCTATTGCTTTGCCAAACATCCAAATGAGGCAGCATAAAGATTTCATTTCCTAGTTATCGTTATTACTTTACCGACATCGATTTTTTTTCTTTACCCTTATAGCGCTACAGGATAAGCGGGTCTCTCGACCATCGTCCACACCAGCAAGGTTTAAAGGCAAGGATGTTCAATGGTAGAATATTTAGTACGATGAATAGGAGTGAAGATGTTAAATTCGCCATCTATGATGTTGAAATTGTCAGTATAGATTAGAACCCATAGTTGTGACCACGTTGCAAGCGGCTGGTAGACGACCCATTGCCAGCGAATTGATGGTAAGGTTTAGAAAAATTAGAATATGAGAAGTTAAGAAAATAATAGTGAAGAGATTTTAAATAAAGTTAAACCATTGGAGATTCAAACATTGCTGTCAAACGCTCCTTCTTGAACTTTGTAAACTTTGAACTTGTTGTTTTAAACTCCTTACACTCTTAGAGCCATTAAATATTCTAACCACTCTTTACCAATCCAAATTCAAAGCAAAGAATATGTCTCAACTAGTCAATTTCTTCAGGCTGAAGAAGGTTTTTCATAGTAATTGGGTCCATGTGTCTACTCTAGCCCTCCACCTATTCATTGATCCTCACTGGGTAGAAGACCCTAAGAACATTCGCCCTCTCCTAAGCCCCTTCCATCGTAGCTGGGCGCGACTTTAATTTTTTCGGGTGCAACTTTGCTGATGGATCTGGTGTGACTGCAATATAACGACTCTATTTTAGGCCTCCCACCAGTGCGACTTGCGACTTTGTGGCTGCGACTTTTTTCCCCGGTCCGACCTTGCTAATCACAAACTAAACTTTAGCGCGATATCGGAAACAGGATTTTATAAGGCAGAAAACACAAATATATTATTTTTTTATTAATTTTTTTATTTAAAACCACCCGCAGGGTGGGGTCGGAAAAGAAAGAAAGGATGAAAAAAGAGATTCAGATCGGCGAAGGACATCACTTTTTAATCTTTACGGTTTAAGTTATTAAACAATATAGATTTTCTAAGCTCATAGTGTGGTCTAATGGATTTACAGAAAGATAAAACCATGTGAGTTTAATAGGCTATCTCAATATGACCTTTAAATTTAGAACCAAGGCCTAGTCTACGTACGATGGTCCAATTTTTACCTATATTAATTAAATTTAGGCATGTGTAAGGTAGAATGCTGTTAGATTTTAATTACTTCTTACACTTCCAATTATTTTTTTCGTCTAGTAAAGCGCAAGCTCCCCCATACGAGGGAAAGCTTGCGCTTGACTACTAAGATTAAAATTTAAAATCTAAATAAAAAGCAGCCATGGTTAAATTTTTATAAATTTTCGGAACCTCGTCAATTATAATAATTTTAAAAAGGAACTCTAAATTAAATTTCCCCTCTTTCAAAATATCATGTTGCTAAAATACGAGGGACGGTCAATAAGTTTTGAAAATCGGTACGGCAAAACAGAGGAAGGGGATGACTGTTTGTGGGGGGGTTAAGACAAGTTATGACAAGTCAGGACCTGCAGCCACACGATCCTGCCTCGTCTATTTAAGAAGCAGTAGCTGATCGCAGATCGTCAGTCACAAATTTTTCAACAATGGAGAAGGTTGAGCACCGCACATTGATCAAACTTTTGACCAAGGAAGGCAAGAATGCAAAAGAGATCCATGAACGAATGGTTGCAGTGTACACCGACACTTCCCCTTCTTATGCAACCATTGCTCGCTGGAATATGGAGTTCCGCCATGGTCGTGATTCCCTTAAAGATAAACTCCGTCCAGGACGCCCGTCAGACGTGACCAACGAGGACAATGTGGCCCGTGGGAAGAGGAGGATCCTCGAAAATAAACGGTTCAAGGTCGAAGAATTCGAGCGACAACTTGGAATATCACATGGAAGTGTTATCAATATTATCCGGGACAATTTGGTCATAAACAAGGTCCCTGTCCGTTGGGTCCCTAGAAGCCTCACGCCAAATGATGGACTTTAATGTCATCCAAGTCCACAAGGCCAGAGTTGCACAAGCTTCCCTGCACGAGTGCGGATTGGAGGAGCTCAGCCATCGCCCCTACAGTCCAGAGGTGACCCCTAGCGACTACTTTTTATTCCACCAGCTCAAGGCTGCACTGCGTGGACGCCGGTTTGGAGACGATGAAGATGTCCTGCTCACCGTCCAGGAGTGGAATGAACAGCAGTTGGGAGATTTCTGGTTGTCGGGAATTCGAAGCCTCAGGGACAAGTGGCGCAATTGCATTGAAATCGAGGGTAGTTATATTAAAATATTATAAAACACTTTTCCTCATATCTCGTTTCCTTATATCTGAATTGAAAAAAATATTGACCGCCCCTCGTAGCTATAGAAGAAGATATATAAAAATAAATTTTTTGAACTTTCCTATTTTTAATTCTTTGAGTTATAAAAATTCACAAAATTTCGATACTTATATTTATTTCTCAACTTCACCATTTTGTTTTTTGATATTATAAAAGAATTATTAGAAATAACTTCGATGAAAAAACATAAGTCATCACCAAACTAAGATGAAATTATTACATCGGGGAACAATTTGAAAAAAAATTTCTGTTCAGTTAGATTTTTGTGCCGATTTAGATTAGAATTAGCATGCTGATTCCAAATTTGTAGTCAGCGTTTTTCTAGCACGTCTATTTTTTTTCTCGACAGCAAACCCCCGGAGAAGTAAAATTCCACTGCTTAGCTGTAATAAGATTTGCCTGCTGATTAAGAATTGAATTCATCTACAGCTACATGGCAACTTGTTTGTGCAGTCACCATTGATACAGTGCGGTGAGAGGTGTGTGTTGTATGTTCTATTTTTTTATATGTTGTTTTTGAAGCTTTCCAACCTTGTAACTATTCCATCTTAGTGTTTTATTTACATAGGTATATATTGTCTTTGTTTCAGATCATGTCTGCTACTGCAACTTCTCGTCGTAAATCCCTAATAACCCTGACTCCTTTTGCTACATTTGTGGCAGTTTTACCATTTCAAGTCAGAGGGCAAACTTCAGTGTATTTGTCAAAAAAGCATATTTAGCATATTTTAAAGTAAAACTCGGTGATAAAGACAAGCCATGGTCCCCCATAAAATGTGCTTGCAGTGTGTCGAGAGTTTATGGATATGGACCAAAGGAACACGTGAAAGGTTGCCATTTGGTAACCCCATGGTTTGGCGACAGAAAAAGGAGCATTGCACAACTGTTACTTTTGTTTAGTGAAAACATCAGGAATTAACGAGAAAAATAATAGTAAAATAGAATATCCTAATCTCAGGTCAGCTATAAGGCCAATGCCTTATTCAGCTGAAATTACAGTGTCAGTTTTCAAACAAATGCCTCCTCTAGAAGATTTGAGTGATGTTGACGAACCCAGTAACAGCAATGATGCAGATTTCGAAATTCCCGAGGATTCGGTTCGTAGGGGATTTTATCAACACGAGATAAATGATTTGGGCCTATCAAAAAAAGCTTCAGAAATCCTAGCATCAAGACTGAATGAGAAAAACTTAGTTGAAGAAGAAGCGAAAGTATCATACTTTCGAACCAGAGAAAGTATACTTCTGCAGTACTTTCAAAGTGACAGCAGCTGTGTGTATTGCCATAACATTCCTAGTTTACTGGAGGAATTAGGGTTTTCAATCTGCAATCCAAATGATCGGCGAATGTTTATTGGCAGCTCAAAGCAGAGCTTGAAATGTGTCCTTCTACACAATGGCAATTAATTTGGTGGAGACCATATTGGACATTATGTCTGTCTTCGTGAAGAACATGGAGATATAAAGAGAGTCATTGAGTTATTGCAATATGAAAACACAATGGGATCATCTGTGTTGACCTTAAAATGGTTTGCTTCCTTCTTGTTCAGCAACGTAGGTACACAAAGTATCCCTGCTTTCTCTGTATGTGGAATAGTAGAGCTCGAAAGAAGCATTGGGTTGAGACAAATTGGCCTCAAAGATCTGCTCTTAAACCAGGAGATCCCAACATTCTACATGAGCCACTTGTTGACAGGAAGAATATAATATTCTCACCTCTGCACATAAAACTAGGTCTCATAAAGCAGTTTTTAAAGGCATTGTCAACTGATGCCGACTGTTTTAAGTACATCATCTTGACATTTCCTCGTCTGTCAATGCCTGTGTTTGATGGTCCACAAATTCGACAGCTCATTAATGGTGAACACTTCACCGGGACTAATCAAACCTTGAGAAAAATGCTTAGTTATCATTTAAAGAAGTCGTCAAGAACCTCGTTGGAAAAACCGTGCAAGTAATTACACAGAATTGTTCAGAATCTATTGGAGAGCTACAAGGCGCTTGGTTGCAGCATGAGTATTAAACTACATTTTCTACATTGCCATCTTGCCAGCTTTACGGATGATCTTGGTGCTGTTAGCGACGAGCAAGTTGAACGATTTCACTAAGATTTCCAGATTATGAAAGAACGTTATCAGGGTAGATGGAATGTACATACGAGATGATGTCTGACTATTGTTGGAACATCAAACACGATAGTCCTCACGTTGAACACTCCAGAAAGAGGTATAAACGTAAATCTTTACCTTAACTACTTGTACACAATTATAATTATATAATTACAGTAGCCATATCCTTTGTTAAAACATAATAGTGTTAAATAAACATTGCAATCATGCCTGTTTCTTTCATATTTTATTGTACGTCATTATTTGAAAAAGTTAAAAAACTTGACGTGATAAAGAAAAAAAGGAGATCAGTTTTGGATTCAGCACCGGAAAATCAGTTAAAAACAGCTGTCAGACTTAACTCAACAAAAATTGTATTCCTCACTGTTATTCAAGTACTCAACAAAATCCCCTTCTTAAATTATAGGGTTAGTGATGATGAATATGATTAAAATACAAGAAAATGAGATTAATTCGCACGATGAACGCCACATGGCATAAGACGTACTCGAACGTTTTTAACCCACAAGACAAGTTTGGTTCACGCCTGAAAAGTGTATGTAATTTAACTCATTTATAATAAAATTCAGAGTGACAAACTTTTTGGGGTACCTTTAAGTAGTTTCATGTAACGCCAGTCTCATATAATGTGAAGACTTTAATTTATCGTGAGAGGAAAGTAAAAAATCAGATAAAAATAAAATTAACTGTTACCAACTCAAATTTGACATTTATAGCCAAATCGGGATTCAAAAGTAGCTTTAAAAAGCCGCGGCAATTTCTTTCCTAAAGTCGTCTTTGTTCCTGTCGACACAAAGTCGCGGCAAAAGGCGCGGAAAATTGGCGGTGCTACTATGCTTAGTCCGACTTTTTAAAAACGTTTGCGACTTTCGACTTTGAGACTTCGAAATTCATACTGCAGCAAAGTCGCAACTCGTTTCGCAACGCCCAGCTCTGCCTTCCATGCACATCTTTCATGCACAATATAATCCACTGTGTCCTCGGTCAGCTCCTTCCCTCTCAAACACTCATTCCCATAATCAGACCGCTTTAACGCTATCTTCCAATACCTTACTCTATTTTGCATTCATATTTAGCCCCCTAAACTTGCCGACTCTGCAAATGCTCCAATCAGAATTGCCACATTCCTTTCACTCTCACCTAATAGCAACTTGTCATCACCACATAAGAAATAGTAGAACAAATCCTTGACCAGTTCTCATCCAATTTAAAAGTATCCCTCATAACAAATTAGACTTCTCTCAGTAATTCACATATAAAGATATTAAAAAGACGAAATCACGTAAACCTTTCTTAACACACCCACATATTTCAAAACTACTCTCTCTCAATCCTTTTTTACCCTAACTCACGCCTTGCAAAATTATTGAGTCAACCTCGACAAGAACTCTGTCTTCGCGACGATAATCAGGTGGCTCTGTTGTCTCATAGAAACAAGGGTCTTAGTGGACACTCCATCCAATACGCAGCTATTTAAATACTCCATGCATTCATACCATCTACCAAAATGCAATTGTAACTATACAAGCGCAATCTTATTCCTGATCCATGAACCTTGCACAAAATCTACAATTCTCTTCACGTTCTATTCCCCCCCTTACCCCGTCATCTCTATTAATCCTTCTAAACATATTATCAATCATATTAAACAGACATATCCTCCTTAAAATTTTTAGATTTAAACTTATAACCTGACACCATTACACCACCCATCTAATCCTCAGATACAACCACCCACTTTCAAATGCCTTGCATCACATCCTACAAATCCATTCTCTAATTAAATCATCCCAATTTTTCAGGGTATCACCCAATATATAGATTACTTTAGCTACCTTTAATTTTAAAACTTTTCACATGACTATAATATTTTTCCATGCAAATTCATTCCCTAACCTGATAAAGCATCAAATTAGGGTGACCCTAAACACCTGACCAGAATATAATGCTTTGAACGCCGATGATAGCCGAGGATTGACACTGCGATGACGTGAGAAGAGAGCACGCCATCAATTGGGATAGAAATCCGAGTGCGAGGGTTAAATAATCCAAATTCAGTGTGGATGGCCTAAATAATCAATTCTTAGAGGTTCTCTGTTTAGAGAAACTGAATTGTATAAAAGTAACTTACTATATACAGAGAAAATATTATTAACAAAAGTAAATGAATGACAATAAATAAGATGAGATCCGGGGTACTAAACGAGGGGGAAGAATACAAATGACTCGACGGGGAAGCGGGTACGAGAGAGGATGCACAGTGATTGCTTCCAGGGAAAGGGCGGGGGAGTGCAAATGACGGGGAGACTCACTTAAAGTCTAATTGACTTGAGGTTTTGGATTCGACGAGTAAGCGAAGTGCTGCAAAGTTCTACTAGCAAATTTCTTTGTTCTTTATACTCGCTTAGAAATGAACGAGGGAGTACTCCAGACGATAATGAAGTCGATACGCGAGTGATAGATACCTGTTTGTGTATATCGTTTGTCGGGCGGGAGCTCTGGCCTTAGGTACCAGCGAGGCCAAGTAGAGGTGATGTTTCCGGTTCGTAGCTGGAAACCATTTGGAGGCGAAGCAGGGCAAGCGTACGAGCCTGTACATCGCAGCTAACCAAGACGGGGCTGTATGGTACTAATTTGTCAAAGCTTTTTCCGAAGTATTTATACTGCCTCGGCGGAAGTGATTGGACAGAGGCCGCAAAAATCAGGATGGGTTTCTTATTAAACTTGGCGCGCCCAAGGGGGGGATGGATATTATAGGCGGGCATCATAGCATCGGGGGAAAGTTATTGACGCCTTAGTTGTGACACCGATCAGGGGATGTGACGGGAAGAAAGAAAACCCAAACGGATCAGGCGATCACGCGAAGTTGTCGCTTCTTCCTTGGGGATGTTTGGCCGTGCAGGTGCATCTTTCTTATGCACCATGGGTAGACGTTGGATTCTGAGGGGGATGGGGGGCGCTAGCCTTCTCTCTCTGACATCTCCTTCCTTCAAAGATGGAGCTTCCGAAGGAAGTGACATCAAACTTATATAGGGTAATTACATGGCTGATTTTCCATTAGATGCACAAATACAAAAGGGATGGTACCAGGTACTCCGCACAAAAATAAGTGAAGTAAAGGGAACTCGAGAAACGCTCGGTATTCCCATTACCGAACAACATCAAGAAAAAAATAATAATAGTAATTATACAATAAGACAGACAGGAATAGTTACCAATAGCTGGGGTCAACATAGTCTCGATAACCATGTGCTTCATACATTGATATTAAAAAAAAGAAAGGTTTCACAATTCAAAAAAAGGGTACATATGAACATGATAACTCATCACAAATATATACACAGTTATAAAATAAAATAATGACTGATTCTTATAAGGGATTACACAAAACTACAAGAATTATTCAGGAATACATACAAAAGTAATCTATTTAACGTTACATTTAATTAATGGGAAATTACTCCGGAGTCAAATCCAGGAGATTTCTGCTTAAGCTGTCTGCCAGGCAATTTTTGGAACTCTTAATTTTAAATTGGAATTCTTGAAAAGAGAGGCTCCACCTCATGAGACGACCATTATTGTTCTCAATGTTCCGTGGGTTAGGCTGGGGTTTATGTTAGTCTCGAACATCTGCTAATTCTGATCGATAAGGGGAATCGGAATACTCATCTTCAATAGCTTGTGTACCTCCTCATTGAACGCTTTTCCTAAGTGATGTCAACTTCTTATTGCAACTTTGCCTCCTGGTACGTTAAGACGACGGAGAGAGTTACGGTGCTCCTCGCTCAAAGAGTCCTCTTCTGAATAATCTTGAAGCCTCTCTGTGTCCTATTCTTTAACACCAGGTGCCCTACTAGTTTGGGGGTATACGATGAGATTTCTACAGAAATTAACAAATGGAACCACGCTGGGGCTCGGTTCTTCTCCTTTCACTCTTACGGAGCTTGAGCTGTGACAATCACTCTAGTGTGAGTGGGTTTTCTTTTTCCAGTCAGCCTTCTTCTAAGTCGGTAAAAGATTCTTCGAACGGACAGGTTCCTGGGTGGTAAGCCTATTATTGTGCTCAAGCTGTGTATCACAACCAGAGGTATACGAGATTACATCGGTGAATTGAGTGAGTTGCGCCTGTAACTGGGTCTTCTGTGGGAGAGGGAGCTGAAGGTTTAGACTCAAGTCGGTCAATGGGGAATTGGTGGTATCTGGCAAGACGGGAAGAGGATATTTCGCATCTTGTTCTACGTAGGCAACTTGAATCACGCCTAAGGGGTCAAGCGGGTAACGGACTCCAAGCGGATTCTTCGTTCAGTGCCACACGTTGATTGGCACAGGCGCGTCGATGGTACGTTTTAAGCATGTTTACGTCGAATAGCTTATTGCCAAACGTGGTTTGGATCAAGTAGTCGACCGAGTAGCGTCTCTCGATCACTGGCAAGGGGCCCTTCCACTGGCTCAAATGTTTGTTGTTCTCCGTGGAGAGTAGAAAAAGGACTTCGTCACCGGGTTAAATTTTCCTCCTTGGGAGTTAGAGTCGAAGTAGGTTTTATACTTGCCCATGTTTGTTTCGGCGTTCTCATGTACGATCTCTGCGCACTTTCCTAATCTCTGTTTCAGGTCTAGGAGGTAAGCGTAGGAGGATTTAATCTCCTGGTCTAATTTCTAATCAGAGAAGAGCTCCTTTAGAATGCTGAGGGGCCCTCTAAAATTACACCCATACAGAAGGTCAAATGGGGTGAAACCTACGGTGCAATTGTGAATTTCCCGGTATGCGAAAAGGTCTACCACCAAGAAACGGTTGCTTTCTCGGAGTTGTTCGGCCTACAGTTTCTTAAGAATGGATTTGAAGAAGCCATTGAGCATCTCACACATACAGTTACCAGCTGGGTGAAAATGGGTGGTAAAAAGAGATTTTATCATCAGGAGCTTGCCAACGTACTCCATCAATTGTGACGTGAATTAGCGGCTACGATCAGACAGGATTTCTTTGGGTAATCCAACGCGGGAGAAGGTGTAGATTTGTCCTTCTGCACAGGAGATGCTGTCTATATTGTATTTTCTAATATATGTAAACGACTTAAATGAAGGCATAGTGAGCCTATTCTCAAAATTTGCTAACAATAATAAGTTGGATGGTAAATCAATAACAATTGCCGATCAACATAAAATCCAGAGAGACTTAAACAGCATTTTGGAATGGTCAGAAAATTGGCAACTGAAACTCAACATTGATAAATGCAAGGTACTACACATTAAAGCAAGAAACGAATAATTTTACTTTACAATAAAAGGCCTGCCACTGAAAAAGGTATCAAAAGAAACAGATTTTGGTGTTATAGTTTGCAACGATTTGAAAGTTGGAAGACAGTGCGCGGAGGCATGTAAGAAAGCAAACAGAGTGATCGGTTATATATAAAAAAATTTTGCCTAGAAATTGGAAAATATAGTAATTTCCCTGTACAAATCTTTGGTTCGACTTCATTTGGAGTACTCAGTTCAGTTTTGAAATCCATAGTTGCGGAAAGATAAAGAAATGTTGGAAAGAGCGCAACATTGTGCTACAATAGTGATACCTAGACTGCGGCAAAAGTTCTACAAAGACAGACTTAAAGCACTCAACTTGCAATCACTTGATTTGAAAAAGTTAAAAGGACAACTCACACAAGACTTTAAAATCCTAAACAATTTTCATAACGAAAAAATTGAAACCCTTTTCGAGTTAGACTCTTCCTCAAGAACCCGAAGCCATGGATACAAACTTAAGAAACGAAAATTTGAAACAAATATAGCAAAGAATTTTTTCTCAAACAAGGTAGTTTCCTCGTGAGACGAGTTGCCGGAGTTCTTTGCCAAATCAATAAGCATAAACATCTCTAAAAACCGGTAGATGCATACTTTAACTGCATCGGCGTGGTTTAAAGGAGAGCTGGCCCAGAAGTGGACCACACGGTCTTTGCTGTTTCTGACATCTTATAATATTTTATTCTTCAATGGCCTCGGGTAACCTAGTGGCAAAATACACTAAATTTAGCACATGGATATGCCCTTCACTAGAAAAGGGGAGTATTAGACCGATAAAATCAATGCGACATGGGAAAACGGCTCTGAGATTTTGGGTCCTCTACTTAACAGTGCGAGATTAACTCGTCATTTGAGGGCAGTGTTTCGGTACATGTCGCAAGACTTGTAGTAGCCAAGGATTTCTTTATGGGTGCCTGACTAATAAAAATATTTAAAGATCTTCTGGGTGTTCTTAGTGTGGCTAAAATGGCCTGAAAATAGGCTGTCTTTGGCAGTGGTTAAAATGTTACGAACGTGAGAACGCAGAACACACAATACTCTCGTCAGCGGTTTACCATTTTCTGAGCACGCACAGTAAAGTAAGCCGTTTGTAACTTGGTACGAGATCACCTTATCTCTTTTGGTGGATTCTTGTTCTTTTGACTGGGCCTTAGCTCACAAAGGTCGGAGGGAATCGCAGTTCGTTTGTTTCCTTGCGAAGTCTTCAGTCATAACCTCCTTGAAATCTAAAGAACGTGAGGTTTCTAGGGGCGAGAGTATCTTCGAATCTTTTGCCACTTGCGAACAGTTAACCACGGGTTGGGCCACGGAGTTGGGGGAGCCCGTGGGTACTGGCCAATGAAAACGGAGCAGAACTTAATAGGAGCTGCTACTACTTCTGCCAGCCAGTGAAGTACGCACAATCGATGTAGTACGTAACGATTGGGAACTAATTGGCGCACCCCAAGTAGGCGTGCGACAACACTATGCCAGTCTACCCGGTATCTCTCACAAGAGTCGAGACACGACAGCCATTACCCGTTCCAGATTCGAACTTAATGCCTCGAAGGGTATTCTTCTCAAACCAGATACTTGGTGGACGGTGCTACTTGAGGTGCTCAGGGGAGGAGAAGATTCTTATTGTGTTGAAGGAGGCGCAAACGTGGCACAGATCTGGTGTACCTGTTAAGAAGAGGTATTCCTAAACGGAGAGTTCTGAGGGAAGTTCGTTGTCACGAGACCCTCCACACCATCGGATAAACAAATAAGTCTCCTGGGGAAAGATGACGTAGGGGGGCTTAAAAATAACGGTTTTACATCCTGTTGTTTGGACGAAAAGAGAGGTTTCGGCTTCGACAGCCCAGTTACCTTAGGAAACTTGTTACAGGATGAATTTACCTTTGTTTTGCTAAGTTTATGGAAAAGGGGGGGAGCGTTATCTTCCCTTCCTTCAAATAAAGGTTGTGGCTTGCTGAATAAATATCGGCCGCTTCTGTGCACTTCTTAAATGTGAGGCACCGCCGGTCTTTTACGAGAGATCTGACTTCAGCCGGAAGTATAGCCAATAACTGGTCTCTCAGAAAGAAGTTAACGAGGGCATCGTAGTCAGGCGAAATTTTAGAAGGATCGAGCAAAAGGGTGAGCTGAGGCAGGATGGCGAATCCAAAGGGACGGTATGTTTGGCCTTGCTGAAGGCGGGCATGTCTGAATTTGGATCAGTAAAAGTTTGCGGTCATGATATATGCCGCCAGTAACTTTGATTTTAGGGTCGAATAATCAATTGTTGCCTCCGAAACAAGAGATATAAATATATCTTGGAGTTGGGAATCTAGCAAGGGCAACAATTGAGCCACTCCATTTGCCTCGATGTCCCAATGGTTGAATTCGAAGATATTCTCAAAGTAGAATAAGAAGGCTCTAAAATCCTCGCCTTCCTTAAAAACCAGAAGCTTAAAGGACGCGGTAGAGGAAGCTTCGCACCTAGAGCTGATGTAAAGCGTCTCGCGTATGGTCCTACTCATTTCAAGTTCACGAAGGGGGATTCTATCCCTTTCTTCACGTTCTTCTCTTTCTCTTCTTTCTTCTCGCTCTTCTCTTTCTCATTGATCTTCTCGCTCCTTCTCTTCTCTTTCTCTTTGTTCTTCCTCTTCCTCTTTGCGCCTTTCCTCCTGTGGATATAAGCTAAGAGGTCCTTGTCGCCAAGCCCAAGCAACTTTCCTTGTAACTTATGCGTGTGAAGTAATAAGGACATTTCATCGCGTTCGACCAAATTTCGGGAAAAGCACAACAAAAGAAGGGGGGAACTATTTAGACGCACAGGGAAAGTTATGGGAGGCTTTGCGGACCTAAGATTCTTCACTTAAAAACAAAACAAACAGCGATAATTACTTCGCACGGCGTGAATTCTTAATTATACTCGAAATATTCACTCCGGAATATAGCGAGAGCCTAGTTATCCCAACTCGCAACGAGAACAGCGAAATACACAATAGAAAAAAAGATAAAAAGTAACTCCTTCACAATACGGTAGAGGTTTTAGGAGGCTTGCAAACGGTTAATGTTTCACACGGTCATAAAATTTAGTACAAAATACGCAGAGAAAGGGAAAAATCGGAAATGTATAAGGTCTTTTCCACAGTTTCTAAAAACCAGAACCTTTAATATACAAGAACAAAACTCTTAGAATCTATCACAGGTCTAAAACAAATGAGATCACATACTGCGGGTGACACTACAAGCCTGATACCAGAATATAATATAGATGTCGTAGGGTGACCCGAAACACCTGACCAGAATACCGTGTCGTAGGGTCGAACCTCAATACTAGCCGAAAATTGAATCTGCGATGACGTGACAAGGAATCACGCCAGAAATTGGCATATAGAAAGTTAAATAATCAAAATCGAATGCGGTTGGTTTATATAATCAATTCCTAGGGGTTCCGGGTTTAGATAAATTGATTATACCCCAAAAAACTTTACTATATAAAAAGAAAATATTATTAGCAAAAGTAAATAAATGACAATAAATAAAATAAGACCCGGGGTACCAAACGGGGGGAGGGAGGGGACCAAAGTCGAATAGAAGATGTACGGTGATTGCATCCAGAGAGAAAGGGAGTCAATTATCGGAGAGACTTACGTAATGCTTAATTGAGTTGTAGGCTTAGATACGACGAGTAAACGGGGCTCTACAAAGTTCAACATGCAAGATTCCTTCTCTTTTAACCTCGCTGATAAATGAACGAGGGAGTATCCACACAAGAACGAACTCGATACCCCAGAGATAGATGCCTGTCTGTGTCTATCTTCTGTCGGGCAGGAACTCTGGCCTTAGGTACGAGAGAGGCCGGGTAGAGTTGATGCGTTCAGTTTGTAGCTGGAAGCCTTTGGGAGGTGAAGCAGGGCGTACGAGACTGTACATGGCTGTAAACCAAGACGAGGCTGTAGGGTACTAATTTCTTAAAACTTTTCACGAAGTATTTATGCTGCCTCGATGGAAGCGGGTCGCTAGATGACCACAAAGGGGATGAGAATCTCATTAGACTTGGTTCACCAGGATAGAGGAGATATTCTCGGCGTGCATAGCAGGCTTGCGCAAAGTCCTCGACGAAGTAGGTCTGGCGCCAATCAGGCAATGTGACGGGGAAACCCAACGCGGATCACACGATCGCGCGAAATTCTCACTGCTCCCTTGAGGCTGTCTGGCCGTGGAGGTGCATCTTTTTCATGCGCCACGGTTAGACGTTGGGTTATAAGAGGATGGGGGGGGGTAACCTTCTCTCTCTGTCAACCACCCAAGAAGGGCCAAGTTTTATAACATTTGCCTCACATTTTAATTCTCATAAAACTCTTTTCTTCATCCCTTTTTGACCTCCTCATTGCTCCTAAGTATCCTGAAGCTCTTGTTCTTCATGTTCACGTATCTATATTCCTCATCTCACTTCTTTCCAGATTATCTTCCGATTTCCATCACGATCCTTATTCAACTTTTGTATAATAAAGGTTTAATTTTTTGTATTCTTACTCGAATTAATCACTTGTTTTGCTGTCCTGTTGATCTCCTTGTGTGTATTCAGAAGCATTTTCCTCCAATCCTTATCTGCTCTATTAATTATTTCTATGTACGTCTCCGTTTATGTTTCCACTAAACACTTTATTATTGATTGTTTTGTTTCCCCTTTCGAATTCTTCCACACTTATACGCATCCCTTGCGCTACTTACTACCACTTTCTTTAATTTATTTCACAGTAGCTCTCTCAATGCTCGCACTTATTTTCTCTCTTCCAATTATCAAGCTTTATCACACACTCTCCAATAATTCAATGACTTTGAAAATCTGATTCTTCCCTTCTCTGTAACTTCTTCATGTCTTCTCGACCATAAGCAACTAATCCACAAACTTATACTTGACAATCATGTGTGTGATCATAAAGTTACTGACTCACTCCTACCATTATTCGTATTAAGTATGTTCAGCCACGTATTCTTGGGCTCTTCCTTGCGCAACCTTTTTTTTTACATCTCTGTACTGAAAAAATTGTTTTGAAAATCTTCACTTTATTTCACACTAAACCCTACGCCCTTATCTCAATCTTGATTCACCACTGTCTTACCAATGTCCATTATCTTCCTCTTAGTCAGCAAATTGTTGCTTTTAAATTTCCTTTGACTTTCAAGCGATGCCCATTTCAAATTCCATTCACCTCTTGTCTCAAGTCAGTCTAGATCCTCTCTTTCTTCTTTACTTTTCCATCATTAAAGATCTATGCACTACAGCTACGCACAGTCTCACGATTTCAAATCTTAATATTACGCATATAATTCTTCATCTTACACATTCCTCCCTAGCCAATGCATCATGCAACTCCGCATTGGAAAACACTGTTTCACTCTCTTCACTCATTCTACCGTGATTCATACCTGATATCATTCCGTCACACACAAACCCTTAATTTCATTTGATGATTGTCTCGCATAGGCCCAACTTCTGAAATATCCTTGTTTTAAAGATTGACCACCACCTCTACTCTCTTCCACCCATCGCATATATTCTCACATTCCATACACTCACTTGTTTGAATTTTCGAGGAGGATCAGCAGTGCTGATTGAACTGAGTACGCGAGAGAGCCGCCCATTACGGTCGTTAAATATTATTATCCATCCAACCTCACATCTAGACATTATTCCCAGGTTTAGGTGCCGTTCAAGAGGGTATACATATTCTTCCCGCCGCACATTCTCCCTTTGCAACGGATATGATTAAATTCACTTATATTATGTAACGTAACCTAATAACTTAACAATACCTATTAAAAAATTATGCATAGCTCTGCCTAAAATTAAAATTAGTTTAATTTTATAGTCAAATATTGTGATAATATGAATTTACAATATAATCTACCCAGGTCTCATTATTAAATTAATGGTAAAAGTTAGGGAGAAGGATGACAAATAGCGAATCATACCCACTCTATGTTGTGGCGATGATTCTAATATATTATAATAGGTCATTAAGTTGGTATTTTCGGATATTAGGGAGGTTGTTTCGTTCGTATTTAGGGATATTGGGGGTTTAATTTTGAACACATATCCGGGTGTTAGGAGAGAAATTTAGTTTATTTTCTCCAGCTATAAAGGAAAGCATTCAGTTCGTATTTATGGATAAGAGTGAGGTCCTTTTTTCATATGTGTGGGAGTTACGGAGGTCATTTTCTTTGCATTTTCGGATATTAATGAAGCAATTTCTTTAGTATTCTTAGAAAATTTGAATCTCAATTTGTTCCTATTTATGTGTATGAGTGAGGTGATTTGTCGGTAATTCCGAATATTAGGTCATTTCTTAGTATTTGCAGATATTAAGGTCATTCTCTCGTATTTCTGGTTATTAAGAGAGGTCATATTTTTCATTTTATTCTTATTTTGCGATATTAAGAATGTAAATTTTCCTTATAACCTCTTTCTAAGAAACTCTCGATGGCTTCATGGTACTTATCACTCTTGTTTATTGTCCCACAAATGGCATCTAAGGGCAGAATTTGTTTCCTTTTGACCTCCTTCCCCTTTAATAAAATACGATAGAAAGTAACTTGTTTTTCTCAAAAAATGGGAGTTAATCTTTTGATATTAATGGATTTCCATGAATTGTTTACTCGACAGGCGCTATCCGAATCTTTCCACTTTTCATACAATTTCATTCAGTTAATCCCTCGTATATTTCCTTTTATTTACCTCATATTTGTCCATAACGGCCCAACCTTAATCGGCCTTTGCTCGTCCTTGCTCTGTATAGTCATTTTATTTTACAGGGGTTTTTTTATAGTGAGTGGTAAGAAAAGTATTTTTAAATCATTTTTTTCCTCAAAATAACATATTGCTATCTTTTCCTATTTTCCTTCACAAAATCGTTTCGAAATTTAGTATTTTATGAATTCCTTCCTCACCCCAAAATAATTTTTTTAAAAGATATTTGACTTATCTAATAATATCATTAAACTTCGGTGAAATATTTTTATTTTTTAGGAATTTTGTGTGTAATCTGTTAATTTAATGGATATTCGTGTATTGAAGATTCAGTTACATTTTGATAAGTAGGTATCTTCAAGATGAAGTTTAATTTTATTAAATTTTTTTCTGTTAGCAAATGGTTGATACAATACATTTTGAGCCCCAAAATATTAAAAAACTAAAGTGATTTTCAGCCATGAAGTTTGTTATTGCATTGTGAAAAGGTGCGCCATCACGCTGAAAAATAGATTTATCATCCCCGAACTGTTCTTGAACTGGTGAGAAAAGGTGAAGAAGAACACATTTTAGTACCATTTTGAGCAAATGATAGTGTACTTTGGCAAAACTATTAGTGCTCCGGTTCCATTAGATGAGAAGCAGCACTGGAAATGGAGAATGTGCGGTTCTTGGTCATGGGCACAACACAGGACTCGTAGAAGTGCTCCTGTTTTCTTCTCCTAATGAGGGATGTTCCAGAAGCTCCAATCGAGTGGAAGGAAGATTTGTCAGAGAACATCACTTTGCTCCAGTTTCAAACGTCCATTATTTTGATTTCTTACAAAATTGGAACCTCTCCTAAGGTTCTCTTTAGTGAGATTTGACTTCTTCACCGCTCTTCTCGATTTGAAACCATTGTAACAAAAAACTTCCCCACTTCACTGTGCGCGCTAAAGCGTCCACATCTGCTTCTTTCTAATCGTGAGCAAGCTTGAGATTATAGTCAACCAGAGGCGGGGAGGCGATATTGGCATTCATTTGAAGCACTTGGGCGTCTGAAAAATTTCTTCTCATGCCTAAAACCAGTCTTTTTAAAGTCTTTAATGATCCTAAAGATGTTTCTCCTTGATGAAATACACTTATTAACTATCTCAATGCATTTTAGGCCACTTTGGAGTAGATCAACTTTGTTTAAATACTTTTCTTTGGAGAGAAACATTTCTGGAATTGGAAAAGTTTCAAACATTTATTTTTACGAAAGAATTTTAAAGAAATGGATATTAATTACACACTCTCAATTATTCAACCCATAACTTTAGTCATTTTTCCTTTGTGATTATCAAGCAAGAATTCAGGACCTGAAAGTCACTTCCTACAGGAACTGGCCCACAGGGAAATTTTGTCTTCAGCGAAAAAATGCACAGTTTTTTCTTATTTTGGGGGAAATATTGACTTTTTAATAAACCTGCAATGATTTAAATTATTATAATAATTATCTTTATCACATGAATTTTAAGAACGAATAAAAAATATATATATATTAGTATCAAAAGATTACGTTATGACTATATAAATATATATTTATATATATATATGTATATCTATATATATATATATATATATATATATATATATATATATATATATGGTTTAAGAAAAAGGTCACGATAACTAATATCCGGTTCATTTTCTTTTATTTTACTATGTTTCGAGCTTATTTGCTCATATTTATGTATAGACATACTATAAATTATAAAAGAATAAAATCAATTAAAGCTTGCTAACAAGAATATCCCTTTAAATGCGATAAAGGATATAAAAAGTACCCAAACTTAACTAATATAGTAAATCATGACCCAATACGCACAAAAATATAATAACAACTATGAAGGGGAAGTAAAACAACCAACATGAAAGTCATTCTTACCTTCGGTCACCAAGATCCAAGACTAAAGTGAAAGACAGCATAGGGACGAAGTTAACAAGAGCAGATTTCCTTCTGGAATCCATAGTTATAGAATTTGAAGGAGAACTGAAGAGGAGTCGTTATTAAAAGTGAGACGAATATTTTTATGTGGATAATATAATTGTGAGAATTATAAATTATTTTTGCATTATCAAAATCAATTGCATGTTCTTCCCTAGACATGTAAATACAAGCTAGAAATAGGCTTCTGGTTCGTATATCGCATTTGTGTCCGTTCACTCTCTTAGGAAATCTACCTCTTTCCCCAATGTACAAGGTGGTCCTGAAGTCTTGTCATCCCCTGTAAATATTGCTGTAATTTTCTATTTTAGGTGACTGACATGAACTCCTACAGTGTGGGAGAGGGGCTGATTGAAAGTGTATAGGCACATGATCGTGTGAATTGTAGTAAGAGGTTAAAGAAGGTGCGACATGACTTCAATAGCAGATTTGGGAGTACACCCATCCCAAAAGAACGATATTGCGTTGAGGACATAAACCGCAGATGCTTTTAACGTAAACTAGTGTAAGGTAATGCACAGAAGTCCTCATAATACCAGTATAGATTACAATATATGTGGTGAAGCTCTAAATACAGTCAACATGAAAAGGATTTAGTTGTCTCAATCTCGAGGAGTCTAAAAAATTATAAATAATCCACTGTAGCTTGTCATAAAGCAAACAGGGTTCTAGGAAACATATTTATACAATTTGCATTAAAATAAAGAGATTTCATTCATTCCATATACAACGCGCTTGTTTGACTTCATGCGGAGTATACGGTACAGTTGTGGTCTTCATATTTGCGAAAGGATTTTGTAAAGTTTGAACGCGTTGAACGTCCAACGAGGAAATTCTCGAACGACTCCACGGCAAATATATTGAACTTTTTAAAATCTTAACCGGTTTCACTAATATAAATTATAAATCAATATTTGAGTTAGATAACTGAGCGGAGACTAAAAGTAATTGCTCCATCCTAGTAAACATTAGATTTGACAATGTGGTAGGGTAAAGTTTCTTTTCTTAGAAAATAACAATCGCATATCATCGTTGCGTACAGAGCAGTTGTAATTACTATTAAACTGTTTGCCAAGCCATGGAGTCGAAAGAACTTCAGTAATATGATACGTCTTCAAAATCTTCGTAGAATAATGGAATAAATTTAAAACAAAAAAGTATACATTTATTTTTTAACATAAGCTTCATTGAGGTCAAAAAAACCTTTGAAAGCGATGATAAGAAGCATTTAAACCATTTAATAAAGCTGAGGACTCGGAAAAGTAAACCAAGCTAAAACAGTCTTTTTTACAACCACAATAAAACAAGTCCTCTTCATGGTATTTTAACCTTTGGAAAGAAAACAATGTCCGAGGGTGGTTAGATCATGGTGGTAGGAAGGTGGATGAGGTCAACTCCAAATGGGATTCTCCCAAAGGTGACAGGCAAAGAAGCGGAATGAGCGAGGGAGTCATCGTGATGAGAGAGGACTCTTCCATGGAGCTTTCCGGGGCACTTCTCCTCTATACTCTTGTGAAGTTTTCTTAAAACATTTGTTTAATATTTTGCATTAAAGTTTCTTCACCCTTCGATGAAATTAACACATATCACACCTTCGGTACCCCCCAAATCAGTAGTCATTATTTTCATCCTTATTGTTAAAACTTGGCTTTGAGGATTCATCTTCCACCTCTTAGTAACCATTGCGTAGTCTGCTCTTCGTCTTCTTGATCATTTTGGTGGATGCAAGTCTCATCCCAGGTTATATTTTTTTGGCATAAAATTCATTTGGATCTTTATGCCAAGTGTTTAGAATTTGCAGTGAAAGAATAGCTCTCTTCCCTTGCTGATATCGATACAATTATTTTGGCAACCATAGAGAAGAAAGCTTACTGAGCTTCAGTACTTCAGTCATGATGAAATAAACTGAAACTGTTCAATGTGCCTATGTCGAGGAATAGGCCGAGGGGTGTGGTTGATGTTTTTCTTGACTCTTATATATATATATATATATATATATATATATATATATATATATATATATATATATATATCCTATTTTTCCGAATGCGGAGGGGTCGTCGCACTACTCCTTATACTTCGTTAGGCCCGGGCCCTGAATGGGTTTATGACTTACAGTGCTTAGAGGTTGGCGGAGGAGGGATTGGAATTAACTTTGCCAGCAAGCAAACCAAAGGAAGATAGATACACAAACAATATGAAAATAAATTTTTAATGAAGGCTAAACAAGAAAATTATATATATATATATATACAAATAAGGTTCTTTAGAGATAAATTAATAAGTGAAGCTGGGATATCTCACTTGGCTTGTAAGTAATTGTTCACTATGTAAATCCCTATACACTTTTAATATTGGTAAGCTTCGCGGTGAAGTTGGGAAATGTGAAAGGGGAGGGTTACCTTGTAACCTGATGTTCGGGTGGCGCAGGTGAGTGAAGGTGGTGAAGGGAGCTTCTTGTTAAAGAGGGCCCCACGCTCGTGAACTTTGAGGAATCTTGGGTGCCTCTGTGAGGGGGGCGAACTGACCTGCTGACGGGTAGGTTCACGGAGAAAAGCCGGAAGTACGAGCCTGGGTCCGTACTGACTTGCAGACCAACGGGGTAAGGAGCCTCCCTAACCGGGACCGGTCTCCTTTCTGAAGACTTCGTGCTTCGACAATTTACCACTACACCGAGATAGATGGCAAATTCCTTCCCCGCCAGTCGCTGTGCATGCTCTACCTCCGAGGGTTAAAAAAATTCATTTTTTATACTCGAAACTCGGGAGAGGTTCACATGGCTCCAGCAGTAGATTTGATGTCAAGCGCACTTCTTAGGGTGAGAGTTGCTTGATTATCTCCTCCATTTTGTCCTTTGTAAACTTCCGGGAACCACCGGAAGCCAAGTTGGGCTCCCATCTATCGATAACCAGTCTAGGACGAAATTCGGTGGTTAGCTAAAATGGTTGGTGGGTTCTTCCGACTGGAGTCCATCAGATATTGGGCCGGAAGGGGAAAGTTTAATAACGTAGCCCGCCCGGAAGGGAGGTGGGGAAACGTAGGAGCATTATGCTATTCTCCTAGTATTAATTAACGGTCTTCTTCATTTGGTGGCTGCATACGATTTAGGTTTCTTACCTATTTGAAGTTGACGATCTACCAGTGCGAATGTCGTCTTCAACCTCTATGCTTCCATTCGCAAAGCGATTTAGACCTTTATAGTCAGTTTGCTTTCGAGGAGGTAGTGTATCCAAAAACTTTTAATAATGCATCAATAAGTAATCTCACTCTTTCGCCACCCGGCTTTAGTAGAAATTTGATGTTTCTCTTTGTTTCACGTTTGAGGAAATCAATGGTATCACTGAAGGGCATATTTAGAGTGCTGCCATGTCATTCAAAATGAAGCAAAGTAATTTCTGGGGACTTGAATAATAGAATATAGGTAGAAGTTTAAATCAGTGTAATTAGAATTTCCAGTGAGAATTGCTTTTTATTATAATTTTCCGGCTCTAGGAATATTTTAAGATCCCTCATTGAGGCAAGAGACAAATACGTAAAAATTAATTTAAAATGTAACTTATCGAACGTATTAAACTTATTCCTTTACATATACTCTCTTCCTTTTACCGATCCTTTACTTCTGACTTCCAGTTATTCCTTTCTCTTGACCTGAATTGATCTTACGGACTTTGTTGGTTCGTAACTGTGATTGTATAAAGAAGAGAAGATTTAACTGCCATCTTTAATTACTATTTGTAATATAGAAAGAATTATATCTTGATTTTTCGTCATAGGAATTAAAATGTAAAAATAAAGGAAGTATAAGCAGAATAAAAACGCTAAAAAAAAAACGTTGCTAAAAAGTTGGAAAAATAAAAAGAAAAACTGCAAAAATTAGGGGCAGTAAGGTTAGCCGAAAGGTACGTGAAGCTGGACCTATGAAGAATAGCGGTGACTATTGGAAGATCAAGTGTCCCAATTCTTTTCATTTGGAGAACTGCGTTACATGGGTTAATTGGTACCGCTCTTCTTCAAGAGCGGTGTGTTTTTTGTATACTTTTGTTTTTTGTTTTTTTTCCTTGTGGAATTTGTTCTTTTAGGATAACATGCTTAGTCCACAAGCGTGACCTTTCTCTTTTTTTATTGTTGTTTTTGCTTTTTTTCCATTTTATATTGGCAAAATATTAGGGTGTTGCGTTTTTTCCATCTAGGGGAGACTTATTAAGCTAAGGAAAAATTACATGGAAGCTAGCAAAATGCATGCAAGCAAGCGCTTTCACAGCGTTCTATAAAAGACCCTCCTGTTTTTTCAATTTCATAGTTATGGAAACCCGAATTAAAGTATATCAAAAAATGACAAACAAAACGAAGTCTTTTGATTATTGAAAAATAAACAATTATCAAAGCAAAAACAGAATGTGATCAAAATATACCTCTCAACCATGAGTCGCTTATGTTATATCTATTAATACCCAGTTTCCTTTCTTTTGACCTTTGTAGGAGAAGCAGCTCGCTGAGACAGGGTCGACTCTGCTCTTAAATGAAACTTGAAACTTGTCTTCCGATATTTGGTTAAAAACTGAAAATTTCCGATTGAGTAGGTGGGCGTGGGAAAGTATTAAGTGTATTTTCTTTTTGGACTTTTGTAAAACTTCTTATGCATCTTTCTGTATTCATTGCTGCATGTTTAAACACAAATCAACATTCCCAATTTGTTTTCAATCTTCCTTTCCTCGTATCGTCCTTATCCCAATGAATAAAATCCCCATCTTTCATCCCTTTATCCCATGTCTAATATTTCATTAATCTGGCTTCTTCTCTGCTCTCAAAGTCTCATCAGAGGCAGGAAAATGAGTCATCATCCCTTCCCGTTCATCTCCTCAAGGTCTTACGTTAACTCTAGCCGGGAGATTTATTCGCCCAGAATGTCAAGTCAGTGCATGAATACATGATGAGTAGGAGATTATGGCCTTAAAGGCGAGTTTGGACTGAGCCTGGCGACGGGTGATTAAAATCGAGAGGGCGAATTCAGTAGGCAAAGAAAGACACTTTGTAAACACGATTCGAATCTCTTTCAGTGAAACTTTGAGGGATATATTTTCTACCCTTTTTTCCTTCCTTTCCCTTGTAGTGAAGCGTCTGGTAATAAAAGTGTGGATGTGAAAAAATGGACGCGTGCATTGAAATGAGGTAAATTCAAGTCACATCTAGAAATTGACTCAGAAATAGAATAAATAATGGAGAACCACCAAATAGTTAAAGATTGGTAATAAAAGGCTGAGTCGCATAATTACTCTTGGATGCCATCCTTTTGTTTTTAGTATTCTCTTCATTTCTTTTTTATTTGATTCTCATATTTTGGCTTTCGTTCGTATCTTGGGGATCTGCACCTTTTGTGCATTTGGGATTGATAGTCCGCCCCTATTTCGAATTTCAATTTCCCTGGGTGAAATTTCTCTCGTTGCTAAATCCCTTTCCTCTTGCTCACAAGATGACCAGCCTTCGTTTCTGAGTGGAGAAGGTTACGAGAGAGTGGAGTCACGTTTTACTTGTAGCTTCTCAACAGCCTCTTCCTTTGGCTCCCCAAACTTCACCACCATGTTGATCTCTTGTAATAGTTATTGTAAAGAAATACTAGTCTTATGCGGACCATATTATAGAAAGAGTTTCCCTTCCTGTATAAAAACATTGGGCTTTTTATCATTCTTATATGTATGCTTTTCCGTCTAAAGAAAATACAATGTAAAAAATCGGCGAAATGAAGAGAAACTGCCACAATATCAAGATTAAAATAGTCGGATTATTTTAAATGGAATTGAATTTTATGGCCTGCGTTTCGTTCCTATAGCAACTGCATCAAATTTTAGGGCTTTCTCTTTGTTCCTATAACAACTGCACGAAGTTTGAGACCCAAATTGGAATAGAAATAAAGAAGAAATGAAATTAACAAGAATATGGAAAGCGACAGTTGATGTATATTCACCTCCGAACTTAAAGTAAATTCTAGCAAATGAACAAAGTTAAGACCAAGTGTTAAATATGGGGAAATAAGGGAAGTGAATTTGACTCCCTTCAATGTTGTCAACTCTTTTAGCTACGCAGGTTACCTAAATCTTGATATACCCTAATTTTAATAATTTCTTTGAGGGCCTTTTTCCAAATACTTTCATGGTAAAGATGCCAACTTCTGTTTTATTGCTAAAATAAATTATTAAATTTTCAAAAAAGAAAGAGAAACACGAGCCAAACTTAACTCTCTTTTAATCAGTAGTCAATGGTAAATTAAAGTGGAGCTATTCAATAAAATCAAAATCAGTGACCATAAGATGTTCAAATATAGGATAAAAATTGACCCTAAGAAGGAGAAAAGAAAGCTATTTCATTAAATAATAAACCCATTAAGATCCATAGAAATATATTTACAGAATTCCAGCGCCATTTCCAGAGACCATACCATGAAAATCCGCTTGACCGTAGTAACACCAGTAATATACAGGCAATGAACAATAAATTAATAAAAAAAAATGACCGACACTGTTGAAAATTACAAGAAAACGTAAAAAACAGCAAACAAAAACCCTCAGAAAAAAACCTAAAACACAGGAAGAAGCACAAACAGCTTAAAGCAACAAACACCAGTGTTCTGGGACTATGAACGGATCCTCCTCGTGGACTTCTTGGATTATGGGTGCATCATCTACTGGGAAAGCTTCGGGAGGCGGTCCTTCATAAACGCCGAGGGAAAATGAGCCGAAGTCTTATTTTCTTTCAGGACAATGCATCTGCACACAAGAGCATGGTGGCCAGTGAACAAATTTTTATCCTGCAGCTTGGAATTTTTGCCCCATACCCCTTATTCCTCCGATCTGGCACCCTCAAACATTCATTTTTTGTCACACATCAAGAAATAGCTGCGGAATAAAACTTTCGTTGATGATTAGGAGACCAAGGAGAATGGCCTGAAAGTTTTGGAGGGATTTAACCCATTAATTTTCAGGGATGGATTTTCGCAGATGAAGAAAAGACTAGAAAAGTGCATCAATATCAAAGGTGATTACTCTAAAAAAATAAATAAATGGAGTTGAGTGAATCTTTGCTCTATTTTTGCTTCTTCTATGTTACGTAGAGATCTTATTGAACACCTCTTGTCCTCTTGATATCTAAAACAAAGCAAGAATCCGGAGGATTGGCACAATGGCATTATAATCTTCTTACTCAAAAAACGGTAATCAAACAAATTTAACAAAATACAGACCAATAAGCATTCTATAGTCTGTCTATAAACTCTTCACAAGAGTCATTACTAACAGAATGCAAATCAATCTCGATGAACGACAATCAAGATAGCAAGCTGGCTTTAGAAAAGGCTGTCACACGATTGACCATATACATACTCTCAATCAGCTCATTAAAAAAATCTTTCTACTGCAATATAGCTCTATACTTTGAATTTTAAGACTATAAGAAAGCGTTTGATTCATTAGAAAAACCAAGGGTTATAACTTCATTAAGAAATCAAGGTATAGATCCGGTCTACATATATAATAAAACACATATAACATTAGTTTCCATAAGGATTCAACCATGTTTCAAATTCGGGATGGAGCACGACTATCTCTTCAAAAATATTCACGTCCTCTCTAGAATAAATCTTAAAGAAGCTAAACTGGCGAAACAAAAGAATTAAGATCGATGATGTTTACCTCAATCACATGAGATTCCCAGACGATTATTGTACTCATAGCTGATACCTATAAGCTATTCAAACAAGTCTCCATGAAAGCAAAAAAAAGTCAGCCTAAAGATATATCTTGGTAAAACATATGTTAGGACAAAACAAGTAGACGTCGACATGATATAATCGCAATTGGCAATAAGTAAATTTAATTATGTACAAATATATATATTTGTATCAACACTCTAGACTGAAAAGCATTTGGAAAGCCAAGCATCATCATCTAAAGGCGCAATGTCCTTGTGCTTGAAAAGAAAAGTATACAACCAATGCATTATCCCAAATATGACCAATGGAGGAGAAACTAGACAACTGACCAAACAAACTTTAATAAACAATAAAACTTTGAACAACACAAAGAGCTCATTAACCCATTATCATTGGGATAACTTGACGTGAGGCAAAGTCAGCCATTTGGATACGTCAACAAACCAAACTTCAGGATATTATAGAAGCTAGGAAAAAACCTGAAATGGAGTTAGGCAAGCCATGTGATAAGACGAGAGACAGCCCATGCAAATTACCGATTGGACTCAACTTGATGCAAGACAAGCGAAAAAAAGACAAAAGTAGATGGAAAAATGAGCTTCAAAAATATCCTAAAAAATACAGACAAATTGTTCAAAACCGATAAAAATTTAAAAGATGAAGAAATTGATTTTCTCGAAAGTGTGAGGCAAATTATTGAATAACGCGTTATATTATATACTAAAGTTAAGGGACAGGGTTCGATCACAGCTAGTGTGGACACAAACAAAGGATTGTAGCTTAAATAGAAAAAGGCAAGAAGTAAAATGAAGCCAATTTTAATAAAAAAATTGTTTTTATTTTTATTTTGCTTCAATCTTTTCAGACTTTAAAAATAGGATTAGTAAATATGCATTTAAGGCAAAACTTTACAAATTCAGATTTTAAATGTGGAGTTATCGTTTGTCAAGGCTGAAAATCTTGGAATATCTACAACTTTCTTTCGTTAACGGAATTATTTCTCAATTCAAACCAATGTAAAACATCACTGAAGTCACTAACTTTTCATTATAAACTTTCAGACAAATGCCTTTATGCTGTCTGAAAATGCCCAAAGAACAACTCTAGATTGAAAACATCTGAATTGGCCCAACGATTCCAAATCACCAGTCAATTACCTGCACTCTCTTGGATATTTTAGACATGCAGCAAGAAGGAAGCCTTTCCTAACCGTGATCAATATTAATAACATCCTGGAGTGAACTGAAGAAATGAACGATAAGCGTTCGGAACTTCCGCACATCATAATTCTTTGTGACGAATAATTTTTTTTCAGATTTTAGTCTTTGGATTGGGTATGGGTTTGGAAATTACCCCCTCAGTAGTTTGACATAAACAGGTTGCAACCAAGGATGAAACTTGGCTGCTTTTGTTTCATGGTATGGGGAGCAATCAGGAAATGCTCACAGTTTAATGCCTATTCACAGCAAGTGTTTCTTTGTAGACGTAAGCTTTGTTAATGTGAGTTTGAACCATAACTCCCTTAAACATAATGCGAACTCCACGAATTCGGCATAGGTTAATGAGTAAGAATTGTAAATGCTAAATAAACTGGTTCTTACTAGGAACTGGTGAATCCACTCTCAAATTCCCAAACAGATAGAAACATGTCAGGAAAAAACATGAAACCAAAAGTATTTTAATTAATACCATTTACCTAATAGAGATCAAAGTAGAAATGGAATATTAGAATGGTAGGCTAACCTGAATAAATGGTATAATACGACAACGAATTTTATTAACATAAATTACTGGGCTACAAATAAAATTGCCAAACCATTAGGAATGAAATAGATGAAAACTAAAAGAGTTGAATTATAAAACTAATTCAAATGCAGAAATTTCTTGAAAGGTAAAATGCCACAGAATTTCTCATTTTCTAAAGAATCGTTATCATATTTACAAAGGTGGCGAAATTATTCATGAGAAGATGAATTAAAGGTGGTGAGCTCGGCGATGTGAGAGAAAACATCTCTATGTGAGTGTGTGTATGTGCATGTGTATGTGCGTGTGAGCTAACTTTGGTATTTTTTAAGAAGCATCCATGTCATATACAGTAGTAGCCAGTGAAAGGTCAGTTCAAATTTCATACTAAATCTAAAAGTACCCCAAACAAATTTTGAATTACCTTGGGAAAAATGAATAGCAACGTTTGAAAAGTGTTTCTGACGAAAATGATGAAACACACGAAGCGAAAATTAGAGTAATGTAGAAGCTTCAAGAAAAATAGGATGTAAGTTTGGGTTTTGCGAGGCAGAGGAATTCTCTAGAGAATGAACCTGATTTCATTCGTGGAAAATGATTTATTCTACCACGGTAAAACATCTGGCAAAGACAATATACATTACCCATCAGCCACCAAAAGTGAAATCACCATAAACGGTTCGTTAAGAACTTAACTCAAAATATATCAGAGTCCATCTATTCTTCCATCCATTTCTGTGATTTGTAAACGTGAAGGCAAACAATAGATAGTGCAATTCGTCCAAAAAATCATCGTGGGACCAATAGAAAGATTACTCATCTGCAATTAATTCCCATTCTCCAAATAATCCTACCTTACATTGAGTTTATTCAAGAAGATTTTCACGCATGTGCGGAATTCAGAGATGCCGTAGGAGAAAATTATCCATCTCCAGACGTCTTTTCCAACCAGTTTTTCTATGTCCTTTATTGAAGCGTCAAATGACATCAGATATCCGTATGTTTCAATGTTTCTGAGATTTACTTCTTCTTCACCTAACCACGTCTGTCAGCAGGTTTGAAGGGTAGCTTGGAGGCACAACTGATTTCGCACACTTTACTCTTAAGTACATACTGCGACTCATTCCTATTCGAGGAAGGAGTAACTTTTTAGGGGTAAGACACTTAATTCGCCTCAATTTTAATCCCCTCTTTAGAAGTTAGAATTAAAAATATGAACACAAATTAATTCTGAAACCTAAAAATAAAATATGATTATATCACGATGGGCAGTTTTTTAAACTGAAGCTTTTTTTCCAGAATTCTTGCTGACAGTTTTAATTTCAATCAAAGTAAGGAAAAGATTCACCTGCCCTTAGCTGTCATCCGCTATCTAGTTTTAATATATTCGCCTTCAGATCCTCTGAATTAAAGTTTCTTTTAACGAAGTTGGACGAATATGGGGTAATTGATCCTATTGGTATGTTTCATTGATTTTAAACAAATTAAACAATCAGCTATCTCCAAGATTAGCGGTTATATTTCGTATTTTAATTTGTCAGAGGTCACTTCCTTAATGCTTGCTTTCAGTGAACATTACACCAATTCCCACAGGGTCATCATCATCTCCATTTTCCAGCAAATATAGCCCTATTTCCATCACCAATTTTATCTAAGACTTTTAAACGTCTGCTGTCCAAACGTGTTACTGTATTTTTGAGACAGTTACTTTCAGTGAATCAGTTTGGCTTTAGAAAGGGGCTAAAGCAATCTTCTTTAAACAATAATTGTGAGTCTAGGCTCGTCTGTCTTGACTTTAGTGCTGCCTTTGACACTGTAAACCATAATGGTTTGATTTTCAAATTAAAGTCTGTTGGCAATGGTGGTAAAGTCTTAAGTATTTTAACAGAGCTATTAAGTAAAAGACAACAACGTGTTTTTGTCAATGGTTGTTTAAGTCCTTATTCTAGAGTATATTCTAAAGTTCCTCATGGTAGCCTTCTTGGGCCTTTGTTTTTTATATTATATACTAATAACATGTGGTTTAATATCACTAATAAAATTCTATTGTATGCTGATGACACTTCTCTATATGATCATGTTCCATCTCCTAAAATGAGAATGAGTATTGCAGACAGCCTCATTGAGGATATGAATAAAATTCATTCCTGGTGTCTTCAGTGAGGTATGAAATTGAACCCTAGTAAGTCTAAGGAAATGATAATGAGTCGTTCTAGATCTCTGTTTCCTGAACATCTCAATTTGCTAGCTCCATGTCTAGTGCTAATTGTTGGTAACCCTTCTCCCTAAGAGTGAACTAATTGCAAAGGTCTCGATACTTAACGCCTTACTCTCGAGGTTAATGGGTCAACGACAGCTCCTTATAGAAATAGAAAACTAAAATTCATGATAAGATAAATGGGTTAGTGAAAATGATGCAATTAGCATGAAAGAAAATACAGGAGGAAACCATAGGATTCAACACACTTCTATGTGAATTAGACTTTGAGATGCAAAAACAAAGACACAGATGTGAAAGAAAACAAATAAGCACATACTTAATATAATTTGGAAGGAGAAAGACACATAATATGTGGAAAGTTTCCTTGAAAAGAGCCAAAAATGAAATTGAATATTAATATGAACATTGAACAACGGTTACCTGGCGTTTTCATGCCCACTGGCTTCAAACGCTTCCTCGTTATTCGCTCCACTGATGGCACCATGTTGGCCAAGGGCAACATGATCCATCAGAGGAGAGGATTAGCTATTGCAATTGGAAGAGAGCTGAAGGTGACCCGTTTCTCGAACGGGAGCCTTCTGGCGAATGCGGCGAATCCCGCCGAGGCGGCCAAGATAAGTGCTCTTCGGAAACTTCATGGCACTCGGCTGAGTGTGACACCGCACTCTACCATGAACTTTGTGAAAGGAGTAGTTTATGCGAGGGAACTCGTTGACTACTCCATTGAGGACATCACCCTAGAGCTGGCCGACCATGGGGCGGTGAAGTTCGAACGTGTGATGAGAAAACAGGGAGAGGCCTCGAGACCCACCCCTACACTCTTCGTCACGTTCGACTGTAACAAGCTCCCTGAGTCGGTGCGTGCCGGTTGGTACCGCTACCGCGTGAAGGCATTCGTGCCACTGCCGCGGCGGTGCTATTACTGTCACCGCTTCGGCCATACGAATCGTCCTTGTAGACGTGCAAAGTCGGGGTCACCGGAAGTTTGTGTAAATTGCTCTAAGGCCACACACGATAAGTCCAAATCATGTGCGGCCAAGTGTGTCAATTGCGGAAAGCCGCACCCTGCTTCTTCGAAGCAATATGGTGCATATCTCCTTGAGAAAGAAATCCTGACCGTTCAGGCCCAGGATCGACTCTCATTCCGCGAGGCTAAGGACTTGGTCCTGGCGCGCCCGGCTCTGCCTGGGACGTCATATGCGTCATATGCGATCGAAGTTTTCAAAATACTTCGAGGGTTCGACAATGTTGACTACCGGGATATTTTCACACTAAGTGAAAACAGAACGCACCATTACGGCTTCAAACTTGAACTGAAGCGTTACAACCGCAATCTGTGTGGAAATGTTTTCACCTACAGTATCTGCGGTAAGTGGAACGCAATTCCAGTGGAAGTTGTCAACAGTGAATCTGTTGACCAGTTCAAGTCAAGACTAGACAAAGTCTTGAAAAGTGGCCGTTTAGGGACGCAAAAAAATTGAGCAGCCATGTGCCAACTCGATTGCTAGTCCAAAGGTACCCTCTTTGAATGGACCGTAAGGTCTCCTAGGGTACCTTCTTTCCTTGTAAAAACCTTTTTAGCAAAATACTTCAATTAAAAGATACCACTTATGTTTTTATCCTGAAAAAAAACTAATACAGAGGAAAGTACTCAGACGTACAATTATGCCAGAAATAAAGAGCAAAGAATATTAGTTTAAAGCAACATTCTTGGCCTGCTACACTCAATATTTAACTCCCGATTGTCTTTTATTTATAATTTCTCCATGTAGCCCCCGAAGAACTGACCTGCCTCTGCCAAATAGTCAGTGCGGGGAAGAACAAAACGGCACTATGGCTTTTCAGTCTTCCTCTTTCGTAACAATCAGTACACATTCGCTAACAACTTTGAAATCTCCTCGACAAGAGTTAGATGAAGAGCCACACATAATACAAACAAGGAGCTCCGGAGATTTTAATGCCATTAAGACACTTAGCTCTTTCAGATTTATATGGATTAAAATTAGACTAGGAATTTTGGCAGCTTGCATAATTTCCTACATTGTGAGCGCAGGATATTACAACTACCTGGGATGAAGAGAGAACAAGTACATGAAAGGGCCACGCTGGCGTAAAACAAGCAAGAAATAGCATAGAAGTAGCCTCTTCTTCGTAAGTAGAGCCATCTGTGTGCACAAGCACTGTATCCTAGCGACACAAATTTCGTTCCAAGAAATAAGACTTGGAATACTCTCAGTTCTGTGGAAGACTTGGATGCAGGAGCGTTGCGACAAACCTGTATATTTAGTATGTACCAGGGTGGCTTGTTTAGCAGAACCATCTGCGCCATCAGAACCATGATTATGCCAAACTCTCGAACGAGATTAATAAAAGCGAAATAGATAGGTTCCTGTAATGATTGGAAACTCTCTTTTTCAAAGGTGACATACTAATCGGCTAAGGAAGACAAGTAGACCCTGATACTGCTCGTAAAAATGCAAAATGAAATATTCCCCCATAAAATGAGACATCTTACCGGTGGCGAAAATAAGACCTTCTATATGCCAGATGCAGAAGGCACCAGGTACAGCCATAGATCAGTGAGTCCAATTCGACCCACCTATTTGCATGCCATGCCTTTTGTAGACATTTTCATAGCTAAGAGAAAACATCGCAGCTGTAGCAATTTGTTAGTGAACACATAGTATTAAAAGAGGAGGAGGAGGATACAGCATCAGCTTCCTATGTGCTAAAAGCGAGAAAGCTAGGAATCTCCTAGATCGAGTAGAAACCACCATATGTTAGTCAGTGGGAGTCTCTTCCTCTAGGCGTCAATCAATACTAAGTGGTCCCCGGAAGGAAAATTGAAGTGGTAAGAAATGAACCAATACGAATAAATATAAAATAACTCCAAAATTATAGAGAATTGTTAGAACGAATGATAAACCTAGGTAAGTAGGAAAGATAAAAGTTTATCAGCTTTTGCTTCATTAAATAGAAAAAGCAATTTCCGAAATTCACTGTACTCTCAACATTTAAATTTAATATCCTAAATTAACTATCGCCCTACATTTAACCGATCAACATATGATCTGTTTTCTAAAACGAGTTCATACAAGTTACAGACTTATGTAATCGAGTGGGACCCGCAAATCACCCATTCTTATTTCCCATTAAGTACATGATCCTGCTTCGACCCAAAGCCCCTTGGGATGTAAACAAGAGTCTGTTTAGGCGATATTCTCGAAGTATCCTAACCTGGTGTTTGAAAGAATCAAAAAGATCGATATGACGACAAAAGGAGTCATAAAGTTCGATGTGATGAAGGAAGTTGCGAGTCTCTCAGTCCTTTGCTTAATTTTATCACAATGAAGGCAGGAACGGTGATTAAGGCCGTTGGTTTGCACACAACACATATGGATAGAGGACGAATTCAGCTTTTGCTAAATGGAATTTAAAAATAAAAACAACTTATGAGGCATTTACTACAAAAAAGTTTATGAAAAGATGTGATGAAAATAAGAAAAATAAAAATAATTAGAAGAAGCAAAGAACAAATATAACACTTGCCGTGTTAGGGACCAACGAGGTTCATAAGTTCTTTACACCTATCTTGGTTCACACATCGAAATTTTATATTTTAAAATTGAGAAGGACAACTGACATGTACACCGTTCGTTTGCCAAACTTAAATCCCTTCGATTGCAGCTGTGGGCGCATGAGGAGCTCATGGCCTGCAAAGTCCTCCACAGCCATATCGACAAGCTAAAGAACTCCGATCATCCGTAGGTCCTCCCTCAATCACTTCCATGTTTTCGGGGGTCACTACGTTCGCTCCAAGTTTTGTGTTGTTGGCAAATTTCACGAGGCGGCTCACCAGTCCTTCATCTATGTCGTTAATATAGATAATGAATAATAGAGGGCCCAAGATCGAGCCTTGAAGGGACTCTGCTTGTTACTGACGACCACTGGGAGGGAGACGTGGCCACCGATAGTAACACTCTGTCGCCTGTCTGACAACCAATTTTCATGGGAAAAGATAATAGAGAATTTTACTATGAAACGGATGGGCATTGGATGAGCTCAGTAGAAGATGAAAAATATCTGGGAGTAGTAATAGATAAGTTATTAAGGTTTTCTAAGCAGTGTATTGAAGCAAGAAATAGGGCAAATAGAGTGTTGGGTTTCATTAAGAGAAATGTCAGGTAAAAAAGTAAGGAGTTTATTCTTAAACTCTAGAACTCTTATGTTAGGCCACTTCTAGAGTACTGTATACAGGCATGGCCCCCCACATTTTAGACACGATATTAACCTTCTCGAGTCAGTGCAACGGAGGGCAACAAATATTATTCCTTCCCTGAGGCACCTTGAATATATAGATAGACTAAGGGTATTAAATATGTTCTTGTTCGAAAAGAGGTGTGTGAGAGGGGATATGATTGAGCTCTTTAAAATTTTCTCTGGGATAGATAAATTGGATGTTAGCAAGTTTTTTGAGTTTGATGATGGAAATCAGACTAGAGGTCACCACTTGAAAATTAAAAAGCAAGGGTTCAGGTTGGATTTAAGAAAATATTTTTTTACCAATAGAGTGGTAGACTTCTGGAACAAAATGCGCGGAGGGTAGTAGGTAGTCCAAATTTAAATGTATTAAGAGTAGGTTGGATGAGTTTATAGGCAGGGAAGGTTGTGATGGTTCCTAAGTTTTGTGTATATTAATATTGTTTGTATATATTAATAGCTACATGCTTTAGTTCTTGACAAGCCTTGATTGGTGATACCCTTGTTTCTGGACGCAATCCTCTGGATCTAGTTTTCTTGGGAGTTTGAGTGCCTTAAAAAAAGAGGCCGTTTGACTCAGATGACCTATGATGGGCCCTTGTGGCTTTTGTCATCTGTTATTTTATATTGTGGGGGACTTTGATTTTGTATTCCCCTGGCGATTGTGCCTTTTGTGGGTGGGTTTTAAAGGATGCGGATGACCTTTGATAGGCCCTTGTAGCTTTTGTCATCCGTGAAATTATGTTATCTTATGTTATGTTAACCACGTGTTGACGAGCATGAGGAAAGACTTCGTCTGCAACATGTGTTTGGCTTCAGGTCTCGCTTGGAGCTAGTGTTCGGCGCCTAGGGCGGCCATATTGATTAATATTGCAATTTACACACAGATTTACATCTTAAAATAATAAAAATGTGTCAACTGCATCAAAACTATCATTGTGTCCTTTAGTGAGAGCATCTTAAGTGTCCTTTAGTGAGAGCATCTTAAGGAGTGTAACATTACGTTATCAATACTCAGTACAAACGCCGAGTAGCTTTAAGGATTGACTCCTCGTCAACCCTATTAACTGAGAGAGCATTTCACTCTCTCTATCTCCCAGCTATTCCTTAATATAGGAGGATCCCATTCAGGGGCAGAAGACAAGTACACAACCTCATCAGCCACAGATTCAGAATTAACCAAAGGTTAACTCTCAATCAACGAGGATGAGGTCGCATATCACTTGACTTTATTTATCAAACATGTGTCGAAAGGTATGTTAAATGCTTGCGTCAGACTTCTCTTTATGTTTGCTACTGCCACCACTGATTTGCCTCTCCAAAACCCTCTTCATTAAAAGTTGAAGAATTTTCTTTTCACTGCACTGTAAGATTTAATAACCGTTCTCTCTCAACCATCGTCAGTCTTCTTCATATTAGTAAAAGTATTTACAGACAGACATTCATTAATTTACTCTGAGTTGCTTTTCCATTTCCAAGATAAATCAGCTATTTACCATTTACACCTATTTGCGATTTCTCTCGAGGGGAAAATTTTCCCCAAGCAACTAAGCCGCGCCGAGTTAATTCCATTAGAAGGAAAAAGCATCAAAAGAAGCAGACGATGTAAAAAACAAAATGCTGGAACAGAATCCATGACCATATAAACATTCGCTGATACAAATTCTTCCCTTCTTGGAGATATTTATATTTTTTAACTGCGGCGATGCAAAATGTTATACGAAGAATTATTTATAATAATATGATGAAGTAAGGCACGTAAATCTTTGTGGAAGGTAACTGATAGAGACAGACAGTGTAGTAAGAAATCCTGTGACACAAAAGAGCTTCAATAAATTCCCGAGTGAAGGAATTTTTCGAAGTAGGATTTATTCTTTTATTTTGGACTTAATTTTGTGATATATTAAACGTTAAAAACATCTGAGTATTGTTTAATTAGTTAATTTTTGTTGTTCAAAAAATGGTATTACTATTCTTCTTGCCCTCCTTTCCCCATAGCAGATCCATTCTAGTGTCCATGGTGTTTCTAGGGATTTCATTATTCGGTTTGAGTATCCCGTCAGAGGAGAGGGAACGCGGACGAATTAAATTAATAAATAGGTAGCAATTACGCAAAATTCACATACCTCTTCTATTCCTACGCACCAGACCTCCGCACCAATTACGCAACCTACATTGAGATTGCAACTACCTGTGCAGCATATAATTACTCACCACACGATACCAATACGTGAGCTCACTTATGTTCCATACATATATCTCCCATTAAATTACACAGCATAGACACACCTATGTAGAATATATTTTCTCGTTAATCACCTCGATAAAATATACTTATGCTTCATATAATACACAATACATTTACGCATCGTTGACGTTTAATTCTTATACTCTATGCCAATATGCACCACGTACTTACGGACCATAAACATTAGTGACAAATGCTCTAGCATCATATTTCTACTTGCATATTTACACCTGATGCGCATAGGTAAAACATACGAATCATACACAGACATGCCATATAACAAGGTACCGACACTTATGTATCATACTATGTATCATTCAATTATGTTTCATACCCGTCCCCAACTTGTTACTGCTCTCGTCTTGAATCGAGAAGGAAAGGTCAGGCTTAGAAAAACGCCAACCAGTTATCGAGCGAGATATGGCCGCCATGTTGTGGCGGAGAGATTTAGGATGCGGGCAATTCACACCCCTGTAATCCTCTGCCCTTCACACGGTCAAAGAAGAAAATGGTTACTCTGTACTGTGGCACGTTTTAAGAAGGAAAGTGTCCGGTGAAATGCGACTCATCTTAGAGGAATTCACTTTCCATAACTGGAGGTCTATGTTCTATATTTCTTCGCAAGTAAAGATGCACGAGTGCAGATAAGAGAGCTGCGTGCCTTCTTATTCATTTGAACGAGATGTTGTTGTCTGCCCAGAAGGGAAACATCGCATTTGAATACAACAAAACTAAGTCACATTGGTTGTGTTAAGTTGTTAGGAGGAGTCGAGATTCGCGAAACTTCTCGACAGCTGACATATGCAGGAGACACCAATGGTTTGGATCTCAGGTTAAACCTAAGATCCCTACTAAGAAATAAAAGGCTTAGGAATGAGGCAGATGAATACTAAAGACCATAACATTTAGTTCCCATAATCAACCCAATATTTCGTAGTATTCCAACACTTCCCACATACTGATTTTCATTCTTGTTCATTCTCTTTACAAGTCTTCATCCCTCTACTCTTCTTTTCCTTTGAAATGATACTTCATATCTTTCTGAGTTACAACCTTGCTCACATATACAAATTTCACGCTAAGTGATTCCTCACACTGTCTACTCTTCTCACCCTAACCATCCCTTTTCAGTTATCTATATACACCTCTATTATTTGGGTCTTCCCTTCACATTCCATAACACAGGCTCAGTTCCATGCAGCAATCCCAGGTAATCTCTTGGCATAGTGCACACTAAAACAGATTGCATTCCTAGAGCTCTCATCAACCCTACCAGACCTTCCTACCAATTAAAACGTTATGGATGCAATCAGCTTCATCTGCACCTTAATCAATAAGGACTTCGCCTAGATACATAAAACCTTGGATTTATTCGATGGTAAACCACGCACTCATATATTTCACCCCAAATCATATACTGTACATCCACAATATCATTATTTTCTTTTAATTCTGCATTCCACCATTAGGCTAAGCTCACACATATCTTAAGGCCTCGATTAATATATTCCAATCCTTCTAACTCATCCAATCATAAAAAGTCACCAGCAAACACAAACAAAGATAAACATTCCTTATCTTAAAACAAAGCCATTGTCTTCCTCGCTCCATTTTGTGTTAAACCACTTATTCCTGCTATTTTTAATCTGGACGGGCGTCTACATATTTACAACAGAAATAATCTTCATAGCAAGAATAATTTTATCCTTCACTCAATTAATTCATAAATCCTGCTATGATGATTTCCTCTTTACACGGTCATAAACTTTCTCTAGATACATATAAACTCCATGTAATTTGCATCTCTTATCCCTTGTATTCAACTAACTTTTCTCGTCCAAACACTTTATCTACGCATTTCTACTCGTTCTAACTTCCCTCTAATCCTTTAACAACCTGAGAGTTATCCTCGTTATTCTTTCTATCAGTGTTTTACCAAACATCTTGCCAATAACAGTCAACACAGTGAAATCTTAGGTTCACCTATTACCGTTTTAACCATAAAAACATGCAATAATATAGCAGTTTTACAGTCTTCAGGGACTCTTCCAATTTCAAATACCTAAAAAACCAGCCAAAACTAAGTCACCACATATTTTATCATCTCAGTGACTATATCATTTACCCCTCAGCCCTAGAAGTAAGCAAAGCTTTTACAGTAATAACAACCTCTTTCATGCTTTTGACATCGCAAACCTGAGACAGGACGTTTACACCAAAGAAGCCAATCATTTCACATTCAGTTCTTCTTTCCTACCAACATTATACAACTGATAAAAGGGCTTTATCCACCTTCATTGCCCCAAATAACCATTCCATTCTTTATTCGTGATGTGTAAACACCTATCCTTCTCCTGTATAACTGACCTTTCTCACTTCCTTCCAGAATAACACTCTGTTTTCCTCTGAATCTTCATTCATCTTAAGTTCAAAAACCTGCTGCTCCCTTATTCTGTTTGGTTACGTTTTTTAATTTTCTATTTTACCAATTTTATGCATTCATTCGCATTATTAAGAATTTACAATTAGGGTTCTCTTTTGCTCTTTACTTCATTTTCTCCACGTCATTCCACCAATATCCTTTTGCTTTTGACTCTAATCTTTTTAAAAATATACCAAGTACATCTTCCTAAATAAAATTATCCCATACTTGGTCTTTCTCTATTTACACAATTAATTCTCTCCAACTCTCTCACATATTCTCAAATAATCTCTTACCTTACCATGTTTCCACAAACTTTCTCTTTATTTCGCCCTTCCTCTCACCAATCTCTCGTATTTTTATCTATTCATCAATCAATTTAGTCTTGCAGGGCAAAATCATGTTATCATATTGTCGCATGTTCATACATCTTATAACTACCATACATCCACAGCACATTATTAGTTGTTGGAACCAGTTCAATCAATCCCTTAATTTTTTCTCCTACCCTGCTCTACTTTTGGACATTCCTGTGCTGAAAGAAAGTGCAGCCTCACAAGATTCTTTCGTGACAACTCAACCACACTTTTTTTTTCAATTTCATATATCCACTTCTTTTTTCATTCACATCTCATACAGCCGTCAAACGATGCCCTTATACAAATCCACCAACTACTCGTTCGAGTCATCTTTACGCACAATCTCCTCGAGTTGACTCACTCACACCCATTTATTACATCTTGGCAATCTTCATTCTACAGCATCTAATATCTGCTTTACCCTAACCATTATAATCAACATCTGATTCCACTCCATTATATTACTCCAACACACTTCCAAATTTGATTACTAACTTTCTTTCAAAGTTTATAAAGTATTGGTTATTATCATTGGTTTTTGTTCTAAATCTAATTTAGTAAATCCGTTTAGTATTTTAAATATTGCGAAACGATGAACGCTCAAATACCGGTTTTTCTATTTATGTACAATGAGGTGCCTTAGCTATTGCCCGCGCCATCTATTTTTTAAGCTCATAAATAAACTTTGATAAGCAACGGCAAACGCGTTCCAATATTACGTTGTCCTTTGGAATGCAGAGGGAATATTAATGTACCACATGCTCTGTAGGTAGTTTAAAAAGCGCTTTACACAAGAGGAGGATTATAAGTTTCAAGTTAAATAAAAAAGGTCTAAAGTTATGATGGATTTTATAACGAAAGTTGCCTTTTGTGACGCTATAGATAATTTTTAGAAAATATGAATCATCCAAGATTAAGGCACCAAACCCCTTGTCTATGTTGACTGTGTTTAAAACTTGAATCCTCATATTATAATCCTTTATGATATTATCTTGACTTCTGTGCATTACCTTACATGTTGTACGTTTTACTACTGTAGTAAGTCTTTTTTCAAGTTTTGTCAGTCACTATTAAATCAATTCCCAGTACTCAATTTAGTCTGCAGCAAATATATTAATTTTACATTACTATATTCGTGTGAAGATTGGTATATTTATTGAAAAAATAACGGCTCATAACAGATCCCTTGGGGAAGCCACTAGTTACCGACACCCATGATGTTTATATCTTTATGAATTATTCCCTATGTAATAATTATCACGGTTGTTAGTACTTTAATAATGATAACCTTTATTGCGGCATACGCGGATAGTGAGACTTGGGTAAAGCTGGGAGCACCAAAAATGTTAATATACATCTTGTGTACGTTCACGGAATTGAAATGTCGGAAATTGGAGTTTCAGCTATATTAATACGTCTTTTTTTCCGTTGTTCCTGTAGATATCAAATACGTCCTCTTCCCCTCTCTAATTTTGCCCCTTAAAAATTTTTATTCGCCATTAATTCTTGTTTTCTCTACTGTACCTTCATTTTTCTTGGCCTTGATACATCCAACCAACCGTAAAAGTCCTTAAAGTTCTTTAGTTGAAGGCGATCGTGTGTTGATCTCACTGTGGGAATTTTAATAATATTTACATATAGAAGTGACAGTTTGCGATGATTATTAGGCCTTTCAGGGTGTAACAGGGGCAACTTATCTCCCCGAAATTATCTCCAAAAAGGTCTTTGTCAAATGTTGGAGCTGGGTTAGGTTAGAGTAAATAATTTTAATTTTTATTGAAGTTGAGGAGATAAATATAAACAAACATGGGTTGATCGTGATGACTAGTACTGTAGGATGAGCGATTGATCAGTAGGATTACAAATCAACAGAGAGCTGCCGAATGATATCATTAATGTCAAAGGAAATGTGGATGGGAAAAAGGTCATGTTGGATGAATGTCCTGAAATCAATATTCAGGAAAGATTTAGGGAAGAGGATCATCTCTAATATTTCTGAAATTAGATTGGTTTCTTTTGCCAAAAATAAGGAGGAAGCCAGCCTACTCCAAACTGGTAGAATCTACTATGAGTGGGTACGCGAGCCCCTTCTGATCACATGATAGAAAAAGGTAGCCTAACCACTCGTCCCCGTACCCGGACAGGTAACCTAATCAAAGGTTTCCCAGACCTGACCATTTAAAAAGAACGAGCCTGATATTCTGGGAGACCGGGACGTTTTCGCGGGAAGGTGCCGCTGAGCTCTCCCTTAAATGGCGATGCGTCCCGCGAGTGTACTCAGTTCGAAGAGGACAAGAATATCCTGAAGCTGTCAAATAATTCGAGGATTGATCCTCGGGAACAGTCGTGGCGCTATACTGCACAACTTTAGGATATATTCATCCGTTTCCCACCTTCTTTGCCAAGTTTTCCAGACGTCTAACCTGATTCCTGCCATGTAGTAATTGCAGGAAACTGCCTAACGATGGTCTGCTCGTCGAGGTTCGCGGACTCTTTAGGTAGAGTGAAACATTTGAATTAATTAAATGAGGAGACTAATTGAGACATTGAAGGTCATGATGGCATTTACCCTCCTAACCTGCTCTCAACCCCCTCCCCACCCTTCGATCATAACCTATTAAAGCATTTTTAATTTTTCTTAATGGGGATAGCGAAAATAGTCCCCACTCGTCGACGGCACCATTTATGCTTCCCCTGGGAGTCGTAGAGAATGATTGCCGCCCAAGGAAATCGAGCGGTATGATAAAATGCAGTAAAACAAACGAATAAAAGGATGACAGTTGGCTTAATACTGCCCTCGTGTTAAAGTTCCGAGGGAAATTTCGTTTTATGAGAAACGAAACAAAATACTCAAGGACTCCATTATTGTTGGGGAGTAAATTACATTTTAGGAGAGGGAGCTTCTTTAGTAAAGGTCAGAATCAAAAATATTGTCAAGAGTTGACCAGGATTGATCAAGAAAGACAAAAAGTTGCCTAATTAAGATTTGGATAAATATTTTCGCAGTCTTCTCGTCGCTGCAGTCCGTGAGACAACAAAATCCATTTTACCGAACGATGGAGATAATCGAGAATTCCAATTACCCTGAAAGGAGTATGAGTGGCAGGTCCCAGATGAAGCTTTCCTTTATTACTAAATCACCCAAATCAATTTTCCTTCTCCGCTAAGATTATTCTGGTGCTTGACGTAAAATGATTTCTGAAAATTTAAAGAGAAAAAGCAGAACATATCCACCACACTTACATTGGAAAGGTTTAATAATGACGCAACCTCTCTGATATATACATTTCCCAAGATCAATTTCATTATATGACGTCACACATTGCCCAGTAAAGAAGATCTCTCCCAAAAGTGATTAAGTAAACATAATCTCTCATAACAGAAAAAGAAGGATTATATTTACCTGATATAAATAAGTTTTTAGTACAATATTCATGTTTTATTTTACGCACTTTCACAATAAGTCTAGCATATTGGTAATACATAAAAGATAATAACTAGGTAAAGGAGTGGGGTTGAGTGAAAACATGGACAGCAATTACATTAATAGACAGGTTAAATGCTATCTTAGATTTAGGACTTAGTGCTATTAAAGACAATTTGCTTCTTTTCTATCATTAATTCAAATACTGTTCGAAACCCTGTTTTAGATCTTGGACAAATATTTAATTCATTTTTCTCCCTCTCACTTCTGAAGTTGTCTTTTCTTTCTGTTCAAAATGTGGGTCTTCTTCGAGGAAATATCCAAATCAGAGCAGAGAGGGAAATTCATTGCAAATTGCTCTTAATTTTTTTTAATTCCAATATTTTCTTTATTTCTACATGTTTTTAACCAAAATATTTCTCGTCTATCCCATCCAAAAAGTATAAAATGAGAAAATTGTTTCTTTACTAAGAGAAATGTGCACAATGGGAAATAATGTTACTAAGGAATTATCAATGTAAATGACTTAAACTGAAATCCCCAGAAAACTCCTAGGGGGGCTTGAGAAGAATGTTCTATCCTCTTCTTTCTCTACTACAAATGACTAATCAAGGAAATAATTAAGTTGTCCTATCTCTTCCTGGCCTTGAGGACGAGATACGCCAACTGGACAATGAAAATAACATATAGATCAGAATAACAATCGTGGCATAACCGAAGGCACCAAGGGATGGTCTTTGTAGAGAGGAGATGGAAAGTGCTATTTTATTATATTTTGTTATCAATCACTTATCAGAGAATTCAATGTAACCCAAAGTCAGAGCGCACCCGTCCTGGGTCAGTGGTATGCGGATATGAGGTAAACCCATAAGAGATATTAGAATTCCATTGGCATAGCTCCGGAATAGAGCAGAAAGTAAGCATGATGTGCTCTGAAGATGGAAAGGGAATGATAAAGGTGATTCTATTGGCTTTGAGAATGAGGACTTGTGTGAAGATGTCTCCGAGGGGATAAATTCAGCGTTTCTGCTAATAGGCGATCAGCTCGTGTCGCCATGCTTGATGGAATCGAACCTTTACCTCGACGATAGAAATCTAGCGCCTTAAACATATACATACAAGACTAGCGAGAGCTCCAAGAATATGCTAAACTAACCTAACTAGCCAGGGTTTCTACACTTAATGTATAGCAATTAAATTAACGTTCAATAAAATTAACTGGAAATTAACGTCCTACCTAGAAGTGACGTTTTGCTGGATGAAGCATCAATTTAATCGTCGGCGCCACCAATGCAGGGAATTTGTAGATCTCAATTGGTGAGTGAGGTTAAGAAAAACCAGATTTGCTTCGTCTTTGCTGATGTTTCGCTCCTATGTGGCTTCCTCAGAGTAAGAAGAAACTAAGCCAAGAAATGAAAAGAAGCGCCGGGTTATTTATGGTACGTTTGTTTTCAAAGGAACCCCCAATTTCTATCGGTTCGATCCTTCTCTGTGCTTCGGGAGGGACACAGTTTGCTGGTGGCTTGTTTTGCACGCGTCAAGTTGCTGGTTCGAATTCCGATGGAGGCTGATTTTTCCATTATGTATAATTTGCAAAGAGCGTCAAAGATTTTATTAAAGCGCCATTATAATTTCTTTCCTCAAAGTGAAGTAAAAGTATGCGATGGTAGTTTTTATGGTGCGGAAATTATCAGTAATTCAGGGAAACAAAAAATATTAGCAAATATTTTATATATATATTTACTATTAAAATATTTTAGTATTATTTTGGGGTAGTAAGATATTTTTATTAATAATTACAATATTAAATATGCCTGATAAAATGTATTAAAAGTGGTATTTTTCATTTTTGTATAGCAAATCATAACACCAGTGTCTATTCCTTCATCCACTTATCCGTTGATGAGCGAGCAGAGACCGTTTTTATTTAAATGATCTCCTAACACGATCCAGGTGGTTCTCCCTCGGATAAGAAGTGTTTTCTGCTGGTTGATGGGGATGTGGGGCAGGGTATTGCCTCTCTTCTTGTAGTTTTGCACCTAAAATGCGGGACCCAATACTTAGAGCTTTTAACTTGCCAGAGTTGTCATTCTAATCTTTACGTGAGATTCATTATTTGGTATGAGATCTCGGCTGCAATTAAAAACTCACGGGTGGCGTAATTTACAAATTAACTGACCTGTTAAATGAACTGGAGGCCACGCAACTCTCTTGCTCTCTACCCCTTTCGAAAATGTCAGGGGGATATGTTCTTGGGCCTCGACCCTGTTAGAAAACAACTAATCCAAAGGGTCATTTACCCCGCAGCACTCAGAGTGAATCAATGGAGGCACCAAAACACATCGGATTTCCTTTCCAGCAACAATAACATTTTATGTATTGGCAGAAAATGACCTTTCTTACTTAAATAGAGAAAATAAGAAAAAGGAGAAAATTGGATTAAAATTGGATTAAATTATACATTTGTTGCACATAAATGAATTCAGTAGATATTGATTTTCTACATTTATTAATTTTAATTATTTTAATACTTATTTGGACCATCTTTTTCTTTAATTACAACCATAATTCTTTGTGGCATGGATTTCACCAAATTTTTCCTCACTCAGGTTGTAATTATTCGTAGAGTTCTGTTAGAGAGTAGTTGTGGCGCTTCTCATTGGTTTTCCAAGCACTCGTCACAAGTGTTATATTTGATTTAAGTCAGGTTCCTCCCATAGCCACTCCCTCAAGGTGATCGCAATTTATACAAACCAATTCTGGTTGTGATTAGAAGAATGGCAGGGGGAATTTCCATGCTGATATATAATTACATTTCTTGGTGCTGTGGGTTACATGGTGGTATAAGTCAGGAAGTTCATTCTTACCTGTTATAAAAGCATCTCCCTTGGTCCTGATAAAGACATGCAACCACAAGCCATGATAGAACTACCTCTATGCTTCGCAGGTGGTAGCCAGAAGTAGGGTTAAATGCGTATTCAATTCTTCATCACAAAGGTAGCAGCAGAAATGATGTAAAACTGAATTTCTCTTACAAAAAATACATTTTCAAAGAATTTTCTCTAATATATATTTGAATTTAATTACACACATTAAATGTAAAAAAATAATACCACAATTTTTCTTACATAATTGATAATAACACTGATCTGACCAGGTCTTTGGCCTACTGAAGACGTTTATTTCCGTTGAAGTAAAATCTTCGTGGCTTCTTTCTCGCTTTGCATCCTTTGATCTGCAACTCTCCTTCGAACTAGTCAGGTTTTGAGATATTTAAACTTGAAGCTTCATAAAATATATTTAGATGTTTCTCTGCGCTTTTATAGAGCAGCCATATTTTAAAATATGGCTTATCTAAGTGTTCTAAGATGTTTTTTGCCAGGTCTCGTCTCTTATGCAAGGCTCTTGGTTAATTAATATCGTTTTATATTGGTTTCCACTGCATATCTTGAACATTTTCTTTCCTAGCAATTTTTACTTGTGCTAACTCTTGGATATTTAAAAGATAGAGTTTTATTCTGTAGGCTTTTGTAATTTCTCCATATTTCTTATTTAGAACGATATTAAATACATAATAGTTAGAAATTTTGCCCGAGAATTAAGAAATATTGAATGAATTCCGATATTGGAAAGGTTGCCATTTTATTAATTACACCTTGTTTACTAATTTACTAAGTAATTCAAACCTATTCACAAAATATTTATACATATTAGCAAAATACACATTATTATCATACATAATTTACAAATAATAATGACAAAAAATGAAAGCTTTCAAAAAATATAGAAATCAATGCAAATTGTTTAATACTTTATATTCCCTCAGCACACAAATATTGTAATGTTCATTCTTCCACACCTCTCTTTTTCCATGTTCACCCACACAGTTTCTTTTTCTTTTCGGCCTACAATAGAACTTCGCCCTAATGATCATTCTTTCTAACACCTAAACATTTGCCTACAAGGGAGTATTCGCGGAATCATTTCAACCTAACTAGAGCTTAAATCTGGACGATTGCGTGCCCTCCAGCCCCAAACGCTGTAAAGGCGTTCTCATTCAACTCCAATCCCTGTTGGTGGGTTTTAGGCTATATATCTTACAAATATTTCACTTCTTCCATCTCACCATATTTTCTACATATCTCTCATTACAAGGATCTAGCGGAGGATGCTGTCGTTAGTGTTTGGTTTAAATTTTGACAAAAAAACAGGCCTTGATTTAATGTTAACTCAAAATCTCTTTCTTCACCATTGATTCATTCACTCTTTCCTAACATTGTACACCTCGCTGAGTCTCACCTTTCAATTAATGCTTATATTTTCACTTCGCTACATTGTTTGACCATTCTCTCGTAAGATTCCATCTTCTACCAGCACTCATTTCAATCCTTCCATACCTGTCGCCATCTCTATCCAAACTATTCCCCTTTACAGAACAAACTCACTCTTTCAGAAAGTTGTAATGAATCCGAAATTAAAAGAAGCAAAATAATTATGTCTTTGGCCTCCCGATGACACTTGAGCGGGACGAAGATTCACTCGATGCTCGGATTTCGCGCCCAAAATTCCTTAATTATTCATCTAGAAAAAAAATCCCGCCTAAAAAGTTTTTGGCTAAAACCATTTGTTTAGATTTTAAAGATGGAAATTGCTCTAAGTTAGAAGTGTGGTTTTGAGACAGAAAAAGAATTTAGAGCAGTGATGAAGATTTAGATCTGTGACAAAGATGAAAAATGTAATAAGATTGCTGAGCAGAGAGAAGGCTTTAGATACTAAAGAAGAGTTTACAGTGAGGAAGGAAGACTGTAGGTGTGCGACTCAATTGAAATTATTACTCATATAAGTAGCAGTGAGTAACATTACAACCTTATATAAAGGTAGAAATTAATAATGATACAAAGTTACCTCGATAGTAAAAACCAAGAGTCTTAGCAGAATCGGAAGGAGAATGGGCAAAAAGAAGACCAGAGTCAAAATCACAGGATAACATGGTTTGTTGGAGTTCTTGTAGGTACCTGACGCAAGTAGATCTACCAGAGTTCCTTGATTATCTATATTGGATGTAGATGGATTCTCAAGAGTTCGTGTAATAATGATGCAATTATCATAACAGTCAACTTAAGCTCATGGAAATTGTACCATTTGAATTTATGTGGCCATTATTACTCTTTGTTGTGATGAGAAATTTTAAAATCCTATCTTGTGCCTATGTCTCTCGTCCCTAGCTAAAGCTCTTAACAGTGCTGGGTTTGAGGGTAATCTAGTGGATTCGGTAAGTCTCATATGGTTTAGGACTAGAAGGGACATTTTTTAGCACTTAATTGATGAAGTTCAACATTTTGTTAGCCCATATCTTCATCCTTATCTTATTATTCACCAGTATTCCATATATGCATGAAGGTGTTAATCCAAGAGTGTCGATAATCTGTACGGGATTTTCCATATTGAGATTAGAAAATCTTACATCCGTAACTCAAATCCAATTCAGATGAGCAAATGACTTGGAGATGTATGGATCTAAGGAAAAAGGGGATAAGTCCCACCTAAAGCTGCTCCCGTTCGTAATCCAGATGGATTTATGGGAGGGAGGGTTAACTAGTCCTAGAAAAATGTTCTTTAAAAAATGGATTAGTTCTGCCTAATTCATGGAAGTTCTGAAGAGGAGGATGGATTCATATCACGATCCTCTCAAGTAGTATCATTTCTAAGCTTCTTGTCCTCTATAACTTTCACAACTTTTCACCTCTCCCACCTTATCCCATGTTTTCGAAAATGTGCCCTCGTTGGTTCTCGCCTCTTATTTTCAATTAAAAACCAAAAATAACTCTTAAGAACGAGATTCTTTTTCGGACAGAGTAGTAGTGTTTTATCATCTTCTGTAGTCTCTCCACCTACTAATATACCACTCCCTCAGCCTTGCCTCTTTAATTAAATCGCGTAATCCAGAAAATTTAAAATTAATCGTTGAAGAAAAAAATAGAAAGAAGGAAGTTAAAACTAAATTTAAACAAAAGTATCTATATACTCAAATTAATTCTATTCAACTTCCTGTTTTTTGCCTTATTGAAAAGAATTATTCTTATATTCATTATTTGTGGGTTAAACGAAACACTTATTACTAATAGAACTAGTAAACTAATGGATAGTCTCGACTGAGATTTTCCGACAATAGAACCTCTATTAATTTACCCAGGCTTAAAAAGAAAGAGATTCAGTTGATGTTTTTATCGTCATATCGGACAATTATTCCTTCGCTTATTTAAAGATGAACCTTTACAACCTAAACAAAATGAAATAGTAACCAAGTTTATGACCAAAACGGTTTTCTTCTACAGGGTGCCGGGAAAAAAACAGGAAATTTTAGATTTACATTATCTATTTTACGCAAGTATAATTAATAAACATATAACTTTTACAAATACAAAGGGCACTCACCATTCCAGATCTCAACCCAATGGATTTTACTATTTGGGGTCTACTATTACATCAATCTCCATTACAGAGAAGAGAAGTGACAGACATTCAAACATTAAAAACTCTTTTGATGGAAGCTTGGAACAATATCCAGCTTGAACTTAACCAAAGGGAGAATGGAAGTTGTCTAGACCGTCTACGTCGTTATGAGGCCACTCAAGGAGGGAATTTTGAAGACAAAATGTAAATTTGTGTTTTTGTTTAGTTTTAAAAATGTCTATGTTAACAAAAGGTGTTTTCTGTTCTCAACAATTAAATAAACTGTTCCAAATTTTCTGGGGTTTTGGGTTCACCCTGTATTTTTGATCGTAAAACCTTGGTTCTTTTTTATTTCGTGTGCATCCCGATAGAAATATATACAGACAGGGCAAACCAAATTATCGAAAATCCCCAACCAAAGGTGAAAACTAAAAAAAACCCGAAATATCAATAATAAATAACCATAGATTTTTATATTTAGTAAAAGGTATAGAATCCTTAAACTTCCAAAAACTCTATCAAAATGACACATAAAACCACAAACCACCACACCACACACCCGAATAGCCAATCGCAATGATCCCATTAGATCCATGCAATTTCATTCCAAAATGTTATCAAGTCGTTTACGTTTGAAATCTCATCTCTGCGCCTCGGGTCATTTTCCCGTCTTCAGTGATTGGATGAAAAGGTTTCCCAAATCTATTTCTGTTTTTGAAATTAAAAGGGGTGAAATAAATGGGCAAAACCTGTTGCCTTTCATCTTTACAGTTTCGCTCGCTCTTCATTCGCCGTTATTTTTAATAAATTTTATTTTTGGTGTTAGTTATATTTATTTCTTATTTTTTCCCTTCAACTTTCGTATTTAATCCCTTTAATTTCATTTAATCTTTTTATGTATTCATTTCATTTTTTTAATCTAGGTTAGGAAGGAAAGCAGAGACCTCGAAGCAAAATGTGAAAATGTGCGGATATTGCAAACAACAGGAGACTAGTTTCAATATACGAGACTGTGAGAGCACTTAACTTTCCCTAACCTAGCTCCGTTCACACTAGAAACTAGATTTTTAAAGGCAAGACAAAGAAAGATTACAAAACAGAGAGATAAAGGAGAGAAAAGGACAAGTCAATTAAGGCAACCCATACGAAGAAGACTGTCACGAAATAAATTTGAAATTTTCTGTCCTTTAGTCCAGCTCAAGTCTCCCAATTCCCGGAAATTAGGAGAAAGACAGTTAAATAAAGGATCTTAGCTTTGTACACTCTGTCTCACCGTTGATGGATAAAGATCTTATCTAAACATCATATATGAAAAGCTTCAAGAAACAATTTCCTCATTTGATGCCAGTACATTATCCTCCCAGACAGAAAGACATACCGCCTGCTACAGGTTAAATCACCGCTACATTTCTCTTTATCGGTTTGACATATCTCACTTTTCTCGGTGCTCCTCTCTATTATTTGGAAGAGCGTCGAATACTCTCCGAATTTTGTGTTTTTTATAAAGCTAGGAAATGCTTTCCTTACACTTTACAACAAATTGGCCACTTATGGGCGTTGTGCTTTCCAGCAAGTCACCTTCTTTGATATTATATAATTATAATAATATGTAGGTTCTTTGTCTCCTGTAAAAGAGTATGGGTACAGAAAGCGCAGTGAGACAACTGCTCAAAGGTTGCCAAAGTTAGGATATACGAAAAAATCTGTTCATCCATAAATCAGTCATAAGCAAGCCTTGACCTAACATATGTAAACTATTCCACCACAGAGAACGTATCCTTAGCCGATGTTAAGTGTGGCTAATATTTAGCTATAAGGAGTTTTGTACGCTAGACCATCACTTCAGTATTGAGGATCTACTTGGGACTTTCTTCACTGTAGCTAAAAAAAACGTGCTGTCCGCATACTTCAACTCAATAGCAGGGACAATAGAAATACTTGTCTTTGCTCTACCCTTCACTAAGGTAAATTTTCCACCTTTATGTTTATAACACAACAATTCTTAATTAGCAGCTGGTTCTAGAGGGTTTTAAGGCTGACAGAAATTTTCAAATTTAACATGAGCCAGAATACATCCCTGCTCTGCCCCAACAACCACTTAAGATTCATCCGAGGATTTCCCTGCTGCCACATTAGCTGCATATTGGCTTTTAAAATGCCCTTCTGTGATCAACAAATGATATAAACAAATCCTTTTCCTGTACTCGGTGCCTGAGTAGCAGCACTATAAATGCAAATGCCATGCGCATCGTTGATTTATCTCGATAGAATCCCCATTGGGATTTGGGGGCAACAGCGTCCATAAACCGCTCCAAGAAGCTTAGAAAGACGATTCTAGCAAAGGTCTTGTCTCAAGTAGCCAAAAAAGAATCACTCCAACTGTTGTTCCTCAATTAATATTATCTCAAAAATACTGACTGCAACGTCAGGATTAGCCTGTCCAGGGGTCCCAAGGAAGAGTGAGAGGAACTCGTTTTCAATCTTTATTTATACTCAAAATCTTATCTATTTAACACTATGTCAAATTACCAAAATGTTTCCAACACTGGCATTGGCAGGGTTTATCAGAGTCACGAATTGTTCCGCCCAACTTGCTAGGGTACCAAACTTATCCTTTATCGGCTTCACCGTAGCAAATCGTACATAAAACAAAGCTCTGATTATAGCACTATACATGTGGCGAGACTACTATTCAACCACCTCGGAGCCAGACCATATCGCCAGCAAGACACGAGCAAGCTTCAGTCATGGTGTTTACGGCAGTAACATTACCAGGCCCTCAAATCTCTCTCATTGTTATTGGAAAAGTGTTAAAGCTTTATAATCATATTTTTTTTGAGATACTTAAAGGAGAAAGTCAAACCTTTGTTAGATGCCACCATGAAAATACCGGTTTAACCCTTAAACAAGATGAAGCAACCGCACACACAAGCCAAAATATCAAAAAGGTGCCAGACAAATTTTTAAAGGATTTGGTCGGGGTAACTCTGGCCTCCCAGTTCACCAGATTTGAACTCCATGGATTTTATAGTGTAGTCGATGCATGAGAAAAAAACATGTATTAAATCTGATCAAGGTGTCGAACATAGGAAGTAAAAGCTGGAAAAATACTGAGGGGAAGATTTGAGTGGAAACCCTGAGTACCACTTGCGCTTAGGTCATACCGAGACCTCGTCGAAATATCGAAACAAAAAGCGGTCACATGGAATATTAACTAAATCATCTTGCATCATGTAATTTTTCTTTCGTTTTCGTGTAATCATTCTGTAATATAGCATTATGTTCTGAAAGAATTAAATAATGTTTTTCTACACTTCGTAATCCAAAATCTATAATTTGAAACCATGAGGACTATTCTACAACGTTCTACTAATCTTTCTTCGGCATGACAAAACTCTACACACTTATTCTACAAAGAATTAACATGGCGAAATGTAGTGAACTGTTCTCTGACATCAAAGCTAGAATAATTACCAGAATCAAATCTAGTGAGAAGATTCCTGAAGACTAATTTCCCTTATTAAATCTAAAGTTCAGTTAGTAATGAGTAAGATTAAGGAATTGGAGACAACTGAAAATCTCCCTTCGTCGGGTCCCACACGAAAGATGATTCCAATTCGAGCGAATCGGTGGATTACAAATCTTTTAAAAATAACCAAAGGATGAATAGAAGGAAGATGAACGATCATTTCAGATAAATGAGTCAATGTTAGTTTAAAATCATTTTCAATTTTCAATGTTTAACACTATTTCTTTTGCAATGACATTTCTTGAATTTTGGAAGAGCTTGATATCCCTGGAGTAAATGTCAGATGGCTACTTGTAAGAAGACTTCTTTAGAATTATAAAAACCATGCTTCATATCCCATGAATTCGTAATGTTAGGTCCTATGATGCAGCACTCTTTTAGGGTTTTAAGTTCCGATAAAATTTTGTTTGTTTCTTCCTTAAATCTGCTTGGCGATATCCTTCCAACGAGGTCATCTTCCCCTGAATCTTTTAAGGAGTGATCTGTAAATAAAGATTGAAGAGCAAGTGTAAATTTGTGAAAGATCCATCTGGAGGTCGAGCTTTGAAAGAAGTCAGTCAAATCTTTATTACACATGCCACACTTGCAAAGCACATCATGCGGTGTACTGTAATTTTCTCTCAACCTTATACACATAGAGTCTTGGAGCTTTCATAGAAACACTTCCGTACAGGACCCTGTGTTTATCGAAATGCTGGTGACCTATTCAACGTATTATCCAGCCGAAATTTTCAAGAGCAGTAAAGAGTTTCACTCTTATAGTATTTCCCTCTTTCCAGGGCCCTTATTGGATACGGCCCAGTAAGTTAATTGCTAAAACTCATCACATCTTAAGACATCGGAGAAGCAAACCATAACTATCGTTTATGTGATTTCTTAAAGAATATAAATAAATGCAATATATAATTATATGTTGAATTTTGGTATGCGCAATTGTATTATGAATCCAGTTGAAATTAAATACACACAAGTTTAGCCAAAAGTTTGAGAGTTCTATTGACTTTTAGCAATATATGGGAAAATGGCGAATTACATAATTCAATTTTTAAAATATAAAAAAATTAAGAATCAAGGAGGGATCTGTGTGCTAAAATCCAACAATGGTGAAAAACTAAAATCTTTTTTATTTCATTGTCCATATACGAGTATATTTGCGGGTTTTTTTACTGATTCAAAGAATAACTCTTTTTTCCTTGCCAAAATTCAGAAGCAGAATTGTTATCTAGATAAGAGCTGAGCTCCGACTTTCATTTCCTAATTAATTGCTAAAGATCATCTAACTTGGAGAAAATCACCAAGATCAATGATGGTCTTTCGCCTAGCAGATATTTAATCTTCTAAACCTTTTCTTTCAGTCACATTTGGAATGTTATAGTATCCCTGGCGATGAAGAATAAATTACTTTCCTCATTGCTATTATGTTATATTCCTATTTTAAAAAAGCCCGCTTTTACCGTAAAATATATTTCATGGGGTCTGATATATAGAAAATATGTAACCTTTCCACTAAACATTTCACATTAACCTAAAAAATTACAGCAAAAAGAAATTAAAGTCGATCACAACCTCAAAATGCAAAACAAACTTTCAATTAGGTATTATATTTATTTAAAAATAATATAATAGTAATAAAAATAAAAAATAACTAACCTCGTAATGAAAAAAGGGTGGTATGTCCGATAATTATCACGGTGAGTTGTAAAGGATAAAGCGAGATAAGATAAAAACAATCCATCTTAAACAATGCTTCCAATTAATTCTGGAAATGGAAATAAGCCCAACTGTTTACTAGTAAGTACAAAGTCACATTTTTAATCGAAAAAAAAACATATTCGATTATAAATGAGCCTAATAATATATGCAATCGCATTAGTTTTCACTTAATATTAGCGCTCCTATTTATTACCAACAAAACCAGCAAAACTTCTTAAAGAGCATCTCGTTTAGCGCAAGTTCGAGAACAACCAAGTCACAACAATTATTCTACATTGAACAAAGAAATCTTTACAATTTCATCCGCCTCGCTCTAAAACGATACCGAATATTTTCCCCTCGGATACATACGTTGCTACAGGCATGTATAAATCTCGTTCATTGAGTATCATTCAACCTCAAATTATCCCTAAAATAGTCATATGTATCTCTGAATGCTAATGTTTGCTTATTCCACTCATTTAATGAGAGAGAGGTAAAGCCAATAGTCCAAGGACGCCATTTCTTCCAAGGATTAGGTGAAACCACAGCACAGGATTGGACATTGATACCATCTCCAATTTTGAAGAAACTACCAAAGGCCTAGCATAAACGGTCCATCCCCTCGTGAAAAGAATTAAACCTGGATTCGTTTAAAGATGCCTATGAAAGGAAATGATTTTTTTAAAATTTGAACACATGTGAAGTGAGGCAAAGTAGATTATTTTATTGTTTATATTTGCTAAACTATCTAAATGAAAGGCTCCGCCACGTTAGCAGAGATAAAATAAGATAAGATAAGATAAATAAAGTTAGAATGTGTAGAGAGAGTGAGATAGGAAAGATAGAAATTAAAGTGTTGTGTGTGTGTTAATGTGTGTAGGATGATGTGTGAAGATGATAGAGATTTGTGTCAGGTTGCCTGGTTAACGCTTTCGTTTTTCTTTTAATTTTATTATATTTTTGTGATACATTATCATTTTTAGCATTGGAGCCTTTGTTTTCTTTTGCTCAATCGAGCGTTTGTATCATTTTATTGTTTTTTTATTATTATTTTTTATTTATTTTATTTGATTTTATTTTATTTTTTTATTATTAATGCTATTATGTAAATATAATGGTTCTACATCGGGATTCACATTTGGGTTGTATATTAGCAGAGAAGCCAAGTCTCCAGCGATATACATTGTTCTTCTCGAAAGGTTAATCTATGGAAGCATTAGGATCGTCATTCATGTTTTTTTTATTTGTATATTCTTTTTCATGTTACTTTCTATTTCTTATCTTTAGAAACATTCTTTGACGCGTTGACTCACTTGGAGCAGGCGAAAGAGAACTTCGCTGCAAGAGACAGAGTAGGTTTCTGGCATTCTAATTTCTCCTTTTAAAATTTTACCTTTGCGAATTCTTTTCTCACTATTATCCACGTATATTTTCAGGAAAACGGAAAGATAGAACTTTATTTTTAAAAATCTATTTAATAACTTATTAATACAATTAAAATCGTTCAAAGGAAACTGCTGGCAACTTGTTCTCATTCGATGTGGGCGCAGAACAGCAGCTTCTCTGTATATCTCTTTCTATTCTTCAGCAGCAAAACATTTATTGTTGTCCTTTCATTCTCCTTAAAGCAAGTTATAATATATCTCGTATATTCCAATGTTAATTCTTCTTAAAATTAAATAGAATCACCCTTTGTGGTGTTTCTCATTCCATTATTTAGTTACTTAAATTCAATTTGGTTCTGTTTCCAACAAAGGATATTTATTTGGAATATTGCGTCGGCTTAAATTTTGGGTTCTGAACATGACTTGAGACCGAAGAGAAGTTTGATTCATTTGCAATAAAGAAAGGGGGTTAGGAAACCTTTCTTTACTTTTCCTTTTAATAACAAAAAAAGTTCATAGAAGTGGAAACTTGATAACACAAGAACAGGTATATGCCCTGTAATTTTGACATCATACATCGCTTCGCACTAATTTAAGGGCTAGAGGCTGAAGCAAAATTTATACATATATTTTTCACAATTTCTGAAAGGAGATATAAAAAGGAAGAACTACGAAGTTTATATTTGTACTTGAAATATGCCTAACAATTCTTATTTTTAAACAAAACAATAAATAAAAGGTTGGTAAAGAAAGCGGTAAAATTAAAGATCATTGTATGTATATTTATATTAGATAAATTAATCAAGAATCGAGGAAGGAGGTGCAAACTCCTAGAAACGCTCTTGTTTTTTACCTAAGGCAAGATGTTTTCTTTCGTATGAATCAAAAATGACAAAAGAAAACCCACAAATGGTTAAGATGCTATGCAAAGGAACGGATCCAGAGAGGGGTAGAGAGATAAATCCCTCTCCCCAAATTACATACAAGTTTATGTTAATATTTGTTTCAATCCATACATGTATTCTGCTATTCAGTAAGAGTTATATATAGAATAAATACGAAAACATTTTTTTAAACTGTTGCGATCGTATGTATCTTATATGATATATGTCGAAACTGGTAAATCTTACAAATAATGATTAAATTAACTATTATACTTTAGCTGACGTCCAAAAACTAAAATTAACCACAGTTTATAATTTTATCTGAGAAAAAATTCGGATTTGCAAGAGTTAGGCTTCAATCCTGTGTGAGATACTGTTATTTATTATCAATGGTGTGTAAGACAACCATTATTAACCACCAAGGGCATTTTCTTAGAGTACTCAGATGGAGGATTTCAGGCAATCCCGAAATTTTTATCAGGAAACCGCCACTGGCTGTGCATCACATCGCTTTCTAGTTACTGACCTGTTTTGGTGAACCATTGTAGCCGAGTCATTCCATGTCAGCGCACCATCTAACAGTATAAAAACACCACCGGCCTCCAATCTATATTATTAACAACTTGTTTCATGGCATCGTGGATTTTTACTTTCACCTGCACCTAGCAAACAACCGCAAACAAATACATACAACTGTAACTCATCAGACCAAACGACAGGTTACGAGTTCTTTAGGGTCCAACTATTGACGTAACAGGCCCAGGTGTAGCATTGTTTCATAGAAAATAATGTAAACATTTGTACTCTATTAGTTGTTCTGCTACCATATCACAATGAATGTATATACCGCTGCACTGGTAACCTGAAAGGGATAAGTCAGGTAAACCCAGTGTCGCTTAGCTTTCAGCATAGATAATTCTTTCAAACCTCGCTCACATGATCATTAATTAATCATCCCAGTTAGGTTACTGGGCTTTACATTGTGGCTAGTAAATACTTTCATCAAGTATTGTTGATAGAAAGGTACAGTCTCTTGGAAAAGTTTAAGACCACTCATCATGTTTTCGTATATTTCAATAATAGTAGTTTTTAACATTTTAAGAACACCTAACAAACGTATGCACGTGTTTCGCTGGTTGTATGTAAATCACACCATTTTACTTGCCAATGGCCCACTGACTCTTCTAGGGTGAGATTTTGCGTTCGTTAAAATCTCTCAAGGATTTTCTAAACAATGTTCGTCGAGCTCAAATTGGAACTTTACACGAAAAAGGTTAGAGTAAACACAAGATTAGTGAAAAGCTGTGCTGTAGGAATAGAGGTGTGCATACAGCCATCGGTAAATTTAAAAATGATATCAGTTATTAAGATAAAAAGAGAACTGGGCGGCCAAAGAAAACATCAAAGAGAGATGATAACCTGATGAAATTGATTATTTCATGATTTCCCAGTAGTTCATGCAAAGAAATATCGGGCTAATTAGTTACAAAAAGGGTGTAAGGTAAGTGTTAGCACTGTTTCACCACGGTTGTCTAATGAATCTAAATTATAAAAGCACAAACCATCCAAAAACCTGAACTGACTACAGCCATGAGAAAGAAAAGGTTGGAATTACCTCGAAGGGATCGACATTATACGGCCACTGATTGGACGATGTTATGTTTTCTAATGAATGTACATTCCTGCAGTTTACATCACGTCAGCAACATGTACGGAGGCCTGTGGGCAAAAGATTTGATAGGAAATACATTGTTCCTACGATGAAACATCTTCCCAGCTAGATGGTATGGGGCGCTTTTAGTTATATTGGAAAAACTGGAGGGTACTTTTTACCTCCAAGCACTACAATGAATGGTGATAGATACGTAAGACTGCTTAAAACATTTCAAATTTACATTTATTTTAAATGCTTACTTATTTTGTTAGTAACTATTACTCTTAATGTAATTTTTGTAAAGACTTGAAAAATATTACAATACACCATTTGTTTTAAAAAATTATAACCATCATCGAAAGTATTGTGATAATAACTATTATTGTAAACTGGTGAAGGATTATTATAAAGCGATATTTTCTCAACAATTATGAAAATAAATTTTTTGTATAACCTTTTTTTAATCGTTTTATTTCCTCCTATTATAAATAGTCAGTTTAATCATCTATACAAATGATTATTAGATTTAATTAATTTATCAGTGATTACTATTAATACAATCGTTTAAAAATAATTGTTAAAGAGTGCTGGGTAGTACTTTGTGGTAATGGTCGAACAATTGTATTACTGGTAATATTTCCTACCATCATTTTATAAAATGGTATAACCATCTTCTAAAGCTAGTATCTATAGGGTCTTTGTGTGAATTTGGTGAACATTGATTCAATTGCTGGCCTCGCTACTAACTAGATTAGGAGTCAATTAATTTTTCGGATGAATACAAAAGAGGAAAAAGAATATTCATAGTTAAACAGGAAAAATCGCCAGCGATTAAAGAGAACTAACGAAATATTTGCCTTCCGATATTTGGCTGGAAGCTATTTGAGAAAATCCACGATAGGAGGTTTGTCAAAGACCTGGAGTACAACTCATTATTTAACGAATATCCATATGGTTTCAGAAAAAAAAGGCAAGGAGATAGCCATCAACATAATAACAGAGAAGATTGCCCAAGCCAGAAGAGTCACGAACTACATAAATAGGTATGTATATGTACCTATAGACTTATAGAAGTTATTTAATTAAGTGTAGTAGCGTAGGATGCAATAGAAGATATTGCAACTGGAATTAAACAATAAGTTAGAAAAATCCCCAACGATTACGTTAGGGGAGATCAAGGCGTTTATCAGCTGACCTTCAGGCCAGCTTACCCCAGGTTAGCTGTCTTTCTCCCACCCTGTAGCCGATATACCAAGCATATATACCAGAGTCTAGCAACTCCACTAGACACAATATACAGTCGCCAACGATTTGATTTAATTATTTCAATGTCAGTATGACAATGGACCATGCTAGCTCGAATGAATACCGATGAAATTAGAAACCTAAGTAACTATGAAGCTAGATGGAAAATCCGATCCAGCATTTCAAATTCAAAGTTGTACCAATAGGAGATGTGTGTTTGGTGATAAGAGATATTAGGATATGTCTGGCTGGTGAAAAGAGGTATTATTTCAAAGCAAAGTCCAAGAAAGCCAGTATGAAAATCACAATTACAGTGTATAGGATGTAGGCTAGAGATCGGATCCGGAAAACAAATATGGTAGTCAGAACTGTATATAGATTGAGGAATCTCAGAAAAAGCAATAAGAAAAAGTTTAGCATCCATTGCAAGGTGGATTAGGATCAACAACGAAGCCTTACACATGAGTGTCATATACATCATATGAAGTCTTGAGATGTGCACGCAAATAATTATGCACATACAAATAATCGAAAAAGTGTATAGTAGTCTCCACAAATAAGAATAATTCTTTATGTAAATAATATATAACATCTTTGTAAAATATTAAGATATAATAAGACAAAAGTGCACTGAAACGCGGAATAGGTTCAAGAATGAGGACTCACAAATGAGTATCATGTGAATCATATAAAGCTTTGTAACAGGCACATAAATCTAACACTAAAATAATAAACCATGCTGTAATAATGAATTAATGTAAGACACAAGAAATACTTGTAAATAATGTAAAATTACAATTTAATAATCTAGGTATCAATAGAAAGCAGATTATTTTGTAATAAAGTAAGTGAAATCGTTATGCTTTCATGCGAACGTACAAACATACATACATTCGAAAACAGGTGTAGCTGACGCTTTGGTAATAGTGGTAAACAGAGACGGTAAAAACAGCTGTGCACACATAGAATAGAATCTGATCTGACCCGCCAAAGTTTACATGACCCCGTGAAAAGACAAAATCAATTTTTTTAAAAATGTTGTTTGATAAAGCAAGGTTACGTTCACAAATTCAGATACTATCTTGGTATAGACACAACATTTGAACATATAAACTACGCCCAGCAGTCTTAGTAGAAAACACACGCACATATCCTTTGATCAGAAAAGTTCCGCCATGCGTTCAGATTAGAGAAGTAAAGCCACGCCGCTTTATTGGAGTTAGCATAAATAATCGGGCAGAAAAATACAACAGCATTATTATTAGTTGCATAACAATTATCATTGGAGTATTGGATTACCAGTATTAGCATTTACATTGGCATAGAGCCATTCATACCTCGTTCTCAATCCGTCCGTCCATAGTCGCAACAATCTGACGCAGAAGGAGACTAACCACAAACACTAACTATTAACACTGATAGTTAGCCAAAGATGTGAGCACCCAAACGACCCACGAAAAATTTCAGTTGCCTGAACCAATTTAGCCCTAAGCCATGACTAAAAGCCTACAAAAATGCCATTCTATCCTTCCGAGTCCTTCCTTCTGCCAAAGTACAACTAAGTTACCATTCGAATCCAGCTTACAAGCGAATTACCCCCCAAAATATTTTGGAGTCGGACCAACCTCGAATTTAGGGCCGCCATATATTCTCTACCAAATAAATAGAATCAACATCCGTAACCTTTATAAACAGGTGACACCCCTATAAACTGTTGACATACCCTATAAAGGATTTATATAATCTAGCCAGCCTCCAAACTCCACTGCGTAAACAAAGCACAAATAATTAACGTTGCAAAAGGTGCATAAAAAAAGTATGTGCCTAATTACCCAGACACGCAGAAGTAAGTGGAAGAGACGAAAAGATCTCGATAGATAAATGAAGAAATCATCAGTAAACCTAATGGTACAAGAACGAGCAAGAAAAATGCAGGACAAAATATTGCAAATACTAGAACCAGAAAGCAGAAAGCTTATAGAAAACAACATAGCAGGTTTAATCTAAAGCTGGTTCCCAAGCTGTGTGAATATAATGCCTAAAGTATATGAAGAACTATGATATGCCTAAAGTATATGAAGAACCATGATATGCCAAAAGAACAAAATGAAAAATACCAAATACGGAAAGGATCAGAGTTGAAAGAAAATGACTACAACAAATAAACAACCGTAAATGACAACGATCAACAAAAAACGACAAATCACCAAAGATGAACACAAACAACATGAAAAAAAGACAAGACAGAGACAGAATAATCAAACCAAACTAAAGTATTTGACAAGCGACACAAAGGCAAAGGCTTGAACGCCTAAATAAAATCCAAAACAAAAAATGAAACAAGTAAAAAAAAAGCGAGAAAGCGATGAATTATCATGACCTCCAGGCAACATTCTTATTGTTGCAAATTTTACATTTTTCTCTCTTCCCCGCTCAATGACCCTTTTACTATACACCTTAATTTTTCCCTCTCTTCGAATAATCCCTTACACTAATTGAATTAAATTGATCCTACTTCTCATCCCTCAAAGAGAATGTTGATCCTATCTTCATTGTCACAACCTTCCGACTCTCCTGATGAGTCCTCCATCATACCGTCTACCTGAAAAAATATATATATATAAGAGATGCATTTAAGGGCTGGATCATAAATCTGGATTGCATGTATAATCACATTTCAAGAAGCCTTAGCTAGATCCGTTGAATATTTCAGTATTGATTCTGTTACAAAGAGTATAGTTTACAATTTGATAGGATTTACTTACATTTTCTGGCGGCCGTAGCACCAATTGATGATGAACTGTGCAATTGATGATGAACTGTTGGGATATGGGAGGGATTTTCTATCCTTAACTTTTCTGTAATTTGATATGTCAATCATACAGTAATAGCAATCATCGTGATGATTTTTTGGCTCTCGCTAAACTTTCGTCACAGCAAATGGCATTGATTTTCTTGGACCTCTCAGCCTTGATACTAAATTTGATTGACAACTTCCAAATATCACATAAGGGTCCAATGGATTTTCTCGGTCACTCATACTCATTCCAAAGTACAGTCTATAAGCAATTCAGTACTTTGCACCTTTCACAATTTTATATGATACATGCTTAGGTCCAATATAGAAACCACACACACAAAAAGAACTAATCTGGTGAATTTCTGCATCCTCTTGTAGTCATAATCAAGAAAGTCAATATTTATCAAATTTACCTGAAAAAGAAAATAAATAAATTAGCGACCAATGTAAGTGTGCTTCATCCTTCCTCCATAAAATTCTATATATTAACACAATTTGTTATATCTTACAAACGGTCGATGGGAGAGATAAAGTATTGATATAATTTGAATCAGCACAAAATTTAGTATTAAAAACACTAAAAATAAAATAAGAGAAACTAAGATTTTGTGAAAATTTCTTAACCAGTGTAATTTATCTCCAAAGCGTGTTTTGGGCATTTACATCCATGCTTGTATGCGAAAATAAGGTAGTTAAGTCCAAAAGGTATTTATTTTTATTTCACATAAATATTTTGCCATTTGTAAATTTGAAGATTTAAGTAGTTTATGAATTAGTAATAGAGAACTTTTTACCGCAGTACTGAATACTTTACATGAAAATGTTTAAATACACGTTGTAGAATTATCATTGGTTCCCCTTCTATTACTAGCAGCCCCTTTTGTTCTTCCTCATTTCTCTCTTCACCTTGTCTTTCCTTGACACTTTTAAACCTCGTTGAAGAAGATAGGCCGTCTTGCTTCAATTACTTTGTAAAATAAATCGTACTATGTATTTCTTAGCCACTATCGCTTCAACTATCATTCTTTTGGGGTTAATTTTAATTTTACACACGTTCAGGCTTCTTTTTTGTAATTACTCTTTTAAGCTAATTTACAGAAATGGCAATGGTAGCTATGGTAGCGCCTGTAAGCTTTACCTAGTTTAAAAGTCATTATCAGCATTATCATTACCATTTTTAAGAATAAAATAGGATTGTCAAAAATCAACGTGACAAAAGAAACTCTCAAGTCACCCGTCGATCATATATGTATCACACAACCTATTGTATCAGTTGCACCGGCTGTCCTTCACATAGCATTACAAACACGTTTGTCTGTTCATTTCATAAGTATATTCTCACTTTTCTCCATAAATATCTGTGTGATCTCTAACGAGTGTAGATTCCAGCCTCATTCAGATATTTTCTCACAATAAGAACAAACTTTATCTATTTCGTTAGTCATCTTATCTACCCACTTCACACATAATATTATTTTTAATTTTCCCAGTTTCGTTACTCTCTTTAACTCTAATTTAACTTCCACTCCATGTTCATCAACACTTAGGTGCATATGCACTAATGTGAGGAACAACATAATTTGTAAAACAATTGTAGCAGATTAATTATTGCCTCCTTAAGATGTCAACCTGTCTGCCTTTTACGTACTCCGATCATTCACAATATTCGATAGATATTAAATCAACAGTTTTTTCAATGTGCAGACCTGTGATCTTTAATAACACACTATTCCTTTTATGTCTCATATTCATACGCACCCTATCACTCGCTCCAAGGAAGATTACTAAATAACATTCACTCGCTCCAATAAAGATTAATAAATCACTATCACTCACTCCAGTGAAGATTACTAAATCACTATCACTCGCGCTAATAAAGATTAAGAAATTACTATCACTCACTCCAGTGAAGATTACTAAATAACAATCACTCGCTCCAATGAAAATTAATAAATCACTATCACTCGCTCCAGTGAAGATTAATAAATCACTATCACTCACTCCAGTGAAGATTACTAAATCACTATCACTCGCGCTAATAAAGATTAAGAAATTACTATCACTCACTCCAGTGAAGATTACTAAATAACAATCACTCGCTCCAATGAAAATTAATAAATCACTATCACTCGCTCCAGTGAAGATTAATAAATAACAATCACTCGTTTCAATGAAGATTAATTAATCACTATCACTCGCTGCTCCAAGGAAGATTAATAAATGATAATCACTCACTGCAATGAAGATAACTAAATCACTATCAATCGCTCAAATGAAGATTACTATAACTCATTCCAATGAGGATTACTAAATCATTATCACTCTCACCAGAAAATTGGCGTAAACTTCCTATTCATGGGAATTGTTAACCAAATTTGAAATTTATCAGGAAATTTTATGTATTTATATTCCCCAAAACTACTAAGAGGTTATGACAGGGAGAAAAAAAAGCTCCATTATGTTAAAAAAAATGAAAAATTTTAGTAATCTTCAAAGTTCCAAGAATTTTTTATGGGAGGAGTGAGTTTTACAAAAAACATCTCACGAATATATGGGGTGGGGAAGTCTAAAATGATTGAGGATACTTTCTATAGAGAAATGGACTCTCGAATGGAGTTTATGGTTGTTCTTAATCATAAAATCCATCGCAAGATCTGTTTGTCGTGATTTGTTTGGAAAAATCCTTTAAAGTCAAGAGGAAAATAAAATAAATCCTGTTGAAATAAAGGAATCTGTAATATCTTTCAAGATGTTACTAATTATGGAGAAGATTAACATAATAGACATCTGTGCGAAAATTTAACAAACAAAACAAAAAGAAAGAACCAATTTCCGGAAGGTACAAACCTCGGACGGTCTACTTTTCGAATAAAAAAGACAAATTAAATAAAATACAAGCATATAGATTAATTAGTTAGCATATTAAAGACCTTTAAAATTAAAGTATTTAATTATAGATCTAATTTCAAGTGATCAATTTAACGCACCCTATTCAGTTCTTGGGTACGAAAATGCAGGAGAAGGCCGGACACGCGGCAAACTTCTTGTGACAGCCTTAAACGAAAGGCAGCATTTCATTGGCTTTTGGGCATGGGTAGGTAAGTAATCCTAGAGATGTCCATTGCATCATGGTCAGTCATGGTACATTCGAAACGCCTTTGTGCGATAGAATAGCATCCAAGATAACGATGGTCACAAATTCATCTTAGTTCAGATCGAAGGCGTTTAGACTGGCTTTATGTCACTCATGATATAAAATGATGCTAAGTAAATAGAGAAAATCAGCATAGAAGGGTTACTTGATTGATTTTTCATGGTTGGACAGCACATCTACATATATGATGCAACTGAATGCTATTAGTGAAAAGTGCGGCTGATTAAAAAATGGGAATGAATTTTGCTGTATGAGATGAATGATAAAAAAGTTTAAAATGACGTTGCTAATCGAGAAGTTCCGATGCTTGACTGGATGAAGTACTGCGAATATAAGGTTGCGTGATATAACTGAATTTTGTGACTGAATTAAGTTTTGCAAGGAGGAACCAGTTTACCATATGTTGTCAACATTTTTATTAAGCTGTTGGGTTGAATATCAAAGCAAATAATATAAATAGCATGGAGAGAATAGCTCCATGCTGTTTTTACAATAAGTCTTACCAACTCAGTATTATCATGATAAATCCGTTTAACCATTTAAAAGTTCAGTTTGACTGCAGACTCGATGAATTTTGCAATTTTTTTCCCATCCTTTGTAAGTTGCAGATTTTAAAGTTTTTTATGTCTTTTCATTTTGATAAATGTCAAAATAAACATTTGATAGTAGTAAAGAAGTGTAAAGTTGTAGTGTAGTAAAATTAATGTAATCTTTTGCCTCGTGACCTGTCTTAAATTGCAATATTTGTCCTTTATTTTTGAAGGAAGTTGATTGAACCGTAATTTTACGCATATGCAGCTTAATGAGCGAGAATCTGCACTCTCAATGGGTAGGGAAATGGTAACCGGGTGTAGAAAAGTAGAAAGAGGACACAAATGCAATGATATTACTGGCAGAGGCGAAGGAGAAATGATTATTTACAACAACAAGGCACCATCGGCCAGGGTTAAACGCAATTGCTCTGAATTAGGATTAGAGAGAGAAAAAAGGTTTGGAGCTAGAATGAGGGATTAAGTAGACCGAGTACCCAACATGCTTGTGAGACACGTTGAGTCTGGTATAGCAGTTGGTACATTTGGGAGAAAGATGGTGTAAAGTACCATGAGTTAGACTGGTGCGAACCAGGCATAAGGTGGTGAACACTACCTCTTAAGTTGGAAAGGATGGAAGGATAAATAGAGCTAGCAGAAGTAACGTTTAATGCTGGTAGGTTTGCTGACAGGCGGACTTTGCAAGTCAGCGAGCCATTGTGCCTAAGGATTTCTTTTACATTTAAAGGGAAAATAATGAATAGAAGAGCAGCTGGGCGTGTTGGATGTGTGCGGGCCAAGCAGCCTAGTCAGCTGCTTTATTAGCAGGCACACAAACGTGTTGAGATGATATCTGTGAAGTCAAAAGCTCTCACAAGAGCAATCAGATCTCACAGATAAGAAGAATAGGTCGAGGTACTGAAATTGTGATTCGGGGATAAGTAAATAGCACAAAGTTTCCAGGACGGATTAAACAAGTAGGAAAGAGGGTTTACAGCACTGCTGTTTACGTTGAGAGCCGGGCAAAGACAGAATGAAAGTGAGCGCCGAAGAATAATTTCCACCACAGCGATAATAGGAAATCTATGGAGTAATAGGGAGTATTGATGAAGATGGCTGTGCCATGATAGTAGGTCAATACATGGTTGAGGAACTCTGATAGGATATCCTTATCGTGTTCTAGAGGCCTGTTTTATTGCAAGTGACTGGTACAGATATATGCTAGGTTAATCGTCCATGGAGGAACCCCTGTTAAATAAATCTCATCGATTGGAGAAAGAAATAATGTGATGACAAAGAGAAGAGGTGCCAGAGATCTTGGAATGTGTCAGTGGTATTAATTAGAGGGTCAGTGTGAATCCAGCGGAGGCCCAAATAAGTCAATAGAGAAAGGAAAGCAAGCGTGTCCGACAGGGATGTGCCTTTTTTTTAAGTGGAGTCTGCATAGTTTCAAAGAACGAAAAGCCTCTCTAACCAGTGCCTTAACTTAGGAAGTGAATCAATGCCAGAGCCGTTGAGGTTGATAAGATCCTGTACATCGAGCTACATGGACTGTGGAACAAATAAATAATAATCGTATGAATCGAGAGTTTGACAGTAATAATCTAAGAGACGTAAGAATTCGTTGGGAGATCCTCGCAAAAACGAGACCTAGCAACCTCTTGGATTACTTCGCTGGTATTTAGTTCCTAAATATAAATAAGGGTTGTGTTTAATGTGTCCTATTCTACGAGGACGTAAAAGGAATACTTAAGAAGGTCGAGATAGCAAAATCCCTGAGAAGCACCTTACTCTTCTGCTGTAGTAATGTCCATTAGAGATTCCTGGCTGACTGGGGGAAGAAACTTTGAACTTTATTAGATAACTACGTCTTCAGCGTAGCGTCTGCTGCCAATAGGAAGGTGAAGAGGAGAAGCGATCGTATTCGTCACACGAAGAAAAGGAGGTGGTTAAGAAACAAATGCTTGGTAACGCTCTTTTCTCTGATCAGAGGCTGTAGTAAACAGAACCTATAACAACCAGAAAAGCACGATTGAAGAAGAACTAGTAAATGAAGATGGGGCGAAACCAGAAAGTTCAAGGAAAAACAAATAGTTTTTAATAATATAGAAGCCGTCAGTAGTTTTATAAGTTTTGCATTTGTAAAAAGTGGCAAGAAAAGAAAAATAAAAAAATATAATTACTTCGCAGGAATAGATACAGATTTTAATGTATATATATATATATATATATATATATATATATATATATATATATATATATATATATGTATATATATATATATATATACATTAAGTCAGTATCTATTTCTGTGAAATACTTAGTTATATATAATTATATCTCTCTCTATATATATAACCTTAACAACATTGTGCTGACATAAATGTTTCATTATTGAAAAGAATGTTAGAGGAAAAGGAAAGAAAATCTTAATTTCTTCCTTTAAGTTCAAAATTAAATAATTAGTGTAATATTATGTCAAAATAAATCCATGCTTATACATTAAACAGCAAATTTCTTGCGTTAATTAAACCTAAGTTGTTTTATTCACGAGGAAAAGATAGACTTTACTATAGTAGAAAAATATTTAGGAACCGGATAGGAATTATTATTTAGAATAAATTCCGAGGTTAAATCTATTTTTATTTATTTACGTCGGTTAAAAACACAAACTTTCTGAAACACGTGAGAGCAACGCTTCTATTAGAGCCTCGTAGAATAATTTAATTATAATTCCCTTTCTACTCCTTTTTTTTAATTCCCAAGAACATTTTTACTTTACTATAAATGTGAAGCGAGATTAAATCTCGCTTCAGGGATAAAAGGATTTCCTTTTGTTGAAGAATACTTCTTTTTTCTGTGATTTGGATCCCTCAATTTATTTCCTTTTCACTCTTTTGAAATATTTTAACTTGGAAAATGGGCATTTTAATTGCCAGACATTAACATTGAAATATTCCGATTGATACCACTTTTAAACTTATTTCTATCAAGTAGATCATGTTTGAAAAATCACCTTCTTTTCACCAAAGCTCAAACATGCCAGGGAGAATTGGTCATGCACTCATACTCCTTATCAGCTTTTGTAGTGTACTAGAGAAGACATTACCCCTAACCTGATCACTTTCTTTGTAAACCTCTTTCTAGGCGAAATGCTATCGGTCAGTTTTCCTTCATCTCCTCACTGACTACAAATTCTTGTCATACTAATTGGCACTTTTTGAAATTTTATAGATTTGTAATAGTATGTAGAAAAAAAGCTTCAGTAGGTTTTCAATTTTGATTTCTAATTGGTCAAAATTATTGCATATGCACTCTTCACCCAGATTTTCTTGATTATAATTAGAAAATCGAGAGAAAGGAAACAGCGAGACGAATGAAGGTTGTCAAAATATACAATGAGCAGTGGAGTAAGCGTGGATGAATTGTAAGGAGGTTGTGTAAGTTGAGTGTCATCTGTGGCAAAGTTAAACGAAAACCTAAGAGCATTTATCGAGTGGGTAAAAAAATAACTATTTAATTAATCTTCTCTCATTAACCAGTAAACCTGGAGAGACGATATTTTGAAAAATATACAACTAAACCTTCTCTTATGAAAAACCAAATGTGAAAATGATACGATTCCTAGTTTCCTGCAGTTTCTAAAAGTATTCTTGTTTAAAAATAGATATCAGGAATATTTTTATTTGGTTTTGGCCAATTTAAATATCTTTTCCACCCAGATATGTTGTTTTTTTTTTTAATCTAATTTTATTTTTTTTCGCCATGATTGTAATATTTTTTCATTTATTTTATGGGAATAAATTTTCCGTGCTACTTACAATAAATTGGTTTCGGAACAACTTTTAAATTAAATAATCCATTCTGTTACACCCATTAATTTGAGGCGGACAACTATTCTTCGCAATGAATTTAGGGGAATATGAATCAGAAATGACTGAGTCGCCTTGTTTTCGTACGTGACGATGCCTCATCTGGTTGGAAAGAACTATCATCATCTGGATATATAATTCAGAGTCCCTGAAACAAAACGTTTATCGGGAGAGGGCGATAACTTCACTGAACGTGAAATAAAGGAAAAAAATATTATAATCATTGCAGAAAATTGGCAATAACAAGATGAAACAAAGCAAAACTCTGTGATCCAATCGATAAAGTAGTACAATCAGTGATTTAATTAGAAAAATAAATAAAATATTATTGATATTTAAATTTTAGAAGAATTTAAATTTGTGTAAATTGTAAGAACAGTTGAATGTATAGCGCTAATACGAGGGGCAGTCAATAAGTTGTGCGAATCCGTAGGGTAAAACAGAAGAAGGGGAATGGCAGTTTGGGGGGGGGGGGCTTAGGACAAGTTATGACAAGTCAGGACCTGCAGCGGCACGCTCTTACCTTGTCTATTTAAGAAGCAGTAGCTGATCGCAGATCGTCTGTCGCAAATTTTTTAACAATGGAGAAGGTTAAGCACCGCGCATTGATGAAATTTTTGACCAAGGAAGGCAAAAATGCAAAAGAGATCCATGAACGCATGCTTGCAGTGTACACCGACACCGCCCATTCTTATGCAACCATTGTTCGCTGGAATAGGAAGTTCCGTCATGGTCGTTAGTCCCTTAAAGATGACCCTCTTCCAAGACTCCCGCCAGACGTGACCAACGAGGACAATGAGGCCCGTGTCGAGAGGATGATCCTAAAAAATCGTCGGGTGAATGTCAAAGAAATCGAGCGAAAACTTGGAATATCACATGGAAGTGTAATCAACATCATCCACGAGAATTTGGCCATGACCAAGGTCTCTGCCCGCTGGGTCTCTAGAAACCTCACGCCCCATGATCGATTTCAACGTCGTCAAAGTCCACAAGGCCAGAGTTGCACAAGCTGCCCTAGGCGAGTGCGGATTCGAGGAGCTCAACCATCCCCCCTACACTCCAGATCTGGCCCCTAGCAACTACGTTTTATTCCGCTAGCTCAAGGCTGCACTGCCTGAACGCCGTTGTTAGGACGATGAAGATGTCCAGCTCGTGGTCCAGGAGTGGATTGAACAGCAGTCGGGAGATTTCTGGTTGTCGGGAATTCGAAGCCTCAGGGACAAGTGGCGCAAGTGCATTGAAGTCGAGGGTAGTTATATTGAAAAATAATAAAACACACTTTTCCTCATATCTCGTTTCCTTATATCCGAATTGCAAAACTTACTGACCGCCCCTCGTAAATTAGAATTATTCTGACGATCGGCTTTGCTCAAAGTTGGATTTAAATAACTCTCCTGTTGGCCTCTAATTAGTAATATAATTAGTAAGATAATTTTTAACCACTGGAATTAACGTCCAATTTTTATCTCCTTCTAAGAATATGAATGAAAGTGATAGCAATGTCAACATTTGAAATTGAAATTGGGCTTTAAATTTTTTCACTTCGGTCAAAATTTATATTTCAATTTAATAACTAAATTAATTATTTTCCAAAAGAAACTATATTCTTGGTTAATAAAATTTTTTTTTTCAAAACAAATTTGATATCAACTTTAACTCTTATGATTCCATTTAAATTCTTGAAGACAAAAGTGATTTCTTTTGTTTTAATTCTAAGTCGCTCATGTAGAAAACTGGTATAAACTAGATAAATGGTATAAACTAGATGTCTATGAGTGGTAGTTGATGTTTTTGTCAAAAAAATATTAAATAATTTCTTACCTATTGAAATAGAGCATGGCAAATATGTGTGCCATTGAGCCTCAGCGGTAATTATTTATGGTTTACAAGAATCTTCACTTTTACTGTTTATAACAGCATTTTATATTAATATTATAAGGATTAAAAACAATATTATAATGTAATAGGATTTATTAAACATTTAAAAAAATAGTTAAAATATTTGTGTATATTATTTTCTCAAATATGTGATATTTATTCGGGAATTTCAATTATTTATCTAAAAATACATATATAATGCATGAAAAATCTACATTGAATGGAAATATTTTAAACTAAAAATAATATTTATACAACATTAAGTACGTAGGTATCACTCTAGAGTTATTCATCATATTTTTCAAAACAATTTCACCACTTACATAACAATGGTAGATACCACATTCAACACACATATTATTGGTTCTGCTATAAATTTTATTTTTAGTGCAAACTTTGCAACGTTGTCTGGAATCAGATTTTTGCATGGAATGTGTTGGTGTTGGGGATTGTAGATAGTATTTGGACAGCAACAGAGATTGATGGTGGGGCTCTTTTTCTGTTGGAGAAGTTTCCAATCAACCTACGAGCTACAATTCTTCTGAATGTCTTTGCATCAATTTTTCAATACTTGACGTCCCTTCTAATTTGCAGAACACAATGAAAGCATTGTTAATTGCCATATCAACAAGATCGAAAACTACCCTTAGGTAATATTTGACTGAAGACAAATGGTCAAACTGATAATTTACTTTCTTTTGGTCCATTATATCGACCCTACCCATATGGGTATTGTAATGCATAACAACAGCAGGGCATTCAATCTCCTCTTTATCACTAGTTCCCTTTTTCATACGGTGAACTTTCGACACAGGAAATGCTGATATAAAATTTGACAACATATGCACTGCTTTATTGTCCATTCACTTTACACCAAAAATGCCATTTGATTTAAAACACGAGTTATCTCCTCTTTTCATTTCTTTATCAGAAGGTACCTGTAATCTGGGAATATTTTTCTGTTCATTCGTACGGTTTCTGCACTATTTATATTTTTCTTGGAAAACACGAAACGGAGCGCCGATGAATTGAAAAAGTCATCTATAAAAATCTTACATCCAATATTTTGAATTTTTTCTGTAAGTTTTAGAACAAGTCCTTTGCCCAACCGGTATTCTGTTTTTTCATTTTTTTTACCAGTATAGAGGTCAAATTTTAACAAATATCCTGATTTAGAATCACATCTGCACCACATTTTGAAACCCCATTTGATTGGTTTACTTTTTACATACTGCCTTAGTATATTATGACCCTTGAATTTAACCATGTGCTCGTCAATTGATTGACATTTAGTTGGATTCATGGCAGACAGAAATGCTTCGTTGAAATGGTCTAATACAGTTCTGACTTTGTAAACTCTATCGTGTAATGGATCATATTGCGCTTTCATTTGCTCATTGTTGTTAAAATATAATAAAGATCTAATTTCTTCAATTGTCTTCAAAGGCATTTCATTAGATATAAATGGAATGCCAGCAATCTCTTATCGATGGCAAAACAAGGTATCCCATTACTATGTTCATTCAAAAAAACGCTCTCAATTCTTCCAAGTTAGTTGTAAATACGTGTCCTTTTTGCTGACTATACATTGCAGTTCAAGGAATTACAATTTGATTTAGAAAATTATCAAACTTAGCTACGTTGTTAAATATTTCATAAGGATTTGGATCATCGCTCAAATTGATAAGCACTTTACCATAATCATAGGCGTCCAGATTGTCATATTTCTCAACGGATGTTATTGTTTCTTCATTTGCTACTCCCTTCCATCTAAGCGTTGCAATCTTACTGGATGTTTGATGTAAAGTAGAGTTAAGTAGGCCATTAATGGATTCAAAGCTTTGTTGTGAACTCTGGACGGGAATGTTAGGTTTTATTATTACATTTATGCCTTCAGTCAGCTCTTCATTTTGAGCATCTTCTAAATCTTGTTCTATAAAATCCATATCTTCCTCATCCAATACGGCTACATCTTCAGTATCACTGTGGTCACAAGATAATAAGTGTTAGGCTTCGTTTCTTTGAAGAACAATGTGTCTACTTCGCCGTGACATCCTGTATCTGTAATAGAGGCCTATTGAGGATTGTGTCATAAAATAATGTAAATTTGTAATATCTTTGGAATAATTATATTTGTATATTATTTGAAAATAATAAAGTACCGATGTATTTTAGTAATAAGTATTAGCAAACAAGTATAATAATAATATAAATATTAATAAAACTAATAATAATGTTAAATAATACTAATAAGAATAAAAATAAAAATAATAATAAGAATAACATTTATAATAATAATCAAAATAGTAATAATATTAGTAACTAAAAATTCTGAGATAGAAAATTACCCCTTAGTGACAATGGCACGTATTTGTGCCGTATACATATCACTATAAATTTTGGATAAAATATTTACTCTATTTCTTTAAAAATCATTTTCAATCAAAATATAGATGCTATACTAATATATTTCAAAATTGTAGGCCAAAAACACTTTGTAACACTTACCGAAAGATATAAAAACACAACCACTCTCAACTAGGTTCAAGACCCAACTAATCGTTCTTCAAAATATGGTCCAAAAACATTTAAGTTCCCAATTAGTCATTAAATATGTAAAATATAAACCTGAAATTATATGTATACAATATAACGAATTAAAAATAATATATAAGAATATTTTATACAGCGGGTTAACGTTATGGCACAGAGGCATGCCGGGGAGCTTCAAAGGGTTAAGGAAGAGTCAGACAAGTGCAGACAAACGAGGAAAAGAAAAAAACGAAAATAAAGTTAAATACTCGTATAAGTAATTAAAGACTGAATTTTGTGACTAACTGCTGGGTGCATTATAAGAAGTTAAGAAGAAGTTCATACATGTGCTGAAGATCGCTAAGATACAAACTTGACTCTGAGTTGCAGTGGAAGGACGTACTCCTGGGTGAGTAGATTCGCAACCACGAGTATCGCGTTACGTCATAATACTAATGGAGTCTTGAGTTCTAAAGTTTAGAGTTTGGGCACCTGCCGTAATAAAGGTGATTAATTAGTCGACAAAGAAAGTTAGGCATTTTATGGATAAAATTATTCGAGATAGATAAATTCCTCTTCAGGCTGATGTCTGCCAATATTTGCTCGTAAATCGTAATTAGAAAGATTTTATGTGCTGAGTAAGTATAGGAAAAGGAAATTTATCCTCATTAATGATACGTAAAGGAAATTTATCCACGATTATTATAGAAAAAGACAATTCTATTTTATTTTCTTTAGGAAAAGAAAGATTCATGGTTATTTTGACCTCGGAAAAGACATACATCCTTAGTTGGTAAAGGAAAAGTCACTTTAACCTTATTTGCTAAAAGACAGGCAATTCCTTCCTTATTCGCGATACCAAAATGCAATTTTATCCATATTTGCGGCAGGAAAAGAAGATTTTATCTTTATTTGCTGTATAAAAAGTGCAATTTCCACTCTTTAATATAGGAAATGTAGAGTTTGTTATTGATAGACCTTTTAACACCAATCGAAGGTTTAATTTAATCTTGAATGGGAAATTGCGGGTCGCGCCAACAGACGCTGCCTCAATTCAAATTCGACCCCATCCTGCGACTAAACACACTCAATGAAGATTAAGCTTTACTCAACCAGGAGGCATTGGTTGCATTTGCTTATGCCCTGACTAAACTTAAGCTCAATAAGATTTATGAAATCCAAGGATTGCAAACTATTAACCCCACCTAGATAAGGTAGATGACCTTCATGAGAAGAACTTTGAAATTGAAATTAAGAAAAGAAAAATAGAAAATTCAATTCAAGAAAGAATGTAATAAGAAAATTCTTTAAAACAAAAAAACGAAAACCTAATTATGTTTTGAAGCGAAAACCAAAAGGGGGAATCTCAACTGACCTATTTCTAGTTGTAAGAAATTGGTGAAGTAAGGGTTAGTGAGAATGCCTTTATTGGTCATGGTTCAGTTATTCATAGGAGGAGACGAGATTTTTGCATCAGGTACCGGAAGGGAGAGCAATTCTCCTGAATATGGCACCCCTCAGCAAGTTCCGCAGCAGAGGTGACTCTAGCAAAATCTAGCATTAAATATAGCTAGTCTTAGAGATATACCTGCTCCCATGACCCTCCACCCCCCATCCAACGATTTCGTCTGCAAATGTCCTTCAATGTAACAAAATAGCTAATCAGTATGCGGGAGGAGGCCTCCAATAATTGGAGCTAGAATTCAACAGGTGGTGAGTTTCAAGCCTTTCTGTATGTTGATTTCCTCCTACATATTTACATTACATCATAAAAGGCTATTTTGCTCCGTTATGAGGCGGATGTGGCAAAGTGATCGATGCAATTGATTTTCTCACGGAGGAATTGATGGAAGGTTGAGAGGAAGCGAAGAAGTTTGTTACTTTAAAGGTTAGGGGGGAGGGGATTTAGTGAACAGATAAAAACAAGGACTAACCTTTGAAAAGGTGTGATAGCATGTATCCTTTTAGTTTTCCTTTCTTTTCTCCTTCTACGCTTCCTTTCTTTGTTTATTCCTTTCCCTCTTTGTTAGATGTCCCTGATTCCGCTAAAGAGAGGGCCTAGGAAGCTAAGTAGGAGAGAGGCCGAGCAAAAGGATCGATTGCCCTCTTCATCTCTACCATATCAATTCGTCTCCTCTTTGGATTATTTCATGTATCCTAAATACAGAATTTTACTTTGCCTAACTACACCCTCTGCTCTTAGACGCTGTTATAATACACTCATGGTTGTGCTAGCCATGTGTTGAGATTCACTATTATTTGATTAATTGAAGTGGAATAAAATTGATCTCATTGGATATTTTTTTAAATATGTAGAAAGTCCTTTACTCTTTATAATAGCCTTGACTCGAATATAAGGAAAAGCAATGCTTAAAAATATACCTTAACACCATAGTTTTAAATAATATTTAGTACAAATTTAGGCCAACCAGTGACTCGAATTCTATTTTGACTAACCTAAATCTCCCAATTTCCTGAATGAAAAGACAAATACAGACATTTTCTAAAAGGGGGTAGTAGAAATTTCGAAATGATCACATCACTCCTACGTCATGAATAGTTTAAACTTAAAATTTCTTGGCAAAAAAATTGCTGTGGCATTGAAATTTTTATTTTTAGAAGGATAACTTTGCACAACTGATCGTTTTTATCTTGCAATAAAAGTCATGTCAAATTGTAATGTACATTTAAACCAGAGTGAAAAAAATTACATCTCTTTTGCTGTAGCATTTAGTACTTGTGAAAAGACTAAATTAAAGACATCTGTCATGTTATCTTAGGCTTATGTTTTGCATTATCTGTTGTATAGAACCAAGGGATATCCGGATATAATAATAATTTTTTTAAAATGCGAAAAGGTTTATATCATTGTCACTCTTAATAAGATGGCTTATTTTATAAGTAAAATACCATTGAACCATATCAGGCAAAATAGTAGTTCATAGGTTACGCTATTAGTCAATAGTAGGAGCAAAGGTAAATTTGGGTGGCCTTTATTTCTTATGAATCTAATTTGAGTTTAAAAAGCCCCTCAAAGTTTATCTTCCTTCTTGTTTACAATATTCACAAGAACTTTGTAAACTATAATTCGTAACTTATGCCTTTTAAGATATTTAAATGCCATGCACATGATGTCATGAGATTATTACACCAGAAACATTGCAGTGGAAATTAAAAACATAAAATTAATACGCGTTACACCACGGTCGTAATAAAACCAGGTATTTTTATAAAATTTGACCCTTGGCAATTTACACACTAAATTTATTTTTCAATAATTTTATAATCGTTAGATTTACTCAATTTTCAAAAATATCAAATCATTTGTAATGAAAAGTTTAACTCTATGAAATAAATGTGCAGGAAAGTTTAAACTTAATATCATGAGTTTTATTTAAGGATTACATTGATATTAATTATGTGCAGAGATTTAAAGTTAACAATTCAAAGTAATTGCACTTATTTTCTTTATTTATTATATATATATGCGTTTATCTGTTAATAGTTATATATACTTTGCAAAGTTCTATTTCATATATATTACATGGAAATATTATATTCAGTCTAAAGGCAATCTCAAAATATATGTTTGTAAATTTTTTAATTCTTTAGAAAATTTTCATTCGTCCCAAGGCGTATTATCGCCACATTGAGCGTTCAATTGTCAAGGCGATATCAAATCTTCCTCCACCTAAAACAATTCAACATCCACAATTATGAATTCATATAAAGCTGTAATCAAGAATGATGCAAACCTCCTCCCCCTCAACATAAATCTACTCGAGATAGTTGCGTTAGAGTCACCAACCCCAATTTCCTACCAGGAAAACGCTTCAATCCACACTTTTTGCACACACTGGCAATAAAACCTCAAATCTCAACTTTTGAAATAGATTTTAATGTTTTCGCCTCGTTCCTACGGTTTGACTGAGAAGAATGGCTTTAAATTAACCCCAATATTCTTAAATTAAGAGTCCCTTAAGCTGTAAACTTTGTACAAAATTTAGAAATCGCTTAACAAATACTCAATTATCATAGTTACCACAACTCAAGCCAATCTGCATCCTCTTATTCCGAACTGTTATGGCAAAAAGGTCTTTGAACTAATTCCAAAATCCTCTTACCTGAGATTTAAAAATAAAAAAATTCGACAATTAATTGATCAATGTCAAGCTGAACATAATTGGAATTATACAAAGTTCTTCCTTACTTCGTCAGAGATAGAAATAAGGGGTGTATAGGAATTCATATCGATATCCCGAGTTCTTTTCCCTAGTAAATATATTTTATTAATGGTTAATATATCTTAAAGATGAGTGTAAGTAATTTTTTTATAATAATAATCTAATCTCACTTATCTTGGCTATTTTTCAAGGGTACATATCGGCATTTGACACCAAAACTCAGAATGTTGCGGAGAATAGTAGCTGCTTTGGTAATGGGTAAAGTTCATGAGCCTCCCTTTTATGGTTGCTTGAGTGAAAAAGGCAGAAAAGAATAAAATGTAACATATGTGACGCTATCAATGTTAATGCACCGTTGACTTTCTGATTTAACACAATTCACATCAAAAAAAGAAATAAGAGGATAAAAAGAAACGCGCATGGGTTAAAGGGAGCTCGTTCCATCAACGGCTCGAGCATGCATCAAATACTGAAATAATAAATGCTGTTAGAGTGACCGAAATAAAAGGAACAAACGAAAACGGCTCCGTCCGTCACAATAGGGGGACAGATAGCGTGAGCTAAGATCACCTAGACTGAAACATTCGAAGTGAATGTACCTGGCAGTTTTTAGTATCAATCAGTAATGTCAATAATTTGAAAGAGATCAGACTATCAGATCCTACTGACTCCCCAGATTGTGTCAGATGAAGATGCGAGTGAAAACGATTTGAATCCATCGAGGCATTGGAAAAACTGTCAAAGGAAAAAGTCGCAGCACAATGGCACGCAACTTTAGTTTCTCGTTGACCGTCTTCCATCTTATGTGCCATACAATCCGAAGGGTTGAGCTGATTCCTGTCTAGTAGTCAGAGTTAAGAAAAAGGAAACGCTAGTGCGTTCATTAAATCCTTGCAGAATGTTTAGTGCCCCCATAAGCCAGCTCATGTGAGGCAACGAACCCTAATGTCCACCTTGAGCCCCCCCTTCTACTTCAAGCAGAGACTACGTGGGCCTAAGCTAGATCTCGAAACGCAAGGAGAGAGAACTACTCTTGCGTCGAAAAACTTCAAAGCTGCTGGTAACACCTGTGTTTGATCAGTTGGCCTATCCCCCGCTGAGATGCATTTTTTCGACCCGCCACCTACCTGGAGACCAGGGTCGACCCGAGAAGAAGCTTACTAGGGCCTCCTCTTGTCTCGTCTGGGCCTAAAAAGACTAGAGCCAATAGCTACTCCTAAGGGACTGCTATGCCTGGAGGCTTTATAGCGAGGAAACAAGCAAGGTATTTAACCTAAGATCAAACGTTACTCGTCAAAGAGTACCGCCGGCCGTTTTGCGAAGATACAGCCCCTCGTCTCGAGATAAACCTCGGATTTAGGTCTCTTCGGCTAGACAGATTGTGTTAAGTTTGGCCACAGTCAATCGGCAAATTCGTGAAACAACTTTTTCTTTGGAGAATTACACGAACCACTCTTCTCATCGCCTCAAGGAAACCTCGCACCCCCGTGTCTGAGATTACTCGTCCCAATTCGATAGTGTCTTACCCAGCCAGGAAATTACCTTACTCGTGCCCCAGGAAAATTGCAATCCCTCCGTCCAGAGTACAACACTGCTGAACCCGCAAGACTAGCTCGCCTCGTAAGAATCGCTCCTTTCACCAAGATTATAATCCCCCCTTTTGTTTGCCCCACCTGATCTCCTCCGCGCGACCCTTTAATTAGACTCCTCAGTAAATACCAACATTTTTCTTGCCTGACCAACTCACATATTTTGATCCCCGTTAAATTGATTAGTATTTGATTTATTATTTCATTGGGAACGACATTATTCTCTCATTCCTTTCCCTTTATAGACATTTCCATACTTATCTTTATTAGTGTAACCCAAAGTATATTTTTGTTTTTATTCTTTCAATAACTTAAAAGAAACCTGCATTTAAATCTTCCTTTTGGCCAACCATTAATCTCCTCACGCACTCACGTCTTATTAACTCTGTGCAGCTGGTATATCTGGTTTATCTACTTAGCCGCCTGCAACGTGAGTAGACTGCATTTTCTGCAGCAGAGGTATCCGCTCACGAATACCACGTTATATATATATATATATATATATATATATATATATATATTAGTGTAGTTGGGTAGCAGTCTTTCTTGAATGCAAATTTTGTTGAAGATCATTGTGTATTTTGCCGTAATTAATTTCCTTTGGCAACTTTCTCTTCTTCTAACTATCTTTTTTATTCCATCTTGTAGATGATGGATTACTTGTCAAGTATTCATCTATTTTTTAAATGAATGAGTTTGGTAAAAAACAAACTAAATTGCTAAGCTTTCGATCTTTTTCGATCATCTTCGGAGCGTTTGGAAATGTTCTTGCCTTATTTACCGATGTAATGAGTGGAGTGAGGAACTGACAGAAAGTAAAGTGAAAGAAAACGAATTTTAAGGGGTATTTATTCCGCCTTGGTTAAACGTAACGTTGAGGAAATGGGCCACTCCTGTGTGTGGAATTTTTAAAATAGTTTAATGTGCGATTCCATCTGGTCGCTTGAATGTTGATGGCCGGCTTATCTGCATTTATTAATATTGCTTCTAAGATGTCTACGTCCAAGAAACGGAGTTTATTGCCCGTGCTAAATTCCTAAGTGAATTTTAGCATCCATAAAATGTTGCTTGATGTTAACGAGATGTTCTTCGTTTTGAGTACAACTCCGTGCTAAAATTCACTTATGAATTGAGCACTGGCAATAAACTCCCTTTCTTGGATGTTGAGGTTCATAACATCAATGGCACCTACATCACTAAAGTACATAGGAAAAGTTCGGACAAGGAAAGATGCCCCAATACAAAGAGTGAATGCCCTGAAAGGTACAGAATAAGCGTAATCGGCTCTTACATCCACCGAGCTTATAAATGATTTTCTACGTGGGAACCTTTCCAACAGGAGATTGCACGAGTAAAACAAATACTAGTGAATAATGGTTTCTCAAACAGCATGATTGACAAACAACTCAAATCATTTTCAAATAACTATTACAAATATGTGGATAAAACTAAAAGAAATCATGGAGAAGTCAATAACATCAAAGTGTATTACAGAACCTAGATGTCCACGGCGTATAAAATAGATGAAAAAAACATCCAAGAGATTATTAACCGTAACATCAAGGTTAAAAATCAAACGGATAAAATCCACCTTATCATCTATTATAAAACAACAGAAGCCAGCAATCTTCTGAAGAAAAATAACATCCGCCCAATCTCCTCGAATCTCAAGTTAACTAACATAGTTTACGAGTTCATCTGCCCCGATAAAGACTAAGCTTTATAACAACTCAAAGTATATTGGCATGACAACCACTACACTTTCGAGATGGTTACCTATGCATCTACAAAGCAGAGGGCCGAAGAACCATATGGAGAGTGTAAATAATATTAACCTAACTAGAGATATGCTCGTTGATAATGTCATTAGTAAAAGAAAAGAGGTTATTAAAGCGAGGCTTATCATCTTAGAAGCCATATTAATAAATCAAGATAAGCCGTCAACCCTTGCCGTTACCCTAGAGGTCCCCGCTGACCACGAATTTAAAGTCTTGGGGAACGAAACCTTTATGCAAGCCCAAAGAGAGTGCGTAACTCTCCTGTCTCCTTGGGAAAAAGCGAAGAGTCACAAGCTAGGCTCTGCCCGTAGACAAAGAGTGGTATCCTACCTTATTAAGAAGGCCTACTTTACCACGCCTGCTCGGATGGGATCAGCTCAGCTATTCATACCTTGTGTATCACCTAATCTTACGTCATCCAATTCCTCCATCTCGCTCATGATGGTCTGTTGGCCTGTCATTTCAGCTATAATAAAACGGCTCAAAGAATATTTAGATATTTCTTTTGCCCGGCACTGCAAAAGAAATTGCCGACTTTTGCAAGTCTTGTGACATCTGGCAGAAGACTGCGGCAAAGGGCGTATACCACCTGCACTCCTCAAGAAGTCCCCAATAAATTCTGAGCACTTTTTCAGAGTGATCATTAATTTAATCGGCTCGATTTACCCCCAATGCAGCAAACACACTCCAATATCTTAACCGTAGTAGATTTTGCGACGCGATTCCTCGAAGCGGCCCCCTCAAAAAAATAGATAACGTTACCTATGCAGAGTCCCTGATCTCTATTTTCTCTCGCCTCGGTATTCCGAAGAAAAAACTGGAAAGACAGAGGTAGGCAATTCACCTCAGAATTAATGGAATACGTCGGCAAGCTCCTCATGATTGAGCGCCTATTTACAAGCAGATTTAACCCCTCAGCGAATAGGATTTGTGAAAAATTGAACGGTACCTTAAAAGCCGTGTTAAAGAAGGTGTATCATGCTCAGGCCCGAGAATGGCATCGGTACCTGCCCGTTGCTCTCTTTGCTTGCCGGGAAATCACACATCGTTCCCTAGGATTTGCCCCATTTTAACTTCTCTATGGCCGAAATGTAAGAAGCCCCATGAGTATCCTTAACTAGCTATATGCTAACCCCAGCCTGGATGAAGAAATAAAATCATCCTACTCTTATTTATTTGAGCTCATCAATCGTCTAAAAGAGTGTGCCAACAAAGCCTATAAGTATGGTGATATAAATTTAGAAAAGAATACCCCGCCTACTTTGAAGTAAATTGAAAAGAGAGCCCATTTAGGTCCGGTTATTAATTACTCCTTCTTTTGCCCACGGAGATGAACAAGCTCTTCAGCCAATGGAATGGTCTGTTCTTCATTATGAAGGCTCGTGGCCCCGTGGATTCTATTATTAAAACCCACTCTATAGATAAACTGTTCCACGTGAACATGTTAAAGCGATACCCCTGCCGCGCCTGTATCAATAATATAGTCGCCCTTGATGAAGAGACAGGGATGAATGCCTCTTACCCCTCCGACTCCCTTAACGTAGTCCAAACTGTGTTTGTTGAGCATGATAATAATTAACCTCTACCCTTTTTACCAGGCTCCCCATAAAATTCCGCCCCGATATTAGATGTGTACCCCCAACTGGTATTCTCCCAGAAGACACAATTATTTGGCGTGATAAATAAATTCCCTGGCGTGATCTCAGAAAAACCCGGTTACTCGATCCACTTTGAGCACTCCATCGCACTTACCACCAAGAGCCTATTTGATCAAAACCCTTTTCTCTTCCAATCGATTTGCGTCAGGTTTTCAACGACGAAATGGAAAATCTCTTAAATTTGCGAATCTTAGAACCTTCTAATTCTGATTAATGCTTACCCGTCGTTATTGTCCTAAAACCTCACCAGTCTTTCCGTATGTGTGTAGATTTTCATAAGCTTAACGCTGTGACCGTTTGCGACGCTGAATCTATTCCCTGGATAGACCCTAAACTTTTCGCTGCTAATCTGCCCTAGATGGATAGAATCTAAAATAACGGTTAACTGCGAATCGGTCATTTATTGATTTGATCTAGTATTTCTTCTCCTATTGCGCGAAGGTTTGAAATATTTTTGTAAGTAGTTTCTTCTGCCACTCCCCTATCAGTTGTCATGTTTGAAATATTTCTATTTTAAATCGGGACCTCACAGAATGTTGAGTAGAAAAGTTCAGCAATTTTGTACACCAAATTTAAAGGGCCAAATAGGCGATGAGTCCAATGAGTTCCTCGAAAATGTAGACTCAGATAACCTAAGCGATATATCTAACGATGATGGTTGGCCCAGTGATTCATTATTTGAATTTGAGAGTGATAATATAGATGTTTTAGACGAAGAAAATAGTGAAAATAATGATACTACAAACGAAAATGAATAGTCCGATTCTCGGCCACGTAAACGAACACGGTGTGCAGCAATTTGGCCTTGGGCATCTGGCTCGAATTTCTTGCCCTCGCTGCCTGCGTTTGAATCTTCACAATCAGGTTTGACTTCTTCATGCTTCATTACACAAAATTCAAAAGAAATAGATTATTTTGAACAGTTTATCGACCATGATGTGATCAATATAATTATCACACAATCAAATGCATATTATAAATTTTTGAAGCAAAGAAATTGTTACAAACCAAATAGCCGCCTTTCCACCTTCAAAAAAACGAGGTCCGACGAAATTTGCTTTTATTTTAGTATTTAGCTTCTCATGAGTCAGTAAAAAAAACCGACTAAATGATTACTGGTCAAGTAATGAACTTCACGAACAGAAGATCTTTGGAAAAATCATGTCAAGAGATCGCTTTCTGCAAATATTGAGGCTTTTACATTTTAACGATAATACAATTGAAAGAATTAGCAAGATAGAAATAATCAAACCTGTCCTGGATCTCATTAGACAGAAATTTAAATCAAAGCTGATTCTTTTCAAAGGCATTTGTATAGATAAGAGTCTACTCCTTTCGAGAAGAATACTCTATTACAGATAATAGAATCCAAATAAAAAACATAAATTCGGAGTAAAAACGTGTGTATTGTGCTATTGTAAGACTGGTTACGTAATAGACTTGATCATTTATAATGGAATCGGTACAGAAATTTCTATTGATAATGAAGTAGGTGTGACGGGCTTAGTAGTGATGACACTGCTTGAATCCTTTTCGAATAAGGGCCATGTTCTTTTTGTTGAAAATTGATACACAATCCCTGAACTCTTTGCAAAATTACAAAGAAAATAAGCCTGGGGCTTGTGGAACAGTTCGTTCCAATAGAAAGAACATGCCTGAGTTTAAAGTTTGAAGAAGGGAGAGGTTGAATCTATGTAATGCAACAATATATTATGCATAAAATGGTGTGATAAACGAAATGTACAGTTGCTTACAACTGTGTATGATGATCAAATGTGTGACAGTGTGAAAAGGGAAAAAGATGATAACATTATTTGAAAATCTAGATGTGATTGAGTACAACAAAAAAATACGAATGGTTGATAAGAGTGATATGCTGATAAGTGGTATAGAGGGGTACGTAAAACTATTAGATGGTATAAGAAGTTTTTCTTCCATTTTGTTCACGTATCTATTCTAAACGCTTGTTATATATACAAGGAGAAAACGAACGAGAGAAAGAAAATGATTTTAGATTTTTCAAAATGGTAGATAAATAAAAAAAGATCGAATTTCTGATATTAGACATATTGGTAATCGACCATCGCGCCTTATTGATGTAAATATTCATTTTATGAAGCCTCTTCCTTCAAGAACTTGTTATGTATCCTCCAAAACAACCAAAACTGAGAAAAATATCAACGAACAAATTATATCTGTGGTGAATATGAAGAACCATTATGTGTTCACCCTTGTTTTAAAAATACCATAGAGAAAAAGATTTCTAGTTGAATGTACATAATTGTTTCAATTGTAAATAAATTTAGTTTTAACATATATATATATATATTTTTTATCCTCGCTATAGAAAGCATTTTAAATCTGCAATTATCTAATGGAAATATAAAAGTATTATGCACTTAAAAATATAATTATATAAGTTACTGATAGAATATAGAAAGGAAGTAAATGTGAAAGAGGCCACAGATACAGATCTTTCATTTCCTAGCTTTCCATAGTTCTCCGATATACGAGTATAATGTGTATTTTTCTACTTCTTCTTCACTTGATAGGTCGAACAAGAGCAGTTTTTCCAATGTGATGTCTCCTATAGTAGTATACTTTTTACGTATGTCTATTAGTCCCTCAAAATTTAGTAGGAAGTGTTTTAGTGTCTCTTGCTCTCCTCGGTTGCAGAAGTCACATTTTTCCTCCTCTCCTATAAACCTCTTCCTCCAATTCAGCTGCAGTGAGTTGGTTCTGCATCTAAAAATTAGCTTGGACTCAAATGAGTGCCATATATATTTTCCTCCTTTATTACCTTCCTATTCATAAAAGATGTACTCAGTGTTGATTTCCTCTCCACACCTAGCCTCCATCTCTCTTCTCCCCATTTCCTTATTCTCTCCTTTATACGTTCTTCGTTCAACTGATTCTATGAACCAAAAATTGTTCTTTCCGCTGATATGCAAATTTTTGGTACGCTTCCACGCGTTCTAAACTGTGCCTTTATATATAAAAGCATTAAATTTCACCTTAAGATAAGATGCTTGACAAATTTTATTCCAACATAGGTTTAGAAGAATGCAAAGAGATATTAAAAATTCACAATATTATCGATATGGCGGAATAGTCTTATACTCAGCCTGCTGATTAACACGCAAAAGGAAGAGGCTGCCAGTCTTTGGCCTTCGGTCTATGCCTTCAGTGCCTAAGTTTGAATCTTCACTATCAGGCTTGACTTCCTCTTCATTTATCACGCAAAATTCAAAAGAAATAGATAATTTTTGAACACTTTATGGATGAACACTTGATAAATATAATTGTCACAAAACAAATGTCTATTATAATGTTTTAAAGCAAAGAAATTTATATAAAGAGAATAAATGATGCCGTTTCACCTTACAAAAACCAGATGCGTACAAAAATTGAGTTGCTTTTGAGTACTTCATTGGAATAAAAACGTTTGTGTTGTGCAATTAATTGTAAGAGTGGAACTTTTCGTTCTAATAGAAAGAACATGCCTAATTTTTTTAAAATAAAGAAGGGAAGAGGGAATCGATGCACTGCAACAATATATTATGCATAAAATTGTGTGATAAACGAAATGTAAAGTTGCTTACAAATGCTTCTTTTATCTACGTTATAGAAAGCCTTTTAGATTTCCAATAAGTGAAGCGAAAGATAGAAATTATATCTATTTAGAAATACTAAAATTATGTAAGTAACACATAAAATAAATAAAGAAAGGATATTGGAGTGAGGTCAGTAAATCTCACGACATTCTCCTCTCAGCTATTAAATTTGGCGCGTTGTCCGTGCGTTCGAATGTGTGCCTGGATATTTTGATATTTTTTAAAAACATTGAATTTAACTATACAATGTTTTATATTAATTCCTCATTACAAATTTTATTTGGAAAAATAGTAAGAGCCGGTTAAATTTTATAATAATATTATTATGAAGAAATATTTCATAATTGTCATGGATGTGAAGGAATAAATTCACGAACTTTCAAAGTGCCCTTATATACGAAACGAGCGCATTTTCTCAATAGTAAAAATATTTTTATTAACACTGCAGTGGAAAAAAATTACTAAGTGGCTAAAAAAAATAGTAAATAGATATATTTAAAAAAAAATAATATCTGTCGCACACAGCACGCCCGTTAGAATTATCCTGGCAGCAGGCAAAGGGATAAACCCCTATTCGGATGCCAAATTTATTTCAGAAATAGACCTATGTAACGGTTCTTGCCAAATTCTCCGGAAGGAAAATGCCCGCAAATATACCGCTTTTCCCACTGGATGGGTTGCATAATGTCTCGTTCTACTTCGCTTCAACAACATTTACGTTGCCACTAACACCTGAGAACAACATCTGATCTCCCTCGAATCCCTCTTTAGTAGGCTCCGTGAGCACGGACTCACTATAGACCCAAGGAAGTGCCAATTCGTGTAGGCCACAATTAGATATTTAGGATTTAACGTCAGAGAGAATCAAATTTTGCCCAAGAAAAAAAAGATAAGGGCCATAGTCCGCATGCCCCTCCCACGTACGAAGAAGCAGTTACGATCTTTCATGGGATCTAAAAACTCTAACTAAAAAACTCTAAAAGTCAAAATGGTTGTTTGATGAGATGGAGCTTGCTCCTCCAAGAATTTCAATTTCGAATTCTCTACATATATTAAAGGAAGTGCCAATGTTTTAGCAGATTGGCTCAGTACAAACCACGTAGAGGCCTCCCCTCCCCAAGCTACAGTGGGAATACTTAGTCCTATATTATTCTGACTTTGTACATAAAATTATGCGCCGAGTCTGCGTACTCGCGTGCATTATAAGCCTAAAATCTGTTGTTATATATACCCATTTTATGTATACCATTTGATGCTTATGTATTTTGGGGGGTGGGTATGTTGTAATTCTCCGTATTTGTATATACTATAATATTTTATCGTTTCCGTTCCAATACCATTTGCGTGTGTGTTTGTTTGTTTAAGTATTTTTTTGTATAAGTAATGATTCTTTCATTACTTGTATTGGTTTGGTCGGCTAGTTATACATGGGTACACCTGTTCGAAGCAGGTTGAGAATTCCCTTTCCCCACTCATGATACCCTACGAGCACGACCTCTTTTCAAACTTTGGGGATGTCCTTTTTTCTCGCCTTCGCTCCAAGAAAAGTTCATCTGCCATAAGGGAGGAGTGTGAAGGAACATAACCTAAAGTTTACCTTAAGTCCCCCCTTCAAGCTGATACTACCTGGGCTAAGCTAGATCTCTAAACGCAAGGAGAGAAAACTATTCTCGCGTGGGAAAACTTCAAAGCACCTGGAAACACTCATGTTTGATCCGTCGGCCTATCCCACGCTGAGACGGATTTTTCTGACCCTAACCCGCCTTGAGGCCAGGGTTGACCCGATAAGAAGCTTCCACGGCCCTCTTATCTCGCCTGAGCCTAATAAGACTGGCACTAATGATTACTCCCAAGGGACTGCCATGCCTGGAGGCTTTTTAGCGAGGAGGAGAGCAGGGTATTTAACCTAAGGTCAACCGTTACTCGTCAGAGAGTACCGCCCGCCCTTTCGCGAAGATACAGCCCCTCTTTTGTCTCAAGTCGAACATTGGAGCTACTTCTCATTGGCTAGACAGATTATCGTGAGTTTGGCGACAGTCAATCGGTAAATTCGTGAAACGACTTTTTCTTTGGAGAATTGCGCGAACCACTCTACTCATCCCGTCAAAGAAACCTCACCCGCTGGTCTGAGATTACTCATCCCAATTCGAGTATGTCTCACCCAGCCTGGAAATTAACTTACTCGTGCCCCAGATAATTTCACCCGCTCCGTCAAGAGAACAACGCCTTTGGAGCCGCAAGACTAGCTCGCCTTGTAAGAATCGCTCCTCTCACCAAGACTCAAACCGTCAAGGTAAAATCCTTTTACTCCTTTTCAAGGATAATCCTCCCCTTTTTGCCTCGTTATCTGATATCCTCTTCACGACCCTTTAATTAGACTCCCCAGTGTTTACCAACATCTTTCCTGTCTGACCAAGTCCCGTATTTCGATCCCCGTTAAACTGATTAACATTTGATTTATTATTTCATTGAGAGCGACATTATTCTCCCATTCATTTGCCTTTGTAGATATTTTCATAATTAACATTATTTGTGTAATTAAAGTTTATTTTTGTTTTTATCTTTTCAATAACCTTGAATGAAACCTGCATTTAAATCTTCCCTTTGGCCAACCATTCATGTCCTCACGCACTCACCTCTTATTAGCTCTTTGCAGCTGGTCTATCTATCTGGCCGCCTGCAAAGTAAATAGTCTGCAACAAATGTATCCGCTCACGAATACCAAGACAGCTGGATCCATTCAGGGAAGAAAATAGACATTTTCCGGACCAACGGCTGAAGTTACGTCACCCGGTTTGATCTAAGTGCGAAATGTGAGAGCTATAATCTATATTCTCTTACCGAACATTGCACAACAATTGATGTGTTACAACAGTTCGTACATAAATTCAGACGCAACGTTTGGAAGAAATTTGCTGGCTTCAAACAGGAGGAAAAGGCGGAAAAACACATTTTTCTTCTCATTCGCCTCTCTCTTTTTGCATGGACACGGTCACAACGTAACATGGACTGTACTCCATTAAGTTCAACTGAAATATTTTAGTCGCTGTAAAATCTTTGAGGGCAGACGCATAGCGACAAAGGTTTAGAAGATGTGGGTTGCTTTATGGAGAGAACTAGACCTGCCTATGGCCAACGAACTATATAAAAGGGGTCTCCGTCACGCTTCCAGAGTTGAATTTTATGAAACATACCTCAGTGAATCCACGAAAAAGGAAACTCTGGTGCGTTCATCAAGTCATTGCAGAATGTTTAGTGTCCCCATAAGTTAGCTCATTTCCTTGGATTTTTAACGTGCGAGATCTAATCAGAATAGAAAATAGACATTATACGGACCAAAGGCTGAAGTTACATTACCAGGTTTGTACTGAGTGCGAAATATGAGACGCTATAATTTATATCCTCTTACCGAATATTGCACGACAATTAATGTGTTTCAACAGTTTGGCATAAATTCAGACGCAGCGTTTGGAAGAGTTTTGCTCGCCTCAAACTAAAGGAAAAGGCGAGAAAACACATTTATCTTCATATTTGCCACCACCCTTGGGAAAGGGCATGGCTACACCGTGACATGGCGTGTACCTCAATAAATTCAACCACAATACTCTCGGCGCTGTGGAATCTTTATGGGTAGGTTCCTAGAGACAAATGTTCAGAGAATGTGGGTTGCTTTATGTTGAGAACCAGAGCCGCCCATGGCCGAGGAACTATATAGAAGGGTACACTGTGACGCCTCCAGAGGTATATTTTTGGAAACATACTTCAGTGAATCCACGAAAACCTTTTTAGTGTATGTGGAGATGCATCACCGCTGAGGAACGCCTAGGAAGCGATCCAGAGGGACTACTCTAGGGCGCGAGTTCCAATATTGCGGTTCAATCGTACTACAGTAGGCGAGAAGGGTCGTGTCAGAACTTGCCACTCATCATTTATATAGGCTTCTTGATGTTTCCAAAGGGTGTTTTGTTCTTAATTGAAGTCAAGTATGCCAACCACGTGTAGCCTTTTCATAAATCGAGAAAATTTCTACAATGAAAAACTTAGAGCGGCGCTTTTAGTCGATATAGGAATATCTCTACTCACTGAGATCCGTTTCACACCCATCCAACCACCAAGCAATTGTACTACGTACAAAATGGACATAGGTTTTGGGAATGGTATTCAGGCTCACAACAATAAGTTTGTTAGAAAAGAACTTAAATGACACAGCAATCGCGCTGTACTCATCGATAATGATAGAGAAATCAGTCATTTTTTGAACATAATTGGATATAAATTGATCACTACCATGAGACATATTGAGAAACTCTCACCCATATTCATGTTGTACTTTGGTGAGTATAAAAATAGATAATGACAATAAATCGAAGCGATTTCTCTTTCAATGTGGAGAAAACCATGGCAGTAACTTTATTGTCTGTTAAGCAAATGAATAATTGACTCTTATTCTGCTTCAGCAGTTACATAGTAGAACATTTTAAAAATGCAATTGTGAAGTATATGCTAAAAATCGAAATTTATGGAATCTGAGCAAGCAACGCAATTTTTACACTACATATTTTCTCAGAAAGTAAATTATTTTAATCGTAAAATATACAATTTTTATTATATTAAAGGTACTAGACACGGAGCAGAGCCCATATTAAGGCCAGGAGTAAATTGATCTACGTACAGAGTTTCCAAACATAATAGATAAATGATAGAGTGGTTATCAATTAATGAGAGTTTTTTTTATGCTTACTTAATTCAATCGCAATCAAGAAATGTGGCATTTTCCGTACCTTACTGATTTTACTGCAAGAATTTCTGTAAGGTAGATTTGCGAGAAACGTTGTTTCCAATTTTAGGAAACTATGGAATACAGTGATGGTCAATCCAATGGGTATCTTCTAATGGTTAAAATACCCACGCGGCCTGTGTGTGATAGTTCGCTAAATATAATATTTTAAATGTCCATTTCGAAACTCTGTAGAGTGTTTGATTACCTGCGCTTAAGAAGGGTCCAACATAGTGTTGACTATGAGCAGCCTAATAATGCATACAAGGGAAAGATAAATAAATATCATAAAATGGGAATTTACATTGTTTTTTCCTTATAGAAACGAGATACAACCCATTTATAAAATTAACAATTTCTACTTAATTCTAAATGTGCTACTTTTAATGAGCCTGGATTCGTAAGTCCAATACCGGCTGGTCTACAGGAAAAAATTTATTTCAAGGATAAAGACAGAAAATAAATCATATTTTTACTTAATTTCGTACATTTGGTGTTTCTAAAGTTAGAATGGAAACAACAGATTTGCTGACTCTGTAAAAAACAATTCCATTTCCTTCAGATTATCTAATCAATTTAACCACACCACTTACCTATTCTCCATCCCCTCATGCACTTATTATGTCTCTACCAATATGCATAATAACTAGCTTCTTTTGCTTCCCTCATTCTGTCATACTCGTTTCATAAAATTAAACTCGGACTCTTTATCATTGGAAAATTTCCCCTGGTATTAAACAAAATGAGTCTTACCGAGTTCATAGATACACATTGGGGCTCTTTAACTGACCTTTGCCATCTTACTGCCGTGTTAATATTTAATAATTGTTAACTTCTCCGCTCTAGGACATCAAATATACTAAGCGAGGAATGGACTGTGGTAAAATACGTCAATTTATAATAACATACATAACAAAAATAGCAATAATATTTTGATATTAGAAGGAGCTTTAGTCGGACCATTCTTCTATAATTGTGTTTTCGTATATGAATGTGAGCTCAATGGTAAAAAAAAAGAATTAATTTGAAAAAAATAAAAAGGAAGTTTGGAAAAATGTCCTCCGAAATTTTTTAAAAATATTTGATTAAGAAAATTACGCAATTAATGGCAGTAAAAATATAGAAGATAAATAAGGATAAATGTCAAAATGATAAATTAATGAAAACTTGTGCCTTAAAATAAAATACGTATCTAATATAGAGAAAAGAGACGATTTATATTATAGGTTGGACTACTAATTATGGTTATTATATAAAAAATAAAGCAGTCGAATAAGGATCAATCATATGTTTTGTTTATCCTTTGTGATCCACATTTTATCATTTTTCGTTTAAGGAACTCTGGTTATCCACTGCCCCTTTTATCTATCTGCTTTCCTTGTTTTATTTTATGGCTTCTGTTTAACATTTATTATCCCCACTCCGCATCAGTCGGATCAAAATATATATTTAAAGAGGCGATATACACAGAGTGACCTTACAGTAATGGATAATGGCCAAATGTGGGACTGCCAACTATGTGTAGCTGAGCTAAAGAGAGTTTAAAATTCTTCTGACAAATTTTGTCTTTCTTTTAAATGTAAAAAGGTTGATCCGGACGAATCCGAGATCCAGATCTCCCATGAACCAAAATAAGTCTTTCTGTTGATAATTAACAAACTATTGAAGATATTCTCATGATTTCGAAAGCTATGGGTAAGTTTCCAGGATATAGGAATTACATGGTTTACTCAATTTGGCCCAGGACTGATCCGGAGTAGAAATCCGGGTTCATCTCACCATTACAGACAAACATATTTTTGTTAATAACTCAAAAGCTGCTAATAATAAACACATGATAGCAAAGGCTAGATATGATTTACATTGTCTTAAGCATTAGATGGTATCACTAATGTATATTAACAGTATTTTAACTGTTTTAAAAGTCACCGATGATGTCTCGGATTTATACTCTTATAAACTTTTGCCTGACAGAGTCTGGAAACTACCTTATGATTGTTCGAGATATAATACAATAGTGTTAGCAGAGTTGTGATCTCTGTGAGTGTTTTGTATTTTAAATTGAGATATACTTTTAAAAAAGACGCTTCGACAAATATTCCGAACTTGTATCAATTATTTATCCTCTGGGCGAGTAACTTTCTTTTCTATATTAGTTTTGTTTCATTTTATAGAGGGGACACAGACTTTTCACTCCTCCTTAATCTAGATAAATTTGTAAGTAAATGATTAAAAGAGAATTGAGATTAAATAAGCTTAATTAACAGAAGTTAAGAAAGGCAAATTATGTATCATAGAAATGATTTATGTAGTGGGATCCCTTAGAATAATAGTATTTCCCACGTCCTAAGATTTTACTTCCGAAAAGAAAGCGACTTATCTACTTCCTCTTCCCTATCCGACCTGCACCCTTTTTGGACTTGCCGCCAGGTCACCGCAAAAATTCACACCGAGGCATGACGCTGAAATTGAAGTTACCTCCCAGCCGTCTCAATCTTCCCTCCATTCCATCCCCTCAAGTAGGGATATTACTTTGTAGCTTCGCCGCGAACAGCTTTTATGGCTCTAGCCGCTGGTCGTGCGTCTGGCCCGCTGATGCTTGCCTTTGACACTTTCTTGCAAAAAGACGGTCGGTTACTCACGGTGGATAACGAGGGTTCGAGAAGGCGTCTCTCTCCCTGGTTTAGAGAACTCTAGGTATATGCATCCTCCTCAAGATTACAGACAGATTTGGTTAGACGACACTTCCCCGAAAGGAGTTCGATTCAACGAAGCTCTCTCCCGAAAAGTGTGATTGAGGGTCTCACGACACGAAAGAGGTGGACATCACACCCGTATCTTCGAGTCAGGGAGAAGAGTCTCGTGAGGCAACGTCTGCCTTTCTCAAACGCTTTTGGATCAAGGATTGGGGAAGCCGTGCTCCTTAGTTCTCCTGGTGACCCCTTGAGGACAAGAGGCCCGTTAGCTCGCTCAAGCCGAGTGTGGAGAAGTCTTTCCCTGCCCCCATTTCGAAGTTCGTACGGTGACCTCTTGAGTAGAAGAGGCCCACATCTCGCAAAACACAAGTTCGAGAAAGTAGCTCCACCCGCTGTTGATTTTTGGCTACCCCCGTGAGTAATCAAGGTCACCAAGACCTCCCACTACTTTTAGCCGCTTTACTCTCGAGTTTCGAAGGAACTAAATTACTCATAACCCTAAATCTCTCATTATAACCATTCCATAACCACGGTTATCTACTTAGTATTCGAAACCTTATTCCGTCTAATTCATGTACTCTTATATATGCATATTTATTGTTGTCCCTTTTATTTCCTGTGTATTAACATCTATTTCTGTCGTTGTGTTTGACATATTCCTTAGCCACGCAGCTGCAGCTATCTATTCAAATCGCACTCTTAAAACAATAACAGTTGTTGCCTTGCTTGGCCTACCTTAGAACCTGTGTGCGCATATTCCCGTACACTTGGCATAACTTCGACAATTTACTATAGATATATATAACTAAACATAATCGGGGCTAGTAATGTACGCAGAAAACTTAAGAGAGAAACAGGAGAGTGGAAAAGCACTCAACTCGAATTTGTAAACCTCAAGATTTATGTTAAAGTTTAAAAGAATAATTCTGCTATACCTTTTTTTTTAATAACCGTTTCAATTATAAGAATCACTTATCATTGCAGGTTATAATGCATTTCATTACTCATTCATTTACTAAAAATGACCATTTAAATTTAATGTTATAAATTTGTTATGTTCTCTTTTAAACTTTTGTCGATCATTAAATCTTCCGTTCAATTCAGCTCCAACGCCTCCGGATTGAGGAGAGTGAAAACGGATCCTTTAGAGATATATGACGACGTTGGAAGAGTACCAAGATATTCGAGTGTAATATTCACGATGAAACCTGCGTTTCTGTATCATCTAGAAACTTTTATGCCCAACCTTTTAATAAAACCCTCCTCTATGCTTGTCATTTGAATAATTTGGCTCTATACTATGTATAAAACTTTCCCTTACCCTGTTTTCGCAAATGTCTTCAGGAACTTTAATTAAGCTTTCTGAAGTCCTCCAGTTTAAATTACATATTTGTAAATAAAGATATAAATCAAAAAGCAGAAAAAAATATGCTAAAATCTATTCTACTTTACATTTATGAAGAATTCTTCTAAGTTCGAACCAGTATTTTACCATGAATTCATTTGTACAAACCAAACGCAATATATTTGAACGCCTCCATATTTATTGTTCTGTAATCAGTAGCAGATAGAGGAAAATTCGAATCTTAGGTTGGTTTAATTAACCTTTATCTCTCTGCGTATTACATCTCCCTGCCCCTGGCACCGAACCTTCCAAAAAGGGTATCATTTTAGGACACTATGAACGCGACTGTATCGTTTCTTTGAAGTCATTCTTGCAGAGAGAAAAGACTTCAATCAGAAAGAAATAAAATAAAATGAAATATTTTGAATCAATAACAAACTTTTTAATGTAGAAAAATGGGGTTATTTATGAAAACAATGTTATGCAAACGTGAAGAATTTCCTCTATAAAAAGCTGAGTAAATACTCGCTAATAGCCATTCACGGATTAATTAAAGGACAGTTATAAACTCAACCTCGAGCAACTCGCTCAAATTGAGGGCAATAAATGCTTGATTAAATGTATGAAAATTAGTAATACTACTTAAGTACTAAGAAATTCACAAAATGTCGATAATTATATTTATTTCTGAACTTTACCATTTTTTTTTTTATATTATAAAAGAATTATTAGAAATAACTTTGCTAAAAAAAAATAAGTCATAACCAAACTAAAATGAAATTATTATTCAAATATACGAAAAATCCCCTTCTTAAATTATAGTTTTAGTGATGATCATGATGATGATGAAGTGATGATTTTCAGCCTGAGGTTAAATTGAAGAGATATGTAAAGCCACTTATTTGGTCTTATAAATATTTTTGAAGGGGAAAAATAAAGGAAATTCACTTTATGTTCAAACGAAAACACTTTGATTCATTGAATAAAGTACATATGAGTAAGGGGAGATGAAAAAGAAGACCAGATAAGGACAAAAGAGGAAGAGTGATAAAGTTTAGAGATGGACAATTAGGAACAAAGACTAGACTTACTTGAATTGCAAGTATAAACAAAGTAGAGAGGGGGGCGTTGCCCTACTAAATATAATAAGATATTGGAAGTTATTAGCTGTGGCTAATTTGCTTAAGCGTATAAATCGTGTTGAGTTGAGCTGTGAATAATATCGTTGGAAACCCATTTCAGATCGACCAATAACTGGTCCTACCCAAGATTGACCAACACAAGAATAAATTGACTTTGCGAATACATCTCCTGTACGCGAATCTAACTTAAACGACCATGAATTAAGGCATATACATAAAGGAATATATAAATATTTACTACACATTCCTAATATAAAAATAATTGAGTAAAATTGTCTACAGACAATGTAGCTTTGGAAATGTGGAGGAGAATTAACTTGGTGAGAGTACGCGTTATGAGAGGAATCACATCTGTACTTTGTACTGCAAGGATCCGCAGTCTCGTATTACTCCTCTGGGTTAAAGTGTCAAGTTAATAACCCAGTCAATATGTCTGTAGGCCATAATTGTGCTAATCCATTCCTCAAATAACAATTCATAGTCAAATTGCGTTCGTAAGCTAGAGCTTGTTTTACCATGTAGATTATGAATGTTCTAAGAGTGTAGGTAAACTAAACGTGAAGAGCAATTTTCGTTGAGGTTTATGATGAAGACAGGCAGACAGAAAATACAAGGTCTGCTGACCAAAATGTCGCGTAGTCTCACTTATTCTATGTTGTTTGACATTCTCTTTCAAATGATACAATTGACAAGGTTCTCTCTAGGTTAGCCCGGAAATTATTGAAACTAACCTTTAAAACATAGGCATATGCACTGCTGGGTTTTATATTTGATAAACTTACAGGATGGGGCAATTAGAAAACATTCCCACTCTCACGGAATACCTTACCCCGTGAGACGTTAAATAAGAGCAGTGTTAGTAGAGAACATACGCACCCGATAAGCTCCGCCCCGCGTTTAAATTAAGAAAAGAAAAGCCAAGCAACAATAATTAGCGTTGATATAAATAGACGGGCAGAAAAGTTATCATTATATTCTTATTCTGATTTGTATATTAGTAGCGTTATTTATTATTAGAATCACAATTCCGTTCCTCGTGCTAAATCTATCCGTCCATAGGCCCAACAATCTGAGGCAGAAGGAGACTTAGAAGAAACACTGAACATTAATACTGATTAATTAATCTGCCCAAAGGCGAGAGCGCACAAACGAACCACGGAGGACTAACCTTAGATTAAATCCTACAAAACCACCATTTATCTTTCAAGTCCTTCCTTCTACCAAGCAATAACCATGTTGTTACCATTCGAACCCTGATTACAAGCAAATATCCTCATAGAACACTTTGGACTTAGACCAAACTCGACTGTAAGGCTGCCTTAACCGCTTTAGCCCGACGACCATACACTGGTAACCCATCGTCACCCCAAAACTGGTGACCATCATAAAACTACTCTTGTTATCCTACTTTCAACTTCTTTTGGTTTGCACCTTTCTCCTCTTTACTCTTCTTAAATTCATTCCCAAGTAAATCTTTCGAACACATATATTCTTCTCGTGGCTTCTGGCCCTTTTGACCTTTTCCTAAGCCAACTTCATCCTCCTCTTCCGATTCTTTTTCCCTGTCATTCCTAATGATTTATTTTTTCTCTCTTCCTCTCGATAAGTGTTTCGTTCATTGTATTTTTCCTTCTTGTTGCTATTCATAGGCAGCTTCAAAACATGTTAATTAGTAATATGTAACATTTGTGTGTAACCTTTCGTGTAAAATGTGTACCATACGTCATCATACCGATTCAATATCAGTTTCCTAAAAAAATTGGCATTTTTGTCTATTCCATATCTCTCATTTCCTTACTTTCTCCTTATCCTAGCCAACCTCGCACAATCTCCCCTTTCGCATTGATTCAAGAGATTTTTATATGATTCTTTAGCCTTTTCTTCGTTTCTCAATTCTCTGATCTATTTAATTTCGCATTCAACCTAGTATAACACAAAAAGACAGTCAGAAAGTCTCGGACTCGTAACTCTTGCAGCTTCTTCATCATATACATATGCATATCTCGCAGAATATTCTATCTGAGTTTTGTCCTTAGAGTCCCAATCTTACTCTCAAGGATACAAAAAGAATTTAAAAGACCAAAATAGTCATTTAGGTGAATATTTCATTAAGATTTTTTTTACCGAATTATAATCTTTTAGATGCTCATATGTGACCCATGACTGAATTGAAATCGTTTTAAGGGTAACGGAGTTAGATTTGAGTCATTCATTACATTCTTCACATCTTTTGTAACTTCTTTATGAGAGGAGCCATTTTCGTACAAACATTTCTCGATATCTGATAAATTTATGTTTAATTGGGTTTTTCTTAACGAGCAAAACACAAAATGCTCCTACTTACCTTGGAATATAAACATTTAGCGAATTATATTATAAAGTTTCGGGTTCAGATTCTGCACAAAATGAGGGAGAAATTGTTGACTATATTTCGGGGAATCACCTGTTTAGTTTTACTTCCAAGGAATCAACTCAATCCTGGAATCTACCTGTCTACTGTCTACTTAAATGGGGTCGTTTCGTTTGGCCCATTCTTCAGGAAAACCAACACATAATTCAAACCTGCATCGTTTAACTAATTTAGTGAAATTCATATTTACACAAGAACTTACCAGACTACTAGAAGCTCCACTACAAAATTTTCAAGGTTTTTTGAAAGTGGTAGCGTGCCGAGAAGTGCAAGCCAGTGGTTTAACATTATAACTAGAATAAGTTTTATTTAGACTCAGGATGCCGATGTGGATATGCCGCTTGCTAACAGTTATCATTTTTCACCTCCTTATTAAAGATAGTTTGCCATTTAGACCATGTTGTGATGGGGGAAATAAATGGTAGTTACATGATATACTGCCCCCTTAATATGTCGGATCTAGAAGAAATTATTAACATAAAGCATAGTTTATTCAAACGTTCCACTTATTGTCGGTCATTTTCACGAAGCAGGAAGACGAAACTCTTTCGGTTGAGCTTTGAATGAATGACGTTTCTCATACAATGGCTTCATTTAAATGTTTCAATTGTTGAACATTTATGTCTAGAATGACATTATTATTAATGAACTCATAATTAATAACTCTTTTCACATCCTGCCAAATGTAAAGCAGACTCTTATACTCTTCTTTAACAGGCGTTAATATAGCATTGTTATTTTTGTGTTTAAACCAAAAGTTTTGCACTTAATATTAAAATACATTTCTGTTTTCATCTCCCTAAACAATTCTCTCCACAAATCATTCATGGAGATTTCGAGCCAAAGGAGATTGAAGCAATATTCATTTTAAAGGATATGTAGGTAATATTAATTGACCCATAATTAAATTTCTTGCAATTGCAAGACTCGATTATCGAATATTAGACTTAGGAAGGGGCCTTTAAAGCGTAAAGATCGATTGTAAGATGGTGGCAACTTATCTTGCTATTTTTCATTTAGAAGTCGCCTCAGCAGAATTTTCTGAACTAATACTGACATTTAAAAATATCCAATCTAAACATTTACATACAATTATATAGTTTTTTATTGTTATTATGCCACTGTTACCTCATTTAATGCATTGTATGTTATGGCGAGGATCAAATGTACGTAGTGTTTTGAAGAAATATTAAATTTAAAGCTAAGGCTCTCATCACTTTGCTAATTGTCAACAACACAATACCTACATAGTCAAAAGCCTCTCCAATACAGATAGTTTTAGGTAACACCTCATTCGTAAAGGGTCAACCATACCCGTCCACTCACCCGACCAAGACATACACAAACCTTATCCCCACAACTTTTTACGAAATATTTACTCTTTTCCTAGTACAATGGGGCTGGTTTCTAGCTTATTTGCTAGTGATTCCACCACAACAATCAAGTGAGGCTTTATCAGATTTCGGTAAACCTCAGTGAGCTCAAGAGTTAAGCAAGAAATGTCCACCTCTTCATGTGGTGTAAGAGGAAGCCCTGATGAAAGTTCTATTCTCACCAAGGAAAGCTTCCCTGTGGTGAAAAGAGGAGCCCGAATGAAGGTTTTATTCTCGCCAAGGAGAGCTTTAAAAAAGGAGAAGACACAGTCCCCTCGGAAGGAATTCTACGGGAACAATCCTGAGGTAGAAGATGCAACTTCAAAAAGAAAACCATAAAGGTTTATGCCAATCGAAATTGGTCAGAGTAAAGATAAACTTGAGACCATCCTAGGATGCGTTAAATAAGCCAACAATCCTTGAAACCGAGATAAATTTAACTAAACTCTAAATATGTGCTGTTTCGAGCATTTCTTCCATTTTAGGCCCACAGACAAAAATAATGAGTCCATAGCATAGTGCACATGTTCCTTTAGCGTAAAGCAATTTCAACCCTTATTCAACACGGACAAAAGGTCTCGCCCTTTTCTGTGATAGCTTTCTGGCAAGTATAATTGACGCTTGTAGAGGGGAAGACAAATAGTTCTCCAGATGAAATAACTGTGATGTTAATTAATAGTCGAATAAACGTAGTAAAATATGTATGATAATCCTGGATCTCAGCAAAGAGTTTTCGAACAAATAGGTGGTCTAGGCAGAATTAGTTGTGAAAGATATATGAACGGAGAGAGGAAGTGAATTCTACTAAGATTCTCTTCATTGCGTTATCTTACGACAACTTATTTTAAGTTAATGTAACCTGAATGATACAGACTTCTTATAGTCATTTACTGAAGGGATTCACCTAATTGAGCCTAGGCCATGCAACAAAGACCTGAGAACAAACTGGTGGAGAACATCATCCTCAATTTTTTATTCACATATTGAAGACATTGTACGATGATTCTATTCTTGTTTCGCAATGCTAATCACTTATGGACGTTTCGTACTTCTGATTATGCTTTTAAAATTTGTAACACCATCCTTATATATACGCTTCTAGCATTTTAGTTTTATTTTCCTTAAGGAAAAGAATGTTCTGGATTCTAATTGGAGGTCTTGTGCTCATCAAAAGAGATAAACAAAATATTGTCATGACTTCAATAAATTTACTTTTTAATGGTCGCAAAGGTGATTCATTCAATGGAGAGGCCAGTTGTTCCTGAAGTATCTGAGGTTTTAAGTTTTTGAAAGAGGATCGGTCGTTTTCACTATTATTAAATCGAGAGCTTCGTGACAAGATCCTTGGAACTATTTTATGATATATTTTAGATTTGGGAAATATTTGTGGCCTACAGGGATCTTACCTATGGGGTATTGACACTTATTCTGATCAAGTTCGATCGTTTAATATCTCAAGGCCTGTGTATCGTACAGTTTTTGCCGAAACTTTTCGGGTGTATTTTCTTCTACTTAATTGCATAGGAGATGTGAGGGGGGGGGGGGAGATGGCTATCTAATCGAAAATGACTCATGAGATTTGTTGCATTATGGCGAGAACCATCACACATACTTCACCTGAACGATTTCCCCAAATAACGCCATCTTTACTTCTTATTTTGAATTTTGTTTTACGGATTTTCGCCACCTTAATTATCACCATTTAGAAAATTAGGAGTAACGGCGGATATGATGCTGTTATTAATATTTCATCAACTTTAATTAAATTTTTCTCGAGACACATCATTTATAGCTGTCAATAATATCAATGAGACCACTCGAAAAGGCACGCGGCAAGGCTGATTGGATCAAATTTTAAAAAAAATATTTAAAAGATTGAATTATCTTTCACTGATCACCTGCACCCCTACCACACAATTTCCGCTATAATTCAAAGATAAGTGGGCGTATAGGTATCTATATACCCACAAACCAATATCTTGTGCTACGGCAACTGTAGCTGCGAGTCTCATCCATTTAAGGGCATAGCTCTTGTTTTTGGATAGTGTTCTATCAGGCAGTGCCATTTTTGTTCCTTAATCTTATCAATAAGAGTCAAAGTTCGCGTAAAAAGATTATAATTGTCTTTATTACATAGGAGGAATGAGTTCTTGGGATTTTGGGGGGCTTAACCATTAAGGACCACAATAGCCTAATCCTTAATTACAATTTTACTTTTATTCAGTGGAACTATACCATACAAATTTTGCTACAAAATTAGGTGAGATACATATATACGATAATTCACCTTTGTTGCAGTAACAAAGTCTCATTACATGCAATAATCCATTTATTTCTGAGGGTCAAATTGACTAGGAATTCTGACTGTTCTTAAACATCTATCAAGGTATGTGGTGTCGGCTCTTCCTTTACCAATGCTCCTGGCAGACACTTCTCAAAAAGCAACCCAATCAAAGACACCTTTAATTTCTATAAAGTCCCCTATTATAAAAATTCACCCGTTCGATGTATAACAGTTCACATGTTGAATGCTATTCAGCATTTTGTTGAAGTATAATTAATAGAGAAGTATGAGAATAAAGAATGAAAAAAGTAAACATGTTAATTCCATTAAATTTGAGTATAAACTAGTTTAGAACTAAACTAGATTGAATCATACTTCGGCACTTTGTTACTCAAAGTTATTTTATTTAATGCACTGCCCTGATTTGGAGACAAATGGTGTTTGCTGTAAACGTTTTTCTAACTGATTCTCAGTTAATTGAATCTACTGAATCCAATCTTGAATTGTTTTTTTTTCATTTACTTAAAGCTTTTAGTCAACAACCGTTTTTTAAATATTAATATATCTTCTATTAACAATGTAATTTTTAAAGGTAAAATTGAATAAAACTGTGAAATAGAACAAGTTTAGTGATACAATTAATATATATTGTGACAATGCACAAAGAAAAGTGAAAAATATAAAAACAAAGCATTATTTTGAAAATAAGATGTAAGGTAAATCAAGAATAAAATAGACTTGCAAGGATCAAACCTATAGAGCTAACAACGGTTTGAACACTTACAATGCACTAATATAGTACAACAATTAATAGCACTAGTAATAATAACTTGAAACTCAGGTTCTTACTCTCCTACTAAATTCAAACTTACAACTATCATATCCGGGATAGAGATTAGCTTGACCACCAAGCAAACTTGCATCTCTCCAACTTCTTTCCATTTCGCCTTAATTCTTCGCTCACAGACCGTCTCTACTACAGACGTGGGAAAGTGTTAATGTATAAAATGAATAGTAAAAAAGATAAATTAATACACACCGTGGAATTCGCACCCCGCTTAGATATAGGTGAAGACCACGGAGGTCAACTATTTAATCTCTTACTATTTTCCCTCTATACTATCTGTTTTCCCTTCTCTTCCTCCCCTACCCCACCTAAACGTCTCTTTCTCTTTGACTGGTGGCACAGGGCGGGCGGGGTGCTGGGGAAGCAGGTGAGTTTGGTTTCTCTCCCTCGACGCTCTCATCGTCCCTTACTCCTTTGAGCAAGGGAGGAATGGCTCGGACACTATTCTTTTACTCTCTCCCTCGATTTGCTTATTTTCTATTCTATGCAAAAAAATACTGTTTATGAATAAAATGTCATTAGATAAAAGATTTTTTGCAAGAATTATTTAATTATCTGTAAATCATTGGTATCTACGATTGCATTTTTAATTCATTTTAATAACAATCAAGTGCATAAATTGAGCCTAAACTAACATAGTTTGATTTATTTTTATTAATATACTTGTACATTTTCTGTTTAATCTTTTGCAAAGAGAAAAGGATTTGAAGATTAAGAATGATCTGCTTGCGAAATTCCAAAAATGTCAGAAAATTCATTTTTATTTATTTGTTTTCAACATGTTTGCTTGATTGCGGCTTTAATGAGGTTGTTTTCTTTCAGAAATCACTAAGAAAAAAATTAAAACACTACAAGATGTGCGCTTTAAATCTATTTTAATTGGAGTAACACATTATGAAGCTTGCATACAAGTAATAATCTTAATGATGTTTGGTTTCATGGTCGTATTTTTCTTAGTTCTAGAGTTAGAATGTTGGAAAATTATTTTCTGCCAATATGTTCATGTTCGTATCCATTTTGACCAATGACCCTAGACAACCCTAAAGAGATTTTAACGGAACCGTAGCCTAAAATGGTTGAGAAATAGTACTCTCTAGCATAAACTATGCTAGAGTTTTAGAAAATCTTTACCTTTGGATGAAACATCGTTAAAAGAGGAATGACAGACATTAAAATTTAACGTACACCACACTATATTTACAATGAATTAGGGAGTTATCAGCTAGTTTTAATTATATTCATTTTTATATAATTTACTTCCAGGAAAGATAATAAAAAGATAGAAGGTACTTTGCTATAAATGTGATAAATAAATTAGTGACCTGTAAATGCCAAATTCTTGTAGAGGCTTTACAAAAATGCCTGGTCCAAAATTATATCGGAATCCGCAAAGCAAAACCAACCCATCGTGTATTCCTTTCATATCAGGAGAACTAGGAATATATATATATATATATATATATATATATATATATATAAAACACTAATTTTTATGCTAAGTACAAAGAGCACCCTCACAATCTCCCCCGAAACATTTTGCAATTAATACAACACGTGAATAATCACATTAGCTTTCTCTAAATATTAGTGCTTTACTTTATTACAAATACAAACCAGAACAAATTGATTGAGAATCATCTGGCCTGCTTTAACGCAAGCTTGTAAACAAACAATTTACAACATTAATCACCAATAAAAGAGGAAAGCTTTCAACTTTTTAGCTACCTCACCCTAAGCAGAAACCGAATGATTACACCTCAGATCCATACGTGGCTAAAATTATCCATAAAACTTGGTCATTACGACAATTCAACCTCCAATTTTCCAAAGGATAATCCTATATTTGCATGAGAGTGCTAATGTTGCTTATTCCACCGATTCTGTTTGAATGAAAGGGTCGTAAATCCAATAGTCGAGAGGCGTCATTTCTCCCGATTGTTGGGTGAACCGACAGGATTGGACATTGATAGCTTCTTCAATTATGAATAAACTACCAAACGCCTTGTAAAAACGAGCCACCTCATAGTAAAAATAATTAAAGGTTGATTCCATTTACCATATCTATAAGATGGAAATGTTTCTTTTAAATTTGAACGCATAAGACGTGTTGTAAATTGGATTGTGTTCTTGTTTCAATTTGGTTCACCATTTGAATATATATTTGCAGAATGCTGTTTTGCAGAAGGATGGCCTTGGTAAAATGAAGTGGGTCCTTTATGTATGTATCCTTGAACGTTATATGTAACTTTCTATTTTTTGTTTTCTTAAATATTCAAGTGCGATTTCATTGAAGTGAGATGGTGTAAAGCGAGCATAGTAGATTTATACTATTCCAGTTGCTCTCTTTTTCACCTTTCTTCTTTTTGAGTTCTATTCCAACTATCAACTACGGATATTTCTCGGAAAAAATAAGTTAAGCTAAAACCCGTATTTAGTACTGACGGATAAATTCCATTAAAATCGTTGATAGGAAAATTATGCTGGTCAAGAGGTTGTCATTCACAGCGACCTCGGAACACAATTTTATCAGGCCGTCTTCCTGTTCTTTTTTTTATGTTGACCCACTAGAAGTTTTTCGTCAAAATTGCATAAAGTTACGCCTTTGTCTTTTTTTAATCTGTATTTTTTACTCTACAGTAATAAAAACAGTTATAAAACAAATGGGTGATCGCAATTTGAAATCTTCATTAAATCCAAAAGAATCTCCTTTTTATTTTTTCCCAATGATGTTTTTCTCAAAGTCGATTTGCCTCTATTTCCAGCGAGTAAATTTGTCTGCAAGATTACTTTGGCTTTAATTTGGCCTCCGAACGTGACTTGAGACCAAAGCTTGGCTCCATTCGCAGGCCAAACGGGGAGCGAGTGATCTCTTACCTTTCCTTTCGGTGACAAGGAGGATTTATAGAAGTGGAAATTCGATAACAAAAGAACCGGTATAGCCACCCTAATATTTGCTTCACACAACTTTAATAGCGGAAACATGAACCGAATAAAATATAGATACGTAAATAAGTATAGACAACAACTATAGGATTTATATTTTAAAAAGAAATACGATTTAGACTTAATTTGCATCATTCCTAGGTATTAGATAAGCTCCCAACTCTATTGGGATAACATATCAATAACAAATGCTACAATAAAATCGGTTATAACAATGACTGCATTATTTTTAGGAAAACGGTAAAATCAGAAATAGTGACAACATTTAATTAATAACTGGTAGGACGCACCACCATTAAACTCAATAGCAGCCGTTAGGATTTTTTTCCTTTCAACACTACTGCGAGATCTTATCATGTGCACACGCTTCTTAAGCTCCATTTACAGATGTATAATGGCGTTCAAATCTGCGCTTGTGAATACCCAGTTATGGTGTGGGGCTAAGGATTTATATAAATAGATTAGCCAATATGTTTAGGATCGTTGTTTTATTGAAAGGTGAAATGTCTTTCAAGTCCCAATTTCCTTGACGATTGCTTTACATTTTCATTAGTTATGCGATGGTAGCTTTCAGAATTCATGGTTCTATCTCTCAATATTAATGCGTCAGTTCAAGCAAGAGCGAAACATCCGCTTAAAATAATTGAATCTCCTCCATGTTTGACAGTAGAGAAGATGTTTTTTTCTATTAGGGCTTCGCCAGATCTCTGACAAACATACTCTTCGTTTTACCTACCATACATCTCTAGTTTTGTTTACTCTGACCTTAGTAATTATCTAATTTATCTTGGCTCGCTCCCATATGTTTTTTAGCGAAAAAACGGACCTCTCTATGAACACTCTTTAACAAAGGCCTCTTTCTAGGCACATGTCAATGAAATCATTCCCGATGAAAATAAAGGTGTATTGTTTAATCTTGTATGTACATCTAGTCACACGCTGCTGGATTTGCTTGTAACTCATTTGATGAAGTCTTAGGATTGGTTTAAGCTGTCATCAAAGACTGAACATCTCTATTGCTCACTTTGTATGATTGTAGACGATTTTCTGTGATGTCACTCGATTTTATCCTTTCCAATTTCCAAGACATAACCTCATCAAATATTTTCCGTAGATTTTTTATATCTATAGTTTAAAACAGGGCTACGTGCAAGCCAGTTTAACTCGTCTATATTTTCTGCCTTCAAAAACTGCCTAATAATCTTTGTTCTGACATTATCTTTCTCCCCGGTATTCGGAGAAAGGTGTTTGTATTCTCCTAAGGCATATTTTTGTATATCACAATATTTTCTTTGCAACATAAATGAACGAGAGAAAAGATTATAGTTGTTCTGACATTATCTTTCTCCCCGGTATTCGAAGAAAGGTGTTTGTATTCTCCTAAGGCATATTTTTGTATATCACAATTTTTTCTTTGCAACATAAATGAACGAGAGAAAAGATTATAGTTGTTGAAAGCATGTCCTACACCATAACGCTGCTACTTATCAAGACATGCTCAGTAGCGAAGGAAAACCTAGCCGCTTTATTCTTTTTACTTAATAAGTGGTTTCATGGCCTAGAAGTGTGCAATGAGTCCCACCTCTCTCACGCGACGTGAGAAAGACTGGCAATAAAAATTCAGGTTTAGCTCCTCTGGAATGTAACTTGAAATACCAGCTACTCTCACAAATCCGCCTTTCATTGACATCTATTACATCTTGGAATCAATCTTCTATGTGGCACATTTTTTAGAGGGTGGCCCTTCCCTTCGTCAACGTGTAGGACCCATTTCATTCCGTTTAAGTGTTGCGGTAAGCAAAAGCGGAAAAGAAGTAATCTAGGTAAGGTAAAGACTGATAGTAACGAAATGAAAAGAAAGCATTAGGAGTGCGAGAAGCAGATCATGCCCGGATATAAGGATAATCTCTTTGTTTTTGTATTGGCATCTGTATATATGGTTGGTGAGAGTTTAAGGATTTTATTGTCGTTCAGGCTTTTGTGGTTATTGAACTTTCCTAGTTCAGGATTTCGGGTGGCATTCGGTGTTGTTGAAACAATAAATATAGATTTTAAATTTTATGCCCTGAATTTTCAGACTTCTCTTTCCTAGCCTGTTAATAGAGTTTGAAAATCTATATTAGATTTGGCTTTGTTTATCAACATCAATAGCGATTTAATCTATTAGTTTAGTTTGAGCATTATTTTCTCCCTCATTGTTTTCACTCTTTTCTAATACTTTGTTTAGGGGCTTAATCTTCGCTGTACTATAGAAAACTTCTTACCTTTTCCTCACATTCTTACGTGTGCCAGTAATCACGTACATGCATTTGTGGTGCATCCTTTGCATCTTTCTTTTTTGTTCCTGACACTTTGATAGTATAAAGGCAGGGGAGATGAAGATCGTACTTTGTAATGTCGTGTATATCTTTTCATATTTCTCTTTTGGAGTATCTTAATGTTTATATTGTTTTGACTCCTAAGTTTTTGATTCGCACCCCATTTTTAACTTGCCTCATGTACCGCTTAGGAGTTTATATTAAAACTTATTACAGTGCAATTGTTTTTGTTTGGATAATCCTTATTTCCACACTCTCTTCTCTAAAACATGCGCCCTTCCTTGTGGAACAACTTTCAATTTATCATCATTAGATCGGATTTTCTACTTCGCTTTAAATTCACTTAGGTTCCATATCTACTCGGGGTCATGCCACCTTGCATGAGCGCATTTCTGTATGGACATACGATTAATTGGCTTATACTATTGGCCAATTGAACGTTCAGACTATACTTGCCGCAGCGAAAAAGGGGAGATGAGGTGCAGCAAGCAGCGTCACTGGTGTCTCCCCATTATTTCCAAATTTACACAGATCAGAACGAAAGAGAGAGACATAGTTTAAGTGGGGAATCGGAGTTAGAAAGAAAGGCAAATAGCTTATCTGTGGAGATATGGCAAAAGTGAAGGGACACCTGTTACGGTGCTTGCCGCACCTCATCGTCCATTTCTCGTTGCGGTGAGTATAGTATGGTTGTTTGTTCATGGAATGTTAGCTGTATATAGCGAAAATAGTGTGGGCCATAAGCAGCTTCCTTGCGGTTATCAGGGTTTTAGATTGAATTTCTGCCGATTTGAGCTAATATATAGATTTTACCCGTTCTCTCTTTTAGTTGCTCAGATATTTTTTTCTAAATAGGAATTCAGTTTCATTTGGTGGATCTAGTATTGCAACTTCTCTGAAAAAGGCAAATGTTGTTGATACATCTCTACAAAAGATGTCTAGTACATACCCGTAGCTGCGACTTTTCTTTTCTAGCACAATATTTTCAGCGATGACGCTGAATGCTTTCCTACACTGTTTCTTTCTAAAGTCTTACTCTTGTTGGTTGTTTAGCGAATTCTTCTCCAAAGAGTGCAACGAGTCTTCTATTATGAATATTTTCGAAGAGTTTTCCTGCAAATTCCCCTCAAAGATTAGTCGGTAGATCTCCTTTCTCTTCGGTGGCATCACCGGCTTGGTTATGCAGCTAAATTTCAATATTTTAAATTCATCGAGGAAGTAGATTACATGTAGGCTAGAATTAAGCACATTCATCAATCCTTGCAAAATCCACCGCAGTGCTTTGGTATAGTTAACCATCATTAGTTCTAATATGGCTTGGTTTTTTTCTCGGAAAAAGAACCAGGGTGTGCTGTATGTACATATTCCAATGCCTCAGCTTCTTCATCTCGATTGAGATTTTTGCCAATGTAAGATGGATAAAGCATATATACAAGGTGTTCACTAGATTTATGGCTTCATTGAAAAACAGGTCTAGAGGTAGCCACAGATACACGGCACATTACCTCCTCTAATCGACACTGTGGGCTTAATGAACTCTGATCTCAACGTTGTTATCAAATGGCAATGGTCATCAGTATTGCCAACCGGATAGCATCAATATCACAAGCAGTTCCTATATTCTTAGACTTGGGGCTTTTTATGGTACTATTGAGAAAAGGCTTGTTCCCCAGATGTCATATAAGTCCCTGGGTTTAAATAAATTAAACAAAATGTTGATATTTTACTAGAAAAAAGAATTTGAACTTCAAAAAAAACTTATTAATGAAATACTGAAACATGAATGTAAAAACTGTCTCTCCATATTTGTTTTCCAAAATATCACTTAGAGAAAGGGTTAGTATTAATTAAGGGTACTGGGTTAAAAATATATAGTTAACATTCATTTAAGAAAATAAAAACACTCAGTCCTAGATAACGGGCAAATATAACATATTTATGATTAAAAGAATACAAAAATAAATTTTGTTTGAAAAAAATCAGGAATTTCTTTATAAAAAAATCATTTGATTTAATCGACTGCTCGTCTACCTTAACTAAGAACAGTTTTAGTTCCTCGTATTGCCTTCACTAACAATTTTAGTTCCTCGTCTGCTTTAACTAAAAACAGTTTTAGTTCCTCGTCTGCCTTAACTAAAAACAGTTTTAGTTCCTCGTCTGCCTTAATTTACAACAGTTTTTGTTCATCGTCTGCCTTAATTTACAACAGTTTTTGTTAATCGTCTGCCTTAACTAAAAACAGTTTTAGTTCCTCGTCTGCCTTAATTTACAACAGTTTTTGTTCATCGTCTGCCTTAACTAAAAACAGTTTTAGTTCCTCGGCTGCCTTAATTTACAACAGTTTTTGTTCATCGTCTGCTTTAACTAAAAACAGTTTTAGTTCCTCGTCTGCCTTAACTAAAAACAGTTTCAGTTCCTCGTCTGCCTTAATTTACAACAGTTTTTGTTCATCGTCTGCCTTAACTAAAAACAGTTTTAGTTCCTCGTCTGCCTTAATTTACAACAGTTTTTGTTCATCGTCTGCCTTAACTAAAAACAGTTTTAGTTCCTCGTCTGCCTTAACTAACAAAAGTTTTAGTTTCGCGTCTCTCTCTTTGAGCGACGCATCTTTTAAATTCGCCGGTGCGTATTTTTGTATAATTGTGCTCATAATTTACCCAGTGTGTCTTGGGGTACATTTTAATTAAGTGGGTCGTTTGTTGCATAGGGTAAACCAGGGAGATGTCGTCCTTTGTGGATCTTTTTTGTGATATACATAGATTGGAAAGTTATGTTACAATTACTGGACAGCGTTCCTGTCCAGTAGGATGTCGAAGCCACCTGTTCTGCCATTTGTTTTCCAGTTTTCTGATTCCCTACAGTTTCCATCGATGTGGTGGGGACGCTCCTACTAATTATAGTTACGAACGTCTGAATAGGCATGTAATTTAGCCTTGGGGATTGTGTGAGGAAATCCCCACTTGGAAGATCTTTAACAGAAAGGAACTTCCATGTGCAGCAGAAGGCCCGGCTAGGACTAAAGTGGTAAGCCTACACCTCCCCCCCCTTCCACAAGCGGTAGCCTCGAATCGAGTCCCACACGATTCACCTTTATGCGGGCTAAAATAGCTCTGCAAGAAGATTTGAGGCCCTCCGAGAGTAGAGCTGTTTCTCGCTAACCCCCAACTCCGGGGAGAGCCTCGGACATAAATAACGCTCAAATCCCCGGAAGAGACACAGAGTTGAGAAGTCTCGCCCAAAAGCCAGAAGATTTCCCCATGGTTCCAAGTCAAGTGCTAGCAACAAAGCAAAGTGACAGCTGGACTATTTTGTGTATTTGGAATTGGCCCCAGCCAGGAGGTAATTCCACTGAACGATCGCCCCGAGTAGTTTTCCCGACTTCTTTCATCATCTCCTGTCGAAGCCCTCCTCATTTCGGGTAGCCGAAATACTCTCCCCTGCCCAGGAAGTTACCCCCCCCCCCTTGCTTTTGGAGAACCGTCATCACTCCAACCTCGCGCTTTGAAGTCCGAGCGGCCTCACCTCAAGTGCAGAAGACATCCGTAAGCCAACCCCTCTTCCCCTTTTGGTAACCAAATTGAGTTAATCCCTCCCCCCCCCCATTTGAATAGTCTCCTCCGGCAATACCTTAAGTTCTAACTTCATAGCCTGACTTATAACTAAAATTTCCCCATTTATTTACTGATGTGATTTTGCCACAAATTCTCTGAGGTAATTTTACCCATCAATTCTCTCATTATTTTTGTGTAAATAAAATTATATTTTCGTCAATGCCTCTTTAAATAACCTTGAGCTTTGCCATTGTCCATAATTTACCTGACCTCGTTGCACTCTCTCACTATTCAGCCCATCTGAACTCGTGGTTTTCCGTCCCTTCTGTCGGTTTGCTTTCAAGTTATTGGTACCTCCCTGATAGATATAATATGGTATTGATATAATGTAATGTCATACCACGACAGATTGGTACCCTTTTGCAATGACCATTTTACAGAAGCTCTTGTCCACCTCTATTGTTAGGTAAGACTTTTCTAGATCCATGATCTGTCTGAACTTTATTCACCTTTTCACCCCTTTGGCCCTTCATCGTGTATTTCTTGGGAGTAGTTAATATTTAACATTTCAGAGTTACAAACTTTCATTTACTCACTATTTCTGTTAATTCCGTATTCTAAAGTAAGAATAATATCTACTTAGATGTTTCTTAAAATATTACCGTATTACAACTCCTTTGTAGGTATAATGAGTGTTAATCTTCAAGATCTTCAAATTATTTATAAACATTTTCGTCGTGGTGTGTTACACTCACCTGTGTTGCCTTGGATATCTGCTAGGGATGGCTTCTCTTTGTGTTCTGACTGTTGCGTTTTTTTGTTTTCCATTCCTAGTTTTCTTAAATATTTTCATTTCCATATGTTTGATTTGGATTTAGTTCCTGTATCCCTTATAGTTCTAGACCAGTATAAGGGCTCCTCTTCTTCTGCTCTTTGCTGTCTTGTTGTTCCTCTTTAAATTCCTCCGATTCCGGAGTTGCGTGTTCTTTTTTGTTCAGTGTTTGGTTTTGGGCCAATTTTTCATCACAAGAGTAACCCCGGAAATCTTGGGTGAATCAGAGGTTTATAGCAGTTTAGATGGAGGGAATCTAATGATTTGTAGTGTCTTTAATATCTTTTAGTAGCATCATGGTTTACCAAGTCTCGTCAAGTGTGCACACATAACGAATTAGTAAAGTTGCATTTACGTCGTCGGAGAGTAAAGTAATTGGTTCTCTTTCTTTATTATTCTTGCTTTTTGTCGTATTTTGTCCTTCTTTTAAGTCAATTCAGTGCCATGATGCGATGTTCTACGTTTAAATTGATGTAATTTGAGGGTTTGAATCTATGCGGGCATTGACCCCATTGAACACATAGTTTTTTTTTCTTTATTGAGGCAGCTCGCAAGACTAGGAATCCACATAGAGCTTTATTATACGTGAAATCACGAATCACACGTTTTCGCCGATTTCAATAACTCGAAATATCAGACAGTATCTTTGCTTCACTTTTCGATTGTACAACCTGTTTTCTCAATGGTTTTGTCGATATTAGCCTCTCTCTTTCCCTGATATACGAGTAATACCATCAGTAGCACTTTACAATGCACGTGTCCCTGAACAAGGAAATAAATAAATTATTGTTCTCTAGTTTTGGACTCCATCTTTCTTCAAATACCAATCAAGATCTTCTTAAAATTTTTCTTCAGATGTTCTGGGAAATGAAACTTGGACGTTTTCGGAGGCAAATTTCGAAGAATCTTCTGCTCTTTTCGTGTAAATTAAAAGATGAATTTCGGGCTAATGCAGATTTGGCTATTTTGTTCTCTAATTTTGGGCGCTAGTTTAGGTGAGAGTTACGCGGCCCATGAGGGGTCCCGGCAAGCGAGTAAACAAGAGAGCTCGCAGCTCTCCTGAATTTTAAGTAAAAACAGGCGTGAGCATCTCCTACAGAAAGTTGCGAAGAAGATAAGGTGAAGCTATAGAAGGTGAGAATGTGTGGAGGAGATAGAACCGCATATCTATAGATGTCATCTGCAGTGCACCTTAGCGAGTACAGCTCTTTTGAATTAAGCTACATTGGACATTGAAGATGGATGTCCTTACGGAATCGACAATTCAAGGTAAAAGGACTTCACGATCATTTCTAATATCAGTTAAGACTTAAACTATTAGCGGTAGCGAAATCTATGGTCGTGTTTTTCATGTGGTATTTTAGTTAAAAAAAAAGTTTAAAATGAAATTTACTAATTTAACCCCCAAATCCTTACCCCATTGGCCGCACCTTTCAGGGGCTTTGCCGACTGGGAACGCCGTTTCTGATTCTAGCGAAGTTATGCACATCGGGTGTATTTAGGCGCCGGATAGAGTCTCAATTCGGGTAGCTTTCCCTTAGATACCATAGGCCAGATACCCCTGGTTCGTATGCCGCGTCAATCAGAAGGTCCCCCTTCCCTCTGAGCCATAAAGATAGATCGGTGGCACTAAAACCGATGCCATTGAAAATACTCCTCCTCTTGGCGCTCTTGAAGAGCAGACTGTGGCCTCTCAGTGTCCTCAAAGCTCTTGGATCCTTTGGTCGAGGATCTTCTTCGAATCCTACAGCTTCATCTACTTCAGTATCAAGAACATGAAGTCTTTCTTAGGATGCAAATCCAAGATCATGCTTCTTAAACTTAAAAAACAACGTTTGCCAATTCGCCACACCACCTCTTCAGCATACACAAACACACACTTCGTACTTTATCGCTCATGTTGCATCATCGTCTTCACCAAAATCGTAAACTAATGTCAAACAGGAGTCTTTAAAGGTCTTGGTCATCCATGGCTCAACGGAGACAACAACTAAAGTAAAATAAAACTCAAAACAACCACAACACAAATCAAATGGATGTCTGAAAATAAACTTCAACCTTTACTTACACACGATGACTTCGGTATCCAATAATGTCAAAATATGACATTACTTTCTGATTCCCCTAATATGTCTACTGCCTGCCTTTTTCACATTACGTTTAATAGAATTTCTAAATTCATTGAATGCATACTGAAGCCCTTAACTATTTCTATCTATTTCTAGGTACAAATCGGAACCAGAACTCTTTGCGAAATGGCAGTCGTAAAGCAAACTAACCCGTAATTGTTCGTGTCCACCCATAACAACGATTAAAAAAATTAAATAGAGACAATTTCTAATAAGGATCAATCAAACGAGCACTCAACAATCACTAAGGGACAAATCCAGAATACGGAAGCTCTCATTACTGAGTTTTAATGGTCCGAAGATACCAACATGCCCCCAAAATAAGTAAAATACCCTACCCCTCCCACTTGAATTGAACGGCTTCCTCCACCTCTTTACACACTTCATCCCATCTCTTATTACTCTCTTTCGCTTTTTCTTATTCTCTCTCCCCTCTACCTTCCTCTCTACATACTGAGAGAATATTCCTTCATTGGATTACACATTCTAGTTTTCTAAAAAAAAGATCGGTAGGATGAGAAAAATTGATAGAGAGATAACCAACGAGAGCATCTAAAAATAAGTGAGTAAAGTGGTGAAGTAAGGAGAAGTGAAAATGAATGGAAGGGTAACAGGGCGAATAGCCCGGTGAGGAAACTACTCGATTCGCTAAGGAGAGCACGCAACCTGCGCCTTACGGGTAGAAGGGGGGGGTGGAGAGTTTTGATGAAATAAGCGAGATGAACGGCGTTAAATACTCACATTTTCAGGGAAAGAGGGCGTTAAGAGAGGCATCTGGAAGGTGTTGGCGTAGGAATGGAGGGTATCGAAGCTGGCCGGCTCAACCGCAGCCACGATTGCCCAAACTCCGTTGGCGAACTGGTTGCACACTGCGGAAGAACAGGGGTTATTAGGCACTGGTACTCGTTCGACCCCGGCAAAGAGGTTTAACTTTGGACTTTCGAAAACATTGAATGCTTGCCGGAACCTCTTCGCAGGGAGCATGGGTTTATAATCCCCCGTTCCGTCCAGCCACTGGGGCTTATCAAAGTCAACCCACATAGGGTATCTCAACACCCATAAAGCTACCACCCTGGGATAATGTGCATCCATTGGATTACCTCATCAACCAGTAGGCTCTTCCTATTGAAAATTATCTATTGCAAGACGCCAGGTTTGCAAGTTACTAATAAAAAAATATAAGCGTAACTATAAGCCTTCAAAATCAGGTCCTTTATATATATATGCTCTGTTTCCAACATTTCCTTCGAATGATGCCAAGCAAGAGGTCTTTACAACACCCCAAGGCAAAGCATTTCCAAGAATCCACGACTCAATTCCTGAAATAAGGGATCCTTAAGTCCAGCTCATAGCTAAATTTCCATCCGCATCTCTCTCATCTCACCGGTTTTGGGGCTGAATTAATAACTAAGAAATCTTGGTTATTAAAATTCGCTGCTGAGACTAATTCCCTTGTTGTTTATCACTTTTCTCTGTTTCACTGCTCAGCCCTAGTTTTCTCTATTATCTTTGTTGTTGCACTCATGAGATACACTAGTATTCATTTGTTGGTCACAGGCAGATTACTCTTTCTTTGACAGGAGTCACTGGTAATCAAAACCACGCAGTCTAAGCTACCACCCGAAGGTTAGTCGACATCTCGTAGTATCCTCAGAGACCCAGATTGAAAAGTTTTCGAAGCAGTAAAAGTCCAAGGTAAAATATCCAAATGAACCAACGTTTAAGTGATTTGATTTTAATATGAGATTTTAGTTTAAAGTGCGAATCACCGTTATCATAAATAGTATCTTCGTCATGATAATCATCATCGCGTTCGTTGTTGTTAGAAATAATAACACTATGCGCTTAAATGTCAAACCATTCAAAAGACCGAAGAAAATAATAAACAATCGAGATTCATGCAATGTAAATTGATTGAAAGTAGAAACTATTTGTAAAAAAATGATGCATCACATTGTTGCCTTTGTTATTAAAGAGTAATTTTTGGGGCAATTTCTCTTGTATATATATATATATACCAGGGAAAAAATGCCCTGTAGTGGTTGTTATCACTCGCAGAACTTGCATTTGCTGCTTCTTCTCTCTCTCTCTCTCTCTCTCTCTCTCTCTCTCTCTCTCTCTCTCTCTCTATATATATATATATATATATATATATATATATAGTACAAGAAAGAGAAGTTGGACGCGAATGAGCAATGAGACAAGAAACAGGAGTTTTTTAGAAGTAAGAGAAAGGGACATTAGAAGAAGATTAGAATCAAAGAGAGCAGAGGGCGGCACAATAAAGGCAATCCTTTACCGAGAAGACAGAGATAACACCAGGGAAAAAATGCCCTGTAGTGGTTGTTATCACTCGCAGAACTTGCATTTGCTGCTTCTTCTCTCTCTCTCTCTCTCTCTCTCTCTCTCTCTCTCTCTCTCTCTCTCTCTCTCTCTCTCTCTCTATATATATATATATATATATATATATATATATATATATATATATATATATATATATATATATATATATATATGTATATATATATATATGTGTGTGTGTGTTTGTGTGTAAATTTTAGCAGTATATTTTAATAATGGCAGGTTTAATTGAAAGCGACCGCTTATTTCGTATTAATAATTTTCTTTTAAATTTCTCGAATTGTCTTATATTTGCCTTTTCTTCGTGGTTCAACCCATGAATAAGCTTACATGAACTCATTAGAGACTAATATGTATGATTGGCAAAACGGTGGACAAAAATTAATGCACCTTCACACATTCTTTTATTACACTGACGTGTTTCGATACGAGATGTATCATCTTTAGAGTCAAAATGGGAAATTCATAAACTTATTCCAGTTTATATGTTACAAGAAATGTGTTAACAAACTGACGATCGAAATGTAGACACGTAGACCATCAATATTTGTTGGAGGGGGTAGTTTCTTTCCAAACCAAAATTAAAGGTATCGAAGTTTTAGATCTTACACTTAAAGTTCGACTCTTTATTCCAAATCAGATGATTCTATTTTAGCTCTTTTTCGACCAACAGGAGTTAAAATACGGTTTCACTGACCATCGAACGCGCAAAGTCGGGTCATATGCCCTCGCCCCCCACCGATCTTCGTAACACAACACACACACGCACATACTCTCTTTTCTCCTCTCACCTGTGATGTAATTTCCGCACGAAAGCAAATAAAATTCTGCTCTGAGATAAATGAGTTCGGGGATCTCTCGCTTGCTTCCTTCTCCGGCCCAATGGAGTAGGAAAAGAAGTGACCTGAATGCCACAGTATTTGCTTTGAGCGTCAGCGTTATCACTCTGGCGCTAAAACAACATGTTTAGGCTATGCCTATGGAGCACTAGTCTCCCATATGTGGGCGCTCAACCTACATACCTGAAGTGAAGCATTATTATCTCCTATAGGGGTACTTATATCCACAAAGGTCCTATGAACACTAGTTGCTCTTAAAACACAATCCCTTCTTCATGCTCCCAACATCTTCCCCGCTCATCAAACGAGAATCATGCCCTTCGAGGTTGGCAATGATTTCTATTCTGATCTTTATGTGCATTTCATTAACCTTTCTGGAATTGCCGTTCGCGATAGCAACGCTTACTTTGTTTAGTCCGATAAAAGATGATAAAAGGCAAAAATATCGCTTTTGGTTCTTCTTTTTACCGCTGTGATTGCTGTTCGTGTATTGGTTGAAGCTGAATTGTAATGCAATTGTGGTTGCCGGAGCAAATCAAAGACAGCTCGTCATGAGTGAAGGAAATGATGGCTATGAGTCATTTATGTAGCCTGTTTTTGATGTGCTGAGGGGTAATCCAAAGAGAAGTGAGTTGAGATGTGAGAAATGAATCATCAAACGAGGTACGACTTTGAGGAATTGCTTAGAGTTCCTTTCAGTGGTGTGAATCAAGCCAAGGAGGTATGGTGTATGGAAAGAGTAAAGGTGTGTGAGAGAAAGGCGTTGGACAGGAATTAGGTTCATACTTCTTCGAGCCACCGATACACCAAACACTTCCTGAGAGACATTTTTGGAGGAGTTGATTTCGTGTTATACAAATGGAAAAGCGTTCAAGTTGAGTGGAGTGTGAGTGAGACTAAATGTTTTATTCTTTTGCCACGCTAGATGGACTAATAATCCAAAGAGTTACAGGGAATTACAAATTTAAAACATTCATCGAATTTTAATTATTGACCCTGCTGAGAAACTACCACATCAAAGTTATGATGTCCATAAAGATGACTTTATTTTATTTATAATTAAGAAAGATACGAAGGTTTAAATACAATAGACTCCATTAGGACAACGTCTCCTCAGCTAAAATGGAATTAAGGAATAACACTGAATACTCGTTCTAGTTCCGTTGAAAATAGAGTGGTTGGTTTTCATCATTAATCTTATAAAGCTTTACCTCTAGTTTGTGGATTTTCCCTCCTATGTGGAAGATTCCATCTTCTTGGTAAACTTGTTAATGAATAATCAAGATCAGATTCGCCGGAAATAGCTAATAGGATTGCCAATCTAAAATTGCGCAATCAAGAATACTTTCTTGCATCTGCATGCGACAAGGCAAAGCAAAGGAGATATATAACATTTGTCAATTAAGGGTAAAATAAGTGAAAATCATTTCAAATATAGTGTTAAGTTAATCACACATTAATGTATGCAATAATATTATTACGTCTGTATTGCTAACTCATGTCTCTCTTTCGCAGTATCACAAACTAAATTTTTATCGTTGCGTCTTCATTTCTATTCATTTGTTTCTAAGAGGTGCCAACAAAGTGAAGTTTGCTACCACAATTGCCCGTTTCCGAGAAAAAATAGTGTTGTCCAGAAGTTTGGGTAGGTAAAATTGGATTCTGAGATTCGTATTCGATGGTCAGATGAACCTTGCTAGAAGTAGATCAAAGGAAAAGTTGGCTGGGAATTGCCGAAAGTTTTAGATTTGCAAATCAAGTCTCAATTGGCGACAGTGCGATACAAACTAAAAATATTTTCGCAGATTTATACTAAAATTCCTTCGTGTTTTCCGTCAATTCTGATCTGTTATTTCTTCTTTTCCTTTCTTTGAATGGATTTGAGTGGAAATTGGGATCTTCCGTCTACTCTGATCTTCTGTTCTTCCTTCTTGACTTCTTTTCACTTGGTTCGAGGGGTTCTTAGAGTCTCGCTTCCACTCTGATCTTATGTTCTTCCTTCTCGTTTTTTCCAATTCGTTCGAGTTTCCAGCAATTTTGGGTCTTCGTCTTTCGGGAGGTCTGCAAATTTATCCTCCATCCATTGCATAGAAACTTGCAACTTGACCAATCTTTAGTAGAGTCATGAATAGCTCGGTCTTGCAATCAGACCCTTTGTTATACCCTACACATCTGTGTGGAAGTTGTTCTAAGGATCCAACTTTCATTACCTCGCAATATGGTATCATGAATTCAACCTCAGGTGAAATTAATATATTTTTCAATAATTTTTTGGAATAATATCTCTTTCTTTATCTCACAATTAAATTCTTAATAAAAAATGCAAGGATGCTACAAAATATGTAGAGTTGTACAAAATGTATATAATGGAAGATTTAAATTTTATTAATCATTTTTGGTAATATTCAAGTAACTTAGAAAAGTGAAACTTTAAAAATTAAGTTATTAATAATATATGTTTCTGTAATCTTTATTCTTCGACATTGCACAGGCGCAGATGCTGTAAGCCTCAACTCAACTGGTCACTTCACCAAGATTGGATGCTCAAATAATCGCATTATAGTAAGTTTGGCAATTTCTTAAAGCAAGACGCTGCCATTTTGTTGTGATTGTGACAAAGATTAATTCATTTCCTATATTAGCCAAGTAGTATACATAAATTGACGTCTTCATATAACTTATGTAGACGAACCATCATAGTGTCAGTCATTTGTTTGGAAATATTTTGTGAAAAATTTGGAGCAATAATCAGTAACCTGTAACGAGTGTACAGTTCAGATAAAGTGTAAATGTTGGTCTACTAGTGGTCTTACCAGGCATTTGCATCACACGCACAATATAAGTGAGTATTTTACTATTGAATCTGATGTTAAATGTACAACGGAGAAACAAGAAGTTAGTGGTAACAAGCGGAAAGCCTCTCAGCTAACTGTAACATTATTTCTAATAGAAAAAGAAACATTGCTAGAAATAGTTACAAAATTGTCTACTTTAGATGGTATATCTATCATTTCTATTAAAAAGAGTAAATTTATCAGAAAATCATTGACAGACAGAGGGTATAATTTGGCAAAAATCCATCCGAGGAAATGAATCTTGTGAATTCAGATTTAAAACAAATAAAGAAAGTGTCATTTCTAAAATTGCTAGAAAATAAATTCAGGAACAAGGTTTAGTTTATCATTGGATGAACGAACCTCTCAAAACAATAGTCGGTATTTGAACATTAATATAAACACAACAGAGGGAAAGTTTTACAACCTAGGAATTGTGAAGATTTATGGTTCTCTATCTGCTGAACTTGCTGTTAAAGTAGTAAAAAAAAAGTTAGACCAATTTCCTATTTCTTTAGAAAGAAATGTGGTAAAATTTGTTAACACAATACCCATGGGGCTGTAAAAGAATTAGGAAGAAGAAGTGACAACGAGCGTTAATTAGTTTAATCTTCCATGTAACTGCTTATGCCGGTCCATCAGCGCCACGGATCTAAGAGCTACATAGATATTTCAAAGAGGCTTTCTCGGCTGAAGCAGAAATAGTTATGGGATTTTTGGAGTCTGCATCACGGGCGGACGTAGACGAAATGAAAGCTGTTGGGGTCTGGGAGAGAGGCTGAAACTGCGCTTACACTTTGGCAATAAAATACAAGAGGCGTTTATTGAGAGACACCGTGCTAAGAACAAGAAGAGGTCCGTATGAGAAACGGAGACAGACGTAATGGATCAAATCCATCAGGATTAGAATTTCCTCAGGAGTAGAGTTTAAAATGCACAGGATATTATCTCACATCTAATTTTAAGACTTGAAAAGAAATTTAAGAAGTAAAAAAAAACAAGGTGTGCTAACCAAAAGTGGCATGCTCTAACCAATTCTTATTAATGACCTTGCGACATGCAAATATTTAATAATTCCCAAACTAACCTTGGGAGGACTTTGGCAATTATATCATTCGTAAGAAAATGTAAAACAACATAAGTGTTTCATGTTTCGTTAGAATCGGCATAATAGTTATGATGTTTCTTGCTAAATAATTCCCCGGCTAAACTTTGAGGACCTTTGTAATTATATCATTCGAATGAAATTTTAAAACAAAATAAAGGTTTTAAATTTCGTTAGAATCGGCCGAATAGTTATGATATTATTTCAAAACAAAATAATTCCCTGGCTAACCTTGGGAGGACTTTGGCAATTATATCATTAGAAAGATAATGTAAAACAGCATAAAGATTTTAAATTTCGTTTTGAATCAGCAGAATAGTTACAATGTTTTATAAAAAAAGAAGCAACCGACCGACATAGTGAGATATAAAGTCGCCCGCGACTAAAACTGGGTAGCCCGATCGATACTGCATATCCTAAATATTAGCTTAATTAGCATGTCCGATATGAGGGCACAAGAATAACTAAGGCTACAAATATTCTTCTTCAAGGTGAAATATCGGTCGATTGCATGCCCAAAGACCCCATTTAGAGTCTAGCAGGTTCAGGTGAGCCCGATTTACGAACAAGAACGAGTTGAAGTGATGCCGACGACGGATGCAGATTGTCGAAGTAATCCAAACCCGCCTGTTTTCATAAAGAGACGCAATTCCATACATGCTGAACCGAGTCTGCAGCGTTGGCATCTGAGTTGCGTCAAAAGAGATCTAAATGTCGTTACGTAGCGCGTTGCTCAGGGCAAATAGTGTGATACAAATGTCATTTCCCTCAAGAATACCTCTTCTTACTTTATGGGCTCGGACAGGGTTAATCCAAACAAGACGCAGATTAGACAATATCGTGCGAATCTAAAAAATCTGGTGGCACCCAACGCCACCATAGAATAAAAATATCCATGATATCTGTATCCTATTCCTTATTGCGAAAACCGCGGGGAAATGGTATCTGTTGATAAATTCATGGCATATAGCATTTCCCAGCTAGAAAAGAGCATCGCAGGTGGACTGGAATTCACGGAAGGCGCACTCTGAAGAAAACATGTCTTTCGCTGGCGGGGTTTAAATGTAAGATAAATGATCTTTTCTCCATAGGATTTATTTTCAAATTATACGAAATTCTATGTTAGAAATTCCCGATTAATAATTGTTTAACTCTCGGTACAAAGCGAAACTAAAGAGGAAAAAACATTTAAAATGAGATCGCAAAGAAGTCGTACAAATTCCTACTCTCTTCAACCTTTTTATGTACATTCCTCTCCCCACGCTCTCTCTATTGCAATACAATCATATACTAAAGGTTTCAGCATAATCTTTTAACATAAACACATCCAATAAAACATGCAAACATCTAGTCTACCCACTTATCTAGCCTGGAAATAAAATAGAAGGTCATTATCCACCCAATCCTTAATCATCACAGTGTAAAACTCTTGCATCACACTCAATAAAACATCAAAAATACTCGGCTTTACCTTGGCCCTCCACGTAGCTGACACCTGCAACAGAGTCAACAAATACTAATCACACTACAATCATTCACTTTTTCTTCTTTCAGAAGCATGTAAATCAGAAATACCTACCAGACAACAAACAATCAGCCCCAATCACAATCAAATGGACTCACAACCAACTCTACTCATTCACAATCTCAACCCATCTCACACAACACAAAGCTTCCCGCTTAGCTTAATTGTGCACCAATCCACTCCAATAAAGCATTTATATGCAGGAACAAAAACACTCCTCGCGGACACTCATCTTAACATTTTCATGCTTTGATGCATAATGCGTCCGACCCATACCGCCGACTAGGAACAAACCCCCTGCACTCCACACATTCTACAGCATTCTCTCCTTCCTATACCTAGTCCAGTCTGAACCAAGATAATATCACACACATAAAACACTAAATTTGTCCTATAACACATATCTAATCTTCAAAACAACACATAGCTAAATACAAACGCACCGCACATAAATGTAATAAAGTATAATTATATAATTTTATCTAAATAAGTAGTTAATGTTTTAAGAGGACATCAAAAATGCAACTTAGAAATGTGAAAACTGTTTAAAATTTGCTTCACTTTGTCTAGGCCTTGTAATGGCAGCAAATAAAAGGTAATAGTGGGAATTTAGGAGTAAAAACATTATACAAATGTATTGAAATATGATGAATATTCGTAAATTGAGGGTTGGTTAAAAAAATTCCGTTCAGGCGATTTCGGACTAAAAAGTTGGGATGGTAGACGGCACTATTCTCTAATTGATCTAGATGATGTTAAAGTCCCTTGTGTAGACTAAAGCTCGAAAGGGCACTCGTGAAATTGCGAGTATTGTATGTAAATTTTAGTCATGAAACATCTTATAATCATAGGAAAAGTTTTAAAAAATTCTTATCTTGATGACCAATGAACTGTCCAAAGGACGACGTCTACAACGTAAAAATATTGCTGATTTCTATGAGCAATTTCTGGACATAATTTTAACGGGAGACTAAAAATGTTGGCTTTAGTGTAAAAATAAGCTAAAATAAAACAAAGACTTGATCGTAATCGAAAAATAACTCCCACTCCTACAGCTATCTGGTCTCCGACAGCAATACTTTCCGATTTGTAGGTTGTAAAGGGGTTATACATTATGAGTTCTCCATTAGGAAGCAAAGAGCTACTGCGGAGGTAAGAGTTACTCTTGAACCAAAACGTCTTTTCACTACTCAACTAAACGGCTATCCCCCCTTCTCTTCCTCCTCCTCATTCATGACAAAACACACCCACAGAGGCACGTTTGACCCAAGGTAAAAGGATCGAGTTAGTTTGGGAATTTATTCTTCCTCCTCCACATTCATCGACCTTGCATCATCTGACTACCATTTAAGTCATCACAGCATCAACTAAATGGAAACTATGCTCTGATATGTAAGAGCTGGAACAAGATGATATCAAATCATCCATCTAATCAAAACGAAATGAATTCTTCAAGATAGAAGAACATTGTCAATAATCATGAAAACTAATTTGATGAATAATTTTAATATTGAAAATTATTCAACCTTCTAAAAAAAAGAAAGAAATTCTTGTCAACTCTTTGAGTTTTTATCTCTTCTTACTTAGTTTAACTTCATAACTTTCTTTACGAGCCATATTCATATGTTATGTTTTCCGGGGAAACAGACAAAAAATGGACGATACTGCGACGATGGTTCGGTAGAATTTAAACCTTTGACAGCGGCACATAAACCCGCTTCTTTATGTCAGCCGTTTGATTTATTGGATTGCCTTTATTTCTATTTCCACAGTGAAGGATAAATGCCCTGTTCTGGAATCCAAATGGGTGGTAAATTGAAGAATAAAAAAGGTGGAAATGAAACACAATCAAATTAGAAAGGAAGGAGAACGAGACGAGAACGTAAAGGGCTTGAAACCTTCTTTGTTCGGTCTTCGTAATGAAAGGCAATTTAGTGGTTAAACCTATTTAATTATTATTATTTTGCAGGATCGCAAACCCTCGAAGGTATCAGACTATAAGTTTTTTATAGTTACCTAGTGAAACTAGGACGGTAAGGAATGTGAACAAATGGTGTACTAGATGCATATTCCGAGGAACCAAAGGGACGCTGGTTGTTGCCGAATAGTACGCCAGTGCGCAACTCTGCAAACTACTGAAAGATTCGGCTATGAAATTACTACCGTTATCCAGAAAGGTCCTGGAATAACAGCATAAAAAGATATCTATGGTATTCAAAACGTAATTGACGCTTTAATATCATTGTATTATGGCGAAGGAATAAATAATTGTAAATGCAAGTGATATCTGGCAACCTAGCTCTTACTCTTCCCACAACAAAGACCTTCGGTCATTTTTTTTTCAATAGAATACTGAAAGATGTGTGATCAGTCACGTTGCGCCGTTATCTTACATTTGTGCTTCATTTTTCCTTTTTTCTTAGAAAAATGAAAGAAAAAGTACTACCTATTATAAACTTCTGCAAGAAACATTAAAAATGAGCATCTATGATACTGAAAACATAGGGTCAAACATGGTGTTTTAAAATTTTGACATAGAACCTTCACTGTCCAATCCAAGGTAAGGGAGAGCCAACAAGGAACCTCAAAAATTGAACACTATAAAATTTTGAAATAGGCATACAAACCAAACACTAAAATAATGACATTTCTTAATAATTAATTAATTCAAAGCAAACTGTATGATGGTAAATAATGCTTAACCGCTAGTCAATAATTAATGTATTAATGCAAATCAAAATGTATACTTGTAAATAATGCAAAACCGCTAGGGAATGAAATCGCTGTTCTCTCCCGCTAACACCCAAACGTTCGCACACACATTAGAAAGCAGTTAAGAACCGACGGTGTGGGTCGCAGCGATAAGGAAGACAATTGAAACAGCTGCTCAATACTCATACAAGTAATGAATCCGATATAGAGGAAATCTGACCCACCAACTTTAACATAGAGCGAGACGATAAGGTCCATGCCATGCAAAGACCTGCGGCGCGCAAAATCAGGCTACATGGTCTCCCCATAAGTGCCCCTCACTCTTCCCCAAAGGATGAAGTTCGCTGGCCAAAGACTAGATGACCAATGGTTCCTCAAATAGAACTTGTGATGTTTTCGAAAGGACGGGGGACATGGACGCCCCCATGATATAAACATGGTGCTGAGGTGGGGTCGATCTCGGGCTTAGTGCATAGAACCCGTGTCTGACCCTATGTAAGCTCCTCTTAATGCGGCTCGGGTTACAGAGACCTCACATGGAGAGGAAGTATCTCCTGCCCCGGTTGCTGCTCCTGTGACAGGAAGGTCCTTATCTATTTGGGAGAAGAATCTTGTCCTGGCTGTTCCATCTGGCCCAAATATCCTGTCGGCGGAAGTTAGAGGCGGGTTCATTCTCCACCCCCCTCTCGTAAAAAGAAAAGAAATAGAAAAAAGATTACAAAGACTTAGGGCTCCTCTCCCCCCGCGGGAGCTGCGGTGACGAAGGTGGATTGATTCTTCAAAGCAATGTGGTGCGTATCTCCTTGAGAAGGAAATCCTGGCCTTTTAGGCCAAGGATCGTCTCTCCTTTCATGAGGTTAATTATTTGGTCCTGGTGCGCCCGGTAATGCCTGGGACGTCTTATGCCTCAACGTTTAGAAAGACACCCTCTGCTCCTGGCCCCTCCAGACCTACAGGCACGGTCGTTTCCGCGCGCATTCGGAACCTTTCTGCAAATTCTACCCACCCTAAGCACTTCCCAGGTAGAGCTGGGGGTATAAATAGTTCAGACTAAGTCAAAGATAAAACCAGGGTTGACCCTTCCTTCCCCAGAGTGACCGTTTCCCCTAAGGCGAAACGGCCGCGCGCCTCCAGCGAGTCGTTAGACTTACAGGAGAAAACACCATTAAATTTAGTGGTGAGGCCATCTTCGGGGATTCCTAAAGCTCGCCGAGCTTCGGCTCCTTCCTAAAACTTCGGGTTCTTCTTTCACAACCAGTGCTAGGCTGGGTGGCTCGGAGACAGTGGATCTTCCAAAAGAGTGACCTGCGCCTCTGAAGTTTCGAGGAGGAGTGAGAAACAGACTCGCATGGGAAGCCCAACCTCCTCCGATCGCTTTCAGCTCATTCTCCGGCCGTCAGCGTGCGGAGTTCGGCCTTGGAGAAGCGTACGGCCATTCCCGTGAGGGTCTTCTCTTCGAACAGAGCCGCTGTCTCTCCTCCGAGCTAGGCCTTGCGGGCATATTCCTCCAATGATATTGCCGCGGACTCCAGGCCAACTGGGAGGATCTGCTAAGGTTGGTCACCTCCCGTTCCCCGTTAGCTATTTTTTGGCAGTAGACCATGCTGGGTGCGTGCCTTCTGCCCACCCTCCCGGGGTAAAGGGGTTGATAAATAAAAAAACAGCCCTAAAATCAAAGGTTTTATTACCGGGTTTGGGTTTTTTTTAAGTGAAATTTGAAAAAAATCCCTAGTTTGGGTTTTTTGGTTCAAGTGAAATTTGAAAAACCCTGGGTTTTGGTGGGTTTTTTTTTACAAAATTACACTTTTTTTAAGAAATAAACGCTAACTTTTATTATTTTATTGAAAATGCAAATTTATGTTTAAAATTTGAACAAATATGTATCAAATTAAGGTTATTTCTCCGATACTGACTCGAATTAATCTCTCCTTCTACAGGTTATGGCTATCATGGGTACCCACAATTCTCAATCAGTGATCTGTTTAATATTATAAAAATAGAGATTGATATTATTTTTCTACGTTATTCTAATGCTTATAGCATTTTCTTTTGGAAAAAAAACAAAGAATAAAACCCAGGATTTTCCGGGCTTTTTCAAAATTTTGGGTTTTTTTGCCAACCCTGATAATAAGCTCAGCCATGACACTCGCTCTCGTCATTCCACCTCACTATTTTAGCATTGTTATAAGCCAACTAGCATTGATAAAAATGACTAGCCAATTAGTAGAGTCGGTTTACAAATTTAGTTAGTTATTTTTGCTTTAATAATTATATTCTTCTCAATATTTTGGACAAAATGTTATTTGCTTTGACAGTATATTCTCATTAATTTATAAATATAAATAGGGGAAGGGGAAGGCTGTATGATAGGGTTGAAGAATACTCATACGCTAATCGTAACAGATGATTAAGTCTGAATAAGGTTGCCTAGATTCGGAAACCAACTATAAAAAGACATTTTTGTCATAACCGCATTAACACATTTCAGAACCGTCTCCTGAAAACGTGTATTTCTGCTTTTCTTAGAGGTTAGAACTTTAGTGAGAACCCTTTAATTCTGTGTAGAATAATATTGCATAAAATTCAGATCCTAATTTCGCTTTCAGCTCCTTGAAAATCTGTTTTTTGTTAAATTCACCTTAGTAAAGTTAACAATTTAAACGATCTTTTCAGAAACCGCCAGGACTTTCTTGCGCCATCCTCTCCACCTCTGGCGTTTAGCAATGAATCGTAGAGGAGGAACAAACTTTCGTTATTTATCTGGCTCTGGTTTGCAATCTCTAAATAATTGTTAGCATTGATGATGCTGCATTGCTGTAATAACTACATTCTTCCACAACAGATTAATATCATTTAGAATATAATCTACAGAAATAAGGATATCTTCACCCTCCATAGTAATCTCCATTGCTCGGCAGAAAAGTTCTTCCTTTAAGTTTCTATAGTCTCCATAATGTATCAATGGTACATCGGAATGAACGTAAAAATGGCCAGAATTTGACTCATTAATTTGCAGTCCAAATCAACATGTATATATAATGATTTGAGTTTCTCTCATTAATTATTTGGTAGAACTTTTCGCTAATAAGGCAGGTCTTCCTGCTTCGGGCTACTAAGTGCAACACATGATAAGATCCTTTAACTCCAATTTTCTTAAAGTAGTTTGGGCAACTTGAAAACTAACAACAAAACAACACAACATACTGCTCACTATTAATCTGAAAGAAGTCAAGGGAATGATTTTCCCTACCCATATGTAGCCGTAGTTAAAGGATCTCTCCATATACGAGGCGTGGTCAATAATTTTTGGAATTCGGATATAAGTAAACGAGATATGAGGAAAAGTGTTATATTATTTTTGAATATAACTACCCTCGACTTCAATGCACTTGCGCCACTCGTCCCTGAGGCTTCAAATTCCCGACAACCGGAAATCTCCCGACTGCTGTTCAATCAACTTTTGGACGGTGAGCTGGACATCTTCATCATCTCCAAACCGGCGTCCACCCAGTGCAGCCTTGAGAAGAGGAGCTTGTGCAACTCTGGCCTTGTGGACCTTGACGACGTTCAAGTCGATCATGGGGCGTGAGGTTTCTAGGGACCCGATGGGGAGAGACCTTGGTCATGGCCAAATTGTCGTGGAGGATGTTAATAATACTTCCATGTGATATTCCAAGTTCTCGCTCGATTTCTTCGACCTTCACCCGTCGATTTTCGAGGATCATCCTCTCTACACGGGCCACATTGTCCTCGTTGGTTGGGTCTGACGGGCGTCCTGGACGTGGGTCAACGTCAAGTAACTCACGAGCATGGCGGAACTCCCTATTCCAGCGAGCAATGGTTGCATAGGAAGGGGCGGTGTCGGTGTACACTGTAACCATGCGTTCATGGATCTCTTTTGCATTCTTGCCTTCCTTGGTCAAAAATTTGATCATTGTACGGTGGTCAACCTTGTCCATTGTTGAAAAATTTGTGACTGACGATCTGCGATCAGCTACCGTTTCTTAAATAGACGAGGCAGGAGCGTGCGGCTGCAGGTCCTGACTTGTCATAACTTTTATCAACACCCCAACAAACAGCCATCGCCCTTCCTTTGTTTTGCCCTACCGATTCGCAAAACCTATTGATCGCCCCTCGTACCTAGTTTCAACCTGTTTGCGTTTTTTTCGGTTTTGATCAAATAATTATTATTGTGAAGACATTTTTTAACCTATTATTCTATTAAATAAATAAAGTATTAATAAATAGAAAATGAATGAGCAATAACGAAATTACTCCCTTTTACCCAATGGTCAATTTGTCTAACTACAACAATCCCTGGCTTTATGCGAGGCCTGCGGAAGAATGACTTATTTTGCGGTATTTTAGTCGAGGTGACTCTGAAAGCCTTAGACCCTCTCTTATGTATATCAACGCAACAAAAAGAAATATTGAATTTAAATTACTATTATCAATGGAAAACCTTCACATTACGCCCAGGTAGTTAATTATCTCCATTATGACAAATGCTTATAATGTAGATGGAATTTAATAATACTTGAGATTTCTAATTCAATGTCAATTGAAGTGAGAAATATAAAATTGGAAGTGTGTGAATTACTTTTAATCAAATTGTGTCTGCATTTATATTTCTTCACATTAATCAATATGACAAACAAAAATTGTACATCCATTTCAAAGAGGAAATGAAAAGGATTTCGTTCGGAGACTTTATTTTAAGACTTAGAAATTCTTCGCTTGAATGGATACTCCTTCCCTACCGCACATTCACTGCCTCTGCTCTGCACACATGATCCAAACACTTTCATTAAAAATGTAATTTTTTGCCTTACCTCATTCATGTCTACATTTCTCCTTTAACTTATCTCTCCAATTCAATGTTTTTCACCTTGCTAAAAATAATCTAAATCATCACTAGATGGATAAAATCGAAATTTTTGTAACTAATTCTCTTTCTCTTCTTTACATCCATTCCTCTCAAAATCCTAGCGATACATTTGCTTCGTATTGTTTTCAGGACGATGAAATCTTTTCGTTCCAATTAAATTGGATGCAAATGGGCAGTGAAGTGAAGTGAAGGTCCTTGATTGCTGGTCATTCATCCGGAAATCAACATTCTAACGCGTGGGTTGAGTAAGGCGGTGAGAGGTTGCGAAGAAGTGAGATTTAAGGAGGTTTTCGAGAAGTGAACTTATTGTGATGAGTGGTGGAGTTTGTCAGTTAAAGTCAAAAATGGGTTATCTGTTGAAAGAGGAGTATTAAGAGAATGAATTGTAAGATAGTAGGTATTGCAGAAAGTAGCCGGTTTAAGTAAAAGAGTATATATATACATATATAGTGTGGGAAACAATTTTGAGCGGAGGTCAAATGAGTCATGGTTATCAAGAGATAGGTGTTGAACTGACTATCGGATGAAGTGAAGTTGGAAATTTCCTTTATGAGAGCTAATTCTATTAGGCGTCTATTTATATAATTTTGGGAAATATAAATAAGCAAAATACACTATCATCAATAAGCCAGGTAGCATATACATCATCAACCTAGTTGAACCATGTTATGGAATGAAGTAAAATGGGGAGAGGTGGCATTTTTCAAAGTTTTCCATGAAAGCATTACATAGGATTGGGTAAAGAAGATTACCCATACTCAGGCCATATATTTCTCTGTTAACAAATATCTTTTCCCTCCAGCACTGTTTGTAACGCACAAACGAACTAACTTTACAATTTTCTTACATGGTAAAAAAGTGTTATGTTAGATAAAGGAAAGTTTTCAACAATGCAATTAGGAGTTTAATCAATATCAACTTTATTGAAAAGGCTATTAACATCAAAACTTAGCAACTGCTCAGTGTCGAGGTTAACATGTTTAATTTTATTAACAAAAGCACCAGAATGAATAATGTGAAAATCAGACACAACCAACCAAATTGGATAAAATGTTCGCTAACCACTAAGATAGTTTGTACGCATGGGAGCCTATACTTAGAATCACCGATTGTTGTGGTATAGCCGCCTATATAATATACTATCTATTACTAGCATAAGCGGGGAAGAGCTCAGGTTATTGAAGGGAACCGTCAAATGACTGAACGCTTCGTTAATACGCGGATTAGAAAGATCAGGTTGAGCTACGGGTTCAGGTCGAGGTTGGCGAGATTTAAATAAAGAAGCCGAGAGTGACGTTCAGATTAATTAAAGATAAAAATAAGAAAATATAAATTTAATTTACAAATTAAAATGATCAAAATAATATAGAGTAAAATTAAAGGTTAGATAATGATTTATCGTTACCGGTTTGGAAAGTCTAATTTCTATTAATTAGTTTAGAGCTAACTGCTCAGATTAAAATGAGCTCACAAGATTAAAGAGGGTAAAATGGGGGTTACGGATCGGAGAAGAACAGCGATTTCAAGGAGGCTTGAGGGAAGGAAGGGCGAGACGAGAAGATCTTGTTGGCGTCTTCAAAGGAGGGATTTTCGTCAGGAGAAGAGTGAGAAGGAAGGGTATGGCCGGCACCTAACTTCTGGTGCTGTCAAGGCCTAAATTTAATCTAGGCTGGGCCTCGAGGGGTGAGCTGGAATCCTTGGTGATTCTCAAGAGAGGTAAGGCTACCTCAGGGGAGCTTCAATGGGGCTGGCTGCTTCGAGGACTCGAAGGAGTAATCCGGCGCAGCTGCTTCAGAAGATAGCGGGGGAGCAGCTTCCGTTTGACCGTGGATTCCTTCGGTTGGGTACACCCTGAGGTTGTACGAGAGATGTCTTTTTGCGAGCTAGCCTTATTCTTACTGCTGTTCCAAGGTGGCTAGGGGGTTTAAATATGGAGAGTCTCCTCATCCGGGAGATGGGTAATAACCCCCCCCTTTGGAGAATTCCCAAAGGGCAACTGAGGCGCCAAACTGTCTGCGATAAACAGTTCTTTTTTACCCTCTCTCTATCTCCGCGGGGGAAACTGCTATAACTTACGACCGCATAGGAGATGTTTCGACACTTTACTTGGATCGTACGATGGAGGGGCCCACCTGTGCTCTCTTCGCCATGTGAATATCTGCTGCGTGCGGTCTGGCTAACTACGTGGCTTCCTGCAACGTGCTAAGAATTGCAAAGAAGGGTAAATAAAAGGGGTATCCTTCTACACTGATCTAAGAGGATTAACCTCCTTGGGTATTTTGGGAAAACCATACATGTACAGTAAGGTACATAAGAAAAGGAGTCTGCAAAAAGCTAATTAATAGCCTATCAGAGCCAGCTCCTGATCCCATCACATAGTTGAGTCTCACCTAGCATCCTTATCCATAAATCTATTCAATCCATTCTTAAATATCCGCAGGGAGGACGCTTCTATCACAGGAAGGTGAGTCTATTCCGTTCATTTTCCTCTTGATTTATAAACCAACCTCTATCAATCTCATTCCTAAACCAAAACTTGTTCAGATAAAAACACATTGCTACGTGTCTCCTATTATAACTTTTACCCATTTTCAAACTTTAATTAAGTCCCTTTAAAATCTTCTCCTTTCTAACGTATCAAGATTTAGTCTCCTAAGCCTTTTACTTTAAGGTAAGCTCCTCAAGCCAAGAATCATCTTAGTAATCCTTCTTTACAGAGAGTAAGGTAAATGAATATCCACTCTATAATATGGTGACGCAAACTGTACCGCATAGTAAGATGAGGCTTAACTACTGATACATCAGCACTCCTATCACTTATACTTCTCCCAACAAACCCTAATACACTATTAGTTCTAAACCTAGCACTTATGTACTGCGTTTTAGGGCTGAGGTATGTACTTATCAGGACACACAAGTCTCCTTCTCATTCTGACCTTATTATAACTCTCCCATTTTGTTTATAATTATTCAATGTATTACATCTACCTATACCACGTACATTTAAGTTATATTTGCCATTTCTCTGTCCGTTATAGTCAGACCATAGAATCTACCTAACTTAGTATCATCGACAAAGATAGCTCATGTTGCTACTGATACAAGTCAAAACATTAAGATAAATCAAGAACATCAACGGCCCTAACACTGACCCCTCTCGGATCCCACTGGTAACATTCTACCAGTCAAATCTCTTCCAGTCTAAAGTAATTCTTTGCTCTCTTTCACTACGCCACAACTCGATTTACCTAAAGAAACTTGCATCGATTCCATGTGCTTGAACTTTATTCAAAGGTCGTTAGTGTGGAACCCTTTCGAAAGCCTTACTAAATCCTAAGTAAACAATTTTGTAATTCTCATCTCTATCAGCAGTATTGTACACCTTTTTATAAAAAGACAATTTATCGATAGCTAAGCTATGTTAGGATGCGTTAATAAACTTATCACTATCTAAGTGAGCCTTAATAGATTTCCCTGTTAGAGATTCCCTCATTTCCCCCACTACTGATGTTAAATTCACAAATCGGTAATTAAACAGTATTGTTTTATCCTCGTTCTTAAATATCGGGATCTCATTTTTTTTCTTGCATGCCATCGGTACAATACTAGTCCCTAAAGATTTTCCAAAAAGGCATGATAGGGACTTAATTGACACATCCTTACATTCCTTAACAACTGTAGAAAAAAAAACTCATCAGGACCGGGTGATTTACTAAATTGGAATCTATCTATTTCTTTTGACAGTATCTCCTTTGTAATTAAAATATCTTCTAATTTCTCATCACCAAAGTGCCCTCTGGTACAATTAGAGTATCTTCGAGTGCAAATACTGAAATAAAATAAAGATTTAACATCCAAGCCATGGTATCTTAATTACTCACTCGCTCTTAATCTCAAGTTTTAAGTGGACATATTTTATCTCTATTCTTAGTTCTGTACAATTAAAAGAACATTTAGGATCTTCCTTTGCCTTATTCACCACTTAATTTAAAAATATTTCCTCGCTACCCTAATAAACTTTTTAATGTCTAGAGTTAGCTAGTAATATCTTTGACTTAATTGATCCTTACATTTTTATATTTTACAATAAATGTCCCTTTAATCCCAATCTACTAATAATTTTATTTGAAATCCATTTAGGGTCAACAGCCTTTGTTTTACTCTCTCTATATGGAATATTAATAATAATCTGTTCAGCAATTAACGCTCCAATCATTGTCTCATATTCCTGATCTACTCTATCTATGGGTCATCTTCCCCGTCAACTGCTCTCATTGACATCAGATGTCCTGAACTGACCTCACACGCTTGTCACCAACAACAGTATCTACTTACTTCATCGGACCTCTATAATCTGCTTTTCTAAAGTCTGGGATTCCAATTTCACTGATAATCTCGTTATTTTTAAGTTTTATATCTAATTACGCAATGGGCACTATTTCTCTAATATCCTCCAATTTCTGTATCGCTATTGCCTTCCGCACTATTCTTTTAAATCTATATCCAATATATTATCACCACGAGAAGTTTGGTGCAGAACCTGTCTAAAAAAGTTATCCTCTACCATAGTAGCAAATTTCTCGGCCTCCTGATCACTTTCCAGAGGTTTCCAGTCTATATTTCTATAATTAAAACCACACATTATACACAGTTCTTACTTATAAATGCACGTTTTATCGTTGTTTTCTGAACTTCTGCAAAGTTAGCATTTTGAACTATTTTAGTGGGAAATTCCTTAGCGGTGATCAGTGGTGGACTTCGTCACATTTGAGGTAATTTTGGGTGTAGAGATGCATTCCAGACATCAATGATCTCGTGACTATTCTAACCGTTTTTTTCGGGGAAGAGGTTACGGCGCAGTTCCTTGTTGTATGTTCTTCTAGTGCGTAAGAGTTGTAGCACAACTGCACATTAATGTATTTCTCCTTTTTGGTGTTTTTCGCTGGAATTCTCATTGTAAATGTCAGAGATACGTTGGGTGCAATCTAGCTTGCATTTGCTTATTAGCGTAGACTTCCTTAATTATATGACTAGAGTGTCCCAATTTGATTATATGGTGTACATATATTCATCCCTGTATTACTTTTTATATTTCCTGCTACACTTAGTTTTACCTTGTGCGTTTCCACCGAAAGAACAATCTTCTGCAAATTACGCCTCTGTTTGAGATAATTTTGGGGGAAATGGCTCGGTGTAGCCCCATTTTCCCAAGGGTTCCTCTCCCTTCTTGCGATACAAATCTTTCCGTATCCTTTTCTCTGTAGCGAATTGCTAATTATCCTCCTTATTTGTTGACGATTATTGGAAGAGAACAATTATCATAAGACCCTAAATTGTCTTAACCACTTTATCCCGATCCAGCCGTAGGGCTTCCCAGTTGCACACAATGAAATCCTTTTGCTCTCCATCTCCATGGAGTGCAATGTTTGTATATTTGTTGGGCCTTTTTAAACTTTTGGCGCCATATAATGAATGGTGTAAACTTAATCCGTAACTATCTTAATGGCTGCAAACTTCCCTTTAGCCTAATGGATAACCTTTTACGTGTTATCTAACGAAAGGTGAAAGCACAAAATGCGTCTCAAATATTTTTAAAATGTTTTTGAATAGAAACCGTGTTGAAAAGTTACCTACTAATTTATGATCGCCTATATAGGTGTATATATATCGAACCTTGATCTATATTTTAAATTAGGAATACAATTAAAATATAAAGTAAATATATTAGGCTCATTTATACTAAAACAGAATGGAATTTATGAATTTAATTTTTGTCTGCCTAAGAGATATCATGTGTATGGCATTGTAATGGTTAAATAGAAACAAAACACTTACTATGCATGCATTTAATAGAGCTAGTCTCTCTCTCTCTATATATATATATCTATTTTCGACATATATAAAGCAAGTGATACACAAACAAGAGAGCAGATATCTAACTAGAGATGACCCCAAGAAAAGCCAAGAGAACAAAAGTACGTGGCCCTGGCAAGGACTCGAAACTCAGACCTCTGTGAATTTAAAGCAGTGCTCTACCTACTGAGCTAACGGGAACAATGAGCAAGACCGCACATTTTATTAATGTCGTAGAGTCGAACGTTGAAGCTAGCCGAGGAATGACTGTGCGGTGACGTGGGAAGGGACCACACCAGAAATTTAGGGGGTGGGGTATAGTTCCCAGTACGCGGTCTAATTAATCAAAATCAAGTATGGTTGGCCTAAATAATCAATTCTTAGAGGTTCTGAATTTAGAAAAACTGATTGTAGAAAAATAACTTTACTATATATAAAGAAAATATTATTAGCAAAAGTTAATAAATGAGAATAAATAAGATGATACCCAGGGTACCAAACGGGGTGGAGATACAATTGACTCGACGGGGATGAGAGTCCGAGAGAGGGTGCACGATGATTGCTTCCAGGGAAAGGGGGGCGAGAATGCTAATAACGAGGAGACTCACGTAAAGCCTAATTAACCAGGGGCTTTGGAGACGACGAGGAAACGGGGCGCTGCAAAGTTCAACTTGCAAAATTCCTTCATCTTTAACCTCACCGAGAAATAACGAAAGAGTACTCTAGACGAGAACGAAATCAATGGCTGGGTGGTAGATGCTGTCCAAGTCTATCCTCTGTGGGGCGAGAACTCTGGCCTTAGGTACGAGCTAAGCCTGGTGAAGAGGTGACGCGTCGTGTTTGTAGCTGGGAGCCGTTGTAAAGTGGAGCAGGGCGTATGAGACTGTACGGGGCTGCAAACCAAGACGAGGCTGTATGATACTAATTTTCCCAAGCTTAATCCAAGTACTGGGATCTTCAGTTATGAACTCATGACTAAGTCTAGACTTTCGAATAACTCCCCAGTTTTATTTGTGACAAAATCGCTTAAATACTTAATTCCAATGGTTCGCAGATCCACATTGACCCACTTCAGTGGCTCCTGGTCTCCTCCGTTGTCCATGAAAGCGATCATCGCCTTTTTCTCAGCCGCAGTAACAGCTGTATCAAAGAAAGCCAGTGCCACCAGCATTTAACTCAAGTACCAAAGGTTGTTGGACAGCTTCTTGAGGGCACCTTTTGTAGTTCTCTCATCAGCAGCAGCCAACGACTTCAGCGCAGTTTCAGATCGATTTTTTTGCACAGCTGTTGCGAGATGGCAGCAGAGCCAAGACTTCACATAGTGCTCACTCAAAAGGAACAGAGTGCCTTCATGCCTTTCAGTTCATGGGTGGTTAGACTGAATATATCCCGGAAAACAAAAATCTTTAGTGCATAATTTAGTCGTGCCACAAAGCGGGCACGATGCATTGCCCCTAGTTTGGCAAAGTGAACTCCTTTAGTTGGAATTCCCTCAAGAAAAATGATAGTCAGTTCCAACAGTTTCCCGTAATACTCCCTAGGATGAACCTCCTCCAGTTGTTGTGAGAATACCTCAATGATGTTGCCTGCCATATTCGGCAAAGCACTGGCAACATCAGCTTAATTGATTCCTAGCTTGAATCTTGAATCTCTTGAACATACCAAGGTCTGGACCGGATGATGGGCCCATAGTGACGAGAAAAACCTCTTCCAGCAGTATCTCGTGAATATGTTGGCGACATACCAAGTGCAGAAGGTTCTTCTCCATCATCTGCTGAAAACAATGCAAATAGAACGAATCCAGTTCTCCAAACACCAATCTGCCACCGCTTCAGATATTGCTTCTGCCATTGCTTGCTCAGTTCCAGCTGGCAACTTGGGTACGCAAACTAAATGTTGAATGCTTTTTCATGAAACGCTGATTGGGAGCCTGTCCAATTACTGATCTTCTGTCAGTTCATCCATACGTTTTCCGGACCAATGAAGTGTTAAGTTCTGGTCGCAAGAAAATCCCTGCTTGAGATATGCAGAGCGATCTTTACGGTGTTGTAACAAGCGCGGGGATGGAATATGCGCTGACTTTAAACTTGTCAAGCAGTTGACCAGAAGCATGGAGAACAACAAAGAGAGAGAATACATGCACCGTGTGACGATCAATGGTCTTGGTTTGATCCAGGGCTGAAAGGACGTTGGACTCAGAATGCTCTTCTTTCATCTTTTACGCTTCCCCGCTGTGTTTAGTTCCGCTTCTGTCTTGGCTCCTTTTGTTTCAACTTCCCCGACTGAGGAGCTACAGGAAAATCTTTCAGGATAACACTTCTCTCACACTGACAAGCTTCGTCCTGCCCTTTGCAATCGTCCGTAGCTTCCTCTCTTCCTGTTTGATTTCTCATTTTCCTTCAATGCCAGCTTAATTTCAACACCTGAGATGCTTCACCGCCTCCCTTTATCTTGCTGTGCCTTCATAAATACTTTATACTCTGTGATCTTTACCATATTTCGTGCATTTCGGTGGGCTATGTCGCAAATATCATTCAAAGCGTCGCAAAACTTTTCTTCGTTTGTCTCGTTTTTTCACTCCTTCTCCCAAAATTCTGCTTCAAGGTTTCCCATTCTAACACAAGAACTTCGAGCTTCTTCACTGCATGGTTAAATGGCTGAATGGGAATGCGAGTCTTTCACCAAAAGCTTTTTACTTTGGATGATGGTACTTTTAAAATCGCACCACCTTTTTTTTCCCAAGTTTATGTAATTTCAGGTGAGAAATACGGGGCCTTACATAGTCTGCACTGCTGCTTAATGCTTCGACATTCCTTTTCACCCATGCGATGCAGATATAATGGAAGTATGTCGCCTTTCGATGGCAGCTCGCAGCCCGACAGAGATTCCTTCTTATTTATAGTAAATATGATTTTTTTCTGTTTACGCAACGTTGTCATCTTATACCTGAAAAAGACGAGTGTTTATGGTTTAACCTGATAGAGACCACCTATTTTGATCCACTCTCGCCTGGCAAAATTTGACTTTTAACCTCTGATAATTAAGAAGAGGATTAAAACAGAAAACTTTTTTCAAATTCCCTATGTGATACAGCTTTGGGAAGAGTTTCTGGTTATATCTAGAAGGACATTCTGAGCAAATGTGAGTCATGTACAATGTTTTTTATTTTATAAATAGCTAAAAATATTACTTTTTATATCAATAGCTACAACACAATAAACATAGCTCTCCTTAAGATATACATACTTAATAGCAACAGACTTCCCATCCACTACAGTAATTGCCCAACAGGCTCTATGTTAAATATGTTGGATTAGGGATTTTTTATGTCTAATGCTATAAAATGTCGCAATAATGTACCACATTGGCTATCTGCAGTAATATCATAAATAAGATATTTGTTCAAAACTGTATGAGTAGTATACTGAGTAAAGGTGCGTAAAAGCCTTACCTTATAACTTTCAAATCGCGTCTCTGGAGCTGAGGGTTGCCAAATATTTGAAAACACGGCCAAAACCCGCGGACATATGGCACAGATGGAATTTCCAATGAATTTAAGAACACGTCTGCTAACTTGATTATGCGGGACGCCCCTTTATTCCTCTCACTAAAAAAGCAGGACTGTTTTATCAAGAAATAAGGCAAATATAGCCTATTTTACACAAAACACCGCATGGCCAAAACCCGCGGATAGCTTTTTCCACCCGCCGCAAGGCATCATGAAACAAATCAAAATTGAGCACACTCTAAAGGATAATATATCAGACTAATATTTTGAATATATTAATTGCTAGTAATATAAAAATAAATAAAAAGGTGAGAGGTTTATATTTCCGACAAAAAATTAACATACAAATAAGAACCATCCTAGTGAATATATATACAAGGGGCGGTCAATAAGTTTTGCGAATCGGTAGGGTAAAACAAAGGAAGAGCGATGGCTGTTTGCAGGGGTGTTAGGCTAAGTTATGACAAGTCAGGACCTGCAGCCGCACCCTCCTGCTTCATCTATTTAAAAAGCAGTAGCTGATCGCAGATCGTCAGTCACAAATTTTTCAACAATGGAGAAGGTTGAGCACCGCGCAGTGATCAAATATTTGACTAAGGAAGGCAAGAATGCAAAAGAGATCCATGAAGGCATGGTTGAAGTCTACACCGACACCGCCCCTTCCTTTGCAACCATTGCTCGCTGGAATAGGGAGTTCTGCCATGGACGTGAGACCCTTAGAGATGAACCCCGTCCAGAATGTCCGTCAGACGTGACGAACGAGGACAATGTGACCGGTGTAGAGAAGATGATCCTCGAAAATCGACGGGTGAAGGTCGAACTTTAACTCAGGAAAGAGAGAACCGAATAATTTGTCGTTGGAAATATTTTTTATTTCTTACTCCAAAAAAAGCCGAGCTGGAGTGGGATTCGAACCGTGCACATTGAGGCAGCGAGCACCTGCTTGAATCTCAATTAAACCGCCCTTAAAGACCCCTCGGCTAGGTGGAAGATAAAAGTCTTCCGAATATATATTTTTTTCTCGGAAGAAAAATGATTCCGTTTTCTCTTTCCTGCGGTGAAGTTGGATATGTTTCATCATTTTCTCACGTTCATGAGAAATATATGCATTTGTGTGTTTGCTGCGTGCTTAACTCAATTTCCCCCCCTGTCCTTTAAATCCCCAATTAGCTCTCTTTCTCCTTCTCGTACGAGCATGCGAAGCGTGCTTTATAAAGCTTGATTATTCGGATGATTTTTCACTTTCGCGTAGCTGAGTGGTCTGAAGGTCAGTTTACTTGAGATCAATGCGGTTGCTCTCTCCCTCAATGTTGCGCGGTTCGAATCCCACCCAGCTCGGCTTTTTTTGAAGTAAGAAATAAACAAAATATTTCCAACGACAAATTATTCGCTTTTCTCTTCCCTGAGTTAAAGTTGGATTTATATATATATATATATATATATAATTTATATATATATATATATATATGCATATATATATATATATATATATATATATATATATATATATATATATATATATATATCGAGAATTATTTGGGGTTTTGCAATAATCATAAGTATATTTCCCAGCTATAAAATGTCTTTCAATGAGTAATTTTTATTGTTATCCAGGCTTTTGCAGAGAATAGAAAATTTACTTTCATCCAATCTAGCTCGGCCCTTTAAAATCAAGAATTATTCGGAGTTACGCAATCATAATTTTAATTCCCGGCTCTAAATCCTTTGCTCATTTAGCATATAAAGCCATTCGCTTTGGAAGACCTCCAAATAATTAAATTAGTTTTTACGTTATAAAATTGTCGAAGTTAGTTAGTTATAATATTTAAAACGCGACCAATTTAATTTACAATATAGCGATTTTCGCGCTATTTTTATAGTAGCAAAATGCCTCTATGATTTAAATTGAACAAAATAAAGTTACTCTCTGATCAAAGATGGTAAGGTGTAGCAATGAACGATTGATATTTTCACCTTTTTTTATAACAATGTGGCGATGAATAGGTCAACTCCCCAGACAATACATCTATATATATACATATTTGTCGCTATTAGCTGGAAGGAAAGAGATACAAGCTAGGAGATTATGTTTATATATACAGTCATATAAACATATAACCTCTAATGTACGTACGCGTCCTTCGCTACGTACAAATACGTTCACCTAGTTGAGTATTGATTACGAGGTATAAAAGTGCGATTTAGTACAGAGGCTGATAGCATTTAATGAATATACAAAGTTGCAGTTTAAGGGTATATTTAAAGAGTGAAATCAAAATATAATTTTAATAGGTCACTAGTTAACATATATATATATATATACATACAGGAAATATAGGTAATGTAAATAAGGACAATTCTGAAAAAATATAGATTAATTGGCAATTGAGTCACGTTAATTACTCGTTAATCAGCTTGTAAATGGGATACTATAAATCAGTTAAACAGAAGGAGCATTTACATGTTGGAAAGTGGGTCAATTAACTGGAGACACAAGCAAGGGTCGTTTTACCTTAATGGGGTCACCTCGAGGAAAGGGAAATCCTTTACAGAATCGGCACGGAAAAATGGAGACGGACAATGGACGTGATTCTCAGCCGAATATCGTGCCGGTTACGAGGATGAAGTGAAGGGACCAGAAGACGAGTTCACGATCCTCCTTAAAGACGGACAATGGCACCTCTGCTCCAGGGAAGTAAAACCTCCAAAAATCGAGACTAACGTGGCTCGGCGCGAAGTCTTACATGGGAAACTCGAGATAATTGAGGGGTGTTCCAGATGAGGCGAGAGGAATCCCGGCAAATCGTTCGGGGACAAAACGATTCGAAGCTTGCTCTGAACAGAGTAAGCCTTCGCAAAAGAGATGGAGCTGCCTGGTGAGATCCAAACTCGATGGTATAAGCGAATACCAGGAACTTGGAAAAACAGACTCATGATCTGAACCGAAGGCGACGGGTTTTCAAACTCAATCTCCAGATATTCGAAAACCCAGGGTATTTATATGACGGCAATTTCTTTTTGTTTCTCCTCGTTGGCAAATTCAGACGACTGACTGACCACTTCTGATGTCGCCTGACCCAAGTCTTAATGGCCTTTACGATGTAGACGGGAAACTTTCGGCTAGCAGTTTCCCGACACCGAAAATTAGTAGGCAACGGAGGGAGATGGGAAAAAAGAAAGCTCCTCCAAGCCTTCGCCATTATCAAGCTATTCCTATCCAAAATCGTTTCTAGACGATTATAATACTTGATTCTCTAAGCGGTAAATTTACTTTAAATAAATCAGCGGCTAAACTATGGCGGAATGAAAAGCCAGGCGTCAACGTCGGGCGATCCTTCGTAACGGCGTGTGAGCCAACTCAAACTAAAAAATAACAAAGAGGCTAAGTTACTTTCAATTTTAGTTCAAATGCAACCACCAAAGTATACCTTGATTTATATACAAATGAAACTCAAGGACGCTACTCGAATGATCGAAACTAGTTGCCCTCAGAATCGTAGGTAAAGATGCTCTGCACCGGATATGAATAGGATTTCAAGTTAAGTTATCGAAAGAAACTTGACTTAACATTAGGCTATGCCAACTCACTTTAATTCCGTTTAAAGATTGGCGTTGCAGCACTTAATCCACTGCAGCTTGTCTCTCTGACGTGGTGTGCCTTAATCTCTCATGATGACGCGATGGCGGTTGCTTGATGAAATACAGGAAACTCCATGGAGAGTGAGTAGTGGAATCGAGGTCAAAAAGGAGTCGAAGACCCTACTGACCTCCGCAGGAGTCCTAAGAGCGAACATGAACAATTTTATCCTGAGAGATACACCTTTCTTCTCTGATAGAATCTTCCTTAAAATAGTAGCTTCACAAAAGACACAAGGTTGTATTCATCATAGGCTAACAAAAAACGGTTTAGCATTTTCGATGCTCATATGGAGAGGGAGGGATTGCAAATTAAACTCTTGCGGAGTAAAAAGCGAATCAACTTGCTTTTGTTAAGGTCTGAGCAGAACTGCTGAGAGTTGACGCGACCTGTACGCTAGACGAGTAAAGTAGTAAATTAACTTTTTTAAGGTTTGCCCGTGCAACCGCATCGCCCCAAAATCCCAACAAAGGGTCTTTGTGAGTTAGTTATAGAAATTAATTAAATACAAAATAAACCTTGACAACTTGATTATGCATTTTACCCATTAATAAATATTGACAATATATCTAATATATTGTAAAATTAGCACTTCCTCGGCGAAGTAAAAGCTTTTAACACTCTCAACTTAATTAATGGCCCCTGTGAGGGGGCTGAAGAATATTCATATTCTTTCTTCTTTTTTTCTCTTTGGATTCAGAGATTACTCCTCGTGAAGTTATACTTAGGAGACAGAGAGAGGGTAGGAGTTCATAAAACAAATGAACTGGGCATTCTTTTTGGCGTCCCTTTACCTTACTCAAATTTCACCAAATTTAGTAATCTTCCATAGAATTGTGGAGAGGAGAGAGCTTCGAGGTTTTTCAAGTGATGCGAGAATTATTGATTTGAGATTTACTAGTCTTTGTGTTTAGCAGATCTCAGGGACTTTCCTGCCGTCGAAGTGATTTCATAATTTAACAGCTGACAGTTTACTTTTGCATTGGAACCAAGAGAAAAGGAGTGGCACTGAATGATTGAACTTAACGGATTGGACAGAGTGAATAGGGAGGAGACGAATGAAAATTCTTAATTTTATCAGACCAAAAGATACTAACTTAGTAACATACTCAAATGAGGCTCTTCAAACTGTGTCGCGAAAGTACGGTGTAACTTCAGTCGTTTGAAAGGATCAATGATCGTTTTACGTCGTCAGAAGGGTGGTGAATGAGGATCATAGAGATTGGAGGATGACAATCACAACCATAAAGGAAGAAGCTTTTGTATAGCCACCTGCAACTCTAAAGAGGCATGAGGTTACCTATCACTCAGGCTGCCAAGACTTAGGAACACACTGTGTCGAGGTTTGGGAAAACATGGAGCTGTCCTCCGTAAGGCTGTGCGCCTCCGCACCAATGTCCTCATTCGTTTATCACTACACTAAAAAAGTAAATGCATAAAGGGAAATAATAGCTTAGAGTATGAACGTATTTTCTCCTTCAATCACTGGGTAGTAACAATATGATGACTCACTACTCCGTCTGCTTCTCTCCTGCTTACATTGACTTTTTCTCTTTAATCACAGTTTTCTATTTCTATCTTTTCTTATTCTTTCCAATGACTAGATACTGCTCTGTGTAGGAGAAGTGTTAAGCACCTTCCAAATTTATAACTACTCTGATTTACTAATGAAATTAAACCTCATGAAAATTTCTTTAAATGTAATCTCCGGAATTAAATAGGTTATAAATAATTGTTAAAAGATCTCGTCAGGGCTATATACGATCCCCACAAGTCTCCCACAAGACCAATTAAGCATCGATGCACAACATCCTACAGCCATACTAAAGAGAAGAAGTTCAATTCAAGGGGTATTCTCAAACGTATTATTCCTGACACTTTCTCTACAAAGCTATTTAAAAGAAAGAGCGACACTTTGAAACATAATCCCCGGCTCTAAATCTTTTGCTCATGTGATATATAAATTCTTTCCCTTGCTAAAAAATTTCAGAAAAGTAAAATCGCCTAGAAAATGGTCGAAGTTAGAGAACTATGATAGAAAAATCAAAACAATAGAAATCAAATTGAAGGGACGAATATGAAAAATAAATATATTCCATTTCGTTATGATGGTCGGCTAAAAATAGCTTAAAAGTAATAATTTTCAAAGGTGTTTCCATGGTAACGATTCCCTACTGACTTCCTTTCCCTTTGACCCAATTGGAAGCCACATTTGTTACCTCTTTTCTAGAGAACCATGGAAATAATCTCCTTTAGATTCAGAGGGGAGAGAACTGCTGTCCACTCCACTCGGAATGGATAAATGTGTATTTTATAGGGGTGGAGTATAATTGAAACAGTGAAGTCTTTTCTATAAGAGATGATGCAAAGTTTTTATATACAGAAAACAGGCAAAGCGGATAAGTGTGACGGTGGTGTAAAGAGAAGTATAAAAGAAAGTGTAAGTGGAGAAGAAATGTTTGGGAGCGGTTGGCAAGGAAATTAAATTCAAATAGGTACATTCTTTGAAAATTGAAGGAAAATAGAAGAGCAAATTAAGAAAAAGAGCAGAGCCACTAAAAGGTCCACTTGAACGACGCTGGAAAAGAGAGAAGAGGCCATAAAACATCCTGGCCGAAGCCATATTCCTCCATATTTACTGTCACAACTTTCGAAAACCCGCCTCGGTATTTAAAGGGATGACAGTCCTCCAAGCATCCCCCAAATAGCTGACGAGGTGAGGTAACGGCGATTTGCGTATAAAGGAAGCGGTATTGTCTCATAGTCAATGCAATGTATTAGAGAGAGAGGTAATAAATGGTCTCGCTAAAGTCTGGACATACGAAAAAAATTCCTATTTTTAATAAATAATCTGAACTATATTTTATTTAATGGAAAATTTACAAATAAAATCTTAAATGCAATTTCCACCATTTGTGATGCAAAGTTTAATGCGCTTGGCGAGATTCTTCCAATGAACCCGATGCATTAAATCAATTTCCGTCAATTTGAGCACATTCATTTATGATCCGCGTTTTCCTCAGGTACCTCGGATCTTTAGTTTTCATTGGGTACATCTTCTTATTTAGCATACCCAAGAAAATGAAGTCAAGCGGAGTAGGGTATAATGAACGAGGAGACCATTGTGATATATTCTATGTATCTAGACTTTACGAACTGCTCCTAGAATGAGTGAGTGCTTACCGATAGGACAGAGCGCATTCGTAGGAAAAAAATGAACACTAGAAAAGCTCTACTCTAATGAATCTGCGATAAAAGGTTAAATATTCATATTTAATAGAGTCAAAGAAGCCTAATTCAAGCCATCTATTTATTATAAAGAGGCAACATCTGTAACATCTACGACCACCCTCCAGGAGCTTAAAATGAGCGAAAAATGTGAGTCTTGAAAGAATACAATGAAGGGTTGGGAGAGGGACCGAAAGAGGATAATTAAATGTCCTTAATCCGAAAATCCTTGAAACAACGCATCAGAACTTCAAAGGAGTAGTGTTTGAAAGTTTACGAAAAAAGAGGAGTGGCGGAGATATGTCTTTAAAGGCGAGGTCAAATTTTACCAAGAGGATCTCATATCAGAATAATAAAGAGTGTCAAAAGTCGGGCAAAATAAGCAAAAAAAATGAATAACTAAAGAAATAAAAACATGAATTTACTTGAGAATGAAGGTAAATTTTAATTCATGACTCTCTTGATACTCAGAAAAATGGACTCAAAAACAATCATATAAACGCTCACAGGGTATGATGACCCGATTAGTGTGAGCTAATGACACCCCTGTCTACGTAAAAATGTCCTAAAAAATAAATATATGTATTAATTTTCATCTCATTTATTCCTCTTTTTTTCAACTCAAATAAGAGCAACAAGTTTCCTTAAATCCTCGAATTCCCGGAGTTTTGACTCATTTTTATAATCGTCGCACCCATCAAGTTCTACATATGTACGCCCTGAATATACGCACATGTATACAAATAAGCGACTGGCTTAGAGAAGCCATCAAACCTGTCCCTTTAATTTTAGGTGAAACCTTTGGTCATATCATCAAACATCCAAAGAACGAACCCGTATTTTGAGTACATGTGCACTTTTGCTCGTGTAGGTTTCCCTTGAGCCATCTTAATCACATATTTTCATCTTCACAACTTCACTTTTTCTTTACGAACTTCTCAGTTACAAATTTTCTAGTAGAAATGTTTCCCTTTTCTATATTTTAAATAAATACAAGACTCTGTTAGGGTAATTATTAATGACTAATTATTTTCATTACGCTGTCGACCTCTCGGGTTTTCTTCCTTCAAACTCAGCATTACTCGAAGCGGACGCCATAGAACGAGAGAATCAGGAAAAGAGACGGAGGAAAAACAGTACCATGCCATCCAAAACTAGAGGATAAGAGACAAAAATATACTGGTTTAATTTCCCTGAAAACTGCACCGTGTTCAGCTAAAGACAGCAAATACTCAACCGAGCTCAACCTTGAACTAAACGGCATCCTGCAATAATTGAAGTTTCCCATTTAATTGAGTCTTGACCTCGAGGAGTTGCGTAGAGAGATAATTACTCTAATTACCATTTGATGCAGTTAAACTTTCTCGCATCGTTGGTAATCAAATGGTCATCAGTTTTGATCATAATTTAATTTATGCAATTAACATAACCTGAAATTAACAAATATTAAAATATAATTGATATTTTTGCCCAATTTTACATTTTATTATTCATTTTCAAAAGGCGATAATGAAGAGTAGTGTTTGTTAAGCAAAAGTGTAAAGTTAGGTAAGTGAAATGTATTGCAAGTAGATAAATTGAATAGCAAAAATAAAAGAAGTTGTAGGACTAAGTAAACTAAATGGGTGCGCACCCCTCCTTAACCTTACCCATTAAGGGCAGTAAACAGTACAAGCACAACTACCCTTACGAGATACACACATTAGCGTCGATACAATGATCTTGCAAATCATGAAATAAAAAATACTTTTAAAATGAATTAATAAATTCCTAAATGAGGGGGGGGGGCACTACCACATTAATTTCTGCATTTCAATATTGCATACAAAAACCTTATAAGTCAGACTGCAATTTGACTAATTTTACATAGAACTCAAATGATATCATATAAAATTTTATGTAGAAGTTTACCTTTTCCAAGTGCAACATATAACAATTAAAAACAGTGAAGTTTATCATGGTTGAACTGAAATCAAGAATAGATTTTAACACAAACTGGACATTAAATTTAAAACTAACTCCTGGGGTAAACACCAATATGACACCGTAGAATCTCTCTACTTAAAAACGCCTAATCCTTAATGACGAAAAACATGAAACATGAAAAAATGTTTGGAGAACAGTTTTCATGAGATGGCAATTTAACTTAATTCAACAAAAATGACTATTTAATATTAAGTAATTTTATATATCAGGCCTGGCCAAAAAACGCACTGAGATTTGAAATCAAATATACATTTGGATATGAATTTTTACGGCCACTAAAAATTTCTTTTTTAGTAGTCAAACTTGTGTCATCTTACCTTAAAAAATTCATTAGCTTTAATCAATTAATCTTTTTTACAATTTTATGATTATTAACGTATGGTTAAAAAAACCCGTGACAAAAATTCTCTCGTACAAAGAAACCCCAAAACATCCCTTAAACATATTTATGAGTGTAACAAGACGCTGTTACACCTCATAAAAGTGCGTTTACAGAGACCTGTCTGCAAAGAATAGGGATCATCTCTATTGGATATAAATGACTTTCACTTTGGTGATTTGGCAATGTTATACTGTCTTGTACAAGGACGAGGATTTAGAGGTTTTTGCGAAAAAAGACTGTTAGATTTAGGTGGTTATGACGCTAAGAAAACCTAATTTGTTACAAACAGCAAATAGACTTAATTGACATTTTTGAACCTCCAAAAATTATTCACTAACTAATAACCTTATCATTGCAAATTAAAATGAAATTACTGGACCTGAACATACAAGCTTGATAAAAAATGCTAATTTAACAGAAAAGTGGTCAGACGGATTTAGACAGTTTTTCATCTGCACTCTTCATATGTAATTAATAATAAAGGGTTTGAAAATGAATAGAATAACACATATTTATTGAAAGGGGAGAATTATACAAACAATATTTTAAATTTTTAATAAATAGCTATAAAATAAGAAATAATTTACACTTATATTAATTAATGAATTGCATTTTTATATTCTTCTCGCGTGTCATTAGAATTAGTGCCCCTAAATTCTAAAGAAAATCACAACCATTAATTTTTATAAACTAGGCTCATTTGATATCAGCCGATTCAATCATATTTTGTTATTAAATTACTTTAAATTAACTTACTCTAATAAATTAATACTTTTCCATGTGAATATAATCTTATGTGTTAGCAGCTCTGATAATATTCATGAGCTGAATACTATTAATACATTGCTAAATATTTCAAGAAATCGGAAGTGATTTTATCGACAAGAATAAAACGGTGAAAAATCAATTTATTCTCGAGAAATATTTTCGGTCAAATTAAGACAAAGCTTCACCCAATCTGTCGCACAAAATTTTTAAATACCTGAAAAAATATTTTTCCAACAGAGTTACGAGCTCAGAAATCTTTTCATCTTTATTGCTATTATGCATTTTTTTTTTAAATAATTAGGGCTAATTAGAATAACTCGCTTATTGCTAAAATAAAAATAAGGAGAAAATATTTAAATAAAACAATATTAATTAAGATACTTATTTACATTTGTTATATTAGCATACATAATAAATTGACAGATAACATATATAAAATATTCATATCAATAGTAAAAAATCATAAAGAGGAGCAATAAATTCTGAACAATTTAGTAAATGACGCACAAGCCGGTTTCACAAAGAACAGAAGATAAAAGAAAAGAACATCGAATATACAAAGGCATTCGACTTCTCAAAAGACATGAATTAATCAAAGTAATGAAAGAATATAAGATAGAATCAAGTTTGATAGACATTATAGCCAGGACATACATTGATGATATGACTGAAGTGCACCTTAGAGATGAAATCCAACAAGAAATCAGGATTACAAGTGGAATTTGGCAAAGATGCTCAGGATTGTCAGTCCTTTTTCAAATTAAAAACGTATTTTATAATAGATAAATTGCAGAGAAATGGAAAAGGTTTCACAAATAATAAATATAATTTACCATCATTGTTCTTCGCAGACGACGGACTAATTATGGCACATAATATACAAGATGCAGAACATAATATCAAGGAGCTGGTGGAGGCAAGCCAAAAATGTGGATTAGAGTTAAACAAAAACAAGATTAAGATTCTAATATATAACATTAAATAGGTGCCAACAGAAATAGAAGGAATAAGAATAGCAAATACTATAAAGTACCCTGGGGAAACAATAGAAAATAAAAAAGCATGTTCAATAAACACTAAAAAATTATTATAAAAAAGCACAGAGATTAGCAAATAAGACATACTTAGTTATCATGAGATTGTAAAGAGAATGCTCATTAGAAAGACATTTTGGAAACATCTGGTTGTGCTAGATGTTTCCAAAATGTCACACAAGAGTCACACATATCATTACAACAGATATTCTAAAACTACACCAGTAGAAAATGGAGTCTACCGCAAAATTCTGGGAGCTCCAAGATATGCACCAATATACACTCTCGGGGTGAAATTGGGTCATGTTTGATAGAGACCAGATTCATAAAGAATAAATTGCAATATCTGCGAAGCATCAATGAAAGGGATAATGGAATGTTAAAGGCGATAAAAGATGAAATGAAAATAGAGAACTACAAATGGATCAAAGACACCAGAAAACAACTAAGCTCAATCAGCAAAATAATAACACAAATACAAAGAATGAGTAAGAATGAAATAGATAGTTTGATGTATAAATTAAATAAAAGATGGTGGAAAGAAGAAAAGCAAAGCAAAGTCAGCATAAGTATTTACAACAAATGGAAAGATAAAATAAATGAAATAGAATATTGTGATAAATGTGAAAGCTCATCACTATGGTTTAGAACTAGAACAAATACACTTACTCTAAAGGACATAAAAGGACACGAAGGTGGAGAAGTAAAGTGTGAAGTCTACAATGCAGAGAAATAAGACATGGTCCAATTCATGTTGGAATGTCCATATCTGCAAGAAGAAAGATAAAATTCAGTATATCTGCAAAGGCCTCTGCAGGAAGATAAAGAAAATGTAATAGATAAATTTCTGTTTAAAGAAGAAAACAAAGAGAAGGGAAAGGAAATATTAATGAAAATGTGGAAGAAAAGAGAAAGTTTAATTGAAAACAGATTGCATGTATAAGTGTGAAGCGTCAATAATAAAAAATAAGTAAATAATGATAAGGGGTACTGATAAAAGAGTACAACGCCAAGATACTCCTGTTTCTGTTTCTGTATCTTAAATATTTTTCATTTTCACTGGTCCAACCCAGCTAAAGTGATCCTTTTAGTTGAAAAACACCATCTGCAAAATCTCATTGAGATGTATTACTATTTAGAGCTAGCTCAATGGATCTGAAGTTCCTCTCATATGAGGTATACAACATACATACATGGCCTAAATTCTTGTGATACAACCTGAATTTCTCAGCAGTGTTGCCAGATCTACTGATATAACTGTAGATCTAGAGATTTCCGGATTCGTCTTTTTGGGGTAAAAATGAGATCCACACATTTCCTTCTTTATTTACAGATATTTTCAGAAAGTTCATAGTTAGGCCATCAGTGTGATCTGGCAACACTGCCCCTCAGTCTGAATTGTTCTCGTGAGATACAGAATGTGCGTAGAGTGACCTAAAATAAAGAAACGCGTAGATTTCTCTTCTTCATAATGGAATGTGTTTACAAATTTATCCCTTTCCTGTGTCTTTAAATAACCAAATTTTAATTCTCTCACAAATATTAGTGTTATAAACTGTTAGATATTAATAATTGCTCGAGAAAAATGTACAGGTGTGTATCTCGTTGAGAATTATGAGGAAATTAAAGGTCCCAAACTACGCTCCAAAAACAGGTTTTGGATTTCTTTCCTTATAATAAAAAAATCTAAATAAAACTGTCTACGTTTTTGCTACTACGACCGTTGAAAAGGTGTCAGACTCTTGAAATCGGACAAGGATTCCCATTCGTTACAAGCAAGGTTGTAGGAAAAAGTAATTGGACTGTTTGAGAAGTGGAAAGGCATCAAGAAGAATGCAGGCAGAGAAACTGCAACTCAAAAAGGTTAAGAAAGAGCTTTCAAATGCATGTTTCAAGATTTATTTGAAATTGCCCACGCCAATGCGCTGCAGATGGTTTTAATCGAAGAAGACTGGCAATTTCTTATTATTCAGCGTCGTGAAGTAATAGTATCAGTAGATGTGAGCCTGAATAAGAAAGAGGACAGTAAAGGAAAAACGAAGGGCAAAATAGGAAGCGGCATGAGAGACCTGCAGAGGCTCTCCACTTTCTGGAGTCACTAGCAGTGGTGGAAAGCAGCACAAGTGACAGTACTACTGAAGAGGTTTAAGATCAAGTTGTAAGCCCAAGTACCAGCTGCACGACACCAAGACCTTTGAAACCATGGCGCTAACAAAAGATATCACCAGACTTTGTAGCAACTTTGAATCGAAATAAGGTGTCAGACAATGCTGTTATGATGGTAGTTAGGGAAACTGTCCACAGTTTGGGACAAGAAATCTAACCACTAGCCCTGACCCGATCCAGCATCAGACGGCAATGACAGCTCCATCTTAAATCCACCTTAGTAATAATCAAATATAAGTTCAACCCAGAGTTCCCACTCATTTTGCACTTGGATGAGAAGCTTATCCCACATCTCATTGGCACCGGGACTGTGGACAGGTCATGGCTAATCACAGCTTTTTGCAATCCCAAAGATACCATTAAGGATAAGGGTAGGTTAACTAAAGCCATTTATTCTGTTCTGAAAGACTGGAATCTAAAAGAATAAGTCCAGGGGATTTGCTTCGACACAACAAGATTCAATACTGGGCGGCTCAAATGCACGTGAATTTTTTTGGAGCAGCTTCTTGGTCGTGATCATCTGTACCTTGTTGTCATCCACATGTCCTAGAGCTGATTTCTTGAGCAGCATTTGCTGAAGCCATGTGGACTACATCTGCTCCTGATGTTTTCATGTTCTAATGCTTCAAAACAAGAAGGTAATATATTGAAAAGGCCACATATAAAGACTCGCCAACTGTTAATTACACGGCCAACGATGTGGCTGCCTTCAAAAATGAGATTGGCAGATCTTTGAGACGGCAGTTAAAGTCACTCATCCCGGAGATGACTACAGATAGCTCCTGTAGCTGTGTTTCATCTTCTTTAGAGCTGTCTCTCCTCAAGGCATCCGCTTTGCCGCTCCAGGAGCCAAGCACAAAGCTCGATGTATGGCAAAAGTGATCTACAGTTTCAAAGTATATGTTTCACTCACAGTTCAAGCTGACAGCACGCGATTATCGAGGATTACGAGAACTCGGCATCTTCTTTTCACGTATCTACGTTGAAACGTGGGTAACAGCCGGCATTTCTGTGGTTGCCCTGAGACATGACCTGAAGTTGCTAAAGCATATCATATGTATCACACGATTTGCACCGACATATCCAACTCTACAGTGAAGAAGATGGCAGGCCAACTGTCGAACCTTTCTGAGAAAGTGGTCGCTTTGCAATTGTTTGATTGTGATTTGGATAAAAGCAGCAAGGAAATGTCAGTCGTAAATATGAAAGAGAAATAAGGGGAGAAAAACCGCTGAAGCGTGCAATTATCGACGTGAAACAAATTCAAGGAAATATTTAGTTGACTTTACTACCAAGAGATCAAGGCTTCCTTTTAAGAACCTGCGTCTTTCAGATGATTTCCTCGAATATCCGACAGTATTTGAGGAAATCATCTGAAAGACGCAAGTTCTTGAAAAGAAGTCTTGATCCCTTGGTAGTCAATTCGACTAAAGTATTTCCTCGAATTTATTTCACGTCAGCCTAGTTATAGTGCTACAAAAAGTTTCATCATTACATTGGCTAACACCACGATCACGCTAAACGTACTGTTGCCTTGCTTGGGTATGTCTTTGTCCGTCTCACAAAGGATGAGGAACAATTACTGTTTGTTCTATACCTCATCCTGCGAATATCGGCTCTAAGTGGCCACCTGTGGATATTCATACATATCACTAAGACTTTGCACTGGGTTTTTCTCAACCAAAAGGAACACTTTGGCGGCGTCAGACCAGTAAAAAATAAGAAATTTCTAGAATAAGCACGACTGTAATCTATTAGTTATGCCATTTCTTAATTTTGCAACGATTTTGCATTGCAAAATATTTTCAGTTTACCCCAAAGAAAGTTATGTTGAATTTCGATAGTAGTAACTTTAAGGAGATATTTAGATAACAGAGAGGCATTTGAAATATTAACTATAGGAAAGATAATGAAGTATTTAAATCTTCATCAACATCATCGTCATCATCAACACTAACTCTATAATTTAAGAAGGGGATTTTTTGAGAATTCGAATAATAATTTCATCTTAGTTTGGTTATGACTTATGTTTTTTATTAAAGTTATTTCTAATAATTATCTTATAATATCAAAAAACAAAATGGTGAAGTTCTAAAATAAATATAAGTTTTAAAATTTGGTGAATTTTTTAAAACCCAAAGAATTATAAATGGTGAAGTTCAGAAAAATTAATTTATATATCTTCTATTCTTTTATTCTATAACTCTATATTTTAGCAACGTGATATTTTGAAAGGGGTGAAATTTAGTTTGGAGTTCCCTTTTAAAATTTTTGTAATTGGCGAAGTTCAGAAAATTTATAAAAATTTAACCATGGCTGTTTTTACTTAGATTTTAGATTTTAATCTTAGTAGCGAAGCGCAAGCTTCCTCCGTAGGGGAGGGGGGCTGGTAGTGGCCAAGCCATTGCCTGTGAGTTTTATAACGTTGCAATCTTCTTCTGCCATCATGCATCTGAAAGCTGAATACATATAATTTTTTTAACACATTTAGGAAGTACAATTATTAAAACCTAGAAAAATAGCATATTATTTTACTTGACCAAATGATAGTCGCCAGTGGGCTCTAAAAATAAAAAAAAAACAAAAACAAATGATAATTTAGATTGAACCATAAATCAAGTTTATAGATGTTGCATTACCCTTTGAAACAAACAAATCGATTCTACCTTTTATTAACTTCCCCACTGTTAAGCCATTTTGGTATTGTACCTTAAGGTGATTGTAGTAAAGCTTTCCAACTTAGGGCAGACTCATGCTAATAATTAAACCCTCTTTCCTTAAAAGCTCTTTTGAGATTAAAATAAAGAAAACTAGTCTTAAAAATTCTAACCCCACATAATACTGCCATTAATTTTATCTAGCGGGTTTACTTCGGAGGTACGCTCTCCTCGTCGTCTGGCTCTGCTCGGAAACGTCAGCTCTTCAAAATCACAGAAGATTCAGGTATCGTCTTTCATTCTGTTTATTCGTTTAGGTTCGCTTCTTTCCTAATGAATTCACGGTTGCAATATTCTTGCTAATAAAATCTAACCATAATAATTGTCGTATCGTTTAAGTATTATGCTTCAAAAATTTTAAGCCAAAACTATTCATAATAAAGACTTTACTGTCTTTTACTAGTTTCTTTTTATCTGTCATTTATTCAGTTGGTGAATTTTTATCGAACTTGTTTTTTAATTTTTTAAATGCTTCAATTTTTTAATATTTTAAAAAATGTGAAAATTTCTCATTTCTTCTCGTCTTTTAGTTTTTAAGAAAAATCAGTCAAATTGATAGTTATTTTTTTTTATTTTCTGTTCCAAATATAGCTGTAAATACATTTACTTTTATCAAACTCCAAAAGATTTTCGCCTTCGAAAATACTTATTCATTCTTTGAACAATTAAATAAAATTATTAAATTGACGAATTAATTGTATTACTAAATTGACTGAATGGTGAAATAAATGCCTTTATGAGTCTAAATCAAATACTTTCAAAAGTGTATTTTAGCTACTTATCATCATATGGATTCCATAAAAATAGAAAACGTTGATATACATAATTATAGTATGAGTGTAGCATTTAGAAATAAAATTATATAATGATAATTTATTATAAGTATTTATAATTTTTATTTTTAAACATATAAAAAGCGTTCTGTCAACCACTCTAGATGATAAATAATTTCATATGTGAATAGTTTTATACGAGAAAAAATTAAGTGGTATTCATATGTTAAATCTTTTGTAAATATACTTGAAGACATTTCTATCCTGTGCCTAGATTTGAAGATCAAATAAAAAATCATTACACTTTATATTAGTATCGTATGTTAGCCAGTATTAGGGAGGTGGTGTATATATATATATATATATATATATATATATATATATATATATATATATATATATATATATATATATATATATTTATTATAATAAGAGGAGGGCAAGGTTAGATCCGGAACCTTAGCTGGAGGCTAATCTCCAGATGAGAAGGGTGGAAGGTAGATTCTTAAACGAGTGCGTCCAAATAAATTCAACAAAGAGAGTGCAGTTGGCCGTTCGGTATGTTTATCGGTCGCCTACTGGTTCTGGGTAGAGAAAGATGAACAAAACTATCTTTACTATTTACACACAATTACAATATACATATAAATAAGATTTATCGCACAAATGACATGGATACTCGCGATGACAGCTATAGAGTTAAGGAATTTGGGAGACGGGTTGACTCAATAGAGCCTACAAGCTGCGGCTGGCTACCCGACGTAAACGCGTACAAAAATCGGGATTTCTGGATACAAAACACAAGTATCGGTATGGTTGGCTTTCATGCTTGAGGCCTTGGAAGTTGACGGGGGGGGGGAGGATGGTTGCAAGGGTGGATTGCAATCGTACGTTTACCTCGAGAATGATGTCTGAGGGAGTATTCGCACCGAAAAGAGATCTTAGACAAACGGAACAATAGCCAATGGCCTGGGGCTAACTTCCTTCTGGAGAAAGCTTCTTGCTTTCGTACTCACGAATGAACGGATCGGAGTCGAGTCAAGAAATTGAAGTGTCACGAACTACGCGTTTGCCCTATACAAAAGTTGGCACGGCTGGAGAATGGGTTTATATGTGGCCCAACCGGAACCACTTTGCCTCAGGCGCTGGAAGGGTTTTTCCATGTCAGAGTAAGCCGCGGGAAGCGCGACTCTAAGCAGGATTTTTTATATCGCTTGAGTGGGATGCGCCAACTTCTCTTCGCTCTCGGTGGTGCAATCGTCTGCTTTATCGCCGGGAGTAGATGAATTCTCCCACGATCAGACTTGCATTCTTCAACCTAGCGGGACTCAGCGTTCCTCATGGCGAAATATGCCCTTATTTGGACAATTACTAAAACTACTTATGCTTTTGAAGTAGTCAAGGAACTGACCATTAAACACCCATTTCCCTTTGACAAAAGTTAAGGTCTCTCAGTTTGTCTTTTTATTAAAAGACAATTGAATCACATCTAAGAACTGAGGTATAACAAAAGGTTTTAAATAATAATGAAAAAACTGAACTGCCAAAAGTCTTAACATGGCAGAATATTAAGACAGTGGTGAGCAGCGCAACCGTACTATGAGATCATTTAAATTCCCAAACCTTCATGAGTTTTGAACTCTCATCTAGTGAGTCAGTGTGAACTTTGGCTAGGATGCTCATGGCAAGTGAAGTGAATTTTCTAACAAAGGGGCGTGATAATACGTGCCAGACATCTGGAAAACTCCATTTCGCAAATTGTGCGAATATTCAACATCCTTTGATCTCCGGTGTTACGTGGAAGGTGCAGTAGTTGATCACATGTGTTTCATGACCTTGTCCAGCGGTGTCTGGCTAAAGGTCGCTCCGAGTTCGATGCAGAAAGTTTTAAACGCATATGGGTCAGATGAGTGTAGCGTTATTTATATTTCATGGGATATGGGGGCAGAAGACTCAACAGAGTCCCACTGATAACACTACACCACCCGATACAGTGCGACACATCTGGGCTACTGAGTTGGGTAATTGGACTCTCGAGGACTGGAAACATGTAACCTGATACGATGAATTATGGATCCAGTTCTTTTGAACTGATAGTAGGATTCACTTGTGGAGCAGAATCCATGTGACCATGAAACCCAGACTAAAATAAGGCAATCTTCAAGCTGGTAGTAGTACCATTCCGGTTACGAGGGTTGCTTCTGCCGGTGTGCAAATTACGTCATTATCTGCTGATTGCACTGTTTGCTGACTATTTGGACCAATCGATGGATATTGTGTGTCCCCAAAATGATGAGATATACCAGAATAATAATTAATGCATAGTGACATTGAACAAACGTTGAGCTGCAGTGATTTGAAAAATACTCTGAAAAGCTCCTGCAAATGAGCTCCAATTGAGCACCTATGGGACGTGATGGTAAGGTATATTCGCACCGAGGATCCGAATCCTACAATTATAAGAGAACTGTGAATAGCTATCGAGAAGGCACTAGCCAATATCCTGTCAAAAGTCGTTCGTTCATTTGTGGATTAGATTTCACGTCATATTGATTCAATTCTCTAGAATATAAGCGACTTACACGACACTGGTCGTCATTCCCATGGAATTTGGCATTTCAGTGATGTATTTTTCGATTTAAATGCAAACTTTCAGACTAGGTTCACCAAAGGCTTCTTTATGTTTGAAAAAATGACCTCATTAAAATTTAAGACAACTTAATTTTAATTCTAATCCTTCAAATCCTACATTTGGCTCAGCTTTCGGTCGATTCGGGAGTTATGAATAAATAGTATACATATGCTATGTACTATTAAATAAGGCGAATAACCTTGATTTTCTTCGTGTTCTCTCTTAGCTATGGATATTCATTCATAACCCTCTTCATTCAAATTTGTCTTGCCTTATCAGGCCAATGTCTTCAGCAGATATTTATTCGGCAATTCATTTCTTTTTCTTATCCTCTTTCTATTTAGTCGATAACTACTGATATGCATCCATGTTTAACCAGCTCAGAAAGTATCACAATATTGGTTTTCCATTGAATACGAATTTGTCATGAAATTCTCCTTCCCCTAATTTATCACAGACCCAATCTAGACCATGTTTTAGACTTGTTGATAGCCGTTCAAACAAAAACAAACTTGTTCCAGCAAGTAAGCAAATCCAACATTGTCCAACGAGTTTCATAACAAAAGCAGAGACAAAACTCAGCCTCTCAAGCGAGTAAATACGAATCTAAATTCTGAAAATGTCTGCGTAGGAATACTGGCAACGACATTGAATATTTTCTGTTTGTGGACAATTCCTAACTTTAGAGGCATAACTTGGTATTCGCTTTTGTAAAATGTTCCATTAATATTCCTATGTATCGGAAATACGGAGGAGGTTTGAGAGGGGATCAATTTAACTTTCATGCTACTGAATTTGATAGAGGGAATAAAAGTTTTGGGATTCAAAAGCACATTTTGGTTGTTCTTTGAAGGAAAACATTTCAATGTGTTTGAGATTAAAAATAGCAACTTGTCAATGAAAATTTATTTGTTTCAATTAAAATTGAACAAATAATAAACTTTGAGACTTCAAGATTCCCACAAAGTGAGGTTTGCGCACTTCAACACAACTAAAGCTACCTGCCCTCCATACCCTTTTATTCTCCACGCCGAAGGTACTTTATCGGGAAGGGGATCCATGTACTGTTGTATCTCCTTCGCTCAGAGTTTATTTCTTGGTAGAGGGCTCCAAGCACACTCCCACACAAGGATACAACCCTTTCTGCATAGAATTCAAACACAACATCATCCACTTACATCTCACTTAACTCTTCCCACACCCTAACACTCACCTTCCTATATTTCTTCCTGAACTATACTGTATTTCCGTTCACTCTTTATACATACCAATACTACATACCTCGTAAACCATTGAATTACAACCGCATTCAAACAATTATCATTACTTATCTAGTCATTCTCATTATAATCCTATTTTATAAACTAAAGATCGAGGTCTCCTCTCTTTCATTCTATCATCTTAACCTTCACTCATATCTCATACAACAAACAATTGATACAAATCTTAATTCTATCCACTACTCTCAGGTAATTCCCGAATCTATCTTTCTCTTCTTTTTTCTTGCATTACAGAATTCAAAAACTACAACTACACATAGTTTCGCTTTTCCAAATAATTATCGAGCTCACATACTCACAATTAATCTTTGCATTCTGACACGCCTCAATGAAAAACCTTGCTACACTCTCTTTATTCTTACCGCTATAATCCACATCTTATCAATCTCCTTTCACTCCACCCGCACAAACCTTCCCATCCCCTTCATGTTTGTCTCATAGAGAGTAAGAATCTGCACTCTCCATGTTTTAAAGAATATTATCAATTTCTTTCCCACATCACACACAGATCCCCTCAAATTCCCTAAACTCCATCGATTCACACGTTAACGGGATTAACCAGTCTGCTTCGTCGGCTGCGGAGGCTAAATCATAGGGGTGCACGTCTTAACAATGCAACCTTTATCGGTCTTAGTTGGCTTTTAGGAGAGTCGCCGGGAGCTGGCATAGGTATATATATATACTGCCGCTCCACAGCCAGTTAACAATTCACATTAAGCCGCCATTTACGAGACAACTGATGACATATGGGTAAAAGTTCTACTTCACATAGAGGTTTAACTTGAATAAGGAAATATGAAAGAAAAGTGCTGGAATATAAATCAAATCTTAATGTAAAGAAGCGACCCGATTCCCTTCGAAGGAAGACAAACATTATTTCTATTCCTTTCTTCCTGAGTCGGTGAATGATGAGAATTTAATGAAAATTTGCCTAAAAGTTGGAATCGCAATACAAAAATGGGCTCAAGTCCAGTGGCCGAAAGACAACATTTAGAATTTGATAAAAGATCAAATAAAGGAACGATGTCATTGGAAACTACAAATACGAATCTCGTTGAATTAAAATGAATATTTGCGGGAAAGTCGTTACGCCATCTTCTCGAATGCAGTAAAATATGAGAATAATCAGAAACGGAGGAGAGAAAATTAACCTCAATAAGAATCTATGAGCTCAGGAACGAAAAAAATTAGTGCAGTAAAAATTCATTTAGTAATAGATGCGATAGTGTATATTAGACGCCTCGAATCTCTGTAGCCAAATATATTCACAGAGATAAGATACTCTAAAGTTCGAACATTCCCGCTCCTGTCCCTGTTAGTCTTTTTTATTCTATTTTTAAACCTTCAATAACTTCTCGTACAAGAGAGGTAGATGAAGTGTAACTGCATTTTTTAGGGGCGGTTTTATAATCTGGTCCTAAGGAGAGGTGTTCGAACTTTAAGTATCGGGTTATGCGTATGTTGTGTTACACTACATCAAACAAACTTAAGTTCTATTTTCACAGCACGTGCCAATAAACGTCTTTTCAATTGTGTGTCGAGATAGAAGTGAAAATAATTGCGATCTCTGCTCTTCTGCCCGCGGGCTTAAACAAGTACTACATGGCCAAGAGTGTCAGAGCCAGCCGAATGACCGCTCAGAGAGTGGTGGAAAAACTCACGACCAGGCAAACCATCATAGATCGACCTTGTTTAGGCAGACCGTAAGTTGTGAACCGTTTGGCTGTGAGAAAGGCATTTAAAAGTACTCTGAAGCTCAAAATAAGTGTGCTCGCGAAGAAGAACATTTTGGGTAGCCAGAATGTCTAGGACCGTCAAGGAGGAGGGCGGAAAGATCTTGAGGTGCGTTGAAAGGGTTATGCGCATCCACCATCTGCAATAAATACGTCAAGAGCTCTGTCATCGCTTTCTCAACGAATTGAAGTGTCAGGGAAATCGAATTCTCACTTTTTCTGATGAACAAACTTCACGGTCAATCTATTCATCAAAAAGCAGAACAGGGAGTAGTATGCTTCGGCAAGGACTTCAACGAGGTTCGCTACATGACCCTGAAGAAGAAGCTCCAGCCCCCTGTGATGATACTTGGCGTCGTGGTTTCGAAAGGAGAGAAGATGCTACCGGTATAGTTCGCGGCCGGTTAAAGTTTAACCGATGGAGATTACAGGGATATCTTAGCCACAAATGTCCTACTCTGGGTGTGAAAGATCACGAAGAAGGCGGACTACTTTTTTCAGTAGGACGGCGCCTCGGGCTACACGGCCAAGACCGATTAAGACTGGTTGGGGTCGAATATGAACTTCTGGTTGAAGGAATTTTAGCCGCCCTTTGCGCGAGACCTCAATACCCTCGACTACAGCGTGGTTGCGCATATCGATAGCAATCCCGGCAAGGTCAGCCACAGTAACTTAGGTGAGCTGAAGACCTCCGTCATCTGCGTGTGGGCCAACATGAGGACAGACTTCGTCCACAATGTGTGCAAGAACTTAAGATCTCGCCTGGAGCACTTGCTCACCGCTGAGGGTAGCCACATTGATTAATATTGCAATTTAAACATATGTTTATATTTTGAAAAATAACAATCTGTCTAACTGCATCAAAACTATGAGAGCCTTGTAGTGAGCGTAACAGGGCTTTTGCAATACCTCTCTGATTGCAGTTTAATATTTTAAAAGCAGAAATGCCTAAATTAATGCAAGGTTCTATTATATAGGTTAGCAAAGAAGTTTGATCTAACTGTGATCATCTGGTTTAATCTTTAAGTAATTGGATTTTAGCTAATCATTATTGAAAAATTTGCCCTGCCTCAGACTGTTGGGACAAGACTCAGCAAATTTTCTAGAAATATTTGGTGCTAAATTCGTCGGCGATCATCGTTGTATTATATTATTTAGTCTTTTACTTAGAAATTGATGCCTAAAGTTAGCAAATGAGCAATTTTCACTCTGCAATTTTTCGTTCCTGTTTAGATTTAGAGTTGCGTTAATATTTTCACAGAATTCTGTATTTTTCACACTTGTTTTGTAATTATTTTAAATGTGTACACGAATTGTTTTTTTTGTATTAATTCTTGTAAATTATTTATTTTGTCTTTTATCAGAAATTCTTCCGCAAATTATTTACACGGAATCTTTGTCCCAAAGACCGCATGACTCAGACACAGATGCCACACTAGACTTTTAGTTCTTTATGAAAGAATTTCATAATAGTTATTAAATTTTGCTTTTTTTACATTTTCAGATATTTTACATTTTGAGGTTCTTCTATAAAGATCATGACAAAGAAATAAAAATGTTGATGTATTTGAGATGGTTTAAGAACATGAAGCTACATGGTGATGATTATGAAGACATTAATAGAATACATAACTTTAGGAGTGAATTTAGGAAGAATGCTGATGCTTCTTCATCTACTTCTGCGTATGATGATGATTCTTGTAGAAATAAAAATGATGGAAGAGAAAAGGAGGAAAAACTACTCATTTATTACCCATTCTACAGTCAGATCATTGCCACATACATGAAAGTACACCTACCATATTTTATTCTAAGGTGCTGCCTGACAGATCTGAAACTAACGTTACATCTAAATGACTGTAATCCATCATATTTACACTGTAGATATTTTCTAAATTAATCTCTTAGAGTTGGTTTACCTACAGAAATTGTAATGAGTTGCCTTTAATTCAAGAGAGCCTAGGTATGCAAATGAACCCAGCATATGTTCGAGAGATAAAAATACAGTTTAGTTCGTTTAACAGTTATAATTGAATCAGTCATTGGAAGAAATAGGTTCAAATATATGTTGTAAGAAAATTTCAATACCACAAATTGGCTATGATTTTTATTAAATATTTTACACAGATTTATTTTCTTTAAATTAATAGTTATTAAAGCTTCTGCAGATACCTCAAGGTAACCTATTGAAGAAGCTATGGTGAAATTTCTGTAGGTTCTAACCTCAAACAATATCTCTCGCAAAATCCTATCATTGGAAGCATCATAGCTGGGGAAGAAGCATCGCACTTACTGACTATGCTCATGGTTGATAGGTATGTATATTTTGGCCAAAATTATGAACGCAATAAATTTATCTTATGTAATAGTTATTACCAAACTTTGATCCTCGAAAAGAGAAGAAAATAGTTCAGTTTGACTTGATAGTTTTTATCGATTGTGACCTAATTTGAAAGATACAGCATCCAGCTGTCGGTAATGCCTCCAACTAGAACAAAACACCCTTAAGATTAAAAGTAAATGTGAGAGAGTTTAATACAGATTTCCAGATAGTGACACAATAATATTTGAAGGGCAATCACAGAATTCGAAGCAAGTGGTTCTTATCTGCAACTGGTACAAGCCTGAACATAAAGCCGATTTCAAGAAAAAAACAGATTCTTCAAAACAGTACACGATGTGTTAGAGCGTTTTTATTCACAAACTTCTGATGTCTTCACCAGTTAATACATAAAATATATTGAAATAATACATGACAAAAAAACAGAATTTCTATACATCATCTTGGACATTGCAAAAATGTGATTAATGGGGTAGTTAAAGATGCTTAGTGCAAAAATAAATGTAAAATAACTGGCAGCCCAGGTAAAAGAGCTACGATACTGGGAGCCATTGGCAGTCGTTTTTTAAAATTAAAGGAGCACCAGAGGGTAATTTAAAATATGTTTGTTCTGGTTCGATAAAGAAAAAATTACCAAGTATTTGTGTAAAACCTGTAATATTCCATTATGGAGAACATGGTTCACCTCTTATGTATAACTGCATTAGAGTTTTGGGACAGTTGTGTCCCAGTCCAAAGGACTAATGAGACATACATAGATTCCATTACAAACCCTTTCATATCTCTAAAATTATTTTACCCCACAAAATTACTACACGAGTTGAATAAATTAATCGTCCTTAAATGAGTTAAAGAAACAATAATACAACTGTGTAATAATTTTTGCTCGTGGGTAGTAAATGTTATTTCATAATTGCTTTTGTTAATAAAGTGTATAAAATGCATTTTTTTAATTTCAACTTTGTCCTGCATAAGGATTCTTTGAAATATACTTATTTCCTATGTTGAAACGGGCAATTTACACATTTTTCTTTATAAAAGGAGCTAAAATAACATAAGAATCAAAATTAACATATAATTATACTAAAGTTGACAAAATGAAAACTTACCTTTGTATTTGATTGTAAAGTAAATCAATTTTTCGTACGTTCCTTTGTAAAGGCGTTCAAAGTTTACTATCGGCTGCAGACTTCTTCTCAAGTGTTGAGGCAAATTGATTCGTTTGACCCTATTTTACATATGTGAAGTGAGGAGAACACCTTATGCTGGTCTACCACTGCACTACACAAAACGATGATCCCTATCCAGAAAGAAATAGGACTGTTTTGAGAGTTGGGGGAGCGGGATGCATTACAGTCCCTTTGTCCCAAAGGCTAAACTAGCGGGGAAATTTGGTAAAGGCGACTTGGAGATCCATCAGGATTGACTCTATTTTTATATCTCTGATAACTTTCGGGCCATACTTATCATACTAAATGAGTCAAATAAGGGCTTAAAGAAGTTGTATTCCTCTTTTACGTGTGTCAGGTGAGCCATAGGAAGAGACGGGAGCCTTATGTTCTTAAAGAGTAGCACGGATTTGAGACTTCTGGTCAAGCTATCAATGAAGAACCGCTCATCCTTCGGGGTCGACGTGATTTGGATTGCATCGAACGGACGCTCTTATCGTATCTGAAGCAGAGGCCAACATGACGGCTGATGGAGGTTGCCAAAAAAGGTGAAGCTTTCTCTGATTTGTAAATTGCACACTTTTATCTAGCAAGTTCCACTGCTTGAGCCTAAAACACTAAAGCTCAGCATTAGACTAAGTGAGACAAATTTCACTGATTAGGGTCGTTGAGGTCTTTTTGTGTCATGTATTATGGGTTTTTCTTTTTAGATTCGCTCTTGAAATTGTAATCTGGATCTACAACTGCCTTCAACTGCCTTCGGGAGTTCTGATTATCTCAAATCTTCAGAAGATTCCTGCTCTCTATTCGACGGAATTGGTAGGGTGAGTTCTGGTTAGGCTCTTAATGACCACTTTATCTTTTTTTAAAGATTTACTTAGAAAAATGAAAATTTTGAAATATTTGTACGTCTTGCCCTCTATACTATTTTTAGAATTGTTGGAAGTTGAAATTAGGTCCTTGTTCTGTAAAAGGCAATCCGAAATATGCCTTGTAGATTATAGATATTATAGCAGACCCTTCCAAAGGAATATTTTTCGATTTTTCTTGTTAAATTGGGCAAGGCAGAATAAGATGCGTTTAATGCATGCTTGCAGTCGCTCGAATGTCATTGATGATAAATTACGAATCCAATTAAGCAGATAAAACTAATAAGAACTGGTTATGGCCCTTACTGTGATATTAAAATTATTATTTATAATCCCAGACAGTTCTAAAGCTGTACTTTGAAGTTAAAATAAATTCTAGATAGTTCTTGATTTAAGATAATAATAGCTATTTCGTTAAATTTTAGGCCTAAAATTTTAAAAAATAACATTTTTTTGAAGAAACAAAAAAGTAAAATTTAAATAGAATAATTGTTGCTAATATATGTACCCTTCAGATTTAGGAGCAAGTAGCTTCCTCCAACAATCTTTACTTTTGTTTATATGCAAATAAATTTATCTTCCTCGCATTATCTCCTCTTGTCTACTATTTTTAAAATGATATAGTTCTCCTCCTACTACCCAGCTGCTCCAAACTTTGATCTCATTCACTCTATCATTGAAAAGTTTGTCTGTCAGTCTTGCATTTATTTTGTGGACGTGAACCTGAACTTTTTAAGCGACACTTTATATTTCCACAACTAGATAATAGGTGTGTTTTCTAACTGTTAGTAAATTTAATCCCTAATTATATTTTTTTTAGAAGCCAATATGAGGCTAACTCGTATCCTAACTTATTTGATCATCATTTAGCTTTGCAAAATGTAAACACATACAAGAAATCCGATAAATTTCTTCCTCGTTCTCTCGAAGGGATTTTCGTGTTGGGGCAGTTTCCGATATTTGCATCGCTCACGATAAAATCTTTTTAGAACTTCTAAGTAACTTGAATCAGAGATCTTTATTGATTTATGCAATAGCCATCAACTTCAGTTAAGTGATGTCTTAGGCCTCTAAATTTGAACTAGATTTTTTTCTCACAGTTTAATGGTGTTAGGATTACATTCATACATATGATCAAACTTAAACTATATTCTTATACTACTACTGCTAAGGATGATGATAACAATAATGATAATAATGAGGAAAATAATAATGATGATGATGATAATAATAACAGTAGTTCTAATAATAATAATTAAAAGATTATCAAATAAGCATGAAATAAGATCTTTTAACTTCATAAAATGTACATTAACTTCCAAAGCTAAAAGTGCAGTATCTGACGCAGGAATATCATTTTCCCGCCCCTCTTTTTGCTGACCCAGCCTTCCTGCTTCAGCTAATCCCTATGGCAACAACAGCCAATCTTCCCTCCTAAGTTCCAAATTCTTTAATACCACCGACTAATTTCCTGTGGTTTCAGTTCTTTTGCAAAAGACATTCTTAGGTAAATCCTCTCTGCCTCCACCTCTAATCACCTGGAATTATATACTATTGGTTAATAATAAGGTAAGAATATCCACTATCTTCAAAATGTATTCATATTGGCGAAGTCTTAAGAAGGTTCCGCCCCTTTAAGCTTTTGATAAAGTTAGCTGAATAGTTATTGTAAAAACCATCCCACTTTGTTTAATGATCTATGTAACTATTGGCTCAATTGTAAAAATCTAAAAACTTAGTACATAAACTGAATATAACTGGACTATTATTATCAAACCCGTCCTACTATGTTTATTATTTTTTGTAACCACACCAAAGACTTCCTGTGAGAGAAAAGAGACTCTCAGACATAAATCAACCACCTTGAAGTTGTCTTATTACGTCTTTCTTTCCCGTGTAATTTGACATAACCGATTCATATCTTCAAGCAACTGGTAGTTCTCTCTTCCATCGAGCATCGTTTTTTCTTCATGCGTAAGATATGACGTTAATAGCCGTAAACTGGCGTAATCTCCCATACCAGTCGTAACACTGGTTTACTTGATAATCTTAAAGAGTAGTGCAAGCAGGTCATGAAAAAATATTAAAGCATTTTGATGGATGAACATCGCAAAAGTGTGTAAGGTAAATAAACCATTGATGAAATTATAACAAGTGAAAAGTTGTAAATTAAACCTGTGCTGTTAAACGCATTTCGTAGCTCGAAATTATAGTGCTACCACTCCGCTACCATCCACATTCCCTACAAAGTAATATTTTGACTAGCCTTTTAGGTGAATCTGATGTTAGCCAAAATTTCGAAAGCCAAATAGGTCTTAACACATGAAGTTAGAACCTAGAAACGTCGAAATTTTGAAATGCAAAACTTCTTTTCTTGTTTGTTTATATGGACTAATTTGCTGCGCCTCAACGTTTTTAAGGAGTATATGTGTCGGACTGCAGCTTAGCTAAGTTACGAAATAGTTTTCGTATATTTCTAATATTTATAAAAATATAAAGTAGTTGAAATTCAAATTATTAACTAAATAGAAAAAAACAGAGATTGCCAAAAGTAATTAGAAGATGACATTTATATAGCAATTGTCCAAATATTTTTCCCAACTGGTCGATGTTGTCGGTCTGAGGAAAAAGCTTTAAATGAGTCGCGTTGCTTAGCGTAGGTTTATCTTTTGCTTATTAAATAGGTTCCTCTTTTCAATTAATTACGCGCTTTGTGTAAAGCTACAATTGCTTACATTCTCCAAGGGTTTCGTTACTTAAATTTTGAGTGATTTTGGATTTTGGCTTTCGAAATTCCGACATCAGGATTTCCTCCTCTCGTGATTTTAGCCTTTCGTGAATATGAATGTTGGGATTTGGATTTTCGCGATCATGACCCAGATACAAGTCAGCCCTTGTTAGCAATCAGCGATGAAAGGATGATGGAATAATTGAACAGGATAATAATAGGAAGAATTGAGAAATAATCCTAAGGAACTTCTTAATTGACATTTGTTAGTGGGAATGTGAATGGTAACCGGCTGGTCATAGTATTGGCTAGAAAAACGAAGAGCTCTTACTAGGACAGGTCGAATTCCCATCATTTCCAATGGGTATAATTTTATTTATAAAATAGCAATGATTTTTTTTTAAAATGGTTCAATATATATATATGTATATATATATATATATATATATATATATATATATATATATATATATATATTTATTTATTTCATGCCCCACCTTTTGGCGTTGGTTAAGACTTTGAAGTAGAATTAGAGTATTTTCTCCTTAACTTCAATGGATGGAACAATTTAGCTACAGACCAAAACTTCAGCGTCTCCAAGAAAATTGAAAAATGAGATTCGATAAAAAATCCTTAGAATTTGGCCGCTGGAAAAGAGAGTTGTAAGTGTCATAATTTGCCCTATTCTCACATGGTGTATTCATAAGAATATTTTGAGCATCACTGCAATAATACTAAATGAATACATCTCCATTTCTTTTCAATTTGCATTGAAAGGCTTTCAGGTCTGCAGTATGGCCTAGGGTCTAGGTACCTCATGACTCTCAAATATGAGAGGGGTTTTAAGGCTAAAGTTCGACGAGAATCGTCTTGATCCTCCTTTCTATGGGCAGAATCGGAGAATTGCAAAGTATCCCATCCAGGCCCGGAACAGATTGTCCCATTTTTCATTTAATCTTTTGTGTTTACTTGTTAATTCCGACAATTTTGAACCTGGTCTCGTTGGATTGCACATTTTTCACTATTTTCTTTATTCCTCCTAATTCCACCGAACATCGTATCTGAACAGGATCAGTCATTGAATAGGATAATTGTGCGTCCTATTCTTTCATAGGTAAGCGAATATTCCTCTATATTTCGTTCATGTTCTACCTTTCTGTCATTTTTACTTACGTTAATCACACCCAATTTTACAAACTTCCTTTCCTCGCATCTGCCATTAAGTCAAATTGATGTTCAAAAGAGAATTAACCCCGAAAGTTGGCGATGTAATAATCAGGAGAAGCTTGAATATTTATCAAACTATTTTAAGGGGCCCCCAAAAAGAGAAACGAACGCTTGGGTATCGTGTCTACAAAACTTTCAACGGCTAAATCACAATGTAATTAATACTACCCTCTATAAATGATCGTTTATCGTCATTTAGAACAAGTAGTAGCCTCTTGGTTCCTTGAGTCGTGAAAGAAAGAGGAAATTCTTGAAAGGATTCAGCTCCCCATCAATTATAACCCAACAGAGGACAGAATTATTTCAAAGATGAACTTAAAGAGCTCAACTCTCAAATTATGGAAGCAAGGCCATTGGCAAAGGAGCCTATTTTAGTTAGTAATGTCAAGAAAGCTTTTGAAGGTGAACCATTATTACCAATATAATATCGTAAATAAATGGTCAGCCTTTTATCATTGCCAAATTTAATAATTTTATATTTGTTTTTAACATAAGTAATTCAAATTTAGACATACGAGTAAAATCAAAGCATAAAGCTTGGACCTATACGAAAGCAAATGATTTCTAACGAATATCAAATAAAATAAGACAAATTATTGCCGAAGTTGTTTTTTTTTAGGAAGTCTTAAAATCTTGTGTTTTGGGACAGAGCCTACTCCGTAGGCTTTCCTCATTGTGCCTGCTAACACTCATTATCTTCTGACGAAAATGGTGTAAATAATTTAGAAAATAACTAAACATTAATTTTATACAGTATTATCCTTAAAATTAGGAGCGGGTTATTAATCAAATAAATAGCGGAAAAGAGCATCAAATGGCCTTACCACTCCAGGAAAAGAGGAAAACCATCGATCATTAAACACCAGAAATATATAAGAACATATCGGATGATTGATAGAATATACAAGCAAATATGAAACTAAGTATTTTTTATGTTAATAGGGAAGATCAAGGAAATAAATCAATACGAAAATAAGAAGGGGAAATAAATCAATGCCTAGATTAGTTATTCACAGTTAACTTTTACCTATCCTAATTATTATCTTACTCTGTTGTTTTCTACCGTCTCTACTTACTGTTTACTTAAGGTTTCTTGCTTGATATCGTAGAATATATAAGGTTTAATTCCTCTTTTATTATTTTTAAACTCGATTCAGGTGAAAAGTCGATAACAGGATCATGGCGGATTAGCCTTTATCCTCTGATTCTTTATCATCATCATCACCATCAACATCATCACTAACTCTATAATTTAAGAAGGGGGTTTTTTGAGTAATGAATAATAATTTCATCATAGTTTGATTAGGACTTATGTTTTTTTTATCAAAGTTATTTCTAATAATTCTTTTAGAATATCAAAAAACAAAATGGTAAAGTTCAGAAATAAATATAAGTATCGAAATTTTGTGAATTTTGTAAAACCCACAAAATTACAAATGATAAAGTTCATAAAATTTATTGGTATATATCTTCTTTTATAACTATTTTGGCTACGTGATATTTTGAAAGGGGGGAAATTTAGCTTAGTTACTTTTTAATATTATTATAATTGGCGAAGTTCCGAAAATTGGTAAAAATTTGACCATGGCTGCTTTTTTTTATATTGAAAATTTTAGTAGCGAAGTGCAAGCTTTCCCCGTGAGGGGTAGTGGCGAAGCCATTGCCTGGTTTAAATAGAAATTTACTCAGCAATGGCTTCGCTACTAAGATTAAAATCTAAAATCTATAAAAAAGCAGCCATGGTTAAATTTTTTAGAAATTTTCTGAACTTCTCCAATTATAATCATTTTAGAAAGAAACTCTAAACTATTTTCCCCCTTTCAAAAATCACGTTGCTAAAATATAATTAAAGATAAAATAAAATTTTAATAATTTTGTTTTATCTTCACCAATTGTAATTCATTTTCTTTTAAAACATTATAAAGCATCGGATATTATTTTTTCTCAACTAAACTATTTTGTTTTTTCAAACTTTAAAGAAATTCTAAGAAATTACCTCGATAAAAAAGTAAAATATTCTCAAGTCATAACTAAACTAAGATTTAATTATTATTCAAATACTCCAAAAAATCCCGTTCTTAAATTATAGAGTTAGTGATGATGGTGATGATAATGATGATGATGATTATATGCAAAAACTCTTTATTTTGTGTCTAAAGTTGATTTCATTTCATTTAAAACTTGAAAAGTGATAAGGATTTATAACCGCCCGAGTTACCGAAGAGATTTTCTTGGGATCCAGTTTTTATAAGGATCTTCTCGACTTCTTTAATCCTTTAATTCGAGAAGAAATCCTTCTTAATTCAGAGACGGCGAACAAAGAAGTCGCCAACTCTCAAAGAAACTCAGGGAGAAGTTTCTTTATGAGACATTTTTCTTGGTCCACTTTTATCCCCCCCAAATCGGGGTGGAGGTTTGAGCAGACTATAAACCCCCACCTACAACTAAAACTGGGGGAAACAGCACCAGCCTCTCCACTCCAGTGACCCAAGAAAAGTGAGGCTCTTTTTTCTTTCTTCTCTCTTCTTCTTCCATCGTTTGGAAGGAGGGGCATGGTGTAGCGGCAGCATAAGGCCCCACCTATAGCCTCACCCGAGAGGAACGAGGCCCCCGCCCTGCCTGAAGTTGTGCATCCTCCCGGCAACAATGACCACTGTTTATCTTCCTCCCTTTCCACTTCCTCCACCTCCAATTAAAACCCTTCTGAACTTTTCTCGCCATTTCAAGCGGGATGTGGCCTCTTAGCTATTGCGCTTCAAATTCGAGGAATAAAGCATACTTCAATGGTCTTTAGGAGAACTCCCCTTCAATTTGAAGGGGGCAAAGTTTGTAGAGAGTGCCCTACCTTTCTAGTCCCTACCCCTCGCTGTACACCTTCTGCACATTTTTACCACACCTAACTTGAACACTTTCGTTATGACGCCATTTTACAAAATTATCTAAGTGAGATGACAGTGTTAAATTTATTTAAATCGGTCGAACCCATAACGAGCTCCTCCTTTTCATATAAATCCAACGCTACTTCCATAAACTCTTTCACATTAACTAAATACACAAGGTTCTCAATGGTTCTCTCGCCCATTTCACCCATCGTGTATTTCTTTCAAACTTGCTGCGAGCTAAGAGGCCATAGTTATTGTCTATCTCCTCATGAGGTCCGCCAAAGCGGCTTTATGCCTATTAATTCTGCTTTTGATCTCTTCATTCCCAGAGCTTTCAAGATCGGAAGCGACGACACCAAATTGAGGGTGTGTCAACCTATCTCAGGTCTTTGATTGTTATATGGAGAGAGCTTTTAGTCAAATTGAATCAACCAAGGTATATATTCTCCTAAAATGTGAGTTGCACCCGTTTATTTAACTGTTTGTATTTCCTCAATATCTAACAGTCCGTGCATCTATTCATTATAATTAATGTTTAGGTATAAGCAGCATTCCGTTAATTAATGTAAGCATTTTGATGGTGTTCCTGCGGGGCACACACAAAGCACTGAAGACAAAGATAAGGTTTTTAGCAATTAGATGTATTTTCTCCTAAATGCATCGTTAAATGATACAAAGAACCACAAACTCTCTAAGTACTTGAAAATGTATATATTTCTAGTCCAACCTAAAAATTAGGTTCACTAGCAATTAAACTAGTATTTCTCTTTTATGAGTTTGTCCTTCAAATGTCGAGATTTTCTTTTGCTCGATAGATAAACTCATGTAGTTAATAATTTTAAGCAACATACTCGTACGAGCTCTAAGCTTAGCCACCATTCTAATTACTAGTCCACCTGCAATATGCTGAATTAAATCTGCAAAAGAGGAGAGGTGTGCAATCTGCAAAGAGAATACTTCAGCGGAGAACACACAACCTGCTCTAAGAACTTCATATAAATTAGCTATATAGGAACTTACTAATGTAATGCAGCTAGGCATTTTACTTTTTAATAGAGTGCCTGTGCTTACAAACTCATTTCCTCTTACCGTATATCCACATTAGATTTCTTACCTTTTTATACATTTATCTTAGTTTCAGTTAAGTTAGATAGGTTTACATGTTTATGGTTTCAATCTGGCGGTTTAAATTTCAAATGTTTATCATTACAAGACTTTCTTACATATAGGGATTGTCATGACTTTTGGTTACTCAAAATCCATCTTCAGATAAACTGCTTTTATTTTACTGGTGTTTCCTTGAAGCAGTTTTGAGATTTCTTCTAATCGATCACTTGTAAACTCAAAAATATCATCTGCATATCTGGGCTAATTGAGGTGCTTTCCCTTTCTCTTGACAACCTATATTTGCTAATTTAAATTTATATGTATTTCCTCACAAGAGGCATTAAACAATTTTGTCCAGTGTTGTCTTACATATTTACTCATCTTTTTATATTAAAGATTCAGATTCATTGCTTATTTTCACCAAGGATTTTAACTTAGTCTAAGAATGTTCTATGATCTAGAAATAGAAGGCTTCAGTTCTTTATCTTTAATTCATTTATTTGTTTTTAGGGTCTTAGATTGTCTATAAAAAACAAGTTAATCATCTTTGTACTTTAATATTAATGTCAAAATCTAAAATAGAGCCTTGGCCAATCATCTTCAGTCCAATCTTCATGATAATTTTCCCTAGACAATCGCTTCTTTTTGTTCATCTGAGACAGTCACGGTTTTTTTAAAATTTTATAACCACTTTATACGTTTTGGCAAATTTGAGACTAAGTTGGCACAGGTGGTTGGCTCAATCTTTTGTCACTCTTTATGAATTTTAGCTATTAATTCAACTTTTGAGGAAGATTTGTGCCTAAGTGAGACAACAAATGTTCAATGAGATTTTTTTTCCCTCACAAGTGAACAACTATCCTGCACCTGGAAGCGACATGCAGCCCCAAAACATTACACTGTTACCTTCAAATATGACTGTTAGGAAAAGAATTCTCGGACCATAAGCTTGCACAACTCTTCGACGAACATAAATAGCTCCGGGGGTTCTAAAGTTCTGAGAATAACTACAAATTATACTGATCATTTTCGGTATCTAATTAAACTGGGTACTAACGTAATAAATTGATGGAAATAATGTGGATAACCTAGCTAAAAGTTGCTTTCATCAAACCAAACAACTTTAGCCCAATCATCTTCAGTCCAATCTTCATGATAATTTTCCCAAGACAATCGCTTCTTCTTGTTTATCTGAGACAGTCAGGGTTTCTTTCTATACTTACCTCATTTGAGCCCAGCTTCTAATAACTTCTTCTTGCTATACCTCTTGATATTTCTTTGTTTGTTGCCTGCAGAAACTCAACCACATTGAATGGCAGAAAATTTAACCCCCTTCCTGTGACAACTTACTCTTAAGTATGCGACAACTCATAAAAACGGTTATAAAGGGTGTTCCATTAAGACGGTTCGAAGTTATCAGTAAATACAACAGTGTAATTGGTGAAAATTTATTGATTTCACTATTGGACCATGTTATTTGTTTCATGGTAATTATGTGTGAAAAATAATATCACCTAGATGTCCACCAAGGCTTTGGCGGTACACTTCCACTCGATGATCAAAATTTTTGATGACGTCTCGGCATAGTTGCTCCTCGATCTCTTCAATATCCCTTATTATCTCATCCTTCAGCTGTTGAATTGAGGTTGGCTTGTTGGCATAGACCTTACTTTTGAGATGACTTCAAATGAAGAAATCTAAAGGCGTCAAGTCACACGATTGTGTGGCCAATTGACCTCGCTGTTTCGAGAGATGATGGGACCTGTGAACTTATCATTGAATAAAGCCATCGTTGCATTGGCTGTGTGGCATGTGGTGCCGTCATGTTGAAACCACATATCTTTGACATCCATAGAATTCAATTAAGGCCATAAAAAGTTGGTTATCATGGCACGGTATCGCTCGCCTGTCACCGTAACAGAATTCCCGGCATCATTTTCGAAGAAATACGGCCCAATGATTCCGCTAGCAAATAATGCACACCAATCAGTGACCTTTTGTGGATGCAGTGGCTTTTCAACAATCTTCTTGGGAATTTCATCAGCCCAAATGCGACAATTCTGCTTATTAACGAATCCACCAAGATAAAAATGGGCTCCATCACTGAAGATGATTTTTGGCGAAAAATCATCACCATCTTGTCTTTTCTCGTGCAGCCAATTGACGAATGTACGGCGCTTCAAATGGTCACCAGTCTTTAGTTCTTGTGTCAATTAAATTTTGTAAGCGTGTAGAGACAAATCTTTTGTCAAAATTCGATGTAACGTTGTTGTGGAGAGGCCCAATTTCTGCGCGCGATGGCGAATAGAGGTGTCTGGATCTTCGGCCACATTCTTGCCCACTACAGCAATGTTTTCAGCTGAACGACGTAAACGAGCACCTACTAGCGTTTTCAGATCTGCCACCGACCCCGCTTGTTTGAATTTAGGAGCAATTTTCACAATTGAAGTCTCGGTTGGTCGATTATGTTGACCAAAAAAATCGCGAAGTGACCGAAATGCTTTTCTGTTTGAACGTCGATTTTCGTATTATGCTTCCATAACTTTAACACTTAACTCAATTGTTAATCTTTCCATGGTTGAAATTGCCAAAGACTGAAGTTGTTAAATCTGAATGAAAAGAAAAAAATTATTACACGCTAAAACTTAACTCACATTTAAAATCAGGCCGAGTTATTAGAACACCCGTTAAAAGCAAAAGCAGGGCATATCAAATATTAATTATTGATATCATATATGCTAAAATGCTCATTTATATTAGGTCAAGTACGAAATAAATGAGCTTTACGCATATTCTTCACTTTTTCATAACTGCTCCATAATTTTGGCCAAAGCTGTTAAAGAAAATAGAGAAAATTCAATATATAAATTTATGTTGCGTTTAATATAGGTTGATAAATGAGTTGTATTAAGTTTTTAGCTTCTTATAAAGGTTCCAATTTATTTTTGTAATGACTGCGGTTTTGCTCCATAGGAAAAAAACAAATCCAAATTCATTTTTCCAAGCTTTCTTTCTCTTTGCCATAATTTATCTTATTTTTTTACCCAAGATACATTTTATCTTACCTTTTAGGCTATTAACATATATTGGAGTTATTTCAGGTAATTTTATTTTAACGCCTTACGAGTATCTACACGCTTCGTGAATCAAACCAACGCCACGCTAAATGCTTATGCACCATCTTATCAAGGTAATTTTATTTTTTTCCTGAGCGTCGCAAAAAGGACGTTTTGCTCGTTAAACTGTAATAAAAACTCGCCGTTAAACTTATCTGGACCGCTAAAGCCATAATTTATCTTGCCTATTTAGTATAAAGATATCCCATAAGTGATTTATTTTCACCGAATTTTAATATCAATACCAATTAGAGTCCTAGTTTTTCTGCTCAATGGTGATCTAGCAAAGAAGTATTTCGATTATTTCTATGAACTAATTGAGTACTGGAAAGATTTGGCAGAATGATATAAAAGACTTGCTTATAATTTGTTTCAAGTATCTTTTGAGCTCCATCGTTTGTGCTTTTTACCAATAGCACTATAATTTGATGTAGTGAAAAGTTCTATGTTTATTCCTTTGTATTAAGGGAAGGTGCTCGATCATGTGCAGTTAATTCCAAAACTAGAGAACAAAGAAAAACAGAAATCTGCATTTTCTTTTTGTAAACAATCGTTTATTTTTCATGAAAATTGGCCATAATATTTTTGGGGAAATTTAATTTCGATACTCTTCAAGTTTAATTTCATAGAACAACAAATAAAAAGTTATGAGGAAATTATTGTGTATTTGAAGAAAGGATGCGACATAAACTAGACAACGACAACTTGTACCTCTCATTATGCATAAAAGTCCTTACGTATACATGGCATCACTGTTTAACCTGTAATTTAGACTACTAATAATGTATTAATCATTTATAAATATAAAGATAATAGTTACGAGCGAGAAATGATTGGAAAAGCAGATTTTCCTTTTGGAGTTGGAATGTATGACACTGTCTGACATTTCGATGTACATAGTTATCGGGAAAATAGTGTGATTGCACGTGGAAATAAAGCTGAATGAGGATACTGAGTCCTGCAAGTAGAGGAGTAATTGGGTCCCCAGTCAAAAAATACTCCTACCATGCAACGGTTGTTGATGAACAATCGATTAGAGAGAGCACCCTGTCTTCCATATTAATTGTTCAATGACAGCCCTGAATGTGCTTTCATCAGACTTTGCACGTACTTGAGAGAGGTGGGACACTTAGAATATTAGCTATATTAGCCTTCGGTATTGAGCTCGAGCTGTGGAGAGGTGAAAAGTGATAAAAAGAGGTTCTAATCAAATTTTATTTCTTCGTATCGAATAATAAACGGAATGTAAGGCATCGAAAATGCGAAAGATATAATCCCACATGTATGAAAAACAAGGTTAACTTTGTAAGTAATAGCTTAATGGTGTTAGACATGTTTTCACCCGCTGGATCCTGTCGACTCTTTCATGTATGCAGCAAAATAATTGCTGTGGAATACAAAAATCTGCTCCAAGCAAATGTGATCCTCTCTTTCCGAACATCGGGTGACGTAAGTGAGCCTGTTTTCTGGCTCAACACTGCTCCGTGCCGCCACACAACACATAAACGGTGAGACAGTTCTTGGATGCTCAAAATATCGATGAAACGGCATACGCTCATAATCTATTGAAGATTCTCAGTGAGAAGGGTTGTTTCCTCAAACCGACGAATGTTGAACAACAAAGATTAGAAAAAAATGAAAAAAAACACGTACGGATAATAGAGCGAATTTCGGAACTCCTGCGTCAGAAGCTGTGGTAAAGTTCATCAGATTAAGTAAGATTTTGTTCAATTCCTCATGAGGTAATTATATTGTTTTTTGGTTATGGTTGTGCTTATGTTCGCCATTCTCTAGTTTGTTACGCATTGATTCTTAAAACAGACAAGGCCTTCCTCAAACACTCTTTTAGCCGCTTTTCATTGCATGAAACGCACAAATTCAAAGAAAGTTGAAGTATTTTCAAGTAAATGTGGAAATTTTTCCCTTTGTTCATTAGTTTCAGACGGTAATGTAATCTTACACAAAAGCTACATAATTTAATTTAATTTAACATAATTTCTACCTTGGTATAAATTATTCGGGTTGCTCCCTTCCTTTTTATTCTTTTCTTTATCTTCTGAGAATCTAACTAATTAGGTACGCCTCTAACACCTCTGAGTTTTCTGGCAATCATTTAATTACTGAGTTTCTTAACCAGTTTTCTATCCCTTCGTTTCTCTTACTTTTAAATGCTTTTTGACTTCTTTTGCTTTTGGTAGGTTTTCAAAAGCTTATTTTTCTATCTAGCTTTAGGGTTAATAAAGCTAGTTCGAATGTTCTATGATCCATTTATTCACCTTCCCTAATTAATTTATTTATTTCTTTGTAGCATTTTCTTTATTTATAACTCACAAAAAATACTGATTAACAGCTCTACATTTCGTCATATGAATGAGGACTATTATTATCATTTTATTGGATCATTCTTTTTTGGACACACAGCTGTATATTTAGAAACGATGATTTTCATTCCAACCTTTGTCTGATACTTGAACCCAAGGCTCTCTGTGTTGAAACTCTTTGAGTGAGATCAAAATCTCGCTCGGTCAAATTTCAAATTGCGGCTGATAATTCTGACACGAAAATCACCGAACCAGTGAAGCTCGTTCGGTTCTAGTAGGTAGCGGGAAATCTACGTGCAAGAGCAGGAAAAATCTATTTCGTGCTTTATAGAGAGCTAGACGCAATTAATCCTCACTCCTAGCCTGAGGCATGCATGTATGCAGCTCAAAACGCACAGTTTATCACAGATGTACACAGCAAAACGCTTTCATCTGCCAAACTGTTAACTTCGTTTACATTTCCAGACTAAATAGAGGCAGAAGAGTGGCCTTCCTTTGGTAATGAATGGTTCGCTGGTTAATGGTTGCGGGAAAACACGGTACTACCCAATTCTTGGACACTTTCCCCTTAACGAAGCTCTGCTCTTAGTGCATTAAAGCTTACTAATGCGTGTCATTGTAATCTTTATGGAAAATTCATTATCTGGCTGTGGGACCTCGTCCAAATTGATAATGGATGAGTGGTGCAATTATATCCCACCCAAAACTTTTATCTAAACTTCATTACTTCTTCCTTTAATATTTAACGACGTTCATTACATGCTGAACAAAACATTTCTTTTCTTCCCATTCGCTTTTTCTCTGTACTCTCACAAGTGACTTTAGTGTTGAGAAAAGATGTTAATGGAGAGTGGAGTATCGAAGATGATGTGAAATAAGGATACAGATGAAGAGTTCTCTTCAGCTTAATTGGGATCGTTGGCTTTTTCACGTACCCTCCCCCTAGATCCTCATCCGTAATACATCTCGTGATCGAAACCCTTCTGCACTTTATTTTCTATGGATCCATATACTCCATGTGGTAGCAATGCGCGAAACAATTAGCTATTTGATGTTATTTGGCTTCTAGTTGCTCTAAACGGACATTTGGATCCCATTCTTTGTTTATTCTCGTGTTCTAAAGAAGCAGTTTGCCAGTGTCAAAACCTAGGCCCATGACTCTATAGAAGGGCCTATCAATTTTCTTCTTCCATTAGAGTGCAATGGTATAGGTTTTCTCTCTTCGGGTGGTGGTGTTGGAGAATGCTTGAGGGAATTCACTAATATACACTTATGTGCATTTTTTACTTTTTCTTAATCTTGTTATCCTTTTTTTTTTATAGTTGAGAAACTAAAACTTATAGCATAATTTCTCTTCTGTCCCTAACGACTTAAAATTGAAGCCTTTTTCTAAGGGAAAATAAAGAATTAATATTATTGTTTGACTATCAATGACGCGTTTCTTAATAAAATTTCGTCCTCTCGCATTTAGGATTAATATTTCATTATTTTCCTATGTAATTTAATTTAAGCATTGTTATAAAGAGAGAAATCAACTCAAAGTTACTTACAGAGTTTAATTTTATGATTTATTTGGTATATAATAATAGAAATAAATTTCTAAAGCAACTTAGGCAGGAGCAGTTGTAGTAAGTACGAGAAGGACAATGCAAGGATTAGAATCATGACTTAGAATTTTAAAAAAGAACTCATTCCTTTTTATTCAAAAATCAAAACAATGTGAGTGTTAAATTAACTAAAACTTATCCACTAAATATACAGAGAGAAAACATTGGAGCGGTAAATTTCACTACAAGGAAGATAGTATAAGCTTAAGAAATCTAAAATCTTTGACTGCTCGGAATTTTTAATACTTTTGTAAAAATACATAAATATTAGATAAAGAAATACAGAGAATTCTTAAAAATAAATAAATATGGGAGAAATAATTTAAGTCTTTATAATAAATACGCTACCTTAAAAAGCAGTAATAAAGCTATATTGATGAAAACTTGAAAAATTACTAAGTTGAATTTTGAGTCATTGATTGTAGGGGAATCGTCACTCCTCCATTCTCTCGCGGTGGAGTCACGAGGCTGTTACCGCAAAGACATCCAGCCATAGGCACCATCGGGTCAAGCACGTAACCGCAGCGCCGCACCACTCGTCGCTATAAAAGACCTAAAGGTTAAAATGCAAGATCACTCCAGGAGAGTGAGATTCAATTTCATGTCAAATAAGAAATTGGAGACGTGTTTCTCCCAAGCTCGAAGGCTAACGAAGAGCCGATGTAAGACTTGGTGAGAAAAACCGTTTGGCATACGAACCCTCCTGGGGCTGTCCTTAAGCTCTTCCCCCTCTTACCACTCCCCCAGTGGGGTGGCAAGGTATAAATGAGGAACACTGAGGAAAATCGCGGTAGAATACGTCAGTCTCCAGGTGACAAAGTCCCCGGATTAAGACCTCGGGCTACCGAGACTTGACAGGTAGATTACTTGGCTCGCCAGACCAAGAAGTACCCTGCAAGAGAGGCAGGTTTACCTACCTTAAGAATGTAAGAAGCAGCTCATCCTCGAGCTAGTCCCTGGTTAACAAATCAAACGTTAAGTTAACTTGGTTAAGTTCAACTTATTCTCCTCAGAGAGACTCCTTATATCCTGGTGCATCTTAAACACCAGGGGTATTTCTCTTTCTTAAGGAATTAAGGAAATAAGAAGGAAAAGGCTCCCCCTCAAGCCAGTTACTCAGTGGCCACACCGAACTCATAAGCTAACTTGGTTGAGGAACCAAGTTCCACTTATTCTCGTCAGAGAAACTCGGCTCCGTTATACTCGCCCTTGAAGAAGACTGGAACTAAGAAGAAGCTCATCCTCGAGCTAGTTCCTGGTTACCAAACCGACCTTCAATTTAAACTTATTTTCGCCAGAGAAACCCCCCTCCGTTATCCTCGCCCTTGAAGAAGACCCTCCCCGAGTTCAGTCCTCGCCCATGAGGAATTAAGTAACGAAGGAGAAAAGCTCCCCCCCAAGCTCGTTACTCGGTGGTCACACCGCACTCCAAGTTAACTTGGTTTAAGAACCATGTTCGACTTACTCTCGCCAGAGAGACCACGACTACCTTGGTGCCGCCTACAGCACCGTAATTGTTCTTGTCCTTGAAGAACCCCCAGCCCGGAATACCGTGTGGACCCCCCAGCTGCTACCCTCAGCAAAAGGACCTCATGATCCTGCCCACCTACATCTGGCTAGGTGGCACGCGTCGTGAGACAATAACATTCCTGAAGTATTTAAACTCCAGTAGAGTCCGTAAGCCTAAATCTTATATATTTGACCCTCTTATAAGTTAGAGGGTCAAACTAATTGAATTAATTCTTGTGTATGATAATATTCAGAGTATTGCTGTGGTTGATGTTTAAATTTTGTGTATTCAATTGCTAAAGTTAAAATATAAGTTTATTTTGGGAATTATTGTGCGTTTCTCTATATCCTTACGTGTTTCCATTGGCTCTCTTCTTTATGATATCAATATTAGCACTCTTAGCACTCTTATAACAAAAAGGGGGGGGCATTCTACGACATTAATGATATTGAAACCTTTCTCAATTTAAATAAATCTTGGTAGTTGTTCTTAAATTTTTAGGGCCGTCTACTACACAATAAGCAAATACTGTATTTAGATCTTCTTTCTTATGATTGATTTAATACGAATAAAACTGACTCGAATAGCGAGTCGCACAATCCTAAAAAACGGGACTTTTGGTATCAAGAATTCATCTCTATAGAGTTATAAAGTGAAGATTTGCAAAGACCCTTAAATCCTTTCTATGGTTAGTCACAGGAGAAATGAAGAAGGTAGGGTAAGGAGTTATTTGTAATACATTTATAGGAGAAAGCAAGAAGCACATTAATATATGGTATGGCATTAGTATTTAAATTTTTTTTCTAATGCCTTCAAATTAGTTAAATAAATAAACATTTTCGTATTTGCAGAAGTATCAAATATACTATATTATGTACCTAAAAACTAAGTATTTTTTTTTATAAATTTAAAGTAGTATTCTTTTCGACTTTGCATCTAAGCATCCTCAGAATGAAAAATAGAAGCACCACGTGAGTTTCAGTTCAGAAAAAACAAGGTAAAATCCCATAAAAATCTCTGATTATTGTTTATTTCTTTGTGTCTTTCGTATTTTAAGAATGTCAGTTTCTACAAAATAGAAACAAAAATGATTTGGCATACGTAGGAAAATTAAAAAAATATTAGACATGATTACGAATATTATAATAATTAGTCCGCATTAATGATGATTACAAAGCATTCTTTTTTTGTGTTCTAAATTAGTTGTGCAGGAACATTTTCCTAAGATGGTACTAGCAAGCTGTCTCTAAAGATTGTGGCGGTTGTACAGTTTCTAATGCTATTGCTCACCAACCCAAATTCTTTGTGATAGAGAGTATATTATAAAAGTGTAACTACTCATTCCACTTTTGGCTATATTCCAAGTAAGGAAAACATATATTTAGCGTATTATATATTTTGCCATGAAAGAAAACCATTAATATCTTATACATAAGTTGGAAATTAATCCAGGAAAAAGATTGCCCAAACTTTGGAATTATTTTTGTTGATTTTTTTCGATTTGTGCTCACGCGGGCAATCGGCTAACTTCAAGTCTCTCACCTAATTTTTTATGTCAGCTGGAGTAAGCCTTGAGAACCTTTTCGAGGAATAGGGTTATGATATTTGATTCACAAGCTTTGTATAGATTCCTTTTGGTTGAATCTCCATACCAGTTTAGGTGGACTTTGGAAAATAATATAATATATCCTTTATGCCGCTTAAAGAACAATATATTTTGGTTATTCGCTTGAAACTATGAAACGAAACAAATTTTAATACTTCTCTTTAAATGTTATCGGTTCATAAAGAAGCCGATAAAGATTGTGGAATTTTTTATTGATACTGTAACGCGAGTACCAAAGAGAGCATAACCTGATTTCTGTTGGTAATGAATGATATGTACAGTAAGTGTATGAAAAGGTATGCAATGAGTTAAAAGGAGCTTTTGCATGAAGAAAGAAATGATGAAAACATTTTCATGATTTCTGCTTGGCGATTAATTATTGCTCAATATCAATTCAATTAAATATCCATCAAGTTATTTGTTTCTTTAATAATGCTCTCCCATTCTCCTTTCTATTTCACTATTTATAAGATACAAATAGAAATATCTCAAGAAACTTTACTCGCTTATTCGGGGCCTTCTGCCATCAAAAATGGAGTTCGGGGCTGTTGATATTTAGGTCACCAGTTAATTCCTGAAATTTTTTGTTCAAACACATTTTGGAGATGGCTTCGTTATATGACAGTTTATTAAGTTTATATTTAAATTCATGTTTTTGCCGAATTATTTGTTTGCATTTCGGTAGTTAGCAATTTTGCGAATGAAAGTGACGACAATATAATACGCCTTTTTATTCTCAAGCATTTTCAATTAAAGTTAACAGTGATTTAGATTATGGTTGGGTACAGCGATTTTCTAGACTAGTTCAGGTTGCCCACCACTTCCATAGTACACCAAAATTCGCCTCATTCTTCAGCCACACTCAATCTTTTAGTAGAAATGGCCAATGGAAAGGAAGAAGGAAGTTAGGAATTGAAAATAACGTTCATTAAGACGTCTCTGAACTATGAGAAGCACCAGCTGTTGACGCCATAATTTTTCTCTCGAATTTAAAGCGAAATACCAACAATGGCGTATCCCATAGAAGTTTTAACGGACAAATCTGAAACGAAAGTGAAGAAGCAAAGATGCATTGAAGACAAACAGATCTAACTGCAGGCACTCTACCTTGAAAGGGAAACAAAGACTGGAGTTGGGGAGAGAAGGGTACGAAACCCTCCTGATATCTGCCAAAGCACTCTCGTATAAGGTCAGACCTGCCATTACATGAGAGAAGTGAAAGGTTTGGTCAATAGAACGGGCAAAGGTGAGGAGGAAGAGAGGAATTTTTTAAACCACCATCGTTACCGGAGCCGAGAGAAGGCAGGGCTGGGTAATGTCCTTTACCCTTGGCGCCTGGGGGCCATATGTAATAGTGTACACGGAGAAGTCCATGTTTGAATTGTTTGGATAAATGTTGGAGAGATTAATTCAATTTGCCAATTTCTTATTTATGATTCTACACGTCCGAAGTGAAAAGGGCAACTGTAAATCAGAAGAATTTTTAAGGAAATTAAATTCAACAAATTCATTTCATAAAAATGTATACCATTATATTAAATTGTCGCATATTTCCTGTTGAAGGTTATTTGCTCATTCATAGTTCAACTGAATGTGCAAAGGAATAATCGTTTTATGTTGGAGTGAGATCAAATATGTAAGGAGAAGTAAAGATGAAGAATAAAAGTAATGCCAATGGAGTGTATGAGAGAAATGTGGGTGTGAGAAAGTTAAAAGGAATAAAGAAGGTACAGTTAAGTAGGGTTCATAGTGAGCGGAAAGTTATGAACGAGATTATGACTGAGGGTACTGGGAAATTGATATGAAACCCCCAAGACGAATAAGAAGTACAGACATACAATGAGGTGAAAAAAATATTTGTGTATAATTTTGAGTGCATCATTTCCCTATATTATTAATAAAAATTCTTTATTACATTTAATAGAGACACTAAAGATATTCTTCTAATGTATATGATCTTATGCAAACAAGAAAATATAAGACTAGAAATAAATATTTTGAACCTAAATAAATAGAGACTAATAATTCAGCGGACCACCATTGTGACTATAACTGCAGTGAGGGGGTTTCTTATAACACGGCCAAATCCTGGCAACTTTGTGTTTGATTATCTATTCACTCATCCATATATAAAACTTTCAATTGGGTGAGGGTGCAGGATTTTCTTGTAGAAATGCTTCTTCAATATCTTTCATAGATTTCGAGCGCTTTCAATTCAAAGGATTGACTAGGTCGCAGTAGAGCATCAATATAATTCAACAGGAATCACCCACGTTATCTTTCTTTCTCCGTGTTTTTCACAGAAAGTCGACATAAAATCATCCGGCCCGGCTTCCATCCCCCAACTTCACCACAGTTTACGCTATTTAATTGGCCAATATTTCCCAGCAATTGGGTACATTCATTGTTACATCAATTATTGAGGAGCACCAATACCATTAAAAAAACCTCATCCATAGAACACAATGATTCTCAAACTTTAAAGTGCTAACTCGAGATCCTTCTTCATAAGATCTTTCTTTTATGGTGACTGCGATCTGAGAGCTTGACGATTGAGCTCAGAACAGTGGTCTTTCATGGTGATCAAGATCTGAGAGCTTGTCTATTGAGCTAAGAACAGAGGTCTTTCATGGTGATCAAGATCTGAGAGCTTGTCTATTGATTTTAGAAAAGAGTTCGTGTGTGGTGATGAGATCTGAGAGATTTTTGATTGAGCTAAGGAGATAGTTCTTAAGTAGTGTTTTAGATCTGAGTGATTGTTTATTGAGCTTTTAAACCTATTGTTCTTTTCGTAATTATCATTGTAGCCGTACGAATATTGTCTTCCAAGTAGGAAGCACAGTAAGATCTGATCGAAACTAGTCCATCCAGCCTTAGGGCTCCTTCCGGAAAAGGAGAGAAACGAGTTCACTCTCGGCCTGCTTCTCAAAAGAAAGAAGGCAAGGGGAAGAAATAAAAGGGGACAAGGGATTCCTTGCCCTCTACGGGGGCTCCAGGTACAAAATGTTCCGCTGCCGCTTCGGTAGCAGACCAGATCAACTTCAGGACGTTCGGCCCAAGTCTCTCTCGTGCGGCAAGACCAAGAGCGTAGCTTTGATTAGATGGGGCATCTCATTAAATGCTACCAGGAGTTTTTTAGCTAGCCGGATTTTTATGCTCTCTGGTTATTCGCTCCAAAGATGTTAGTATATTGATCAAAGGCCCCATGTTCCATCAGAGGATAGAAATAGCTAGGTTTACTCGTAGGGGCGCCAAAATACCCCTTACGGACGGACATGATTAGTGCTCTTCGGACACTCAATGGCTCGATGGTAGGAGTCCCGCCACAGTCTAAAAAGAACTTCGCTAAATAGGTTGTTTATTCAAGGGACTTTGTGGACTACTCCTTACAAAACATAATGGCAATGCTGACCGACCAGTAAGTGCAAAATGTCGAACGTGTGATCAGAAAATCGGGAGGGGCCTCGAGAGAAACTCATACAAACTAGGTCTCATTAGAGCGTGACTGGATCTATGTGTTGGTGCTTAGTGGTTGCTACCGTTATAGTGTGAAGGCATTTGTGACAGAGCCGCAAAGGTGTTAATACCGCAACAGCTTTGGCCATGCGAATTGCTCCTCTAGACGTGAAAGGCAAGTTTAACCGTATTTTGTATAAGTTGCTCCAAGGCTGCACGCGATAAGTCCTTATCGTTATGAGCAAATTTGTCACTTAAAGAGAGCCGCACCCTGCTTCCTCGGAGTAATGTAACGTGTATCTCCTAGGGAAGGAAATCCTAGCAGTAAGAGCAGCGGATCTTTTTTCTTTTTGTAAGGCTAAGAACTTTGTCCATGCACGCTTAGCGTTGCCAGCAACGTGTTAAGAATAAATTAATTATAAATAGTCTCTCTCTCTACCGCTGAATCCATCCAGGCCTACGAGCATTGTAGCTTTTGTCTCTATTTGAATTTTGTCAGGCGGGTTGTATACGCGCCTAACCCAAACTACAAAGTCACCCTCATTGTAGAGCTGGCGAGACAATGAGTTCCTAACCCGTCTAGGCTAAAATCATGGCTAGCCCTTCTTCCAGCGTAACTATTTCCTTTAAGACGAAAGAGTTGCCTGCCCCCAATAGACTTACAAAAGTCAAACCCCGTGAAGTTGGCGTGATGCCGTCTACCATGTTTTTAAAGCTTTCCTTCCTAATTAAGAAAGGATTAAAGAAACTTCGGCTCCTACGCCCTCACCCAAGCCTGAAATATTCGACTCGGGGACGTGGAAAACTCCAAAGAGGGACCTTGCCTCCTTGGCTTTCCAACTGAAGAAAGACTTCGAGCCAGGGGGACTCAAAGAGTCGCATACCGAGCCCAGCATTCCCCGATTGGTCCTCGAAGGCGACAACGCCTATAGCCGCTTGTTCATCTAACGTTACCCGGATTTCTGCCTTCCGAAAACGTGTTGCCTTTCCTCTGAGCTCGTCTCCTCTCGTTTCCCGTTACCTAAATTTTTGTATAAGGTTATGGTGCGTGGATGGTCATAGTCCGCTAACATGTCGTATAAGTGTTTTAACTCCCCACCACTAAGGGATGCTGTCTGGGCAAGATTATGCGTGATTTAAAACTGAGATGATGTTCCCGTTTTCCTATTTGATATACGAGTAAATACCTCCTTCGAAACAGTAGCAGTGCAACTACAGGTTGATATAGGTATAGTGTAATTTATGCGTACATTACAACATCAGCCTTACCTGAAAGACTCCTATTCGCAGCCTAATTCTCCTTTACCAGGGCTACGGACAGTATTAATTCCGTTATATCTGGTAGTTGTGTGCTGATTGAGAAGCTGCTTTACTCTTCTACCGATCCTTTGTTCGTTCCAAGTTTGAATACAGTTGAATGTTTTGCAGCCGAGCGTGGGTTGCGAAATAATGGAATCTATCCATCATACCGGTTTCCATTGGCGACAAGTGCTTTCCGCACGTGCCCCATTAAGAGCCCTACCTATCGATTTCAGGTAGATGCCACTCAGTCTGCTCCAAACACAGTGCATTGATCTCTCTTATACGCGAGCTCAGTGGTGCCTATTTCAATCGCCAAATGGGTCTCTTGCATCCGCAGGCGATCTTGACTGTCCCTATGCCATCAAGAGAAGACTTTCCGACGCTTAGCCATTTGAGAGCTTAGATTAGCTCTCACGTGGTGCCACCTCTGGTTCTGCCTAGGAATCCCCCATGGAAAGTACTACCTTTAGTTAATTTTCATCTCGCCTCTGTTACTAAAGCTTACACAGCGCGGAAGTATTGCGTTATGTCCTTTAGGACTAATTTCGTGCCACGCTAGATCCGTGCCACTGTACAGGGATGGCTCAAACTCCCAAGAGGGAGGTCGATTCATAGTAGGCTAAGAAGCCAATAATAGAAATAGATCTCTAAGGAAAAGAGACCAATGTCACAATATGGGGTTGGTGGGTACTCTGTTGATTGAGTTAAATCTCACTATAATTTGTCTTAACTTTAACCTTTTATCTAATCGATCTCTTCTGCATCAATTTACTCCACCCAAAAATAGGAGTTTAGGTGTGTGACTTTGATAAACACCATAACCGTTCATTGGACTCATTAAAAAATTGTATACCTGAGTTAACTTGCTTTCATATTGTTCCAAGTTAATGGGGTATTTGTTCAAGCAAAGAAGAAAATTTGGTGTTCCTATTATTTGACCAATCAAAGAAACCGAAATCGTGCCCCAGAAATATAATCGTGGCTGTGAACTGTCTCTGATCTGCTGTTTGGTGACGTTGAACGGAAGTATAAAAATACATTTTTCGTAACATTTTATAGTCCAAATGAATTAAGGGGCCATTAAACCTATTTCTTTTGTTTCCTTGTTTAGTCCCTGTGGTTTTGTTTTCATTGTCTGTGATTTGAAAGAAAGCTTATTCTTAAAACACAGAAGTGGGCAAAGATGAAGAAAATACCTTAGTTTATTTTATCTTAATATTTGCTATTTATTTTCTTCGCAACTCTTAAAACCTAATTCTTATTTAATGCATAAATAGTATTATTTTTGTTTGACATAATAATTATATTAATTTGGAGTTAAAAGTTTTGATTTTGCCTCCCTACTCTATAACAACAACTCGAAATATCATCTCGTTGCTATTCCATAAAAGGGTTCGTTCACTCTGACAACATGAATTATATACTCAAAATTTTAAAAGGTATGGCGGATTCTGAAATAAAAGTAAAAAAAGCTGTGAAGATGTGAATAGATTTGAGCCTGCACCTCGCCTGCTACTAATTAGTGAAGTGGTATTTCCTAAAACAGGTTTTAGGGAAACCTTCAAGGTAGCAGGAAGGTACATCCTCCGGTAGTTCTTGTTCAGCGCAAGTTCTTGTTCAGAATTACAACATATACGACTATGTATATCATCCTACTATTACTCTTAAATCCTTTTCTTTACTTTTGCAAAAATTGGGATGTTGATTGCAATCTTTTACTTCAAATCCATCTTTGAACATCGAGGATTAGCGGGTCTAATTTACAGATTTACACCAAAATTGCTGTCTTGTGCCATAGAGACAAGGAATAAGTCTAAATTGAGTCTTTAAGTGTTAAAAATGTCATTCAAAATTGTCATTCGACCATGGCAGCTGAAAGAAACATAAAAAGGCAAAAACTTTTAAAAGAATGAATTACATGAGAAATGTTAAACAAAAATAGATGCTCTGAAAAGTTGTTAAACGTTTAAAAAACAATCCTGTACTTACAAAGATTCCTAACTCATTCAAGGTAGAAATTTTAAAGAGTTTTAACTTATTTGATGCTTATTGGCAGATGGCTTATTTGAATGAACAAATTGTACACGTACAGACATTTATTTGTCTATGTACTCTTAAACAAAAATGAATCAACCAAGATGCAATTCAGAAGGTTAAATACTTTTACTATTCTGTTATGTCTGGTGGTCTTGCGGAGTAAAGCTTTGGAAAAATATTTCGTAGCAGTTTTAATTTCACCAAAAAATGAGGCCACAGTTTTGCATGAAACCCAGAAAGCCTTAGGATCATTTTTTAGCAAATCTCTAAAATGTTGCGTTTGACCTTTCCCTGAACCATATATAAATATAAAACCAGCGAAATAAAAGGTACAAGTTAGGAAATGTTCTCTCGATTCAGCAATCGCTTACTAATATTACTAATAGTGAGTTTATACCAGAGAGAAGTCTGAAATTGCATTTTTTCTAAACATCCACTTGGAAGGGTGGTCTATTTAACCTTAAATTAATAAAATCGCCTATTATAATGCTTTTATAAACAAACCTAATAGTTTAACCCAATGATACAATGATTAAAACAATCAAATTTACTGAAATGAACAAAGTTATTAAGAAATATCTCGGTAAAGATCACTTTAATATAAGTCTGGCATACACTTCCATGGACTTAAGCTAGTCAGTAAAGCAAAATCATCAACACTTAGCTCGCTGAAGCCAGAAAATGCTTACATTAAAAGTGAACATTGGAAATTTCAGGGTTGTTTATAAAATAGTAGAGATAAATAAGAAATCATTGAGCATATCACCGCCGAGTAAACAAATCTCAAAATTTTTCCGCATTGCTTAAATAGAATTATTCGGAATAATAAACACGGTCAAAATGAAAATGGAATTATTAGCGAAATATCAATTAGTCCACCGTCGCTTTATTGACAAGGCCGTAGTATTGGCCTCACGTAAAGAAGACAGGTTTTCTTTTATCTTCTACTGCACTTAGCTTCCTCCCTTCTATCTTTTAAATATGTCATTTTCGCTGGAATAATTATGATAGCCTTTCAGCTTGATAAAGCATAAAATGTTGGGTAAAGTTTGAATGGATAATGCTGATGACCTACAGAAGAAAGACAATCAATTAAAATAGACTTCTTTAAGGTAATCTTTTAAGAGGTGTCTGTCGTAGAATGGACTCTCGACGATATGCCATATATGACTATTCGTTGAGGGAACTATTCATTTATATTTAGAGTGCGTGGTGTCTGGTCGACCGAGGTTATTTATCTTCAATATGCTTGAGAAGTGAAACTGAACTCAAGGATAATAATATGTCTATCATTAATAAAATAGAGTTTTATTAATAAAAACTATCAACAACACACAAAACGGAAAATATTGACATAAACAGAGAATGAAAAGGGTCGTGGGAAATCTAGCTAATCCGAGGATTAAGATTTGGAAAAGATTTAAAAAGGTAAAACAAATAAAAATTAAAGGGATGGGATGGTTTGCTGACCCATTTAAAGCACAGGATAGAGTTGACAAAAGGGTTAAATACTCAAAGGTAACGTTCAGCTTACGTAATTACACGTGTTGTGCAGAGGAAGCCGACGTGAAGGAATCTTCGGTCCGCTGGTGAGTTTCAGCCGAAGGAGGGGGGGATTAAATGATCCTGACGTGGCGTCTTGGGAATGAGAACCATTTTTTGGCAAACGGGCTTAAGGAAAAATGGCTGTTTACGTTGTTCTTTTCTGAACAACAGGGGGGAAGGGTGATAACCGTCTCTTGTCTACATGATCAAAGAACAATGGCTGTTCTAATGTTGTTCTCTTTCTGAACAACAGGGGGGAAGGGTGAGGACCATTTCTTGTCAAGTGATTCAAAGAACAATGGCTGTTCTAACGTTGTTCTCTTTCTGAAAAACAGGGGAAGCCTTGTGGACTTGGCGTCTCAAAGGCTTGAACCTTAGCACTCAAGGGGTATTGTCCTCTTCTGGACAATGATGGAGGATCTCGAGGTAGAAGGCCCTTGGTGCACAAGGTGAGACTGGATCGTAGTGATGTCCCGCGAAGAAAATCCGGATCTCGAATCTCCTCTTAGTGGTAAAGTTTTCATATAAATAGTCGAGACATCCCCTTGGCGTAGGGGACAATGGAGTGGGGGCTTCGAGGGAATGCACAGCCATGCCTGAGAACAATATATTATCTGCCCATAAGCCTAACTCAATCTGGCGTGATCGGTGCATGGGGCGAACGGGGGGGGGGATGATAAACCTCCTTGGTTTAATATTGACTCAGGTGGTGGCGATAATCGCGCCCGGCTTAAAGGCGAAGATGCACGTGGGTAGCATCGTGTTTCTAAACAACATGTGATAACGGTTGAAATTAAGCGGCCTCAAACCGTTCTATCATAGTGTCAAATTATGTTATTGAAAGAGCACAATAGTAAACAATAACATAACGCAAGATAGAGAAATCAGAATGGGGGGAATAATATTTAAGATCATAAAGAAATATATTTAAATAGTCTGGTTAATTTGAGATATAAACACAAAATGATAATTCCATGTTACAGAGAACTAATTAGTTTGAAAAATGGCAAGAAGGCTGATTACATAGTCAGAATCAATTTGTTTCTATGCTTAGGAAGAAGACTAAATAAAAAAGTCAGACTTTGGATGTGAATTTGCTTAAATTAAGATGTTAGGAAAAAAAAACGATGAACCAAATTATCTGTCTAGATTCAAGGGAAAAAGTATTTTTAGTGCATTTTTAGCAAATTCATTCTTTGAAGTTCCTTCGAGAAAACTCCTTCTTCCTTTGCAATCTTGCCAAAACCATTATATTTGGGTTTGATGGGTGCAGAAATTACTTTTATATAAAGGTATGAGTTATTTTTTATTCAGACAAAGGATGCTTTTTATTTTTTATTAAATCCCATAGGCTTTTAAAAACAAAACTTTGAATCTTCAATGGAAGAATTTGCAAGAAATTTAATCACGTAATTCCATTCGCATCCAGCTTGTAAACGCATTAAAAAAGAGATGAGTTCTATAAAAGTCTTTAGAGGAAATAATTATGCTAATAACCCAAATAACCAAAACCATAAAGAGGATTTGTCCAGTGTTAAATTTTTATTTTTCTCATTAACTTGTAAATTATTTAATGAATTTGGAATGACATTTGATCTTTAAAGTTCAATTTCCATTTACATTTTTTTTCTTTATTATTTTGTTTATACATATTCTGTGCGTTTTTTCTTTAAATGCAAAGTATTTTATATATGATACTGACTCATCCTAGTGGACTAAAAATTAAAGATAATTAGTTTAGCAAATAAATACGAGAAACTAAATAGCGATGAGTAATAAAAACCAAGATTTTTATAATTCAAATTTTATCCCCAGGATGATGCTTCCATTTCTCTAATTCAGAGACGCAATTAAGTGAAATTGAAAAAAAATGACAAATGTAGTTATTTTTCCTCATGAAAGATGTCAAGTTATTTACTCCAATGATCCATTATTGACTTAGGGAAGATTCTGGTCATAAAAGAGAAATGAAGAAAAGATAAAGCACGAAAACAAAGGTCAACGTTAGTCTATTCCTTGTACCAGGGAAGTTTTGAAAGCAAATTGCTGCAAAGAGGGATGCTGCACTGCCAACTTTTAAGAGCAAGTCCATAGACGTAATGTGCAGGAGGTAAAAAAGAGAGAAATTTGACTCTCTACCTGCCATTTAAATTAAAAGGACCAAATAATCCTGGGTGAAGTTGAGATTTCTCAACCGCACTTATTCTATCGCTTGACGTCACGACATTTCTGGGGTCTTGAATTCTCAAAAGCGATTAATTATCCTCCACAGAAAGAAGAAGATATTTTGGACCCAACTTTTTGACCTTAATTAATTCCCTTGAATCTTCCGCCTTGAAGTCTTTCCTAAATCCTAAATCGACCCTTCAAGTAATAACTTAAGTGTAACTTTAAAGGGTCTTTACGTAATTAATGTCTTATTAATGAGGTACATCATACAGTGATTAAAACAGGGTGCTGCACATTAAGCAGTAGGTAACGTATTCTTGAGGCTACTACACCCATCACTAATTTCTCCTCTCCTCCTGAGAGTCCTGTTGCTTGGTTCCAAAAAGAAGAGACAAACAACGAGGGCATCTGCCCCGAAAGCGGTGAAGACATCTGTAAATAAAATGGTGAAAATTAAGAAGTAAAACGTGTGTAGAAATTTTGGTCGTAGATCTACATACACATGTCGGGGCCGGAAGGGCACGCAATCCTCCAGATATCAGTTTCATCATAGTTGGGTCCCTCTTTGGGCAAACTCCTCCCCCCGCCTCCCTAAATATTATTTAGCCTCTTCAGAATGATGGCAAGTGCTTTCTTTGATAATTAGTGACAGGAAAACAGAATTTTATGCCAATTAGTGGTAATATCAGATAATTATAGGGGCTTAGTGTAAAAAGATGTTAAATTTATTCTGCATAGTAGTAAAAGAAGGATATTATATGCTACTTAGTGGTAATATATTGAAATTTTTAATGATTAGCTTAAAAAGGTAGTTTTCTGTTGATTAGTGGTTAAAGGTAATTTCCTGTTACATATTTTTATGAGATGCAAATTTTATGTTACTTGTGATAAAAGAAGGTTAATTTTTACTAGTTAGAGGTAAAGGAATGCTGTTTCTGCCTATCAGTGGTAAAAAGGAAATATTGTTACTTGTGTTCAGAGAAGGTAATTATAAGCTAATTAATCGGAAGAGAAGGCACGTTTATGTAATTAGTTTTAATTTAGCTCATTGTAAGCTACATAGTGATAAAAAAATCGTATTTTTTAAAAATATTGGTACCAATAGTTATTTTTTTTTAAATATTGGTAAGAATAGTGAATTTTATGGAAGGTAATATCGATTTCATTTTTCTTAGTTAATGGTTAAACTAATTTTATGCAACTTAGTGGTAGGAGAAGGTAATTTTATGCTAATAGGTGGTAAGAAAATTAAATTTATTCCAAGGGATAAAAATAAAATTTATTGTAAGTATTTGTTTTTCTCTAATCTTTTGCACTCTTTGCTGTGGTCGCTTCTCTCCCCCTGGGGCCCCGAGGTTTAAGGATGAGTCCGAACGAAGAAAGAATCACTCTAGCATTTTTCAGCTGCCACCGAGAATTAATTCTAATCATGACTTCATCCAGGAAGTAATCACATTTTATGAGGTGCAAATTCAATCAGCATACCCAACCCCTAGATTCACAGCAGAACCAGGGTCCCTTGAGGTGTCCACATATCTCAAGATTTAGAAGTAATGATATTAATAAGGATTTTGGTATGTCAACCTTCAAGGCAATCGCCCTTCTAAGGAGTCGGGTAAAACTAGAAGGAACCAAGTGCTCTAAGCTGATCATCCTACAATGGTGAAGCAAGTATGGAGAAAGCAGGATCCCCTATTCAGCAAGGACGACTCCGAAGCACAAAGAACAATAGTCGAAAAGAGCTTGGCAGGAGCTTGGATGGGCTCAATAAAGAGTAGAGTTATAGAGAGATGCAGTCCTTAAGGTCTTACACATAGAAAAAGACCTTAAAGGAATGGGGACCGAGGGCATTTCGGTAAAGAGTGGGTGTGAGAGTTCACGAGAGACATAAACCGATGGAAAAGTAGCTGGGTTGCAATAATTTGAACCAGTTGGAGAGGTCGAAGTCGAAGTGGTCCAAGAACCAACCCTTAAAGAACACCAAATAGCACAGCCGCTAGCCCTCATTTATAATTACTGTGTGGGGATAAATATCACGTGGAGAAACAGACGCTAAGTTTGTTTGTACAACGTCAAGTATTAAGTGCAAAATGAGGACAAGACTTTATCCCACCCTTTTCTTTTCCCCACTTCCCCAAAGACCCTTCAAGCTCACTGTCCACTCTGATTTTACTCCCCCCTCTCCTTTTTCCAGCTGCCCCAAAGATCTTTCAGGTGTCGATCGCAAAGCCAGATTTCAGTCAGCAGAATTTCTAGTCCGTTAATATAAACAGAGGAGGGTGTGAGAACCTTAAGAATAAAAATTGATGAACAGGTTCACTGTCCCCTCCGAATGTGTATGTCTATTTCTACCAAATAGGAGAAATCTAACCTTCTCCCTGTGTAAACCAGAAGGGGCTAATTGTAACAACGTTGAAAATTTATGCCCTAGGAGAGAAGCTTAACTTTTGGCCCTCGTCTCCCCTTCCCTCCACCCAGGGGATAATCGACGTATATATAGCTCAATCTTGAGAAACGAAAGAAAAAATCCACGTAGTAATCAAGAGAAGAAGACGAGTTCGGGAGTTAATCCTAGAATCAATAAGATAGTGGAACCGAGCGGGATTTTTCTTCCCAAGGCCGTTCCTTTGGTCGCGTAGAAGAGTAGGTCAGTGGTATCAAGACCCACTGCCATAAAATTCTCGTTCAGAGAAATCCCCTCTCTCAGTTTTCTGATAAAAACAAAACAGAGATACCCTTCACCATTGAGCAATACCAATGTGAATTCTCACTCGAGAAAAGATTCACCTCTTAGTCAAGTCTCATCATCGAGAAGACTGAATTTATAACACAGCGATCGGAATAACTTCCGTTCATCCAAGATCCCCTAACTAAAAATCTGCAAGTGCAGAAGTCTCACCTAACCCTCATCCCCCTCCTGGACGAGCGTCAGCTGTTTTTCCTGAATAGGCTCAACATGCGTCTCTTTCACCTATTGAGAAGAATCAGCTGTTTCTCAGCCACCCTCGCGGCCGACAGGAAATCTCCAGTACAACGCCCCGCAAATCATCTCATCGAGGAGGTTCCCGTTCAAGCTCACCCAACTTCCGACTTCGTCTTATTTAAAGGCAAAGATAAATCCAAAAACTATTCCTATTTGTTTGTTAACATTCCGTGCGAAAGGAATTTTTGAGTCAACCATCGTGTATAACTCATCGGTAGTATTAATTTTTATTAGATTCTCTTATTATAGCATTAGTATATTTAAAGTTTCAATATTTCATTTTTATGTAATTAAAAGTATATTTTTGTCCGAGCTATTTCATTAGATCCCCGAAACGCTGCAATTGGCAATAGTTATATCATAACACGAATCCGCCCTGGTTAAATAATCGGAATAAGTTAATGCACTCTTAGGGAAAAGTGGAATGGAGTTACTCATGTACGCAGCAATATTACATTCGTACTCGGCCGTATACCATGACAATTACCATTACAGATACATTTAACATTACCATTACCTGTGCTTTGCGGAAGAGATATATTCGTACGCGAGCAATAAGTTAACAGCAGTTCCCTAAACCATCAGGAATCTGCGGATACCATAGAGTAGAATAGTATTCTTAAATGTTTCAAATGACGCAGATGTGTCCAAAAGTATACCAGGAGATGGCTGATGAACGTTAACACCATGGTTAAGCAGGTGTATTGTATATAGGAACATTGAATTCATTGTTGTTTCCCCCTTGGAAAACAATTAAAGATTTCATTAACATTTGAGGAGGAAAGCTGATCTAGAACCTTGTTTCATACCAGCCTTACAAGGACTTTAGAGTGGAGGGGTGGTTAAGAGATTTGGCGGTAGCTTGAGGGTCATAGTGGTGCAGGTTTGGTGTCCTTAGGATAGGGCAAAGACAAGCCTGTTTGAAATCAGTGGATAATATTCCAGGCAAGAGTATAGATTTAAAGATATCTGTAAGGTAATGCTGAATCGGTCATTTTTATGAGAGAAGGAGCAAAGTTAATCGTCTAGAGATGTAGTTTCAAAAAGAAGAGGAAAATAGGCGGTTACACCAAGGCGTATAAGCAAAGTTAAGCTAGAGCAGGTGCGGAATATCTTGTTAGGGAAGAAGGTGAAAAATCAGGTAAAGGAGTTAGGTGGAAGTGAATGGAATTTTAGATGATCTAAAAGAATTGTAAGTATCTTGATTAAGATGTCTAGCTTGATTTAGATTTCCTCACGGATACGTAGGGTGTGATCTTCACTTATTTTCTATAAGATGGCAGTGTGTGAATGAGTTATAAGGAAGTAAGTCGGCTACAGAGGCGGATTCTTTTTCAATAGCACTATCATAGCAGCGGATGAGTCAGTTATCGTCAAGCTGTGAATTGGAAAGGACACGACGATCTGGTCAATTCTATTTCCATGCGGCTGCGACGAAGATGAGACTGATTGAGAGAGAAAATAAAATTTAAATACGACATTAATTCAGAAGGAAGTCAAATTTTCCTAAAATCAGGGAGGATGCTGAGGAGATTGAGAGTACCATTTAAAAAAAAATTTCCAAGCTCTTTGAAGAAGAAGGCAATCTTAAGAGGGATGTTCAGCGGCAGAGATGCAACATAGCTCGGAAAATATATGGAGGTTTGATTTGGTCGAAAAAGAGAGAGAGAGAGAGAGAGAGAGAGAGGCTGGTATGAGTCATGGACTAAATAAATCCACGACACACTTCTGAATATAATCAACTTCAGATTTACACCTTATTTGAGCTCCCTTCTCCCTGAACCTATTACTTGTAGTATCAAGAAGGCGAGTTTCGTGAGATCAACAACTAGTTGATCTCAACTTTTTTCGTATGTTTCTCCTCGATATATATTTATACTACATGATAGAAAACATTTTATTCCGTTGCGTGGTGAAGATTGATAAATTATTTGCAAAGAAATTATATTTCTGGACGAAAAATCGATAAAAGTTTGAGAACATCGCCAGCAGTTTGTCTTTAAAGTTTGCGATGAGGTTCCGCTGCCTTAGGTTAAAGGGCACCGTTTTTGTTCTTGTAGTTTTCTGGTAAATTCCTTCTTAAACACTCGAACCAACTATTGTTTAGATAATTTTGATAGTATCTTTAATTTTTTTCTATTATTTTGGAGGTCGTTGATGTTGTTTTAGGTGAAAAATTAAGATCATATATCCTTACCACCCTCTACTTTCTTTTGCCATCGTGTTTTATTCCTTATTTGTATACTTCACTTCCCACTAGATGTTGCTGCTCTCACTTAAGAGGAGCTCGAGCAATCTAGACGGAATAGAAGCGAGTCAGAAGCGTTGATTGCTCTCCGCATTTCTCGGATCCCTAGTTTCTTCTTTGGATTATGCAATACAACTGCTACAGATTTTTATTTTCCCTAACTAGACGCAATTACTTTTGATGCTCTAAATAACTTCATGTTTTTGTTATCCACGATGAGGATCGATTTTTTAAAATAAATTTCATAGAATAAACCTGAGCTTGTTTCCATGACATGACAGGTGTTGGAATTTCAATAAATCTAATAAAAAAGTCCTCTTCTTCTTATAATAAATCTTACTTCGTATTTAGGCAATATAAATGTTCAACATATGTCACCTGACAACATGACAAGAAAGAATAATTAGTACCATTTAAGTAAAGATAATCAGAAACTGATATTATACTTTCACTAAGAGAAAAAATATCTTAATTTTCGAAGTCGAAATAAATACAAAGAATTCAAGCAAATGGTTTAAGGCAAAATATCGAGCTCCCGACGTCATAAATACCATCATGGAATATTTCAAGTCAAAAGTATGATGGATTTTCCTTTCTATTTTAGAGGTTTTTTATTTCTGAATTAGAATTGAAATGCTCAGAATTAAAATACCTTGTTTTTTCTCCGCAGTTTTAAAAGTCGAGTAATAAGGATAGTGGTCCTCTAGCCTAGAAAACAGGACCAACGAAGGCTTTATCCTACAAGCGCAACAGGCGATGTCGGTAATAGGCGAGGATGTCGCAGACACCTTCGATATTATGCCGTTTAATTCACGTTAATGTGAAATTCAACTATGCATATAGAATGGGAGGAGTATATGGGATGTGAGGAAGAAAAGAGTAATAGGGTATGTCTAAGAGAAAGGGAAATTGCAGATGCTTGTTGTGTGAGAAAAACAAGAAAGGGAATGAAAATTTTGTTTGGCGTTGAGTGAAGGAAGTGCGAGAAGATGTAGGTTTTTGTGGTATGAGAATCAAAATTGGGGCAGAGCTTTTAAGTCGGGAGTTACAAGAGTATTGGAGGTGTGGTCATCTTTCCTTCCCTAATTGGAAGGTTGGGTTTTGTTAGACAGCGTAAATGATGACAACGTCTGCCTTATATGAATGAAAACAGGCTTCAACTTACAAAGGCAGCACTCAGAAGCATTTCATTAATAGCGAAAATCAAACAGTTGACTTCATCTTCCTCCTAAATTTTGTGCACGATCTAAATTTCTTAAGGATTTAACGAACTCGTTCATATGGCGAGAAATTTATTTTATCCCCAGTATATTTTATGCAGTTACTCGTATGAATACTGGAAAAAGATTGATATTCTGTATATTTTAACAACTTCCGCTTTATTTTCTTTAAAGGTTATTAACAGTACCCTTCTCCATTGTACCTGGGCAACTATAAATGGTGTTCTTAGAGGACCCTAATTCTTCTTTCAATGTGTGGTGAATGGTTACGGCACTTCTTGCACACTCAACTCACCTCACGTAGGAATAGTTCAAAATTCTATATATAGAATGACAACTCATGTGCGTCTTGATTACTGTAAAACCGTTCTTGATTTTATCAAGATGGGAGTGAATGAGAGAGTTTCTTAGAAAATCTTTGTTCGGCACAACGAAGAAACTTGTTCTGGTTTACGCATCATGAACCTCAATACTGTCTTTTTATGCTCGAGATCAAGTGTGAGAAAGTTATGAAAAGTTTTATACTCACGAGTAAAATGAAACTCTATTGGTTCTCTGCGTTATTACCATCATAAACAAGTTAACAGTGGGAATAAAAATGTAAATGTGCATAGTAAGGAAATTTCTTGTTTTCGGATCACAATTTGTATATATATATATATATATATATATATATATATATATATATATTTATATATTTATATATGCAACAAATACCACAAGAAGACGTTTCCAAGTACTTAAGAACTTTATTTAAAGGACTGACAAAAACAAGAGAAAACTACAATATATAATCAAGGGAAAATGGAGAGAAAACACCCAAAATAAACAAGTGAACCAATCGTAGAGTGAAAAAAACGACTAAAAGAAAAAAGTAAGAGCAGAATGGGTAAAAAAATAGAGATAAATAGAAAATAGGATCAGTCATAGAGATTAATATGGGATTTCACGAGTGAAAAATGAAGAGGCAAAGAAGTACAAATCTAATACATTGTACAAACATACATTAGCATTAACGTATATATAAATATAGAAATGCAAACGCATATATATATATATATATATATATATATATATATATATATATATATATATATATATATGTAACATTGAGGCAGTTTTTTGTTTTTCATTTTTTGGTGCTTTTCGTTATTTTCGGGATAGTGGTGGTTCATATCGTGAACCTGCATGAGAGGGGTTCGAATAATCCGGTATGGGTTAGGATGGATTTGAATAAGGTGCCGTTCCACCCTTATTATAGGGGGAAAGACGTTGTGGGGTTTATTGTGGCTGTATTTTTGTTATTGTGTGTGGTTATAATTGACCCTTATGTTTTGGGGGATGCTGAGAATTTTAATTTTGCTAACGTATTAAGGACACCTGCCCATATTCAGCCGGAGTTATATTATGTATTTGCTTACGCTATTTTACGTTCTATTCCAAGGAAGTTGGGGGCGGTGAAGTAGCATTGTTATGAAGTATCTTGGTGTTTTATATGATTCCTTTTATATTTGTTAGTAAAAGGCGGAGTATGAGCCTGTGAAAAGGGTCACGGGCCTTTTTTTTATTTTTTGTAGTAGTTTTTTGCTTTTGACGTGACTCGGGGCTTGCCCCGTAGAACCCCCTTAATATATATATATATATATATATATATATATATATATATATATATATATATATATATATATATATATATATATATATATATATATATATATATATATATATATATATATAAAGTAAACTCAGCAAACAACCATAGATTTAGAATTTCTAAAATCCGCTGTTGCGGTCTTGATGGACTTCCGCGAACGACCAATTTCGTGGCAGAAAAAAAAATAAGCTTTTGATCTTCTAAAGGGACCTTTATAAAAGTAAGGGTCTTTAATTAATTCAATTACAAATAAGAGTCACTACAGCGGCTAAATGGTTATCTAGGATGAAACCTGAGGGTATCCCTTAAATAAACAAGCCAAAAAGCTTGGATATGCGTCTAACAGTGTAAGCCTATTAAGGTATGAGTGTTGCGGAGTCCGCGAGTAGGAAGGTATTTAAGGAAACAATAGGACTGCAGAGAATAGGGATTGGACCTATCGAATCTGTTTTTTAGAGAAACTTAGGGAGTCCACTCTCTCAGTAAGACCATGGAAATGGAATTTATTAAGAGACTCACCCTGAGATTAACGCCGAATGAATGAACAAGGACACCGTAAGATGTTGCCCGAATGATCTTCGCGGAACTCCAAATCCCCCTCAACAAGTGCTTGGAATTGCCGAGGGATTTATCCTCATACATCTCAAAACACCGAGGTAGAGCAACTCCGATCCTGGGCAGGGCGCGGCATCCTCAAGATGCTCGAACTAGAAGCACAAACTCCATCTCAAATCAACTCCAGCAGAAGCGTGGTATGCCAAAAAATTTAACCATGTGTTGGAACACTCTCACCATATGAAATAAAAGAAGAACTAGAACAAATGTAACTATGGCTGAAGGTGCAGCAACTGATTAAGTTTAAAGAGCACACACTCGTGTTCAAATTCGTGTGTAAAAACACTGAAATGGCTTTTAAAATCATCAAAAAGGGACTCATTGGATTTAACACAAGGATCCACCAAGCTAAGATTCAAAGAGACGCCTTTCTTAATATCCAGATCGGCTTCCATTGTCTGCTCTGGATTGGAGGACGACATCACCACGAATGCCCTAACAAGGACCGCGGAATTTGCTAGGGATGCTCCTCGGAAGGCCACACATACTGTAACTGACCTAATGCAAAGAAAAATGCATTAACTGCGGATGATCGCACAGTAAGTACTATGGTCATATCTTGCCCTAAGAGGAAAGACATCGTTAAAAAGAGGGATCGAAGCAAAATAGGAAAGAGCAACTGGACAAAAAAACGTGTCATACGCCTTAGAAACTAGAACAACCACACATCAACCGAGAATGAAAACTCAAGTGAATATAGATGGAAGATTAAATGTAAAAATATGACCGATATTCTACACGCATACATAAGGAACATAGCGAGCCCGAACCAATGAAGTGCACCAAAGAAGTTCACTCTTCTGCTATCTTCAACATAAATATAATTTTGAATATCACAAAAGTACTGATGAAACAAATTAAAGAAAATAATCACAAAAAAAAATAAGGGAAAGATACAGATAAAACCGACTCAGAAACCAGCAAGAAATCAATCCACTCAGGAAACCAGAGTAGCGAGAACGAAAGCGCTGATAACTAGGAAATATAAATAAAAAACGAGCATTACTCTAAAAAAAAACAACAGCTTCATCTACTTCAACCTCCCAAAAGAGAAAGGAACAATATATGTGTAGACTAAAACAAAAAAAAGAAAGAATAAAAAACGCTAAATACAAACGCTCGAGACTACCAGGAACAGGAAACTAACGAAACCTTCATTATGGACAGAAGCAAATTAGAAATCCTAGAGATAAATAAATAGAAGCGCGTGTAAAGATAGAGAATAAATTACGGATATATTTATAGAAAATTAGACCATGATATAATACCAAATCAGGAATTGACTTAGAGGTAAAATAGATGAAGATATGGAACTACAAAATCGTCAAAAATAAATCTTCATGAGAGAAAGCCGTGGTAGCCGCCATGGTCAAATAGAAGCTGAACTATAAGATACAAGAAAGACTAAAAGAATTAAAATGCAGCAACAAAAATTCAACTTGAACTAACCAGTCTCATCATATCAACGGGATATCAACCTCCAAGGAACGATGTCCTCTCGATTGCCAATTTCACATGACTGTTCAATAACACTGGTCTGCGTCAAAAATGTTCCTGAGGGTTTCATAGGTGATTCCTATTGAAATTGGTCTCTTAAATCCAAATCAAGCATTCATATTGCTCAATCAGATCTAATGTTTAAGATACAGACCAAGCTCCCTAGATGGCGTTAGAGAGCTCAGTCTCTAGCTGACCGCGAGCGTGAGGAGTTGTGTGTTGCTTGCTCACTCTCCAACTAAGTGTTGGTTTTTTAATCCATGACTTTTCTTATCTATGAACAGTGTTTAAAATGTATTTCTAAAACTTTATTTATCTTTGTAAATTTTTTTGCAGGCAAATACATTAGCAAAACTCCTTATATTTCATAAAAATGAATAGAAAGTGTAAAAACAGTCCTGATAGATTTTGTTTTGTTTGTGGAAAGGTAACTTTCAGTGACCAGCAATGCACTATAACGCCGTTAGTAAAGTTCCTTTACAATGCATATTTTGGAATAAAGCTAGGTGATCAAGACAAAACTTTGCTCCACATATGTGCTGCAAAGCCTGTGTCATAGCCTTAAGACGCTGGAGTGAGGGCAAAACGGACTGTTTGTCATTTGGTGTACCAATGGTGTGGAGAGAAGGCAAGGACCACATTACAGACTGCCATTTTTGCATGACAAATCTTAAAGGTGAGATAATTACTTTAACAATATAGTCCTTGACAAATCTAGAAATGCTTATACAAATCTTTTGGTAGCCTATTCAAATTGTAATTGTGTATAAAAATAGTGTATTATTCTGGTAGAAAAATTGTGGTTAAATTGTATATAAAAATTGATTGTATTTAAAAATTGTAAATTTACCTCATATGAAAAATGTGTATAAAAATGTGGAAACTAGGGTTGAGTGAATTAAAAGTATGTAAATTAAGTATGCGAAACTTTTTCTCAGGTTTCAATAAGAAGAACAAACACACTGTAGTCTATCCTGATGTTCCTTCTGCCATTAAACCACAACCACATGGTCCAGGAGTTCCAGTTCCTTCTCCACCTAAAAATACTGAGCTACAAGACAATATAGAAGATATAGAAGTGGATGACACTGACACTTGAGTGACATATCAGCCTACGTCTACAATGACTTTGCCAAGACCACTCACTCAAGGTCAATTAAATGACTTGACTAGAGATCTTGGTCTTTCTAAAGAGAACGCACAACTTTTTGCATCCCGTCTTAGTGAGAGCAACCTCCTCTCTCAAGAAACTACATACTTTTGGTTCAGAAATAGAGATGAAGAGTTTCGAAAGTTCTTTGCCGTTGATTCTTGCAGCTCTTTGGTGTATTGCAATGATGTAAAAGGTTTAATTGAGGCACTTGGCGTTCCTTACCAACCAAGTAAATGGAGGCTCTTTATTGATTCTTCTAGCAGAAGTTTGAAGGCAGTACTCTTAAATATTGGCAATAAAATGGCATTTGTACCTATTGGCCTTTCAGTTCAGTTAACAGAAAGCTACCAAAATATGAAAGTATTGATTAATACAATCAAGTACTCTAACCAGAACTGGTTAATATGTGGTGATCTCAAGGTAAGATATATTTTACTTTATTGAACTTGTTAAATATTTCAAGGAATGTTTGTTTCTAAATACCAATGACAGAAGGATATTATACACATATTAGTTTTTCCCTACCCCTAATAAACTTAGTGAAAATTGCCTATGCAAAAAATAGAAGTTCTTAGAAACCATGTACATCAATATGCATCAATATGTTTTCTTTCAGGTTGTGTGCCTTTTTCTTGGGATGCAAGGAGGCTACACAAAATATCCATGCTTCATGTGCTTATGGGATAACCAGGCGGATAGTCTTCACTATAAGCAAAAAGACTGGCCATCTCGAGAAGCATTCCAAATTGGCTGCCACAATGTGGTAGCTCAACCTCTAGTCCCTCCCAAAAATGTTTTACTGCCTCCTCTTCATATAAAGCTTGGCCTGATGAAGAACTTTGTCAAAGCACTAAATAAAGAAGGCCAAGCTTTTAAGTATCTACTGCAAAAATTCCCACAGATCAGTGATGCCAAGCTCCATGCAGGCATATTTGATGGTCCCCAAATTAGAACTCTGTTAAAGGACAAGCCTTTTTCCTCAATATGGAAGCCAGTGAACAAGAAGCATGGCGAGCGTTTAGTAAAGTAATCGACGGTTTTCTGGGAAATAAAAGAAATTTAGAATATATCTCACATGTAAATGAGCTTATGAAAAGTTTCGAAAAAATGGGAGCTTGCATGTCGATAAAAATGCATTTTATCAAGTCACATCTTGACTATTTTCCGGGACCCGTTGGGTTTTTTGCGAGGAACAAGGAGAAAGATTTCACCAAGACATAAAGACGATGGAGAAAAGATATCAAGGACGCTGGGACATCAACATGTTAGCTGACTATTGCTGGTGTCTTAAACGCGACGAACCAACATCGCTTCACAAGCGGAAGTCATCAAGGACTTCTTTTCTTAAAAAATAGTTTCTTTGCACTTCTGGGTAAGCTCATAAGTAGTCTGTAAGTTTAAAATTAATTAAAAGAAAGTCGAATTGAGTCGGTATTTTTTTATTACAAGTAATTGTAATTTATTAAATAACTTTTATATAAATAAGGAATTTTTTAAAAAATGGCACAGTAGTGCGCTGTATCTCAAAAACAAGACCTGATTGAGCAAAATGAATTTCATATTTCAATTTAAGAGAACAATTTCGTTAGGAATCACTAAAGAAAACCGCAAGAACAGAAAATCTTTTCTCAAACGCAGGTCTGTGTAATAGCAAGCCAGTCTTCTTTATGATAGACATAAATGCCCATTGCACAGAAATGGATATACAAACACAAATTGTGCAGACAGGCATCCAAAAAACAGGGTAAATAGGGGAATACTACAAAGATTGGAGCCTACATTTCTCAACCTATATCAACAACAATGTATCACAAAGGGTTCCAAATTTCCATTTAGAACCCGAGTACATTCCAATTAGCAAACACATAGAAAACATGCTCACAGTTAACTAGCTCCCTTACATAAGTAATCAAATGAATGGAAGACCTACTGAAAAAAATATAAAACGATCCAAAGACATTATGAGACGAAGAAATTAAATGAGGTGAAAAGAGAAGAAATTAACGAAGATCTCAAGGAAATTAGAGAAACATAACTAACCGCTGACAATGAGGCAATCCAAAGAAGAACCCACAGAACCATCAAGGACTCCAGATGTTCACCTGAACTGATAAATAGGAACGTAGAAACAAGAGAGACTTTAGAACAGATACGTAGAGAAGAACCAAGCAGTAAACTGTACAATAATCCAATCAGTAAGAAGAGAATGCTAACGAGTTAATTGATTGAAAAACAAAATGAACAGTGCAATGGAGTAATACACAAGATAGACGATAAAAAGTGCCAAAAGTATCATGGAAATGGGTGAAATGGATGAAAGACAAGCCAACACCAAAAAGAGAAGAATTAAGGATGATTTAGGAAACCAACTCGTAGACGAACCCGACGTGTAAAGAGTATTTAGAGAAAGTTTTAAGATCATTGATGAAGAGAATGAAAACTTCGACATTGACTTTGAAAATTATATTAGAGTAGAACTTAATCAAATAATAGGAAAAACCCACCCAATCACTTTGCAACCTAAATAAGTACACCAACGAAAGAATTGAAGCCATCATCACGATCAAAGTGATTATAAGAACAATATCAACTTTAACAGAAAGCATCAGGGCTCACGAGGAAAACCTATGTTGTACCGCTTACTGATATCTTGGAAGAATTAAAGAATGTGTTCAATGCGTTACTGAATACAGGCCACCCCCTACCCCAACTACCAGAAATTTGCGAACATGATTTTTATACTAAAAGCTGGAAAATCACCTTCTCGGGTAAAAACCTATCAACCTATGTCGCTCCTGGATTTCATAGGGAAAGTATATTAAATGATCCTAAAACAAAGACTCGACAAATACCTCGAGGAAAACAATCTTTATAATGAGTGTGAATTCGGATTCGGAGCATGACAGGGCGCTCTGTTTAATAATGGGATAGCTAGCCAAGACCACGAAGGAGAACAGGAGCGTTAGACGTCGTCTGCAGAAAAGCATCTTAAGATTTTGACTAAGTTTGGAAGAGGGGCATCCAGATCAAAATTCTAGAAGTAGGGTTAAACGATCAAATTTAGAAAATATTGTCCGACAATGTTATGGATAAATATGCGTATATAGATATACACAGGCAATCATTATGGGGAGCATTTTAAGCTTGAAGCCGGAGTTCCCCATGGCGGGTGTCTGAGTAAATACCGGGTGTCTAAAAAAAATTGACATTATTTAAGATGTCCTTATCGGAGTAACTACTTGGTCAAGAGAAAAGGAAGTTAATAAGCTTAATTATAAACATATCAATTTTTATTCTCCAAATTTCCAATGAAAATCTTCTAAGATGGTCATTTTTTATTCAATTAATTACAAAAGTTCAATGTGTGTGCCACTTGTGACGTGGCAAAGTATTCTGAGCCTCAGTAATTCTCTACTTGAGTTCCTCTAGATATGTATGAAGTTGTGGAATATATACCAGTCCTTTCACATAACCCAACACAAAAAAGCGCCTGCTGTCAACTCAGATGAACGTCGCGTTCATTTCAATAGCACGTTGTCTCCATCACCAGAACGATCAATCCATCTGCTTGGCAGATTTTTTTGGAGGAATGTTTGCACCGTGTGTTTTAAGGGTGACGGAGCCCCATCCTGTTGAAAAATAAATGGGCTATGTTCATTTGCCACAAATTTTCTAATATCCAGCACTGAAGCATCTCTAAATATTCATTGCCTGTCACAATTCCCTCGAAGAACAATGGGCCATGAACATGGTTTTGTGAGATGGCGCAGAACATATTCACATTCTGTGAGTCTGTTTCGTGTTCATTTGTGGCATGTAGATTTTATTTGAAAGTACTAGCCTATCAAATACTGCAAAGGGCTGGTTGGGGACCACATTGAATCTTCCCAACCAGCAGGACGGCAATGGACCGAAAAGAAGAAGAGGAAGAGATATTTAAATAAAGAAAAAAATACAAACTCTGAATACAACAAAAATCCTATCCCGACTGACAAAAATCACGATTAAGATAACCGATTAAAACATACCTTAGATGGAAACCGAATTATGAAATACCGATAAATAGAAAAAGATGGAAATAAATTCTAAAATAAAGGAACAAATTAACATGAATACATATTAAAAGAAAAACGAAACCAAAACAATCATACTAGAAAAAGTTACAGAGCTAGACTTAACAGCAACAGACTTACAATCTAACAACCGTTGGAACGCAAAACAGGAATTAAAAAATATTAATACAAAGACATGAATCAGATTAACTTGAAATTTAGGTACTTACTCTCGGATTAAAATTCAAACTACCAAATAACTTTTTCCGTGACCGTTCTGTGGATCGCCGTTGCCATTGTTATTGTCGTTAGTCCATTTTCCGTTGCCGTCTTGGTTGCCGTTGTCGGCATTCTGGACGGGGTGTCTAGCAATGATATCCGGAGGGCCGCTCATAATGTCGCACTAGACGTGGCCGTGTTCCGAAGGACGATCAGAAGCCGAATCTGCGATAGAAGGAGAAGAAGGAGGCGGAATTTTAACCAACGTAGGAAAGGCAGGGCTGAGCTCAGAGACGACACATTTGGAGGAGAAAGACTGAGGCTCTTTTATGTTAAGATCGCTAAGGGCGTCATTGGCCTGTTCAAAGAACTCCTTGAGACCGTCGAGATGCGGGTAGAGACCCTGTTCAGACGCCGGGTGAAGAACTGGAGCGTTTACCTCAACGGTGACATGATGTTCTAAGTTAAGGTCGACTATTTGGTTGATGATGCTTGTAGCTGTGATGGTAAAATAGGCGTTGAAGTGGACGACGATGAGCTCGAGGATGATGAACTAGAGAATAAGTTACGTCGTATTCTATGAAGCATAAATAACTCATCAGAAGATGATGAGTAGATGGCGATCTCGTCCGAATCATATGTAAGTGTAGGTCTTCTGAAGTGCGGCGGAGAGAAGAGAGGAAAATTCTCGAATTCCTCAGAGGTAGATGATCTAGGCTTGACAGCAAGGCCCATTACGAGGCGAGCCCGGTCGACTCGAATCCTATCGAGCCAGCTGAGGTCCCTAGTAACGTCTTCAAGTGCCCGAACGCGCGGTCGATTCCTGACTGCATATTATACTTGGCTTCCAGTACACACTTTGGAAGGTTGTGCCCAAGATCCATAAGCCGGAGGATGTCCTTGGTATCTATAGGAATAAGAGGAATATAATGTGGGCCCAGTTCTAGGGCCTTTAAGAGCACTTTCGCTAATCGTTATGACATACGAAATAGCCGCCTGGTCTCTGGAATCGTGAATGGGCACGCCCCAGACGTGTTGTCACACGTTGTGATGAAAGGGAAGACGAGTATGAAGACGTTGTAATAACGGCGAAGAAAATTATGAGGACGTATGAATTACTCCCGTCCATGGGAGTAGCGATATCTAGAAAGAGAGATTAGGGTACTTATCTTCTCTAGATCTCTAGTTTTGAAGATTGCTGTGTTTACGTTGGACCGGAGATTCTCGATCACGTGTTCCCAATGAACAGTTGCGAAGGCGTCAAAGGCGTCGAAGGCCAAGGGTACAGGCCCTGCATGGGCAGGGTAGACACGGTGGCGGCGGTTGAGTCGATTGGAAAGCCGATCTAGGGGTTTCAGGGGCCACTGGTGCTGAAACTGGGTGGCCTGACGTTCACCACCAATGACGGTCGGTCCGAGAAACCCCTATCCGGAAGAGGAAGCGTCAGGAGATGATATGTTGTGGAAGACTCCGTGGCAGAGTTCTGAGTAGTTGTGGAATTTTGAATTTCTTGAACGTGGTCCAAAGGGGCGACAACCTTTGATCGCGTTGCCCTGCTTATGCTGGGTAACCCTCCCTGGTGCCCGGAATTAACCAGAGGAATGAAGACAGAGCAAGAGGAGACGACGAGGTGACTCTTTGCGACTAGAGTTCAAACGACCATGCGGGACCCCGGCTGCGGAGCTCCTTATATAGTCTTAGTGTACTTGGTTCAAATCCCATCCTTGTACGGAATTTTTCGAACTAGGAAATAACTTTTTCCGAAGAAAATTTACCCTGTTTTTCTGTTTCTTGCGTTTTCTGAATTCATTTCATTATTCTTTGGCGGTCATAAAAGAATTCTACATATATATATATATATATATATATATATATATATATATATAGAGAGAGAGAGAGAGAGAGAGAGAGAGAGAGAGAGAGAGAGAGAGAGAGAGAATAAAGATATAAGAATAAACTTATAAACCTTTTTTTTACATTTCTTTGAAATGAAAGCTTTTAGCCTAGTATAAATTTCATGCTGATTGCCTAGTCAAATAGTCCCATTTCTATTCTATACTAACCTTTCGCATTCGCCCATTGCTTTTTAAATATTCCTCAACATTTTGCCTAAAAAATAAATTTCAGCTGACGTCATTATTTTATTTTCAAAATATTCAGTGGCTTTGGCGAATGTGGAATTCTCAGTTCATTTCCCCTTTGTCTTTTATCCAGAGAGTCAGATGCAATTTTTCCCAAGGGAATTTTAGAATGCAAATGTCCTATTTATATTCAACAAAGTAAATTTAAGGTTCTTTATTGGTTGATTTGTGTTCAAATTGAAGTGTAATTGAGTTTGTAGGCAACTTTGCTCACGGTGTGTAATTTAATATAAACACAATTTAAAAATTGTTTACCAATATGGTCAACAAGATATAATTTTAAAAAGTACAATTATGTCTCTCTCTCTCTCTCTCTCTCTCTCTCTCTCTCTCTCTCTCTCTCTCTCTCTCTCCAATCTTTAGGGAATTTTCTAATGAATGACGATTCGATAACATTGCGCACAATAATGTCTTTATCATGGCAGATAATATTAGCTAAGTTCCATTCAATCTTCTGGGTTCAGTTGAGAAATCTCTGTATAGAATGAACTCCTATCTTCTCATGATTGACATTCTATTTGGGTTGAGATATACGAGATATGCGTAAAATGTTATCGAATCTTCATTCATTACTCAATTTGAAAAATTTTACTTTCTCTTGGCTTGTATAAACTCTTTACAGGTAATTTAAATGAATTCTGACAACAATGTCCAAAATTTATCGTGTAAACTTTCATACTTTTTAATTTTCCTTCTTTTCCCTCGTTTTTGTCATTTTACTCCTATTTATAATCTTAATGCGTCTAATTCATTTTAGGTTATTACTGCTTTCTGCTGTTGTCCGTCAATCCAGCTTAATGATGTTAGAATAGAATTCAAAAGTACTTGGAATCTTCGTTCTAATTTTTTTATTGTTCTTTGGTGCATTTATTGCTTCATCTTGCTCTTTTTTGTGAGTTTACTAAGACATGAAATTATATGACAATGAGCAGATCTTCCAAAGGCACCCTTTCTTCCTTGGCCCTCGATAGAATGGCCAAGTTGGTGGCGTTTGGTCAAGACCTCGTACACCCTTGTATGTAGTCAGGCGTACCCTGTCGGGCTAGAGCATCAGCATACTCAGAGCAGACGGGTTACGGAAATTTGGAGTGAGAGAGGGGGGCAGAGGAAAAGTTCAGGACAGAACAGCAAGAAATAAGTTACAAGATAAAAAATTGGACCTCGGCAGTTATAGGGACTACGGCTAAACGTTATGTCCGAACCACCGTGTGTAGCATATATACTTTCTATTCAGTAGTACTAAATTATCCATGTCCTAAGTAAAGAAATTTGAAACAAGGTAGAGATATGTTAGTTGGACGGGAGATCAGACTTGTCTTTTGTATTAATTAATAGTTTAGAAGGATTAAGTAAAATGGCCTTACGCTTGGGACACTTTTGGTATCATTTTTAGTGTTTATGTGTGGTAGACGTTCAACACAGTTTTCGTAATTGATATAATACTATTAGTTTATATCTATCCCTTTCTATTTTCTTTGTTTTTCCTACTCCAGCTTAATCTGGATAGTAATTTATACCTCTTTCCCCAACTGTATTCACGACTATGTTACGGTTTGGTCAATTTTGGTATTCTGCTTCAGTATACAAATTGTGTATTTGAGATTGCTGATCAAGTATGTTCAAGATTGTAATATCTCTTTCTTCAAGTCAAAATTTTCTTTTTTTCTTCTTCTAGTTCTCCTTTTTGCCGTTCCCTTTCGAATAGCCGTTAAAATCTGAGCAAAAAGTCGTGAAGTTGTGTGAGAGAAAAAAGTGTAGTGAGAAAAGAATATATAAAGTAAGCACGGGGTAGCAAAATGGCTGTACATCAAGCTACTCAATCCCTTTCGTGTTCAAACCATTGTATTTATTATAATTGTCTTTGGGCATTTTTATACTTGCACTCTCTAGGTTTTTTATATATAGTTGTATGTATATTCCTGTTTTTTGTTGCCTTTATTTTAGTACTTAATATATTCTTATTCTTTTATCGTGTCGGTAATCTTTTTGGTGATTTTTCTTTCTTCGTTTCCGCGTTATACGATCATTATTAGAGAATATTTGGTTAAATTTCGGGTGATTTTCAACATTTAGGTTGATTGTCTTAATGTGGGTTATTCGAGCTATTCAGTTTATCTCTTTGGTTTCCGTGGTGATCCATTTTGCCCGTTTATGAATAGAGGGCTGCTTCCTCGCTGCTGTCCAATATCTTCATGTAGCTCTATTATCTGTCATTGATACTATCCAACATGGTTTCTTGTAAACGTATTATTAATAAACGTCTTCAGTTCTCATTATTTTTATTTCTTTTTCTCTGTTCTTTGTTCATATGATTTTTTAATTGATTCTAATTTCAATTTCATGTGTAAATCTTCTTGTTTTCTTCCTTCTATTCTTTTTATTTGGCACTCCTGCCCTTACCCCATCATTAGGGCTGAACTCTTATCCCTATGGGAGGGTGCATGGGAGGTTCTCACACATCACACCTGCGGGAACTATGTACAATTTAGTGAACGAGGTCATTTTCACCCAGCGTCAGAAGAACAATGACAGTGATAATAATAATCTCTATTATTATTTAAATATGGAGCGGTGAAATGGAATTTTTGTCTTAAGTAATGAAGTTCTTTTGTTCAATTAAATTAGTTAAATATTCTTACATATTCTAAATATACAAAACACCCCTAGAACTGCTCGACTATTTGGAGGAAAGTATAAACTTAAACATAATTTGTAAAAAAATAAACATGACTTTGGTTGAAAAGGGCTTCCAGATTTTCCTGGATTACGTTGCAAATTCAAATTTTCTCCTATTCTACCCCAAATTTAGTTTATTAATAGGGGTATGTTTTAATTTGACTTACTTAGTTGACCTACGAACTCAAGGAGAGGCAACCACAAATTGTTCATACAAATGTTCGCCTTTTTCTCCTTTTGCTCGGTTCAATTTCGCTTTGATGATGCCAACCTTTTTCCCTCTTTTCTTTGGGGTTTCAGATTTCGCTAAAAGTTTAGCTCCATTTCTCTCGATGAATTCCAAGGGATTAGTTTGTCTTGGAGTCCGAGAATGGCAATAGAGGGACAAACACGAGTACACCCTTTTCTTATTTGGGACCATTATTAAGAATAATGTGGAGTGGCTAATAAGCTGTCTAGAGGAACACATTTAAAGAAAACGGAAGGAGAAAAACTCACCTATTACGACAAAGAAGAAAGATCTTTAAGATCTTAACTAATTCTTCATAACAATCTTTAGTGCTGATTTTTCTGTCTTGCGGCAGCTTACTTCACTTCTTTTTGCTTGATGATTTTTTTACAACATAAATTCTGCCCACAATCCAGTGTCGTCTTTACCAAACTCTTCCAAGGCCCTCACTCTCTCTCCTAGCTACCTCTTTCATTAATAAACCTCACTTCAAGAAAGATCTTTAAGATCTTAACTAATTCTTCATAACAATCTTTAGTGCTGATTTTTCTGTCTTGCGGCAGCTTACTTCACTTCTTTTTGCTTGATGATTTTTTTACAACATAAATTCTGCCCACAATCCAGTGTCATCTTTACTAAAATCTGCCAAGGCCCTCACTCTCTCTCCTGGCTACCTCTTTCATTAATAAACCTCACTTCTGGAATCCTTCTTTTAATATGGTTAAATAATGATTTACTGTAGGCCATTAGTATCTATAACACATCATCACCGATGGCGATAACTTTTAATAAGAATTTCTATTCCCATAATAATTGCGGTCTAGTTTGTGGTCACGCCGCCGTAGTATTAATTTTAGCCATTGGGTGCCAAGACCTTCTCTCCCATTCCTTCAATTTCTACCCAATCCATCCGGTTTGTTTATCTGCTTCTTTAGCTCTTATTATATTTATGATAAATTTATCCACTCCACTAAGGGAAATGGCTCTGTAAATATTGCATTAGAATGCAATGCATCCATTCTCTACCTGAGACAGAGCAATCAAATTATTCCTCGTTGGTGATCCATTTCAGGTTGCTAGATTCAACTTGATTTGCATAAATGGTTTTAGAAATCTTTTGTAAGCTACAATATTTATATCAGTAAGATCTTAACAGAATGAAATAATATCGAAATTGCATCTGTGTAAATCTTTAAAAATTATTACCTTTCGAAATTCTATAAGAAATAGGAATTAGGTGAAATTAGTCCTGAGGACTATATTCGTAACAAATTTAACATAGGCTTTTAATGAAATGAGGAAAAATCCACAATCGAAGATTCTCTAGAAAGTTTTAAAAAAAATTAGTAAAAAAGGTAGTAAACTTTAAGGAACTGAAATATCTGATAGATACAATATACAGGAAACTAAAAGGTGCGACTAATTAATGATTACTTTCCAGTAATATATTTCTGAGGTAAATTTGGTTTGTATTTCAATAGGTCGATGTACATATATAGGATGGGACAGAAAAAAACCGAACTGATTTTCTAAGTTTAAATATTTTATTGATAATTCGCCTTGCACAAATCGAGTTCTGAGATGAACTTGGCGTTTTCAAAAAGGTGGAGGTTTTAGTCTACCAATGGGATGTGCTCGGCGTCGAACACAGTTACCGAATTTAACTTCCGGAAGTCGATGCACATCCGATAAGAGCCATCAGGTTTATTGACCATGACGATTGGGGAACAATAAATAGAGGTGGAAGGTTCTATTATGTCTAAACTAATTAAATTATCAACTTCGGCGTTAAAGGCTTGGCGTAAATGAATCGGCATGGGATAGGGTTTTGAACGGACGGGTTCTAAGGTTGTTAATTTGATATCATGCTCGAAACTAGTAGCGCATCCAGGCTTCTCTGAAATAACGTCGTCGATCTGACATAATAGTTCTTGTAGCTGACTCTTTTGATGTGGTGTCAGCTGCGCGTCCATTTCCAGGTCAGAGGGTTCAAAAGGCTCGCCTGGTAAGGAAGGAAGATGGTAATCGGCATCAGGTTGGATGCACACTGTCTGTATTGCATTAAGGGACTCCGTGGGGTAATCTTTTTCAAGCGCCGATGTTTCGTCCAGTGCTACGAACGTATCTCCATGGGCGCGTTGGGGCTACTTTTTTTCTTTGGGTCCACGGACAGTCTCCGTGTCCTTGTCTTGGGCCTTATCGCCTAAGGGTGTTAGTAATTCACACTCCTTTTGTGCCGTCCTAAAGTCCTGGTTAAGGGTCTCCGAGAAATCGGACGGTATCGGGGTTCTGATGGGGACGGCCTCCTGGGCTTCTTTCTTAGCTCGGCCTTGAGGAAGGGAGGCCTGAGACACAGGGTTGGAACTTACTTGGGGGCTCTGTCCTATGAGTACGGAACAGAATTGTATGGGTGCTGAAATGAATTCAGCCCAGCCATCATAATATTGACACTGCAGGTAACATCTAACGACGGAGAAATGGTTCACGCGCCCAAGGTAGTCATGTACCACCGCAAATTTTTCGTGGTTAGGGTCCACTGGGGGGAGGAGCTCGTCGGACACGATTAAACACGTGCATGCTGTGTCCCTAACGAGAGTCGATACTTGGCAGCCGTTCACGCTGCCCTCCTCAAATTTCAAAGTTTCCGATGAACTTTTATCAAAAATAAAATTTACCTGGTGGACTGACGGAGGGGGAGAAGTTGCTGCTTTGGTCTGCACCACCGGGGGAGCCGGGGTGGCATTAATCTGGTGAACTTGGTGGGATGGTCCGCTTTTAAGCCTAGAATTTTGGATGCAATTCCAGCTCATGTGGTTTTCTACACCACAGGTAAAGCATATGATTGGTTGCTTCGGGAAGAGAGATGGAGGAGAAATCTTAACGGAAGGTTTGGAGTCCCTTGGTTGGTTTTGAGGAAAGAAGTTTTGGGGTTTTACTGGGCTCGGAAACTTCGTCGGCTTTCCTGTGAAGGGGCGCGAATCTTTCCTTCTTTCCTTGTAGGGGGATTGGTGAGAAGTTCGATTCTCCTTTGGATATAAATTATGGCTTTGGGCATAGACATCCGCTTCTTCGGTACATTGTTTAAAGGTCTGGCACCGACGATCCTTGACGAACGCGCGGATCTTCGTCGGAAGAGAGGCCAAAAATTGATCCCGCAACACAAAGTCTGTTAAGGACTCGTAGTTAGGATTAACCTTTGAGGATTCTAACCCAAATTTAAAATTCCTCTGAAGAATGTATCCGAATTGACCTCCTCGAAATTCTTGGCAGTAGAAATCTGGAGTCATATTATGAGCGGCCAATAACTTAGCTTTTAAGGTGCTGTAGTTAATTGTACATTCAGATGGTAAAGATATACAAATTTCGCGCAATTTACAATTTAACAAGGGAAGTAATCTGACTACACCTTTAGCCTCCAGATCCATGTTATTGATTTCGAGGATCTTTTTGAAGTGGGCTAAAAATGTTCCGAAATCCTCTCTGTCCTTGAAATTGGGGAGCTTTAGTGGGAGATTGGGGGGGGGACACTTCTGACCGTGAACTGGCTGACTGTATTTTTGCTTCAACACGAGCTAATTCAATCTGATGCTGAAGCTCAGGTTGTCTTTTCCGTTTCTCTCTTTCTTCTCGTTGGATTTCTCTTTCTTTTTCTTCTCTTTCTCTTTCTTTTTCTTCCCTTTCTCTTCCTGTTATTTGCTCGTTCTTGAACGTACTCAATTAGTTCTTTTCCGGAAAGTCCCAAGGATTCTCCTTGCGCTTTAAAGATTTTGAACTGAGTCATCTTTGCACTTGGGGGCGCAATACTCAACCAACTAAAATTCCTTGCAACAAGAATTAGGCCTTCTAGAGAATTAGCCTACCTAAATATAGGCACTTTTTATTCGTATTTGGTTTCTCGATCTAAATAACTACTGACTACAATCACGAAAAAAAACACAAATAAATTATTATAACAGTTACTTGAGCTACTCCAGCTTCTTAAGTTTCCAAAATAGGGGATATCAATCGTTAAAACAAAAGGGAACTACTATACTCTATTATTATAACGAATAACACTATTCTTTACTTGACTGAGACCAGTGTTTGCAAAGATATAGCGTTAAACCTTACACACTTGATACCAAATTTAAATAGTATATATATATATATATATATATATATCGTAGAATGGACTCTCGACGATATACCATATATAACTATTCGTTGAGGGAACTTATTTAATTATCTTTAGAGTGCGTGGATTTCTGGGTTGACCGATACTATGTATCTTCGATATGCTTAAGAAGTGGAACTGAGCTCAAGGATAATAATATTGCTATCATTAATAAAATAGAGTTTTATTAATAAAAACTATCAACAACACACAAAACGGAAAATATTGACATAAACAGAGAATGGAAAGGGTCGTGGGGAATCTAGCTAATCCGAGGATTAAAAGGGATTTACAAAGGTAAAGCAAATATAAATTAAAGGGATCGGATGGTTCGCTAAACCATTTAAAGCACAGGATAGAGTTGACAAAAGGGTTAAATACTTAAAGGTAACGTTCAGCTTACGTGAATACACTTGTTGTGCAGAAGAAGGCGACGTGAAGGAATTTTCAGTCCGCTGGCGAGTTCCAGCCGGAGGGGGGGAGATTAAATGATCCTGACGTGGCGTCTTGGGAATAAGAACCGTTTCTTGACGAACGGGCTTGAAGAAAAATGGCTGTTCTACGTTGTTCTTTTCTGGAAAACAGTGGGGGTGAGAACCGTCTCTTGTCCACGGGCTCGAGAACAATGGCTGTTCTAATTTTGTTCTCTTCTGAACAACAAGGGGGAAGAGTGAGAACCGTTTCTTGACGAACGGGCTTGAAGAACAATGGCTGTTCTGCGTTGTTCTCTTCTGAACAACAGGGGGGGTGAGAACCGTTTCTTGTCAACGGGCTCAAAATAACAATGGCTGTCTAACGTTCTTCTCTTTCTGGACTTGGCGTCACGAAAGGCTTGAACATTAGCACTCAAGGGATATTGTCCTTCTTCTGGACAAGTGATGGTGCATCACGAGGTCGAGGGCCCTTGGCGCACAAGGTGAGAGTGGATCGTAGTGATGTTTCGCAAAGAAAATCTGGATCTCGAATCTGAATCTTAGTGGTTAAGTTTCCATATAAATAGTCGGGTCATCCCCTTGGCGTAGGGGACAATGGAGTGGGGGCTTCGAGGGAATGCACAGCCGAGCCTGAGAACAATACCTTATCTTCCCATAAGCCTAACTCAATCTTGCGAGATTGGCTAATGGCGCGAAACGGGGGAAGACAAACCTCCTTGTTTAAACATTGACTCAGGTGGCGGTGATAATGCGCCCTGCTTCAAAGCGAAGAATGAACGTGGGTAGCCTCGTGTTTTTAAACACATGTGATAGTGGTTGAAATTAAGCGGCCTCAAACCGTTCTATCACAATATGAATTATTTCCATGGACTAACTTCCACATACAAAGAAAAACATTTAATGATAAACAAATTCATAAAACTACCTAGAAAGCGAAAACCTCATCCAACGTCATTTTGATTATTTTTTATAAGTAATACCATATAACTCCTTCCCAACGAAAGCCTGTCATTCTCATTAAGAGTCATGTGTCTGTCTTCACTATTTTGAGAATTATGAACAAAAGGCTAATTTCCATAATGGTAAATCCGGATTTTGTATCCTTCCAAAATACAACTTTTCTTAACTCTAACAGATAGAAAAAAGTGGCTTAAAATTTCGAAATCTAGATATTTTTTGGTAAAGAATGCCTCGAAAAATAATATTTCTATCTCTCAGATCCGGATCCAGATAAAATTGTATATATTGATATAATGTCATAAATGTTTATCTGTTGATATCTTCAATTTGAATTGCACATTATTTTTTAGGATATTGTCAAAATGTGAGAAAATGCCGTAGAAGAAATGTTAAAACAATTGAATAAGTGAACTTGAATCCATATTTTGATCGGGATCCGCCCAAAATCTAATCAAATGTTCCTTGACAAAATATAATCAAAAAGTGTTTTGAGATATGTTGTGCACAAACATACAGACAGACAAACATACACGGGTGGTCACATAACCTCCGCTAAACTGTTGACGGAGGTAAGAAAGTAGATAGAAATTAAGATTTTCCATCTTTATTATTATTTCTTCAAATTAAAAATGTCTAATGAGTGGAAACTAGGAAAAAAATAGAAATCATCGCCAGGCAGGCAAGGCTGTGATTTTTTAAATCTAGCCACCGTGTAGGAAAAGAGAAAAAGATATAATACGACCACCTGCACCCTCGATGTGGTCCTGGGTTGGAGCCTACAATATACTACGAAGAGACCTACAAAGGAATCAATTTGAATGTGAAGGAGAAAAAGCAGGCCTTAAGGACTGTAAAATTCTCCACCGTCCTCAAGGAACACTGGAGTGACGCTGACTAAGAAATAAACTGGCCAGCAGCGAGATCGATCACGCAGGTTGAGGAAGAAAGGAGGAAAGCCATGGAAGCTGGATACAGCAATTCTGGACAATGGCCAAATATCAAGCCAGGATTCTTCGTCAACACCAAAGCTATTTATTTCTCAATGGTTCGCAAGCACCTTACCTCATTTACCGGAACCCACAAACAACTTGCGAGTATAGTAATAAGGAGAACGGATTCGAGTACATGTCACCTCCTTAGCCACCCTCGACAAGGGCGGCTTTCACATCCGTTCTCGCCACCTCTCTTCTTCAGGCTCATGCCCAGAGGAGGGATGCAAACGGTTGCCAAGTATAGAGGAGATAAAGAGGAAAGTGAAAAGAGGATGAAATGAGAAATAATAGTGAGCGATAAGAATTTAATCTAACTTAACATTCTTCCTACCACTTCAAGGGCAATAGAGTGGGGAACCTATGGCAGATTCATTTATATCTTCCACATTAGAGTGGGAAACTAGAGGAGAAATATAAGAAATCGTTAGGTTTTCACAGTGTTTTCGAGTGTAAGCCTCTTTGTTTCTCTCTCTCTTTCATTTCCCCGACAGAGCTCGAGGCGAACGAAACGACGGCTAAGAATTATTTCTAGTTTTTCCTCCTGTAAGAATAATTAGAAAAAATTGCGATTCCTGAAAAGAGAATGGAAAAATTAGTTAGTAGAAGTAAAAATGCGATAGACTGGAGAATTGGAGGAAGTTTTAACAGCATATTCAGATTTTACATGTTTCTATTTTTTCATATTAAGAATTCTTAATCAATATACCTTGCTTATAGCACATAAACATGAACCCTGAACACAAAGGAACGCCATAATTGAGGAAATCTCTAACATAACATGATAGATGTTACGAAACCTGCAGCAACCATACAAGTAAAGCATGGATACACATGGATTACTGATGAGGTAAAACGAAAAAATAATCTAATAGTTGGAAATGGCAAGAAAAATTGCTAAAAAAAGCTAAAAGATCCCTAAAGGATAATTTAAACTAAATACTTGAATATTCAGTAGATACAAATACCAAGAAGACAATCTAGATCATTGGGAAGATAAGATTTGTTGAATAGCGACTCGCATTATGTAGAGGTATCTCATGGAATAAAATTATTTCCCCACCTCCTAAGATATTACTTCGGAAGAGGAAGCAATTCGTTACTTCTCCCCCTTCCCCTCCATCTAACTTCACCCATTTTTGGACTTGCCGCCAGGTCTCCGAAATATTCACACCGAGGCATGACGCTGAAATTGAAGGCTACCTTTCCGCCGTCTCAATTTCCTCCCTCATAGGGTCGGGAGATTACTTTGTAGGTTCGCCGTGACAGCTTTTATGGCTCAAGCCGCTGGTACTCCGTCTAGCCCGCTGATCCCTGCCGTTGACACGTCCCCGCAAGGAGACGCTCGTGTTGTCATTGCCGATAACGAGGGTTCGAGAAGGCCTCTCGCTCTCCCAGTTTGGAGAACTCCGGGTATATATTCATCATCTCCAAGATTACAGACAAATTTGGTGAGACGACACTTCCCCGAAAAGAGTTTAACTCAACGAAGCTCTCTCCCGAGAAGTTTGAGTGACGGTCGCAAGCCACGGAAGAGCTGGACATCACACCCGTATCTTCGGTTCATGGAAGAGAGTCGCGTGAGGCAACGTCAGCCTTTCTCAACCGCTTTCGGATCAAGGATTGGAGAAGCTGTTCTCCGAAGTTCTTCTGGTGACCTCTTGAGGGCAAGAAGCCCGTTAGCTCGCTCAAGCCGAGTGTGGAGAAGTCACCCTCCCCTTACGAAGTTCGACTGATGACCTCTTGAGGACAAGAGGCCAACATATCGCAAAACACAAGTTCGAGAAGGTAGCCCCACCCGCTGCTGGTTTGTGGCTACTCCCCGTAAGTAATCAATGTCACCAAGACCTCCCCCAAGTTTGCCCCGCTATACTCTCGAGGTACAAAGGAACTAAATCACTCACTACCCTAAATCTCCCATTTTAGCCATTCAACAACCTAGGTTATCTAATTAGAATTCGAAACCTATTTCTGTCTTATTCATGTACCCATATACGAGTATATCCATATTTATTAAGGTGCCTTTTATTTAGTGTGTATTAAAATCTATTTTTGTTGTTGTGTTTGGTATATTCCTTGGTCACGCAGCTGCCGCTATCTATTCGAATCGCACTCTTAGAACAATAACAGTTGTCGCCTTGCTTGGCCTACCTTAGAGCTTGTGTGCGCATATTCCCGCACACTTGGCCATACACTGTATCAGGTATGATCAGCGCAGACGCCTTGGTGAGGCCTTTACCCTGCAGCCGAATATAATCGCCTGCTGAGACAAAAATTTATAAAAGAGATTGCTATATATGTGTATATATATATATATATATATATATATATATATATATATATATATCCATCGAAGACCCAGTTAAAAGATTTTTAAAGATTATTAAAAAAATACAAGTTAAAATTAATAACACTTCCATAGCTGTGGACTTCAATAGTACATGCATACAACATAGCCTTTTACCTAATTATATATATATATATATATAATTTTTATCTTTTTTCTGTCTATCGCAATCCAGACTTAGATGATACTATTTTTGATTGTCTGCTCCTTGCCATGGCCAAGGTACAGGAAAATGACCGGAAGGCCTGCTTTGTATTTATGGGAGACCTCAATGCTCATCATAGGCAATGGCTGTCTTCTGTCTCCCCTACTGACTGTCATGGTATCAGGGCTTATGATTTTGCGTGTGAGTCGGGTTGTGAGCAAGTCATTAGGGAGCCTACCCATTCATCTGGGAACTGCCTTGACTTGGTTTTCACTGATTCCCCTGGAGTCGTTACAAGTGCTGTTGATCCTCCTGTGGGAACTTCTGACCACTGTGCAATTTCTATAACTATCTGTATTGAGCAATCTATTCCTAATATAGCTCATACAAGCAAAGTATTCATCAAATCTCAAGTAGACTGGTGCAATATATTAAATGATATCTCCCGGATCAACTGGCCACTAATATATAAGGAGGTTGAAGCAGTTCGTATTTTGAATGATAAAATTGTTTCAATTATTGATAGACATGTTCCATTCCGTATGATCAGATATCGCACTAAGGACAAAGCCTGGTTTAATGATGACTGTAAGAGGGCTCATATGCAGAAACAAGAAGCCTACAACCTGTGGAAGGGGAGTAGATCTGCCTTTCTATGGGATAATTATGTGCACTACAGAACAGCAGCTCAGAGGGTATATAATAATGCTGAAGTTGAATTCAATACTACCACAAAGGGAACTCTTCAGCGCACAGCAAATTCCCACAAATTCTGGACCACTCTCAAGTCTGCTCTTTTTGGGAATGATTCATCTATGCCACCCCTTCTTAAACCTGATGGTTCCATTACCCATAGTCCTGAAGAAAAGGCAACACTGTTGGCTGATGTTTTTGATAATAAACAAAGTAATGAGAATCTAACTCTACCTGACACTTGTTTCCCTGAACCAAGGTTAAACAAGATTGCTTTCCGTTCAAGTGAAGTAAAACAGTTACTTCTTGATCTGGATGCTTATGGTGGTACTGACCCAAATGGTATATTCCCTTTATTCTTTAAGAAAACTGCAGAGTATTTGGCTCCCAAGCTTTCCGTTATTCTTCGGAAGCTGGCGAGGAGTGGTAGTTTTTGCGAATGTTGGAGAATTGGTAACATCATTCCACTATGTAAAAGTGTAAGTGGTAGTTTTAACCCTACTGAATATAGGCCCATTTCTATAACTCCTGTTCTATCTAAGATTTTTGAACGTTTACTAGCTAAACGTTTAAGTACATTTGCCGAGCTTAATCGTCTGTTTCCCTTTTTACAGTTTGGATTTCGTAAGGGTCTGAGCACTTGTGATGCACTTCTCACAGTCTCCACCATTGTCCAAAAATCATTAGACTCTGGTCAAGAAGTTCGCTTAGTTGGCTTGGATTTCAGTGCCGCATTTGACCGTGTCAATCATAAGGCCCTGATATTTAAGTTGAAGCAGTTGGGAGTAGGTGGTGTATTTTTAAATATTATTGAACAATTTTTAACAAATCGACATCAAAAGGTTTATGTTGACAATAATTTTAGTGATGAGAGAGAGGTGCTATCTGGTGTACCACAAGGCAGTGTTCTTGGTCCTCTACTGTTTATATTATATACCCATGATATGTGGTTTGGACTGGAAAATAGACTTATAGCCTATGCTGATGATGCTACTCTAATAGCCCCAGTCCCATCTCCTGAGTTGAGAGCATCGGTTGCAGAGTCTTTAAATAGAGATCTGGCTAAGATAAATGTTTGGTGCACTTCATGGGGCATGAAGTTAAATGCAAAGAAAACCCAGAGTATGATTGTTAGCAGATCCAGAACACTAGATCCTCCCCATCCAGATCTTTTAATAAATAACATTCCCATCTCCATATGTGATTCTTTTAAGTTGCTTGGAGTTATGCTTGACTCTAGGTTTACTTTTGAGAATCACATTCGATCTATTTCCTCCTCTATTGCTCAAAAAATTGGCATTTTGAGGAAATCTTACAAAGTATTTGGAGAGCAGACTGTTCTTAAAAATTGTTTTAATGCTTTTATTCTTCCGTGTTTTGAATATTGCGCCCCTGTTTGGAGTTCGGCAGCCAACTTTTATCTTAATTTATTAGATAAAAATTTGAGAGCAATAAAATTTTTAATTCCTGACCTCAAAGTTGATCTGTGGCACAGGCGAGCAATAAGCTCCTTATGCATCCTATATAAAATTTTTAACAATGCAGATCATCCACTGCATCACGATCTGCCCAATTTATATGCCCCTCAACGAGTTACCAGAGGTGTACTAAATGCCAATAGTAGGGCCTTTACGCCTATGAGATTCAACACAACACAGTTTTCAAGAAGTTTCATTCCTAACACAACTAAACTGTGGAATGAACTTCCTAGTGTTGTTGTTGAGTCCTTGGAACTTCAGAAATTTAAAGTGGGTGCTAATACATTTTTAATTAACAGAAACTTATAACTTTAATATTTTATTCATTATCCACACATATATAATATTATAATATTTTTAACATTATAGCATTTAATTTTTTTTTTTTTTTTTTTTTTTTTTAATTTTCTATTCATTTATTATGTTTTTCTTAATCTTTGTTTCGTTTTTTCCATACCAGGTTTCTTTCCCCGCTGGGGCCCTTGGGCTTATAGCTATTTGCTCTTCCAGTTGGGGTTGTGGCTTGGAACTTTAATAATAATAATACATAAAGATCAGAATAACAATCTTTTTCAGCCCGAGGACACCAGTAACCAGTCCACATTTTGAGACGGGGATAAGGGGGGGGGGAGTAAGCGTGTGGAAGTACTTTGTGGTTTTAACATTAGGGGCAAACCCGTTACCCGTTCCGCGTCGGGGTATGTGGAAAAAACTTCACATCGACAGTTAACGTGACACAGATGATACGAGCCTAGGTTGAGCTCTGACGACGAGAGAGAGAGAGGAAAGACAGCGCTGTTTGATTATATATGTGTGATGAACTTTTAAAGATCGACCACCTCACAACGAGGTGGCCAGACCTTTACTTACGCTGAAATGTTGTTCTGTTCTCGCTTAGACTTGAACCCGACACCTAGACGATAGTAACCTAATGCCATAGCGGCTAGAACTGCGAGAGCTACTGAAAATATTGTTGAACAAGGATGTTTGTATGCCTAATTAAAAAAATTACTACTGCACATTTATTACCATTTCATACACCATTAAGCTTTTATTATTGATGAGAAAAGGTGATTCCAAACACTTTCGCTTTTTATTTAAGATATTCCTCATTTAGGGAGAATTTTCCCTGAACATTTCCTTAATAAAATTAGGTAAAAACAGTTCGAAAGGATGGATTTTCCTCGCTGTTTATCTATGTGCAAATGACCCCATATTGTTTAGAGACTCCCACCTATGGTATTCTCCTCTTCAGAGTACTCGGGAAAGTACTAGAGTTTATTAGCTTTCACACATTTTCAATTTAAACATCTTCGCCACTGTCCTTATTACCATCTTCCTACCAAAGGCTGGAGGTGATACTTTCGAATGCTTTATAAGTCTCAAATAATAAGGATAATTATTCGACTACATAAAACCTCATTTTAATATTTTTATTATTGTTTTGACTATTAAATTTGGGATGGAATTATCTTTCAGGTCGAGTCATTCATTTGAGTTAGTTAAGTACCACCATTCACAAACCTTTTGGAGTCGTGAAAGAGACCCCCAAACCTGCATAAGAAAATACATAAAGATCCGAATGACAATCACTGACGAGCCCAAATGCAAAATGAGTTTCTCTTTGATGGATAGAGGGGCAGTGGATGCAGTAGTACTGGGTTTTGCATTCTTACAGAGATCATGGAACCCACACTCCAAGAGAGCTTCACTTTTGCAGAGGCAGGGGAGTGTGGATATTCAAACACCTTCGGCTGTTTCCAGAACAGAAGAGTATTGTGTTGCGTGTGCAAAGAGAGCGAGGAGGAAGAGGAAGCGTTGTTGGCTTTGGCTATGTGCTTGATTACGTGCGTGTTATTAAGACTGTCTTGATCCACGCATCAGACAGCACATCAGCAACCAGATCCAAACGTAGGCTCAAACCTCTTGTGGCCTTTCGTGCTGAGACTGAAATGGTCCCCGGACGTGGAAATCAAGCTGCTGATCGACTAGACTCTCTAAAGCTGTGTAAAATGGCATCTCTAAATAAAGTTTGGATTTTTAATTCTTTGCAGAATTTAAAAGGTTTTATGCTGGATGAGAGAAAATATCGGAAACTAATATTCATATGTGTGCCACCATTACATTTCTTTAAATCTGAATATCACTCCACTCCCCAGTTTCCTTTATCTGCAAGGAGGTTCTGCACGTGTGTTGCCTGCCCAATTAGTCCCTAAGATCATAAATATATTACTTAGTTTCACAAAATTAATTAGAGAAGTTCAGAACTTCGGACCACCCGAGAACCTAAAAACCACTCTAGTCCAGTCCAATAAAGGAAGGGAAAGGAAGGGAGAAGACAGAATAGGAAGGAGGAGAAAAAAAGTCTTTAAACGCGTAATATTTATACGCGCATCCAGCGAAGGCCAGAGGTATATTTGATATGGTAGAGCCAAATCATTTGTGAAAGAACTTGAAGTCGCTATTTCTAGCTGCTGTTCTTGTATCTAACCCCAAAGAGTTCATACCTTATACTAGTGGAACTGTAAGATGAAGCACTTTATGACATTTTGATCACTCGGGACATTTAGAGAGTAATGATAATAACATCGTATTGAGAATAGACATCGAGAACAAATCATGGCAAAGGGAAATGAACCAAGTTCCTTCCTCGGTAACTATAGATTAATACTTCTAATGTGTACCGTATCTATCGCTAGCAAAATGCCTCAAACAACTAAATCAATATTTCTAATATAAAAATCTATCGATTATTAAGGTATTCTATCCCTTCCCAAACTAAAAGAATAACAGCGAAATAGTTCTTTGGTCTTCTCTTAAAAGAACTTAGACTGCGGTGATTAGTCGACCCAACCCCGCCGAATATTAAACGGGCTCGAGTCAGTATCGAGCAAATATTGGGTTAAATGAGACGCCTCTTCATAGATATTTTATCACGGAGACTAGTTTCGGAAGTGAATAGTTACCGTGTTTACTCCGAGACAAATGAAATAACTTTTTAACGTCTTGATTAAGGTAGAAGTAATAGTTTATAGTAGTGTGAAAGGATATAGTAAAGTGAAGTAAAGTTACCTAAAAATAAAAATGTAATGTGCTCCCAGAAAAAAGTGCCGGGTGATCGTCCATCTCTTGTATGTTTTGTTCAAATTCTATTAAATGAATTGCAAAATAATTAATACTAGTATCTTTGGCGTCGAGCCTCTCTTTTGATGTAAACTGTCATATTTCGGTAATTATTATAAATTTTATTCCGTTGGTGTCCTTCACTTCATTACTTTACCTCTAGTTACCCCCTATAATTTAACAAATTCACCAGTAAATTGCTTTAAATTTATTAGACCTTAAGATAATGACTGTTACAATTAGCTATCTCATCACAGTAAATTAAAGTAATTTCCTTAGATCACTTACTTTTGCAGCAGTAGTTATAGTGAGTTAATTAGCTTCATCTTCTTATTAATTGCCGTTATTGTTTTTCTATTTGATAAAGTAATTAACTTTCATTAACTGCCTAATTTAAATATAAGGATAGTAGTCATTTGGGGATATGTTGATTAACTTGACTTATGTATTGCTGTCAATTTAGGCGAAACGTTCTAAGATTAACTACTTTCTAAATGAAGCTGTAAAATGCTTAAAGTAGTTTTTTTCCTGTTCTTGAGCTGCGGTGGCGATATTGTCAGATTCGAGATTTTGAGCCCACGTAAGTAAGTGAAGCAATATGGTTACGGCTGAGATTTGGAAGCCACACGCACACAAAATAAAGACAGACAGATGGAGAGTGAGAGAGAGAGAGATTAGATCGTTTTGCCTAGAATGAAAATCGCCCAATATCCATTGTTTCGAGATAAAACTCCACTCAGTGTTCTAAGATGGGCTTCGTACCCTCGACGTTCGACCCAAATGGAGGAGCATGTAAAATGGGATCAAATTGAGAATTGCCTTTAAAAAAACAAAGGAAGACCGAACTGGAAAATATTCATGCCCAGTAGCTACATTTGGAAGGGGGCGAAAAATGCCCAAATTGCAAAGAAATTGTTAAAAATGGGGGAAGGGGGTCCGGAAAATAAAGAAACACTCTGCTTTTTCTGTACACCATTTTGAATTCGCGTTAGTATCCTAAATCATTTTAATGATATTTAGATTATAAATTAGATAATATTAACCTTAAAAACAAACCTTCTTGGTTCGCTATCCTTAAGCGAGAAACCGTAACAGGCCTTCGCATATTATTTAAAGATGGCGTCGAAGAAGAATCGTGGCGTTGCAGAATCGGGTTGAAATTTTGCCATTTTGTCATTTTATATGTGGTGATAGAACTTTATCCGCCATCAAAATATTACTCCTAGTAGACTATTACGATGATACGAGGAACTATTACAGGATATAGGTATTATCCTAAAACGCGTGCACCTGTATTATTTAAAATTACCTAGAGAATTTTGTCTTGATGATCCTCCCAAAATTCTAACGGAGACTAGCCTGCTTTGGGAATAGGCCACTTTGTGTTTAACAGATTTTATGCTATTAATGGCATTGATGTCCGCTTTTCCATGCCTTAATTAGGGCTATCTCTAAAACTTTGTAAAAGCTAGGAGTGTAGCTGGTGGTAACGAGTCTTTTAGTGCTATACACTCGAACGAAAACAGAAGGTGATGCGCAGAGATCTTGTAAGTTTGTGTGAGGGCGGTGCAGATCAGTGCTGCTCCAAAAGATGTGGGGCCACACCCAAAATCTTTATTCAATAAATTCCTGAGGCCAAAAAAGAGAGGGGGGGGGGAGTGGTTTTACCTAGCAGATTCTGGTCTTCGTCTAACTTCCGGTCATCAATAAGAGTGATTACGCTTGTTAGACTATTACTCCTGCCAGTGTTATGCGTTTGATACTATGTGAGTGGCGCTAGAGGAACGAGGGAGCTTCTTTCAGATACAAGACTAAATAACAGGTCACATTAAGAGGTGGTTTTTAAATGCAAATCAAACTTAACTTTGCCAAAAGAGTACTAGTGAAAGCCCGGCGACGGATCGGTCATTGATAATTCGAGTCAAAAACAATTAGGTATTGGAAATGAAGGGAGAAAGTAGGCCAAAGATATCCAGATAGATTTTCTAGAGACATTGAGATCTTGGTACGCAGGAAGGAAGATAAGTAATGGTGTTGTATTTTTAAACGATGTCACTCGGCATTTTAATGTCTGCTTTGTGGTATCTTTTCTTGTGTAGGCTGCATTATTTTGGGAGTATCCTTTTAATCGTGAAAGGAAACTCTTAAGGGGTCACTACATAGTAATAAAACCCATTTGATATAATAATTGAAGGGTAAAAGAGTATTAGCTTGGCAAATATCTGGCTAGGGACAGTACTCTATCTGATATAGTTGGGAAAGTTTGGGCTGAGTCGTGAGCAAATATTCCTCTTTCTTCATTCTCTGACCTGTAGCTGGAATTTAGTCAACTTTATCGAGATCCCCAGTAAAGATGGCCGAAATTCTTCGGTTAAAAATGGCCATGAAGTGCAGGAATGGGCAAATAGGTTCGCATTGGCATTTGATATCCTGTGGCAATTAGCATCTTTGCAAACTCCATCTCCACCTCAATTGCGTTATATGATTCTCCGATATCCTTTTTTGTTGCTACTTAGTTCCTTTGTTGACTGCAATAGCGGCTCCATTGAACCTTTCTTGCGAGTAAGTGGTGCATACAATATCGTAATTCGTTATCTACAGAGGTTTTTGATCTGCTATTTTTCCATTCTCAAATATAAGAATGACTTAGCCATCAATTTTTTACATATTGCTGTAAATCACTCTTTTTTGCCCATTCGTTGGTAATCATTTGGAGGATTTATAGTTTATTTTATTGATTAATTTTGTGAACTACTTTTGTCTTATATTAGGGTGGCTCTTCTCGACTGTAATCCAGGGTTTGGTTGTCGATTAAGACAGTATCTCTGCTGGGAAATTCTCTGCTTAAGGTTTCCTAATAAATTATGATGTCTTTCATTACATCTTTCTTCGCTGATTTTACAGGTCTTCTTTTCATGGTTGAAGATTCGATATTTTTTGTTTTACATGTCTATCTCCTTGAAGAGTGCAAGGATTTCTCATCGCAGTCCGTGAGGTGGGTTTCGTGGCAATCCTGTCTTAAGTTGTTGTTGTGGTTTTGGTTTGTCGTTGTCTCATCTCACTCAGTTGCTTTTTACTTCAAAATGGTTATTCTTTTTGTTTGATTGTCATGCAAGGTGAACTTTAAGATTCCTGTAAATTCAGGGTTTGTGGGAAAATTCATCTTTTGGAATGTGTTTACTCTTAAGATTCTGCTTAGGGTAGCATCCAAAGGGGAAGACACTATCAATAAGTCCGTAACAATTTATCTTAAGGGACAAGCCTCCCTCACAGTTCCACATATTTTTAGCATCATTTATCCTTGAAAGAGCTTAATTGAGAGAGCTCAAGGGTTATGAGAGGGAGACATTTCGCTCTCAAACATTCGAGATTAAATCTTAGTAGCAAAATAACAAGTTAACATAAGTATACAAGTAGATAACACTATATTTTTCATATATATATATATATATATATATATATATATATATATATATATATATATTAGGGTGGTCCACAGAACTGAAAATGATATTCCTTTCTCTCCACAGGGCTAATTTTATTACTACACTTCACGAAAAGGAAGTACACGCAAAATTTCGTATCTTTATCTCATCATCTAGGGGTCACCCCACTTTTCACTTTTTCTTCGTTAAGTTGGTCTTTGAGGGTGTCTAGATAGCCATTCGGTGTTCGTGAATAAGACGGAAGATGATTTGCTTGTAATCCTCATCCTTCATCAGCGTCACATTGTATGTACACGTCTCTGCTATCATTACTGCAGATTCTTATAGCACTAAATCTCAACCAATGGCAAATACTGTAAGGTACATTAGCACCATTAGGATGCAAATTCAAATGGAGAGTACTGCTACTTAAGGTTCAAGCTTGATCCTCTTTGCATGAAATCCAGAGGTATGTGAGAAAGTAAAGTAATCTTTGTAACCCTACCTCCCCAAACCATGTATTCTGAATTTTCCTCTATAAATACCAGTTTATTCAGCTGTTTGGAATCGTTTAATCAGTTAATATTGACCTTGGCCTCTTATTGTTAATACAAACAGAGATGCCTTTAAAAGTTTCGCAGATTTTGCTCGTGACTTACTTTGATTGCAGTTTATTATTCTGTTGATCATCACGAGAGACATTCATTGGTGTAATGATCAGCAAAGTGTAATTATGGGTTTAAGTTGAGACACTTAAAAGGCTTCTCTCTATGTATCTAATCGATATGAATTAATTTCTCAGCATTTTGAATCGTGAATTTGGAAAATTTCAACCTACAATTCCGCTTTAGGCAGGAATCTTCGCATATCTGATGACTCTATGAATATTTTCAATTTCGCTTGAGCACAAATCGATCTCTTCTGAACCTTGATTAAAAATTCTTAATTGTCCTAAAACCATTTATAAAAAAAGTCCAAATTATGTTTCAAAATTAATCCCTCGTTTGATTGATTTACTCAATATAGTAGTGTGAGGGTAAAAGTTATAATGTTTCTAAAGAAATGGATGTACGAGGGGGGGTCAATAAGTTTTGCGAATTAGTATGGCAAAACAGAGGAAGGGGGATGGCTGTTTGTGGGGGTGTTAGGACAAGTTATGAAAAGTCAGGACCTGCAGCCCCACGCTCCTGCCTTGTCTATTTAAGAAGCGGTAACTGATAGCAGATCGTCAGTCACAAATTTTTCAACAATGGAAAAGGTTGAGCATCGCGGAGTGATCAAATTTTTGAGCAGGAAGGGCAAGAATGCAAAAGAGATCCATGAAGGCATGGTTGCAGTGTACACCGACACCGCCCCTTCCTATGCACCCATTGCTAGTTGGAATAGGGAGTTGCACTATGGTTGTGAGTCCCTTGAAGATTACCCCGTCCAGGACGCCCGTCATACGTGACCAACGAGGAAAATGTGGCCCGTGTGGAGTGGATGATGCTCGAAAATCGACGGGTGAAGGTTGAAGAAATCGAGCGAGAACTTGGAATATCACATGGAAGTGCTATCAACATCATCCACGTCAATTTAGCCATGACCAAGTTCTCTACACGTTGGGTCCCTAGAAACATGACGCCCTATGATCGACTTCAACGTCGTCAAAGTTCGGAGGGGCTGCTGCTCCTGTACAACCAAGACCCGGCGGGATTCGAGTCACGCATAGTGACAGGTGATGAAACATGGGTCTATCACTGGGATCCTGATACCAAGCTCGAAAGCATGGCCTCGGAAGCACAGGGGCTCTCCGATCCCCATCAAGTTCCGGACCCAACCCTTAGCCGGGAAGATCATGGCCACCAACTTCTGGGATTCAGAGGAAGTGTTGATGGTGGAATATGCGCCTCATGGAAGGACCATCACAGGCAAATATTACGCCGATGAACTGACTGGGTTAAAGAAGTGCATCCGTCAGAAGCGGCGCGGCAAGTTTACACGCGGTGTCCTCCTCCTCCACGAAAATGCCCCTATCCACAAGGCCAGAGTTGCACAAGCTGCCCTGCGCGAGTGCGGATTCGAGGAGCTCAACCATCCCCTTACAGTCCAGATCTGGCCCCGCGACTACTTTTTCTTCTGCCAGCTCAAGACAGCACTGCGTGGACGCCGGTTTAGGGACGATAAAGATGTCCAGCTCTCCGTCTATGAGTGGACTGAACAGCAGTCGGGAGATTTCTGGTTGTTGGGAATTCGAAGCCTCAGGGACAACTGGCTAAATGCATTAAAGTCGAGGGTAGTTATATTAAAAAGTAATAAAACACTTTTCCTCATATCTCGTTTCCTTATATCCAAATTGCAAAACTTATTGACTGCTCCTCGTAGTTAGAAAGAATGAAAGAGTATAATAATACATAGCAAGGGAATGAAACTTTGTCTTGCAGACAGCAGTGGTCTTACCCTCGTCTGGGTCTGATAGAGGAAAACGCTAAATTAAATGCCATCTGTCCTAAACCGACGACGCCTATCTTTCAAAGAATGCAGGTTCAATTGAAGAGAGATGCAATGATGCGAAATGACGATGCTGAAGGGATCGTAAGCCCAATTCCACTCAATAGCGCAAAAGGTTGAAATATTCTCTTTAATCTGCCACTAAAGGCGTTCACTCAGCCTTTATTTACCCTTTACTTGAGAAAAGAATTGCCAAATTAGTTTGAATAGCAATAGTTTTCTTCCTCAAAACTCCTGCTGACACCCCAGAGGGAAAATGCTCACCCATACCAAGCATGTGGAATTATTTGTTGAGGAGCGTCTCAGAAGAGGTGGCCAAAGTAGTATTGAAGAGGTTTACCATTGCAGTTTTGAATCGCATTCCAAAGAAACTGCATGATTGCAGTTTAATTTTTAAAAAGGAAATATATTCCTTTGGATTTTTTTTTGTGTTGTATGCCTAAAAACTTTAAAATGAAATATAGAAGAAAAGTTGAACTTTATTATCATCAGCACCCCAAGTTTTCTTAAATTTCCTCTATATGTAGTTTTCTTTCATCTTCCAGGCATAAAAAACACATAATACAGACATGTAAATGTCTTTCTAAAGTGTCTCACATTCGCTGACATCTATGTTTTAACTATTTAAAGGATTATCACGAGATATCTCGTTTTTAGATTAAAAATATATTGTAAATCAACGATATACTTACGGGCATTTAGTTCCCGAATTTCTTGTTCTTATGCGGGCACACAAATTTCGGGACTTTCTTACACCCGGCACAAATTAAACGCTTTCATTTTGATGATTGTATAGTATGAAATAAAATGTCGTACCTTTATCGCACATTTTTTTCTAAACGTATTCAGAAAAGGGTTAACCGAATGCGTACGCACATCGACGTTTCTTTGCCGTGAGAATGTTGTTTGTAATAGTTGAATAAAGATTCATTTAGGCTTCCACCATGAGATAAATATATCATGACCATGGGCGTCTCCATACTAGGTAGAAGAGACTAGTGCCTCTCTTTTTTTGCTTATTCGAAGTATCTCTTTATAGGTAAGGAAAATATAGAGTTCAAGTTATCAACAGAGGCAAAATTTTCCCAGTCAAAATATAAAATCATTGTTGCAACGATTGGTTCCAACATCAATTATGATCATTAACGTTCAGTTTGTTTCTAATAACACTCTGTACAACGATTTTTTTCTTTGGGTAGTAAATGTCATTTTCTATTTGCTTGTGTCTAGAATAGATGAAAAAACACTTATTTATTTCAAACTTTGCTTTTGTGTCCAGTATAATGATATTTATATGGAATTTACCTATTCCCTCTGGAAGGAAGTGGCAAATTTGAACTTTCATTTGCATAAAGTAAAAACAAAATATGACACAAAAATAGTATTTGTTTATTCTAGAATTACATAAGTGAGACAATTAAAATATTAGAAATGAGCAGTTATCCGTTAATTACCCTTATAATGTAAATTACTTTGATGAATCAGCCCCCAAATATAGTTTCCCATTAAATTTTCATAATTCGATCATTGATATCTGCATTAGAAGTCCCGTAAATCCTGCTGAAAGCGCTCGCCATGCTCCTCGAAGAACGCTCCCATGTTCTCTTTAAATTTATTTAAATGAGCGTCAAGAATATGGACTTTCAGGGACTTCATGCAACACATCTTGCCGTCAGTCCTCACCAAGTTCTCAACAAGTCTACATAGTTTTCGGCTTTTTGTTACCTAGGAAGCCCAGAGCCACTGCAATAAATCTGTCCCACGCTGCTTTTGCCGTCTAAGTGAGCTTCTTGGGTGAATCCGTGCACTCTATGATCTTTTTTATTTGTGGACCGACGAAGACCCCGGCTTCCACCTTTGCCGCAGATAGCCTAGGAAACAAATCTTTGAGATACTTGAAAGCTGCAGACTCTTTATGTAGAGCTCTGACGAATCGTTTCATAACGCCTAATTTTAAATGCAAAGGAGAAAACAGTACTTTTCGGGGTCCAACAAAGGCTCCCATTTGACGTTGTTTCTCCCCACACTAAACTCGGTCCTTTCTGGCCAATCCTACTGATGGTATTGTGTGACAGTTTCCCTGCTGTCCCAAAGGCAAAGATAACAAGGAAACTTGGTAAAGCCGCCTTGGAGACCCATCAATGAGGCCATCTTTTTTAAGTTTCAGGAAACCTTCCAAACCTACTCTTTATATTTCAATGCATCTAGTAGGGTCTTGACAGTGCTGTATTACTCTTTGAGCTGGACTGAGTGAGCTAGGGGAAGAAATAGATACATGAATCCGTTATGAAGCAGCACTGCTTTGAGGCTCCTGAGTGAGGTGTCAATGAAGAAGCGCCACTCGTCGGGGTTACAGGTGATTCCAATTGCCTCAAACAGACCGATCACATTGTGGCAAAAGCAAAGCCTATATTGACGTATAAAAAAGCTTGAAAAACACTGGTATTGCTTTCTTCGGCCTGATATTTGCACAATGTCATTTAACAAATGCCACTCCTTGAGTGGACTTTGTGAGACCAAGATCTCTAACAATGTAGTTGAGATCTTTTTGGTTTGGGTAGTATGGGTTTCTCTCCTCAGTTTCACCTCTGTAATCTGGATAAATGACATCATCCTCTTCTGAACTGCTTTTCCTTTCTAAAATCTGCTGCTCTATTTTGGGAGGAGTAGTTACGAACAGCTTAGAATTGTGTAGCACTGACGCAATAAATGACTTCAGGTATGGATAAATGATAGCATGCGTATTTTTCCTGCTCGACGTTTAGAAGGGTTCAGCAGGTAAAAGAAAAAATGCTTGATTGGTCAGTTGGCTGCCTCCAAATTCGTGGTAAATTGAAATTCATAGCTCTCTTTTATCCTCTGTACCATCATAAAAAAAACGAAATGAAAACATAAGTATAAATATACAAATACTTTTCACTTAGTGTTATTAGAAATGTTAAAATAACATCCAGTATCCAAATAAACAAAATACATTATATTTATATAGGTATATATTACCTTCAAGAGTTCATTCGCAATGTCTGTCTTGATCTCCGAATGCCATGCCAAAATATGTCTTGTAGGCCTTACGCATTTTAGCAGATCTCTCTACAGAGTACTATTTCGCTCTTGTCTTAAGAAATTCACCGTAGAAATAGTAAAATGCGCCTGTCTGATGCTTACAACCTCTTGATGCCATGTGTGAAGAATGCTAGTATGAATTACGAGTGACTATGTCTGCGTTGTGACGGCTAGAATTAAACTGATCTGTTGAGTAGACATTCTTTGTATTTATACAGTCAGAATGTTCTAGAAATTCTTCAAACATATGAAAAATTCTGGATAGTTCTAGAAAGCTCCACAGTTTACTTTTTCACCAAATTAGTGCTGAATCTATGAGGAATGTATGAGAACCGCCATTGCTGCTCAGGTCGCAAAATAAGATATAAGGGAAATAATAGCTTTTACGACAGTATTACTGTGTCGGAGACACAGAGAGAGAGAGACAACAAACACCTAGGGGACCCTTTTGGTCTGGGCTAATGGAGCTACGAAATTATAAGACACCGTGAGACGTTGCGATGGCCTGAAATGCGGCCATCACAGAAAGCTGCAACAAGTGTGAGAGCCGAGAAGGTCCAATCTGAAGTCGGACAAAGTTCGCATCGCTGGCTTAAGAACCTTCTCGCGCTCGTGTTAAAAACCCCATTCGACCCATATAAAACCTCCGGCGCCAGAGTTGGAAGAGAGTACCCGCCCTCCTCCCTGCCCCCTCAGTATCCTCTGTCCACCCCAGTCGGTGCCCGCTATTCGCGTGACGTTGGACTCTGCACAATTCTCGCAGAATCCCTCACGATCCCGGTATTCTCGTTAATTCACGTGAGTCTACCTTGACCCGCTTTCCCCGCTCCTCAAACGCAGCACGCTCAATCTCGATTTGTGTTACTCGTAATAGTAATTATCCAGAGACAACTGTTTGAACTTTGCGCCTAGGCAAGGATTTCTCCCTCGAACAAAATATTCGAGATATCAGCAACGCACAACTCTCCTGTGCAAGTGCTCTCTCTGCCTCTTACCCCCCTCCTGCCCTAGTGTAAGCCTCATTATCGGCTTAGTTTAGCTCAAGGTTGTTCGAGTGCACCACGTCTCTCTCCCCTTTAGCTCCCCTCCTTATTGTTTGTGTGTATAGGTCATTCTAAATGTCCTTTTAATCTTGTAAAATAATATTCATTTGCATATCATTAAAATTATTTTGTACCCGTTTTTTGTAATAGGTGAAAAAGTATTGAAGGTAAAAGAAGTAAAAGGTAGGTTTAATGTGTCGAAGAAGAGGGAAAAGTTTGAAGGACCGTATAGAGTTGTGAGAGTCTGGGAGAATGGTGTGACGTATGTTTTGGAGAGTTTGAATGAAGGTATGACTGAGAGAGAGCGGGCTCATCAGAGTCAGTTGAGGAGGTGGAGAGAACCTCCTGACTACATGGTGAGCCATCCGCTTTATGAACTGTGCAGAAACAGAGATAAGGTGCATGATGATAAGATGGAGTGTGATAGCATGGATCTGTCTGGGAAAGAGCTTGTCTTAGTAACAAGGAGAAGAATGCGTGCAAAGAAGAGTGAAAGGAAGAATGCAAGAACGGATGAAAGTAAGTCTGAGTAGACTCTTTGTGGTATAGGAAAGCTTGAGAGAGAGATTGAGTGTTTACATAAGCAGGTGAGTGATTTGACTGATGTAAGTAGACGAGTGAGTGAGCTGCTTGTGTTTAATTTTTCTAGTTTTGAGAAAAGTATGAATGATAGTGTGTTTGGGCAAAATGAACCTAGTGTGGCTGATATTTCTGGTTTTACGAATGGTAAAGGTAGAGGTGAGTTTGATGTGGATAATGAGGAGGTGATTGACTTTTCTGGCTTCTGGTGGAAACCAGTTGAAGGGGTTTCTGGTATATCTGCTGAGAGTAGAGCGAATGTGAGTGATTTGTCTGTTTCGCAAGAGTGTACCTTGTGTTGGATGATTCCTGTGAGTGAGGAGCTGATGAGTGGGGTTATGAAGAGTGAAGGTTCTGAACGGAAGAGTATGAAAGAGTTTTGTCGAGAGATGGGAGACCGAGTAATGGAGGCTAAGAGTATGGTGGACGACATAATCAATAGTGACGAGGAGACTGACAGGACTTTTGACGAACAACCCCAACAGATTGGTACGCGTAGCCAGGGACCAGTAGACGAGAGTGAATAGGTGCAGAAGGGCGCGATTGAGTATAAAAAGTACCGTGAGTAATGATTGAGAGTTTATTGTGAATGACTGTGGTCGAATGGCCTAAGGAAGGAGGGCTGTGGTGGAGCCAATGTGAGAGTGTTTGTAGGGCTATTCTCACACCCATTTTCCAATACCCTCTCCCTTCCTATGTGCGAACATGTGTGTGGATAACTGGTATTTAAATTTTATTTATTTTTTTATTTGTTATTGATGTTTGTTTTCTCTTTACAGAGAAAAAATAGTTTCCTTATTTTAATTCTTTTGTCAGAGTGGCTGGGATAAAAAAATTAGAAATTTAAAATCGAAATGGTCACGTCCTTTAACTATAATTGGTTGGACAGGAGGTTTTACATAGCCTCAATACCACGACAAGATCGCCTAATTATTGTATGAGCTCGGATGCCAAGGCCTTTAATAAACAGACGTACGCAAAAACAATTGTGCCCACACGAGTGGTAGCCGGCAACACTTTTCCCCGGGGAACACCAAACCCTTTTGTCTATTTGTTTGGTTGTAAGTACTTTTTGTAAATATTCTTTTGTTTTGTTTGCTTTACTGATTTTCTCTTGTTTGTTTAAATAAAACTTTGTTTGGTCATAGGACTGCGTATTTTGATTTTGTATATATTGTAATTGTAAATTTATCTATCTCATATTTTTGTTCGTGTGCATAAGTAACGAGATCTCAAATATATTTACCCCATATTTTTGTAAATAAAGGACTGTATATCTAATCCGTTTCATTTCTTTTTCGATTTTACACGTCCAACTTAGTGTAGGAGGCGGGTTGGATAGATTAAGGTTAGATTGTAGGTTCGGTGTCCGCTACAATATCGCGCCATGGATGACGTCACTTGCTGTTCGAACATTCCGAATTTTCGACTCCTAAGCACGTTGGGAAAATATTTCCCAATCCTGCGAACTTGTCCCAAGCCCCATCCACCCCTGGTGACGAGGTGTAAAAGAGCCGCGCTGTTTTGGCTTTGCTGCTAAATGATGAATCGACTCCGCCTCCGGATTAAGATGCCTAGAGCTTGTGACTCCTTTATCCAAACTCCCCCTTCCTCTCCAGAATCAACATACAAATACTCGGGCTATTCTGTAGTTGGAAGAGTCTAACCCTCACCTCAAGCCCGTCCCTATCGTTTCGTCCCGTGAGCGTTCGTCAGACAGCAGACTTCTTTACCCGTAATTCTACCCATGTCAATTGCGCAACAATCTTCCTTCGTTTAATCGTACCGAAGGAAATCTCCATTGATTACATTTGAGGAAAATAAAATTCTTATTTCCGTAGAATTACGACAATTTCCACATCCCCCGTCGAAATGAAACTTCCTCCATTATTAGGATTGTCAAGTCCCCCTTTTTGATCTGAGCTTAGTTACATTAATCAATTAATCCCATTCGAGAATCCCTCCTCAAAATAATTATCAAGAGACTATCTCAATTTAAATAATTCCCTTTTGTTTATTAATATTCTTATTTTGATCTGTGTAAATAAAATTATATTTTTGTTGTTTCTTATTTAAACTAACCTTGAACGATACTCTCGGCCTATTCAAGTAAATATCATCAATCATTTATGCACTCTGTTTGATTGATAAGGATTTGAAACCCAACGCTTCAAGTGTGACTTCCTAGTCTGTCATTAATCCCTGCGAACAGTCCTTCAACGGTTCACGTTGAAATAGGTGATTAAGTTACCCCCTCTACATCAGATAGGAGTAGTGTATGGTATAGAATGGTTGTACCGCGACAATACCATATATTTATTTTTACTACTTGCATGAAAATAATGTTATTTACCATAAATGGGCTAATTTAAAAATCAATGTCCTAGCCAGAGATCAAAGTTTAGGGATTAAAATTAACTTTTTTTATTTAATAGAGCTACAAAAAATTGGGAGATAAAACTTTTGACCCAATTACAAGACAAAAGTGAAATATTGCTACACAGTCTAATCGGTAGTGGAATTAGTTAATCTCGACTCATTTTGTTAAATTTCAATGGCCTGACGACTCAATTTTTGTAAAGATATTTCATTGTTCTCTCATTTTCTACGCAAAGAATTTTAGTGTTTACATTTATTCAAAATTAAGTTTGCCTCCGAACGAAAAATGTAACAGAACATTTTATCCCCTTTCATTTATTTTAAAATGTATCTGGTATTTTTATTTCTTTTTTCCTCAGCTCTTCCCATTTTTCTCCTTACAGCGTTATATTTTTTTCGATTAGTCTGATTTTCTTTGTAGATGTTTTTATTCTTTTTCCTTCATTTTATATTTTTGGGGAATAAATAACTCGAGGTAATCTTTGGCAGTATTTTTTTTTATTTTTCTATATTTTTTCTCACTTCCTTTCTCTTTGTCCAAAGGTTTCCTAAAAGTAGATATCCGCGTCATTTAAGAAGTTACAATACAGGTATTATAAATGGAAGTAGATAATTTATCTACAGGACTGAACTTGATTATGTTTTAGGTTTTTTGTTCTGGAGGAGAAATTTTGACTTACCTTGATGAGTGTTTGTCATATTTTAATTGTTTTGTAGCGATTGGTGAACTTTGGCAATTTGCTCGATTAAAAATGCGGTTGTATCCACAACCAGGATCCTTATTTTTTCTTGGCATAATTATCTAAAATTAGATTAGAATTGAGAAGCAAAAAGATGGAACTTGAAGTGTGAAAAGGTTACAATTAATTTGCTGGGGATAGCTATTCTGGACGCCTAATCTGAAATTACATGGCTGGGAAAAGAACAAAGGGCAGAAAAATAGAAGAAAACAAATGAATACGATTCTCTTAATTGTATGGTGGCAATTCATTTATATTTGGATTTAATGGAAACCCCTAAGATTCAAAACTAAGTTTCGAATCTGGCTACATTTGGCAGAAGTTCAATTTCAAGTTGAAATGTCTTCGATTCAATGACGAAGAATTTTGATATCGTACATCTTGTGTATTTCTCTCTATTTTCTATTTAATATAATATTTTATGATTTTATATTGTTTGTCACAAAAATAATAAGGTTTTAAATATACTGTAATTTATGTTGACTAAGAATTAATCTTATTAGTGTATTAAAAATGATTAAATTAAAATTTTTCATAGAAGATTCACTGTAAGGTTGTAATACGAAAAGAACCCATAATATTTTACTGAGATCACATCATTGTCAACGATCTCAGTAACACAATGAGATCTCTAGCCAGGAACAATGGACTATTAGAGTCTCTCATCCGGCAGCTAGTGCAAGAAGACATCTACTACTACCGAAACAAGATGAATATTAGCCAGTGTTTGTTTCATAAGATTAAGGGCAAGCGGAAAGATCGAACTGCGAAACTTGTGAGCAAACTGAAGCATCTTTTTAGTTCTTTGATAGTCCGCAGCAACTTCTCATGATTGAAGCATCGAGGAGGAATCATTAGGGTGGCTTTCAAATAATTGAGCATCTTTAACTATTACCTTTAACTATTTCATTACCAGACCTAGCTCTATCTACTCCAAAAACGGTGATGGTACATATATGAGTGAGCAGAGATTATCGCATCGCCATTACATTACAGCTGTAATACTGCTAATCCCGGAAATAGATGTGCCTCGAGTTAACTTTGAGTTTTTACTGTTTCGTAATTTTTAAATTTTATTCAAACTGTTTAAATAATTGGTTCGAGATACTTTGAGGGTCAAAGTGTCCTTATAACAAGGAGGAACGAACTTAGTGGTATACTCGTACATGGGAAGTTAATGCTGCCTAGCGAGGAAGGTAAGAGTAAACGTCTTAAACCTAAAGTATTCTGAAAGAGTGTGAGTTATTCTGACGTCATCCGAGATGCATGAAAGTAAGCTTTTGAGCTTCAGTACGCAATTCGAATGTGGCGTGATGTCCTTGTGCCTGCACCAGGAGAAGCTTAATAACGTCCGTTGCAAAGTGCACGGAAATAAATGGTATGCATGTTGTTTTCAGGACCTCGTTGAACTCACAGTTAGAGTTGTTCACCCAACGAGACATACATTCATAAATAAAATTGAAATGGTATAATGGACGCATGTAAGCATTTTAAGTTGCAAGGTAGGAATTTCGCTTCAAGGACCGTGATGGCCAGTGCTTCAAAACGGGGATCGAAGAACGTACCAGTGCCCAGCCATCTAAGATGAATCATTGTACATTTCGAGAAAATCTCGCTTGTTGTTTTTCTCAAAGGCAAGAATTCCCTGACTAGTTTCGCGAGATAGCCTCGAGTCGTGAGCAGTGAAATGGAGCAGACGTGTAAATGAGAGTTAGCTTGCCTAAGTTGCGAGCATCCTTCTGAGTTTTTGGTCCCAAAGGATTCCTGGTGAGAAAGGATAGGTCGAATTGATAATACAGACTGATGGTTCAACCAATCATCAAATTGCGGACAAATCTCCTGCTTTGTTGATGTCCGGTCAACGGAGGTGATTATAGAGCGGCGAATGATGTATGTATACATGGTTCACATGGTATGTATAAATGATGGACGCCCGAATTTGAAGAATTAAGAGATCATTTACAACGGGAGTAAACGTAGACAAGGTTGATGGGAGTCTAGGAGCCACACTTATTCCGGTAGCTGAGACGAGGTAGGGCTAGCAATAGTGAAGAAATGGGTCGCTAGACGCGTAGAAAACGAATTTTTTCCCTTCTTCTTTTAAACTTGTAGCTCTTGTTAATTAGGAACACGTATTCAACTATCTTTCTCTTCAATCCACCGACGACTGGAACTAGCTTTCGCCACATTTATAGTCAATGATACCAGAGTTAAACGGACAAAGCTAGCATTAGTTTTGTAGATTAAAATGGCAACTAGATTCGAATTGAAACCATTAATTCAATTAATCTTTTATTCAGTAAGTGGGAAGGCGTGGCAAAAATGCGATTGATTTCTGCTTTTTTTCCACAAAGTATATTATGATATGATAAAAATGAACCGAATTCCGGTAATTCGTTCTTCTAATGATTTTGTTATTTCGCTCTCCATCAGCCTTTCCATGATGCACATTATCTAAAGGTCACCCACTCATGCTCCAGGTCAGGAAATTTTAAAATATAATTAGGTGTTAGATGTGAGAATGAAAGCATCAAGACCGATCTTGAGTCGAGAAACGGCGAGTTGGAGAAATACTAAGCCAAATATAAAAGGCGGTGTGTTTCAATCTCGGAGAGACATCATCTTCGTCTTCCTTATTGATATTCATTCCCGGCGGAGGCAGCACCATATGGGATCGGAGAAGAAGGGGCCTCAGTCAAAGGAAAAGATGGCGATGGCTTCGAATATAAATGAATCTTGACTTTACAAATTTAACTCGAATTGAGATCAAATGAAGCGTCTTGATAATAATAAAATATGGATACTTTATGGCACTATTCATGCAAATGAGTTTTCACAGAGTGCCAATCAACTGAGGAAAAGTTAAAGATAAGTAGCCGGTCTAAGAAACAGGCGTGAAGGCACCAAGGGTTGGATTAGCATATTCAAGTAGGAAGATTAACTCGGGGCAAATATAAAGAGAACACAATCATTCATATGGCACAGACATTTACGAGGAAAAATCAGAAGGGTAGCAGAGCCGAAGCGTGGGTTATGAGGAGATCAGAGAGGATCAGAGAGGAGGAGAGATAGAAAGGATCTTCGGCATTTATAGACTCATAGGAAAAAAAGACCTTAGAATTGATTCTCTATTTAATGTTCGGTAGTAGAGTTTGGAAATCATTTGAGTTACACGAAAGAAACTCTCACAGCACAGAACAAAAAAGGGGCTACATAGATGAGAAACAGTTGGAGATATCGAAGATTCGAATGCTGAAAAACAGAGAGAAGTAAGTTATATTACTAAAGTCGGGATTCGATGAAGCCATGAATGTTAATCACAAAGATGATTTTGCTAAGATTGAGATTGAGAGAAAGAGTTTTGCAGTAAGACCTTTAACGTCATGTTGAGTTAAGGATAGTTTCCAAGAGCCATTGAGAAAAGATGTTATAAACGTATAGTAGTTTTCTAGGAGTTTTAATATATAAGGTTAGGACAGAAGAGAGAATGATTTAGTTACCATCAGTATAGAAATTAAATATTAGACTAAGACGACGATTAAGTATACCATAGATGCCAAACAGTTGTGGACCGAGAACAAATCCTTGCATAACACCATAACGCATCAACGCCGTCAGAATTTTATCATCTCCAATATGAAAATATTGAGCAAGAAATTAAAAATAAAGATTAAAATCAGTTATGGGAACTTTACGAGACATCCACAAATCCACCGATGACTGAGGAAATTTACAGTCAAAGTCTCCCATCTTCTTTACCATGCATCCAGGATGGCTGACATGATGGTAGCAATGTAGTCAGAGTAGAAAAGAAAAAACAGCTAGTCTTGTTACTCCCTATCTGCAGACAAAATAGCTCCTTCGTTTCCTGCTACCACTACCTGCCCATAAACTAGCTAAAGGCAATTTCGAGCTCCTTTTGACTCCTAGTAGCTATAACGTTACTAGTAGTTCGAAAGCGGCAATGTGGATGTTTCGATGCTTTAGGGAAACTTAGTTGAGTAGTATCGTTTAATAGGGTGTATAGAGTATAGAAGTGCCTATGCATAAAACTCTATAAATGTTAATGAGAAAATTATTGAATAAAATTATTCAGAAGAAAATTCCAGTAATCGGCGAATGGCGAGTTTAGGCTTAACGACTTTTACGGGAAATACTTTTGGAATGAATAAATAAAGCGAGGATTTATAACAAAATATATATTATTATTATTATAGATTACAAGGAATTATTTATGTAGAATATTTTGATTAGGTTGAATAGCGCAAATTTGATAAGTTACAATATATATATATATATATATATATATATATATATATATATATATATATATATATATATATATATATATATATATATATATATATATATATATGACAAGAACAATTAGTTAAATGGTATTTATAATAATATCTTGCTAGGCAATTTGTGTGAGTGGTAATGAGGTAAATGTAATTTCTAGTTAATTAGAATCAGGAATCACGAAATAAATAATTTGTGATTAAAATATAATTTGGGTGTAATTGTAAAGGTATCGAATAGAATCACGAATTGTAGGTAAATGTAATTGTAACTAATGCGGGGTTTGGGAGTGCATGCGCAATATATAACCTTAAGTCTTAGAAGATACGGTTACCTAGCCTCTGCCTCTCAACTGTTGGCGTAATACCTGCTCGTGGTTGCCCTGCCTTTACCTGAAGGTACGTCCAAGGACCGAGTGCCGAGCGGTATAACCCGGGCTGCTCTTCAGAGTGAGGGTCTTGGCGTCCTCTACGGTATCCCGAGTATTTTTTCTGAGAAGTGAATTTTTGCAATGATGCCATAGTCACACATCGGATCTTCCACCATTGCTTCATTTCTCTTTACTCAGGTTGATGTGAATCTGAGTATCTCTTTTCTATCTTTATTTCTCCAGGTCTTTTCCTTTTTCACTTCTTTCCCTCTGCTTTCTTTCATCCTTCCATTGTGAAGCTGCCAATCATGACCATTGTCACAGCAAAGCAGCTCCTGCTGGTAATCAGGTTATAAGGCTGGGTAATGGCAGTTATCCTAGTCACCATGTGCTAGCAGGGAAGGTAGGAAGGTCTTTTGACCTATTGTGAGGTTAAGCCTGTCTACGCCTGGCAGCCCCATGCCGGTAGGTTCCTCTCCTGCTCGTCACCTCTGTAGAGTATGAACTAGCTCTTCTAGGCTCAAAGCCGAAAAAGTTGAGGTCAAATTGATCGCTTACTGCACATAATATAATTCCAAACATCCTTTTCCTAACCTCGTCTCGGACTCTTGCTTTCGATTGGCTGTTTCTAATATGTTGTAGTGATATTCATGTGAATCCTGGCCCTACTCTCTGCCACACTGGTGGAGTTCTTTCCTCCAATGTAAGAGGGCTACACAAGAATCTCAGAGACCTTACTGTTGTCAGTCGGTCTTATGACATAATTATATGCGCAGAAACTTTGGTTTCCGACTATCACCACGAATCTGAGCTAAGGATCCCTAGGTTCTGTCAGCCCCTGCTTATTCGCCGTAACCCAGGAAATCGTCGGCGGGGAATGTCCGTCTATATTCGTGATAGTTTCTCAGCTCATAGAAAAGCTAACTATAAATGTGGCTGCCATGAAGTAATGGCCTTGCGCATTTGTACCCGAATGCACAACTTTTATATTTTAGGCCCTTATCGCATCCCGATTGCGATGATACCATATATGATTGCCTATTAACAGCAATGGCCACCATTCAGTCTGATGATCGCAAAGCAGTTTTTGTCTTTGTTGGCGATTTCAATGCTCACCACCATGAATGGCTTGAGTCTGCATCACCAACAGATATTCATGGTTGTGCAGCATATGATTTTGATAGTGTTTCGGGCTGTTCACAGTTGGTGTTCGGCCCTACTCATTATGCTGGTAACTGTCTCGAATTAGTACTTTCGGATGTACCTGATATTATTAAAACAGAAATTAATGCACCCATAAGTTCATCTGATCACTCTGCCATCAGTATCATACTTGATCTTAGGCAATCTGTCCCTTCTTATACTATTACGAAGGAGATTTATCTAAAAAACAGGGTTAACTGGAATAATGTCCGTGATAATGTTATCAGGATCTGATTAGGGGCGATTCTTTGCAGTGTTGAGCTCATGTCCGCTTTCAATAAACAGATACTTACATAGTATTATTTCTCGCTGAGTCCCTCCTAGAAGGATCTCATGCCGGTTCAATGATATAGCCTGGTTTACAGTGGAATGCAAAATTGCTCGGGATGCCAAACAGGCAGCATACCGCCATTGGTCTCAGCTACGCACAAGAGAATCTTGGAAAGAGTATGTTCAAGCAAGATCTCAAGCAGAGAAGATTTACCATGAAGCGGAAGGGGAATATCTCAGCTTTGCCAAAGATACATTGTTAAGCCCCACTGATCCACATAAATGGTGGTCCCCCCTTAAATCATTAGGCTTTGGCTGTAGCTCATCACTGCCTCCACTGCTGTCTGAGAACGCTCAACTTATCACGAGTCAAAGAAAAAATCTGATATTTTGATGAAGCAATTCGACTCTAAACTTAGTAGAGAGCAATTAATTTTCAATCAAGAAATGTCCATTATGCCTACTCTTAATAAAATTGAATTTCAGTCCAAAGAAGTGGAGAAGCTACTCAATACTCTTGATCCATATGGGGGCACAGGTCCCCTTAAGATGTTTCCTTTGTTTTTCAAGGAAACTTCTGCTGTAATCGCCAAAAAACTGAGTGCAGTATTTGGATGCCTCATGCAATCTGGATCATTCCCTGAGTGCTGGAGGGTGGCTCACATTACGCCTATTCCTAAGAGAACTCCTCCCCCTGATCCCTCCAATTATCGCCCAATCTCTATTACATCAATACTTTTTGAAGTTTTTGAGCCCTTTGTTTCAGCTCGCCTTTCCCGCTTTCTTGAGAGATCAGGTGTTCTCCCTTGTAATCTGTTTGCTTATCGGAAAAAGCTTGGTACAACGGATGCACTTCTTACGATCTCTCACAAGATCCAGTTAGCAGTAGACCAAGCGCATGAGGCCCATATAGTTCAACTGGATCTCTCAGCTGCCTTTGATAGAGTAAATCATAATTGATTGCTAAAGAAGCTAAGAGATATTGGTGTTGCTGGAAGGATTTTAACTATTTTAGAGCAATTCCTTGTGGGTCGTACCCACAGGGTTCGTGTTGATGACAACTTCAGTGACTGGCACCCTTTTCACTAGGGCGTTCCGCAGGGCAGAGTTCTCGGACCTCTGCTCTTCAATATTTACATTGCCGACCTATTTAGAATCACAAAAAATATTATGTATGGTTATGCAGACGATGTAACTCTGCTCGCGACTATTGACTCCCCTCACACTCGCAGCATTGCCTCTGATTCCCTCAATGAAGATCTTCGATGCATTTCTATATGGTGCCATACATGGAACATGAAGCTTAACATCGCTAAATCTAAACATATGTGTATCACACGATCTCGTAGCCCTTTTCATCAATATGAACCTCTCTATGTTGATGTGTTGATGGTTTAACGGTGAACGATGTAGACGAACTGGACATTTTGGGCGTTAAATTTGATGCAAAATTAACTTTTGAGTGTCACATCAGATCTCTTGTGACTACTGCTTCGCAGAAATTAGCAATCATGAGAAAGGCCTATGTCACCTTCGATGATGCTTCCGTGTCCGCCACTTGCTTCCAAAGCTTTATTCTTCCAGCTTTGGAATTTTGTGCCCCTGTCTGGTCGTCTGCTGCTACGTCATACTTGCATCTCTTCAACAGAGTCTCTTATACTGCCAGCTTTTTTGTGGCGGTAATGTCCAATGGATCTTTGCACATAGCCGGATGATCAGCAATGTGTGCATACTCTATAAGATACAATCCAATCCGCATCACTCGCTGTATATTTGCTAGCAAAATCGCTTTGTAGCAAGGAGAAACACTCGTCAGGCTTTGGCCCGGCATCCTCTTTGTTTTTAGTCTATCAGATGCCGTACTAGCCAGTTTAAGCATTGATTTCTGCCAAGTGTTGTCCATCTTTGGAATTCCTTGGATGAAGAAACTTGTGCATCGAATAGTGTAGATGCCTTCAAAAAGAAAGCTAATAAGATCTTGTGTTCATCATGAGCCATTATCCTGTTATTTGTTATGTTTTTTTTGTTGGAATATTCTATATACAGTATATCTTGTTTTGTTTGAATGTTGCTATATACTGTTTTTTAAATTTTTTATTTAATTTTATTACTCAATTTTGAATTAACTGAATCCATAGATGACTTGAATCCTTGAAGTTTTTCTTTACCTATCTTTTCCCAGTTTGTTCTTCTATCACACTTCCTTTTTTTCTTACGAGACTTCCCTCTTCGACGTTGCAGGTGTGCGGGAATTGCTAATTGCAATCTATAGTGCTTGCACTCTTCCCGTCCTACCTGTCTCATCTTTGTGCAAAAATACGATGGTTAAAAGAGGAAATGTATGAGAGTCTGGAAAGGAAATATAAGAAATTAGACAGTGTTTTTGTTTATAAAACCTAAGGATTAAATGGAGAAAGAATTCAACTGACCTTGACTTGGTGATGGCTAGACGACGAGTGAAAATTTTGTCTCCTATGCGGAATATTTGGAAGCGTTAGTACGTGCGTGTAAATGTTGCCAATTGTTTTTGAATCCGACTTTTTTTACAAATATATATAAATTAAGAAAGATTATATATATATATATATATATATATATATATATATATATATATATATATTTGGAGCTGCAGAGCTGCTATAGGTGAATGTTCATTAATATAGGAGACAGGATGGTAAGCTTACTAAAGTTAAATATTATATGGGAGGTTTTGTCTATATTCAGTGATAATTTGTTTGCATTAATTCAGACGTAGCATGCTCAGTGTTAATGGTAGGAATTATTATATCTTGGTTATTGTGAGTTATGGATACTTCAGCAAGGTGTATGAATTTTAATAAACTAGAAGAAAGTAGCCTTATAGTAATTTAAATTAAAAAAAGAAGGGCTGCCCTGACCATAACCTTGAGGAACTCTTATGAAGACACCTGACAGGGGTGAGCGAACGTAACCAATGTAAATTGTAAAACTTCGTAGATATGGGAAAATACTCCCTTGCTAATATGTACTCTATTTTCCTTTCCTTTTGTTACTTTTTGAAGTCCCGAGATTTTTGTTGAAACTTGGAATTTTTTAAGGTAAATCTTAGGATTAAGTTAAATTCTCAGTGGCTGCCCTGAACGTGACTGGTCATAAATGCCGGAATACGGCATAGGGTAAATCAACATGAATTAGCATTTATTTCTAGTGTTCATATAATCACAGGGTCATATTAAACGAAGTCAATTTACGCAAAAAATCTCTAGGAATTGGGACCTTTGGAATTAGTCTTAATTGGTAGCAGTTCATAATAACCGATGTGATTTGGTGTATCCAATACTTTATAAAAATAAATACAAAGCTAAATAATTGTATGTGAGTAGTTTAAAGAATCCTATGTTTTGATAAGAAAATTTTGAATAACAAAGATGCGTTAATGTTTGAACAGAAACCAGAATAATACGGATATACTCGTAAGATTTGATTTTCAGAAAAGAAAGATCCAAGTCTTTTGTACATTAGCTTTTAAAAATCTTGAATAAGGTTGGAACTGACGAGATAGGGCTGTAATTAGATAGATAGTTATCACTACATGATATAAAGATTGACACAACTCGAGACAATTGAGAGCAGGAAAGGAATACTTTATTTGATAATGATTTATTAAAGAGGAGATATTATTGGATTAGTGATATCAGCGGTAAGATGTTAAATGTAAATGATGACCGAATTACGAGAAGTAGATGTATTTTTAGGTTGTATAATGGATGAGATTATTTTACTATTAGTAAAGACAACTGCGAAGAAGATATTGGTATTTCTGGTATCAATGTTGCTCATTAGGGACATATTTTAACTGGCGAAATGCAGTTATCAAGAAAATTGGGTAGCAATAAGACTAAAGCAAAAGTTGGCCATGAAGGGACAGTTTCTCTTAACAAGGTTTCTTCTTGGGTGGTGATAGACTCGCTAGAATTTTGCGACACTTCAAACATACTGAAAAAATAAAGAAACCAAGCAATGGCTTCGCCACTTTCCCCTACTCGGGAAGCTTGCGCTTCGCTACTACGATTAAAATTTAAAATCTAAGAATAAGCATCCATAGTTAAGTTTTTATAAATTTTCTTAACTTCACCATTTTTAATTCTTTTGGTTTCAAAAAATTCCCAAATTTCGATACCTATATTTATTTCCGAACTTTGATAAAAAAAACTCAAATACTCAAAAAAAATCCCGTTCTTAAATTAAAGAGTTAGTAATGATTATCCGTTAATGTATTGGTTCCATCGGATCCCCTAGGCTTTTTGTGCAAATCCAACACCTTCAGCGTCCGGATGATAAATGGAAGTGAAAAGTTCTGAAAAGTGTAATAATACGCATAATACTAAAAAGAACAATGTACTTGGAGCTCTAGGAAGTGCAAATCCCAAGGTTTCTCAAGAAGCCACCCACCCCTTGCGGACCAAATGAGACTCTTTGAAGGATGACCAATATTTACATTCGTCCTAGGATACTTTGAAAGGCGACTATGAAAGCTTCCTAAATGTGCTTATATATTTTCTTGTTTTCTCTGCTCTTTGCAAAATATCCTTCACAGATTCTTACCTTTCTTACTCTAGGTATTTTGGGGGGTTAAAGTGACGCTTTTTGAAAATATAAAAGCTTGTTACTCCAAGGTATAAACAATAAAGATTAATCGATATTTTTTCTACTAAGCTCTAATACTTTGGACACTTTTTGAAACCATTTTTAATTTACGTTTGTTTCATAATAATTTGTGCATTTTCATTATACTTGTAGTATTTTAGAACTAGGTAAAATTATAGCAATAAAAATAAACTATTTTTAGTTAGGAAGGTATGTCTAATCTAAATACTCTCCTACAGCATGTTATAATAGTCTACCAATGAAAATTTAATATTCATAGACAATTTCTTGAAATTCCCCCTCAAATTTCAAAATTTCTCCATTCCTGAAATTATATCAGTTTATATTAGCAGATTCAAACTGCCACGAATCCCAATCTCCACGGGCAAACTTTTTCAAGCTTCTGCAACTCTATTACTAAAGAACTCTTTGCTCACATCCAACCACAACTCTTTTGGTTAAATTTCTAACTATGACTCTTAGTCATCTTTTACAAGTTCTAAATAAGAAACACTTTTTAATTTCTAAATTTAACTCGGAGCGAAATTTGTTTAGAGATGAATCATTTACCCTCTAAAATCCTCGTTTCGAATGAGAAACTCCGTAGGCGCCCTGAGTCTTTCTGTGTACTCTAGACATGAAAAAAATTGATTATTTTATTTGTTCCTCACTCCCATGCATGGAAGAGCACAGTTGACATTTGAATACTATTGCTAATAAAATATTGTAAAGGCCAACTACTTATAATATAGCTAACAATCGTAAATATGAAACCCAATAGTTTATATCCATTGTTTCTGGTCTCTAAAAACTGTTTCTAACAATAGTAGGGAGCTATTATTCAATATTACCAATTCCTTTTCGTCCACAGAATCATGCGACTATCCTTTCATTTCAAAACTAGATACTCCTTGTTAAACCGATGAAAGTGTGTCTAGAGATTATATGTGATGCTCTTTTAGCATCTCATAATTCAATAGAAGAGGTTTATGATTTTGGGGGTTTCAAAGACGTTCCTAAAGATTACCAGAAAAATTAAATGGTTATTTAAAACACAATTTATCTATATAATTAAATATTTTGGAGTGGATTTTGTGTATTTCGATTATAATTATCCTTCTGACGTCTTTGGCAAGAAGCATTTTCCTATGAAATGGCAAGGAAAAAGGAACTCTTCAAAGAAGAGAAAAATTATATCGAAGAAACTTAGGAAAGGAAAGTCTTCACTGCAAAATTAAAAGAATTATAGTGTGATCATTGCACTGTAAATAAAACTATATAACTACATAACTAGGACCAGCAAATACACTAGCGTCCTCTCAAGGCGCTTTTGAGAGGTAATAGGATTAATACCACTTCATCCTTGGGATTATCACTGGTTTACCAAAAAATATTTTTGCTCTGAGTCAAGGATGTGAATAGATGTTTTTTACTAATTATGTTGTGGTGAATTCAAATCTCTGAACAGTTTTGCTCTATCCCCTCTCGGTTTTTGTTTTCACATACCCCATTTTTATTATACTGCATATAAATTCAAAATTTAATGTGTTTATTTCATCTGTTCCAAAGGCATAATAGAGAAAAGGTAGCATAGATACAGAATATTAATGGAACTAAATTACTTACTTGGATAATAAAATACACATAAATCATTGTACAGCAAACAGTTAGAAGTGAGTATTTTTGGACGATCTTGTGTAGTTTGCCTCCGGGATGTCATGGAAGAGCATCCAGCAGAAGTTCCCGATCATACTGGAGTTTCACTTGCCTTAGTAGTTGCTCTTCATCTTAGAAATGTCTTTATGGAACCTTTCTTCCTGCCCATCAATCAATCACCCGAGGTTAGGAGGGAAGAAGTTCAGGTGGGAGTGGAGAAAGTGAATTTTGAGTGACATTCGGAATCGCATATCTTTATAAGGCTGTAACACCCTCTCGATACACTCTTGGAAATCTAGTACCTTCGTGTTACCAAGGAAGCCATGGGAGACTAACTTGAATGCGGATCATGCTCTCAGTTCGTTTAAGGTAAGAAGTTCCTCAAATTCATTATCCTTCACCACCTCTCTAATTTGAGGTCCGACGAAGATACCCTCCTTGAGCTTAGCAGAACTCAGAGCTTAGAATAGGGTACACAAGTGTTGGAAGTCAGCAGTATTTTTGTCCATGGCCTTCACGAAATTCTTCATTAGCCCAAGCTTGATTTTAAAAGTAGGGAGAGGTACCTTCTTCAAGTCCACCACAAGATGTTCTTGGGCAATGTGTTCACCAGGCAAAAAAGTGCCCCTAGACCCTCAGTCCTTCTGCTTATAGCGCTTAGGCACAGCCCGACTGTGCCAGAGAAAGAGAAAGCAACAGTACTTTGTGAAGCCCTCTTGCATACCCATAATTATCCCAATGACCTTGAGGTCTCCGCATAGAGCCCACTGGAACTGGTTTTACTTGACAGTTTCCAAAAGGAGCTCTATATCGCCATACGACTCCTTCAGATCGATAGAGTGGGCAATGGGAATGCTGGCTTGGGTGTAGAAGAATAAGGCGATTCCACGATATATATATATATATATATATATATATATATATATATATATATATATATATATATATATATATATATAAACATATATATATATATATATATATATATATATATATATATATATATATATATATATATATATATATATATATATAGAGAGAGAGAGAGAGAGATATATATATATATATATATATATATATATATATATATATATATGATGAAAATTAATGCAATATCGCAAGAAAAGATGAGGAATTAAACCACATTCTCCGAAGACAATTTAATTCAGAACAGTTTCAGTGTATCTCACACCCTTTTTCAACTGACACTGGGTAGAAAATATAAGAGAAATGCATATAAGCATAACACAAGATCCCCTCTTTTTTCCCCCAATCCCCTACTTGTGGCTAATCTGGGGGGGGTTAGGCCTAAACATATTGAAGGGCTGACATTTATCTATTTTGTTTATATGCTTTCTTATTACAGGATTAAAAGAAAATTGCCCCTCAGATAGATTTAAATTTGGAACTGACGATATCAAGCTCGATCCTACGATTCTTCTCTTAACATAGTTAGCCGATTTAAATAACATTTTACTTCCATTGAAATCGATCGTATGATTCTTGTCTCTAACATGGCAAAATATTTCACTACTTTCGCTGCCCACTCTAATATCTCTTTTGTGTTTGTACAATCTCTTGTCTAGATTTCTCCCCGTTTTTCCTATATAAACTTTATGTCAATCGTTGCATGGTACTGCATATACTCCTATGCTATGATGTTCTTTGGGTTTCCTGGCCATCATCAATTGGTTTAAGGAATTATTATATTTAAAGGCTAGATTAATACCCGCTTTTCCAAATATGTCCTTTAAACTATTTAATTTATTATTAAATGGCAATGTTATACATTTGTTGAAGTCGTTAGTGCGGCAAGGCTTATTACCATAGAATGTTTTCCTAGCTGCAAAATGGGCAGACGATATAAACCAATCGGGGTAATACCAGTGGGAGAATTAATATTGGAAATGATTGGGCGTAAGGGACATCCCTCTTTGTGGGTCTTTGGGAGCCCATACATATAGGGAAGTGAAGGGTTGGTACTCCTGAATTGTTTAATTAAATCTGCGCTTTTTAATATTCTCTTCAATTTGTTGTTGAAATTGCTTATTTTGTTATTGAGCGGATCACTTTGTAGCTTTTCATATGTGTTCACATCATTAAGAAGTTCATTTAGTTTATCATTATAACTATGTTTGTCCAAAATGACTAACTGATTCGTTCTATCGGCTTTGGTTATAACAATGTTGTTATTAAATTTAAGTTTATTTAGCGCAATCTGAAATCTTTTTGGAAAACCAATTTGGTCAGATTTTTCAGAATTTAGAGCACTAAGCATACAGCCACTAAGAAATTCACCACTTATTTGCTCATGTGAGGATTTGGCTATGGATACTAAATGGTCTAGTGAGACCCACCAAAGACCTACCAAGAGGGATGTCCCTTACGCCCAATCATTTCCAATATTAATTCTCCCACTTATTAGCTCTCCAAATGGCTCGCCAAGCATTTATCTCCAGCAGTAGGAAGAATCTCATCTGCACACATTATAAACACTCAAGATTTCGTTGACCGCCTCAACCACTTGCAATTACCGGATGGAAAACTTGTGAGCTTTGAGTTTATGAACAGATGCCAATCAGAAAGATTGTGTGGGAAACCAAGGAAAGTGAACAAGCCAGAGATATTAGGGCCGGAGAACAACCTGTTTTCCATGTGAAATAATGAAGTGAAGTCCTTGTTCCGTGTCCAGAAATTAGGGATACTTACATCTGCCGTGACCAGGTTTCACTGCTTAAGCGGGGATGTCAAGAGCTCTGCCTGCTGCTTAGATAGATACAAGTCACGGACAAGGTCAATCAGGTCTTCTTGCGTAACCCAGTGGGGCTCATTGCCACTTGCTCCTGAATTAACAGAGACATTGTCTTCAGAAGAGATCAAATTGGCAGAACATTTCCCTGAAGGCATTTCTTCATCTGATGTAGGAAGAAGATCTTTATTTGCTAGGAGTGTAAGGACAGGAAGATCATCTAAGGGGAAAACTGGTCTCATATCTGAGGGAAGGTTAGGATATTTTACCTTTTTTTTCTAAAAGAAGCATTGGCTCTCTCCAGATCATCGGGAGAGCAAAGTAGAAGGCTCTTTTCTTGCCATTAAACCATGAAGTTAGTCCATTGTAACAGGGTTTACAGCAAATGTGTGGGACCCAAGATTTGTCCTGATCTTCGATTTTACAGTCAAAATAAAAAAGTAAGCAATTCTCAGATGAGAAGTTTGGCGCTGTGCAACTATGGTGAAATTTCCCCACACGTAACAATGAATTTGTCTTGCTGATGCATCCTCGCTGTTTTGAAGTGCCTGAAGCCATTGTAGATATATGTATCAACTAACAAAAATCTAGAAAACAAAATTAACATTAATCATATGTATTGTTACAAAATCATAATATAGACATGTGTCCAACATATAAAATGGTTGTGTAACATGATTGTCGAGCAGCCCTAACCTCACATTCTAAGAATAGGACATTTAATTTTTTTAGCCTTTTTACTATTTTTAATTCCAAATAATGTTATAAAAGGTTTTAAAATTTAAAGTTTAGTTAAAAGGGAATGGAAATTTTGGGCAGCTTATTTGCTTGAATTTAGCCATGTAGATATATTATATTGAGTAGAAAGCATAAATATAGTTAGTGCAATTTATATATTTTCTAATATATATAATATATAAGATATATATTTCATAGTATACCTCAGGACTAATTAAACAATTAGTTCTCAAAAAAATAATGAAACAAATGCTAACGTTTCAGCACGTGTTCACTTCACTGGACTAATAGAGAGTTGCCAGATATTCAATGATATGCTTATACATTAGAATTGCCATTCTGCCGACAGGTATTTTTGAGAACTTCCGGGGTGTATGGTCCCATTGGTAGCGTGAGGGTTTTAAAGAACACAATTCATAAAGTGTCTAATACATGGATACCTCAAAAACCAGAGGTGATGAGTAAAAACTGGTTTCCTATCTGAACTACCATTTTTGTGCTTGGTTCAATTTCTCTTTAAACCAGGGTTACATTCATTAAATATACCTACAATGAATCGGTACACATTTATATAGGAGTGTACCTACCTATCATGCAAGTTTCTAACTACGTACACAAGTATCTAAGAGTGTACCTATTAACACACAAGCCCTAATAAGCAGAATACTTATCACATTTATAAAAGCTGATCGGGTCGCTCTTTCTCTCGCGCAACGCCGGGTCTGCTGGTGTCGATAATAATAATGAGAGCAAATCCAGAAAGGAATATGGAAAACACATTTGCACTCATGCTCTATCAACTACTACATACTCCGTTTTGATTTTATGAGGTTCTCCTACTAGGTTACATTTACACATGAATAATACTCGTCTAGTCTGTTTATAAATACAAAAACTGCCGTACTTTTCAGGTATCAGAGGTGTCGTTGTACAACACTCTATACCATACACAATTCCTATATTATGTAGGGGGGTCACTTGATCACCTACTGCAACGTGAACCGTTGAAGGACTGTTCGCAAAGATTAACAACTGACTAGGAGGTTACACTTGAGAGGTTGGGTTCAAATCCTTAACAATCAAACGGAGTGCATAAATGGTAGGCGAGATTTACTTGAATAGGCCGAGAGTATCGCTTAAGGTTAGTTAAAGATGAAACAACGGAAATATAACTTTATTTACACAGATCAAAATAAGAATAATAATAAGCAAATGGGAATTATTTAAATTGAAAGAGTCTCTTGATAATTATCATGAGAAGGGATTCTCAAAGAGAATTAATTAATTAATGCTACTAGACTCAGATCAAAAGGGGGAACTTGACAATACTAATAATGGAGGGACTTTCAGTCTTACGGATCGATGACTTCGAGGAAGGTCCTTCTTACGATTAGGCAAGTGGGTAACGATCCGATGAGGCAAGTGGGGCATGATCTGAATGAGGCAGGTGGGGCACGATCGGAATCAACTTCCGATAAAGATAGCGAACTTCAAAGATAATGTTCGACGGGGAATGTGGGAATTCTCGTAATTCCAGAGAAAGAGGAATCTTCTTTTTCTCAAAGGTAATCGATGGAGATTTTCTTCGGTTCGATTAAACGAAGGGAGACTGTGGCACAAATTCAAAGGCTTGCCGTTCCCAGAAGCTACCAAGTTACTTGGGTAGAATCACAGTTGAAGAAGGCTTTCTGTCTGACAAACCCTCACGGGAGGAGACGATAATGACAGCCTTGAGGTGCGGGCTGGACTCCTCGAACTACAGAATAACCCGAGTATTTGTATGCCCGATTCTGAATTGCACAGGGGAGTTGGAGAAAGGAATCACAAGCTCCAGACATCTTAATCGGGAGGCGGAGTTGATTCATCATTTGAGATCAAGGGGCGAGACAAAGCGGATCTTTCACACCTCTTCACGGGAGGGGGATGGGGAAGCTTGGGACGAGTTCGCAGGATTATGAAATATTTTCCCAACGTACTCAGGAGTCAAAAATTTGAGAATGTTCGAACAGCAAGTGACGTCGTCCATGGCGCGATACGATAGCACGTGGTCTCCGATAAATGGGGGTAGAGGGATAGAAAGTTGTTCTTTACAGGTCGGATAGGTTCTTCCACGTTTGGGTGATTATATAGCTAAAGATACTTGTGTGCTATGACCTTACTGAAACGCTTCTTAACTGATGTGTATATGTTTTGGCGGATATTCCGCCGATAATCTATCTCAAACAATAGCGAAAATTTAGGTTGGAAAAACGTTTCAAGGTTTCAAAAACCTCAAGCAGTTGAACATGTAAACGTCTACTCATCAGGTCTCTTAGTTTTAGGCAGCAGGCTTTCTTCATAAGGTTCATTTCTAAGTTCTAGTATCAGTTTGTTCGACCTATTTTACATTCTTTCTATCATTTACACATATTTGCTAAGGTTAGGAGACCAGAATTTAACCACGTTATCTAGATACAGTTAAACTAATAATTTATATGGGGAAAACATTGTTTCTCTAGGCATATTTGAGAAATTCCGTGTGATGTACCCTAGAATTCGATTTGATTTTCTAGGCGCTTCGACGCATTGATTTTTTGATAGTTTGAAGTCTCCTAAAATTACAAATCTAGATCCTTTTCTAAATCTTACGATTTCAAGAGGTGGACTTTCATATCGTAATTCGAGTTCAGATTTTTATATCCTAAGTTTATGACTTTGCATTCACGTGTGTTAAACTTCTTTGGTCATTTACCTGCCCCTCGACAATTTTGTTTAAGTCTCGCTGCAGTCCAACAACATCGCCTCTAGCTGTAGTACTTTTTCTTATCTTGGTATCGTCCGCGAAGTTAGAAATTAGTAACTAGTTATTGATGTCGTTTATCCCATTTATGACTACGGGCTAAAAGGTCGCATGCTAGCAATAAACCCATTTTAGTCTACTAAGACTCCATCTCTAGTAAAGAATACAAGGTGCAATGCTCTAGAGATTTTTTACAGTTAGGAATAAGACCAAATATTTGTTAAAAAACAAATAACAAGAATAAAATGTATGTAATGATCATGAAAACTGACTTTAGCAAAGTCATTATGAATAACGAATCAACTAATTCGAGTCATTTTGGATGGGTTGGATGTTTGCGCGAGAGACTCTTCTTTCAAGCGACACCAAAGAGGAGGAGAATTCATGATTCGGGTGCAATTGTACGCGACAATCTAGTTTTTCCTTCAAACTGGGGGATGATGTCAACATGGATGCGAAGGCGTATTTCTCGGCACTGCAGGAAAACACTTCTACTTTGGTTGAGGAGACAGCGAATGAAGATTGGGAAGTCACTTGACTTCATCCAAAATAATACTTCTAGTAAAATCTATAAGTTTTCTACGGATTGGTTAGAGTCGAGGTGATTTGTAGGAGACTAAATTATGCCATGGCCTCCCAACGGTTGCGAACTAAATCAAATAGAAAAAATGTCGAGCACCCTGAAGAGAGGCGTTTACGCAGATGTTAGGCAATTTAACATTAAAATAACCTTTGGCAAACCATTTATGATGCTGAAATTAATATTTCTGTTGATTTCATTTAACTCTAATTTCATAAGTAGATAATAAATTGTTCAAAGTTATTTAGAGAGAGAGTTACCTTGTTTATTGGCTCTTGATCAGTGCTTATTTGAATTACATGTTTCATCAAATTTTTCTTCATTATACTTCTTACCTTTACTTAAGGCAGGATGCTTAAATTTTTCATACTTTGTTCTCATATGATGTTTAAATATATTTAAATTGAGTCACTAAGTGGAGAGAGGAAAAGAGAGATAGAGATAGAACGAAAAAGAAAGAGAGAATGAGAGAGAGAGAGGGGGTAAGGATTGATAGAGAGCTATGGCTATTCTTAATATTTTCCATCTATGTGCACAAACGAATAAAATAGTTCAAGCTCCATATATCCTCAAATTTCCATTAAACACTTTTACAACTAAAGATTGATTTTATTTTGTTCAAAAATCGATTTTTTTCAGCATTTTCCATGATCTACGTTATCATCAAAACTAACCTTCGAATTTAGCCTTTAAAACATCTTCCGCACTAAATTACTCCGTCCCATTCAAAGCTACTTTTGTTGCACTTACCACACACTCCTATGGTCTCCCTGATTCTGAAGCACATATCCCTTTAGCTCCACATTGTAAAAGAGCAATTAAAGAGCACCTTAATCAAAAACTCTAATAAACTCAATGTAAATTCTATCTCTAATCTTCCCTCTATTCAATTTTACATCCAAAACATGTCAATCATACTGGTTTATAATATATGATTTCTCTTTCCTTTTTTGAAATTGCAACTCTATTCGCCCTTTTTTTGCGATCAGATATTTTCACAAAGGAATTGACCTATTTTGGAATTTTCAATCGCAATTTAAATAATCCCTAATCCCCCTTTATTCACTCTGCCATGAATGTTATATCAGCCTTATTAATATTTATGTGTTTAGATTTTTCTTTATCTATATGAATACTTTTTAGCATCTAAAAAAAATCTGCACACATTTAAAACTTAGTTTAGCCATATTGTGTTTGTAAATATAAATAAATATGGTCATTTAATAGGTAAACTAATTTTTTTATTAAGATCTAAGAGAGTTTATTCCCAGTTAAGAGATTTTGGGGATTTTTCTGATTCTTCTGTGCTAAATTGATTCCTTACAGCCATTATTGGCTTTTAATAGTCCTATTCAACTGATTTTTAATCATTATATCACTGACAGTCCTTCCATGTTTTGATGTTGTTGCAGTCAATGAGGTGTAGAATCACATGTGAGAACTTCATATGTTTATTATTAATGTCGTTTATTGGGATACTCTGCTCATGAACTTCCTTCGGCCTACTATTAAAAGCCTTAATAAATTCATGCTCCGATTTGATTATGATTAGGTTTATTAAACCATTGTTTTCCATAGGGGAATCTGCTCTTTGTAGAAATAATCATTTTATTTTTTGTTTAAATTATTGTTAATCAACTATTTAGTTAGGTTGCACTAAATATTAATGTTCAACAGACAAGAACAATCAAAGAAGATAAACAAGATAAATAATTATTCCCAACATAAGCAAAATTATATAAAGCTAAAATATGTTGTAAAATTATGAATATTTTACGATATACCTTCAATTTGATTTTGAAAATCACATACTCGACACACTCGAATTACACTTTACAAAATGGACTATTTATTCTGGCCCCAAATTTTAGTTTGCTATTCATTAAACGAAAAGGTTTTACAGAATCACAGGTGTCAAACCAAGAATATAATAATCGTAGAACATGTAAAATATATCACTAATATCACAAAATCCAAGAGAAAACAGCGATTTGAAAATACATTAACCCTGAAATAGCTCAATACTTCTAATTGATTACTCACATTTGAACTAAGATTCGCTCATTTTATACTCAATTCATTTAACAAAGGGTCTTATCCAATTTGTCTTTGTTTTTTAAGTGATAAATTTCGACCAGATATGTTTAAGTTAATAGGACGAAATGTTACTTTAATGAAAAAGAGAGTTGATTGTTGTTAAAATCGCAGGCATTTTTGCTCCGGCACAATGTAGTATAGGATGTGTTGTATTTTCTCACGGTTATGCCTATACTTTTCCTATCTTTTTTACTTTTTTAATGAACATAAATTAAAAATATTTTCAGGGGAAGTTTTATCGTTGTCTTTCTCTTCTTTTATTCATGTACTGAATTATTCGGATCTATTTCGATAGATATAACTTGGGTTGAACTTTTTCATAAATTCGGTGAATGCGTTAATTGAAAAAGGGACATTAGGCAACCTCTTGTTCCCTAGTATTGAGAACATCGCACTTATTCTTCGGACCATAAGTCTGCGAGTTAGCACAACACATCAGTTGTAAATTATTGGCAAGCATTGATGCCCTTATATGACACAATATGCTCCCAATGTAATAAGGTAGATAAATTTTAATGTAGTTGCTGGTTAAGTAGATATCCTTAATGAAGCAAGACTTCTTTTTTTCTGGAGCTTAGATCTGCCTAAGATCTGGTGTGGTTTGGATGATTAATTAAAACTGTCTCATACACGGAAGGAGGGTGATGTGGAATTATCACAAATTAACCCATTTCAATTCTAATGAAGAACGATGGGGAGGTAAGTGAATGATTGGGATGAAACGGGATAGAAGATTGCAGATTGCTTTCAATAAGACATATCTGATCTATGGCAGAGAGGTGTTTTTTGACTCAATATTTCTTTAAATTTGAATGAAACCACAGCGTCATTATTTCACGCAAGTTTTTAAACAGAGACATGCAAAGAAAGGGGAAATATAGAGAAGGTGAAAATATGAGAAAGAAATATAGCCGCAGAACCGCCTTCGGACTTGGAGCCGGGAAGGCCCGTAATCCCCAGAATGTAAGGTAATGCATGCTACCAATACTACACATCTAACCTCATTTTGTTGTAAAGATGAAGAAGTTGGTAGGAAAGTCTGTGCTTGATGTTCTGAAGCTTTGAAATTAGATGATGAGAAAATCAAGTGTTAAGACGAACTTGTGCGTAAACCATTGAGGAATGAATCAAACATCCCCTCTCAAGCAGCCTACTTTATGTTAGATTTGTCTCTTTCGTAGTTTCATTTCATGATTTTTTTAAATGCATTACTTTATTTACTTTCCTATTTTAACAAATTTAATTCTATTGGTATTTACGTTATTCCTACAGTTTATTGGTTTCGCCACATTGAATCTCAATTGAATGAAAACTTAATGCAATTTCTATTGATCCGCCAACCTTACTACAGTACAGGTTAGTTCATATTCCAAGAATTATTGGACGACTTAATATAATAACTATCACACTTTTTATTTAGTATGCTGTAAAATACGCCCTGGTTTCTACACCGGTGCCTTTAATTGGACGTCAAGGCAACCTAATTTTTCATTAGGGAGGAAATTCTACGAAGCCTCTGCCACATACACAACAGTTTTTCAAAGGGTTTTGTTTAATTTTTAATCCTAAATACTCTATTGCTTTCCTGAACCCTTCTATGCCCTAAAGGGATTTGGATCTGCTCCATTTGAGTGCCAATTCTAAAGCTCCCTAAATCAACATAGGAACGAGTCGACTCCTGTAACGGTCAATTCTACATATCGCTGTATCTCTACAGGTGTAGCGCTAAATACCCTGTAGAGCGGTTCACTGTACCTCCCGCCCGACACTACGGTAGTCTCGATCTAAAATGTGACCAGCGGAACTTTCTTTCATTTCGACATGTTCCGTTGCCCTTTTTTGCTCCTTCTCACATCATTCACTCGATCGGCCGATAATTTTGCGTGGCTTTTCACCCATCGCATCGAGTCTCGGCCGTCCTGGTCGAATTCAACTCCGGTCAAGGATGGGGGTTCTATTCTTCCTACTTTTTACCCTTCAAATGCCGCCACCTTTCATTTTTATTACTTGAATCATTCATGTCTACAATGAGATGACATGACTAGAATAGACAACTTTGGTAAAGTTGGAATCGAGATGATTGCGTACCCTCCTGGCCTCAACGGAGTTAAGTGTTTTTCCACCCTTGCCTTCACTGCCTGCAGGAACGACCTGCATCAATACATCTCCTGCCCCCATTCAACTTCCTCTGCCTTCACCTCTTCCGTTACCATTCCATCCTTACAAACATACTGAGAGTAACGTCCTCGTTGGTTTCGCTTTAAGTTCGAATAAAACCTAAGAAGAATTAATTAAGCACCGATTAAACAAATAATTCCATACTCCATCGATATCTATTTAATTTAATTTACCAACAATCAGGAAGATAAATTTTATTAATTTTATATCCATTGCTTCCCTTTATAAGATTGAAATAAGTTTTAGATAAAAGTAAATATAATGAATTTCGTCTACACAAAATAATTAGTTAAAATCCATCGGATCACAATGACTATATAAATATTAAATACCACCTTTTTCTCCAGGAATCTTTCAATATTGTTATCTTTTGTTTCCTTCAAATTTGGGACGTCCTCATTTCATATTAAGTCCTATTTTATTTCAATATTGAAAGTAGATGAACCCAATTTCAGACATGTATGGAAGATGACCTTTCAATTGCACGCTTAATTTTATTTCTATTTGATACGTAAGTGAAACATAGCTCAGTTGATTTACCGGTCACCCTGAATCTGTGCTCGACATGAATGTAGTTCAAACAAGAAGGTTGAAAATTATACTTACCTTCTTAGATACTCGTTTATCTACAAATTATTCAATTATATGGAAGTTATAAGTTATGTCAGAATAGAGATAGTAGGTTTTAATTTGAAACTACCTTATAAACCGATGAGCAGGTTGAGTTTCGATGCCAACCTGAAATTCCTTACCTTAGAATTATGGGCCGATCATCTACGGAAATTGGATAACCTCCTCCAAGGAAGACTCTCACAGATGGAAGAATACTTTGCCGAGAATTCGTGATTACTCAGAAAGCGTGAAAGCAGTTTAAATATCGGTCTGTAGTTTGGCCCTGCACATTATGACCTTCATACATATTTATGTTTTCCTATGATATGATTCCATAGTGTGTATTTCAAAAGGGATATTTTTATCAACTTGATATTTTGAATTCAATTTTAATTTCATTTATTTCAGGAAGTGAGAAATCATCAGAATAAGAGCTAGTCTGATTCTCCACTAAAGGAATGGGCGAATTAGCACACAAACGGATCTTCATGGGGGCATTTTTAAACCTAGCCTGAAATTAAGGAAAATTCTATGATCTACCTAATCCTAGCCAAGAGTAACATAATTTTAAACAATTATTTTAAACAATTTTAAACAATTTATAGACCAACGATCCTTTTCCACAATAGAAAATGGGTAGTAAAATATTGCTCTCTAAATCTGCACATACACACACCTATAGCCTAAACATATCACTTATCTCTTCACAAATTAAACTCTTTTACTTAGAGAATTTTGGGCGAAAGCGAATAGTTGTCATTTGTGTTGTACAGTAAGTAGCGGCCTAAATGAAACCTTAAATTCTGTTTCTCCTCCCGGCGGTTACAAGTCTTATCCGATGTTGTAGACGATATTTTTAAGAATGAACTAAAGTCCAATTCGGGGATTCTTTGTGATGAAACTTCCAAAATGGTATTAAATAGTCTTCCATTTTCTCTGTTTAGCTTATGAAAAGTTGTCTCCAAAACACCAATAATGTCTCAGGTTTTAAATTTCTTCTGCTCTTTTTTACTGTGTGTTTGGTGAAGTAGAATGGAAACACCGCTTCTGATTTTAGCTAATTTGAGCTACTTTGGTGTACCAAGTGAGCAGAAAGAGTCTCGATTGACCCTCCTTCAGTAGGTCTCAACCACTGAAGAATAAACGGCATTTAAATGGGTTCAGATTGGTGACAGAACCCCTTGGGCATCCTGTTTCTCGTCTACCTGAAATATCTGAAGTCTGTTTGCCTAGGCGTTGGACTTCTAACGTCAAGGTGATATTTCGTTGTTAGCGATCACGGTCACATACCATGCTGCAACGTCACGATATGATCGCCCATTGTCGGATACGCTTATAATAATCCACTCGTTTATAAGTAGCTCCACGCGCACATAGCCAATCAGGACACCACTATCATTTCCCTTCCAGTCTCTACAGCCTAACAAGACCCACTCTCTCCTCTATTCCAAAACCGTGCCATGGCGTATTGGTATCTCCTATCGAGGCATTTATATCCACGTACCCCGATGCGGAGTGTTTCTAGGTTATATGAGGTTACTCATACCCACATAATCCTAACACAGACCCATGAATAAGGTTCTATAATCTTGATTTCAAAAGTCAATACTTCTTGATTCCTCCGCCACCCCGACGAGGACAGGCTTTCGTTTTTAGAGCCCTACAGCTATTGTCTAATTGATCTTTATATAGATTTCATTATTTCCTCTGGGGGGCTCATGGTCAATGGGAGAGACTGGTGGCTCAATCTACTAGAGAGATCTCTTCTAGTGGTACAACAGGAGAAGAATCTCACGGGCAAATACCGCTCTGAAGAATGTGCAAAGGATTTGGCCGATCTTTTGTCCATGCAAATCGAGTCTAACTGCAAATACTTGGCTGAGATACAACGTAATTTTCAATAAATATTTCATATCTCTTTTCAAATACGTTAAATTCTGGAAATGCCTACCATCATTGCCTAGACTCTTTAATAAATAGGCCATAAACAACGACGTCGGCCAAGGCAAAATTATTTGAACCGGTGTAGGAGGATATTTCACTATTCACTCGCCATGAAAGTAAAAAAGTTCCCTCGAGTAGTTTACAAAGATAATTATAAAGGCCCACAGGATGTAGACTTTTGTGTAGGGAAAGTGTAAGATGTGCGGATTAGAAACGGCTAAATCGAAGGACGAAAGAACTATAATTCTAAAGGAACACCTGCGCGGATTGTCATCTATTCCTCGATAGTCTAAAGGCCGCTTTGCAGTAAGAATTTGAGGTAATGATCGAGTTGAATGTGTGAGTAAAGAGCTCTTCCTGACATTTGAACCTTTATTTGTTTTTATCATTTATCACAGGAAGGCCAACCATAAGCTTTTTTCCGTCACTACATATACTAACAAAGTGCTTAGTTCAAACGATTATTTCTCTCTCTATTCAATTAAGAAAAGGTATTCAACAATCCCAATTGGGCTTAAAAACATGCATTTTTGCTTTCGGGCTTAAGATACGAGAAAAAATAGGTTAAAATACATAAAATATATTTTATGAAATTTTTTCTATAAAATTTTAAAACCAAATATATTATTTTTTACATTTTCGTCAAGTTAAAAAGAAATAGGCTATAAAACATACGCCAGAGTGGATTAGAGTGAAAAATAAGAGTAGTAAAATTTACAAAGAATAATAGGGGTAAATAATGTTGCATTATAATGATGGTTGCCTTCAGTCTAGGAAGACAAACGTAGTGCACTGAGTGAGCGACACTCTCTATGCCTGTACACCTAGCCACGAAAATGGCAGTATTTGTGGCATCGGTTACACATGAAAACTACGCCCAAGGAGGTCGACGGTTAGATCTTTCTGCTTAGTCTTCTCTCCGCAGCCACGTGAATCCCTGCTGCCTCTCATTTGTTGTCATAAGTCTAGACAGGGAGTGATCGAAGACCAGCTCCATCCCATAAAGCAGGCCTCCTCTCTCCACGCCAGCGTCATAGCAGGAGATGCCGGAAAGGCGCTGTGAAATTTTATTATATTTTTATAAAAAATGAAGCTCTATATCAATATAAAAATAAAGCATTATTTATAATATTAACTTATATAAGTTATATTATTCATCTAAAATATTTACCAAAAATATAGGCATTTAAACAGTTAAATACATTTTGGAATTCTTTGAAAAAATGGTGGAGTAGTTTGACTTCAACAGATATTTTGATAATTTTACCTTCGACGTTTAGAATATGATTGTGTTATTATTTTATTTATTTAAATTGATGCACCTTCATATAATTGTATCACTCACTGAAATGTATTTATATTATTGAGAAATTATAATTTTTTAGGTTATTTTATTTATTAAAATACAATGATGCCTCTTCAAATAGAGAACCATCTTTTGAAACACGGTGAACGGTGGTTTATTTCTAATTAATTTATATTTATAATTTTAATCTCACATTTGGATATAATTATTCTATTTGTTTGCTTATTAATATACATAATAAACCTTAGATAGTTAACCAACTTTGCTTACGAATTCACAGTGAACTATGAAATTCAAGGAAGTAGAGTAGTACTCGACTCCAAAGTAGCAACATAAACAATGAACAAGCACTCAGTAATAATAGAAATGACGTTTCGTGTTAAAGGTTACACGTTGGCCAGATAGGGTTAGAGAATCTCCACGTAAAAGTAAAGATGACGAAGCATAATCTCTATATTTAGTAAGTTGGCACTGGCCAGCGCAGTTTGTTCGAGGGTACATTCTGATTTTGATGAGGAAAATAAAGGTAGTGCACTGGTTTCTTGAGGTTAAAACAATGGAAACGGTTTCCTTGCGACCCTTTAGAGTTTCGATGATGAAATACGCATCGATTCTTATAAAATGTGAAAGGAAATGAATACGGGGCATCCAATGGACGTTGGACCATGTCCATTGGAATCCAAACATGTGCGCAAGATCAAAGATCTAACAGGAAGTCTAAAGTCGAAGCATAAATCTTTAATTCCTTTCGCATTTACAGATATTTTCCCAAATAAGCCACCTGTTGGTACAGAGAACTAGCGCCAATGACTATATTAAACGATGAGAAGCCACTAATTAAATACCAAGGGGAGTTGAGATAGGCGAAGGCAACAAAAGGAAACAGGCCCCTAGTAAGCCCAAATAATGAATGAAGAGTTACTGTAACAACTAAACACTTAATCGAGACTTAAATGGAAATGTAAGGAGAAGAGACAAAATCGTTTTGGTAAATGATTCCAAATATATAAGGATTGGTGAGCACTAAAATGGTTTGAAGAAAACTTTTCTCATTTTGATTAAGAAAATTTAAGTGAACCTTTCAGATATTCAGAAAAAAAGTCTCTGTTTAGAAACACACAGACGCATAAAAACGTACATACACATTTAGACGTAAACCACTTTCTTCCTGTTGTCTTTCTGTTTGTGGTCAGGAAATTTTTTATCTACAGCTTTATTGGATTGTAACATTGCAGAAGAAAAATGAGTATTATTTTCTTCTTATTCGATGTAGGTACCTAAAATTTTTAACTATAACAAAAGGTTTAAAACGTGCAGGTCATAGCAAAGCTTATACCCCAAGACTAAGAAATAGAGATCACGAACGAAAACTAGGCTAACCTCCCTTGCCTCTTTATTATTAGAAAGGAAAATCAACTGATTTTATAATTATTTGAATAGTTGGAATATCCTGAATCAAAGGATTCTTTTACGTGAAATGCCGACTCGCCGTCTCCAATGACATTGTAAACAGGCCATATGCCTAGTAAGTTCTGGGTCATAGTGCCGAACAGTTTAGGGGTGGATGACCACATGGAGGCAAACCCACCTGAGGTTCCCGAAGGTGCCCAAGGTGCAGATGATGGTCTTTCCCAGGCCCGAAACAACACTCGGTGAGAGACACTCTGGAGCAAAGGTCCGCTTCTGTGCAAGATCCTACTGAGGAGGCAAGAACCTCTGCGGTGAACGAGGATAGGTGGTTTCTCCTCGCTCTATTGGTGTCCCCCTCTTTGCCATGGCCTTCGTTATTTCTAAGAAGGACATGGCTGAGGCTGCCTCATCCGGTCTTAGAGCCTCTTCAGGGAGTCTAGACAAGCGGGCGTAATCCTCGACTTCCTCTGCTATAAAAAGGAAAGCCAAATAAAACAAGTGTAGTGGGTTCCTCTCCTTACGGGGAATTCCGGTGACGGACAAGTCATTTACCCTTTCCGTAAGTGGCCAGGCCATGACAAGCACATCTGGCCTAAAGTAGCCCCATCGCACCCTGGGGTTAGTAGTATGATGAGAGCCTCGATGACGTGGAGACCTTCATCGAGACGCTCCCCGGCGTTTTCAAGCCCATTATTATCAAACTCCTTCAGGTTATCCACCCCACCCGTGGCCAAATGTCATATTTTCCATAAGAGGGCATAAGCTATAGCTAGGTTAATTTGTAAGGAGCCCAAAGTCATCCCTTTCCCATGTAGGGTGATTCCTGTTTCTCTTCGGTCACTTAATGACGTCTCTGTGAAAGCGGCACCGCAGTCTATCATGAAAATTATGTACTGAGTTGTTTAAACGAAAGAACTCGTGGATTACCACTTAGAAGACATCACTGAAGAGCTCCTTCTCCGGAAATCAGACGGCAGTATACAATGTGACAGAGCTAAGCGAGGATTGCAAAATTATCGTTAATTCGAATAATGGAAATTATTTAAGTTTGAGCTGGTAGTCAATTCAAATTGGGATGTAAGTCACGATTGACGGGTGGTGTAATCAGAGAATTACAAATCAAATCGCTCTACTTTGAAGTTTATAGCTTTACGGAGGGTGATGACCAACAGCACTGGTTTTCGAGGAGATACTTCTGAGAGTTCTAACGAGGAGGGCTGGTAGAAGGGGTTTTTAGAGATGGAATCTCAAACAAGAGACGGTTCTGCGGCATGTCAGGGAGTATCAGACACGGGGAACGGGATTCTTGAAGGGGGGTGTGAGATGAAGGTGGCCGCATAGTTCTCCGGGAAGAACGTGGTTTGATAAGCTTTCTTCTGAACAGCGGCCAAAGCTTCACAAATGGTGATCTGCTGTTAAGATCTTAACGACGAGGTTTGAATCAAACAGGAGTTGCGAGAATTCGCGGGGGAACAGACAAACGGTCTGAATGGAGCGACTGGCAAACTATCAATCTCGACAACGAATGCCTGACGTGAAGTAAAATAGCCTGGTGGCTGGACCATTAGATAGTCCCAGGGCATGGCCATCCCCAGAAAATTATCGTCGTCAGTCTATGCAAACTTATTTTGAGATAACGAGTTGGGTGGGACAGCGAAGTTTGTTTGCTTCAGGATATGGGGTTGAGCTTGTACGGCCGGGTTCGCGGGAAAAGGAAATGCCTATAAGGCATGAAGGCGAGAGTTCAGCAGAATCGCTTTATAGGGAGGGCGATGTGTGTACCGCTTAAGCAAATACAGCCGGCCCAGGCGACTCAGCACGTGAATGCTTCCTTCGCGATGATTCTAAAATTCCCACGCCAAGGAACACTTGGTTTAGGCACTAAAAGATTTGAAGAATAATAAAGCTCCTGAAATTGATGATATACCTACAGAGATGTTTATAAGTTGAGGATTTGAGATGCCAAAGGTTTGAGTGAAGTTTTTCAATAAAATGTGGAATAGTGTTGAGGTGCCAGCAGAGTGGAAAAAAGGGGTGATTATAAAAATTCCATGAGAGGGAGATCTGAGTGATTGTAGAAATTGGAGAGGTAGTATATTGTCACCTATTACTTAAAATTTTTCAGTAAGATTCTTTGGAGTAGAAAGGAGTCAGAGGTCGATAAGATCTTGAGAGATGATCAGGCAGGATTTAGGAAACATCGTGGATGTAATGACCAAACCTTTATTATAAGACACTTGATGCAACATGCTAACGAAAAGGAAATGCCACTGTGTCTGTGTATCATGGATTTTCAAAGGCTTTTGACAGCGTAAAACGTGCCGCTCTATTTAGAATAATGAGACACTATGGAATACCCCAGAAGTTCGTTGATATAGCTAAATTGTACATAAAGGATACATTTGGCCAAATATTGGTAGATGGGAGTTTGAGTGAAAGTTATGAACTTAAATTGTGGTAATTCAGAGTGGAATTCTTTCTCCATTCCTATTTATTTTAAACATTGACTTTGTAATGAAGTAGGACATACTAAGAGAAGCTGATACTGAAATATTTTGGAAGAGAGGTATAAAGTTGGCCGATTTGATTTACGTAGATGATACTGTCTAATTGCAGAGAGCTGTGTAGATATTCAAAGAGTAATGAATTGTTTAGATAGAGCAGGAAAAAGGAAAGAATTAACAATAAATTATGCGAAAACGGATATAATAAACATGAATATGGAAAACCCGATAGTGTGCAAAATAAATGATGAGGATATTAATGAAGTAGAAAATTTTAAGTACTTGAGTAGGATTGTATCAAGGGGGGATTCTTTAAAAGATTGGTTTGAGGAAAGAATTAGGGGGCTAACTAAGCAGTGGACCTGAGATATAAATTTATAAACGTATGGTGAGACCAATTCTTTTACATGGATATATGGACATAAATCGTGGTAAAGTTCGGCAATCACAGATGCAAATTTTGGCCTTTGAAAATAAAACGTTGAGTAGAATATTCGGTATACGATGGCAGGATAAAGTGATAAATGAGAGAGTTGAAGAAATTATGAAAGTAAAACCAGTAGACGAGGATGTAAGAGGGTCGTGATGGAAATGAGAGGGACGATAAGTGCAGTATGTACCAAAGTGGGAGGCAGCTGGAAGAAGGGGAAGAGATAGACGGAAGGAAATATGAATAAGGACAATGAAGAGAGAGGCAGAAGATAGTTTGGATGAAGAATTGGATGAAATGGCTGAGGATAAGTACTAGTGGAGAGAGTTTATTACGGCCCTTTGAATCCCGTGGGTGCCATCGGAGATTGATTGATTGATTGAGTGATATGAAATTGGCAAAGAATAATATTTATTGCCCGATAGTAAGCGAGGAAAACTTCCTTATAAAAATATTTTGAGAGGTAAACTTTTATTAAATTTTGAGGCTTTTACCTAATAATAATATGTAGATATAGTAGATATCTGCTCAGTTCTACATGAATCCGTCAACAAGGATGGCTAAATTTACAGAAATATGCTCAGTATATCGAAATATCTCCTGTTAATCTCGCGGTAATTTAATTTAAGAAAAATTTCAAAAGCAATCAAATAGTCTTTCATTGAAAAATGGCCCACTTTCTACATAGATGGTCAATCAATTTGTCCGCTGTTCTTTATACAATTCGCTTAAAACGAACAGCAATTTTGCCCAACCTCAAATGATCAATAACAGAGTATTGCGTGACTGGGTTCGGTCCCCATCCCGCAAAGTTTGTTAATTTGCCTAAAGGAAAAGATAAACTCGGTCATGTCGCTAATCTAAACAAAATGGCTGCCCAAGGCTCTTTCGTTCTGAGAATATTAGATAACTGGACACATGTCGGCGAGAGACACGCTGGTGAGCACTGGTTTTATCCACCAAAATACTTCAGAGGAAAACCCGACCTTAATGGACTAGAAAAGGGAAATACGAGTATACCTTACGAAATTTAAAATTGGAATCCATCCCTACAGAATTATGTGACTCTGCAGGAGGCCTACAAGTTATGATTATGAAGGCACCCATTGGGATTTGAGGTAAAATATAACAATCTACCTATCCAGCTAACACGATAACTTAACTCTCCGATCAGTGCCTGACTATCTCATAATCGTGCACTCAAATCTGACCATTAAAAGAAACAGTTAATGTATAATGCAGTTCAAGTACAGAAATACATTATTTTGTAAAATATTTTTTAGAAATAGCCTTCGTTTATTTTTATTTTCTATCTTTCATTTTTAACTAAATTAAATAAAAAGCCATCTCATATGTTTTGCACGATATTCATATATTGATAAATATTATACGATATACCATATGAATTGTAGACGAGATAAATCATATCTGTATAAAATCATTTATGTTAAAGTTAAAATTAGGTTTTGAATAATCAGTCTAAGAGTTCTAAAAGCACTACAATGAGAACTCCATATTTCCCTCTACCGTCTAGATACCTATTCCTAATTAATAACTCCCACGTAGCACTAATTTTACCCCTATTTTCTCATACACAGGGGGATTCTTCATAATCAACTCTTCCCACAACCCACACTCTTCACCGTTTTTAGTCCTATAAGGTTTTTTCCCTCAGTTCTCACTGTTAAAACCTGCCGAAAATATTTAGCAACACCAAATATATAAAAAAATGGAAGTAAAAGCTGGTTAACGTAAATCACGGATGGTATTAATTTCACGCCTGAATTCACATTTAATTAGTGCTTACGCAGTGCCTAAAGTGAAGCTAATAGAGCAAGTGCATTAAAACTGATTGAATCATCAGTAGCAATTCCTATTTAATTGCATAATAAATTTTATATCTGTTACTAAAATAAGTCTAATATTTAAATAACATAAATAAATTAATTTGGGGGGGGAATAATTAATAACACAGTTTAATCTGTTTCTCTTCAGCCTTCCACAGTTAACGGTATACATTAAACGTCCCCCAAATCGATGCTGACTACTCATTTCCATCGTTGTTTAGAGGGAAATTAAAGCAAAAGCAAATATGTCCTACTGAAATCTAATTAAGTGCTAGAATTGCCAATAAAGCTTATTATTTATGCTAAGAGAAATTATTTTTCCAAATTTATTGTTTTTCTTTTAAATCTGATATTGCTGTTTCATATAAAGCACTAATAAACGTGACGGAAAATAGCTTAAACTAGCAAGCAAGCGCTTTTGCTTTTATTTTATTTTTAGATGATTATTTGTATATTTTAAAAATCAGCTGGATCTCCTGTTCAAAAGGAGGAACAACTAGACGCCGCGGAAGATTCAGATGGACCTATTCGACTTTGTTGGGCAATAATTTCCCCTCTCCAACTTTTCGTCCAATCGTTTTATGCCCCATACCTCCTCCATAATAAAATCCCTCGTCAGTGAAATCCAAAGTCTTATCTTGGTGATCTTCGATTACGATAGCAATTTTTGGCCCCATTAATTCTCCGGGGAACGCTCTAAAGCCACATCAAGCCTGCCCATTGTGCCGAATGTAGCCTTAATCAGATAAAAATTGGTATCGTAATGGTATATCTTAATTGCCTCAGTGTTGGTTATTTAAATAGAATGGTGTTGTTAAGGTAACCAAATTTAAGAAAGTTCCAACAGTAATTTAAGGAGGTAGATACTAAAGGTGATATAGAGCGGTAGATCCCACCACTCTCCTCACCAAGGTCTTATAATTCACCGAAAATAAGTCTTCTTGTTGTGAAATCTACAATGAAAGTAGCTCTATCTGTTTCCTAGAGTGAACATGGATCTTGAGAGTTACAGAAATATACGCAACGTTATTTAGATTATCAAATCTACACAGTGAATATTTCGCTTCCTGCCTCGACACTCCATAAGCTAATAAAATCCCCGACTTTGAAAGTAATTTTCAATGGCAATATCTCATTTTAACCTTTCTTTCGCGATTAATACGCTAAAACATGCTATAGTGACTAAGGAAATTTAATGCATCTAAAGTGAATTTAGAAAAAGAAATGTCGGCATTCGAAAAAATGTAAATTTTTTAATCTTGATAAACTTTGTTTTCTTCCTGTCTTATTTCTTCACATCCAATTCTCACTTCAATCGCTTTTCTTCCACTTACCTACTCTGTCTCCTAGTCCTCGATTGCGCTTCCTTCAAGTGATTGTCTCACAAATTCAGATAAATGAAAATTCAGTCACGATAAAAGGATTTGTGAATCAAAATCTCTCAATACACATACGCGGATATTAATTTTTATATACATCATGATTGCGTCTATTTCTTTTTACTATATATTATTTGTCTTTATTTCTTGTGCTGTAATACTTTCACGTTCTCCCGATACCTATTTATTCTCAAAACAATTACCTTGTCATTTTGATTTTAGATAAATAGAAATAAATTTCTGTACATCTCAAATTTGGTGCTTGGGGGCATGTAACCCAGAGTGAAGATTGATTGAAGTACAAAAGAGTTAAAAGAAAACAGGAAAATATTAAAGAGTGTAGACTTGGTGCTAGCTGGAGGAAAAGGATGATTATTATTGGATAATATAAATATTTCTAATTAAAAAGCTTAAACAAGAAATTAATTGAAGCGGTTGGGACCCAACTCTTCCGATCTCGTCTCCTCTGTACAAAAAAGGAGGGCACCCTTGATGGTGTCACTGCGGCTCGAAAGTATCACTAAGTAAAGATTTTCCTTTGTCTAACTAAGGGTTCGATCAACTTGTTTTCAGTTCCTTAGAAATCTAATATACATGTATGCTTGGAAGGATTAGCGCACTAATTCGATGGTCAGTTTGTTTGGTCGTCAGAAACAATGTCTTAGTGTTCTTTCTTTAACTTACACTCACTTTAAAGTGAGTATCAATGCAGCCCTTCATACTTCCTGGTAGACAAGATAGAAAAACACACTCGATAGTATAGAGTTGCGTTAATCTATTCAATTAGACTAACGCCTAAAGTATCGAACACTAATATTGTGTTTTGTTTTCACTGTGCTTGACACATCCACATCATGCATCCGTGAGCTCTATTGCGGTTCTCAAACCCTTCTGTAGCGGCTATTTTGCTATTTTCCACTCAACGTTGTTTACATTTTTCGGTGCCGGATAAGCACAGTTACTTGAAATATTTGTTCAGGCATGTATTAGGGTGTAGTTGAAATCTTGAAAGACATTTCTTAACTTTAACTTGTGTCTTTTAACATGTTTACCTTGTTTTTACTTATTTATGTATATGACGATGTATATTCTGGACATACCTTTATTTTCATTTATTTCTATGCATAACCTACAAGGCGATAGGAGATGACGCAAACCTTTTACGGAGGACAGCAACAAGTATAAAAATACGACACAATACAATGGAGAGATAATCTGTGTATACTCAACTTCTTGAGAGATAGTAAATTAATGGAATCTTCTTTGCTTTATTTGATCCTTTGCTATTGCATTCCACAGATAAAGGCCGAGGGTAAACTAATTTATGTCAATTCTTCAAAGTACATCGGCTTAGGTGTTCATAGTAACTTTAATGGCTATGTTTATTTAGTTTTCCATCCAGTAAAAATAAAGCCTCGTCACAGATACATACATATATTTGAAAAACGAGAGGGTTGATTGAGAATCTATTCGACAACTATAATTTAATGAGAAATATCAGTCCCAATGAGCTGAATCCGGAGGTCTACTTTATAAGGATGCCACTTAAAATCAAGTTTAACAATGTGTTTAATTGATGATTTTGACTTTCTTTTTCGCAGATAATTTTTAATTTTCAGGAAGTGTGCTCACAACATCTTAAAAAAATTCTTCGGTTCATAATTTTGTAACGATTTAAACGACCTATTTTAAAATTTTGTCTTGTAACAGACATTTTGTACTTCAGACATTGATCAAAACCGTATATTTAGTCAGAAATGAAGTATAAGGATGACTAATGCTTTTATTCATCAATAGGCTATTAATCAGGAATGTAGAAGAATCGATACCCTCATTCCAATTCTAAGTTGAGCCACGGGACGTTGACCACAAACATCCTGGCAGTGTAGACGCTATGGTTCAAACTCTTAACCACGTCGCTCTCGCCCCTCCTCTCGGTGAGAAGCTGAACGACCTTTGGACACCACAGAAAGCAATAATCAGCTCAAGTCGGACCCTAACATCGATTTAAAACTGCAAGATCGACCCTAAGAGTGGGTATTCAATTTCAACTCAAATCCGAAATTGGAGACGCGTCTTCCTCAAGCTTGCAGGTCACTCAGGGCTAGAGGTACGACCACCTGAGTAAAATCGTTGGAGGAGGAACCTTCATGCGGGCTGACCACAAATCCCCTATCCTACCCCTACCCCAGTGGGGTGACGACGTATATATACTAAATACTTTGGAAAAACGGGTAGAATACGTGAGTCAGTAGGCTACGAAGTTTGGGGCAAGAGGCCCGAGCTAACAAGAGTAGGGACTAATAAGCAGCTCATCCTTGAGCTAGTTCCTGGTGATGACATCGAACTTCAAGTTAAGTTTATCAAGTTCAACATACTATCGTCAGAGAAACACCCCCCCCCCCCTTCCTATCCTGGTGTAGCCCAAAGCAGCGAGATAGATTTCGTCCTTGAGGAAGAGTGGAACTAAGAAGAAGCTCATCCTCGAGCTAGTTTCCGGTGATCACACCGAACGTTAAGTTAACTTGATTTAAGAATCAAGTTCAACTTACTCTCGTCAGAGTCCCCCCCTCCACCCTCATCCCGGTGCAGCTTAAAGCACAGGGATAGTACTCACCCCTAAGGAAAACCCCCGAGTGAACTCCCCCAGCCCTTCCCTGAGTCAAAGGATTCCCGCCTGGCTCATCGCTAGCCAGTGCGAATTATTCCCCAGAGTAATCCGAAGAGAAGAGAGGAACATTCTCTCATAATCCCGGGGTATATCACTTCCTGCCAAAGGCGAGTGGCTTCCCCATCTGCCACATTTGCCAAAGTCCTCTGTGGCTTTTAAAGCTATTCCGTCCGCGCCAACCATCTGGCCTTGGCACGCGTCAACCAGACAACAAGATTCCTCAGGCTGACGTAGCTCATTGAGTTCAAGGTCAGACTCAAACCCGTCGCAATAGGGACAAAGGTATTTAAGCTCCGGTATCCGGTCGGTAAAGGCCGTAAGCATTTTTTTTATATTGAAGTGAGCGGTGGGTCAACCGTCGCAATAATTTCGAGAGGTCAAGATAAAAAGCTTTACTTAAAAATTATTGAAGTCATTTCTGTGTATTTAGTGTGTGGTATTTCTTTAGTTGATGTTTATTTTCTTTTTGTTTTAATTAAAATTTTAGTTTGTTTTAACAAACTTTTTATTCTATCTTTGTTCCTTCCTATACCACGACACGGAATATTGAGGCTGATCTGGTTCGAATGTAAAGCAAACTGACGATAGGTTACTATTGTATTGGTATCGGGAGGAGGCGGGTAGGCAGCGGAGGTATGAAAAGAGCACCGGGGAAATCGGTATCAATTGCATGATTAAATTGACGGCCCATGATTCGTCCAATGGATATTCGGCGCTATTCGGTGTTTTTTTGTTGACAGTTTGCTCGAGGGTTTCATAGGTGAGTATATTTAACTTCGTTTGATAAATTAATACTGCAAAGTTATGATTTAATAAATTATTTTCTATGTATTAAACTTTGATTTTGTTAAAACGAAAAAGCAATCTAAGTAGAAAACTGATCAAATCTTAAGTATGTAAATCACCTTATTAATTCACGTAAGTTCTAAACATAATTTTTGTTATGTTTGCACTCTATCTTTATTTAGAGAACCTAATAAAACCTCTCTCATGCACAATGAAGTTTACCCTAAACAAAATTCCGCTTACACATCGAAAGGATCACAAATAGTTTTTTATTTTCATCTAAATTAAGGTTCTCTTTTCTTGTGGAAGACATAATATGCATTTTTGCATTAATTTAATTATATTCTCTTCGCATCTCTTCTCGTTTGAGAATATCACTCGACGTATATCCATATTCAGCTAAATTAAAAGAAAATTAACCATTTAAGTTACATTTAGCCGCTTTATTTACATACAATAAAAACGTTATTTTTAAGAATTCGTCTCGCTTAGGTGCAAAAGTTTAAGCTTTGATGGTTTTTCTTAATACTTTGGTATAACAAAGATTTGTGTTGAAGCCCCGATTGCATATTTTGATATTTTCTTTTTCAGCCTCTTTTGTTTCATTTCCTCTCTTTTCCACTTCATAAGCAGAAGAAGGCCTTGGGTTATACACGTTTGAATTTTTACGTAGATTACACCCCCAATATCACCTAACTCTTCAGCATCTTTGTGCCTATTTAGCCACTATCTACTATATCTATACATTATTATTAGCTAAAAGCCTCAAAATTTAATATAAATTTTCCTCGCAAAATATTTGTATGGAGAAGAAATTTTCTTCCTTTCGACTACTTTGCTACGCTCAGAAGCCGAAATTAAATGAAAACATCGCAAATTACTCGGTATTTAATTTAATACTGGGTCCTGCCAAATTGGATCTAAATCTAAAGTTGTATTACACAACTTCCCTATTATTCTAGTGATCTTCTTCATTTTTCCCTTTACTCTCATGCCATTAATATTATTCATTGCTATTTTCATATTGCCATGATAATTAATATCTACGAATTACTGAAGCATACTCTTTCTATCGATCGAATCTACACTCATTTAGACAGCGGTAACTTTACTCCACTTTCAGTACAAATTGCTTTTCATAACTTTACACTTAGGGCTTCTTGTTAGGAGTTATCTCTCCAAATTCGGCAAGAGTTTTGAAACGGATTTTTGCCGAGGTATAAAGATTGATGTTCTTTCTTTCCAACGATAGTAAGATTTAGAGTCGCTCGAGACTGAAAATAGGATTTTTTCTATCGTAAGCATCGATTTATGGCCTACCGTAAATCATTCAGGGATCATTTAGCGCATCTACCAAAGCTACTCAAACCTTCGTATTTATAGCCTTACTTTATTTTGTATTCTCTTTGAGTTTATTCAGGCACACGCAAACTCACTCATGCGTTTGGTGCCTTTGCTCGGCTTGTCAAGAAGTCAGGCGAAACAAAGGGATATATCGACGAAAGTAAAAACAGAATAAGAAGATGAATGCGAGGCAAGGTTGAAGGTAAACCAAACTCTTAATGGTTCTGAAAACAGTCATAGAATATGAGAGACTTTCTACTCTCAAGAACTCGTAGATTAACGTAGCCTTGATGCTATTCTTTCATAACAGGATCTCATTCAATGTAAATAGGTGGATAAAACTTGTAATTGTGATTATAGAATAAAGTCAACACTTAAATAAATATTTTGGGATGAATTTCCCCTTTCGACTCGATTATAAAAATAACCGCGATTGAACGACACAAAATTAAAAGGTAAAATCACGGGTCTGAAGACCAGTGGTTCTCAGATTAGTTTACTCGGAACTTTTGGATGGCACAAGTGATAATGAAAAATATGTATAGTAATATTAAATCGAATTTTCATAGTCATGTTTAAATTAATATTCGGAATTTCATTACACCAACATTATATTATAGAGGAATTATGGAGCATCAATTCAATGTCTTCAACCCGTTATATCGTTTAAATCTTGGAAATTCCATGTTATTTAAAATTACTCTTTGTGTTTCTAATTATGTATGCTTAATATGTACATACAATATGCAAAGACTAATATCATATATTTACTATGTTGTGTTACGTCCTTCAATTTTTATTTCAGATTACTCGTTTTCTGGTAAAACACACTAATAATATTCATCATCTTTAAGAATAATTGGACGTAGCAGAGGACTTAACGATAAAGAAAAGTATTTCCTTATCAAGGAAAAATGCCAAAAGCACCTCATTTCAAGTTATTTGAGAAGAAGTGGTTTCACCATGTGGACACGGTTAGACAATTTCTGAAGACAGTTCGCTAAAGAAGAAGCTTTCGGATTATGGAACCTCTGAGGTATGCTTAAGTTGTATAATTCCCCTCCGTTTGCACCATAACATCAGGTTGGGATATTATCCTGGTTCACTCAAAAAACGCTGAATCTAAAATAAAAAGGAAGGAAGTAACAAAGCATAATGAAAACATAACATTAGTTTTTCTCAACAAAATTGATTCACACAAAAAGGAAAAAAATTACCTTTCCCTAGCAAGATATTAGGGTTGTTGAGGTATAAAGGTCCCTTGAATTATAAAGGGTGTTTCATTAAGACTATCGCAGTTAGCAATAAATATACATTGCATCAAAATATATATTGAGTTTTCTTCCTCTTTCAATACTACTTTCGATCATCAATATATTGATGATTGAAAGTAATGTTGAAAGAGGCAAAAAAACTCAATATATATTTTGCTGCAATGTATATTTACTGCTAACTGCGATCCGTCTTAATGGAACACCCTTTAATAATAAGTGCGTAAAGCTACATAATAGGCTAAATTTTCTAACTTCGGAACAGTTATACTCTGCCTTTTCAGAAGGTAGCTTGAATTATCTTGTGTATCAACGAGAGAAATTCAGAAAATGTATCGCCTTGAAAATCGAGTGAAATTTAATAGATATTGCTAGATGTGACTGTCGTAGAATTGCTCATAGTCTGGTCCAATAATTATTCTAGTCCTTGATCTGGACACACCGCTTTTGTTTAAGTCGATGTTATTGACCCTATGACTCAATCTACGATCATATATATATATATATATATATATATATAGGTTGGCTTTATTTCCTACTGAACGTGCGAAAGCTGGTTAGAGGGGAGTTGTGCCGTAGCCAGGATTCTCACTATAAAAGTCCCACTTGTTACTGGGGGAAGGTTTGTGATTGTTGGATTCTAAGAGTGCAAAATACAGTCTGAATAAATTAGCCGGGGGGATTCTTAATTAAAGTTTTGCCAAGGGTACGTCAAAAAGGAGGAGCCACAAATAAACACACGTACAAAAAATAAACTTTACTTTACACAAATATAATAATTCGCAATAGTTAAACGGGCAAAATTAAGGATTAAATATTAAACACTGACGTTAAACGTCTAGATTTATAATGACTCAATGGGAGTATCAATTACGGTTAATTAAATAGGTAATTTAAGAATAGAGGGACACTGCGTTTACAGATTACCATTAATTGTGATGGATTGGAGAGACGACTACTTAGGTCCACACGGGTGGCGTTAACACGAGTTCTCGGGGAGAGGGGGGATAAGACGAATGGTTCGGGGCTGCTGGCTGCAGTTGTGGTTAGTTCACTCCTAACTGGATGTGACACTAACAAATAGTAACTTATAGTAACTATTTGGATGTTCCTTTTCTTTCGAAAGTAACCTTGAGCAACAGAGCGTATTCTTCTAGTCACAGACTCTGCGGTGTGGGATTTACTTACAGAAAAAACTTTGAGACAACGACCAAGTTGGCAGTCGATACGTTACGGCAACTACTCTCGTTCAACTTGAGGGGTACGCGAGTAGGTTTGGGACACTGCTCTAGAGGGATGAACGGCGATGTTATTTATATCGTGGATTGTGGGAAATCGAGAGAGAGATTCCATTCACGACAATTCGCTTATCACAGCGCCTTCTGGACAATCGCCATGGTATCATAAAGAAGGCAAATAGAATTTAGGCTTCTCTGTGAGATAGGCCTTCTTTCATCAGACTTCCTGTCTCCAGTTGGGGAAAGGGTGGGGGAGAGAGAGAGAGAGGAGACGAAGGTCAACTCAAATGACAAATTTCTTTTGTTCCCACGATTGTCTGGCGGCATGCGAGTAAGTACTTTCCATACCCTCACAGTGACCATCGATGCAATGGTCTGAGGCAGAGTCTAGCGTGAAACTAAGAAATGCGACAGGGTTGATGGAGTAGACAAAGAGAGTGCTTCTCTTTTGGAAATCACTCTCTCAAGCAGAGGAATTTAAGACAGAGGCAGCGTTGTCTTTGTGATTATGACAAGGAACATTCATTGGTCGCTTGTGGCCGTAAAAGAGAATGAAGACCTTGGGCGCTTGAGCTTTGGGATTAGCGGACAGTAGGAAAAGTTGGGCATGGATCATCGCCATCCTCTCTGAATAAAGAATCTTGTGGCCAAAGAAGTTTGCTTTCACGATGTTAACGAGCGAGTGACACACATTTGTTCTATTTGTCCATCGGTTTTGACTTGGCTTCACCTCCATTCCAGGCGAGGGGTTGCTTAACTCAACGAGGCGCAACTAAATCAAATGGAGCTTTGCCCGAATATCCGAGGAGCTGCTTTTCACATATGCCTCTCCAAAGCAGTAGTAGCTAAGCGATGAATTAAAAAGAGGATTTAACGTGACTAGAAACCATCTGGTAGGGAGTTTGAATAGTTCTGTGTTATATATGCTACATGTAAGGGTCTCCTGCTTTATGCCTCAGAGGAGTGGTTGATTAATGAATTATATTTCGCACTTAGGAAATCGTTTTTAGGAGATCGCAGCAAGGGACCCCGGTAAACCATCGTGTGACGCATCACCAAAAACGCGTAAGAGAGATGAATTGGTGGATGAGTGGGAGACATTATTAATTTAATTGACTAGAACAATGAGGCTTTGTAGGCAATTCCTTTGAGAGGAGGAAAGTGAAAAAGAGGGGGAAGAATATTCGGAGGAAGCGTTCTTCTTGACGGTGAACTGGGCATAAAGAGATAAACGATATTTCTATACCTAGTCAACAGAGATAGAGAGAATGTGTCTATTGATTGGTCCATTGCAAAGTTGAGTAAGAAAAATGGCTGGATAGGCTCCTTGTGCTGAAATGCATATAACATTTTACATGTTCCGTTCTTAATGTTTTTTAAGGGCCATAGACAATGAAAATGATTATGCCTCTCCACATAAAACAAATCGCTCAACACCCTTTTCTCAAATGTCAACAAGGAAGTTATATTCACTTATGCCGAAAACTATCTCTCTCGCACTCTTTAGTAGGGAGCTAAGGGGAGGGGGGGGCGCTAAAGCGGAACATTTGGACAAAGCGTCTGGAAAAGGATGTAAATCCTAGAAAAGGTCGTAATTTCATTTAAGTATGCGGCCGTGGTATGTAGGCGATGGCTTTTGACTTTTCCCTCTGAGTTAGCATCTGATTTTTACCAATGTGGAAACGAAGGTATTTAATAGTGCCGTAGGCAAAATGGTACTGGCTAGGGGCTGTAGTGGTGCTGTAATCACGAAGCCTATTGAGAAGAGAGTGTATGGAGGTTAGATGCTGATCCTATGTGAGGATGGTCACATAAACATTATCAAAGTAAAATGAAATGTTACTCAGCCCATCCAGTATCCGGCGCATCATACGATTATACTTACTACAGGCATTAACTAAACCAAAACGAAGACGCCTAAACTGCATAAGGCTTTTTTCCTGTGCAAAATGCTGTGTATTTCCGGGCCCTATCCTTAAGGGGGGATTAGATAGTAGGCCTTACACATGTCTATCTCTGAAACAAACTTGGCCTCTTCAAATAGATGTAGCCTCTGGTCTATCAAAGAGTTAGGAACAGCGTCGAAAACTGTTACGGTGTTAAGCTTTCTGAAGGCTAAGCACATGCGAAATGACTGATCTGGCTTTCTGACCATAACAATGGGGGAGCAATAATCCGACGTGGAAGGTTCAATTATCCATAATTTTAGCAAGTTTCCTACTTCGGCGATAAAAGTAGGGCACAAGTGAACGGGCAAGGGGTATGGTTTGGATCGAATAGGCTTCTGAGTTGTTAGGGCTATATCATGTTCACAATATAAAAAGCAACCAGGCTTTTCAGAAATTACATCGGGAAATTCAGTAAAATTAGAGCCAATTGCGTCTTCTGAGGGGGTTCCTGCTGGGGATTTAAATTGAGTTCCGGGGTGGAGTTTTCACGGGAACCGGGGTGCGAAAAGAGAAGAGGCTTCCATTACGCCTCTTCGTCAAGGACAATTATATTATTAATGCAGGCCTGGCGGTAATAGCGCTTAAGCATATTTCCATGAAGCAATTTGTTCCCTGAGGGGGTCTGTAATACGTAAGCACGGGGCCGCGTGCTTCTAGTATTGGGAAGGGGCTTTCCATTTGGACAAGAGCTTATTTCTCTCCGTGGGTAGAAGGAGCAGCACCTCAATTCTGGGCTTGAATCGCCTTTCTTTTGACTTAAGTCTAAATAGGTCCTATACTTTTCCAGGTTTAGGTCCGTATTTTTGTAAAATATATCGGAGAATTCTTCTAAGCGGCTCTTAAGCTCTAACACGTAAGAATACGAAGATTTGATCTCTTCCTCCAGACGGGGGTTGGAAAAAAGCTCATTCAATATGCTCATCGGGCCTTGAACGTTTCCGCTTTAAAAAAACTCAAACGGGCAAATCCTAAAGTTCTGTGCGAGATTTATTTGCAGACAAACAGGGCAACCGGCAGGTATTAATGCCATTCTCGGGGCTGAGCATGGCATAACTTTTTTAAAATGGTCTTCAGAGTATCATTCAAATTTTAAAGGACACCGTAAGCGGCGAAGTGAAAAGAGGGGGTGAAAAGGGGCTTGATCACAATGAGCTTGCCGACATATTCCATTAGTTCCGAGGTGATCTGTCTACCTCTGTCCGACAAGATCTTCTTCGAGATGCCGACGTAGGAAAAGATATAAATCAGGTACTTCGCACAGGTCACGCTATCTATTTTTTTAAGGGGGACTGCGTCGGGAAATCTTGTTGCAAAATCAACAAGATTTAGGATGTACGAGTGTCCTTGACTAGACAGCGGGTGAATTGGGCCAATCAAATCCATGGACACTCTAAAGAAAGGTTCTGAGACAATTGACAATTTGGCGAAAAACACATTATGGGCCTTTGAGGGTAATGCGACGCTAGGGATTATTTATGAGGGCCTTAATATCCATCAATTCTGGCGGGGGATGGTACTTGGGCGTAAAAGGACCAGGTACCTCAAAAACTTGGTCGAGTTCTTCGGGGGAAACTTAAGGAGGTACCCTTTACTGTGGGAGGGTGGTGGATGAGACTTCTTGGGGTCATTCGAGTATAGGTGGTGGCTTGACGCGTGCACATCCGCCTCTTCTATACATTCGTTGAAAGAAGACACGCGTTTATCCTTCACGAATGCGCGGATTTCGGAGGGTAGCGCAGCCATCAACTGATCCTGTAAGAGGAAATCAAATAGTGACTCGTAGTCGCGGTTTACTTGGGCTGAATCCAACCAGAAATAAAAAGTCCGCTGGACGGTAAATCACAATTGGTGGTAAGTATGGCCAGGAAGTATGCTCTCCTGGCGGAACTTTGACCTATAGAAATCAAGATTTATATTAACAGCCGATAATAATTTCTACTTAAGGGTGGAGAAGTCCAGTATGGCTTCGGCGGGGAGGGAAATAAAAAATTCTCGAAAGTTAATATTGAGGAAGGAGAATAGTTGAGCGACTCGATCGGCTTCAATGTCCTAGTGGTTCACTTCGAAAATTTTCTCAAAATGAGTAAAATAGGCACTGAAAATCCTCGCTGTCCTTAAACACTTGCAAATTTGATCATGGGGTTTGGGGGGATTCATTCCTTGAGCTAAGGGAAATGGTTTCCAAATGATTTCTGTTAAGCTCACGCTCATACTGACGAATACTTTCTCTTTCTTCCATTTCTCTTCTTTGATCAGCTTCTCTTTATTCCTTTTCTCTTTTCTTTTCAGCTTCTCTTTGATTTTTCTCTTTTATCTATTTTTTGTGCCTTTTTATTTATTTATTACTGTTGCATATAGGCAAGTAGTTCCTTGCCTGACAACCCAAGGATCTTTCTTTGATGTCGGAAACGTTCAAATGACGACATCTTGCTGGTGTAAATGCTCGTATGGCCGCTCAGAGCTTACAAAAAACTCACGGAAAATAAAATTTGGCTTTTATGATCGTACCCAAATCCTAACGGAGATTTTAATTACAGAATGATTGTATGCAATCAATAAAGAAAAAAAATTATGTAATAATTCAGAAATTGATCTAAATATGATCAGTACTTATAGGCCTTTTAATCCTGCACGAAGATTATTAGTTTTTTTTTTAGGGGAGATCGTCTCCAATAAAAGAGCCCACGCAACGAAAATAAGCAGTATCTTTGGATATCCTTGAACGAACTTGGCAAAACGGTTACTTAACAACTTACCTGAGGAAAAATTTGAAAAGAAAAAGGGTTCCTTCAATACAAAAAAAACTCATCTTTACCTGACACCATATTTTAATATAAGGATAATGAAATATATATATATATATATATATATATATATATATATATATACGAGTATGTCGAGGTACTCGTATGCCTGTGAAGACTCGCTCGGCGCATGGGCGATTTACAGTTGACCGGGATTTATCTAATAGCTTGCCAAGAACAAGAACCCCAAAATATAATTTTAATATATATATAATAAATAGGGCAATATATATATATATATATATACAAAAAATGGGTAATAAATTACTCGATTAAGATAGCTCAGTGTGATAATTTATTATATGACAGAGTTAAGCGGGAGGAGCAAAATTAACGTTAACTCGAATAAGAGATATTAATTACAATTGAGCGTGAAGTCAATTCAAAATTGGATTCGGGTGACGATTGACGGGGCATAATCAGGGGATTACATTACAAGATCGCTTTACCTGGAAGCGTGGTGGTGATCTAAGGGGAGGGGGGGTAGGACAAACGGCAGAGGTCTTCGAGGAGATACATGGGAAGTCCAACGAGGAGGACTCGTAGATGGGAATTTCGATTACTTCTTGTTGAAGAATGAGATTTCCTCTGCTCCAGAGAGATGTAATCTCAACTCTAGACGATTCTGCGGATTCTGCAGGGAAATTCAAACTCGAAGGAACGGGAATCTTAAAGGGGTCCGAGATGAGGGGGCAGCACAATTCTCCGGGAAGTAGGGCGCTCGATAACTTTCCTCTGAATAGGGGCCAAAGCTTCACGAAGGGAGATCTGCTAGGTGAGATCTTACGACGATGTAAAAATCAAACAGAGTTTGCGGGATTTCTCTGAGGAAAAAGTCCCGCAAGTCCATCCGTTCAGACAAACGGTCTGAACGGATGGAGGGGCGGACTTTTAATCTCCTCGAAGAATGGCGGACTCAGGGTTAAATAAGCAGGGGGCTAGTCAGATAGTTATCCTCAGGGCCTGGCCATCCCTAGAGGATTATCGACACAGTACTCGTATATATAAACTTACTTCGAGATAACGAGTCGGATCGGACAAAGAAATTTGCCTAATGATATGCGAGTAGGGTTAGTACGACTACGCTAGTGGGAGAATAGATATTCCTAGGAAGAATGAGGTGACAACTCGACGTTATTGGGGTGGGTGGGGGGGAGTGAGGAGCGTCCGAAAGCAAATACAGCTGGGGCGAGGGACTCAGCGCTGGACTGCTTCCTCCTTGAAGAATCTAAACTTCCCACGCCAAGGAGCACATTGTTTAGAGCGAAGAAGCGGAAAGGGATATTCCGAGGGGGGCTTCCTTTTACGCTGCTTCTTCGAGGACATCCCCTCATATATATATATATATATATATATATATATATATATATATATATATATATATATATATATATATATATATATATATATAATATATTACATGTTTTGTTTTAAATTTGTCCTAAATATTTGGATATTTCAACACGACAGGACCGTGTTTCGTATTCCCATCACTTTCCTAGTTTAGTCGCCTTATTCTCTCTAATTTTACCACAATATCCATTTAACAATTCGATTTATTTGCGTTCTTTCTTGCCATGTTTACTCTTGACTACGGAAGCGAGTTGCACGAATTTCCAGCCGAGCGTGTATTGTGAAAGATGAAGTTGACCTACTGAACCGTATCCCCTTGGCGACCGGTGCCTTCCACACGCGTCCCATTAAAAACCTACTTGTAAGGTCCGGAGAGATGCTACTCGATTTGCAGCGTACACAGTTCAATATGCACTTGTACGCGTGAGGCTGCTATCTCTCTCACTCGCCAAAGGCTCTCATTGCCCGCCCCGCCAATATGTACGGTGCGTATGTCGCCAAGAGATGCAATTCACACTCTAAGCTCTTTGAATTTAGGGCTAGGAGATTCCTTTGAGATTCCGGTGTAGCTTAAAGTCCGGTGCCGACTCTGGTTCTGCCCAATAGACAAAACTGCAGGATATCACCTTTAACTATTTGTTGTCACAACTCTGGTCGCAAAGCTCTCACAGATCAGGAAGTTTTGCGTTTCACCTTTTTATAGCACACTTTCTGTGACGCTACAAGTCCCAGGAGGCTTGCGGGTCTCTCTACCCTCTCTTTGATTTAACCAAGGATCTACTGGCGAGCTGGATGCAATGTACGGCTCGTTACGGAGATAAAACGTTATCGCATTTCGTACATCAGAATGTTATCTTAAATGACACACAAAGCACTTTAATTTCTCCTGGGGCATGGAACCTCTACATCTCCTGCTGCATCGTATCTGTGAATCTAGGGTTGTTGTAAGCAGGGTAAGTGTCAATATTTAATTCTGCTTGGTTCCTGGACATGCGGTAATTGCATGGAATGAGCGTGCCTGTAAGAGTGCCATAGAATCCACGAGGTCTGCACGATCAGACCAGCGTTTTGTTCTTCCTCACACCAACTAAATGACAGGTATTATTGGTGCCCTCTGGGACGCTTAGCAAAGAATATCGGAAATGGCCACGGGGATATTTAGGTTGCGTGCCCTTGCATCATGAATGTTCCCTTTGGACACTTTCCCAATGCTGCGACGGCTTTAAAGTGCTTTTTCTCGTCTTTAAATTGGGTCCCAGGGCGGGATGCACTGGAATTTAATGGAGCGCTCTTTTACACCTTACTATCTTGACTACTTTGTCCCACAGGCTTTTTGGTACCTTTTTATTAAATAGCCAGTTCTATGTAATCTTTGCGCACCTTATTTTTCCCGGTATGGTAATGATCATGGTGGCCATCGCCTTTCCATCGAACCTGTGCGAGTCAATACACACAGACACTTGTTGGCTATCTGACTTTTTGGATGAGTCTAGCCTCCTGCATTTTATTTGGCTTTTATTGGTTTTAGTCGTATGAACTTGCACAAAGAGAAGGCAGGCGTTTCTCCGATGCCGCAGTGTGCTTCATTCTCTTCTTATTAATTTGTTTCTTGTTTGTTTTCGGTCCTTAGTTTTTATTTGTTTGGTATTTTGTTGTCATTTTGCACCTATTATTAATATAACCTAGCTTTGTGCTATGGATGATTACAGGAGCTTATGTCCTAGTAGTAGTGCTGAAAAAAATCACAGCTACCATAATTGTCTAGAAGCTAGATTACGAGGGAATCCCCACGTGGAAGATCTTTAGCAGAAAGGAACTCCCATGGGCAGCAGAAGGCCTGGCTAAACCTAAAGTGGTAAGCCTACCCAGCCTCCCTTCCACAAGCGGTAGCCTCGTATCGAGTCACCCCACGATTCACCTCTATGTGGGTGGCTAAAATAGCTCTTCAAAAAGATTCGAGGCACTTCGAGAGTAGAGCTGTTTCCAGCGAACCCCCAACTCCGGGGAGAGCCTCGGATATAAATAACGCTCGACTCCCCGGAAGACACACAGAGTTGAGAAGTCTCGCCAGAACCAAGAAGATTTCCCCATGGTTCCAAGTCAAGTGCTAGCAACAAAGAAAAGTGCCAGCTGGACTATTTGGTGTATTTGGAATTAGCCCCAGCCAGGAGGTAATTCCACTGAACGATCGCCCCGAGTGATTTTTCCGACTTCTTTCATCAACTTGTGTCGAAGCTTCCCTTATTTCGTGTAGCCGAAATACTCTCCCCTGGACCGGAAGTTGCCCCCCCCCCCCATCTTCTTGCTTTTAGGGAACCGTCATCACTCCAACCTCCCGCTCTGAAGTCGGAGCGGTCTCACCTCACATACAGAAGACATCCGTAAGCCAACCCCCCTCCAGCCTTCAGTAACCCAATTGAGTTAATCTTCCTCCCTTCGTTTATTGATGTGATTTTTGCCCGTTAATTCTCTGAGGTAATTTTACCCTTCAATTCTCTTATTAATTTTTTTGTGTAAATAAAATTCTATTTTTGTTCAAGTCTCTTTAAATAACCTTGAACTTTGCCATTTTCCATAATTTACCTAACCTCGTTGCACTCTCTCGTTACTCAGCCCGTCTGGACGCGTGGTTTTCCGTCCCTTTTGTCGGTTCGCTTTCAAGCTAGTGGTCCTCTCCCATGGATATAATATGGTATTTATATAATGTAATGTCATACCACGACACTAGAAAAATACAATAGATTATTTAGATTATAATTAAAATGTCGCTTATAAAAATATGCTATTTAAGACTACTTCTTGACTATTTTCGCAAGAGTTGGGGGGCTATTTTTGTTGTCAAAATAAAATTTACGTTGGAAGTTATAGTAATAATACCTACAAAATTCATTCGAACTTAGATGTATCACATCAGTTCATATATTTTCCTTGAAAATGATTGTGGTTGTTGTATATGTGCGTGTGTAACATAGAAAGAGATATGAAGAAATGGATTTAGTGTTAGAGTAGTTGATATATAATGATCTCCGCTACTAATATTTAATATTTCTTTATTGGTTTGTTTTAATATTTGACTAGGCAAATTATTAGATGATGTTGGAATTAGTTCGCGGAATTTGACCTATTTTAGTTCGATATACAACATGGCATTGTATAAATAGATATATTTGTTTATGTTGTCGTCATGCGAAGGATGAAATAGTTGCAGTTATGAATCATTTTCTTCCTTTAGTTTCTTCTGTTCCTATCGTTTCTATTTGAGGTCCAATACGTTTAAATAAATGTTCTTGATTAGAATTAGTTATGTGTAGCCCATTTAGTTGTTTGGTAATTAGTAGTCTATAGTTTATTACATTTGCATATTAATTATTATTGTATGATACATATGTATGTGTATAAGGAGTTTGCTACATTTAGATATTAGTGCGTAAGATATGTAGGTAGCATTTTATTTTCCATAAGATTGATTCACTGAATGGGGATTTGCGGATAACTAAATTCTATGAAAGAAATTGTTTCATCATGATTAAACGGACGATTGGAATCTAGGTACATATCCAATAAATACATGAATATTTTTGGCAGTATCTTTCTCTACCGTATTTACAGTTTAACTTTTAAAAACATTTCAGTTTTTTATAATATTTTTTTCTTTTATTTATGAATTTTATTTGGATTATAAAGTTGGTTATGACACTTTTTCACTTCTATATCTTTCCTTCATTCTTTGTTTATTTTCCAGCACGGAAGTTCCATGCGCTGGAGAAGGTTCTGTTAGGATTTAAATTGGTAAGCCTAACCCCCCCTTCCACAAGCGGTAGCCTCGAACCGCGTCCCCCAAGGACCACCTTTACACGGGTTAGAATATCCTTGGCAAGAAGATTCGAGGCCATTCGAGAGTAGAGCTGTTTCCCACTCACCCCCCGCGGGGAGAGCCTCGGACATATATTATTGCTCATCTTCCATGAGGCAGACACAGAGTTGATAAGTCTCGCCCGGACCCAAGAATATTCCCCTAGTTCCAAGTTAGGTGCTAACAACAAGCAAAGTGACGCCTGAACTATTTGTGTGTTGGAATTAGCCCCAGCCATTTAGGTAATTCAATTTAACGATCGCTACCGAACGATTTTTCCGACTTCACTCATCAACTCCTGTCGAAGCCCTGCTCGTTCGCCCCTCGTTTTCGGGGAGCCGAAATACTGTCCCCTGCACCGGACGTTACCGCCCCTCATCCCTTTTGAAGAACCGTCATCACTTTAACTTCTCGCTCAGAAGCTCCGAGCGCCTTCGCCTTACCTGCAGATTACATCAGTGAAGCCTTACCAAGACGTCTCACCCGGAATCCCCCGTAAGCCAACCCCTCTGCCCCTTCAGTAAACCATTTGAGTTAATTTCCCCATTTGAATAGTCTTCTCCTGTAATGCATTAAATTTTAACTTCATAGTTTGATGCATAACTAGAATTCCCCTCCTCGTTTACCGATGAAATTTTGGCCCATTAATTCTCTGATGTAATTCTGCCTATTCACTCTCTTATTTTTGTAAATAAAATTATATTTTTGTACATGCCTATTTAAGTAACCTTGAGCTTTGCCATTGCCCATATTTTATCTGAACTCGTTGCACTCTTATCTCGCTATTCCGCCGGTCGAAACTCGTCGTGTTCCGTCCCTTTGTCGGTTCGCCTTTAAGTTATTGGTCCCTCCCCCATAGATATAATATGGTATTGATGTAATGTAATGTCATAACACGGCAGGGATTAGAAGAGAAAATTCGTCTTACTAAAGCATCTCATTAATTTAAGCAGCAATAAATGTTGAAACTTAACTTTGAGATGTTTAATTAAATTTAAAAATTTGAAAATGCCCATGAAATAATGAATGTCATCTTTTATCCTTCACTAGAGATAATGAAGCTTCTAAAAGCTAGTATCAGATCTCAGTGATAAATAAGCAGATTAATTATTCATTTATCGAACGTAGTCAGTTAAATGAATTTTTAAAACTTCAAGGCCAAGCAACTTTAGAGCTAGGTAAATAATCGTACGCAAATTAGAGAGAGTGGGATGAAGAGAGAAAAAGTAGATATTATGGAGCGCGGCCATTCAGGATGACAAGTTTTTCATAATTGACGAGAATATGCAAATTCTTAGCTATAAGAATTCCGAAAACATTGAATAAAATACCTGAGTATTTTTTTATTATGACACCATATTTACAAATATTGATATAAAACTTCGACTTCTGCTTCTTTTTCAATGTTTATCTTGATAAATGCATTTTAAATAATAAGTTTTCGAATCTAATTTAAATTTGTGAAGTTTCTTCATAGCCTAAGTTATGATTCAAAGTTCATGTTTTTCTACAACCCTGGTTTTTTTCTGACTCGCAAATGTTGTTTTTATGCCTCTGGCCTTTATTTCTGAATGAAAGATTTCAATTTGATTCTGAGGGGAATATAAATTTTTATTAATTTCCTAAGTTATTAGCATAATTATAAAGTAAATTGGCATAACAGTATTGCTTTTCGCAGTAAATTATTTTAAGTGGTACGACCTCGGAGATTTAGTTGGTTCCTAAATCTGTAAATACTGAAGAAATTGATTTAGAATTTGGGTGGTGTTCAACGAACATAAAAGATATGGTCTCCTTAAAAATGCATTTGATGACGTTCCATATAAAAATCTATGGATAGACTGAATGTAGGCGCAATAAAAGGAGATTACGAAAGTGGTTGGATAACTGGAATCAACCAGGTATGTATGTCAGAGGATGCAGGTGAGGGGATAGAAAGGGTGTGTGAATAGATAGCGGAAAGTAGACTAGTGGTGAAAAGAGAAAGAAGTGTGGTAGGGTGCAAAGTGATGCTAGAGCCTGGTGATCAGGCTTATCGCTTTCAAATTTTTATGTTTTGTAGTTACGTTGTTGTTTATTGTTTGCCTATACATATATATATATATATATATATATATATATATATATATATATATATATATATATATATATATATATATATATACATGTATATATAATATATATAATTTAGCGTTCAAGCCATTTGTCTTCATTACTAATGTATTTGGTTATGCTGTGCGCGTTAGCTGTGTTTTTTTTGTGAGTCGTTAATATAACTTACTGTGTTTGTATTAGTATCTTTGTTTCTTCGTAATTTTGTCGTGTGTGTATTTCGTGTATAATGTTTCTTTCTGTTGTCTTCTTCGGTGATTTTCGTCTTCTTGTGTGTGTTTCCATCTTCGGTATTTGTCTTAGTTAGTTGATTTTGTCGATATCGGTGAATTTGGTCAAAATCGGTGGAATTCATGATTGGTAAATTATGTCTTGATCTGTGGTAAATTTAACTCATCTTGCGTAGAACGGTACTTCTGCTCCGCCAGCTAAAATCCCAGCGGAGCTTGGAAATCTGGCGCGACATACTGCTCTTCTGTTTTGGTCAATCATTTGTACGATATCCTCGTCCAATACACGATTGACCTTTTCAAGCATATTCCTTGTCCGTTTTTCGATGACAACGTTAATGGGGGTTAACCCCGCCTCCCAGGGCAGGTCTTCTCGGGTTCTTCTTTCCATTCTGCGTGTACCTGTAATTAGGTACACGCATTTATTCTGCACCACTTGTAGTCTCTTCTTCTGTGTCTTTAAGAAACAGGAGAGGGCGGAAGCGGGGTATAGCAACGTCGATCTTACTAGTGCAGTATAGATCTTCTTTTTGTTGCTTTGACTAAGATTTCTAAACCTGTTCAGAGTCTTGACTGCAGCAGTGGCCTTGGTGATACGTTCTTGCACGTGCTTTGTGTACCCCGTTGAGGTTATCTTCATGCCGAGTACATTGCATTCATTGGTGCAGGGATATCGTCTATCCCCCACCCTGACGTCATCAAGTTGTCTTCTACCTGTGCGGACACTTTGAACTTATCCTGGTTGGTAGGGATTTTCCACCGGGCCTCGTAGGTGTTTAGGTTTTTGATTTCTGCTGCTGTCATTCGAGCTTGCAAAGGCGACTCCTACATGGACAAGTAATTATCTGGGTGAAATCATCGGCGAATTGTAAGTTGAGGCAAGTTGGGCTTACAGGGACTGGGACATCCGCGGTGCAAATCAAGTAGAGAGTGGGAGACAGGCACCCCCCTTGTGGGATGCCCGCATTGAGCGGAAACTTTGGCCCGTCCGTGCACCCTAAAATGATGTACGCCGCTCTCTCCATGACATAGTCACAGAGAATTCTCTCTAAGATTTCACTTAGTTTCAGTCGCAAGATCTTGTACTACATTCCCCGTTGCCACACCTTATCGAATGCCTTTGATACATCCCGACAAACAATGTCCACGTAACTCTTTTCCCGTTTTGCTTGTGCTAGCTTTTCCGTAATGACGCTAATCGCCATTTCCGTACTTCGCTTACTCCTAAACCCGAATTGGTGTGGGTTGTAGAGCGAGTTTTCCTCCAGGTGAGACACAAGTCTTTTGTTGAGGATCTTCTCTAAGAGCTTCCTACCAAATTCCAGTAGTGAAATTGGTCGGTAGCTCTCCTTCAACTTGGGGTTCTTTCCGGGCTTGGGCAAGAAAATCATTTTCACCGTTTTATTAGCGTCTGGAAAGTACCCCGTATTTAGACAGGCGTTAAATATTCTTCTCATTCCTTCGATGACACAGGCTGGTGCCTTTTCAAAGTTAGGCTTTGTAAGCCCTGATTGTCCTGGGGCTTTATGTTGGAATGAGCGAAGCGTGCCGAGTAGTTCTTCTTCTGTAATCTCGGCGTCTCCGTCGCGCTGTCTATCCACCTGGTGATGAGGGTGCGTCTTTTCTATTTCTTCGTTAAGCTCGTCGATGATGTTGCTTTCGAAATCTAGGTCATAGTCTTCGTTTTCTTCTTCAGTTATACTGAAGATCTTTTCCCAATAACTTCGGAATATCTCTTCAACATTTTCCTCCTCTTTTTCGATTTCTCCCTTTTCTTTCCATAGCTCGATCTTATGCTTCTTTCCAGTTGATCCTTTAAGAATTCGGATCTTCTTGAAAAATTCTTTGGAAGTTGCTTCGTGATCGAGGCTCTCGATCGCGTCCTCCCATCTTCTGCTTTGTTGTTCAAGGATCAACTGGTTCAATTCTTCTTTGATTTCTTTACTTCTTTGCATCGAGTGAACTGATGCATTCACGATGTTTTGTTCATACATTATCTTCAGTTCACGGTATAGTTTCTTCATATATTCAGTCCACTCGTAGGTCGAGATGGTCTTATATGAGGAACGAGGGATACCCTATCTGCGTCGATGATTTGGTTATTCAAGTCAGCGAGTGCCTCGTCAATCTCCTCGAGAATTGCCTCGTCCAAGTTGGGCGGATCGTAGGCCTCTAAAAGGTGTGCGTACCGTGCCCAGTCTGCTCGTCTGGAGTTCTTCCTGACTACTGCTGGTACTTGTATAGAGTTCCTATTGATAGTGAGTAGGTTCCCTATATGATCACTACATGCCATCTGGACTGGTTCCATGTAGTAATTGAAGGGTAGCTGACGATTCACTAGACAGATGTCTGGCTTTGTGGCATTTCGTTCTCTGACATCGGTGGGAAAGTCGGGGCCTATCTGTTGGGCAATATTTCTGTCCAAAAACAGGTCCAGGCTTCTCCCTATTCCGTTGAAGGTCCTGTAGCTGGACTCTCGGCATGTGGCGTTTAGATCCCCCATTAGTATGGTGGGGGCTCTTCTGCCAAATAGGCCAGTGAGAGTGTGAATAGGCAACACAACTCTCCTTGGCGGTTGATATGCGGTTGCAATGACCAACTTTCCTAAGTCGAGCTCGACCTCAATCGCGAGGTAGGATTCTTCTAAGTTCCTTATCTGCTTGTATTTGATCCCTTTCTTTATTGCAATAGTGGCACCATCGTACCGGTCTTGCGAAAAGTTGGTGATCAACACATCGTAGTTTCAGATTTTCATTTCTGTATTACGCGTGTAAATCCCGTGTTCTGAGATCAGTATGATGTCTGCATCGATTTCTCTGAATACATTTCCGTAAAGAATTCTTTTCGTCGTCCAGCTGTTTGTGTTGATTTCAATTATTTTCATTCCGTTACGTAACATGATGAGTTGCTTTGCCTATGCTTTTTCTTCCCCTTTTTTGGTCTGGGGGCTGGTTGGTCGATTTTGCTCGGCCCAGGGTTTTCCTTTTTCGGAGGGGGGCTCGGGATCTTTGAACTGCTTTTGGTGGCTCGCGTGCGAGTGCAGGGGCCCTCTTCGCTGTCAGATGAAGAGGATCCATCCTCACTTCCAGCCTTTTCCTCTTCTTCTTCTTTCTCTTCAGTTTCTTCCGATGATGGTGCTTCAATCATCTCCTCCAAACCGGATTTGATGTTGTTGCTTTGGATGATTGAATCTTTGAAGGCCTTGGAACACTCAAGCTCATCTAGCATGACTACTGCCGGAAGGTTATTCGCCTTCTGGGGCGCGTTGAGCACCTGGTTATAACAATCAGGCTTCACTGCATTCGCCACATTTGCATGAGTTATGAAGATCAGTATTTTAGCGCTCAGATCTCTTCTTACGCTGAAATGTGCAGTTCCTGGTGCAGTGCTTATCTCTGCACTCTTTTTTAGGGGCGCTCCCGTACGTCGTCTCATTCGCTTTTCTTTCTTCTTCTTCCTTTCTTCTAATAATTTTCCGGCGCTTAGGGCAATTAAGGGCCATCGTCCGATGTTCCCCTTTGCAGTTTAGGCACTTCCCTGAGGTGCTTTCGTACTTGTCGAATCTGTGCCCTTCTTTGGCGCACTCACTGCACCACAGCTTGTTCTTATCCGAGGAGGTGGTTGATGTATGGGCTTCAAGTTTGTAGCACACAAAGCACATTTGTATGCTACTGAATTTCTTCTGTTGGATGTGTTCACCCGTTATTCTCATGTTGAATACGAGAATACCATTTTGGGTGGCCTTCCTCGCCATGTCCGTGGTCGCAAATGTTATTTTGAACACGTGGGTGTGTTCGCGGAATTTAATGATTTCGCGAACTTGTGCCCACTGGTTGCTCCTAGTGATCTCCTCTTTAAGTTCTTCAGTACTGTGCTCACCTACCCAACTCTCCACTTTGCGGCAGATGATGCTTCTGTTTGCTGCCACTTGTGGAGGGGGGGGTGGTGGCTTCCAGTCCGGTTTCCTTTAGTACCCTCGCTTCCTCTTCTGAAAGGATCTTGTCCACATCATTGGTCTCGGCACACAGGGCGATGAAGCTCGACGAAACTTCGATGAGTTTCACCAGTGCCATCTTGAGTTCAATATAGAGGGCTTCGCAGAGGTTTTTCTTCGTTTGGGTCTGTTTTCCGGCTATGTTCCTTAAGGGGACCCTCTTAGTGAGGGCCTCCATGGTCTTGGCGTTCCTCTTCTTCCTTCTTTCCCTGTAACAAAGTGTAATTAATGTGTTTTTTTATGTGTGAAAAAAGGTAGGGTGTGGTAAAGGAGGTATAGGATGGTGTGAGTGGGGCTGGTAATGGGTACAAGATAAATTTGAGAAGAACGCCCCCGTCCATTTCTCCTGTTGCTCTCCCACTCGTATGCTGCCAGTATGATGGATGATAGGGTGATGGGGTGGGTCTCGGGTGGAGACCTCAGAGGCTTGAGCTTGGTGGACTTAATGCATAGCAGCCGAATCAACGACCGCTAAGTTTGTGCCACCCCCTCACCGGTACATACGCCATAACTGCATCTAACGACATAGAGACGGGTGTACCTCCCTCTATGTATGATTCTGGCTGGGTCCCCCGGGCGATGAGGATTTCTCCTCTGTCCGGGACTCACAGTTGTGCCCCAGTATCGAGACGATTTCTGACTTATGCTTCTGCTGTGGGCTAGGCCTCAAACCAGTGCTCACATAAGCCTTCGATTATGCCAACCAATTGGCCGGCATTGTTAAGACGAAATCAATGAATGGCAGACATCCGAGCGGGTTCACACGCAGAGCGATGGATGGGAGCAGTGAGGTGCTTAAGCCCTCATTGAATTATAAATCTTCGACGTAAAAAAAATGGCTCTCTTTTGAAGGATGAATCTGGGTTCACCTTAAGACTTCCAGAATAGGCTCGTTTCAGTAGGCAGCGCTCAAAAGTCAGTCAGACACTAAAACAAGTGAAAAGTGCTGTATCCAAAGTTCTTCAGCTGTACGCAGTAGAACGGATTTTCGGCCGTCAACTGGAATCAAAGAGTATTTAGAGAGTTGTTGTGAAGGGAAATAGTTCAGCATTGGCATCGATTGGTAGTATCATTCCACAGGATTTTTTTTCCGACCTCATCTAATTTTTTATTAGACCTAAACTTTATATTTATGATTTTTTTATTTTTTTTTATTCTTTTAGTGCCGTGAAGCTTCATGAGAGGCAAATGGGGTTTGAGTCTGTACAAATAGCTGCATATTTTTCGTTTAAATTGTTTCTTTTTGAAATCATTTGTAAGATCTTATTTTGAGTATTCGCTGTATACCTTGTCTCTAGAGATTCCTAAAGACATTGGAATATTGGAACTCGTCCATCTTCGTTTGAGGAAATTAATTCCTGAACACACACGTATATCGCATCTAGGGAGACGGAGGCATCTTACTTTACGTCATTTGAAAGATATCCATTGCTCAGCCAACGTATAGAAATGCCTGGAAATACTCTAGGGTAAATATGTTTAGAAAGAGAAGAAATACACATTAGTATAAATTCTTTTTAAGGTTCTCTTTACCTATGTACTGTTGTCTTTTAGCTATAATTCACCTCTGTTTTGCCCCTTCTTTTCCTTTCTGATTTGAACTAACCTTTAGTGTATCTGATACGTGCTGTTTGTAAGTTCGTATTTCTATCATATTTTTGAGTAGATTTTGAATGGTTTTATCAAAAGGATCAAATCCTACGGATTCTCCAATCCATGTAGCCCAGATAAAAGGAAACAGAATTTCCTACGCTTTAGAAGTTTTGTTACCTATTTTGCGTAATGGTTTTGAAATTATGTCGCAATTGTTTTTTTGGATTTAATGAAAACACGTATTGAATTAGAATCCACATTTTGTTTTGAAGATTAGGAAGGTTATTAATAAAAACCATGAGCATTTCTTCTTTGTTTACTTTCGCAGAATTGACTTCCAGATTTAAGAGTATTTAATTTTAAGGGAGGGTGAGGTTTTTCAATTAATTTTACCCCTAATTTTATTTTACTAAAAAGTTATACCGCCAATGCGATTTTTTCAATTATTTCCAGGTAAAACAGAATTTCGTTTAAAGGGCTCAAATTATCAAACATGATTAATTTGAACATTTACCTAATCACCAAGGCTTGAAGTAGGAGATGAAGGGTTTAATATATGAGATAAATTAGGTCATGTTTAATTTGCGCGGTACAATAGAACTTGGAATCCGTAGTGGCAGACCAAACCACCTGGAACTTAAGCGAATACATCTTAAACTATGACAATGGCGTATATTTGTTTCTTTTTCTCACACACAAATCATTAGTCGTTCGATTTGATGCCTGTAGCTTTAAATGAAGGACGATTTTCAAATGAGCAAAGAGTATAAATCAGTAAAATTAAGCCGAAAGAAGAAATCTACATAAACAAAGACATAATTATTTTGACGCAGCAGAATAGATTTTAAAGCCAAATATTAGTTAAAAATATCGGAATGCTTTGGTTAAAATTCCAAATATAGTTCCATTATCACTCAATGGAGATTTTTACATTAGAAGTAAAGTAACATTAAGAGAAATTTAAAGTAATTTACATTATTAAGTTCATGGAAGGCATTTGCTAAGTTATCGGAGCTAAATTTCCAAATTATCGAAGGAATTTTAGGACCCCTTTACATATTAAAAAGAGGTATTAGCTTAAATCGAGTAAACGAGGTTGCTTTGGTCGGCTAATACATAAGAGCGTCATGGAAATATATGGCTCCTGGCAGGCAAGTTGTCTTGCGACAGCGGATATTTTAACAAGAGAAGTGACCAGGGAAAATTAGACGGAATAGGTTTAACAGTGAAATGGCAAGATTCTCAGAGAATCTAGATGTATTCGCAAACATAATTGAATGTAAAGGAATATCTGCACTATCAGGAAGAAATCTATTGAAATAGAGGGAAAAAAACAACTAAGTGACAAATTAAGTATCGAATTTTTGGAAATTCTAAAAATAAACTGAATTCAAGATCATATGGGAGGTGAACTGTTAAAATTGAAAGAAATAAATGACCATAGAAGTAAATTTAGAATCAAAGACGCAACCATAATTCGTTGCAGCAAAGTTTCGGTCAGCAACCATCAAATTTAATTAATTCCAAGCTACCATTTGAATACATGAATAAATATAATAGTCTTGCAGACTATTTTTCCTCTAGTATTTGAATAAATACAACAGTAAAATGTGTATCTTTTAACTTTACAGAGAATACATCGCATAAGGAACGAGAGTTTATTCAGGAAGTCCTTTCTTTTCGAAAAGGTCCGAAAAGACTGGCGTAGATCAAAACGGATCTCCTATGAAATTAGGAGATCCGTTGAAAAAAATGATCATAACTTAGATTAAATGCTCGACAGACGGTATACATTTAAATGTAAATTTACTGTCTTACTTTAGAATGTAAAACTGCTGAAATATGACCTTGGTAGTTAACTTACATGGAAGTACCTAAAACAATTTAGCTGTGCTAGTTTTCGGCTCACTTTCATACACTCAAGGAAAGATATTGGGAGTAAATGTCATCGACAATTTTCTGATACATCTTAGAAGAAAGGTTCAAAAGATTAACTAGAGATTTTGGAACGTAAAGATAATGCTAAGATTTTTGTTTTTAACACTACATCCAGTAACAGTGGAGGTCACAGAGTAGCTTCAAAACTGCTAGAGGAATTATTGATCAAGTTTTGCTTTATCTGGACTGTCTAAAACATATCCTGGAAATCCAATTTCATAAGAAAATGAAAAACCACAAAGAGTAGCTGTCGCACAATGTCGTGCTATTGACCTTGTTTAGAAGTAGATTGAGTGAGATATTGAATCGCGATTTACTGCTCAAAGGCCTGCCACTGAGAACCCAGGAAGCTTAAGAACAGGAAAGCCTCTATACCTAAGAGTCACATATAACACCATAAAGCGTTGGACTATGATAAGAATATGAAAGCGGTCATGACATTGCTTAACGTACGGCCAAGTTAATGATCGACTTCGCAAATCTCATAATAATAGATGCCTAGCAAAACACAATCTCCTTTAAGCTATGGTCATCAGAATCCGCTTACATCGCAGAGAGAAACCTATTCTCAATAACTGACTAAAATGTCCTTGGTTAATTAATAATCATGTAATGCTTTTATTTCATGATCGAGTAGACATTTGAAGAAATGTTAAACTCACATTTATGCCGTGAATAAGGGGCCGTGTCTGCCTTGAGTATGAGATTTTGTGATATTTCTAAAATATTTTTTGGCACTAATGGGACATCTCTTGTTCCAAAACAATCATATATTGTGTAAGTTAAAAATATAAAAACACTTCACCTTGATGCATATTTTGTTGGTCTATCCTATTTAAATAAGTATTTATAGTACAAAACATAATTCAAGGACACAACTGAATGGCGCCTTAGGACGATTTTAAGACCCAAAATTTACAAATTTGTCCGCCAATGCTTAACTATATCCTAGGAAAAAAGAGTTATGATTGCCGGCTTTACCAGGTAAAACAGCATAAGAACACATGCATAAACATATAAAAATAAGAAAAAATGGATATTTGAATAGGTCTAATTGTAAGGGAATCGACCATCTCCCTCCTCTCTCAGTTGAGACACGGGACGTTGACCACAAACAAACTGGCCATGTAGACGCCACGGTTCAAACTCGACCACAGCTACCTCGACCTTTGTCCCGATGAAAATCAAAACAGTTAAAACTGCAGGAACTCTCCTAAGAGTGATTATCCAATTTCACCTCAAGTGCGAAATTGGAGAGGCGTCTCTATCAAGCCCGAAGGTCTATCAGGACCAGAGGTAAGACGTCCTGAGAAAAACCGTTGGAGGAAGAACTTTCATGCGGCCCGTTCCCTCCTTCTACCCCTACCCCAGTGGGGTGACTAAGAAACAGCTCATCCTTGAGCCAGTTCCTAGTTATCAAACCGAACTTTAAGTTGACTTGTCCAAGTTCAACTTATTCTCGTTAGAAAACTCCCCCCCACCCTCCTGGTGTAGCACAAAGCACCGGGATGGTCCTCGTCCTTGAGGAATACCAGAACTAAGAAGAAGAAGCTCATCCTCGAGATAGTTTTCGGTGGTCAAGCCAAACTTTAAGTTAACTTGATTTAATAATCAAGTTCAATTTACTCTCGTCAGAGAACCCCTTTCCCTCCTATCCTGGTGCAGCCCAAAGCACAGAGATAGTCCTCGCATTTGAGGAAGACCCCCGAGTGAACTTCCCCAGCACTGCCATGAGTCAAAGAATTCCTGCATGGTTCATCGCTATCCAGTACGAGTTATTCCCCAGAGTAATCTGAAGAGGAGAAAGGAACATTCTTTCACAATCCGGTGGTGATATCATTTCCTGCCGAAGGCGTGTGGCTCCCTTATCTGCCACGCTTGCCAAAGTCCTCTGTCGCTTTAAATCTATTTCTTCCGCCACCAGACATATGGATGAGTGGCACGCGTCAACAAAATAACAAAAGATTCCTGAGGTTACGTAGCTCATTGAGTTCAAGGTCAGACTCAAACCCGTCACAAGAGGGACCAAGGTATTTGAACTCCAGTAGAGACAGTTAACATTTTTTTATAGTGTAGGGAGAGGTGGGTCAACCGTCACTATAACTTCGAGAGGTCAATTTAGAAAGCCTTACTTAAAAATTGATTGCAATCATTTCTGTGTATTTAAGGTGTATTATTTCTTTGGTTTATGTTTATTTTTTTGTTTTAATTTAAGTTTTAGTTTGTTTTAACAAGTTTTTATTCTATCCTCGATTCTCTAAGTACGGCACAAGGAACCCTCAATGTTTAAAGAAGTCAATAATCAAGACAATAATAATATTAATCAATCATTTATAGCAATCTTAGAGAGATATAACATTAATCACGGAGGTTTTTTTGTGCAGTACGTAAACAACCCATAAGTACCAACTCCTTCCACCACTCGGTCCTACCTATACCACGACACTAATGCAAGTGTACTTTTATCTTTTGCTATTGGGAACAACTTATTACTCTATCGCAAACTTAGGTCTGCCATGTAGATTCGAGTAGATTATGAAATTATTCAAATTATACAATAGGTCGAATAAAAGGATAGATATGAGAGGGGAGGTTTGACCTCGTTAACCCTTTGGAGAGGTAGAAAAAATATCGGTGTGGGGAAAAACAGAATTATATTTTGCAGAAGCTAATTTTAAAAATCTAGTTGCAAATAATCAATTCTTCGTCTGATAATATTAGACGTTGGCATTAGATTGAATATCCAGCATTATATCGCGGGGAATAATCAATGGAGTTGCGAAATTTTCATCCGAAACAAAGTCTCAGTTCTCTTTCTGGCTTTAAATGCTTTCTGTCAGCATTGAAATTGCCATAAAACTTGAAAAGTGGTAAGTATTGCTGAGTTTATATTTCTCACCTTCAGCTGATCTCAATGTGGCGAGCTTCTGCAGCATCCTGGCGCTTTTGTCGAGGCTCTTTTCTCCTTGGGGCTTTGTAAGGAATGTGCTTACTGGATATCAAAGAACTAGACATCGGTGTCCTAATTTTGGATGAATTCATTTATAATTTTTTGGATCTATTGCCTTACTTTCCGGAGGCTCAACCCCATTAGCGGTGGGAGATACTCAATGGTATTCATGAGGGTAATCAAATTACATCATTTATGTTCAGGAAATCAGTCCATTCTATTACACCTTTACAAGTTTAGGTCAGTTAAAGGGCCATTTTATTTCTTCTCAATCATACTAATTATCGTGGGCTTGAATGCCATTCCTGGAGCCTCCAACATTTTTCCATTATTACATTACTTTGGCAGTTGATCTAGCGTGAAAAGAACTTTAGAGATTAGCTATATACATAAATGGACTACAAGTGCCGCCGATCGATTTCACTGTAGATGAATTTTACCGAGTGAGAGATAGGCTGCTCGTGGTTGGCATACATGTCATCAATAAACTTCAAACGGTTATTGAACCATTAAGGAAGCTCGTATAAAAGATTCGGGTCAAGTTCTTACAGGAAAAGAGTTCTCGTCCTCTAGGAAGATAGAATCGCACTCTAGGAACTAGCGTCCGCAGCAGAGTTGCTCTTGACTGCTTTTTCACTATTCCTTACCAAGTATACATCTCCGTCAATTAGTCCAATTAGAGAGAAAGATGACATTCCGCAAGGCCGTATGTTCAATGACAGTCTCTGTGAATGAGTATCAATGGCATCACCTATGTGCTTCCAGAAGAAGTTCTCGCTTCGCTCTACGTAGATTATCTTTCGATTTATTTTAGTGATGGAAGAAACCTACCCTAGAGCGTAAATTTTAACATTTTTTTGTGAGATCTGCTATATTTCTTTTATATACTTTCTTTACTAGAGTAATAGACTGCAGTGTAAAGAAAAGTAGATTTTTCTTCTTCACTATAGTTCAAAAGGAATTCTAACTATGCACAACAGGGGTAATTATTTTCAATCAAATTTACAGATGTTTCATTTAAATAAATGTAAATCGAATTTACAGGTGTTTCATTTAGATAAATATGAATCGAATTTACAGATGTTTCTTTTAAATAAATATCAACCCCTAGAAGTTGGCTTCCGTTCGAGTTCACAATTCTTGATTTAATAGAACGATCAAACTCAGTAGGGTCTACATAATACTGTCCGCTATTAGGTGATGCATCAGTAGAGCAAAACAGAGGAAGGGGGATAGCTGTTTGCGGTGGTGTTAGGACAAGTTATGACAAGTCAGGACCTGCAGCCGCACGCTCCTGCCTCATCTATTTAAGAAGTAGTAGTTGATCGCAGGTCGTCAGTCACAAATTTTTCAACAATGGGGAAGGTTGAGCACCACGCATTAATCAAATTTTTGACCAAGGAGGGCAAGAATGCAAAAGAGCTCCATGAACGCATGTTTGCAATGTACACCGACACAACCCTTCCTATGCAACCATTGCTTGTTGGAATAGGGAGTTGCGCTATGGTGGTGAGTCCCTTGAAGAGGATCCCAGTCCAGGACACCCGTCAGACGTGACCAACGAGGACAATGTGGCCTGTGCGGAGAGGACGATCCTCGAAAATCGACAAGTCAAGGTCGAAGAAATCGAGCGAGAACTTGGAATATCACATGGAAGTGTTATCAACGGCTGTAAATCTTACACGTGTAAACTAAATGCTATTCATTCAACAAGTGATATATGTTCGAAGACATATGTAACTCGATTTGTTTACTGTTCCAGCAACCCAAACTTCCATCGTTGAAAGCAATTATCAGTCTTACTCTCCGCTTAGCAATATATCTTCCGGCCTCACATCGGTTGGATATTACGAGGAGCGGTCAATAGGTTTTGCAATTTGGATATAAGAAAACGAGATATGAGGAAAAGTGTTTTATTATTTTTCAATATAAATACCCTCGACCTGAATGCACTTGCGCCACTTGTCCTTGAGGCTTCGAATTCCCGACAACCAGAAATCTCCCGACTGCTGTTCAATTAACTCCTGGACGGTGAGCTGGACATCTTCATCGTCCCCAAACCGGCGTCCACGCAGTGCAGCCTTGAGCTGGCGAAATAAAAATTAATCGCTAGGGGCCAGATCTGGACTGTAGGGGGGATGGTTGAGCTTATCGAATCCGCACTTGTGCAGGGAAGCTTGTGCAAGTCTGGCCTTGTGGACACGAGCATTGTCGTGAAGGAGCAGGAAACCGTGTGTCAACTTGCCCCGCCACTTCTGACGGATGCACTTCTTCAACCCAGCCAGTTCCTCGGCGTAATATTGGCCTGTGATGGTCCTTCCACGAGGCGCATAGTACATCATCAACACTCACTCAGAATCCCAGAAGATGGTGGCCATGATCTTCCCGGCTGAGGGTTGGGTCCGGAACTTGATAGGGGTCGGAGAGCCCCTTTGCTTCCAGGCCATACTTTCAAGCTTGGTCTCGGGATCTCAGTGATGGACCCACGTTTCATCATTTATCACTATGCGTGACTCTAATCTCGCCAGGTCTTGGTTGTACAAGAGCAGCAGCTCCTCCGAACTTTGAAGACGTTCAAGTCGATCATAGGGCGTGATTTTTTTTTTTTTTTTTTTTATAGAGCCCATCTGGCAACTACCCACTTGGGCATAAGTCGCCGAAAAACACGACAGCCTAGAATTAGGCTACTTTAAAGTTAAAATATGAAAACTTAACAATCAATATAAATTTGAAAAACTTAACAATCGAAGCAATCTCCGGCAGCGGGGGGAGGTCCCCCTCACCCCGGTGCAGGAGAGTGCAATCTAAAACAAAACAATAACAAAAAAAGGAACCTTAAATAAAGGGGAGAAGGCCGGCTTCCCCCAAAAAGTCAATAAGTCCACCAGTCATGGTGCACGCACTCGTCCCGAGTACAAGGGACAGGCGGTAGCGACCCCGCCCATCCCGGTACCGAGACAGGTATCGTGCGCGAAGATCACCCAGACTGGGACATTCGACAAGAATATGCCGAACAGTCTGGGGGACGACGCAGTCGTTGCAATAGGGCACATGCGAGCGCTCCACCAAGTAACGATGCGTCACACGAGTGTGTCCGATTCGAAGACGACAGAAAGCAACCTGAAGCCGCCGCGGCATTGGGGGATAGGTCCATGGGAACAGTCGCGGCGCAATGGCACGCAACTTTAAGTTCCCCTCGACCGTCTCCCATCTTCTTTGCCAAGCAGTCCGAAGAGCTGCCCGTATTCCTGCCATGTAGTCGGTGTGAGGAAGAGCGAAACGCTGGTCCGGTCGCAGAGTCCTCGCGGACTCTTTGGCGCCCTCATCGGCGCGCTCATTCCCCGCAATTCCTACATGTCCAGGAACCCAGCAGAAGATAATCTCGACATCTGCCCGGCTCGCCAAAACCGTGGCGTCACGGATTTCGCGAACCAGGGGATGCGGAGATTCCAATGCCCCGAGAGCACTCAGGGCGCTTTGTGAGTCGCTATAAATCACAATCCGGTCTCCGAACCGGGCACGTCGCGTAATCTCCCGTACCGAGTGGTGTATTGCCACCATCTCGGCCGTGAAGACAGACGCAGCGCCTGGTAGACCCCCGCTGACTTCAAACAGAGGGGATACGGCGTGGAAGCCGACCCCCTCTTGGGACTTGGAGCCATCCGTATACACTGGCACGGTACCAGCGTGACACGATGTGTGCTCCAAAAAGATCGAACGCAATACTCCCGGCGCAGTACAAGCTTTGGGAGCAGAGGCGTGGCGACAAATAGCCAAATGTGGTACCCTCCAGGGTGGCGTCCTGGGCAGAACCAGGGGCGCCACCGGCCCGAGAGCTATATCTACCTCTCGAAGGAGTTTCCTGGCCCTAAACCCAAAGGGCTTAGGGTATGACTGGCGTCTCTCGGCGGCATAGGCACCATCGAGATCAGCTGCGGATGCAGTGAGAGCTGTTGGCGACTGGGGGAGGCGCCGGGCTCGCGCGTACAGGCGAGTGATGCACTGCACGCGGCGCAGAGCGAGTGGCATCTCCCCAGCATCGACCAACAGGCTCTCAATGGGGGAAGTGCGGAAGGCACCGGTCGCAAGGCGAAGGCCGGTGTGGTGGATCGAATCCACCTTCCGCAATAAACGCTCGGCTGCGGATGCATAAAACTCGCATCCGTAGTCGAGCTTCGAGCGAACAAAGGATCGATAAAAAAGTAAGGCGGTAGCCCTATCAGCGCCCCAAGCGCTGAACGTCACGGAACGGAGAATGTCCATGGCGCGGGTACAAGAGACCCTAAGGCTGCGAATGTGAGCCTCCCAGGTGAGGCGTCGGTCGAATACAAGACCAAGGAAACGGTGCGACTCAACCACATCCAGGCGCACCCCATTAAGAAACAAATCTGGGTCGGGGTGAAGCCGTGGATGGCGGCAGAAGTGCACCACCTTAGTCTTGGCCAAAGAAAACCGAAACCTGTGCGCTTCGGCATAGCGAGAGACGCGGTTCAATGCCTGTTGGAGTCGGCGCTCCAGAGTTGGCATCTGGGCCGCGCCAAAAGAGATCGAAAGGTCGTCCACGTAGAGCGTAGCGAGAACATCTTCCGGCAGCACCGAGGTGATGCCGTTGATGCTCAGGGCAAAGAGTGTGACACTGAGGACACTTCCCTGCGGGACACCCTCTTCCTGCTCCTTTGGGCCGGAGAGGGCTCCCCCCACCCGTACGCGGAATCGACGATCTCGCAAAAATTCAGATATAAACATTGGGAGGCGTCCCCTCGCCCCCATCGTGTGGAGAGTCTCCATGATACCGTATCGCCATGCGGTATCATAGGCTTTCTCCAGATCAAAAAAAACCGTGGCGTAGTGCTGTCTACGAAGGAAAGCCTCGCAGACGGCATTTTCCAGTCGGAGCAGAGCATCCGACGTGGAGTGGAACTTACGGAAGCCGCACTGTGCAGAAGACAGATGGCCTCCGCTGTCCAGGAAATAGGCTAATCTAACATTTACCAATTTCTCCATCAACTTGCACACGCAAGAGGTTAGAGAGATTGGGCGGAAACCGGTCGGAGTAGAGTGATCTCTCCCAGGCTTGCGAAAGGCGAGCACAGTAGCGATTCGCCAGGAGTCTGGGAGGAGACCTTCCACCCAGATCCTGTTGAACAAATCTAATAGAAAGGCCATGCCTCGCTCACCCAGGTGTCGAAGCATGGCGTACGGGACATCGTCCGGACCATGGGCGGTGTCCGCGCACGAAGCGAGAGCGGAACGCAACTCACTCACAGTAAACTTGTCGTTGAAGGGTTCTCCGCCTCTGGAGGTAAAGTCCAGCCGGCGGCCTTCCGCGACATCACGACGTGCATTGAATGCTGGCGGAGCAGCATCACGGCTAGAGAATGCGGAAAAAGCGGTCGCTAAGGATTCCGCCACGGACGCGGGGTCCGAGATTGCGGTCCCATTCTCCTGGAGAACGGGAGGGGGGTCCTGCGAGAACTTGCCCCGAATCCTTTTGACTCGCTTCCACACCTCAGCTAAAGGGGTCTTCCCGTTAAGTGAAGACACGTATGCCCGCCAAGAAGAGCGGCGGGCGTGCTTCGAAATATACCGGAACCTAGCCCTAGCCCGACGAAATTCAGCGACGGTGAAATCGTTCGGGCGGCGCTTATAGCGCATGTAGGCATAACGCTTCTGTTTGAGGGCCGTCTCACACTCGGCCGACCACCATGGGAGTGGTCGGCGTGCAAAACGGCCAGACGTCCTAGGAATAGTAGTCAGGCCCACGGCGATGAGGTTGCCGGAGAAGAACTCGACGGCCTCATCTACCGACCTAAACTCCTTGACTGAGATAGAGAATTCAGTCATTTCCTGAAATGCAGGCCACCGCGCCCGCGCCAAGCACCACCGAGGTGGTCTCTCAGGCGGCAGTTGCCCTGAAAATGATATTTGAATGGGAAAGTGATCACTACCATGGAGGTCATCGACCACCCCCCAATCAAAATCAGGCTGTGCATCCGAAGAGCACAAAGATAGGTCAAGGCAAGAAAATGAAGCGGTTCTCGGACAGTGATGCGTAAACTCATCCACGTTTAGGACACCCATCTCAAGCTCTTCGATCAGATCGGCGAGGACTTGTCCCCTGGGATTTATGGTGTAATCTCCCCAGAGAGGATGCCTGCCGTTCAGATCTTCAAGCAAGAGATAGGGCCTCGGCAACCGTGCCACGACGCGGCGAAAGTCCCCCGCGTCGAAGTCAGCTGACGGTGGAATGTACGCAGAAATGATAGTATACCTCCTATCCAGGTGCAGCTGCACAGCCACTGCCTGAAAGGAGGTATCTAAAGAGAAAGGAAGAACGGAGACATCATGCCGGGTGTAAACCGCGCATCCCCCAGCCCGGCCGTCCCGCGGTGGTTGGGTCGCAAGACCCTTATACCCCGGGAGGGCAGGCAGGGGGCACGCGCCTAGCATGGTCTCCTGCAAAAAAATAGCTAACGGGGAACGGGATGAGGCGAGCCTCCGCAGCTCCTCCCAGTTGGCCCGGAGTCCACGGCAATCCCATTGAAGGAATATGCCCTCCAGGCCTAGCTCGGAGGAGACGCGGGGGCCCTCCTCGAATTGAAGACCCTCACGGGAATGGCCGTACGCTTCCCGGGGGCAGAACCCCGGGCGCTGTTGGCCGGACAAAGCGCTGAAGGCGCTGTCGCCTTCGACGACTTATTGGGGGAGGTTGGGCTCGCCATGCGAGTCTTTTCCTCCCTCCGCCTCGAAACTTTAGGCGGGCGTTGCGGCTTCGGAGGCGGAGGGCCCTCTTTTCGAGGAACCACCGTCTCCGAGCCACTCGCTCCACCTCGGGGCGTGGGCAAAGGGGCCGAAGCTCCTTTGTTGCTGTCCTCCTTTCGGGGAACAGCTTTAGGAACCCCGGAAGATGGCCTAGCGACCATCTTCAGGGGTGTTGCCTCCTGTGAGTCTAACGACTCGGTGGAGGCACGTGGCCGTTTCGCTTTACGCGAAACGGTCACGCTGGGGGAAGAGGGGGGAGCCCTGGTTTTAGCCGGGGCAGGGTATGAACCCTTTTTGCCGCCAGCTTTACCAGGGGAGCGCCCAGGTTGGGTAGAGCCCACAGAAGGGCTCCGAATGGGCGCGGAAACAACCGTGCTCGTTGGCCTGGATGGGCCAGGAGCAGAGGGTGCCTTTCTAACTATTGAGGCATATGACGTCCCAGGCAGAGCCGGGCGCGCCAGGACCAAGTCCTTTGCCTCGCGGAATGAGAGTCGATCCTGGGCCTGAACGGCCAGGATTTCTTTCTCAAGGAGATATGCACCACATTGCTTCGAAGAAGCAGGGTGCGGCTCTCCGCAATTGACACACTTGGCCACACACGATTTGGACTTATCGTGTGCGACCTTGGAGCAATTTACACAGACTTCGGGTGACCGCGATTTTGCACGTCTACATGATCGATTCGTATGGCCGAAGCGGTGGCAGTAATAGCACCGCCGCGGCAGTGGCACGAATGCCTTCACGCGGTAGCGGTACCAACCGGCACGCACCGACTCAGGGAGCTTGTCACAGTCGAACGTGACGAAGAGTGTAGGGGTGGGTCTCGAGGCCCCTCCCTGTTTTCTCATCACACGTTCGACCTTGACCGCCCCATGGTCGGCCAGCTCTAGGGTGATGTCCTCAATGGAGTAGTCAACAAGTTCCCTCGCATAAACTACTCCTTTCACAAAGTTCATGGTAGAGTGCGGCGTCACACTCACCGGGGTGCCATGAAGTGTCCGAAGAGCACTTATCTTGGCCGCCTCGGCGGGATTCGCCGCATTCGCCAGAAGGCTCCCGTCCGAGAAACGGGTTACCTTCGGCTCTCTACCAATTGCACTAGCTAATCCTCTCCTCTGATGGATCATGTTGCCCTTGGACAACATGGTGCCATCAGTGGAGCGAATAACGAGGAAGCGTTTGAAGCCAGCGGGCTCGAAAACGCCAGGTAACCTCTGAATCAGGGGCCCCGATGTCATCGAGGCTCCGCCCTGTGCATTCTTGGTCTTAGTCGTAGTCATGGGCTCCGCACACGAGGGGGTAGAGGGGCCGGATGTGCCGATCTTGGCTTGGTCGCCTACCAAAGTGGTAGCAGACCCATCCGTCCCCGCAGCCCCCGCGGATGGAGAGGAGCCCCGAGTCTTCTTCGTCTTTTGAGTCTTTTTAGTCTTTTTCTTTTTAGGAGAGGAGGGCGGGGAATGAACACGCTTTTCACCTCCGCCGGCAGAAGTCCCCAGGCCAGATGGACCAGCCTCAGCCAGGTCCCTCTCCGAAATGGAGAAGGTCCTGGTTGTCGTAGGGGCACCTGTCGGAGGAGATCCCTCCCCTCCTTCTACTGCCTCGGAGCCCTCAGCCATTTGAGGAGGACCTTGCATAGGGGCGGATTCGGGTTCGGTGCTTGGCGCCGAGCCCGAATTCCCCCCCATGGAAGGCCCTACCGTCTGGGGCTGGGTCTCCTCAAGGACCATGTCTATCACAGGAGGGGCCTCCTGTTGGCCATCCCCTCCCAGGACATCGCAGGTCCCCTTGGCAGTATTGTCACTAGTCAGGTGGTGTGGGGAGGCACAGGCCTTGACCCCAGCAAGGTTCAAAATTCTTGCCAGCAGGTCTTTTGAGGGAAGCGACCGAAGGGGCCTGGCTTCCCTCTCCCCCCTAAGGGGGTTTGCCCTACCGAGCCGCTTGCACGAGGGGCGGTCGGCAATGGGCTGCCTGCTGGCTTTCTTGGCAGTCCCCTTAGAAAGCAAAGGAGGGACTGCCGCTGGAGATAGGGAGGTGCCCGAAAGCACCTCCAGAGAAGGGGGTGAGGGGGAGTCCCCTACACCCGTAGGCGTAGGAGAGGAGTAAGCCTCCTCTTCGGTTAAAGAATTATGGAGGGTCCCTTGCGCAAGCACAAGGGGGGGGACCTCCATTTTTACGGTGGAGCTGCCCAAGGGCGGCTCCGTCGATGAGCAAGGGGGAGTTAAAGGGGTTTGGGTTTTTTTTTTTTGTTGTTCATCTATGGGCATGGTGACCCTATTTTTGCCACGGGACGCAATAGCTCATCACCCCTCGCAGTAGCCCGCACTGCGAGAGGTGCTTACAAGCCCGGCAGAGCCAGGCGCCGCCATTCGGGACCACCCCTCCCGCCTGGTGGCCTGGCAGTCCTTCGGCATGGCGGCTCCACCTTGGACACGGCGTAAAAAATATAGGTTGTGAAGAGGAGAGGAAAAGGGATGTGAGGAAGATGTGGGTGGGGATGAAGCAGGTTGTTAAAAAAACCCCATCCCGAACCGGAGCTGAGGGGTTAGGGAACAATGTCCCCTCCCCCCCTCAGCCCCGATCCGGGGTGGTTGGCTTGAGAAGAAGGTCAGCATTCTACCCTGTGAAATTAGAGGCTGACCAGAGAAAGTTGTGGGAGAGGTTGTATGAAAAGCGACGAGGTAGGGGAGAAATCAGGCTATCTGAAGGAAGGAAGAGAGGCTAAGCTGGGGCCGGACGGAGCGCTGGATCCCGTCAGCACGGCGGCCAGGATGGCAAATCGCCGCGCCCCTTACGGGGTCATAGGGCGTGAGGTTTCTAGGGACCCAACGGGCAGAGACCTTGGTCATGGCCAAATTCTCGTGGATGATGTTGATAACACTTTCATGTAATATTCCATGTTCTCGCTCCATTTCTTCGACCTTCACGCGTCGATTTTCGAGGATCATCCTCTCCACACGAGCCACATTGAGCGGTGTCGGTGTACACTGCAACCATGCATTCATGGATCTCTTTTGCAATCTTTCCTTCCTTAGGCAAAAGTTTGATCACTGCGCGGTGCTCAACCTTCTCCATTGTTGAAAAATTTGTGACTGACTATTTGTGATCAGCTACTGCTTCTTAAATAGACGAGACAGGAGCGTGCGGCTGCAGGTCCTGACTTGTGATAACTTGTCCTAACACCCCCTATAAACAGCCATCCCCCTTCCTCTGTTTTGCCCTACCGATTCGCAAAACCTATTGACCACCCCTCGTAAATCGTATAGTGTTTCTCGGACTGAAGTCACAGAACAAAGTAGCCATAAGGTTTTGAGACTGCTTCTTTTACTATCTTTATGAGGCTCTTATGTTCAGCAGGAATTATTTTCACAGGATATATATTTATCTGGGAGATATCTCTCCTCTGGTTAAATAAAACTTAATAGAACGAAAGCAGAGATCCAGGATCCTCATATTTACGGATAGAGGCGATGAACGTAAATTTCAATTACTCTATCGACTAACTTATCCTGCAAAAACAGCCCCACTCCTATTCAATGGTCTTGAAGCTGAAACTTAATACCCACTTCGTAACATTAGTGAGACATATCTTGAGAACAAGAAACCACCTTTCAATCATTGGATGTGTTTTTTCTTGTTATACGTTCCATGACAACGTAACAATCCATCTAAAAGATTGTGAAGGAGTATGGTGTCATAGTCTTGGGCATTATGATGGATAAAGAATCGCTAATTCTATAGCTAATCATGTTTTAATACGCACAAAAAGCTTCATACTTGTGTAAAGATTAGCATGTGTCTTAGATGTAACCATATAAGCATGCAGGGTGCAAACGGCATGAGACGACACGAGTGCAAGAAGTTGTTTTGCTCTAAATGTTATACATACTATAAAGTGGATGTTGCGATCGCAGAAGTTGATGGTTAAGAAATGAAATGTCATATATTATGATTTTGAAACCTAGAGAGAAGTGGGATCATTTATATTTTTCCTTATATATGGTTTATGCAAATAATATGTGAACTCTGTTTTGATAATGAGAATGAAACATATGACAAATGTAAGAACTGTGGTCCACGAACGAAGATTTTTGAAAAAGATGATGAAAACTCCCCTTGTAAACCCTTTATAGAAGAGGTAATACGAATAAGAGGATCGAGAGAAAATGTGAAAATATATGTGATGGCACACAACAATTCCAAATTCAATGCCCAATTTATCTATGACGAAATTCTTCAACATTTTAATCCTAATCTCTTTACTCCGCATCCAATGAAGCGGGGACGAAAGATTTTAAAATAGAGCTCGTTTCTTACGATTTTCTTTCAGAGGAAACATTGAATTAGACTAGACCGGTTCCTGAAAAATGATATTTTAACTATGAAAAAATGAACAGCGATTAAAAATCACACTTTGAGACTAATTTTTATTCGAACTTTCAGAAAGGAGTATACAATATTCCTACAGAAGGTATTAAGTATTGCATTCAAAATGTTTCTATCCTTCGACTGTGTTTTGAGAAGTTTAGGTGTTTGTTCATCAGAAGCTTTAACATTGATCCTATGCAGTCTTGCATCACAATAGCCTCATTGTTTAACAAGGTTTATAAAGATGTCTTCTTACTATAAAATTCTATTGCAGTCATCGAAAAGAAGAAATCAATAGCTTTTACTTATAAGGCTATATGTTAGCTTATGTTTGAATAACATGTTAGAGGAATCCAGATTTCACATGGAATATACAGTGGCAAGTGAAGCCTTTCTTTTGGTGGATGAGTATTTTTTCCTGGCGGGTTTTCACCATCAGGAGGAGGAACTATATTTTTCTTTCATGGATGTTATTGGCATTGGTGCCAGAAAGAAAACTGTGATCTAAAACAGGATATTTCCATTGATGAAGGTAAGCCGTTGGACCGATATAATCAGACAGAAGAGATTGATCGAATTCTTACTAGCAAATATAAGGTTATCATTTTCTGTGAGTGTAAGCGTGAATTCCAGCTCAACGTGAGACAGTTAATAGAATATCTGCCGATGTAATCAATGGTGCATTGTATGTGAAGAGTGCACTTTTTGGTGTTAATGAGGCATATTTCGGTATCGTGAAAATTAATGTTCTCCCTTCAAATGATCTGTATATTCCAGTTCTCCCTCAATCCGTAGATGGTAAAATTACTTTCACACTTTGCACCACATGCGTTTAACAAAACTCACACAAATGCAAACACTCTGAAAAAAAACGTATGATTTTTAGAGTGTACACAACCCCTGAACTGAAACTTGCACTGGAAAAATGTATAAGATCAAGAAAATCTACGAGATGTGGGAGTTGAAAAGAGAGATGGTTTGTTCGCAGAGTATATGAAAACTTTTCTTGAAGAAAAAATAGAAGCTTCTGGCTTGCCACGAGGAGTAATTAGTGAGAGTGAAAAAATAGAATACGTGAAGAGGGTGAATCATGTTGGGATAAACATTCAAATAAACAACATCGAAATGAATCCTTGAAAGCGTTTTAGAGCAAAGCTCTACCTACATAGGTAAGGATTTCTTCCTGCGATTAGATGTTCTTTTCTGTGTTGATATATTACTTTCAAGATGTGATTTAGAAATGTTAAGACATTGTACAGCTAATATAAAGTCAATAATTTATAAACTTAAAGTCGATAATACTACTATAATACTGAAATCAAAATCATCCCATTAATCCTGATCATAGTTATTTCTTTTACAGTCTCTGGGTAGAATCGCTCAGAGGATTCGTGGAATGAAAAAGGTCATCTGTGGTTCGGAACATGATGTATTTGACCTGAACAAAAACGTGGATTACATAGTTAACTCGTTGGATGTAGTTGGCAATGCATACGTTGCGAAAGTGAAGAATGATGAACATGTAAAAGTTGACTACGACGCAACGAATGTTCCAATTGCAGCATTCACAACTGCCTATGCTCAAATTAAGCTATACGGCCTCTTAGACACGTTGGATGAAAAATTTTTGTACTGTGACACAGACAATGCCATTTTCAGTGCTAGGAAAAATGATCTACAACCTCAACACGAAGAATTTCTAGGTGATCTCACCGATGAGATCAAGGATGTATACGGTGCTGATGCGTATGGAGATTCAATATGCTCTACGAGTCCCAAATCCTATTCGGTACGCATCCAAATGCCGAGTGGGGTGAAGTATATACCTCGTGCTAAAGGATTAACCATTAACACTCAGACCAAGGAATAAAATATGCAGTAAAATCTATCCATCCATGTATTGTGACGATCAGATATACCTCATGCAAAAAAAACCCTGATGTATAGCTTGTTTTTGAATTTTTCACCGATGATTAAATCTTCTAAATCCAGAAACTGAAAATTTTCAATCACTTTTTTTTCCGTTATTATAGTTGAAAGGTGGTTGGATTGACTTCCTATAGAGAAATTCAATCTGATCAATTAGGTGTTCATGAATAAGTCGACGAAGATGATCGAAGAAATCAACCGTAGATGAATAGTCTGGGCTAAATTTATAAAACGATCGACACACATCTTCAGTTGCAAAATATTTACTAAGCCTAGTTGTCGTAGGGTGTGGATGGTAGATTATTCATCTTAGAACATGTGACACATGAAGAGGTTTAACCTCAAATAATTTAAACAAATAGCAACTAGACAAACCAATCAAAGAATTGTGAAAGGTTAAATGGCAACTCTAGGGTTATGTTAATATAAGAAAAAACATGATAATTCAAAACGTTTTTAAGTATGTGTATGTGTGTGTGTGTATAGACTCTGAATCTTCAGAAAATAGGGGGAGATAGGGGCGATGGGGTAGGAGATATGGGTGTTGAGGTGACTTGAAGGCAAGTCCATGTGCGTGTGTAGGAGGCCGAGTTTGTGGGCACTCGACCCTTCACCCACAATACTACTATCCACAATCCCTCTTCCTTTGTAAGGTTTGGTAAAAGCTTTGTGTGAGCCCGCATTCTTATTTTGGCTCATATGTCATCCACCAACATTGATGCTAGTCAGCATTCCATTCCTGTATTTCTTCCTCTATCAGAATCATTTGATACTCATATCAATACTATTATTTTCCCTCGCCTTCGTGAATTCCTAGGAGACTCTAAGGGCATTTACATATTTGATTCACTCGTATTTACATTGCACTTCGGGCTAAGGCAAACTACATCAGAAGTGACACATGTTGGTTGGTTGAGGTTTGTTATGCTTTTCTCACTGTTCCCTTCACTGTCCGCTCCTGTTTCATATTTCCTTCTCTTTTGTACTCTCTTACGTTAACACGTCCAATCATTTCATTTTCAGGCTGACGCTACGAAAACATGTGTTTCCAATAAGAAATATGCTTAAACCATTATCACTGAATGGTCTTCTGACAAATTCTTGAAGCTTATTCATGACACAACTGAAGTTTACAGGTAGTCACACTTTTTGATGTTTCTCTGTATTGCCTTTGATTGTCAATCATCTCGCAAAGCCCGTGTTGCAAATATTTTCAAATTCTCTCTCTGATTTCTTGGCAATCTTGGGCACATTTTCCCAATTTAATAAAATTAAAACAGATTGAATTTTTGTAAGACCTCTCGTTGGATTACCAGACACCGCTACTCAAGCTCTTCTCGCAAGTGGACGTTTCTCTTATGTAACCTCGCTCTTCCGTGAACTTCATTGCCACCTCAGTCGTTTCAATATCACTTTTAAGGTCCCCTTTATACCTTCCTATGATAGTTCTTAGTTAAGGATAAGCACAAGTACATTCTCTCCCTCGTCATCGCGTGTGAGGATGGCTAATCTTGTCTTTCAGTATTTGCTTCTAGAATGGGGAATAAGCTGCCCGCTCTCTACGCTCTTTAGCGTCTCTGGTTATCTTTCTACCTACCTTGAAGACACACTTCTTCCCCCAGGTTTACAATTTCTCGGTGGATGAGTGTTTAATGACGGCTCACGACCTTTTTCACTCGCTTAAAATGCCCTTCTATTATCAAGTAACAGAATTACCAGTAGTAAATCCCTATTTCTTTTATAAAACGTGATTAGATATGTTATATTGGAATTGTGGGTACTCGTCGGTCCAATTTAATCAAAGCTTCCGAAAATTCCCTTGGATGAAAATTTGCGGTGTTTACTAATCTCTATAATTTACTTAAACTGTCAATCCCTTTGAAATTAGTTTATATTTAAGGAAAGTTCAATTTGGAGATTCATATTTCCTAGATATATTAGGTTAGGGTTGGTTTGGTCTGTTTGATATATTTAGTTTAAGAGGCAGGTCCTCGTACACCAAATTTTGACCAACATAATTACTTACTTGTTCACTCGCGTAAAACATAACATTCGTCTCACAATTAAAATGCATCTGCTTGTAACTCTCTGCTACTCGTGTTAAAGAAGAAAACAAACCCGAAACCAGGCGAGACAACGCATAGCATTCCATCTAAATGCTAAATAGAATTTCTCACAGCGGTTTTCGCGGATTATGGCAGACGAAATGGACCATTAGGTGCCTTACGCGAAGACGAGGCGGAAATATTGGGTGCATGAATACATGAATAATAAAGGATTTTACTTAAGCGGAAATATAAATAAACAAAGAAAAGAAGCACCCGCCCATTTCTCTTTCACGAAGAAGATTAAATTGCTGACTTTGAGAAATTTCATTCGTGGTGCGAAATTAGATACGGATGTCTCTGTTAGAAAATCCTCTTGTGTATTTTCGTTCTTTCCATTTTAGTTTATTTCTCTATTTCCTTCATTTTTTCTTCCTTACTTTTCTTCTATATTCTTTCTATGCTTCTTTCTTTCTTTCTTCCCGACTTCTTTTTTCCTTGTCCTTAGTAATTTCTTTGCTTTTCTTTGAATTTTCATTTATTTTACATTTTCACTTTATTTTCTCCTTTTTCTTCTCTTTTTCGTTCTTGAAAGTGACTTGTGTTAGATCAAATTGTCATCGGCTCATCTCATTTGGCCATAAGAAGATGGAGCCAAATGAACTTTACCCAATAATACCCCCAAAAGGGGAGATAAAAATATGATAGCAGCTGCTATTCCATGCCTCTTTCTTCCCATATCCTGTTGCCATATATACCTATGTGTCTAGCTTGTAAATAAAAATAAATGGTCGAATCTATAGAGTTCATCCCAAGCTTACGTTCATTTCCCGTCTATATTCAACGTTGTCTTCATTAATAGAGTTGGAATTATTTCTTGCATTCAAATTGTTAATAATTCTTTGCCTTATTTATTTATTTTCTCTTCTTGTCTTCGTATACATTCTTTCTTTTAAATTTAGGTTGCCCAGAAGATATTTTATTTTCGATATATTTTTTTATTAAAATCATAAAAATAAAGAAGAAAAAAACATCTTTTCTAGAGTCATATACACGTCATTACGAAGAAATTGATTATGTACGGAAATAATACACACTCTGCCAAAACATACAACAATCACTTACTTCTATGATGATACATCATACAGTTAAACAACTGGAATGGATAGTTAGCAGTATTTATTATATGGATTATAAATAACACAACCTAAAAGAAACGGGTAGGAATTAATGATCACAAGAAAGATTTCAGATTTTTCATCATTTATGTAGCAAAATATATACATATACCTATAAAACAACTTCCCCAGATTTATTTGAATCAAGCTAAAATACATTGGTTTTGCCTTAAGGCGAGAATTCATGCGTTCAGAATCAAGGCGTCTTTCATACATAACCTATGACGTCGTTTCGCTTCGGTTGGAATGGAATCTCAAGTCTTCCTCTTTGTCAAGTAAGTGGGTGAAAGGGAACCTCAGATTCAGAAATGAAAGATGTTTCAATCAAAATATCTATGGTGTACTACCATCGAATCAACATTTAAAGCTCATATCAAAATAATAAGACGTCCAACAAATCAACCATCCACACAATTTCAAATACATTTCAAAGTTTCCTCCTTTTACTCTTTAACTTTGGTTTTATTCTATTAAAAGTTTTGATAGTGTGTCCTATTTTAATTCTACCTTCCTTTGTTTCAACAAAGCGGTAAGCAATTTCTTCATAATTACTAAAGATTAATATTCTCATGATTAGCAAACTTCAAACACAAACGTTTCTTAATTTACCTTCATCTAAACATTTTGTGAGTCAGAAAACTAACACCAATTTCGACTCTCTTTGGAAGAAGCAAGACTCATTTGTTTAACCTAAATTAATGCCAATATTTCGGATCATTTTCTAGTTTTTTTACTGTCATTATCACTACAAAAACGAGCACCCCCTGATTTTGCCCTGCAAACTCGGTCTATCAAACTAAAGGCTTGTAAAATGTGCCTATTATTTAAAGCTTATACAAAATCTCAATGTGAAATGGATTTAAAGCAGCAGCTATGATGAAAAGTAATCTGAATTGTCATGACAAATATCGTTATCTAGCCATAAATAATGGTCGAGATGCGGAAAATGACATTAATCTAATAAGGAAGAGGCTTCCAGCCTTCTTGACATCTATTAACCATTAATAGATCATATTTACATCTATCAAAAGAGGGAAAGATGCCAGGGTTGTCGATATGTATTCCTATAAGTCTTGTGTTTGGTAATACTCTCGAAATAAATACCAATTCTGTATGGATGTATTTATGTATATTCTTACATTGAATGCCCTGAGCAACTAATCATCGATTTTTAAAATTTCAAATCATTGAATTGTGAAGATATTATATAGTTTTTTTCTTTTTATTCCCGAATAGGAAAGGTTATGAATTAATTCAGAACCATTTTGGCGCAACAGTTTGAAACAAGGGGCTTTAGATTGGTTTGACAGGTGTCAACCAAGATACCTCATTATTTGGCAAGGAAGTCATAATTTTGTATACACTTTGTAGTTTACAAAAAGACGCTAAATTTCAGAATATTTGGTTTGTGTGGAAATCATTGTCCTCAGTCACACCAAAGTATCAACTTGTGTAGCCATGAGGTATAAAGGAACTTATTTACGTAGTTTTTAAAAGGTTGAACTTCGAAGTTTTTACTGCTAAACAGTGCGAGGAGTGTGAATGGAAGATAGGAATGGAGAATTTTCCTAATTCTGCTTCTTTGTCATTCGATCTTGAAATGGAAAATTAATGCCTTTATATATATATATATATATATATATATATATATATATATATATATATATATATATATATATATATATATATATATGAATATGTACCACGGAAGGAAACTGAATAAAAAGCAGATTGGAGTTAGTACTTTTGTCTATTCGACATTTTCAAACTCAATGGTAAGAAAAATAAGACGCCCAGTATTTAAACTGAGCACGTTTCCCTGGGATGAGGTCAACATTTTAATGCTATCAGATAAGTCGGATTTTAGAAAAAGTCATAAAATTGGATCTAGCAAAAACAACCCTGAGATAATATTGAGATTACTCTCCTTTGTTTGGGAAATTAAAAATGATTACAGGATATTTCTCTTTATAAAATCCTAACTATGGACTATATTATCAGTTTTTGACCAGTTAATCGTGGAGAGCTAAGGCATTATTCAGATATCCATTAATTATTGCAGTTTTGTGTTGTTGGGTCCTTATGGAAACACTTTTGGAAGTTTGGCCCACCTAGAATAAATTAAAATCTAAACATGAAATTCGGTAAATTACATTATTATCATTATTGGAGCTATGCTTTATTAAGAGATTTTTTAATGTATGATTGTATTTAAAGGCTACCTTAATATTAAGTTCTTTTAGAATGGGCAATCAGGCCATAAAATTATCATGATAGGGTAAAATTAATAGGTTTTTACGAGGATCTATTGTCTCTAATTTACAGTTATAAAGTTTTTTTGGGGCTATATTCATACTTTTTCTATAATTTACTTTAAAGAGCATAAATAGGTAGCAATATCTTCAACTTTTGTGTATTCTTTATCTGTATAGACGGGACTACATATTCGAAGAGCCCTAGGATACATGAAGGAAAAAACAGCCGATTTTATATTTTTGGCTTGACTTGAATAAAAATGGACATAAGATAAATTATTTGTTGGTTTCCTATAAAGAGTAAATTTAAATCTATGGGGTTCTCTAATTATTGGGACATCCAAAAATGGAAGGCTCTTAATTACGTAGAAAAGGAAGTAAATAAGAGAGTAATCCAGGGCTGTTTTTGCTAGACCCAATTTGATAACTTTTTCTAAAATCTGACTTATCTCATAGCATTAAAATGTTGACCTCATCCCAGGGAAACGTGCTCAGTATAAATACTGTGTGTCTTATTTTTCTTACCATTGTGAGTTTGAAAATGTCGAATAGACGAAAGTACTAACTCCAATCTGCTTTTTATTCAGTTTCCTTCCGTGGTACATATTCATATTTATAGTTATCACGTGCTAACTTTCGTGAAATTTACCATATATATATATATATATATATATATATATATATATATATATATATATATATATATATATATATATATATATATATATATATATATATATATATATATATATATATGAGGACATGAGTTAATGGTAATAGATTGAGAATTCCTAATGCAATGATTCGGATTTCTACCCTTAAGAGTGTATGTGGTGCACCATTTTCAACCTCAGGGGGCAAGGTCATATACATATAATTTATGACATGAAATGAAGAGATTCACTAACACGAGGAGCGAAATTTTGAGAAGGTAGATTGAAAGCACATCTGAGAGCGCGTTAAATAGTTCGAATTGAAACGTTTTTTTGCGATATAATTGGAAAATATATCTCTGGTAAATGATGAATCCCTAGACTGTGTGAGAATTTAGGTGAAATCATAACCCTTTCCTAATATAATACCACATGCTGAGGTTTAACCGTCACAAATGTAACGAAGTTTGGCATCTGAACTCAGATGACATAACATAAGAGTAGTAAAAAGTGTATTTTTTGCCATCTCAAACCTTTTAGCGTCTCTCGGCCAAGGATTTGAGGTTGGTGACTTGCATGGAACCCCTATGAGTATATTTATCTGGAGGAAGAAGGATAATGGCGATATTATTGATTCTACCTCTGTAAGAATTCACAATTCACAGAAATTTGGAAGCTGTTTAATTTTTTTCGGTGGAACTTTGCCGAAGTAGACTTCTCATCCCGAAGGAGAACAGACACTCACTCCACCGTAGTGTTGAACTGTCGGAAACCACGCTATTTGTTTCTTCCTCTTGGGGAAATTGAGCTCAAGGATAGTAATTATTCGTTGCTCTAAATTGCTCGTTGTAATTGCTAAATTGCTTTACCCCGCGCTTCTTTGGAACTTTTTACACCATTGGACGTTAATTAGCAAGAACGATTATAATGAAAATATCATTCTCATTATAATCGTTCTTTCTAATTATCGACCCTTACCTCTCCACTAACAGACTGTTTTTATATTCATTTCTTTATCATCAAATGAAAAAACCTGCTAAATAAACCATAATTAATAATCTATTATTATTGCCTCCTTAACTCTAACTTACTTTGAAGAATCCTACCTAGAGCAGTACAAAATGCCTCTTCTTTTGCTGCTGAAAGGTTAATATTAAATTTTGACTCTCTTTAATTAAGGAAATGATAAAATATAATGGATTCCAAAGTCCAGTTCTTGTATAGACTATTCAAAAGGAAAATTCAGAGGTACTCGTAAAAATACAATATTTTCGGCATTTCCACTTTAATGAATTAAGATTTTAATGAATAAATATTTAAAAAATGGAATTTAGAGATTTTCTAAGGAATTTGAAAACTTAAAAAGAGAATTTGGGGATTGCATTTAGACTGAATATAATAGCTCCACGTAATATACATATATGAAACAGAACTTTTTATAATATAAATATTAAAAAAAGGACGCATTTTTTCTATATGTAAATTAAGTGAGCAGAATAATTAAAGAAATTTTAGTGAATGTGTTAACTTTATTAAGGTTTGCACATTAATACTTTGAAAGGAATAATATAAGAAAAGTAGGATATTAATTTTAAAGATACCTAGACCTTTCTTTATAAAATTAAACCTTTCATCCCAAAAGAAGAGTACAAGGTGTAAAATCTCTCATTAGGTAACTAGTAAATAATAGAAAATAAAAAATTATATTCAAAGAATAATCTAAGTGTTTACGAGGGACATCCGAGAGAAAAAAGTGGGCAAACAACTTTTAATCCTTCTCTCACTTCACTAAAAACTTCCCTCAATCTTTAAAGTGATAAACTTCTTCGCTCCTTCTCAACTTCCATCAATTTTACGCAAGGAAATACCAATTTCTTCGAACACATTGATACATCTACCTCATAACTGAGCAAAGTGACCTTTTATCATGTATTGTGAATATGTAGGAGGAAATCATCATACAAAAAGGCTGTAAATTCAACAACACCTGTTGGGTTCTCGAACCAATTATTGGAAGCCTCGACTCGCATACAGATCGGTCATTTCGGTACACTGGGGAACATTCCCAGAGGAATTCAAGGGAGAGGAGGCATCTGTGTAGATGTAGGTGTGAGGCTGACTAAATTTATGGAGGATGGGGGGTAATATCACCTTATTTCAAAATTTTCTTTTGGTGAGATGAGATGAGGCGAAAGTGTAAGGGAAAAGGCCTCTGCTGAGGAACTGGGTGAGGGGCGCCAGATTCAGGAGAATTACTCCCTCTCTCCGTCCCTATAGCCGTATATCGTAGAATAGGATCGAATTCAACGTTTTCTGCAGTTTCCAGCCGAGATAGATAACCGCAATGTGCGTGGAAGATTTATAATAAAGACAGATTGTAAATTAACCGAATTTTAGGCTGGCCAAATAGTCAGCTATCTTGTAGGTTCTGAGACAAAAGAAAAGCGGGGGAAAAAATACCTTTATTAATAAGCAAATTAATATTCGTTTTACAACGGTTAAAAGGGGTTTTGAAACAAGCTACCTATATAACATATTAGACATACGCGAGTCTCAGCGACTTAAAGGGTGGGGGAACTTGGCGGGGACAGTCGCCGTATTGACAAAGGTACAATACTCACCGAAGGGTCGCTCGAATGACATTGAGCATACACGAAGCTGACGTTAGAGGATTACACTAGGGGACAGGATAGTAGGGAAAGCACTCGTTCAGTAGAGTTTCGCGTTGCTGTTACCTTAAAGATTTGGTCCGAGGGAGTATTCCTTTCCTTGGCGCAAAGTTCAAATAATAGTCTCCCAACAATGACTGTTAAGGGATGAACTAAGATCTTGCTTTAGAGTTAGAACACGAATAGAGACTGGGCGCGTTGCGTTCGAAGAGCGGGTAAGAACGAGTACGAGATAGACACACGCTAATTAAACGAGAATATTCGGAGCTTGAGGGGTTCTGCAGGGAACTGGGCAGAGTACAACGGAACGCGAATAGCAGGGAATAACAGGAAAGTACAGACGAGAGGTATTGCCGGGGGCAAGCGGGCAGCCAGCGAATACTGACGGCTATTGTGAGCCTTTGCTGGATTGTGTGCGGGACTCGGTGTTCTTTTCTTCGTTGCACTTGCGAGAGAGAAGTTCGTCCTTAATGAGAAAGGGAATCACTTTATTCCCTCTGACAGTTTCGCGCGTTTTTTCTGGGACTTTGACCATAGGGGATAAACAGACTCACATTCCTTCTGGCTTTTAATAAAGTCAAGGCTCATCGCACTCTACAATTCGGGGGCACACGGGGGTTCCAGAGGTGTAGGGGTTTTCAGTTCCTTCATCGCGCGGGAACGCGTAGTAACGGGTTTGCTGCTGATGGGAGACAGATAAAAATATCCCTGCGGTGGGAGCTCAGCAGAGGCAATAATTGTGCTACGCCGTCCGTCTTGATGTCCCAATGGTTCACCTTAAAGATCTTTTCGAAGTGGGTAAGAGAGGACTCGAAGTCTTCGCCTTCTTTAAAGACTGGGAGTTTTATGGTCCCAGCCTGCGATGCGTCTAGTCTAGAACTTAAGGTGTTTATAGAGAGCTTCTCGTTCCTAGCTCTGTTCATTTCCAATTCGTTAAAGTGAATTCTCTCTCTTTCTTCTCGTTCCTTTTATTCTCTTCTTTCGGCTCTTGCTCTTCTTTTTTGTTCCTGGATGTAGCCTAGCAGATCTTTACCACTGAGACCAAATAACTCACCCTGGGCCTTGAAAATTTCAAACAACGATGTGATGCTGGTTTTGCATGACGAGTAAAACAACAAGAATTAAATTAACGCATGACAAAGAATATCGTGGAATTATGGATTTCTTTACGCACGAACAGGAGTGCAAATGGATTTGCTAAAAAAACAAAAAAAGAACAACAAAGGAAGGCAAAACACATGCGAGAGAGCTTTTAGGGTCGAGATTTCACTGTAATTAAGACCAGGGTTACAGCACTCCTAGCACAGGATTACGAAGACCAATACTATTTTTACTATACCTTCAACTTACGGCATTAAATGACAACAATTCAATTCAGTGGGGGTAATAAAAATTATAGTTAACCACGGTCGCTCAACAATCAATTCACAAAAATAAATAAATGGAACCGGGAACAAATACACTTCGCAAGTGTATTTTAAACTACAGAAGCGAAACCAAGATTAGCCAAGAAATAACAGTTTAACCAAGGTTAACCAATAGATTGATCAAATTTCAATCAATTGATTGAGCAAGATTAACCCCAATAAACCTCACGCCAGTTTAATATATAATAAATATTACTATATATCTCGTAGAACAGGGTCAAGCTCAACCCTTCCTGCGTTTTTCAGCCGAGATAAATGACGGCTATGCGCGTGGGAGATTTATAATATAGACAGATTGCAAATTAACCGAATTTTAGGTTGACCAAATAATCGGATATCTTGTAGGTTCCAGGACAATAGAAAAACGGGACAAAAATAACTTTACTAATATGCAAATTAATTTTATTTTTAAAAAGTTTAAAAGGGGTTTTGAAACGAGCGATATAACCCATTATACGTACGCGAGTCTGAGCGACTTAAAGGGGGGAGGACTTAGCGGGGATGGTCGCCGTACAAAAAAACGAACAATATTGAGTGTACATGAAGCCGACGTTAGGGGCTCACAGTGGGGGAAGTAGAGAGAGTACTTGCACAGGAAAGTTGCACGTGCTGTTACCTCGATGATTTCGCCCAAGGAAGTATTCTTTGCCTTGGCGCAAAGTTCAAATAATAATCTCTTGACAATAACTACTAACGGGATCAAATTAGGTCCTGGCTTCGAGTTTAGAACACGAATCGAGACTGAGCACGTTGCGTTCGAGGAGCGGGTATCAAAGTATATGGGGTAGACTCACGCTAATTAAACAAGAAAACCCGGAGCTTGAGGGGTTCTGCGAGGAATTGTGCAGAGTCCAATGGGACGCGAATAGCAGGTACGAACGGAAAAGTGCAGACGACCGTGACCTTTTCGAGCTCTCAAGCTTGTCGCGGCTTTCTGTGATGGCAGTCTTTCAGGCCACCACGGCGTCTCATGATTTTGGACTTGCATTACCGCAAACAAAAAGGGTCGTCCAGGTGTCTGACTCCGTAAATACACCACTTGTTTGGATAACTGAGCTATGTACTTTCCATACATTCTCACTAACCCTCACTACACCATAGTTCATATGCCCCATTTGGTTGTCATTTCAATACATACTTAGGTTTGTGTATTTAGATTGAATGATTTTCTCATTATATTCTTTCTTCAATTGAATTTTATATTTTTTTCTTTTCTTTTTTTAATTACAAATATCTTCTCATGTTTGTCATCCAACTCATCTATGCGGGGCTATTAGTTTGCAATCATTGGATTTTATAAATCTAATTGGGTTTAAGCTTAACCAAGACATAACCAAATGCAACCAATACTTGCTAGTTGAGTAAAGCTAATCCTTATTGAGTGTGTTTAGTCGCAAGATGGATTAGAATTGAGGTGGCATCCGCGGTTACGAGCCCCAATTTACCATTGAAGATCAAAAGAAACCTTCGGATTGGTGACAAAGAAACTCTATCAATAACAAAATCAATTCATCTTGTAATAAATATTGAGAAATAAACTTTTCCTAGAGCAAATAAGAATAAAATCGTCCTTCCATACCGTAAATATGGATAAAACTGCATTTTCCGGTGGCAAATAATGAAAGAACTGCCTGTTCCGATCGCCGGAAAGGGCTAAACTGCCTATTCCTTAAACAACTAAGCGAGTAATTGTCTTTTCCTAGGAGAAAATAAGAATGAATCGTTCTTTTCCAATACGAAATAAGAAAAAAATGTTTTTTCCTACCATGAATAAGGATAAATGACCTTTTTCTTATATTTTCTAGGAACAGAAAATACTTTCTATCTGCTTACGATTTACGAGCGAAAGTTGGAAGACTTTAAGCCTGAAGATCAGGAAGAATTCATCTACCTTGAATTATTTTGTCCATAAAATGTATATCTTCGTTTGTAGAGTAATTAATCACCTTTATAGGGACAGGTGGCCAAAGTCTAAACTTCAGCATTTTAGACGTAAGGTGATACGCGTAGTTGTGAATCTAATCACCCAGGAGTACGTCGTGCCTATACTGCAACTCGAAGTCAAGTTTGTATCTTTGCGATTTTCTGCACATTATATGAACATGTTCTATATGTCTGATAGCTCACCTTTTCCTCTCCAGTACCTAGCCACAAAGTTTACTGTTTCAATGCTTCTAAGCATATTTAACTTTACTTTATTTTATTTATTTTTCTGCCCTTGCTCAGATTTTCCTCATTTAAGGAAACATTACTTCTCGGATCAAAATTCTATTTCATTTGTCTTTGGTGGATAATTTTGTATATATCCCTCCTTTTATAATAGCCAAGTGGCCGCAAATCCTGGCGATAAATATTTAAATATAAAATCCACCTTTTATATCAGGAGACGAATTTGACTTTCTTCCGTTTTTTAAATGATTGTCTTTTAATCCAAAACCTGAAAAATAAAACAGTGTTATAAATAATAAAACTTTTATTAAACAGAAAATATTAACGTAAATGAATAAATGAAAATAAGATATTATATATTTGAATTAGATAGGATTAAACCAAAAACGTAAAAATAATGAGAAAAAGACTTTAAATGAAAATAACAATCAAAAGATTAAACGGTGTAATGTTAACCAAAGTTCATAATATAATGCACAAATCTAAATAGTAATATTATGAAAAATATAATTTAAAAGTGAAAAAATCATTTTGATAATTTCGGTTATGTGGAACAGTAGTAGAATTATTGCCCCCAGTGAATTTATACTCGTCACTTTTGTCTGTCGCTACACGAGCGTCTTAGAATTTAAACAAAATAAATCAGTTTTGTCTCGAAGAATTTAAATAGAGTGAATTTGACTAGAATCCTAAGAGTAGCTGACAAATTTCTAGTGAGAAGAAACTTCTAAGAATCTAAAATAAAACATCTTTAAAGAAAAATATTAATTCACTCATTTGAATTGAAATACTATTTTTCCCCCAAAGTTTAAAATTTAAATTCGACGTTACATTCGGTAGTTAAAACTGGTCTGACCATTTAATTAAACATATATCACTAATCTCTAGAACAATGACAAAGATATTTAAATTCAAATTAGAGCAAATCCGCATTTTCACAATAATTCAAATTTGGAAGTGATTTCTCTTAGGCTGTTCTCATAATTTTCACAAATATAAACTTTAAAAAAAAAAATATCAACAATATTTTATTAGTATTTGCAATTGGCGAATAAATTATTGATTGGACTACATGATCGATTAGACCACACAGTTTTGCTTCGTTGCACAGCATTATTGCCAATTTCTGCCATGATCATACTATTTTATCCATATTTCACGTTCAGTAATTTTTTCGCCCTTAACCAATGAACTTTCTTTTTCACCGACTCTCAATTATCCATCCAAATAGTAAAATTTCTCTACAACCAGATAGTGCATCGTCAGTTACGTAACCAAAGTCACACAGTCATTTCATAGGATAATACACCCAAACCATTTGAAAAGATTATTTGGCCGTTTGAAATTAGTGAGTGTAACACAATTTATTATATGATTTAGAAGTCTCTGCATAACAAATTTATTGTTGTTATCACAAAAATTTGATAAGGAAAAATAAATGACAAAATGTTACAAAAATGAGGCCCAATGAAATATACCTTGTTGGAAAAGATAATTAAATTTTCCAAAACAAAATACAAATATTCTTTATATTGTTAGTTTTACATGATTACTTCTTTTTATAAAATGTGAGAAAACTAGGAAGCGTATTTTTTTCACATATGGTTTTTCATAAGAGAATTTTTCCATATTTTTTAAAAATTTTGTCTCTGTACGGTTATTGGTTACTGAGATGATTAATTAAATAGTTAAACTTTTTTAGCCCCCTGATAAATGCCCCTATGGTTTGGTTCAAATTTGGTACGGATCACAGTCAATTTCCACACCATTCTCCGCAATTTAATACCTTTCTCTACTACTCGTTATAAATTTTTGAAATCTTCACTGGTCAGGTGCAATTTTGACTCTAATTTTCACTAATTAGGAAACAAAATCGCAAACCACCAAAAAGATTCTTTATACATGACTATTACCAAAATATCCAATTTCAATAAATTGCCCAAAAGTATGAAAACAATTTGGAGTCAGTGAACAGATGAAGAAAACGCACGTTGAGTGTTTTGCAAGGAAACAAGGCCTGCTAACCAAAAGTCGCGTGCTCTCAGTTATTCTGATTTATGATCTTGCGGCCCACAAAACTTTCAATAATTCCAGGACTAACCTTGGGGGGACACAGGCAATTATATTATTCGAAAGAAAATGTAAAACAACATAAGAACTTCAAATTTCGTTAGAATCGTCTGGATAGTAACAATGTTATTAGCACAACACAAAAAAAAAAACAGGGACTGACCGACCGACCGACCAACCGACTAAAACTGTTTCCAAGCGAAGCGATGAAGTTAGGGCGAGTAAAATACCTGAGTAGACTACAAAGAGTGATAGGAAGTATGAGTAGATGCTAAATTATTCAAGAATTGTTTATTTCTCTGGTTAAAAGAAAATGGATTTATCAACATAATGATCTCGATAGAAATATAAAAAAAAAGTATAAATCGGATAATTTCATAGTAAATTTCAAGCAATTATAATGCCACTTTATCATGGTAAAGCATATCAAAAGAGTGAAAAGGAACCAATTTGAAGGAGTCGAATGAGTAAAAGAAGAATTATACTTCAACAAAAAAGAAATACGTTTATCCTTTAACCGAGATTTCATTTCGGAGTACAAAAGAAACATTCACACAGGGTATCGTAGAATGGACTCTCGACGATATACCATATATAACTATTCGTTGAGGGAACTTATTTAATTATCTTTAGAGTGCGTGGATGTCTAGGTTGGCCGATATTATGTATCTTCGATATGCTTAAGAAGTGGAACTGAGCTCAAGGATAATAATATTGCTATCATTAATAAAATAGAGTTTTATTAATAAAAACTATCAACAACCCACAAAACGGAAAATATTGACATGAACAGAGAATTGGAAAGGGTCGTGGGAAATCGAGCTAAACCGGGGATTAAGAGATTTAAAAAGGTAAAACAAATATAAATTTAAGGGATGAGATGGTTTGCTAAACCATTTAAAGCACAGGATAGAGTTGGCAAAAGGGTTAAATACTCAAAGGTAACGTTTGGCTTACGTAATTATACTTGTTGTGCAGAGGAAGGCGACGTGAAGGAATTTTCGGTCCGCTAATGAGTTCTAGCCGAAGGGGGGGGAGAATTAAATGATCCTGACGTGGCGCCTTAGGAATGAGAACCGTTACTTGACGAACGGGTTAAAGAACAATGGCTGTTCTGCGTTGTTCTCTACTGAACAACAGGGGAAGATGAGAACCGTCTCTTGTCTACGGGCTCGAGAACAATGGCTGTTCTAATGTTGTTGTCTTCTGAACAACAAGGGGGAAGGGTGAGAACCGTTTCCTGGCGAACGGGATCAAACGAACAATTGCTGTTCTACGTTGTTATCTTCTGAACAAGAGGGGAAGGGGGGGGGAACCGTTTCTTGTCAACGGGCTTGAACAAACAATGGATGTTCTAACGTTGTTCTCTTTCTGAACAACAGGGGAAGGGTGAGAACCGTTTCTTTGTGAACGGGCTCAAACGAACAATGGCTGTTCTAACGTTGTTCTCTTTTTGAAAAACAGGGGGGGGGGGGGTGAGTGAGAACCATTTCTTGTCAACGGGCTCAAAAGAACAATGGCTTTTCTAATGTTGTTCTCTTTCTGAACAACAGGGAAAACCTTGTGGACTTGGCGTCACGAAGGCTCGAACCTTGGCACTCAAGGGATATTGTCCTTCTTCTGGACAAGTGATGGTGAATCTCGAGGTCGAAGTCCCTTGGCACACAAGGTGAAAGTGGGTCGTAGTGATATTTCGCGACGAAAATCTGGATCTCCAATCTGATCTTAGTGGTAAAGTTTCCAAATAAATAGTCGGGACACCCCTTTGGCGTGGGGGACACATGGAGTGGGAGCTTCGAGGAAATGCACAGCCGAGCCTGAGAACAATGCCTTATCTGCCCACAGGGCCTAACTCAATCTGGCGAGGTCAGCGCATGGGGTGACGGGGGAAGATAAACCTCCTTTTTTAAACATTGACTCAGGTGGCTGTGATAAGGCCCCAGGCTTCAAAGCGAGGATGCACTTGGGTAGCATCGTGGTTTTAAATAACATGTGATAGTGGTTGAAATTACGCGGCCTCAACCCGTTCTATCCCAAAGGGTGTTATATTTACAGGCCGTAATATTTCATAAGGAAGAAAACAAGAGAAATTTTATATACTATGTAAATGCAAAAAACACTACAAAAGAGGTTTTTAGTTAATGTACCACACAGATTATCCGTCAATGTGAGTTTTGCTTTATAATTCCTTATTTGAACATGTTGCACCTATTCCAATTAAGATCAAAGTGTGTATGTTAGAAGAATGTCCTAAGGTTTCCTTTCCTTGGTAATTTCTAATAGACTAGACAATTAATATTTATCATATTTTCAAAACTTCAAGAAAGTGGACTATCAAGAAATACTAACTGTCAGAGATAGAGAAAAAGTCACGCGCACGCAAGGGCCATGGGAAAATCTCGAAGACGAAAGAGACCTTCAATCAGTGTCTTTGGGTAAACCTCCGGGGCTATAAGACGAGCTGAGACGAGCCAAACTGGAGTCCAGGAAAAGATCAGGAGGAGGGTGCGAGGTTCAGGTCCGTCGAGCCACTTCAGATGGATTGGGACCCACTACCGTTTCCCAGCGAAATTGCTTCCAGCGACCCCGTATATAATTCCTGGCACGGGCATAAAAAAATCAGTATTCTGCAGTATTCACCCGAATCAGCGAAGGACACGACGGGCAAATTGTCTAAGGAATCCTGCACACCGAGGGTTTGCAGGCAAGAAACCGTTATTGAGAATTAACGATAGTCGAGCAAAGTGAAGACTTGTTCTTCTACAATAACCATCTCGGCTCGAGGCACTCCACGAAACTTGTAAGACAATTACGTTTTCTCTCTATCAACTTTGAAGAGGCGCGACGCTATTTGATTTCCAAAAATCACTAATGATCCTCCTCCTCCCCATTTCTCTAGATTAGTCGTTTGTGCATGCTCGTGGCGCGTGCGGAAGAATCCTTTTCTATCAATTTTGCTTCCCAATTAGTCCTGTGAATTTACCTTAGTTTATCCTTTGTTGTTAAATTTTATTGTTTGTATAGTAGTAAAGATTATTTTAGTTTACCCTGTTTGATTCCCAGAACCACATAGCCATTTGACTGAAATTGGCCTAAGGTAGAATAAGCACTCGTATATAATTTCATTGTAACCCACGCCAAAAAGGGGCATTCTGCTGCGCCTGCTTGTTGCCTAATTTCCCCGCATCCAGGGAGGCAAGCAAAGGTCAGGGCAGGGGCTCATACCTGAACTACGATAATATATATATATATATATATATATATATATATATATATATATATATATATATATATATTAGTGTCGTTGGGTAACAGTCATTCCTAAATACAAATTTTGTTGAAGACCATTATGTATTTATTTCGCCTTAATTAATTTCCTTTAGCAACTTTCTCTTCTAACTATCTTTTTTATCTCATCTGTAGATGGTGGATCACTTGTCTTGTATTCATATTTTTTAACTGAATGTGTTTGGAAAAAAACAAACTAAAGTGCTGAGCTTTCGAGCTTATTCGATCATCTTTGGAGCCCTTTGATATGTTCTTGCTTCCTTTACCGATGTAATGAGTATGAGTAAAGTAAGGATCTGACAAAATCAAAGAAAACAATTTTTAAGGGGTATTTATTCCGCCTAGTTTTAGCATAACGTTATAGGAAATGGGCCAGTCCGGTGAGTGGAATTTTAAAATAATTTTAAGATGCGATTCCAGCTTGTCGCTTGACTATTGATGGCCGGCTTATCCTAGTTTATTAATATGACTTCTAAGATGTTCAGCCTAGCTTTAATAATGTCTTTTCTTTTAATAACGGTGTTATCAACTAGCATATCTCTCGTCAGGTTAATATTATAACCACTTTCCATATGATTTTTAGGCCCTCCGCTTTGTATATGCATAGTTTAACGTCTCGAAAGTGTAGTAGTTGTGATGCCAATATATTTTGAGTTGATATAAAGCTTACAGTCTTTATCGGGGCAGATGAACTAGTAAACTATTTTGCTTGACTTGAAATTCAAGGAAATTAGACAGGTGTTGTTTTTCATTATGAGATTACTTACTTTTGTTGTTTTATAATAAATGATGAGTTGAATTTTATCCATTTGATTTTTAACTTTGATATTACAGATAATAATCTTCTTTTTCTTTTTTTATCTATTTTATAGGCCGTGGACATTTGGTTTCTGTAATACACTTTGATGTTGTTGACTTCTCCTTAATTACTTTCAGTTTTATTCGTATCTTTGCAATGATTATTTAAAAATGTTTGGAGTTGTTTGTCAATCATGGTGTTTGAGAAACCGTTATTCACAAGTGTTTGTTTTACTCGTGCTATCTCTTGGTGAAAAAGTTCCCACGTAGAGCAACATTTATATGCTCGGCGGATGTATGAGCCGATTACGCTTATTTTACACCTTTCAGGGCATTCACTCTCCGCATTAAGACATCTTCCCATGTCCGTAATTTGTCTATGTACTTTAGTGATGTAGCTTCCATTGATGTTTTGAAACTCAATGTCCAAGAAAGGGAATTTATTGCCCGTGCTACATCCCAAGTGAATTTTAACTCGGAGTTCTCCTAAAATTGCTACCTGAAGTTTACCGGATGTTCTTCGAGTTGGACGTTGATGTAGATGTCGTCTTCGTATCAGTAATATGTGTGTGGCTTATTTTTCATGATGTCCAATAATCTCTCTACAAGTTGATCCATATAATAGTGGGCAAAAGTCGGCCCTAAGGGTGACTCCAAAGCCACGCCATCCACTTGCGTGTATAGATTACTGTCCGCTCTCCTGAACAGCGCCACTGATGTGCATGAACGTAACATGCTCCTTAAGATATTTGGGTCAAGATTTGGAGGAGATATTTTAGGATGGTGGTACACGTTTTTTATAATGATGTCGATGGTATGAGTGATAGGCACGTTAGTAAACAAGCTTTGCACCTCAAGAGATCATATTTGTCCTGCCGGTCTTGTAGAGTGGAGTATACCAATGAATTCCTCCGTGGATTTTATGATACATTTCGAAGAGATGTACGGTTTTATTACTGCATTTAGGGTTTTATCTAAACAGTACGTAGGTGTTATGACTTGAGAGATGATAGGCTTTAATGGGTTGTGCGGCTTATGAATTTTTACATTGCCATACAGATATCTTGGTGTGTAATCACCGATGATCTTTTGGAAGGGAAGTCCTCCGATGAGTGCATTAGTTTTTAGGAATTTGTCCATTAATTTTCTTTTTACAGTCTTCTGTTGGATCTTTTTTCATTCTTTTAAATTTAGTGGTGTCACTTAGGATGGTATTCAATTTGTTGTTATATTCTTCTTTGTTTAGAATGGCGGATATGTTCGATTTGTCAGCTTTTCTTATAACAATTTCTTTGTTGTTTTATAGAGAGCTGATGGCCTCACGTATCTCCTGTGTTATAAGTTTGCTGCAAGAAAAGCATCTTTGTTTGGTGGCCTCTGTGCGTAGTTAGTCTTTTAGCCAAATTCGATCCAATCCCTGTTAGACCTACAAGATCAAGCCATTATTGAAATTAACTCCAACCTAAAAGACCAACTACGGGCAGAAGCCACCAAACGAAGATGCTTTACTGGCAGCAAACCTATAGAATGTGTTACCCAATCTTCCTTCAGGATGAAATTAACCACCTAATTTACTTTATCATTGAACTAAAATATCCAATTCACCTCATAAATAGATGCCATTCCAAGGCAAGATAAAACTTCTATGCCAACGCCACACCACGAAAGGATAATTTTAAAAATGTATTAGTTTCCCATATGCTCCAGCCTCGGCTTCTCTAAAATCATATGCGAACGGAAATAAACATAAATATTACATTTAAATATTCCAATACCATTCGAAAATCCTTGAGTAGACTGAGCCCTATCAATCTTGATGGTGGAGTTTACATATACCATGCTATAATTGCAAGTTAACATACATCGGAGAATCAGGCCACTTTGATAAGAGGATGAAAGAACATTTAACTGATATTAGAAGGTGTTAGAATTCGCAAAGTCTCTTTACGTACATGCAAACGCACGACCATAGAATGATTTTAACCATGCAAAAATCATTTATAAATCAAAAAATTATATTGAGAGGAGAATTGCGGAATCCATCATCATCAACAAAGTTGATAATTTCCATTTATCTGAAGGGCAATATAAATTTAACAAATATATAACAAATAGAGTCCCCAATCGTATCTATAAGCCGCCGGACGCAATGCGTTTTGGGGATTATCAACTCTCCAGATTGTTTCCGGCTCCATTTCATTTTGTTTAGCTTGTCATTCACGCCTGATTTACTCGAGTGCTTTTTTCTAGATTCTTTCCTGCCATTTCATTTTGTTTAGGATGCCTCTTACCTTATATATACTCTGCTTCTTGCCTAGCTTCTTTATTATTGGTTGAAAATGGCACGTTGCAGAAACTAGTCCGATAGTTATAAATAAAATCTTGATTCAAATATTGTGGTTTACCATTATCTTCCACTGATATACATCATCTCGATGTGATATCCTCCATTAATATATATATATATATATATATATATATATATATATATATATATATATATATATATACATATATATATATATACATATATGTACTTACATATATATACATATATATATATATATATATATATGCTTCATTAATAAACTGATGGCAGATTTTAAAAGGTTTATATGGTTGTCTTTTTTAAAAAGGGACTTAAAGGCTTTTATAGGATGATTAATTTGGTTCTGGCTATCAAGGAAACCGTGAAACAATAATTTTCTTGCTAGGCTACCTACAAAAATTTGATACACGATCTCAGGGGCGATTTGAATTTATTTACTTCTGTCTTCATTATTTTTGATGACTGTGCATTACTAGCTTTCCCAAGCGGAGTTTATATTTGTTTCTTTCAGCCTCGTATACTCTGCCATTTGAAAGATTCTTTACGAATTGTATCGTTCGGTTTTGTTTGACGTACTTAAAGGGTAAGTGCCGAGGCTTTTCCGTCTCAATCAAAGAATTCGTATCGTGTGAAATAAGTGAGTTCTTTCGCGTGTTTTTTTCTGATTTATAATTGGGAAAATTAAAACTCAGTTCCACTTTTCTAATGTTTCTAAGTGTCTTTAAGTTAAACACGATTAATTCGTGTTAGACAAACGGGATACATTCTTTTATTGGGAGTTTATTTTTTTTAAGTTCGAACAGTTGATACGACAGCATGACTTTATTCGAATTCCTTAAGGCACAAGGAGAATCTTTGGGTCTGACTGGAAAAGAGCTAGTGTCCTATATTCAAGAAGAGGAGAGAACAGTAAGAGCGAAAAGAAGAGAAAGAGAAGAAAAAGAACGGGAAGAAAGAAAAGAAATTGAAGAAAGGGAGAAAATTCGTTTGTACGAAGTAGATATGACAAGGGCAAAGAAGTAAACTGTCTATCAATTCGGGGACTGGGATACAACAACCCGCATCTATCAAACTGCCTGTTTCAAGGAAAGGGATGACATCGGTTCATATCTATCCCACATCGAAAAAATCTTGGAAGTAAATCACAGGGACATCGAAACAGGCGGCGTAGCTAAATCGTTGCCCACTACTTAATACCCAACTAAGGGATATCTTTATTTCGCTCCCGTCAGAAGCATCTATCAAATATTCCACATTAAAGGCCGAGTTACTTGCCGCTAACAACATGACCCCAGATTTTTACCGCGCGAAGTTTAGACATTGCTGCATTCAACCAAATCAGACCTTCCTTCAATTCGGTTATACCCTGCAACGGCACATTAATTTCTGGCTTGATACATCCGAATTGCACGATGACTTCTATGCTTTGATCGATTTTATCCTCAAGAATAAACTCTTGGCGTCGTTTGAATCATAAATTAGAATTTTTGTCAAGGACAAGAGATTCATCACTTTTAAAAAATGCATAGAAGAAGCTGATGTCTTTGCAGCAACCCGGGATTGTTAGCTCAAAGGAGAAAAGAAAATGGAACGATCCTCTCCCAAATCTAAGGCAAACAAACATAAAATCAGTAGCTACAACAAGGACAATTTATTAATATAAGAGGTCATTCTAAACATAAACTTGTTTCATCGCTCGTCAAACGGTAAATCCATCCTTTCTCATCTAATGTCCCTGCCTAAGCGTTACCCAAGAGGACTATTGCTTGCAACTCCTGTGGATTCGATGGCCACGTAAAAACTAATTGTCCTCACAACTCTCACTTGAAGAATAACCATCTCCACCAGATACACTATGTAAGTGTCACACCTCAAACAGCGTCTTAACCGGAAACTACTCTCCCTTCAAACGCACCGAGTCCCGTCGGCCACCAGGTGAATGTTTAGTTCGACAAGAGCACCTCTCGGGGTCTCTAATTCGAGACTGAAGCGGTGATAGGCTGCCGTATCTCGACATTTGTACAAGATACAGGTTGTACTTGTATCGAATTCTCGGATAAACTAATCCCACCTGTTTCTCCGGATCACGAGAGGTTCGCAATATTGCACGACTTTTTGGGGCATGCTAATCGATTCCATATCGTCAAGTAACATATCGACTGCGCCTACTTTACTGGTTGGGCCGAAGTCGTAGCAGGACCCATCAAAGTTTGTGGTGTTGTTATTGGTCAGCATCCCAAAATTTCCACACTCGATGTGGCTCAAACCGTCATCTCCCGCTCACAAGAAAAGAAAGATTTGGAAGCGGCCGCACCCGTTGGTACTCCTAGCACTTCAGAATGGAGCACTATCTTGAAACAAGAATTTTCGAAAAATAGAAGGATTGTGAATCCCTTCTCTCTCTGTGGATTAAGGCCCAAAATAAGATACAACTATGATGCCCCTTAAGCATTCTTCAAGAGCTTATTAGCAACCAAAAAATTGCATCAGAATGTCCAATCTTCGTATTCTTACCTGGTAGAGGTTGAAAGAATTTGCAGTAATAACATACTAAAATTCAGATATTAACATGGAAAAATGCAAAACTTAGTTCGACCGCAAGTCCAAAGAGAGAAGGTTTAAGCCCAGCGAAGAAGTTTTATTATTACTCCCAACCAACAACAACAAATTTCTAAGCCAATGGAAGGGCGCCTACCAAATAATGGAGAACCGCGGTCCCGTCGATTATTTGGTTGAAGCACCATCAGTTCATATAAACATCCTTTAGAAGTATCAGCGGCGCGCAGGGCTAACCAAATTGTGAAGATAGACGAAGAATCGCCCGTGGAATCGAATTACTCTCTGGACCCCCTTAGCGTAGTGAAAACTGCTTGCGTAGAGCAAGATAGTGAATACCCCTTGCTCGTTTTGCCAGATATAATGAAATCCTCGTCAGCTGAGCTCAAGATAAACGACCAACTATGGTCCACTCAGAAGAACCAGCTACATTCGCTCCTAAATCATTTCGAAAATTCTAGGTTGTGCTACCCAATTTGAACACAACATTCAGTTGACCACCCAAGAGGCTATTAGTTCCAAGCCGTATCGCAACTCGTAAATTGGAGAGGAGCCTTTAATGCTGAAGTCAATAAATTGTTAAGTTTAAAAATAATTGAAAACTTAAAAAATCCAACTATTGCTTCCTTGTCGTTATGGTCAAGAAACCCTATAATTCTTACGGGATGTACATCGACTTTAGGAAGCTAAATGCTGTTACTGTGTTCGATGCATAGCCGATTCCCTTTATTGACCCAAATCTCTATTTTTTTGAAAAATCCAATTTTATAACCGAAACTGACTTATGTAAGGCCTATTACCAGATCACATTACGGAAAGAGGTTAAAAAGTACCCCGCTTTCCCAACCGAAAAAGGGTTAATGGAATTTTGTCGGCTTCTCTTTGGTCTCGTCACCGCGTGCAGCAACTATCATAAAATGACGAGACAAATACTAGATTGGCTACCCCATATATCCTTCTATTTTGACAATTTTTTATTTTTTTTTTTATAGAGCCCATCTGGCAACTACCCACTTGGGCATAAGTCGCCGAAAAACACGACAGCCTAGAATTAGGCTACTTTAAAGTTAAAATATGAAAACTTAACAATCAATATAAATTGGAAAAACTTAACAATCGAAGCAATCTCCGGCAGCGGGGGGAGGTCCCCCTCACCCCGGTGCAGGAGAGTGCAACCTAAAACAAAACAATAACCAAAAAAAGGAACCTTAAATAAAGGGGAGAAGGCCGGCCTCCCCCAAAAAGTCAATAAGTCCACCAGTCATGGTGCACGCACTCGTCCCGAGTACAAGGGACAGGCGGTAGCGACCCCGCCCATCCCGGTACCGAGACAGGTATCGTGCGCGAAGATCACCCAGACTGGGACATTCGACAAGAATATGCCGAACAGTCTGGGGGACGACGCAGTCGTTGCAATAGGGCACATGCGAGCGCTCCACCAAGTAACGATGCGTCACACGAGTGTGTCCGATTCGAAGACGACAGAAAGCAACCTGAATCCGCCGCGGCATTGGGGGATAGGTCCATGGGAACAGTCGCGGCGCAATGGCACGCAACTTTAAGTTCCCCTCGACCGTCTCCCATCTTCTTTGCCAAGCAGTCCGAAGAGCTGCCCGTATTCCTGCCATGTAGTCAGTGTGAGGAAGAGCGAAACGCTGGTCCGGTCGCAGAGTCCTCGCGGACTCTTTGGCGCCCTCATCGGCGCGCTCATTCCCCGCAATTCCTACATGTCCAGGAACCCAGCAGAAGATAATCTAGACATCTGCCCGGCTCGCCAAAACCGTGGCGTCACGGATTTCGCGAACCAGGGGATGCGGAGATTCCAATGCCCCGAGAGCACTCAGGGCGCTTTGTGAGTCGCTATAAATCACAATCCGGTCTCCAAACCGGGCATTTCGCGTAATCTCCCGTACCGAGTGGTGTATTGCCACCAGCTCGGCCGTGAAGACAGACGCAGCGCCTGGTAGACCCCCGCTGACTTCAAACAGAGGGGATACGGCGTGGAAGCCGACCCCCTCTTGGGACTTGGAGCCATCCGTATACACTGGCACGGTAACAGCGTGACACGATGTGTGCTCCAAAAAGGTTGAACGCAATACTCCCGGCGCAGTACAAGCTTTGGGAGCAGAGGCGTAGCGACAAATAGCCAAATGTGGTACCCTCCAGGGTGGCGTCCTGGGCAGAACCAGGGGCGCCACCGGCCCGAGAGCTATATCTACCTCTCGAAAGAGTTTCCTGGCCCTAAACCCAAAGGGCTTAGGGTATGACTGGCGTCTCTCGGCGGCATAGGCACCATCGAGATCAGCTGCGGATGCAGTGAGAGCTGTTGGCGACTGAGGGAGGCGCCGGGCTCGCGCGTACAGGCGAGTGATGCACTGCACGCGGCGCAGAGCGAGTGGCATCTCCCCAGCATCGACCAACAGGCTCTCAATGGGGGAAGTGCGGAAGGCACCGGTCGCAAGGCGAAGGCCGGTGTGGTGGATCGAATCCACCTTCCGCAATAAACGCTCAGCTGCGGATGCATAAAACTCGCATCCGTAGTCGAGCTTCGAGCGAACAAAGGATCGATAAAAAAGTAAGGCGGTAGCCTTATCAGCGCCCCAAGCGCTGAACGTTACGGAACGGAGAATGTCCATGGCGCGGGTACAAGAGACCCTAAGACTGCGAATGTGAGCCTCCCAGGTGAGGCGTCGGTCGAATACAAGACCAAGGAAACGGTGCGACTCAACCACATCCAGGCGCACCCCATTAAGAAACAAATCTGGGTCGGGGTGAAGCCGTGGGTGGCGTCAGAAGTGCATCACCTTAGTCTTGGCCAAAGAAAACCGAAACCTGTGCGCTTCGGCATAGCGAGAGACGCGGTTCAATGCCTGTTGGAGTCGGCGCTCCAGAGTTGGCATCTGGGCCGCGCCAAAAGAGATCGAAAGGTCGTCCACGTAGAGCGTAGCGAGAACATCTTCCGGCAGCACCGAGGTGATGCCGTTGATGCTCAGGGCAAAGAGTGTGACACTGAGGACACTTCCCTGCGGAACACCCTCTTCCTGCTCCTTTGGGCCGGAGAGGGCTCCCCCCACCCGTACGCGGAATCGACGATCTCGCAAAAATTCAGATATAAACATTGGGAGGCGTCCCCTCGCCCCCATCGTGTGGAGAGTCTCCATGATACCGTATCGCCATGCGGTATCATAGGCCTTCTCCAGATCAAAAAACACCGTGGCGTAGTGCTGTCTACGAAGGAAAGCCTCGCAGACGGCATTTTCCAGTCGGAGCAGAGCATCCGACGTGGAGTGGAACTTACGGAAGCCGCACTGTGCAGAAGACAGATGGCCTCCGCTGTCCAGGAAATAGGCTAATCTAACATTTACCAATTTCTCCATCAACTTGCACACGCAAGAGGTTAGAGAGATTGGGCGGAAACCGGTCGGAGTAGAGTGATCTCTCCCCGGCTTGCGAAAGGCGAGCACAGTAGCGATTCGCCAGGAGTCTGGGAGAAGACCTTCCACCCAGATCCTGTTGAACAAATCTAACAGAAAGGCCATGCCTCGCTCACCCAGGTGTCGAAGCATGGCGTACGGGACATCGTCCGGACCATGGGCGGTGTCCGCGCACGAAGCGAGAGCGGAGCGCAACTCACTCACAGTAAACTTGTCGTTGAAGGGTTCTCCGCCCCTGGAGGTAAAGTCCAGCCGGCGGCCTTCCGCGACATCACGACGTGCATTGAATGCTGGCGGAGCAGCATCACGGCTAGAGAATGCGGAAAAAGCGGTCGATAAGGATTCCGCCACGGACGCGGGGTCCGAGATTGCGGTCCCATTCTCCTGGAGAACGGGAGGGGGGTCCTGCGAGAACTTGCCCCGAATCCTTTTGACTCGCTTCCACACCTCAGCTAAAGGGGTCTTCCCGTTAAGTGAAGACACGTATGCCCGCCAAGAAGAGCGGCGGGCGTGCTTCGAAATATACCGGAACCTAGCCCTAGCCCGACGAAATTCAGCGACAGTGAAATCGTTCGGGCGGCGCTTATAGCGCATGTAGGCATAACGCTTCTGTTTGAGGGCCGTCTCACACTCGGCCGACCACCATGGGAGTGGTCGGCGTGCAAAACGGCCAGACGTCCTAGGAATAGTAGTCAGGCCCACGGCGATGAGGTTGCCGGAGAAGAACTCAACGGCCTCATCTACCGAGCTAAACTCCTCGACTGAGATAGAGAATTCAGTCATTTCCTGAAATGCAGGCCACCGCGCCCGCGCCAAGCACCACCGAGGTGGTCTCTCAGGCGGCAGTTGCCCTGAAAATGATATTTGAATGGGAAAGTGATCACTACCATGGAGGTCATCGACCACCCCCCAATCAAAATCAGGCTGTGCATCCGAAGAGCACAAAGATAGGTCAAGGCAAGAAAATGAAGCGGTTCTCGGACAGTGATGCGTAAACTCATCCACGTTTAGGACACCCATCTCAAGCTCTTCGATCAGATCGGCAAGGACTTGTCCCCTGGGATTTATGGAGTAATCTCCCCAGAGAGGATGCCTGCCGTTCACATCTCCAAGCAAGAGATAGGGCCTCGGCAACCGTGCAACGACGCGGCGGAAGTCCCCCGCGTCGAAGTCAGCTGACGGTGGAATGTACGCAGAAATGATAGTATATCTCCTATCCAGGTGCAGCTGCACAGCCACTGCCTGAAAGGAGGTATCTAAAGATATAGGAAGAACGGAGACATCATGCCGGGTGTAAACTGCGCATCCCCCAGCCCGGCCATCCCGAGGTGGTGGGGTCGCAAGACCCTTATACCCCGGGAGGGCAGGGAGGGGGCACGCACCTAGCATGGTCTCCTGCAAAAAAATAGCTAACGGGGAACGGGACGAGACGAGCCTCCGCAGCTCCTCCCAGTTGGCCCGGAGTCCACGGCAATTCCATTGAAGGAATATGCCCTCCAGGCCTAGCTCGGAGGAGACGCGGGGGCCCTCCTCGAATTGAAGACCCTCACGGGAATGGCCGTACGCTTCCCGGGGGCAGAACCCCGGGCGCTGTTGGCCGGACAAAGCGCTGAAGGCGCTGTCGCCTTCGAGGACTTATTGGGGGAGGTTGGGCTCGCCATGCGAGTCTTTTCCTCCCTCCGCCTCGAAACCTTAGGCGGGCGTTGCGGCTTCGGAGGCGGGGGGCCCTCTTTTCGAGGAACCACCGTCTCCGAGCCACTCGCTCCACCTCGGGATGTGGGCGAAGGAGCCGAAGCTCCTTTGTTGCTGTCCTCCTCTCGGGGGACAGCTTTAGGAACCCCAGAAGATGGCCTAGCGACCATCTTCAGGGGTGTTGCCTCCTGTGAGTCTAACGCCTCGGTGGAGGCGCGTGGCCGTTTCGCCTTACGGGAAACGGTCACGCTGGGGGAAGAGGGATGAGCCCTGGTTTTAGCCGGGGCAGGGTATGAGCCCTTTTTGCCGCCAGCTTTACCAGGGGAGCGCCCGGGTTGGGTAGAGCCCGCAGAAGGGCTCCGAATGGGCGCGGAAACAACCGTGCTCGTTGGCCTGGATGGGCCGGGAGCAGAGGGTGCCTTCCTAACTATTGAGGCATATTACGTCCCAGGCAGAGCCGGGCGCGCCAGGACCAAGTCCTTTGCCTCGCGGAATGAGAGTCGATCCTGGGCCTGAACGGCCAGGATTTCTTTCTCAAGGAGATATGCACCACATTGCTTCGAAGAAGCAGGGTGCGGCTCTCCGCAATTGACACACTTGGCCACACGCGATTTGGACTTATCGTGTGCGACCTTGGAGCAATTTACACAGACTTCGGGTGACCCCGACTTTGCACGTCTACATGAGCGATTCGTATGGCCGAAGCGGTGACAGTAATAGCACCGCCGCGGCAGTGGCACGAATGCCTTCACGCGGTAGCGGTACCAACCGGCACGCACCGACTCAGGGAGCTTGTCACAGTCGAACGTGACGAAGAGTGTAGGGGTGGGTCTCGAGGCCCCTCCCTGTTTTCTCATCACACGTTCGACCTTGACCGCCCCATGGTCGGCCAGCTCTAAGGTGATGTCTTCAATGGAGTAGTCAACGAGTTTCCTCGCATAAACTACTCCTTTCACAAAGTTCATGGTAGAGTGCGGCGTCACACTCACCGGGGTGCCATGAAGTGTCCGAAGAGCACTAATCCTGGCCGCCTCGGCGGGATTCGCCGCATTCGCCAGAAGGCTCCCGTCCGAGAAACGGGTTACCTTCGGCTCTCTACCAATTGCACTAGCTATCCTCTCCGCTGATGGATCATGTTGCCCTTGGACAACATGGTGCCATCAGTGGAGCGAATAACGAGGAAGCGTTTGAAGCCAGCGGGCTCGAAAACGCCAGGTAACCTCTGAATCAGGGGCCCCGATGTCATCGAGGCTCCGCCCTGTGCACTCTTGGTAGTAGTCTTCTTTGTCAGGGGCTCCGCAACCGGGGGGGCAGAGGAGGCGGATGTGCCGATCTTGGCTTGGTCGCTTGCCAGAGTGGCAGCAGACCCATCCGTCCCCGCAGCCTCCGCGGATGGAGAGGAGCCCCGAGTCTTTTTTGTCTTTTTAGTCTTTTTAGTCTTTTACTTTTTCGGAGAGGAGGGCGGGGAATGAACCCGCTTTTCACCTCCGTCGGCAGAAGTCCCCAGGCCAGATGGACCAGCCTCAGCCAGGTCCCTCTCCGAAATGGAGAAGGTCCTGGTTGTCGTAGGGGCACCTGTCGGAGGAGATCCCTCCCCTCCTTCTACTGCCTCGGAGCCCTCAGCCATTTGAGGAGGACCTTGCATAGGGGCGGATTCGGGTTCGGTGCTTGGCGCCGAGCCCGAATTCCCCCCCATGGAAGGCCCTACCGTCTGGGGCTGGGTCTCCTCAAGGACCATGTCTATCACAGGAGGGGCCTCCAATTGGCCATCCCCTCCCAGGACATCGCAGGTCCCCTTGGCAGTGTCGCCAGTCTTGTATGGGGAGGCACAGGCCTTGACCCCGGCAAGGTTTAAAATTCTTGCCAGCAGGTCTTTTGAGGGAAGCGACCGAAGGGGCCTGGCTTCCCTCTCCCCCCTAAGGGGGTTTGCCCTACCGAGCCGCTTTGATGGGAAGCGGCTGGCTAAGGGCTGCCTGCTGGCTTTCTTGGCAGTCCCCTTGAAAAGAAAAGATGGGACTGCCGCTGGGAAAAGGGAGGTGCCCGAAAGCACCTCCAGAGAAGGGGGTGAGGGGGAGTCCCCTGCACCCGTAGGCGAAGGAGAGGAGTAAGCCTCCTCTCCGGTTAGAGAAATATGGAGGGTCCCCTGTGCAAGCACAGGGGGGAGGGACCTCCATTTTTACGGTGGAGCTGCCCAAGGGTGGCTCCGTCGATGAGCAAGGGGGAGTTAAAGGGGTTTGGGTTTTTTTTTTTTGTTGTTCATCTATGGGCATGGTGACCCTATTTTTGCCACGGGACGCAATAGCTCATCACCCCTCGCAGTAGCCCGCACTGCGAGAGGTGCTTACAAGCCCGGCAGAGCCAGGCGCCGCCATTCGGGACCACCCCTCCCGCCTGGTGGCCTGGCAGTCCATCGGCATGGCGGCTCCACCTTGGACACGGCGTTAAAAATATAGGTTGTGAAGAGGAGAGGAAAAGGGATGTGAGGAAGGTATGGGTGGGGATGAAGTAGGTTGTTAAAAAAACCCCATCCCGAACCGGAGCTCAGGGGTTAGGGGACAATGTCCCCTTCCCCCTCAGCCCCGATCCGGGGTGGTTGGCTTGAGAAGAAGGTCAGCATTCTACCCTTTGAAATTAGAGGCTGACCAGAGAAAGTTGTGGGAGAGGTTGTATGAAAAGCGACAAGGTAGGGGAGAAATCGGGCTATCTGAAGGAAGGAAGAGAGGCTAAGCTGGGGCCGGACGGAGCGCTGGATCCCGTCAGCACGGTGGCCAGGATGGCAAATCGCCGCGCCCCTTACGGGGTCTATTTTGACAACATTTACGTGTCAACAAATGAATGGCACCAGCACATATCCGCCCTACAAGCGCTGTATAAAGGCTAAGTAAACATAATTTAACAAGCGATCCGTTTAAATGCGATTTTGCACTTAGCACCATATAATATTTGGGCTTCCGCATAAGGAATAGCCAACTAGTTGCTCAGGAAGAAAAGATCCAAGCCATCATCAAAATATCGCTGCTTACGACCAAGAAACAATTGAGGTCATTCATGGGGTCTGCCTAATTTTATCAGCGATTCATCCCGAGTTTTCCCACCTTTTCCTCTCCTTTGTGCCAACTCCTGAAAAGGAAGGCCCCAGAACAACTCTTGCGGACTCCGCTATCAATCACCAGTTTCAACTAACTCAATTTTTTTTTTTTATTTTTTTTTTTTATAGAGCCCATCTGGCAACTACACACTTGGGCATAAGTCGCCGAAAAACACGACAGCCTAGAATTAGGCTACTTTAAAGTTAAAATATGAAAACTTAACAATCAATATAAATTGGAAAAACTTAACAATCGAAGCAATCTCCGGCAGCGGGGGGAGGTCCCCCTCACCCCGGTGCAGGAGAGTGCAACCTAAAACAAAACAATAACAAAAAAAAAGGAACCTTAAATAAAGGGGAGAAGGCCGGCCTCCCCCCAAAAGTCAATAAGTCCACCAGTCATGGTGCACGCACTCGTCCCGAGTACAAGGGACAGGCGGTAGCGACCCCGCCCATCCCGGTACCGAGACAGGTATCGTGCGCGAAGATCACCCAGACTGGGACATTCGACAAGAATATGCCGAACAGTCTGGGGGACGACGCAGTCGTTGCAATAGGGCACATGCGAGCGCTCCACCAAGTAACGATGCGTCACACGAGTGTGTCCGATTCGAAGACGACAGAAAGCAACCTGAAGCCGCCGCGGCATCGGGGGATAGGTCCATGGGAACAGTCGCGGCGCAATGGCACGCAACTTTAAGTTCCCCTCGACCGTCTCCCATCTTCTTTGCCAAGCAGTCCGAAGAGCTGCCCGTATTCCTGCCATGTAGTCAGTGTGAGGAAGAGCGAAACGCTGGTCCGGTCGCAGAGTCCTCGCAGACTCTTTGGCGCCCTCATCGGCGCGCTCATTCCCCGCAATTCCTACATGTCCAGGAACCCAGCAGAAGATAATCTCGACATCTGCCCGGCTCGCCAAAACCGTGGCGCCACGGATTTCGCGAACCAGGGGATGCGGAGATTCCAATGCCCCGAGAGCACTCAGGGCGCTTTGTGAGTCGCTATAAATCACAATCCGGTCTCCGAACCGGGCACGTCGCGTAATCTCCCGTACCGAGTGGTGTATTGCCACCAGCTCGGCCGTGAAGACAGACGCAGCGCCTGGTAGAGCCCCGCTGACTTCAAACAGAGGGGATACGGCGTGGAAGCCGACCCCCTCTTGGGACTTGGAGCCATCCGTATACACTGGCACGGTAACAGCGTGACACGATGTGTGCTCCAAAAAGGTCGAACGCAATACTCCCGGCGCAGTACAAGCTTTGGGAGCAGAGGCGTGGCGACAAATAGCCAAATGTGGTACCCTCCAGGGTGGCGTCCTGGGCAGAACCAGGGGCGCCACCGGCCCGAGAGCTATATCTACCTCTCGAAGGAGTTTCCTGGCCCTAAACCCAAAGGGCTTAGGGTATGACTGGCGTCTCTCGGCGGCATAGGCACCATCGAGATCAGCTGCGGATGCAGTGAGAGCTGTTGGCGACTGAGGGAGGCGCCGGGCTCGCGCGTACAGGCGAGTGATGCACTGCACGCGGCGCAGAGCGAGTGGCATCTCCCCAGCATCGACCAACAGGCTCTCAATGGGGGAAGTGCGGAAGGCACCGGTCGCAAGGCGAAGGCCGGTGTGGTGGATCGAATCCACCTTCCGCAATAAACGCTCGGCTGCGGATGCATAAAACTCGCATCCGTAGTCGAGCTTCGAGCGAACAAAGGATCGATAAAAAAGTAAGGCGGTAGCCCTATCAGCGCCCCAAGCGCTGAACGTCACGGAACGGAGAATGTCCATGGCGCGGGTACAAGAGACCCTAAGGCTGCGAATGTGAGCCTCCCAGGTGAGGCGTCGGTCGAATACAAGACCAAGGAAACGGTGCGACTCAACCACATCCAGGCGCACCCCATTAAGAAACAAATCTGGGTCGGGGTGAAGCCGTGGATGGCGGCAGAAGTGCACCACCTTAGTCTTGGCCAAAGAAAACCGAAACCTGTGCGCTTCGGCATAGCGAGAGACGCGGTTCAATGCCTGTTGGAGTCGGCGCTCCAGAGTTGGCATCTGGGCCGCGCCAAAAGAGATCGAAAGGTCGTCCACGTAGAGCGTAGCGAGAACATCTTCCGGCAGCACCGAGGTGATGCCGTTGATGCTCAGGGCAAAGAGTGTGACACTGAGGACACTTCCCTGCGGGACACCCTCTTCCTGCTCCTTTGGGCCGGAGAGGGCTCCCCCCACCCGTACGCGGAATCGACGATCTCGCAAAAATTCAGATATAAACATTGGGAGGCGTCCCCTCGCCCCCATCGTGTGGAGAGTCTCCATGATACCGTATCGCCATGCGGTATCATAGGCCTTCTCCAGATCAAAAAACACCGTGGCGTAGTGCTGTCTACGAAGGAAAGCCTCGCAGACGGCATTTTCCAGTCGGAGCAGAGCATCCGACGTGGAGTGGAACTTACGGAAGCCGCACTGTGCAGAAGACAGATGGCCTCCGCTGTCCAGGAAATAGGCTAATCTAACATTTACCAATTTCTCCATCAACTTGCACACGCAAGAGGTTAGAGAGATTGGGCGGAAACCGGTCGGAGTAGAGTGATCTCTCCCCGGCTTGCGAAAGGCGAGCACAGTAGCGATTCGCCAGGAGTCTGGGAGAAGACCTTCCACCCAGATCCTGTTGAACAAATCTAACAGAAAGGCCATGCCTCGCTCACCCAGGTGTCGAAGCATGGCGTACGGGACATCGTCCGGACCATGGGCGGTGTCCGCGCACGAAGCGAGAGCGGAGCGCAACTCACTCACAGTAAACTTGTCGTTGAAGGGTTCTCCGCCTCTGGAGGTAAAGTCCAGCCGGCGGCCTTCCGCGACATCACGACGTGCATTGAATGCTGGCGGAGCATCATCACGGCTAGAGAATGCGGAAAAAGCGGTCGCTAAGGATTCCGCCACGGACGCGGGGTCCGAGATTGCGGTCCCATTCTCCTGGAGAACGGGAGGGGGGTCCTGCGAGAACTTGCCCCGAATCCTTTTGACTCGCTTCCACACCTCAGCTAAAGGGGTCTTCCCGGTAAGTGAAGACACGTATGCCCGCCAAGAAGAGCGGCGGGCGTGCTTCGAAATATACCGGAACCTAGCCCTAGCCCGACGAAATTCAACGACAGTGAAATCGTTCGGGCGGCGCTTATAGCGCATGTAGGCATAACGCTTCTGTTTGAGGGCCGTCTCACACTCGGCCGACCACCATGGGAGTGGTCGGCGTGCAAAACGGCCAGACGTCCTAGGAATAGTAGTCAGGCCCACGGCGATGAGGTTGCCGGAGAAGAACTCAACGGCCTCATCTACCGAGCTAAACTCCTCGACTGAGATAGAGAATTCAGTCATTTCCTGAAATGCAGGCCACCGCGCCCGCGCCAAGCACCATCGAGGTGGTCTCTCAGGCGGCAGTTGCCCTGAAAATGATATTTGAATGGGAAAGTGATCACTACCATGGAGGTCATCGACCACCCCCCAATCAAAATCAGGCTGTGCATCAGAAAAGCACAGAGATAGGTCAAGGCAAGAAAATGAAGCGGTTCTCGGACAGTGATGCGTAAACTCATCCACGTTTAGGACACCCATCTCAAGCTCTTCGATCAGATCGGCAAGGACTTGTCCCCTGGGATTTATGGAGTAATCTCCCCAGAGAGGATGCCTGCCGTTCACATCTCCAAGCAAGAGATAGGGCCTCGGCAACCGTGCCACGACGCGGCGGAAGTCCCCCGCGTCGAAGTCAGCTGACGGTGGAATGTACGCAGAAATGATAGTATACCTCCTATCCAGGTGCAGCTGCACAGCCACTGCCTGAAAGGAGGTATCTAAAGAGAAAGGAAGAACGGAGACATCATGCCGGGTGTAAACTGCGCACCCCCTAGTCCGGCCATCCCGAGGTGGTGGGGTCGCAAGACCCTTATATCCCGGGAGGGGAGGGAGGGGGCACGAACCTAGCATGGTCTCCTGCAAAAAAATAGCTAACGGGGAACGGGACGAGACGAGCCTCCGCAGCTCCTCCCAGTTGGCCCGGAGTCCACAGCAATTCCATTGAAGGAATATGCCCTCCAGGCCTAGCTCGGAGGAGACGCGGGGGCCCTCCTCGAATTGAAGACCCTCACGGGAATGGCCGTACGCTTCCCGGGGGCAGAACCCCGGGCGCTGTTGGCTGGACAAAGCGCTGAAGGCACTGTCGCCTTCGAGGACTTATTGGGGGAGGTTGGGCTCGCCATGCGAGTCTTTTCCTCCCTCCGCCTCGAAACCTTAGGCGGGCGTTGCGGCTTCGGAGGCGGGGGGCCCTCTTTTCGAGGAACCACCGTCTCCGAGCAACTCGCTCCACCTCGGGGCGTGGGCGAAGGAGCCGAAGCTCCTTTGTTGCTGTCCTCCTTTCGGGGGACAGCTTTAGGAACCCCGGAAGATGGCCTAGGGACCATCTTCAGGGGTGTTGCCTCCTGTGAGTCTAACGACTCTGTGGAGGCGCGTGGCCGTTTCGCCTTACGGGAAACGGTCACGCTGGGGGAAGAGGGAGGAGCCCTGGTTTTAGCGGGGCCAGGGTATGAACCCTTTTTTCCGCCAGCTTTACCAGGGGAGCGCCCAGGTTGGGTAGAGCCCACAGAAGGGCTCCGAATGGGCGCGGAAACAACCGTGCTCGTTGGCCTGGATGGGCAGGGAGCAGAGGGTGCCTTTCTAACTATTAAGGCATATGACGTCCCAGGCAGAGCCGGGCGCGCCAGGACCAAGTCCTTTGCCTCGCGGAATGAGAGTCGATCCTGGGCCTGAACGGCCAGGATTTCTTTCTCAAGGAGATATGCACCACATTGCTTCGAAGAAGCAGGGTGCGGCTCTCCGCAATTGACACACTTGGCCACACACGATTTGGACTTATCGTGTGCGACCTTGGAGCAATTTACACAGACTTCGGGTGACCCCGATTTTGCACGTCTACATGATCGATTCGTATGGCCGAAGCGGTGGCAGTAATAGCACCGCCGCGGCAGTGGCACGAATGCCTTCACGCGGTAGCGGTACCAACCGGCACGCACCGACTCAGGGAGCTTGTCACAGTCGAACGTGACGAAGAGTGTAGGGGTGGGTCTCGAGGCCCCTCCCTGTTTTCTCATCACACGTTCGACCTTGACCGCCCCATGGTCGGCCAGCTCTAGGGTGATGTCCTCAATGGAGTAGTCAACGAGTTCCCTCGCATAAACTACTCCTTTCACAAAGTTCATGGTAGAGTGCGGCGTCACACTCACCGGGGTGCCATGAAGTGTCCGAAGAGCACTTATCTTGGCCGCCTCGGCGGGATTCGCCGCATTCGCCAGAAGGCTCCCGTCCGAGAAACGGGTTACCTTCGGCTCTCTACCAATTGCACTAGCTAATCCTCTCCTCTGATGGATCATGTTGCCCTTGGACAACATGGTGCCATCAGTGGAGCGAATAACGAGGAAGCGCTTGAAGCCAGCGGGCTCGAAAACGCCAGGTAACCTCTGAATCAGGGGCCCCGATGTCATCGAGGCTCCGCCCTGTGCACTCTTGGTAGTAGTCTTCTTTGTCAGGGGCTCTGCAACCGGGGGGGCAGAGGGGGCGGATGTGCCGATCTTGGCTTGGTCGCTTGCCAGAGTGGCAGCAGACCCATCCGTCCCCGCAGCCCCCGCGGATGGAGAGGAGCCCCGAGTCTTTTTGTCTTTTTAGTCTTTTTCTTTTTCGGAGAGGAGGGCGGGGAATGAACCCGCTTTTCAACTCCGCCGGCAGAAGTCCCCAGGCCAGATGGACCAGCCTCAGCCAGGTCCCTCTCCGAAATAGTGAAGGTCCTGGTTGTCGTGGGGGCACCTGTCGGAGGAGATCCCTCCCCTCCTTTTGCCTCGGAGCCCTCAGCGATTTGAGGAGGACCTTGCATAGGGGCGGATTCGGGTTCGGTGCTTGGTGCCGAGCCCGAATTCCCCCCAATGGAAGGCCCTACCGTCTGAGACTGGGTCTCCTCGAGGACCATGTCTATCACAGGAGGGGCCTCCAGTTGGCCATCCCCTCCCAGGACATCGCAGGTCCCCTTGGCACTATTGTCACTAGTCAGGTGGTGTGGGGAGGCACAGGCCTTGACCCCAGCAAGGTTTAAAATTCTTGCCAGCAGGTCTTTTGAGGGAAGCGACCGAAGGGGCCTGGCTTCCCTCTCCCCCCTAAGGGGGTTTGCCCTACCGAGCCGCTTGCACGAGGGGCGGTCGGCAATGGGCTGCCTGCTGGCTTTCTTGGCAGTCCCCTTAGAAAGCAAAGGAGGGATTGCCGCTGGAGATAGGGAGGTGCCCGAAAGCACCTCCAGAGAAGGGGGTGAGGGGGAGTCCCCTACACCCGTAGGCGTAGGAGAGGAGTAAGCCTCCTCTCCTGTTAAAGAATTATGGAGGGTCCCTTGCGCAAGCACAAGGGGGGGGACCTCCATTTTCTCGGTGGAGCTGCCCGAGGGCGGCTCCGTCGATTTTCTTGGGGAAGTTGGGGGTTGGGTTTTTTGTTGTTTTTTTTCATTCATGGGCATGGTGACCCTCTTTTGATTACGGGACGCAATAGCTCATCACCTCTCGCAGTTGCCCGCACTGCGTGAGGTGCTTACAAGCCCGGCAGAGCCAGGCGCCGCCATTCGGGACCACCCCTCCCGCCTGGTGGCCTGGCAGTCCTTCGGCATGGCGGCTCCACCTTGGACACGGCGTAAAAAATATAAGTTGTGAAGAGGAGAGGAAAAGGGATGTGAGGAAGATGTGGGTGGGGATGAAGCAGGTTGTTAAAAAACCCCCATCCCGAACCGGAGCTGAGGGGTTAGGGAACAATGTCCCCTCCCCCCTCAGCCCCGATCCGGGGTGGTTGGCTTGAGAAGAAGGTCAGCATTCTACCCTGTGAAATTAGAGGCTGACCAGAGAAAGTTGTGGGAGAGGTTGTATGAAAAGGCGACGAGGTAGGGGAGAAATCGGGCTATCTGAAGGAAGGAAGAGAGGCTAAGCTGGGGCCGGACGGAGTGCTGGATCCCTCAACTAACTCAAAAGAAAATTAGCGTCGGCTCCGATATTACTCTTGCCCAATCCCACCGAGCCATTTGGCATCCTGACGGAAGAAGCAATGATGGGTTAGGTTGTTTGTTATTCAAGTACTAGAACAATAACGAGAGTTTTTCTCTTGCTTACGTGAGTCGGAATTTGTTACTCCGCGAGAAGAACTATGTTATGATTGAATGATAAGCTCTCGCAATAATTCGGGATTTCAAAGATTCAAAAGATTTAGTGGGAAAAGAGTTTGTAATAGAGACAGACAACAAGCCTTTCTCTTATCTCAAAAATATTAAAAATAATAATGGCGATTAATGCGCTGGAGCTTCTTCCTCCAGGAATTCCAATTCAGAATATTGTATATCAAAGGCTCTGAAAACTGTCTGGCTGACGGTTTAAGCTGGAATTCACCAGATTTCCTCCCGCCCCAAACAAATATTGAGCCTACTAGTTTTTTCTGTATATAACTTCAAGCTAAATTTCTGTTAGGTTAAGGAAACATGTACCCCTTTTGTATTTATCTTTCTGTTAAACTAACTTTAAATTATTATGGAACCAGGGGCAGATATGCCTGCCTCCCAAAATTAATATTTAATAATTGTAGTTATTGTAAATTAGTTCTTTTCTTTATGAAATTGATTGACCCATGTATATTTTCCCAGTCTCTCCATTGGTATTTATATTGTTGTTTTATGTCCCTAATTTTAACTTAGTACCATGTATTCTTTTATTTCTTCTTATTTTGTGATGCGAATTCATTATTCCCAACCCTTTTTTTTCCCCAAGATGTCACTTCTTCCGGAAGTCCCACCTATGGACGGAGGAGATGTCAGAGAGAGAGAAAGAGAGAGTCACGCAATCGCAGAGGCCTAAAGAGTATCTCACAGACGAGAAGACCTTCAATCGGCATCTTTGTGTAAACTTCCGGGAGGATAAGATGAGCTGAGACAAGCCAAACTGGAGCTCTGGAAAAGATCAGCGAGAGGGTGCGAAGTTCACGTCCGCCACGACCCTTCAGAAGGAGTGCTACCCGCTTCCGTCACCCATAGAAATCACTTTCGGCGACCCCGTATATAATTCCCAGCACGGGCATGATAAAATGGGTATTTCACCTGAATCAGCCAAAGAAACGACGCGCAAATTCTCAAGCGACTCCCGCACACCAAGGGTTTGCAGGCAAGACACATCTATTTAGAATTAACGACAGCTGAGCAAAGTGAATACTTGTCTAATCTACAATAACTAGCTCAGCTCCTTCTGGCGACAATACACACTCGACCCAAACCCTCGATGCTCAGCACGGAAATTGTAAGACAATTACGTTTTCTCCCTATTAACTTCGAAGAGGCGCGACGCTATAGACCTCAAAGAATCACCCATGACCCCCCTCCTCCCGTTTTCTTCCGTTTAGTCGTTTGTGCATGCTCGCGGCGCGTGTGGAAGCATCCATTTAAATCAAGTTTTCTTTCCAATTAGTCTGGCTCATTTCCCATAGTGTCTCCTTTGTTCTTAAATTTTATCGTTTGTTTAGTAGTAAAGATTATTTTTGTTTCCCCTGTTTGATTTCCAGAACCACATAGCCATTTGACTAAAATCAGCCAAAGGTAGAATTAGCACTCGTATATAATTTCATTGTGACCAGGCTAAAAAGGGGCATTTCCCTGGGCCTGCGTGTTGCCTCACTTTCCAGCATCCAGGGAGGCAAGCGAAGATCAGGGAGCTCATACCTGACCTACGACACTAACTAAAGTGAACCAAAATCTGCATCCGAATTTGGATCTTACCTCAAATCCCATTAGATCTTTCTTTCAGCACAGCTCATCTCTCCAAAAAACTTCATCGAGATTCGTCAATAAAATTTTAACATATCTTGGGTCATGACAAAACCACTGCCCAACTCTGCTGGCGAAGGTGATCTCAACCTATTTTGAATGCTCCCAGGACCATTCTATTAACATTAGGTGCGGATCTTGGTAATACATTAGCAAGATGTGAATAATATTGTCGTAGAATGGACTCCCGACGATATTCCATATATCACTATTCGTTGAGGGAACTTCTTTAATTATCTCTAGAGTGCGTTAATGTCTGGCAGCGGATATTATGTATCTTCAATATGCTTAAGAAGTGGAACTGAGCTCAAGGATAATAATATTGCTATCATTAATAAAATAGAGTTTTATTAATAATAACTATCAACAAACACAAGACGGAAAATATTGACATAAACAGAGAATGGAAAGGGTCGTGGGGGCTTGGCTAATCCGAGGATTTAACGGATTTAAAAAGGTAAAACAAATATAGAGTTAAAGAGATGGGATGGTTCGATAAACCATTTAAAGCACAGGATAGAATTGACAAAAAGGGTTAAGTACTCAAAGGTGACGTTTGGCTTACGTAACTTTTACACTAGTGGTGCAGTGGAAGGTGGCTTGAAGGAATTTCGGTCCGCTGGCGAGTTCCAGCCGAAGGGGGGGAATAAAAGGATCCTGACGTGGCGTCTTTGGAAGGAGAACCGTTTCTCGACGAACGGCTTGAAGAACAATGGCTGTTCTACGTTGTTCTCTTCTGAACAAAAGGGGGGGTGAGAACCGTCTCTTGTCTACGGGCTCAAAAACAATGGCTGTTCTAATGCTGTTCTCCTCTGAACAACAAGGGGGAAAGGTGAGAACTGTTTCTTGTCAACGGGGCTCGAACGAACAATGGCTGTTCTAATGCTGTTCTCCTCTGAACAACAAGGGGAAAGCCTTGTGGACTTGGCGTCACGGAAGGCTCGAACCTTTGGCACTCAAGGAATATTGTCCTCCTTCTGGACAAGTGATGGTGAATCTCGAGGTCGAGGTCCCTTGGCGCACAAAGGGAGAGAGGGCCGTGGTGATGTTTCGCGACGAAAATCGGGATCTCCAATCTGATCTTAGTGGTAAAGTTTCCATATAAATAGCCAGGACATCTCCTTGGCGTGGGGGACAATGGGGTGGGAGCTTCGAGGGAACGCACAGCCGAGCCGGAGAACAATGCCTTATCTGCCCCTAAGCCTAACTCAATCTGGCGAGGTCGGCGTATGGGGGCGAACGGGGGAACGATAACCTCCTTGTTTAAACATTGACATCCGGTGGCTGTGATAAGACGCCAAGCTTCGAATCAAAGATGCACGTGGGCAACATCGTGGTTTTAATTAATATGTGATAGAAGTTGAAATTAACGCAGCTTCAACTCGTTCTATCACAAATATGTATAAAACTTGCGTACAGAGGTAGTTAAATAAGTACCAGTAACTTTATGCATGTATAGACTAACAACTAAAAGATATGATGTAGATTTTAAACCTTTACTCCTTAAATATTTATTAGATTCTTCTTTCAAATCTGGTTAACTTTTATCCGTATCATTTTATTGCTTGCAATTCAGTGCACCATTCACATGTTAATAGGGCAATGAATGAAAATGCTATAAATTATAATATTCTTATGCGTTACGACCCATTTGGCAAAAACAAGCGAATGAATTTGGCGATATGTCCTTCCTCGATCTAAAATTAAGGAAGGAAGGATAAATTGAGGCTTTCCATTCTTGACTTAAAATCGATCCAAAGATTTCATAAGTTTCACATTTCGCTTTACAACTCGTTTATTTGAGGGTGAAACACACCACGTAAACATTCCTAGGATTGTACTTTCTCCCCATACTTGATACATCTTCACTTGTACGAGTTGGTTTTACAGTTGATGTCTCTTATCCAAGCCCTGGATTTTGTGCTCCAATGTCGAGTGCGTACCAATCCTTGCTAAGGAGAGAAATAGGATTTACAGAAATTCATAGAGGACCTTTCTAATACCATTTGTCAGAGACCAGGTATAGGAGACCAATTTTATATTTACCTTTTTTAACAAATTCAAATATGATCGAGAATAAGTATCTAGGCAAAAACTCTAATTTATGTAAATACAAGATTATCAATTTACACTAAAAGTCAAAATAACTAACTAGGTTACTGAAATAATAACAATACAATTATTATTTCGAAGAAAAAAATCAATAGACATTGAAAGATGACACATTCGTTACCATTAATAAAGTAGGAATAAAAACAAAAAAGTTCCTAAGACGTTAAATCATGAAAGAGGAAATAGAAGAAATAGAAATAAAAACTACTTTACAAAACTTTACATAAAAAATGTAAAAAAATCAATATGTTTTATGCTTCATGAAAAAAAAACAACTTCAAAAACAAAAGTAGAGAAAGTTCTGAGAATTCTAAATTAGTTTTGACCATTCAAAACAACCATTTGCTCAGGTTTCCATCGTAGAACATGATACTTAAAGTAAATTAATAATAAATAATAACATAGAATTCAACTATAAATAAAAAATTGAATATTAACGACATTAAAGAAGATATTTCGATACACACGGATGAAATGGATCTCAATAAGCCGTCCTCTTCTATGAGAATTTACTCATTTTACGTAAAATGGCTAAACTAAAAATAGACATACCTAGTAGACTTTTGTCACATTTTCCTATAGTTTATTAGTAGCAGTAAATAACTTCTTGATTTAGAAATAACGTATTTTACTTAATATTTATTTGGTAGAAAATTGCAAGAATAAGTAAATCAGACATTCAAAATCTTAGAGGTTTTTGATAGTGGAGGACAGGGGCCACAAACACATTGTATGGGTGACCAAATGGACAATCTATTTAATTATTTATTAATTGACACTCAGAGATGCCCTTTAAATCAACATTGAAATTCAACTTTATTTTTTATGCTCATTCATTTGCCTCATTCATATACATATTTTATTGCGGTCAGTTAATCGAAGAGAAGAGATTAAAAACAAACAATCAGGGAAAATATCGGGATTACTAACGTATTCTAGTAGTGCATTAAAACAGAAGCCGCAACACACTATTTTTGTCTTTGTAAAAAATTGTATAGGGGAGAGTGGAATTCCAAATAATTCACTGTCGTGTGCAACCTACACTTATTGTATTTGTTTTGTTCTTGCTTCTTTCTTACTTTAGCTAAATAGAACTCTTTGACAAGCTTACTTTTCACATTGAATCAGCAATACATTCACAAAGTAAAAATTACTTTTATTCATAATTTTACGTCAATTATTATTATTTCATGAGAGGGACATTATTTTTACCAATAATAGTCAGTGTGTTCGTAATAAAACTGACGTTTCTTTGACGATGGTACGTTGTACCTTTAGGAGCGTTTTCTAAATTAGTTTACGATATAACCGTTTATAGATGTATTACACAGATTATACATGGTTTTAAAGTAAGTTTTGGCATTTCTTTTCATTATTTTGTTATAAATTAGAATAGAAATTTGTCGGATTTGGCCCCTCTGCATCCTTTGAATAAAAAAAAGAGAACGATGCAAATTTCAGTTGCTTTTGTAGTTCATAAAAGTGATGGTGGAATGCGAGGTGAAGAGTGATTTTAACAAAAGGTTTGAATTTGAAAATTTATGTGTCCAAAAACAAATCATTCCCCAAATCGAATACGTCGACTTCATTTAAGGTATCAGATAAGGCCCATACACGTGGGTATGTGAACCGTAATAGATATTTAAAAAGGAACTTTCACAAGTGTTAATAGCTGCCAAAATAAAGATAACCCTCTTAACAAAATAACACACGACACATTCAAGTAAAAGAGAAACGGAAGATAAACTCACTCGCCGAAAAAGGAAAAACAAAGCCGAAAACCTACCGCCTAATTAGGATAAGTAACAAACAACAGAACATAAAAATGCAATGGTATAATAATTGGCATGAATTATGTAAAGCATTGTTTCAACGCAGTAAAGAGGTTGAAGCTAAGAAGGAAAGAAAGAAAGGCAAATAAAAGGAAAATATGGGAGTGGAGAAGTAGTAAACTTGGTAATTGCGTCACCACGCTCCTCCTATAGACTGAAAGGGAAAACCTTAAAGATTGACACTTACCCCTATGAAAACACGGATGGGTTAACAAGGCAGCAAACGCCTCTCGAGAACCGAAATAAAGGGTGTGAAATCTCCCACTCCAAGGACAAAGAAAGAATAAAGAGAAAAATATAAATATTTATCTGCCTCCGATAAGATTATACCCTACACAAGCTGGTTGGGACCAATCTGCTACCTAACTATAAAAAATCGCATATCCTAACATCAATCCCAGCCCCTCTCAGACTTTCATTGTCTCCAATATGTGTAATAATAACAAATATGTTCGTTGGAACGAATAATAAAAATATTACTATACAAAACTGTGATGGAACGAGTATTAGATTTACAAATAAGATTTGTTTCCCCATCACTGATCTTGAATTTAAAATAAGGCTAATGCAAAAGTGGCATAATGTTATGCTAAACCTAATAATATACACTATAAGTTAATGCTCCTCTGTCCAAGTGAGGGCAACAAAAAATGAGCTGCAAATCCGTTTCCGAAGTTCTGTTTTTTAGTTTCATTATTATAAATGATTAGACTTTAAGTTTAATATAAAAATGTTATGATTTACGTTATAGTAACCCAGTTCAATACATAAATCAAAATAAAACAATGTAATGCCGTCCGAACATGATGGATGGTCGTGGATCGCTGTGAAAGAGAAGGCTAATTGTCCTTTCCAGCACTTAAATGGAGGAGAAGGGAGGCAGGGAGAGTATATTTCTCTCTTCTCTTTAAAGATGCACATCACTCATAATATGCGTGGCTCCATTTTGCGTCTGAAGGGATGATAAGGTGCAGGACATTCTTGCATTATAAAGATAAAGGAGACGCACATCCCCAAATCTTAGCTTAGTCGTTATCGTATGTATTGAAGTGAGACTTAGGATGATGTCTATGAAAACCTTGCAAACCACTCTTTCTAATTGAATGATGTACGCACATATGTGTATCTGCAACAGCAGTGAGCTAGTCTTCCCGAATCTATGAAAATCTACGGGCCTTTTTCTGGTGTAAACCTCGATGCAAGATCAAGAGCAACAAAAATGAAACTTATCTTTTCATTCACTTTTTATTATATATTCCGTAATAACTTTCTATATTTAATTTGCATGTGATAAAGTCGATTATCATAAGAAGACGAGCATTCAGGCCGGAAATTAATTTCGCAACTTTAATAAAGCTTATGATGCAATAAAGAATGGCCACATCCTGAACTATATGGAAAATTGAAATAAGTCCAAATAACAGTTCGATGATCAATATCCAAAAGGATAAGATAAAAACATAAGGATATTCCATTGAATAAATTTCCCTGAAAGTTACATTAAAATATAAAAATGCAGCAAATACACCTATACTTACAAGTCCGACGCAGAAGATTACAGGTAGGTATCGATCGCAAGGGTTAAGGATCTTGCATCTGCTTACTCAAATTTGTCGAGAGCTAATTAATCCCAATGGCTCGGGATTACATTGCCCATACTAATTACTCTATCCATCCCTCCATGAGCAAAGAAACAATAGTATTCCAAAGATCAGTGGAGGATCACTCGTTGAGAGGAGAAAATAGAGGCATTATCACGTTCCCACTGTGAACCAACTGGATCATCCATGTCGGGGGCTGCTTTTCACCTATGAAAAATATTTGAGATGGTTACTTTATAGTTCAAAATAATGGCCGCCCTTTGTCACATAGCAAAAGCAATAAGAAAGTTCTTGTATTAAAATAACATTGAATGTTTGAACCTTGGTTCGGAAATTCGCGAGATTTTCACCAAATAGAGAATTTGTGGGCGATACACAAACTGACGGTTGACAAACAGAAAGCATCACATTCTGAGCAGTTGCAGGTGATTCTTAAACAAAAATGGAGTATTATCATTCAGGATATCCTTACAAATTCGGTCTCCAGCATAGTAAAACGATTCAGCCAGTCGTGTAGTAAAGGGATAAAATTTTAAATACTGATTTCGGTCATAATTCGACCATTTCTTTAGCACCGACTTATTAAGTTAGTAAGAAGAGAAATTAGACTTAGGATGCTGTCTATGAAAACATTTATTCATTACAGGGATGTAAACTCCGAGCGACTCACTTCATGCGCCTTTGTAAGAAAGAACTGCTTTGGGGACATTGAAAACAATAATTTTGTGCATAGTTTCATTTTTAAAAGTGTCTAATTTTGTGGTCCGTATAACCAAATATATTACGGTTACATCAATTACATCAATTACAATCGCGTATAACACCCTAACTACAGTTCTATTGATTTTCTCAATGTTATTTGCACCTTTGGGTCGATATGCCGGCATATATGTAAACATTATGCCACTTTCCTCTAGATAAGCTGCTAAGACTTTGCCCTGATAAATAATTCCATTTTCCGTCCGAGATTATTAAACCCGTTCGTGACGAATGTCATAAGCCCCTAAATTAAGTCAATTACTATTGCTCACTAGTCTTTCCTCTTTATGCCTGGCCTTCAATCAAACATGATTTGACTGCACAACGGTACAAAAAAAAAGATAGCTTCTACGGCTCTATCTTCTCTCTGCTGATAAAGCAAGAAATTTGTAAAGAATTTCTACTGCGCGCGTGAATCCTTTTGACGGCCAACGCAAAAGCCTACGTTCCCACTATCGATAAGAAAATTATTATGCATAAAATCTCGAGTTTTAAATAACTTCTCTGTAATTTAATGCCAGTTATTGACCACCGGTTCCTGACGTATGTGAATCGCAGAAGGAAGCCGAGCAGAAGGCTCGATGAAAGGGGACCCATTCGCTGGCAGAGTGATTAGGACCGGCAGATATTCCATGTTCGACAAGCGCATATGTTGGGCAGACGAAGAAAACTCTAAAATAACTTGTTACTCATATTCCCTTTCGATTCGGGCCTCGTAGGGTCAATTAAAAAGATCCCCCTACCCTTATGAACTAACATAAAGGGGAGATATGGGTGCCGCTTAGGGTCAGAGAGCGACATCTTTCAAAAAAAAATTTGAAATTTCTCTACCCAAGGCATCGCTCTTTGTAGACTGGCGAGCAAATCTTATGGTTATCTCACTAGATGTGATAGTAATAAAGTCTTAGACAATCTATTAAGTGAGAAATCTCGAAAAGGCTGAGGATATCAGGAGCACTCCTTAAATCTTACAACATGTATCCATGCAAAGCTCAATCCTTTGTAGCAGCTTGAATTCGTGGGTCGGTTCACATATAGCAGCCGAAATAAAGATGTAAATTCAAGATAATCACAGATTGGCCAAAATAGACGATGTGGATAAATTCGAAAACCGCAATGGTAGAGATTACACTAATGTCTTTAAAGTTACAATTGAAAGGCTGAGATGGCCTTAATGCCCCACGAATCCAAAAGTTAGCAAATGGGAACCTCTGGTTGAATTTGGGGTGCCAATCCGATATCCTCCAAACTTTTTCGAGATTCCTCACTTAATAGATTGTCCATGACTTTATGGCCGAGTAGAAGCTCAGTTAGAAGGGTCGCAATGATACGGACAGAGAGTGGCTTAACTCCCCTAAAACCCATATTCCGGTCTCAATTTAGGGTCTTCTCAAAAGGAAACTGATAGCAAATAAGAAAATAAACAAATAGTCGAGGAGAAAAACTCGAAAGAATATTCCTCATATGCGCAAGCGGCAAAACCGGCAGACCAGGGCAAAGGCCTGCTAAAAATAGAGCAAACCATAGGACTAGACCTTATCATGTGCATAAACAATGTTTATGATATAAATGATGCAAATATTATATAAATAATACAAAAATTTGCTAATACAGAATAGACGTAAGCTGATGTGGTTTTCCTATAACCTTCCATCGGGTGAACTGCTCCAAGTTCATGGCAAATGTGCAATAGACACGACACCATGATCCCACTATCTCTCCGGAATCCCCACGTGAATGAACCAACAACTGAGATGCAGCAAATGGAAATATCTCTTCCACACCAGAACGAAGAAACATCCTCACTGTCGTAGAATGAGCCACTGACATATACGTCACTTTTAACCAAGATGCATGGGCGCTCAAGGTCAAACAAGTGACCTTGACTCAACTCTAGTCACGACAGAGATAGAGGATAGAAGTGGGGGAAGTGTAGACCCGACCTCCCCTGAATGAGTGCGAGGGATTTAAACAAGAACAATAGAGCGCAGTTGGCCGTTATTAAACCAATGAAGGCTGCGGGCTATGAAGCTTATGAAAAAGTAAGAACAAAATAAACTTTAATATTTACATAGTATACATAATAAATAGTTTAACATAGAACAATATCAATGAATATTCTATGTTTACAATAATCAATCCAACAGCGCTACTCGAAGCGAACTCTATGGTAGATGTCGAGAGGCTATACGAGCTTCTGTACGTATGCACACAGGGATGACTCGCAAGGAAGCCACAGAAGAATCGTCTTAGTATAGCTTAGGTTCGAGGCTTTTAGAGATGAAACGGCGATCGCAGGGTTATTCGAGGGACTTTAACCATACGGAGTTTAACCTCTAGTAGTGAACACTAACTGGAGGGAGTATTCGTGCCAAACGAAATGTACCGAAATAAAGGATAGGGCAATTGACTGGGGCTGAGATCCCACGGTATAATTCTAGCCTTCGGGCTCGTAGGCAAATGGAGCGCGATTGAGAATGACGTGTTTTGTTATAAAAGGCAGGCCTATACTGTCGATGCCCAATTGATTCAACAATATATGCGACCAGCCGGAACCGTTACTGCCTCCGCCAAAGGGGGTGCATGGAAACTTCTCCTTGAATTAACACGGCGCTTGAGGAATTGGAAGTACTCCAGCGGAGGTTTATTGATAACGCTCCGGGAGTCGATAGAGGCACATGTTCAAGATTTCACTCCCTCGCTTATTGCAGAAAGTAGTTTGATATTTTAACTGTTCGGCCTCACCCGGGTTAAGTGACCTTGTGGTTTCGATGGGGCACATCACATTAAGGAACCTCTATTCTTGACACTCACAAATAAGGATGGAACTAAAATAGCCCCTAAAAGTGCACATCATCATGATGACATTTACTTAACCTTAGAACTAAACATGAAAGTCTCTGCCTTGCATCACTGTTGTTACCAAATTTGAGGAAAAATAATTAAATTGCAAAGGGGCTCGTCAAATTCAAGTTTAAATGGATATACGACGAGGATCTGAATGAAAAAGGAGTAACTAAAGTGTGATAGAACGGGTTAAGGCCGCGTTAATTTCAATCACTATCACATGTTATTTAAAACCACGATGCTCCCCGCGTGCATCTTCGCTTTAAAGCTTGGCGCCTTATCGCAACCACCTGAGTCAATGTTTAAACAAGGAAGTTTATCTTCCCCCGTTCGCCTCCATACGCCGACCTGGCCAGATTGAGTTACGCTTATGGGCAGATAAGGCATTGTTCCCAGGCTCGGCTGTGCATTCCCTCGAAGCTCCCACTCCATTGTCCCCCACGCCAAGGGAGTGTCTCGACTATTTAGATGGAAACTTTACCACTAAGAGCAGATTGGAGATCCAGATTTTCGTCGCGAAACATCTCTACGACCCTCTCTAACCTTGTGCGCCAGGGGACCTCGACCTCGAGATTCACCATCACTTGTCCAGAAGAAGGACAATATCCCTTGAGTGCCAAGGTTTGAGCCTTCGTGACGTCCACAAGGCTTCCCCCTTGTTGTTTAGAAAGAGAACAACGTTAGAACAGCCATTGTTCGTTAGAGCCCGTTGACAAGAAACGGTTCTCACCCCTTTCCCTTTTGTTCAGAAGAGAACAACGTAGAACAGCCATTGTTCTTAAAGCCGTTCGTCGAGAAATGGTTCTCATTCCTAAGACGCCACGTCAGGATCATTTTATTCCCTCCCCTTCGGCTGGAACTCCCCAGCGGACTGAAAATTCCTTTCGTCGACTGCCTCTGCATAACAAGTATAAATTACGTAAGCCGAACGTTACCTTTGAGTATTTAACCCTTTTGTCAATTCTATCCTGTGCTTTAAATGGTTTAGCGAATTATCACCTCCCTTCAACTTTATATATGTTTTACCTTTTTAAATCTTTTTATCCTCGGATTAGCTCGAGTCCCCACGACCCTTTCCATTCCCTGTTTATGTCAATATTTTCCGTTTTGTTTGTGTTGATAGTTATTATTAATAAAACTCTATTTTATTAATGATAGCAATATTATTATCCTTGATCTCAGTTCCACTTCGTAAGCATATCGAAGATACATAATATCGGCCAGCCAGACATCCACGCACTCTAAGATAATTAAATAAGTCCTCTCAACGAATAGTTATATATGGTATATCGTCGAGAGTCCATTCGATGACATACAGAGTTAAACCATAGTCAAATTTAAATCTATCCCGATTGATTTTTTAACTTCACTCATGACCAGTTTAAATATAAATTTTAAAATATTTTTTGGAACGTAAATGGATAGGATAAGAAGAGAAACGCTTATAACATCAATAGAACACTAGTCCGCGACGTCGATCTGATCCATGACTAAGGGCTTGATGAAGACAAGGATTATATCAAAATATACGACAAAGATGTCACAATGGCCAACCATTCGAAAGAAAGATACGACGGTAAGGCTATTGACATCCGGAGAAACATTAGTTTTAGAGAAATACGCGTTCTCAAGGAATCTTCCCTGGCGCAAAGATCGAGATGACTTACAATAACTTAAACTTGGCTGTGGTATATCAACTTTCTGTGTCCTTACATGCCGATCGCTAATTTCATCCTCCTTTTCCTAAGGTAAGCCTCTACACTCTAATTGGAAATCCCAACGTCCGATACAGAGAGTCTGGTTACACGACTATTTTAAATGGATCAGGTAACACAATAAGCTCTTTTATTACCTGGAATGTAATACAAAAAGAAGGCCCAGACTTTCCTACATACTTGCCAAGAATATCCTCAGAAACTCTAAATATTATATTAACAAACACCATTTCCTCCCTGAACTAGGTATCAACCTCGTATCTGTATATACTATCAGATCACTTGAGTATGGTCAAAACTGCCTCTACTTCGCCTATTCTGAAATTAATAGCGATAGTTAGAGGCTTGCCCAACGCTAAATGGCCCCTCTACAGACACCACTTATAAAATGATAGAATAGACCAGCTAGAAGAGATCACTCTTGACAATATAGACAAACACATTAGATACCTAATAACATTAGTCAGGGAGACTGACAGTCGAGCTCTCCGCCGGAGAGAATGCTTAACGTTCACTTCTCCGCGAAAAGCTTAGAATACAGAAATTAATAACCATGGTAAAACGGCGGAGTGATATAAGGTCTCGTAATAAAGGAAACAATAATAAAATACTGGTGAGACCAATATTATTATACCCCGAGATAGCCATACACCTTATGAGCAATGTGCAGATGATACATGCACAAGTTACCCAAAACAGTGCTACCAGATTTATTACAAATGTTACTCAAAGGGACGGCATATCCCCAATAATACCACTTGAAATCACTGATCTCGACCTTGTAAATATTATGCTTCAAAAACAAAAAGATATGTCAAAAACTGTATAACTCCCTACCCTAAGAAGTAATACAACCAATCCGACCTCCTGATAAAGACCCAACAAATCTATATTTCAAAAATGATTCCAAATCTGGCAATTGCAAATTCAACAATACATTGAAGCTTTTTACAGAGGAGAAAACTCGGGCAAAACGTAAAGCGAAATCTATGGAACTGCTGCTCAAAAAAGACAACCAAATTGTAAATTCCCGATACACACCCAAAAAAAATTTCACAATTTATAAAACAAAACAAAGGAAAGATCCGAAAAGGAATAAACAAAACAATAATAAAGTTTGAGTGTTATTACTTATTAATTTAGAAACGTGAAAGAAGATTTACAGGAGGCACAATGACAGAGTTTACCAGATAACCTGACACACTAATTCTTCTACTAAAATACCACATTATCTATCTGAAATTTATTCTATTTTTACACCTATTTCTCTCTTTAAATATCATTGATCGTTGAAACAGGGAAAGTAGCTATAGCCTTGCAAATGCCTATAAAGCCATAAATGGTTTTAGGCAGGGCCAACATAACCATTCCTAACAATTCAAAGGAATAATTGGATGTACCCGAAGAGTAGTTGGGTATATCGGGGCTCGAGATCCTTCGTAGTTAACAAAGGCCACCATAGGCAGTAACTTTCCTAACGATTTTGTGCAAATGCTTTTTCCATTTAAAGGTGTTCAGATAATCGATAAAAGCCTACCACGGCTCGCCAAAAAATAATGCGATGAATTTGCAACATCAAAGAAATTTTAAAACTATTCAGGCATGAGAGGAACAATCCTTTGGCTTATACATTACCATTTACCCGACTATCAGTTAACTATAACTAAGCAGTGCTCATCCTTTCAAATTACCTGGTCAAGTACTTTGATTTACAAACCATGATCTCATTGAGGTTATCTTAATATTTTCATTTTGAAAATAAGAATAACCTGCGTATCTGAATAATCTTAAAATTCAAACCCGAGTTTGTTCGCTTCACAAATACCAGGTAACCCAAGGAACAAGAGCCTTGGGCACACCTCTCCCATACTTAAACCACAAAAAGTTTACATTCTTTTAAAGTTACAGACACTCGAATTCTCTCCAAGCACATGAACTGGTCTGCGTCAAAAATGTACCTTAGGTTTTATGTAGTTTCTTGAAAAAATCGACCTCCTAAATCTGAATCTGGCCTCCCTTTTTCTCTATCTGGTCCAGTTTTTGCGATACAGAGGGTGATAATAATATTATAGTTTATACATGTCCTATATTACATCAAAATTTCCATAGTTTTTGCACTAATATATTAGCAGTAAATATTGTGTAAATTTTAAGTAATTATGTTAATCAGTTTATATTTTTGCAGGTTGGAATTTGCTTAGCATTATAATAATAAGAATAATAAATTAATAGTGGTGGAGTTAAAAATGAAGAAAAAATGTAAGAATAGCTCCGACAGATTTTGCTATGTTTGGGGCAAAATGACTTTCTCCGAGCAGCAATGTACAATCTCTCCTGTAATTAAATTCTTTGTATCATGCATAATTTGGAGTAAGGCGAGGAGATCAAGATAAAAGCTTTGCACCACATATCTGCTGCAAGGTATGCTACATATGTTTAAGACGCTGGAGTCAGGGCAAACAGAAGTCTCTCTCTTTTGGTGTTCCCATGGTGTGGTGAAAGGGCAAGGCCTACTCTACGGCCTGCAATTTTTGCATTTCAAATCTTAAAGTTGAGCATTGTATCAAGTATTTAAGCTTTCTGTATTATACTGGCTCGTGAAAGTGTCATTATTATCCATAGAATTAGCATAAAATTAACAACTAACATAGTTCATTTCAGCATGAAAATATCTTTTACTAAACATTTACGTACTATCTGCAACTGTAAATAAATTCCTTTATGTAATATGCAATTATGTTTCCACAGGTATAAATAAGAAGAATAAACATAGTGCGTCATATTTAGATGTTCCTTCGGCCATCAAACCCCTGCCCCATGGCCCAGGAATTCCTATACTTTTCCCCCCTGAACACATAAAGGTCCATGAAAAGATTAATATGAAAGTTGATCAAGATTATGACACATCTGAGCCTTATCAGGTTTCCACGCATGATATGGTCACAAGACCATTCCCTTAAGTTCAGTTAAATGACTCGACCAGGTATCTGGGGCTTTCAAAGGAGAATGCACAACTTCTTGGCTCTTAACTTCGTGAAAGTAATCTTCTCGATAAAGAAACAACATTTTTTTTTAGTACAGAATTAGAAAACAAGAGTTTCCAAGCTATTTTTTACAACTTTATTCCAGCTCTTTAGTATACTGTGGCAATATTAAAGGACTTGTTGAGGCCCTTAGAATTTCCTACAACCCATTTGAATGGAGACTTTTTATAGATTCCTCCAGTAGAAGTTTAAAAGATGTGTTACTGAATATTGGTAAAAACATGGCTTACGTTCCTATAGGCCATTCAATCCAACTTACTGAAAGTTATGAAAATATGAAAAAATTGCTGGATGCAATAAATTACTCTACCCACAATTGGAGGATATGTGGTGACGTAAATTTCAGATCATTTTACACTTGGCATTCCTAAGTTCTTTCATTTTTAATTGTTAATACTTGTATACACCTTTTGGTCAACTTAAATTTTACAAAAATGCAAATCTGGAAATTATGAGTCATTTTTTAGGTATATCTTTTTGTTGAAGTGTGTCCCTATAGGTTAATGCATCCTTTTGGTTTAATGGGGAACTTATCTTAATTGGGAAGGTATACAATGTAACTCAATAAACTCAAAATAAGATGTACATATATCCAATTAGTTCCAATACAAAGATTTAATGCATCGGCATACAGGACTTTTCAGTACGTATTTATATTCTTATTGTTTTTAGAAATATTACTTTGAATTTGTTTTGTAAAAATATTACACTTGGAATTTACATACCCTGCTAAATTACTTTTCAGGTAGTATCCCTTATGTTTGAGCTGCAAACAGGCTACACGAAGCATCCCTGTTTTCTATCTTTATGGGACAGTCGTGCAGATAGTATGAACTATGAGAAGAAGGTTTGGCCTCCACGAGAAGCATTTAGAATTGTATCAAACAATGGGATAGCTGAACTTTAGTGCCTCCTCACAAAATACTGCTTCCTCCACTTTATATAAAGCTTGGCATAATGAAAAATTTCCACAAATCAGTGACGTTAAGCTCCATGCGGGAATTTTTGATGGACCTCAGATCAGGGACTTGATGAGAGATCAGCAGTTTGAGTTATCAATGGCGGACATAGAAAAAGATGCCTGGAAAGCTTTCAAAGCTCTAGTTAACAATTTCCTAGGCAATAAAAGAAGCCCAGAATATGTTGCCCTGGTCAATCAGCTCCTATCAAGTCTCAAACATTTGGGAGCTCGAATGTCTATAAAGATACACTTTTTACAGACTCATCTGGATTATTTTCTCAACAACTGCGGTGATTGCAGTAGAGAACAGGGGGAAGATTCCAGCAGGACATAAAAACAATGGAATCCAGGTACCAGGGTAAATGGGATGTAAACATGCTTGCTGACTACTGTTGGTGTTTCAAGCGGGATGCACCAGATGAGAGGAACAAACGAAAATCGTCAGGGCTTCTTTTCTTGGAAATTAATTTATTTTCTTTATTATTTTGCATTCTTTGTTTATTTGTTTTATTAAAAAGATTATAGTTTATTGCTGTTTCTGTAATATAATAATAATAATGCATTATTAGAGAAAGGTTTTATATTTTTTTTCAGGAAAAATGAGCTAATCTAAATAAAAATGGTGTATGCTGTACTGATAAAACCTGACCTGATTTGAAGAAAAATACATTCATTTTTGAGCTCAGGAGGTTTGATTCATTAAGAAACCACAAAGAAATCGTAAGGAACATAATTTTTTTTCAAACGCATGCCTGTTTTATCTATTTCAAACGCCTAATATGAAACGAAATGTGATACTTTATGTAAAATTAAATTAGAGATCCAGAAGCCTTTTTGCCGAAATTAGCTACATAATAAGTATATGTTTAGATAGAAATAATTATTAACAGCCCCTTCTTTCCTTGGCTGGCTGTGTCGGGCTTCGAATTTCTCGAGGTAATAGGAATATCAGAAATATCTGTGGCCAGGCACACATATATTTTTTTCTACGTTTTCTCCTTTAGCAACGAATGTAGACGAAACAATACTACCCCTACCAAACATCTAGCATCCCTAGCTAGGCAACCAATTACATATACCTTCTCTCAAACCTAACTATTTATCTCACTCGTATCCTTACACAAAGAAAAGAAAGTAAATAAAGGGAAGGAGATGATGAGGTGAAGCTTCGTAGTCGGAAAGCGTCACGCCTATTCGACGGTGATAGAGCAAAATGTAATAGGCTTACGATTTTCCAAGAGGCGGGTGGCTCGAGTGGTTGTTCGGGGGAGTATCCTTACAGGGCACGGAGCGGACCACATTATTCCAGAATTAGTCCTTATCTCCTCGACTGCCGTAGCTCTAAACAACTCGTTTCTTGCCTGCGAGCCCTTGGAGTGCCGGGGAGGCGATTGAGAAGTGGCGCGTCGTGTTATTGGCTGATTTAAATGAATCTTCTCGATTACTGCTTGGATACTGCGTGAGTACTGCCTGACTCTTGCTTGAATAATGCTTTGCTCATTCCCATCCTGGTTAATATATACGACCACGCCGCAGCGATTTTGTTCGCCGTCGGAAGCGGGTCCCACTCCATCTCAAAGGCATACCTGGAAAGGGCTTAGCGCCCTCTCGGTGATTTCGGTCCCGGGCTCCAGTTTGACTCTTCTCGCTCCGTTATCACCCAGGAAGTTTACCGAAATACGCCGGTTGAAGGTCGTTTCGTCCGTGAGATACTCTCTAGGCCTCTTTTCTGTGTCACTCTCTCTCCCTCTCTCTGGCAGGGATTATTTGACTTAACTCAACAAACATGTCAACATCTGCTTAATGCCGTCACAGTTTGGCGTGTCTGACAATCAAACACCTGACTAAACTTATCGGTCGGCCGCAAGGCCAACTCACCCAACTCCCCTTCCATTCACTATTTTCCGTCCATATGTGAAAATTATCCTTGCTGTCCGTAAAAACTTCACCTATTACCAAACTTAACAGCATTAAAGGCTATCTCTGCTAGCTCCCTTTATCCTTCTCCCACTACCAACATAAAAGATGGTTTTGGCCACATTACTCCTGGGTCGCACCATGCTAATTCATGGATACCGGATTTCCGTGATCTCTCCCTCAATAGTACACCACCTGTTTTACCAGACTAACCTTCTCTTACGAGCAGGGTGGGTAGCCCGCTTACTCCATCACTCACTTAGCTTCTTTCTCCTTATCCTAACTCAGAACACTTACGCTTAATCCTAGCCGATGGTGTCTTTTTCTCATAAAAAATAGCTTTCTCTTCTCTTCTGCCACTAATATGATTAAGCTTGCGTTCTCCTTAAACTTCCCCGCATCCACCTCTCCTTTCCCTACCAATCTCCATTCAAACTTTTCGCTGATTAAGACGATATGCGTCAAATGACAGTCCAGACAACGTCCATAAAAAATAATGGACAAAAAATATCCTAGGGAAAACAGGACACGCGGCAAAATTTGGGGGCCTACCTTATAAGATTTTATTTTCATTAAATTTACACTTCTCTACTACTATTGAATGAGGATTTCTACGTTTATAAAGATGAAAATACATAAAAAGTCTTTCAAAATCTGCCTAGAATTGCAAAGAAACTGCAAAATTTATCAAGTATGTACTCAAAATGAATGCAGTAAATTTTAAATGGTTGAACGGATTAATAAAGATAATATACATATATATGGTGGTAACTTATTCTATAAACATCACAGGACTCTTCTCTCCATGTTATTCATATTAAATGCTTTGATATTCAACAGAACATCCCAATAATAATGTTGACCAAATATGTTTTACTGATTTGTCCTTTTATAAAGTAATTTAGTCACAAAATTCAGCTATATCAACCAACTTTGCCATTCAGCACTGCACCATGCAGTCAAGCATCAGAACTTCTCGATCAGCTCCATCATTTCACCCATTTTAATTACTCAAGTCATACATCAAATTTTTATCAGGTATTAATCAGATACATCTTACACTCGTGCCATTTAGTTGCATCATATATGTAGGTATGCTGTCAAACCATGAGGCATCAATCTACAAACTCTTCCACGCTAATCTACTGAAACTACATTGCATCATTTTAAATCATGGGTGGGTAACAGAGCCTGTCTGAAAGCTTTTAATCGGGACCAAGATGAATGTGTGATCGTTCCGGTATTTTGGATGCTATTCAATCGCACAAAGGGATTTCGAATAACAAAGAGGTACCATGATGCAGGTAACATCTGTCCTATTACTGACCTTCCATTGCACAAAAGCTAACGAGGGACTGCCTTACGTTTAAGGTTGGCACAAGGACTTGCCGCGTGCCCGGTGTTCTCCTGCATTTTCGTACCCAAGAACTGAATTTACTGCGTTGAATACATCACTTGAAATTACATCAATAATAAAAAGCTGTTATTTTCAATGTGTTTTATATGCTACCTAAACTATATGCTTGTATTTTATTTAATTAAGGTGTTTTTTATTTTAAAAGTAGACCCTCCGAGGTTTTTACCCTCCTGAATTTTGTGCTTTTCTTTTCTTCCTTTGAAAAAACTCTTTGACAGATGTCTGTTATGTTATATTTATTGCCTAATTAGAAACATCTTGAAAGATAATACAGATTCGCATTTTTCAACTCGATCCATTTTAATATCCTCTTGACTTAATTTTTGTTCCAAACAAATCAAGAAAAACCGATTTAGCAACGGATTTTATAATACAGATCTTTCATTAAACTTTATTCGAGAGTCCATTTCTTTCTAAAGAATTTCTTAAATCATTTAAGACCCCACTCCCCCCTATATCTGTGAGATGTTTTAGTAAAACTCAATTCTTCCATAACGAATTCACTGAGCTTCGAAAATTACTACAATTTTTCATTATTCTTAACATATTGTCTATTTCTTTCTCCCTGACATAACCACTTAGAAGTTTTTGGGGGGAATATGAAGTAAATAAAATTTCTTGATACATTTCGAATTTGGTAAATAGTTGCCCAGAATAGGAAGTTGATTCCTATTTTCTAGTGCGTTTGATATAATTTAGTAATCTTCACTGGAGCTTGCGATAGGGTGTGTATAATTATGAACGACTAATGTAAATGCCAAAAAAAGTAATGCGATATTGTGCTACTAAATCTGTGGTTTAAAGGATCTATCGCGTTTTGTGAATGATTAGAGTAGGTAAAAGGCAGAGAGGTTGACATCTCAAGGAGGCCATTAGGTCTCTGATGCAATTTTCTTTAAATTCCACATTCAACACCAATATCTGATGTCCCTTGCTTTAGCACATATGTTGGTGTGATGAACATGGGGTAGAAGTTAAATTACATTTAAAGACAGCAATGCACCTGGGGAACTTAATAGGGATTTAAGGTATAAAATATGTGAATGAGGCTGTGATCAACACACGTCTGAGATCACAGAGATTTATGATGAAAATAGAAGAATATAGTTGTGAAATGAAAAGAAGAAAGTGATTTTAATGGTGTGAGAACGATAGACAGTGCAAAAGATGGAATAGCAGTTGTATGATACATAAATGATAGACTGGTGATTTGAGAGCTTCTTCTGTTGCTTTGATGTGCAACAATGAAATTTTATCAGTAAAAATGGTGGTAGTGATGATGACAAGAGCGTTAAACTAAATAATACCCACAGCCTCTTCCGTGCCCACCATCAGTTCTATAAGGTGGCTAAAAACAGTAATTACAATAAAAAAAGGCTAAAACGTAGGGGAACTTAAAATAACCAAAGGAAAAGGTTACTCGAAGCGATCAAAGCTAAGATAGAATACGATTTATTTTACAAAAGAAATAAAGCAAAGAGGCGTATCTTCTCTAACCAGATGTAAAAGTATCAGGAAAGAACAAAGTTAAGAGAGAAATCAGGAAGTACGAAGGTGGCTGAGAGTACTAGAAGAGAAACAAATGGAAATATCTAAAACGTGTTTGGAACATTTTCATGAAAAGTATTCAGTACTACGCTAAAAAGTTCCCTATTACTAATTCATAAACTACTATCAACGTTAACTTTAAAAATGCCAAAATGTTTATGTGAAATAAAAATAAATGCCATTAGGACTTGACTAACGTATTTTCGCAAACGAGCATGGACGCAAATATCCAATAAAGATGTCGGAGACAAATTATAAAGGAGAATAAACGCGCCCGAGAATTGCCATCTAAATGTAGAGAAAAGATGAACAATTTATACATTATACGGACGCTGAAACTCCCAGAAAGTTCTTAATGAGAAAAGTTGGTTTGGGATCGCAAAAGTAAAGAATTGACATCCTTTCGTGTCTCAATCAGTCTTTGAGCTTGGGATTTGGTGTCGACGGGGTAACCTAGCAGCGCCTTTATACTTGAATTCAGAAAAATCTCTCCCTTTTAATTGAGGAGGTAAGCTTTTAAAAAGAAGGTGATAACTAATAGCGGGGTATGAGGTTATAAAAAAATTGGCATTTAATTTCATTTCATTCCCTGAATGCATATATATTTGAGAAACTCACAAAGTAGAGCGTGAGTAGAGCAATAAATGCAAAAAAATCCCACGGGAAAATGAAAGGCCGATTCCAAGTATTTTCGAACTTGTTCAGTTTAGTCTCAAGGAATAACGAATAATTTTACAAAGGTGATATATATATATATATATATATATATATATATATGAGTATGAAAAACAACAGAGTGATGCCCCGCCCATGTAAAACGAAAAGACTCAAAATAGAAAAATACAGGGTGATCCCCCCAAAACCGGCCTGCACACACTTTTTGTGATATCTTCTTCATTCTTTGACGAATCACCCTTACATTCCAGGGCATGAAAAAGTAATGACTGTGACACAAGTAGATGACAATGAGAGCTCCAGCAAAGAATATACTGCTTCAAACATTACTAAAAGAGAGGTTCGTTTAAGAAAGTGCAAGACACTTTCCTGCATCATTTCAAATGTGAAAATGCCCTCTTCAAGATCAGAATTTAGGACTGGGTGGACCAATAAGAGAAATATGGAACGTTATAGAATCTCAATAAAGCCAGTAACCACCGCGTAAGCCATTCATGACTCCCAAGGAAGCGTACAGCTGAGCTGGTCGAGAGCGTGAGAGAGTCCAAAACGTTCGGTCCCTCAGTATATCGCGTGAGACGTGCAGGTGAGTGCTAGTAATGGATTTACAGGCCTACTCATACAGAATACAGACGAAGCAGACCATTATAGTCTCAGACGAGGAGCCTAGAAAGACTATAGCAGTCAGAATACTGGGGTAGATTCAGGAGACCCCAACTTTCCTTAACCGCCTTTGGACCTGAGAGGAAGTTCACTTCCATGTTGAAGGAAAGGTAAACTCAAAGACAAATGTCTCTTAGGGGACCTCCAGACCAAAAGAGGTAGCTACCAAGCCCTTACACTCCCCTCAGTTTAAGATTGAGCAAGCTCTCATACCTGAAACCTGTCCCGAGATTGGCTGAAAGAAAACTTTGGTGGCCGTGTGATCAGTCTCAAGACAGATTTTGAATCGGAACCTCCCTTCAGAACTTAGCCCCACCCCATTTCCTTTTCTAGCGCTACATTAAAAACAAACTTTAAGCAGGAAATTCCAGGACCATCACGGACCCCAAGGTAACCATCAGGGAGGATATTAGAGAAATTAGTCCGTCGGTTTGTAAGGACGTCATTGACAACTTTGTGCTGTCACTCAAGAAATGCACAGAGATAAATGGATGTCACTCAAACACGTGCTCTAGAATAAACAAGAGAAACATTACTAAATTAATAAATCAACGGGCTAAGATTTGAAATGGAAAATTTCGTTATAAATAAACCTTTTAAGTACAAGGGCCAGTTAAAAAGACCGCGGGATATATTAAAATTATGCGAGGAATTAATGAATAAGAGTTATAAATAAATTTAGCCGAATTCCAATTAATAAGGCGACTATTTTCAGATAAATAGACGAAGAAAGCACTACTACTACTACGTTTTCTGATATCGTATTAATATTTCGTCAAACGTACACTTAACGATATACCGGTTTGCCCCAAAGTATTGCTTAGGACAAACTTAACAATCAATTGAATAAAGCCCCCTATACTCTTTTTATCAAAATAAATCAACAATTTTTAATGGTAGACAGATATTTCAATATGACAAAAATATTTAACCTAATCAAGAGGCGGGGAAGCAAGAATAAGGACTCAGATTTCAGTTCTGTTAAACGATGTTCGTTTTACAGAACTGAAATCCCTTCATCCTATTAAGCTTTCTTACTCTAATAAAACACTATCGCCGGCTGACAATCTTGACATCAAGATAGAAATACATGAAGACTTTTGGAGGAAGATCTTCAAACACACCAACACGCAGCCTGGTATCAACACGCAATACGTGTACTGGAATGGGCAACACACAGCTCATCCTCCATCACCATCAACATGTCCTGCTAGCGAAAATTATTATGAGTACGTTTACTTCTGAGAACTAGCAAAGTCTAGTTAGCATAAACTAGGAGTACATAATGTAATTTATTTACATTATTTAGAAAGAGAAAAACGGATAAATGAGGAGCGGTCGATATGTTTTGCAATTCGGATATAAAGAAACGAGATATGAGGAAAAGTGTTTTATTATTTTTCAATATAACTACTCTCGACTTCAATGCACTTGCGCCACTTGTCCCTGTGGCTTCGAATTCCCGACAACCAGAAATCTCCCGACTGCTGTTCAATCCACTCCTGGACGGCGATCTGGACATCTTCATCGTCCCCAAAATCGGCGTCCACGTAGTGCACCCTTGAGCTGGCGAAATAAAAAGTAATCGCTAGGGGCCAGATCTGGACTGTAGGGGCGGAGGGTTGAGCTGCTTGGATACGCTTTCGCGCAGGGCAGCTTGTGCAACTATGGCCTTGTGGATAAGGGCATTGTCGTGGAGGATCAGAATATCGCGTGTCAACTTGCCGCGCCACTTCTGACGGATGCACTTCTTTAACCCAGCCATTTCCTCGGCGTAATATTGACCTGTGATCGTCCTTCCACGAGGCGCATAGTCCACCATCAACACTCTCTCAGAATCCTAGAAGATGGTAGCCATGATCTTCCCGGCTGAGGGTTGGGTCCAGAACTTGATGGGGATCGGAGAGCCCCTGTGCTTCCTGGCCATGCTTTTGAGCTTGGTCTCAGGATCCCAGTGATGGACTCACGTTTCATCACCTGTCACTATGCGTGACTCGAATCCCGCCGGGTCTTGGTTGTACAAGAGCAGCAGCTCCTCCGAACTTTTAACGACGTTGAAGTCGATCATGGGGCGTGAGGTTTCTAGGGACCTAACGGGCAGAGACCTTCGTCATGGCCAAATTGTCGTGGATGATATTGATAACACTTCCATGTGATATGCCAAGTTCTTGCTCGATTTCTTCGACCTTCACCCGTCGATTTTCGAGGATCATCCTCTCCACATGAGCCACATTGTACTCGTTGGTCACGTCTGACGGGTGTCCTAGACGGAAGTCATCTTCAAAGGACTCACGACCATGGCGGAACTGCCTATTCCAGCGAGCAATGGTTGCATAGGAAGGGGCGGTGTCGTTGTACACTGCAACCATTCGTTCATGGATCTCTTTTGCATTCTTGCCTTCCTTAGTCAAATATTTGATCACTGCGCGGTGCTCAACCTTCTCCATTGTTGACAAATTTGTGACTGGCGATCTTGGATCAGCTACTGCTTCTTAAATAGACGAGGCAGGAGCGTGCGGCTGCAGGTCCTGACCTGTCATAACTTGTCCTAACACCGCCACAAAGAGCCATCCCCCTTCCTCTGTTTTACCCTACCGATTCGCAAAATTTATTGACCACCCCTCGTATATTTGCCCTCCTTTTTCACAACGGGTATAAAGTATGTATTTTTTTTACTTTATTAGCAACGAGAAATAGGGATTGTTACGGGCAGGGTTAAGTCCCACAACACTAAAGAAAATTAATAAGAACTTCGTTATGAACACGAGATTCGACAATGCCAATTATAGGCTAAGCTGGACTCTATGCCAGTCTTAAGAAACCCAAATGTGTACCGACAGTTAAGTAACGATGATAAGTTACATAAATTGTTTAAATCAGAGTTCAACTTATAGCACAGCCTTATACTGGTAAGGCAGAACAATGAAAATATAGAAAATAATATATTAAGATTATAAATGAATAGATGAAATCATGAATATCATATTTACAGTTTATACAATAAATAAAATCTTAATAGTACTTATCACACGTGAGAGAGAGGCCTGAGGTACATAGGCGCCAAACTTAACAACTATAAGGGACTTACGTATCAGTAGTAGTGCACTGAATAATAACACAAAACAATAGAGCACATTAATTGAACAGTTACACAAAATCTAGAGCAAATTAATTCCAGTAGGATCGCGTTAAATGTTCGGAGGTGAACTGCCTAAAATGGGAAACTTTTAACTTAAATAAGTATCGGTAGCAAGTTAGGTGGTGGTATGGGAGGAGGTTAGTCGGTTGCATGGAAGGAGGTTAGTTGGTTGTACTATGGACAATTAATTAAGGAGTTGGAGATTGTTGCTCCGATATTACACAAATATACATTACAAATAAATATATTAAACGTTACAAATATAGATTACAAATACATATATTAAACGTTACAAATATATATTACAAATATACATTGCAAATACATTACAAATATATATATTAAACGTTACAAATATATACAAAATTACATAATTTTACATAACTAGTAGTATACATAACAGGATGTACGAGTATGTATTATTTGTTTGATTTAAACCTGTCTGAAATACGAAACCCCTCTACTTCCTCTTTTTTTCAATAATCCACTTAGAAAAATGTCCATTAATTTTTCGGGTCCAAAAGCAGGTCGTTAATTAGTGTTCTGCTTTCTTATAAAGGATGGAATCAACTCCAGTAGCATTTAAATTGTTTGTGGTCACCCAAAGGAAATCATAAAATTTATCTAGATTGTTTACCAAATAGGAGAATAAATGTCCAAAACTTCCAAATTCAGGTCTTCTAGCATTAATTCATGCACCCATAATCTTCCTTGAGGACTACGTCTAGGCCTACACCACCTGTTGATTATAACAATTTGACTCAGTTAGTATGATCGGTGCTCATTCAAGATGACTCGAGGTGAATGATTCTTCATGAATTGATTCGAGTCGATTCGCTTGTTGTGAACGCAGCTCTCTTAGGTACATTGTTTAATTTTGTACCATTTGCAGTGCTAATTATTTTTGCCATATTTGCTTTCCAGAACCGACTACATTAAACTTTATTGTGTAAGGATATTACTTTTCACCCACCACACATCTCCTAATTTTCTTCTTCCTATGGGTGCAACTATGAATTTAGCAGCGTTTGATCGGATTTTCCATGTAGCTTCATACTCACTTATATTTCTAATTTCGTAAGCAGTCATTGGAGCTTGCATGGCCCCATAACTATACGGAGACTGAATTAATTGACTTAAATCGTTGGTGAGCTGTATTTTAAAGATAGTGGAGTTGCTAGAATCTGGGATGTATGCTATGTATATCAGATACAGTTTAGTGAAAAAAAGCTACCCTGGGATATACCAGCCTGAAGATCGAATTCCGGATCATTACAGATATACGCTTTTTCTAAACCTAATTGCAGGGTTTTTTAAATTCATTGTTTAATCCCAGTTGCAAGAAGTTCTTTTGCATGCCGCACTACTACACTTTATCAAATGCCTTTTATAAGTCGCGGCAAAAAATGTGTATTTATGTATGTAGTTCTAGTCTCTTTCGCTTGGTAAATCTTCTCTGTTATTATTTTTTCCTCAAATAGCTTCCATCCAAATTCCGTAAAGGAATTTGGTTGGTACCTCTCTTTACTCCCACGCAGCCTTTCCTGTTCAGCTATAACATTATTTTTCATTTTTTGTATTCATCAGGAAAATTAATTGACTCCCGATCTCGTTACTATCTAGAACAGCACTAAAATTAATGTCAACCAAACTAACACAAGGAAACTCTAGATACTAGCTTTAGAAGATGGTTACACCAGTATATTAAATATTTCCCTTAATTCACTGTTTGTACTATTATCAGAAAGTAGAACTCAGCACTCTTGAAAAATTATTATTCCACGTTTGTATTAATAATAATCCCTGATAAATATATTAAATGTAATAATCATTTTAAAAAATAGTTTAAATGACTATTTTTAATACGATAGAATAAAAAACATTAAAAAAAAATTCTTGATAATTGCTTTCACTCAGACCCTGACCAGTTTACATAAAATAATATTTATTATCACAATAGTTTCAATGATGGCTAAATTTTTTTTTTTTTAAATAGGTGTATTGGTTATTCGTTTTTCAGTCTTTACGAAAAATATATTAAGAGCAATAGTTATTAAGAAAATAAGGAAAGATTTAAAATATAAGCGAAAATTGCAATTTTATATTCGTAATCTCTATATGTTGTGAAAAGCTGTCATAAACCAATTGGTTATAAAGATCTTCATCAGAGATATATTTTGAAATAAGAGTTTTCAAAGAACTCAATTTTATATATTGGTATTAAAATATCAAAAGAATTAATCCGGTATAATTCCATACATCCCAGGATTACTGCAGCTTTTCACCCCACGCCTTCTAAACGCACCGATGATTCGATTAATCACTGACATGAATTAATTATAAATTTTTAATTGGAAGGTGTTTCGTAGGATGTCTATCAGAAATTTATTCTCTTAAGGCAAATAAAAATCAAATGAAACACTTTCTTTATGTAAAGTTTAACCTATTAACGGCATAGTGTACATAAAGAAGCAAAATATGACATTACGCATAAATAAAACATTAGAAAATTTAAAGGAGACAAAAATAAAATGCTAATAACGTGTACAATGTACTTGTACATTCGATCTACTCAAGAATAAAAAACTTGATTATTTTGACATTGCCTTTTCTCCATCATAAAGCGTTTAGCTATTTTGACTTTCCACTCCACGAAATCAATCCTAGAACATGTAATCTTCTAAACTCGTCAATCAACTCAACTCTACAATGGGCCAATTTGACTCTGATTTTGCCTTTACTGTCCAGATAAGTGGCAATTATTAAGAAATTTCAGACTCTCATTTAATGTGTTTTATGCCTATAAAACCATATAGGAAAAATAAATAGGGAGTTATTCTTTATGGCTAAAACGTTCCGTCTCAAACCCATTATTAGCAGTTGCTGACTACTTCTTCATTTTTTTCATTAGCTCTGTCACCTCCATGTGTCTTCATTTCCCTGTCACTTTCTTTTTCTGGTAGATTTACCTGAATGCATTTTTTAAATCCAGGTAGCGTAAGTTCTTGATCTCTCATCTCAATCACTTTCCTCCACTTTCCTTTAAATCAATATTCGATTCTAATCGTACTCTATTTATTTCTGCCATATATTAATTAAAGTAATAAATTAGCTAAAATGACAGTGAGGTATCGCAATTTTACATTTTTGTGCTCATTCTTTGATAATATGTAACTAAAAACGTCTGCCTCATTTTCCTTACAAGATAATTAAAGAGGGGCGTAAATTTTCTCATAAGGAAAACACGACACAAAGGTACTAAAACGAGATTCATTTGACGCCACTTAAAAATTATTGACCATAAAGTTAGCCACGAGGCGGCTGCAATATTTTACCTTATCCCGAATAACTCCATCTCTCTTTCACTCTATCTCTCTCTCATGCAAGTAGTAAAGGAGATGAAACAAATGATCATTTTATAGAGACTTAAATAGTACATCCATCTCAGTATGCTTTGCGCCTGTATTAATTTAAATTGATATATCCTTGTTGGCCTGACAGATTCTATACACCACCGATGAAACGTATGTTGGGTCACATACATTTTGAAGAAAAAGAATTAACATCTGTTAAATTCCAAGTTTTTCAAAATGAATTACATATTTCTTTGTTTGCATTTCTCGATATCGTTAATATTAACTATTTATTTTAATTTTTAGTCCATATTCGTTGTCTATTGTGTAAGGTTATCTCTTCTTCCATTTCCTTATTTATTAAACCTTCTTTTATATTTCTTTTCTTATTACAAAAGAAGAGGAGATCTATTTTAGCGTAAAAACAGTGACCAAGATCTTTTCAATTCGCGGGAGATAAAATCTGCCTTGTGATGATAACCAAAACAGCAATTAAAGAAAATGGATACAGAAGCCCATGTTTCACAACAGATACATGCGAAGTTTTTACAAACGGATTTATATTTAAAGCAAGTTAATAAAATAGGCAAAATATTTGACTAGGAAATCAGACTTAATATCTTCTAAATTCACTGGAAATAGGACCAACCATATTAATTATTAAGTGTTACAAAATTATTTTAAAAGCCACCAAGATGATAAGAGAAACAGTTATATTTACAAAGCCTGACGCAAATAAACCGAACTCGAAAAGCTCTTGGAATTTAATATATTTGAGATAACAAAAGTTTCTAGATAAGACGAAACCAAAGGAATTAATGCCATAACATACAGAATAATTAAATATTTTGAGAGGACCAAAGGTTTTAATAACTTCTTAAATTCAACACAATATTTATTATTTTAATTCCAGCAAACAAAATAAATGTCGTAAAAGTTTCATGAAATATTTAGAATTCCAGTGGACACAAAGCTCCAAATGTGCTAATAAATGTGAAGGAAGTTTCATATCAGTTATGAAAATAATTTTATGAAACTTAGTAGCACGAATAATAACATCACTCCCGTAGAATACAATTAAATAATAATAATAACACTATTTAACTTAATATTTGTTCTTCACTTGTATATTTTCCAATTCATTCTATTCCCAAACAATAGAAAATGGGCATTATTTGTTTTAATCTTTGCCTTTGTGGCTTGCATGATGAAATATTTACTAATAGTAGGTAAATTTTGTTTTTTCATCCAAAATAAGGCTAAAAACAAAAATACAATTAAATCTAGACAATTTTATTAAAACTTCCCAAAAATATATATAAAAACAAATAAAAAAGTTCGAAGTTAACAATTTGCATCGATTTCCGTAAAGCTCCCACTTGTAGTCTCCCATCATGCTTTCATTGTATACTCTTTGCTATCAATTTTCAAAGTTTAATATATCTTAATGAAAGCTCATCCTTGCTTCTGTGAATATCTCCCATATTCTCTTTGAACTTTTCAAGATAAGCATCAAGGAGGAGCACATTCACGGACGTCCAATAGCCCATTTGGCCATAGCTTTTCACTAAGCTCTTAACAAGTTCCGTATAATTCTCAAGCTTGTAGTTTCCTCAAAGGACCTGACACACCGAAACAAAACTTTGGCAGGCTTCTTTTTTTTCTTTTTAAGTAAGCTTTTCAGGGAATTTTCTTGATTTGTGAACCAACAAAGACACCAAATTTAACCTTTGCCATTCTACCCTCCAACAAAGAACTCATCCTTTATAGCCATTGCTTTTTGGGGTAATATGCTGTGTTATCCCACTGTCCTAAGGCAGAGGTGTCATGAAAACTTGGTAATACCTCCTTGGAGACCCATAAAAAATGCTATCATTTTAACGTCTTTTGTTACTTCCAAGCAATACTCCCTATAAAACAAAGCTTGAAGGGAGAGCTTAAAAATCTTTTAATCCTCCTTGATATATATTGTTGACTTTATTAAAATACTCAACGCGTTCCATATTTTCGTGATTCAGTTATACATATATATTAAATGAGGCAGGGAAAGGAAAGTATGCTTATTCCAATTATAGGGAAGTATAACTTTGGTGCTTCTTGAAGAGCAGTCAATAAAGAGCCTTCATTCGTCTGGGTTAGGTGTAATTCTAATTACATCAAACAGATCAGACGCCATTCATGATCGTCTATTAAGGATAAAGGCGATAAATTATCATGAATCCAGTAATAGGATAAAGCATACCAAGGTGATCGATTTTGAGAGTCTTCGTTGACTCTACAACAAGAAGGATACATTCCTTCTTTCTGCAACTGTCTACAGCAATAAACACCTGGTGCAAAGCGAAGAAACTTTTGATCAGGGACAAGGATATTCTTTATTATATAAGCTAAGCTTTCAAACACCTCCTGAAGTTTCCCCAAATCTTCAGTGACGTGGCAATATCCTAGTGCCATGATTGTACATTCTATGTTCATGAGTCTGCTATCCGCACTCTTACTCTGTATGCCAAAAGCCTTGGCAAAGAACCGAGATAGATATCATCGAGCCTCTGTTTATGACGCGCAAATGAAATCGATATATCTTCGTTTTTACCGATCATTTCAAACATTTCATAAGTTGATTATCATAGATAATCAAACTGTGGAAGCAATAGCCTTAGTAGAAAGTCCTATAAAATACCACACAAGCACATCAGTACTTCTTTAAGAGAATGCTGCAAGTTTTATCTCTAAGCTCGCATCATCGTTTTGCAAAATCTATCATATTGAAAGGTACATAGAATAACATATCTTCCTTCAGGAAACGGTCTTGCGGAGTGGAAAGATAAAAAAATCATTGAAGCACGTTCGTTATCATTTTTCGAGCAAATAAGACGAATGCCTCAGATTGGAGAAATAGTCATAACCAACATCTTTAACGTATCTGTTGGCGATATTATCTACTTTGCGTTTTACAATTATGGCAAGCATCGTTTATTTGATCTGCACAACGCAGAACTCGGAGACATACTTTTGGATACAGAAAAGATTGGTACCAAACATGGACTCTTTAAAAGAGCGCTCAGGATATTTGGGATAGTTTGAGAAGTCCTAGAGATCGTAATAGAGCAAGGTCTGCTGACAAAAGTCGCTTGCTCTCACTTATTCTGATTTATGACCTTAAGACTTTCAAAACTTTCATTTATTTCCGGATGAACCTTGGGAAGATATTGGCATTATATCATTCGAAAGAGAATGTAAAACAACATGAGAGTTTTAAATTTCGTTAGACTCGGTCTAATACTTATAATGTTATTGCCAAAACAAAGTCATTCTCAGACTAACGTTGGGTGGACTTTGGCAATTATATCATTAGAAAGAAAATGTAAAACAAGAAAAGGGTTTCATATATCGTTAGGATCGGCGGAATAGTTACAATGTTATTACCAAAACAATAAAAAATCAAAAAGAGACTGACGGACAGATAGTGAGATATATAATCACACCAGGCTAAAAATGGAGGTAGAAAAGCATAGTTTAGTAACCTCGGCAACCTCGCAGGAGGGATGAGATGATACATCAAAAGCAATAAAACATCCCAGGAGCACAAATGCTTCACCAAAAGTCGGATGGGTTTCATAAGGATCAGGGTAAGAATAGATATGAGATCATATACCTGCATAATAATACTGGATACCAGATCTTACATGCAGATCACCTATTTTGCCTTCATAGCCCTGCAAATCCCAAAGCGAGTGGCCAATCGTAAAATCTCCATGCATCCAAGCAAAACAAGCAAAAGATTGGCAAATGTAATTACCACCACCTTATCCAATCACAAAGAAGTTCCAAAAGATACTGTAAATTTGTATCTACGTGAATCAGACTGCTTCGTTAATGTAACTCTAGATTACAGCTAGCCTTTAATTGGACTAGGGCCCTAAACGATCTTCTAAATGCAGCTCATGTTAGTTCCGACCCTCTTGGAGTTCGTCTTCCTCTTGCGTTACGCTACAATTCCACCACTGCCTGTTTTCTGCTTTCGTCCCTACCTTTAAAAAGCCCTCACCCTGGTCCCAGCTCTCATCGCTGACGATAGACATCGCGACCAAGTTATTTCCCGGAAAAGAATTAATGCCAACATCTGGGTGCCCTTATATCAATTCTCCCCGATCCTTTTGCCAAGAAAAACTACTCTCTACGACAGATGAAATGTATCTATTTTTATTTAGTAGTCCTTTTTCTAATCTACTTTCCTTTAATAACGTTCTCCCCCTTTTTCGCTGCAAGTATATCCACCGAATTAGTCGTCGAGACCTTGCATAAGGAAATTTTTAGTAGGTTAAACAGATATAATATAAATTTACTTGGCAACAGTTGAACTTAGGCAACAATTACTAAATTATAATCTCTTCTTAAATGCCCAGGTGAAAATGTTTGATTAAATGTTATACCAAGTACAGTAACGACAATATCGGACTTGAACTAAACTAACTAAACAGACAATCATGAGATCTATACATTCCCCTCTAAATAGTTGGTGGCGAGCTAATTCATCTAGTTTGCCACGTAGGAAAGAAACGACGTTTGATCAATCTTGAAGGAATTTTTTCATCTCCAGCGAAGACGATCTACGACCGAACTCGCCCTTTCTGGTGACCACGAGAACTAAGAGAGGATATTAAATAAAAATATTTGTATATATTTCACTTTAGCTACTTAGAACTTTAACTCCTTGCTTGGAAGGAGTCTTTTTATTTTAGAGTGGGGGTAGAGTAAATGTGCTCCTTTTATATAGGAAATAGAGGGAGTGCTCAAAGTCTTTAGACCCTTTAAAAATAATATTAAAATTATTACTGTAATTAGATACTTTGAACTGCCTACATATTATCAATTAAATATGTATTAAATAGAGTTTTGTCCAATAGTAAATAAATTTCTATATTGGGTCCGTTTGTTGCACCAAGAATATTTAAGTGATATATAATTTTTACCCTTTTCCTTCTTAAGATAGCTTCATAAATGGTCTCATTAGTGGAAACTATGCTTTCCTAAAGGTCATTTTTTATCTTTCACATTAGCTCGTTACATAATATTTTTAATATACCCACGCAAGAAAAAGTCCATGGGTTTTATGTCTGGGGCACTGGGTCGGGGATAGGCCATCTATTCTTGTTCAACGGATGGAAAATTTTTATTTAATAAATCGCGGACATTTAATTCTCTAATAAAGCACTGCAATAATGGAAGGACCGGAGAAAGTTTTCTGACCTTTGTCAAAAACAGTATCCGTTCAGTGTAATTCCAATGCTGACAGTGCAGAAACTGAGCACTCCTCACGAATCGCTATTTGGAATAAATGCTTCGATGGCATTCCTTGGGCAAATCTCTCCAACCTACACCTCTACTTTATCATTACCTACACTGACAAAGGTAAAGGCGTAGTTATAATGAGTAAAGAAGAATATATACGAAAAATGTACATGATTTTAGATGATTGATCCAAATTTGTCCCCTTCCAAGAAGACACGATGAAGCTCTCCCTGCAACTTGAATACCAAGTCAATAGGCTTCTTCTCTCCATCAAAAACTCGCGTGTTCTTAAAAAAGCACCTACAAACAGTCGTACTCTACACGCTCCACCTACTCCCAACTCTATGTTCTCCCTAAAATCCCTAAACTTCATCTCACACTTCGACCTATTCTAGCAATCTCTAACCTCACTAATTATAAAAACGCTAAACTCATTACCCCTTTATTACTCTCCTTGCCACTAACCACTGCATTCTTAGAAAAACCTACAACTTAAAAAAACTGAAAAAAACAAACAAATCATAACTTATCTATGGCTAGTTTTGTCGTATCCTCCCGATACACCTTTTTGTCCGACTTTTAAGAAAAATTAATATTTTTCTTTCCCGCTCTTCCCCTTCCCTCAACCCCCCCATCTTTACCTGTTAAATGAGAAACAGCTAAAAAAAATATAACACTTACAATCTCTTTTTGGAAAACTATTTCTCTTTTAACGGAAACATATTCAACAAATATATATATAAATAAAACCACTGTAGAGGAGCGTAGTAGTTTATTATATCGAGATAATAAACTACTATGCACCCCCAAAGTGGTTTTATTTACATATTTGGAATCTGTCATTGGATTCAACAATTTTTCTGATATATATATATATATATATAGAGAGAGAGAGAGAGAGAGAGAGAGAGAGAGAGAGAGAATATATATATATATATATATATATATATATATATATATTAATTCACATTTTTAAATTATTCAAATTTATTAAAAAGTCAGCGTTTAATAAATAAATGCATAAATTTTTTAAATTTCAGGAATTTTAGTGCAACAATTGTTGTTCTTCAGCAAAATTGCCTGAAGTGCAGGAAGATAGGTGCTTAAGGTATGGAATCAAGGAGTACCATTTCCACAATCATTAAATAATTTAAAATCTTGTTTCACACTTAGGAAAGCTTGTTGGACAACAATAAGCTAAAAATAAACGCCATGATTACGTCCTGGTAAGGTCCTAGCTCTGGGATCGAGTGGCCCTATTCCAAGCTTTGTCATGATTGCAATGAAGCAGGAGTGAACACTTCAGGAAACACAGTGAGGCGAAAACACTTCTAAGAGATTTCACTTCGAGAATGGCCGCGATAAAGCCTCACCTCACCATGGATATGCTCTACTTTTGTAGGAAATATAAATAATGTAATGTTGAAGACCGGAGCAAAGTAATATTCTGTGATGAAGCCCCATTCCACTTGTTTCTAGCTTCCTGGAAGATCCTTCTTGGGGTAGGAGAAAAGGGGAGCGCTTTCTCTAGTCCTCTTTCATACCCATGGTGACGCATCCGAACACTCTCCATGTCTGCGGAACTAAAGTACTAACATTTTTTCTCTAGAACACTGCCAGGAACTCAAAATAGTACCAAAGCGTGCTCATCAGGACATTTTCCCAATAGATCAGAACCACTTAGGGGATTATACCTATCGTTTTCAGAATCCTGGCGCAACTTGACACAAAACAAAAAGAATAAAAACATTTCATGGCTTATGACTAAGATCGCAAATTTGGAACCTTGGTTTGTAATTCGCCATTTTTTAACCCAATAAAGAATTTGTGGGCGCTAATCAAACTGTCGATTGAAGAAAAGAAGCTATCCAATTGAGAGCAGTTGCTGGTGCCTAGAGAACAAAATTTGGAAGAATATCAGCCAAGATATCATCATAAATTTGTTTTTCAATTTGCCTACACGAATTTAACAGTCCCGAAGAACGAGGGACATCGTTAGAAATATTTACTGCACCAATTGTGTGTATTTATTAATAAAATAGGTCTGGGCTCTAAACTATTTTATATTTCACCTTCCAATTATGATATAAATTTGGGTTTTATGACACTCCGCTTGTCATTGCTATCTTTTTCGAGAGGGCGTCATTGAATCGAGTGACTATTTTCAGAAATCATTTTAAAACGCAGAATCCTTCAGAAAGAAACGGCCAAATAATTAGCTTTAAAACTTGAGAATAAAATGTATATATCTAAAGCAGATTTAATGGTAAAATACCACAAATCGATAAACGTCGAGAGAAAAATCTAGATTTTACATTTTGAGTTGAAAAAATGCTACCTTTTTTAGTATATTTTTTAAGTAAAAATTTTAAATCTCTAAACTTAAAAAAAAAATACCTGTTTATGAATATTTCATCAGATACAGAGCTACAATATGAACCATCTTGCTTTGGTCATTTTGGAAGGAATAATAATAAAAATCTCATTGTCCTTCGGAAGTGCAAATTAGTTAATGAGAAAAGGGGGAAAATATTAATAAATTATGAATGAACAAACGAGTTTTCTAATTAAAATCCATATCTGTGCACATACTTCAAGCCTTGCTGCAAAGACAGAATAAATGGAATTTATTAATTGTTTGCTGCATCTAACTTTAACATTTCGAAAGACAATCTTCTTTCCTTCCATTTTGAAAGAGCAGAAATCTTAACCTCAATATTTCGTCCATAAATAATCGCATCCTTACTTTACAAATATGTTTTACATTCCCCATTAAATTTTACCCCTGTTCTCTCCTAAGCAAACTAGAAACTTTCTAAGTTGCATTTCCTAATTACATTATTTTCTATTTTTAGTCTCTGGCGACTCTATATCTCACTATGTCGGTCGGTCGGACCCCGTCAGGCTTTATCTTTTGGCAATAAGATCATAATTATTCGGCGGAATCTAAGCAAATTTGAAATCTTTATGTTGTTTTACAATCTATTTCAAATGATATAATTGCCAAGGTCCTCGCAGGTTTAGCCCTGGAAATAATTGGCAATAACCTCATAACTATTCGTTTGATTCTAACTTAATTTGAAACACTTATCTTGTTTTACATTTTCTTTTTAATGATATAATTGACAAATTCATCCAAAGTATAGCCGAGAAATTATTTGTCAATTACATCATAACTATTCGACCGATTCCTACGAAATTTGAAACCCTTATGTTGTTTTACATTACATTCCCAAGGCCCTTCTTAAGTTAGTGCAGGAATTATTGAAAGTTTTGAAGGTTGTAAGGTCAGCAGACCTTGTTTTATCTCCGTATTAGGCCACTTACTAAAGTATACTTACTCAAATCTTTCAAAACTTATATTGAAAACATATTTCACATAAATTGCGGTCCTATTTAGAACAAACGGGTCATTATAAATGACACGATTTCAGAAAATAAAGTAAACTATGTTAGAATCCTCCTTCTAAATTTCAACATAAAGGGTTAAGATCAGAAATTTGATATCAACTACTTACTCTTCAGTGCTTTGCTTCTCTGTACTATTTTACTAACATGGTACTCAAGGATTACAAAGTTCTACCTATGTTCCAACCCTGCTTTGAATAATAATAAAGAGTTGGTTTCTAATTTAAACTGAGAAACAGAATTACTTAATGAAATTTGGCAGGTATGGAGAGAGAGCTATAATGAAAGGGCGTTTACCAACCATATCTACTAGCGATGAGAGGATGAAAGTGTGTTATCGATTGTTTACAAATAACATGAAGGAAAGAGGAATTATGTTTATTACATAGTTGAAGATATTTCTGACGATTGTTATATTCACTATTCATTTGTTCCGATATTGCACAACAACCAAATATATAATATTAAATTATATTTTACGGATTTTATGCGAAAAAAACTAAAGAAGATAAATATATTTTTTCCGAGTCGCGCTCGATTTAGACGTATGATAATCTTCATTAAAAGTGACATTTGAAGATATAAATATAGTATTTTTATTTTCAAGATGTATCCCTCATATTGATAGCGTTGGTTGTATTTCATTTCTATTATTTTTTTAATTAAAAATGCATATATTATTGCAATATTAGTTAGAAAATAGACTAAGTAAACAAAGTAATATTTTCCAATTGCATAGATTGGCTACAAGCCTTAAAAATTCATACTTGAGGCTAATCTGTACTACAACACTGTGTATGCCCATATTTTTCTCTCACATCGGACATTGTTCCTACTAACATATAGATTTCGCTCGTGCTACTCTGGATATGTACTTCCTCACATTCCTCACACTGCTCCAAAATGTCATCCTTTTCTTTACAATTCTGTTTTGATAAACTTTCTGATCATGAAACATGCATTAGATTCCATTCTCTTTAAATAGATAAATCTCGAATCAAAAGGTAATCGAGAGATTCATTCTTATTTTTTATTTTATCCTGCTTATTATTCATTTTTAATTATTTTTGTCTCCTTGAATTTGGCGATTCTGTATTTAAATTTTGAGGTTGTACATAGATTTGTGCTCTTGATGACTTCCAAAATTAAATTTTCAACTTTCCCCCAGCTCCCTTTTATCGATGAGACTTTGGAGAATAATATTTTATAATTCCTTTTTTCGGTATATTCCTTTGTTTCCTTTTGGGGACGTTTTAACTTTGGATCTTTTTCTTTGAACCTAATAACTACTGTTATGCGATTCTTTTTCAAGGATTCTCGGAATTGTTTTTGCATTTCAGCCTAAGGAACGTTAGGGACCGAGGGTGTAAGGTCCCCTTTAATCTGTCTAACTCAGATATGCTTCACCCTAAAAATCAATAATCTTAGTATTTCTAGGCTTTGACCTTTGAGCTTTCATTCGTAATTATAAAATTGATTTAATAAGAGGTCGAAAAAATAAACCCACAAAAGAAAAAAAAGTGTATAGTTTCTTCTTCCCAAAGAGTTCTGAGAAACTTCAACCAGAGAATAATTAAGAAAAAGATAAAAAGCTTATTTTTTCCTAGCGCTTCTTTGATGGCTGTTCACCTGAAAGCACTTCCTAATTGAATGGCGCAAATTGAATAGAGAGGTTATTTTCTGAAGCCTAGTTTAGGAAACTTGTTTTTAAGAAAGAAAGAGGACAAATTGTGCACTCCAAGGAATCTTGCTTCTTTACAGAGGTAAGTTTAATTAAAGCCGATTAAGAGAAATAGTTTACATTTTTAAGTCAAATTAAAAAGAATGCTACTTGATCAAAACTAGTTTTTTATAGCAAATGTTTTTAATTGTGTTTAGCAATTCAAGAAACCCGTTATAAGTAGTGCAATTAGTATAGAGTAAATATTAAGAACCAACACTGCTTACAATTTTAGATCAATGAGATAAAATTCAGTTTATCTTAACCTAGTTTATATGATATTAAGGTCTACTAATTTTATGAATAGAGGGTTCCTACCTGTTTTCTCTAAATTTGTTGAATTATACTAAAGAAAATTTGGGGGGCCATTTATACTGTGACTAGTTCTTACGTAATTTGGTGGTCAGAATTCAAATATGTAGCCAGATTTTCTTTATGAGCTTCATATTTTTTGTATTTCATCATAATGCGATGTCTATCTATGAGAATATATTATCATACTATGATAAAATTAGGTTTAAAACAAACAATAGGGAGTATGAGGGAACGAACCCTAAGGTCCACCTTGAGCCCCCCTTTAAAGCAGAGACCACGTGGGCCTAAGTTAGATCTCTAAACGCAAGGAGAGAGAACAATTCTCGTGTGGAAAGTCTCAAAGCGTCTGGTAACATCTGTGTTTAATCAGTCAGCCTATCACCCACTAAGGCGCATTTTTCCGACCCTCCCCTTCCTGGAGGCCAGGTTCGCCCAGAGAAGAAGCTTCCTCGGTCATTTTATCTCGTCTTGGCCTAAAGAGACTGACGCCAATGGTTACTCCCAAGAGACTGTCATGCCTGGAAGCTAGCAGGGTATTTAACCTAAGGTCAACCGTTACTCGCCAGAGAGTACCTCCCGCCATTTCGCGAAGATAAAGCTCCTCGTCTCGATTTGAACCTCTGAGTTAAATCTCGACGGCTAGACATATTGTCGTGAGTTTAGCCAAGGTCAATCGGCAAATTCGTGAAACTACTTTTTTTAGAATTGCGCAAACCACCTTTCTCATCCCGTCAAGGAAACCTCGCCCCCTCATCTGAGATTACTCGTACCAATTCAAGAGTATCTCACCCAGCCTGGAAATTACTTAACTCGTGCTCCAGGTAATTTCGACCCCTCCGTCAAGAGTATAACGCCCCTCGAGCCGCAAGACTAGTTCGCCTTGTAAGAATCGGTCCTCTCACCAAAAGTCAAGACGTCAAGGTAAATCATTTTTACCCCTTTTCGAAAATAATCTCCCCTTTTGTCCACGCCACCTGATATCCTCCTCCCGACCCTTTAATCGGACTCCACAGTGTTTACCAACATTTTTCCTGCCTGACCAAGTCCGATATTTTGATCCCCGTTAAACTGATTAGTATTTGATTTATTATTTCCTTGGGAAGTACATTATTCTCTCATTCCTTTGCCTAGGTAGTCATTTCCATAATTTATATTATTAATGTAATTAAAGTTTATTTTTGTGTTTAATCTTTCAATAAGCTTGAATTAAACCTGGTATTTAAATTTTCCCTTTGGCCCCTTATTAATCTCACTTCTTATTAGCCCTGTATAGCTGGTCTATCTATCTGGCCGCCTGCAACGTAAGTAGACTGCATTTTCTGCAGCGAAGGTATTCGCTCATGAATATCACGACAGGTTAATCATCTGCAATTTCCTCAACAGCGACTATATTAATCACATTACCTATTAGAAACTAAAATAAAGTCCAACCAAATTAAATATGCCACAAAAATATATATTACTAATAGTTAATTCTGAAGCCTCTATCCATTACATCCAAATATAATTGTTTACCGAACGATTCAGAGAGACCGATGAAATAAAAGGCTCAAATACTTCCGATTATTGCTAGAATTAGCGCCTAATGACTTTGTTAAGGTGATCATGTTTGGTACTCCAATAGTAGTTTGCCATCATATGTCTGTCCTTCACCCTTAGAAGTGATCTCCCACCGTCATCACATACAGATCAAAGTTCAACAGCATTTTAGCAAGCAAATCCTCATAGTTAGCGCCTTTTTGTTCCGAAGAAAGTTTAGCATAGTCGCCATGAATGACAACCACGCTGAATTTGCTTATTCATTTTTCTGGTAAATTCTACATCACGTCCAAGGGCACGAATTTGAGATTAATCAAATATACCTACTGTGATCTTTTCAAATAACTAACAGAAAAGGCTTTTTATGTACTGAAAGCATTCTTTGACAGTATTCAATGCCTTTACAGACTGCTTCATCAATGCCATTTTGTGATATAGTGGGGAAATGATTTTCTTTCGATGACGACCTGGTTCTACACAATGATTCTAAATACTTGAGATATCGAGACAGTAAACGAATTTCTTGTATTCTGAAAAAGGATCTCAAAAACTTGGTCCCTTGTTGTGAATTATAAATTTTTTAAAAGCTGTTAATAAGGGTTTTTTCCTATAGCCTGGAGGCTAATACGAAAGTGTCAAAAATGTGCTAAGCTATTTAGTTCCGCCAGAATAAAACGATGAGAGGCTGACGATTGCTTTGCATTAGATCAAAATTCTTTGGGATCTGAGACAATGTCTTGAACTCCTAACCAGATTTATTGCTTTTATCTTCACAGGACGAATAACCATTAAAACTGAAATTGGAACTTCCGCATAATATGGAGTAGTTGGAATTAAAAAATGAATACTTAGATAGGAGATATTATGCCATTTATTCTTGCCAACACCCTTATTGTTGACCAAGCAAAACTAGTAAACAGATATGTTCTCCTTTGAGTCTCGCAAAAAAATGGGGACACCAAAATCTGGCCCTTTTTGTTTTTCTTTGTCCAGTCACAAAGATTTTCCTCACAATTATGAAAGACTGTGGTGCCTACATAATTCTTGGCTTGGTCAACTAGAGGAACATCAAAATATGTTATCAACTTATGTGAAAGATGAGTGTCTTCGACAATTTTATTTCGTCTTTAGTGTAAAGTAGTTCTATCTTCAATAATTAAAACATTCTCAAAAGTTTCATTGACACTCTTTAGCTTTAAAATTGCTTTTGTTTATGTTTTAACAACGACACTCTTTCCTTTTAATAATTCCTTTGAACTCTTTTACAATTTCAAAGAGGCAGAATACTCACCACCCTTAAGTTTCTCTCACTTTTGACTTCGCTCCTCACTCCATACTAGATCAACATTTACTCGTTCACTCACACCATCCTTCTTTCTTTTCCTCAATCGCTAGAACCTTCAGGGGTTAATATCATTTTTAGCAATTTTTCTCTTCTATCATCGTCGTCCATTCCATTTCCGTAAGTCAGGAATTTGGATCTTTAATCTCCAACTTTTCATATAACTCATCCATCTTTCCATCCCTTTTCTTCTGCATTCTTTCCAACATCACAGCCATCGATAAAATTTACAATCAAGCCCAAATATCTGAACTCTCAATAATATTTTCATCCTCCTTCCATTTAACTCTCACACCACAAGAAACAGCTAATGTCACCCACCTCATTTAAATTTTTTTACAATAAAACTATCATCCTTATCATATTTATATTATCGCACTTCCGAATGGAATGTAGTAATAAAGGGGTGAAATATTTTAGCCACAGATTGGAGGGAGGGACGGTTGAGGGTCATCCATCCTTACCACATTCATATCTCGTTAAGATGGCAGGCTCGTCTTGATCTGCTCGGAAAAGATATCTTGGCGTCCGCCCGAATTTATTGCTTTGGCGGCTTTGTTAATTCTGAATTTGGTTATGTTCCGATAGCCTCTCGAGGTTTATTTCATAACGGCGGCTAGTATTGTAGCGGGCCGAAGGCAACACTAACCCCGCGTTCCAAACTTATCCTAGAATTTATGAACCTTGAGAAGCCCGAGGAAGATTTTATACGATTTGATATACAGTCCTTTACTTTATAAGAAAAAAAATCACAAATATAATTACAATTTCAAATTTACAAGGAAATAATACAGGTGAGCACCAAAACAATTAAATTATTTTGATTTCAATTACAAAAGAAAAGTGTGCACACTACAAAATGAGGCCAAATTCCCCAATCCAAACAAGATACCAAAAAATTATGACGGGTGAAGAGAACAAATTTACACAACTATTTCCATACACAACAAAATGAAAAGGCTTTCGGGATTATGACTTGTGCGCTGTGGGGTGAGGGGTAGTAGGCCAATAGAAGGGGGGCACGCTCATCAGCCAATGCAGGTGGCAAGCGAGGTAAAAAAGCCCTCGGTCTCAGGACTGGGCGTAGCACTCGCCTAGAGAACCCCTCTCGCAGTCTATCCAAGCTTCCACTCTGTAGAAGACATAATGTTCCTCGTTTACAATCTATTTACTATAGAAGGAAGGGAAACCAATAATTGGGCACTCGACCCGAGGAAATTCCATTAACTTTCTTATCTCTAAGTGAACATCCAAGTGCGCACGACCAATTCTAATTTATATTTTTTATAGTATCTAATGTACAATCCATTCGGTGGAGGACTTTTAAACTGCTTCGTCATCGTTATTATACTGTCTATCAGTACGTTATATTTAAATTTCAATTTATTTCTTCCACAATTTGGCTTTCGGAAAATATACAAGAAAAAAATTTAAGTGAAGAAGGATTCCAAATTTAAAGTTGAAAAAAAAAATCACTTATTATATTATAATTTTGTCGTTCACCTCATCTCTTTATTCATACATTAGAAACACGCCCATAGGCGTAGAAGTTCAGAAACTTGGAGCAGATCCCCAAATTTCTGAGTGCCGGCAACTAGGATGTGAGTATGTACACTAGCAAACTCGCCCGTAGAGCGGCTGTTTACCAGTAATGATGACGATGAAGTTAAAGATTATATATATAAATAGAATTTATGAACTGTAAAACCTGTAACGGATTCGAACCAGGGACTATAAAAAAGCAAGATAATGCCATAGCAAGTTTTGCGTTGACGCAACCCCCAAAATTCACTCAAGAATCATTAATAAAATATTATAATAAATTTAAAAACGCTCATATAAGTTTTAGGATGTTCCGGTTTTCAGTTAATAAATGTTAAATACTCTGTTTTCCCTGAAAACATGAGATTTTATATTGGTTCTTCTATCAACTCTAAATTTACTTCCTGACACAGTGAGAGAAGGAAAGGACGCATCCTATTATCGCGGATTGAGCCATGCATATTTTGTCGAAATCACCCGCATAGTTTCGTATATAGCGTAAAAATCTGTATATAGGGTAAAATTTTGTGTTCGGGGTAAAGCATTGTTTTAAATGGATTAAGATTATGAAATGCTGGCGCCAATTCTAATATTCTATTCATTAAAAAATTCAAGACTTATAAATTCAAGAGTTTCCATTCAAGTATTGCAGTTTCTTAGATAAACTAACTTAAACTATAATATACATTTCTACATATACAAGTTTATGTACATAAAACAAAACTAGGATCAGCAGTATCATATGTTATCTACGAAAGTACATTTAACTACTCGTATAATCGATAATTTAACACAATGGGTGAAACTTTAAAAATAACAGGATGACATTACGATATATAAAACAATATATGATATAAAAATATGTTACTATATTTATTTGCAATTTGAGATTGTTTCTATTTGGCCCTAGGATTCTTGCCATTTTCACCTTTTGGGCTCTTTGCTGTATTAGCGCTGGAGATTATTATCATTTGGGGAAACGAATCTTTCCTGCTTCCTAGGCTGTTGCCATATTTGCGGTTTGTTTATTCGGTATTTTATCTTCTTTTGGCATTTTTAGTGATCATTCTACATGTCTGAGGCTGAGATTCAAGGCTAAGAGATGAGGCTAAGAGAGTACTCATGAGCTGGTATGAGGTCCTTGTTGACATTTTGCTTGTCAAATCTTCTTCAGACTTAGACTGAATTTTCAAACAGGTGATGTAAATACGCTTCAGAATTTTTCTCCATTGTAAAACGAATTTCAATCATGGGGTTTACTAGTTTTGTCATTTTGAAGAGTCTTGGGACGAGCGAAACGTCTATAAGAGACTTCATTCCAACTCAGAGTTTTCTCCTATCCTCTCCTCTCAATCCGTTGTAAATGACATTGAGCAGTGCCAAGGTTAACCAAATTATGGGCTTTTAACTAACCTTCAGGTGTTAGCTAAGTGTAATAAGGTCAATTATTGACCAACTAGTAGTTATTACTGGTCCAATAAATGTGAAAACAAGAAAGAAAAACAAAACTAACAGTTCTTAATAGGGAAGGACAATTAGGAAGAAAAAAGAGACGCCCCACTAAAAAGAGATAGTCTTTTTAGCTCTTTCAGCATCTATTCTTTCTAACCTGAAAGTCTTAGTTGATTAATTAAATTAAATCCACAGATGAAATTAAATCATATGTAAGATAAAAGGCAATAAACAGAAGTACTAAAGGGTATTGATCATGAAGAGAGAGAAAATAAATACTAGAGAGACTACTTTGTGAAGAATTGAAAAGGAGTGAAGCGTCAAAGAGATAAAAGTAATGGCCAACATCGGAATTGGTGTCAGCAGCCAAATTTAATCACCAAGTTAATTAATTCATAACAATGTGAAAAAATGCCTAGAAATGAGAGTATATGTGAACAAAGGTGAGATTAGGCGAGCAATTATTGTAGCAAGTAGCTTTAATCGTAGTAATAAGTTTAGCTATGCATTAAATATTCACTAGGATTAAATAATTTATGTTTGTAATGATTTTTGTATAAAAAAATTATTGAATCAGCAGTTATCAGGTAGATTTCAAATTTAAACCTTTGTCAGGCTGCAATTTAAATCTAACCCAATTTTGCCCCCAAATTAATTTTAAAACACATTCGTAATGAGAAGGCAAGAATTTCTAGCACCTGTCTTCCATAACTGTTGCCAGAGAAAAAATAAGGATTCAAAGATGGATATAAGATACCCTACTGCTCGAACCTTCGTATGGTAATGGTTATGAAAAGTTTTATGAATAAATTAAAGTTTTCAGAAGATACTCAATTCATTCGGCAAATTTAAGTCTCCAAAATTATCAAAAATGTTAGTTCATTTTCTCACCAGCTATTGCCCAGGTATCATGGCTAAGATATCAGTGACACTTATTTTAATTTGCGAGCTGATAGTAAAGCTGCGCCAGCTAAATGGTCTTTCAATTGGAGACAGTGAAAAGACTCTTAAAAAGCTCCAAGTGTATAGTTCATATCATTATATTAAACTATGACAAAACAGGTTTATATAATGCTATTAAATGAAGAGGTAGACCAAATAATAGTTAAAAGAAGAAAGATGGAGCCATTACACATATTGATCAGAAGGACCGTTGTATGACAGTTGCAGCAGGTTCTCGAACGATTATTCAGATTTTTGCTTTCAATCTCTCCAGATAGTTTTGCCATGTCGGCTAAAGGAAGATGCTCTTCACTCACCCAAAATAGTGATCGTCTTTCATTATCCATTGAGAATGTTACGTGTACGAAAGACCGATGGAGCTAAGTCTACTTTGCTGACGAATCTAAGTCAACTTTGTTCGGTTCCTTTGCAAGGAGAGATTCATTTGTTGAAGAGTAGGCAAAATATTTTATGTGAATTGTACCAAAAAGAAATGAATGTATCATTTGTTGGCTTACTTAGCATTGTAAATAAACAACTTTACAAAGAATTGCAGCCACAGCATCCCCTACCCCATCTACGAGCCTCCAATGCCATACCTGCAAATTTCATGCAGGATATCTCCTTGCCACATGGACATTCAGTAAAAGTCTTCCTGGACGACCAGCACATAAGTGATATGAACTAGCCTGCACACTAGCCTTACCTGAATTTCATCGAACTTGTTTACAAGACAGTGGGAAAGAGGCCTAAAACAAAGAATTATAATACACCAATATCATTAGGCATAATTGTCAACAGTTGCTTTTTCCTATGGCACGACTTGTCAAAGCATCATTAAGAAATAAGACCTTCACAATAACTATTAATTACTTATAACTTTTTCGAATTTAATCTTTATACTCTACGAGTTTTTTTTTCTAAAGTCGTTTGGACCATTTTAGACAGTTCAAATATTCTAGTAAATTGCTTATCTACTGAGAACTTTCGTTTTAATCATTTATATTTGCAGAATCTCTATTTAAACCTATTTTATACCTCTAAGTTAACATAGACCTTGAATTTTCTCTGGCAAAGGTCATGGAAGATGATGTGATAAAAATACATGAGTTATGATCTTTTTGAAGGTACTCTCCATACTCGTGCCTCTAGAATAGGTATTTACACCATAAAACTACAATGAAGAAATAGGTGTCATAAGCGGGCATAAATGTTATCAACCAGTAAGTGTTCTGAACGGACATTTGATCGATTAGTTCATTTTAAGGTCCATGTCAACCACGTTGTTCATTAGGACCAATTGAACGAATTATAATGGTCAGTAGGATTAAACCACACGAAGCAACTTATCCTAAGCACATGTAAAATTAGGCTCTAGGAAGTAAAATAGCGCAAAAATGATCAGAGATAAGGAAAATAAAATATTATATTTCAGGTTTTTGTCATACCAATATAATTAAGTATATTTGTACTCAATATATGGTTATTACCCTTTCTTTCTTTGTACACCAAATGAAACGTAGTTTTGAGCTCAAGTCATGTTCTGAAGTGAAATTATGGCCAGCCTAATCTTCTGAACAAATATTCTCGCTGAAAACAATTAAATTGACGTGGAGTTAAAAACTAGTAGAAATAAGAAATGAAAATGTGATTGTATTTGAGTTGAATAACAATTGAAAATGATAGGCAGAACTATAGGCAGCTTACTAAGAAATCAAGAGAAAATTGTTTATTGTTGGTGACTACGACAAACTGTTATGATCACAAAGCATAGTTCTAATCAAAGCAAAATTTATTTAAGCAAAGCAAAATTAATTCAATTTATCTCTTTTAATAGGGACAATCTTTTACCTATATAATTTTGGTGGGTTATCTCCATATATCTGTATTTCATAGTGTAAATAAAACTTGACAAAGGATTAATATGAAAAATAGTACGGATAATATTTAATACTTCTTATTCTTTTGAAGCATTCACTCTTTTCACAAGGTACAGGAGAGCTAAAGAAAAAGCTAGATCCCAAAGATCAAGAAAATAGAAAGTAACTATAAACTCGCAAAAATACATATACTAAGAACTACCTTGAGTAATAATCGAGAGTCTAGCTGGACCATGCTTCCGAAGGAGAGCATTCAACGAATGACCCTTTTAATTTTAATACATTTCTTTGAAAGACACTTGGCTCTTGCACCAACTCGTAATCTTTAGATTGTGTCACTAAAAACACATTCCACTAAAGATCCTTTCTTAGGAGTTCAAAAGAAAGTGAATCATTTCTGCTTTATAGGCCCTATTACATGCATGCAATTTTAATTATTTGAACAATGGGACGGCCCTTTTTACGAGGCTTTGGTATTAAGTTCGGTATTAAAGATGGTGTCAATGATAAATCTTATCCGTTTGCAAAACGCTAGTAAGAAATCGTTATCCTCACCCATTATCTGTACGACCCTCTTATTCAAAGGAAATTTCGGTATTAAGCCACATTCTTAGGGAAATACAGACTTTCTTTATCTACAAGATGAAGCAAAATAGAACTAAATGAGAGTGTTACTACATAACTGTAGTCACAACGGTGTTCAAGGTGAAAAAAGTCAACGCGTTGTCTATTTCCAAATAATTTTCCTTCGATCGTTGATCTTCCATTTGCTCCGCTTGTAGGTTTTATTATCTAATCCATCTAATTTTCTCGTATCTGATGGATTTATGACATAGTTTCCGTTCCAATTAATTGTAAACCATTCGCAAAATGATCAGATTCTACAAATGATTCTTCATCATTTATCTCTAAGATCCCCAAAACGGTAAGTAGAATTCTGGTATTAGAGTCGGTCTCTGATTTGGAGATGAAAAGACGTGAACTTGTTCATTTGATCATATTTAATGGCTCTTACAATCTAAAATGATTAGGAATCATTACTTTTATCCCTAGAATTTGTAAATTGGGTTTATATCCATCCTTGCTATCTAATTTTCAATCAATTATGTTTAAAATAATATAATTAATAATTTTTCAGATGTTTTATCACCGAAATACACTCTTGACTATGCCTTTTATTCATCATGTGTAGCTACAGTTTGATATGAGATCAGATCAACGGGTATTTACAGCGTGTAGCAGACTCATTTAAGTTGACCCCAACTCAGACTCCTTCAGGGGACTAACTGCATCCTATTTTGCTTAAGTTTGCTGTCATCGGGAGTGATGTTTCTAAATCACTAGTCCTTATCTTTTTGCATTGTGCAATCATTAATAATACGATATTTAATCAAATGTTGAAAAATCGCATTGAATAATATGATGTTTTATTCAATTAAAACAAAATATGAGAGTAAAGTTCTTTTAAAATAAAAGGAATGATCGTTTTAACGTTTAGTAAGAAGGCTTGGTAAGAAGCGTATTTGGGACTAGTCGAGAAAAGACGGTTGCTCCGAGACTTTTGAAATAGCAAGAAGGACTAAATCAATCGTACCACCTATGCGAATGACGCCTATCTTTTTCTATTAGTGAGAAAATTTATTTTCCCACAACCATTATTACCTCCCATAACAGTTGTAATATTTTGTTGGGGAAAATAAACTAGCAATCTCCAGTATCTTTCTCTTTGTCAAATAAGAGAAGGACTAACCATGAGCCTTTTTGAGATCTCTCAAGAATGGCCGGAGTGTGTCTCATGAAAATGAGGTTTTGCGTTTCCTTTGAGGGGTATTAATAAAGAGATCTTGCAAAGATGTTGCAGAAGAGCAATCAATTAAATAGATTTGATAACTATTATATTATTTATAACGGATGGAAAGTTTTTTAACTGAGGCAACCCCAAAAGTTCCTGCGATTTTTGTTTCTGTTTTGTTAGTATATAAAAATCCGAACTTTTTTATTTCCAGATATGTTTCCGTACGTTGTTTATACACTCTGTTATTCTGAATCCTTTTACTATTCCATTCTTTATTTATCTTTACCCCACTTTCCTTGTTCTTCATTCTGTGGGAATTGTTCGAACTTGTTTCTGCTGGTTTGTAGTAACTTGTGTTGGTACTAGTTTGGAATACAAGGGTAGCTATTTTTCAGTATATTATGCTTAAAGCCCTTTTTCCCTCCGCCTTTTCTCGCTATTTATCCACCCTAATTTTCTATCCGCCATCATCCAATGATTTCTTTATTATAATTCTCTTGTCTGAAATAATAGAAATCTGTATATCTATTTTAATAATTTGAAAAGACAGGCCTTGTAATTTTCTATTTCATTATCATCAAACTTTTATGTTATTACTATTTATACGTTTTTTTCCCATTTTATGTTGACAAAATAAAAGTGTGATTGCGTGTTGGGCGCAACACCTTATCGTGTATGTCGCAGTCCCAAAAATCACACGTTTCAATATGACGGATTTAAAATACTTCTCGCAGCAGGTCTTTATTAGGGCCTTTACTTGGGTAGTATAGAATTGATTGACTTCTTGTTTATTGTGCTTAGAATTAGCAGGACTTTCGGATATTTTGGCATAAGTCTTATATTGTTTGTTGAAGCTCTTTGAAATAATAACTAATAGATCCCTACCTAATAATTAATAAAAAAATATTGCTAGTTTGAGATACTTATGAGGTGCTTGTGGGCATGTTTTTTTTGTGCTTCAGTAATTTTTATTATTATTTTATTATTGGTATCAGAATGAGAGGGGTAGGGCATGTTCATTAGGTACCCAGGTTGGTTCAAACCCGGTTAGGTAGGGTAAGGTCACAAAGGAAGCAAATAAATTTGAAGATATTTTTTCTTCATTTCTGCCCTTAGAGGGCTAATGCGCATTTGTTATTGGTTTTCCGCTTAACTATCTTGATGGAGCCTACATGTGTACGCAACCAGGTTTTATTTTTAGCCCCTTATATCTTTATTCTTTTGTTCCACTTTTACCTTTTATTCGCTTCTTTTTCCTCCAATGGTAGGCATTCTAAAGGAAATAGGCCTATCAATTCAAAGATGGTTATCTTATTCTAAGCTGAGGCAAATAGCTTTTGACTTTTTCTTTGACGCCGTCCAAGTTTCGTCAATTTCATCAGTGATGGACAAAAGAGTTTTCAATTCAGAAAAACGGACGTGTCACTATTTGGCCCGAGAAAAAAAGAAAAACACATTGCCTCAAATGATAAATTCAAGGATTCCGTTCAGCTAAAACACTCTCAAGTAAGTGACTTTTAGGAATTTGCCGCCCCAGCTATTGATTCTGGTCCCGAGAAAATAGCTTTCTCGTTTTGCAATTCAAATAGATGACGAAAAAATTTTCCGCCAGAGAACCATTAGACTCCATTATGGACCAAAATTTGCAGTAAATCGGGCCCCCATTTCTTCCCGCACCCACTGGAAAATTCTGTAATTCACCGGCCTTCTCATTTTGTGGTTTACTCTTTTAATAAAATCAGCTAAAACATGTCATATACTATCAAGAAGAGTTTTCCATGACCACCGCATAGCCATGGGACGGTCTCACCTCTCTCTGGTCTGAAATAAGGTACCCTCATTCACTGCCCTGTACGTGCAGTTATTAGTTTGGGCCAATGCCACGCTTTTGAAGATTCTTTCAACTGTTAAAAATGATTTGTCAAAGACGAAGGAGGTAAGAGGCCCATCCGAAAAAATACCTATTCCTTCATAGAGCACTTGAAAAAACTAAGGAACAAGCCTTAGCAAAAGTGTACAATGTGTACAGCTTGTAAGATTCTCCAGATTCAGCATGAAATAAGGAATTTATTTTACTTATTTTATAACTTTCCCGAAATATTTTAATTTATTCAAGAAATTCGACTTAATCTGTTATTAGAAAAAGCAATCGACTTAATCGTTTCTCTTTGGTGAATCAATTAAGTCTTTTTTTAAAATTTTCATCTATTTTGTTTCTAAAATCGAATAATCAATATCCGAGGGGCGGTCAAAAGGTTTTGCGAATCGGTAAGGCAAAACAGAGGAATGGCGATGGCTGTTTGTGGGGCTGTTAAGGCAAGTCAGGACCTGCAGCCGCACGCTCAAAGTCGTCTATTTAAGAAGCCGAAACTGATCGCAGATCGTCAGTCACAAATTATTTAACAATGCAGAAGGTTGAGCACCGCGCAGTGATCAGATTTTTGACCAAGGCAGGCAAGAATGCAAAAGAGACCCATGAACGCATGGTTGCAGTGTATACCGACATGGTCGTCAGTCCCTTGAAGATGAGCAGAATGCCCGTCAGACGTGACAAACGAGGACAATGTGGCCCGTGCAGAGAGGATGATCTTCGAAAATCGACGGGTGAAGGTCGAAGAAATCGAGCGAGAACTTAGAATATCACATGGAAATGATATCAACATCATCCAAGACAATTTGGCCATGACCTAAGGTCTCAGGCTGTTGGGTCATTAGAAACCTCACGCCCCATGATTGATTTCAACGTCGTTAAAGTCCACAAGGCCAGGGTTGCCCAAGCTGCCCTGCGCGAGTGCGAATTCAAGGAGCTCAACCATCCCCCCTACACTCCAGATCTGGCCCCCAGCGACTACTTTTCGTTCCGTCAGCTCAAGGCTGCACTGCCTGGATGCCGGTTTGGTTGACGATGAAGATGTCCAGCTCGCCGTCCAGGAGTGAATTGAACAGCAGTCGGCAGATTTCTGGTTGTCGGGAATTCAAAGCCTCAGGGACAAGTGGCGCAAGTGCATTGAAGTCGAGGGTAGTTATATTGAAAAATAATAAAACACTTGTCCTCATATCTCGTTTCCTTATATCCGAATTGCAAAACTTATTGACCGCCCCTCGTATATATAGATAAAGTAAGCACTTAAAAAAAGATTGTGCAATGGTGCAATCATTAATCAAAGTTCGAAATACAGAACTTATACAACCGCAGAACCTTGTCATATCAATAATAAAACACCGATTTCGGAGGTTAAATATATTTAATCAGCTTTTACCGGAGCAAAAGCTACGTAGTATACAAGTGAAGCCGACTAAATGTATGGTATGAAAACAATACATGGTTTGATGTTCTGGATCAGGCTCGCCGCCCAGGTCGTTGTTTTACTGTCCGACAAGAAACATCATTCAATCTTGCATCTCTTTACCCAGACAATATATTAGTCATCTTTAGCTTACCAGTAATGCATATAAGCATTATTATTTTCAATAATGTATATTATTGAAAATCCTGGCCAAACCGCTGTAATAAATGTGCTTGAAACAAAAGATTATAATATTTCGTTCATTATTTCATTTTACCACAATGAATCAGAGAGAATTTTAAACCCTGTCTAATATCATAATTACCACCAAATGAGTAATCACCACACGTTTAAGAACAACTGATGTAGAGAGATCCCTTCTAGAGCCAAATTTACTAGACAGATAAAGTGGGCACTTAAAAAAAGATTGTGCAATGGGGCACCAGGGCACAGCAAAAAGCGTTTTCCAGACAAACCCAAACCGCGAAAAATAAGCGAGATGATTGCGGTGCTTTTCAACCATTGCGCTACCACCGGAAGCAGCAACCACTCTTTCAGCTATAGGTGATTTCGTTCTCCTATATAGTCAAGTTAGGGCTTAATTTTAGCTGATGGCTTTGAGTAGGAATAGGGAATCGCCGGATCCATCTAAGTTTTTCCTTTCAAAGCCTAACTTTCAATGGTTTTGCGCTATTCACCACAATTCAGGCTTAATGAGTAAAGAAGAAGAATTGTAGAGTTTAAAGGCAACAACTTTGATCCATTTCTTTTTTCTTTTTTTGATTCAAATGTCAGAATTTTACTTGAATGCAGTTTAATCCATTTGGTGCTGGCGGAAAAATGACTTGAGACGCAGGATGGAGATTTTAAATCTAGACAAAAGGATGATATTTGCGAATGAAAAGTCATGAAATTAATGGGATCCTAATTAATAGCTTTGGGGAAGAAGGTTGTATGTATTTATCTAGGGGGAGATTGGCCGCCGTTCAAAATATTATACTGATTGTGAACCTTTTGTTTTTAGTTTCCACCTTTTTTCGCCTTTTTGACATTTTCTACAATTATTTAATTAGAAAGGATTATAATATAAAAGGCAAAAAATAGTTTTATTATAAACTTAGGAAATTTTTTGGCCAAAATTATGGTTAATACTTATTTTCTTGATTCCCATATAAGGCGGAAAAATTATCTGATGGTGAATTGTGCGCCCGAAGCATAATTCTGACTTGTAGAATGAATCTTCATACTGTGTAGAGAATAATTGTCAGATACAAAAATACAAAACATCGCAAACTCCATTTGGTCAAATTTACTGGAAGTTATTTGTTTTGCCCTCTCTGCCAAGGATATTCCTTCGTGTATTGAAATGTATACTTAATAGAAAACTCGAATAACTACGAATTATGGAAGATTCATTCTTAGTTTGATTATCGTTGAAGTCTCGATAAGAAATGCATCTTTTATTAGAATAAAAGCAGGTGGTTAAAAAGAAATATTTAAACATAGCATTATCTAAATTTTCCTTAAGTGCTCTCTTAAAAAATAATCGTCATTTGTTTTGTTATCCATTTCTTCTTGGAATTTGGAATTTACCTTCCTAGAGTACGCGTTATAATTAAAAGTGGCAAGGCTTAGGGAAGGTAACAGTATGGGATCCTGCTCCTTTAGGAGGATGTTCCTAAATTAACAAATGTTGTTTGATTTATTTAAAATTATAAAGCGTTTTCAACAGGGCATGTTCGAGAAAACCTTTGGTAAAGAAGTTTCGTGAAACGTAAAAGAAGGGTATGTTAAATAGAGCAACAGTATAAAAGAAAGAGTAATTGAGACCTTCGAATAACAGTGCAGGCACCTTTCCGGGAATGTGCCCTACTTCAATAATTAATGCTGCCCCTCTCTGAGTTTTGGGCTTAGAATACAGATAATTAAACAAATTTCCTTCTTTTGGTGTAGGTAACGTGGGAGGAGGAGGATTGCATTCCACTAAAGGGTCTCTTTTGCGAGGAATGGAGCATAACAGGAAAGTTGTTTATGGGTTTCTAAAGCAGCGATTCATATCGCTATGAGGGGGTTTGAAAAACACAACAAATGACGGGGGATGACATAATTTTGCAAACAAAGAATACGGTACTCTAAGAGAGAAGTAGTGGTAAAAACACTTGGGATATTAAACTTACATGTTTATTAGGGTATTCTGAAGACGGGGGTTAAAGTTCGAATTGAACTGATTCTCTCTCCACACCACTGTTTTTTTCGTGTTGCATTCCTCTCCAAGTTTGCGAAATTTCATCACAATACAATTATTATTTTCCAGTTATGGAAATCAGCACTCGTTTGAGCACCGTGTATTAACTTTTCGGGAAGCGTTTTAATTCCTTGTCATATGCCCTTCAGGATCTCTTCGATGTTACGACAAGCGATGCGCTCCATACCATGACCAACGAAGAAGACAAGGGGTTTCTCATTATGCAGCATGAGTACATTTTCTCCTGAGGGAATTGCAGGGATTGACGCGAAGTAATTTGGAGTCAAGGCCAGGCGTGGGAAGAGAAATGACCAGGAAGCTGCCCTCAAGCGGAAATACGACGAAGGAGAGACCAAAACTCAAGGGGCCACTGCTACCTTCAATTCCAACTCCACATCGTCAGAAGAGTCACAGGCTGAAAACAGCTACTCTCCTTTAACTTAATCCTGTGCATGTGGTCTTCCCGCGAAGAGGCCCAAAAACATCTTAATATCTCCTGAAGTCGTCGGCACCTTGGATTGAGTCAATATCGTATATCGTGGTGCGGCGTTCATCACTGATCTGACGTTGTCCAGAAGTTCAATACGCCAGTCGCGTCGTGATACACGCCAAATCTAAGACAAAGACAAAGAAGCACCGAAGAACTTTCAAGGACTTAGTCTCCTTCTCCGCCATTGAGACGGGAAAATGCTGCAAGAGATGAGAGGGAAGACGGTGGAGAAGGTTACGATTCTGGCAACTAGTCAAAGATTAGAGAAATTTCTGGGTATTCCACGTGCTACCTGAAGTACTGGATAAGCTTAAGCCGCGGCATGTCTAAAATTGCTCTAGTCTTGTTAGATTGGTCTTGGATACAATGGCATACGATACTGGCCTCCATAATGGCGTGTGTGTCCTGATGAAGGAAGGTCTTGGAGGGGAGTTGGCGATGTTGGCGCGCTGCCATCAGGTGTTGGAGATTGTTATCTTTTGCGTCTTTATAGTCGCCCTTGAGCACACTAGAGGTCGGGAATTGTCCCTTTCAAGCGTTTCCAGAAGGAGTGGTTGACCATCAATCAGCAAGAGTACAGGGTAGCTGAGAATACCCTCTTCGAATAGTATCTAGAGCAACTCCGCTCTCAAATGAAGGATTTCCTAGCATCTTTCCCGCCTGATCCAACAAAGTGTCCGCCTGATGAGTATGAGTTACTGCAGCTCGAAGTCCTGTTTCTCGGATGGTGTACAACAAGTTAACCATCGTTTCCTGCCCCTGGTTCTATTCACCAAGCCAGGTGGATGTCAAAATGCATATATTTCCTCAAGATGTTCCTCTTCCGATACCAGTTCAAGACAACAAGACGAGAGGAACGGAATGTCTTCGGTAAGGTGCTATTAATTGCCTTGGTGTACGCTCGCTTTGCACGAAGCTCCTTTGTCATCACAATCCACATACAAAGACATCATGATGCCGATTGAACTCCAGAACTACACGAACTAGATGAACGTCACTGCTACCGTGAGCACTACCTTACAACGGCATCTCTGGTATTTGGCAGAATAATCAGTCGGCCTTTCCCTGTTGGACGCCGGGGTCCAAACAAGAGGAAGGCCAAATGCGTGACTCGGATGAAGACGGAAAATCCGACCAAAGATCAGCCACGTCGGGCAAAAATCGAAGACATACGGGACATCAGCCTTGATATCTTAGTCAACAAAAGTTCGTATCGTGTTTTTGACCTCCTAAAGAAAGGCGGATCCCAGGAAGCAAAGCATGGCTTCCTGCAGATGGATCCCTTGGTTTTGAAAGGCGACAAGCTGTACGAGGACTTTCATGGCAGAGCCAGAAGCCTGAATGAAGAGTGGCCCTGGTAGAGGCGTACAATGTAACGCTGACGAAGGATGAGGATCAGAAGCAATTCATCTTCCGTCTCATTCACGAACACCGATTGGCCATCCCGACGACGTGAAAGACCAACCTGACGAAATAAAAGTGAAAAGTGGGGCGACCCATAAGTAATGAGATAGAGAGACGAAATTTAAGGTGTAATTCCTTTTCGTGAAGTGTAATAAAATTATCCCTGTGGACACAAAGAAATATCATTTTCAGTTTTTAGGACCTCCCTAATGTTCATTTTGGTATACATTTGACCTAATATGAAATTCCTGTAAGAAATTTATTGGGACTAATTCATAACACTTAATTATTCAATCGCAATTATCGTTTATGGGTTCTAAACTCGATTAATCCTTATTGAATTTAAACTCTTCTATGAAGACCATTTGTTTCTCATATGTGTATATGGGGTAATATTTCCATATGGTATAACCAACAATGTAAATCCATAACCCCCAGGGCGACCTTTTTCACTTTAAAGCAAATGGAGAACTTTCTCCTTTAAATAGAGAACCGTTTCTTGGTCGCTGAGAAAAGTGTGTCAATGTTACCAGCCACCATCTATTAAGAACCCAGATCTACCGTACATATCCGTGGTGGACTCAATTTAAACGAGTGGATTTCCTCTGAACGCTATGGAATTCAAAACAATCTTAGAACAGGTTTAATTCGATAGCAAATGTTAGCATGGCATTAAAGATTTGAAGGTGTTTATTGAGTTTTAGTTTCTATTAATTAATTCTCTTTACTTCTGTATGATTCTTTCCCGCCTATGTTAGGCCACATTAAATGGGTTGGAGATTGTAATTTGAGTGATTTGGTTCTTTAAATATACATGCTTTTGAGGGTTCATAATATCGTTTTCGTTCGCACTATTAAGAGATGACGTGTATTAATGATTTTTTCTACCCAAATCCATGTTTTTCTTTCAATTTCGCCATTAATTTCATATCTGTATGTTCCTTTTTACTTTCTATTATTTTCTAAAAACATTTTCCCTTTATTCCCAAGTCACAAGATTTTATATTATTTTCAATATGCTTTAATTTCTGGTCAGATGATTTTACCTGAACACTTCTCCCTCTGATATTGGAAATTGACTGGCTTCTCCTCGCTCGGCCAAATTTTCCCCTACCAATACAGTAGCAAAGTAAAAATACCACTTCGCTTTATTTAGCGCGGTTTTAATTCTAGTTAGAAGCCTTAGCATCCTTTCGTTTCAAAAATCCCAAACACTTATTTATATCGAATTAATTTAATTTCTATTTAAATCAGAATCCATTATAAAGGAAAGGGGTCATCGTACTTTATTTGCTAAAGAACTTAATGAAGAGAACGAGGGTAGGCCTCACTTGACTATGGCCTCAGGCCACTGAAAGAGGCCTTATCCTCCTGGTACCTGAACATATTCTCTGGTGAAGTCAGCCATGAGCAAGTTGAACGATTCAACCAAGAATCAATGGAAGAATGGTATCAGGGTAGATCGGATGTAAATACATATATTGTTTGAACACTGTTCGAGTATAAAGGGAACTTGTTCACATATTTAACACTAACCAAAGCCATAAGCGTAAATTTGTTCCTTAACAACTTACACACAGTTTTACTTAAGGCATGAATATCTTTTGTATGAAAAAAGGAAATGTTTACAAACATTACAAATAGTAAAGTTTTATTATTTTCCAGTCTAATAAAATTGTTAAAACATTTCATAAAATAAACAAAAAAATGTTAGATGTGGTATTTTTATCGTTTTTTAACGATAAAAACATCCTTCGGAAACCTCGATTTTAGTATGTAGGTTAAAGCAAAAACAAGTATTCGGAATATATATAATTTTGGAACGTTTCGAACAATAGCTATGTTCATCTTCAGCCTAAAAATGAGTGAAACAATATGAAAGTAAGCAAGCTTAGAATACATAAAGAGATATATGTATTAATGACTGACAATAAGTTGAATTAGAGAGAAAATATTGCAACAATGTAATAATGAATATTAGAGTTTAGTAAAATTTTCAAGAAAACAATGCAAAAATTACCGAGAGAGGACGATGCGAACTTACAAAGAAAAACACTCAAAAATTATAAAACAAACTGAAAAACAAAGCAAAAATTCAAAATTAAAATGAAATAAATGAATGAACACTTACGAACTTGAGAGAAAGACAGGAATCGAATGATTTAATATGTGGGAAATTTGAACTGAGCTAAACATGGTAGTTGTTTAAAATAACTGAAATATTTAACCATCTAATAGAATATTATAATTATCGGGTCATTGAGTAAGTTGTTATTACATTTTAGGTGAAAATGAATTATAAAAAAAACTTAAATTATAATATTAGAATTACTAGATTTAAAGTGTTGTGGACGACTGACTCGAATTTAATTCCGGATTAAGAATTTGAATAAATAAAGATTCCAAAATGTTGAGATCCACGGATTTATCCGCAGAACCCAAAACTTTTAAATTTGAGGGGGACAATAATGAGGTACAGGTATCCGAATGATTCTTTATTTCAGAGAATTCCTGTTTAGCAATGGGTGTGTCTGTGTAGTGGGAAACCGCCTTATCTTTGCAAATCCTCAGCTTCAATTGTAGCAGATTTACCTACGTAGCGCGCACACATAAATTGATATACAAGTGAGGACCTGAGTAGCAAGGGTAGCCTATCCTTATTGAACAAGTAGGTTTTAAGAGAGATTATTAATTGGTATAGAGTAGAATTTGATTTGTGGATAAATTTTAGCTAATAATTGTTGTAAGTCTAAGATGAGTTTGTTTGTCAGCGAGCCTTTGTAGGCTATTTTGAGATATATTTTCTGTTTCGATACATAGATTTGACAGGAGAAATCACGTGCATTTTATTTAGGAAAATTTTAATCAATTTTTCGAGTAATGATGCTAGGAATAAATTAAATTTACAAAATTGTTTGAGATAAGACATCTCTTTATTAAAATTGTTCCAGTTACAGCATATTATGAAAGCACGGTTTATTCTGCAGCTTACAGATGATATTTTGAAGCAGTTTGGTAAACTCAAGAAATAGTTAGTGCCAAGCAGAGTGGATGTGGGTTTTCTATATACTGAAGTGGAAATTTCGTTTTCTGACCGGGTAATCTTAGTGTTCAAAAATGAAAGAGAGTTATTAGTTTCGTGCTCAAGTGTAAATTTGATGTTATGATGCTGGGATTTGATGTAGTTTTAAAACTGGGAGGCATGATTCTTATTTTTAAAGAGGATGAAGCAATCGTCAATGTATCTTTTAGTTCAAATTTCCCAAAAAAATAACAAGAAAAGTTTAATCAAGCCACGACTACGTCCGCGGAGTGCGAACATTTGTGACCATAAGACTTTGTTGTACTTCGTTCAGTAACTCGTTAGAGGCGCAGGACTATGGTCTCTTGACCTCACTATTTAAGTTCAGGAGGATTAGATTTTTTTTTCATTCTTAGCCTATTTAACTATTCCTGTTTTTTTATTGTTCTCTCTCCCCTTGTTTTTCTGTCAGTCTACTATTCTATTCTATGTGAAAAGAATCCGAATAAAAATCGAGGAAGAAATATAGCCGTATTAACTGATTTTAGGGCAGATTTGGGTCGTTCAGGGCTTAGTTTAGTCGTGGCGTCCGTCTCTGGTTTAAATCATGCGTCGAAAACAACATTGGATTTCTTGAAGATTTTAAGGTTGGAAAACATATTCGTAGGCACTTTGGCTGCAGGCTACTATTCTGCTTTACGCTGTATCTCGAACGATATAAATATTAAGTTTATAATTCTTGTGACATTAATTTACTAGTACAATATCGATGCAGTAATGGAAAGATTTTTATGGATTTTTCTCAAAAAGATCATTTAAAGAGTTGAAGATTAATATCTTTTTGTTAAATCTAAATTTTCCTATCAAGTTTTGTCGAAAAACGAATCCCTCTGCGATGATGCCTACATAACGGGGTGCACGACTATGTGTAGGGTCAGTGTAGCAATTATTTGAACGTACATGTCATTAACTGATAATATTTTAACTTTTCTAGCAAAATTTTTGGGGTTTTATCTTAGAGAACTAGATAAATTAGAAATCAGAAAGAATAAAATGTGTAACAAATCAAATAATTGCAGCAAACATTTACTGTGTTTCATTTGAATTTAATGACAAGGCAAAACTTACAATTGGGCTATCAATTTGTAACACTTGGTCAGGATATCCCAGCGCACGGAACACAATTCTAGTTTTAATTTGCGGAGATTTCTTTGAAACGACCACCAAAATATGACTATAGCAGGCCCTTAGCTGGCTAGCTTCTTAGATAATACTTCTCAAAATATACGTTGATTTTTATCTGGAAAGTTCATTTTGTTTAAACCAGCCTCAACTAAAGAATAATCACAAAGAATTCAAGCGTCAGAATGTGAGAATTTTTATAATCTTCTGTCTGAGATTTTAAATATTCGACGGTTTATGAGAATATTCCTCTATATATTTTTTTACCTATCCTTTCGAAGTTTTTATTCGTTTCATTTGTTTACGACTCCCTCTTTCACCATGGCACCCGCTATCTCTAGTTCAGACTCCGACTGTGTCAAAACGTAAGCATCTTGCAGCTGTAGGAGAATTTCTTGGTTGGGGTTGAGGAACAAGTGGCGATTTTACGTCTTAGACGTAAGAATTACAAGAAGCAGGTCATTTGCCAGCACCAAAATTCAAAGCGAGTGGTGGGGTCGAAGTGACTTGTTCGCTTATTTGGTTTGCAGGAGCAGCTAGGAGCGAGTCTCTCCAAATGATGACGTAAATTTTCTGACTGAAAGGTATTATTTTCTTAACTACTTAAAAAATACTTAGAATTTATGTTTATATCTATATATTAGGTTAATTCACATTATATCCCATGTTTTCAATAGTTATGTGAAGATGACAGAAAATTGTGAATAGTTAAGTAAAATATGATTCATTTCCATCAATAAGCTTCAATGAAAATAACCCATTTCTTGACTTCTTTCACTCTAATGGTGGCAAATCTAGACCTTAATCTAAGTGCAGCAGAGAGAATAGACGCCAACCATTAAGAGCGATTGAATGCCGATGAGCCAATGTTCGATATAATAGGACGGAGAGGGTTTTAGGGTTGCTTGTTTTTTGGCAATCCATATATTAATAGGTTTGAAACGCAAAAAGTGATCAGGATTTGTTCGTTTAAGAAGTTTTTTTATAGATTTATTGAAGGGCGTCATAAATGTAAAGCCTACGTTTTCAATTTAATTTTAAAAGAATATTATTAATCACCTAAAGTTAACGATTCCAGATTAGTGTCTGTTGCCAGTAATTTTATATATTTCAGTATTTTAGTTTTTTTCTCAATTTAGTTTAGTTTACGGTTGAAGAGATACACATTTATTTTGTTCTGCTCATTACCATTTAAAATTCGCTTGAAATTCCATTCGGACGAAAATGTCAATAGAATTGAAACCAAAGATCTTCTATTCTGATTTTAATAAATATAGACATTGGAAGTATCAAAAACCTTGTTTTTTTCTCGTCGATCTTCTCAGAGCATCGTATTTTTCTTAATTAGAATAAGATTTATTTCCATTGCACACTTTTCAATGGAATTACTCGTAAATATCTCCGAATAATTCCTGATGAATATGACTTTGGTTATGACGAAATGAACTAAGATGACAAAGATGTTTTTAATCATGATTTATTTATCAGCTTCTACTGAAGGGAATAAAATTATAAAATTAATAAATAAAATAATCCATTTAGGTTTTATCAGCGTTAATCCAATGGAAGATATAATGAAAGATAGAAATAGATCCTGTTGAATCTTCAACATCAATCGCATCTCTTTTTTACAGAGTATATAAAAATCTTTTCATATCTGAAACCACCATTACGATAATTAATAGGAATACCACTAAATGGTTTTAATAAAAATCACTTCCATGGATGCTGTGAATGTAAAGGCATAATTGTAATTTCCTGCGTATTCAATATCTCGCTTCCGTAATGAAATTTTTTAAAAGTGTGAAAAATAAATAGACTATCCGACAGATTCTCTCCTTAAGCTAACAAAGTATATTTTTTGTGTAAGTATCTGTATGGCATAGTTATGAGTGTATGCATGCATAGTAAAAAATTTGCGATTATCAGTAATGGAACCAGTATAGAATTAAAACGAAAGATAATGCTGATGTAAGATCATATCACACGTGAATATGCTGTATAGACTACCTGGCGTAATGTCAACTCGTTGAGGGGATGCCACATTTTTTCATTATTCACTTTTCAAATCATTTCGTTCAAAATTCGCAGTTTTTAGTCTTCTATATCATTTTATTGCAAACTGTATGCACTTTTTTATGGTATAATTATTTTTCTTAGCAACATGAGTAGCACATAGTGAAAATTATGATAATGCAAAATTTTATACATTTGTAGAAAGTCTCCATAGATTTTTAAAGTTGATTTGGGAACAAAATGCAAAACTATACCATGCGATTTTAAATATTTGCTAAAAAAAAACGCGCACAAGAACTGGTTTATATTTTTAGCATAATTCGAATATAGATTGAATTAAATTCCAGGGCATTCAGAACACTCCTACTATTAACCTAACATCTCCCCCCCTCCAACTGAGAAGAAACATCTAGTTGACCGTGTGCGAAAAATATATGTTTGAGTCCACCATTAACATAAATCTTAATGGAACTGAATAAAACTGATTTCAAATGATAACTAAATCATATGTGCATGTTTTGGTCGTGAATTGACTTCGAATGCTTAATTTTTAGTAATTGTATAGCCATTTATATGATATCAGGTTTCAAGTGGGGGGGGGGCTGAAAAAAACCTGTATCTCAAAAATGGCGCCTTAGGGAGCAAAAGACCCTTCCATCCCAGCGTCCAGCTACCGCTTGGAACGAGACAAAAAGAGTGGCAAAATTCCATCGGTTGTTCTCTAGATAAGAGGCTGGTCATCGACCTCCAGTTTCCGGCAGATTCAATGTGCCTTGGAAACCCAATCCTCCTCCAAGCAAGGGACACGCCAGCCTCCTTAATTAAGTGGAGAATAAATAATGAGAATATCGGAAAAGCCTGATCGGAAAAAGTTTTACTGTCGTTAACGTTAACTTTGAACCACCATCAGTGCACCGATGGATTCAGGTCGATTTGGTTCACTTCAAATCAGGCCTAATCACTGAACTCAGTGACACTTTATAGAGCTCTTCCATGGACCTTTCTTTGAGGAGTTGTTGGTCCGGCAGGCTAGATACCAGAATGGTCGGCTAGTCTTCGTTAAATGTTACACTATTTGGGGCAAATTACCTGTCCTGTTACCAATCCTGCTACTCCTTGTCCCTTATTTTTGGATAGCTTTCATAAACCCCCACAGTGTGGTGCAATCGCGTTATTGGTGGGGACTGACTTGGTTTATGCTATTAAATCACTTAAATTGTCAGATGTACGTTCAAGCTCCTGTGGAAGACTTCGGCAACTCTGTCCTTATTGGCGGTCGCTAGATGAAAGTATTACAAAAACGAATCCAAAAACACCAAGCCAGCATCAGATTATCCTTATTCTTCGAGAGGATAAGTGCTACCCTTGAGTTGAGAAGAACGAGTTTTCCGTTAATATATGCCACCGCTTCTGTCTCAGAGGCTTTGGCAATTAAGAACGACTATAGTTTGTCATGTGGGTGCCTTTACCTGGGAGTTAGCGAGGAAACTCCAGCTAAAGGTTAAATTTCATAATAAAAGGATGTCACCAAAGAGGGTTCCAATTTACACTGGTAAACGAGCATTTTTTCAACCCGAAATCTTCGTACAGGTTGTTATTTTACAGAGGCATCCAAGAGGAAATTTTTTATATTATGATACTTTAAAAAGTGTTGAATAATTACACCTTATCTGTAGAATGGCGAATGCGATTGTACAAAGAAATCTTCACAATTAATTTAAAGAATATTAAAGTTTCATTGAGACACTCAATGAGACAGGCTGTGATGATTCGCCCAAAAGGAGCGAGGGAAGAATAAAACGGTGAAATTCTTGATGTTTCTTGTGAATCTGTGGCATTGACTGATTCATCGTCCAATTTAAAAGATCGAGTTGTAAGATTTACCAATATTTAAAAGCTGTAATGTATCTTAGGAAGACAGGTTGATTGAAGAGTCCTCTTTAGATCTCATATAAAATGAACACGATCCAGTCCTTATATTTGAATATAACAAAAACTAAACTTCACATATTTCTAGATCTTCGATTTTAAACTTAGAGATTTGGAAGATATTAAAACAAATCATTCTTTTTATCTCCTAACACACTTTTTATAAAATAACTTCTGGAAAAAATAAATAAGACAATGAAGAGACCAACATACTAAGGGTATTCAAAGTGTCCACCTATAAATGCATCTTTCTTATGGTAATATACAGGAAAATATATGAATGCAATCAAACTTCATGGTTTATTGGGTTGCGTGGAAACAAATAGCCATTAAACGTTCGAGTTTCATACTGTGTGATTTTGGCAGAAATGTATTCTGAATTTGGGATGCCTTGTGCGAAACCTATTTATGTATAGAATAAATTCTTTAAGTGTCATGAAAATAATACATACCTAGCGGCAATAATGCGAATTATTGTTTAGTTTTAATATAGTCATAAGCTTTTTCTAACTGCTGATGAGTCTTGGGAATGTCTTAGAGAGTTGCTTCGTTTTACAAATTTAAAATTACCCAAATGCGAGCAAATAATTACTAACTAACAAAATAAAAGATTCAAATTGGTTGTAATCAGAGACCCTGTTTCCTATAGACTTTATTATTTATATTTTACTGAAAATTTAGACTTTAAATACAAATCCATGTACGAATATATATAGATTATTTAAAAAACTTATAACAGACGAACCCAGTAACATATACAAATCATTTTAATTTATTTTTATATCTCATAAATTACAGAACTAAAAAACAGAAGTGTTAATTAACATCACTGCCTAGAATTGGAGATACAAACGTGAAACTAGCAAAAGCCTTGACTGCCTCCCGCTTATTTCAACTAAGGGAAAGTTCGAAAGAAAAGGCAGTTCTTTTAGGTCGCGCTTGAAGGCAACAAGGGAGGATTAAGTCTCTATTAAGGCTGTCAGATCACTCCCAAATCTTGGAGCAAGTTGAGTCAAACCACTAAGTATCACAGACGATGACGAGGAACAGCACATAGGGGAACAGACCCCGAAGCCAGGATTCTGCGTGTCTGGGTTACCGTGAAGGAAGAGGACAGGTTGAAATGAAGCTAAGCCATTAAATGAAGCAGGTCAAGAGGTGATTTTGTAGAGAATGTGATGGTATTTTCAGATCACAGAGCGAGGAAATTCACTAGAGAAATGACGTCCTCGAAAATGAGAAGTGACTGCGAAGTTTGAACCTTATGGTGAGGTTGAAGAGTGGAAGTTTTTGTATGATCCAGTAACAAAAACGTGACAATTAATAAATCGAAAGGTTTAGAAGACATGAATTGTAATATCAAATCTGTTTTAATAAAGGAATGCGAATGAGATTATGAAGAAGGCTGAGAGGGGCTTTACAAACAGTATTTACATGGAGGTTTGGAGAGATAACTCATTATCAAAGAGGACATCAATATTTTGTACTGTTTAAAGAAAGGGGCATAGGATTAGCACTGATCAAAGGTGGGAGCATTACTTTTGCAATCAGTCATGTCAGGAAAAGTGGCTACCAGCATTACTTTTGGTTTGACATGGTTGAGTTTAACGAAGATGTAATAAGAAAATACTATGTTTCTAAGGGTCTAAAAAAACACAAAATTACCTTACGTTTGGAGAATTATATCCTTGCCAATATGTTGTGATTTATTTTGAGAAAAGAATACGAGAAAAAGTAGTTAAGACGCTTACAGTGGCACACATAAGCAACGCTGTTTCATGAAGCGGTGAAGAAGAACAGTGTGGCTAATAATAACAATGCCATCGAGAGGTCAGATTTATCAGAAAGTAAAGCCAAGATGTGTCTGTCGCACTCCAAAGGCGCACCGGTAAAGTTATGACGGCGAATTCAGAGCTGCGCTTGAAATAGACCCTAGGTTATTGATCTCAATGTATAGAAGGAGAAAATATTATCTAGAATCTTGGCTAAAGATGGATTTTTAATAATTTTTTAACGTAACGGAAGTTAAGAGACTGGCAGGTAGGTTGCAAGGTCGTGTAGGTGAGGTTCTCTTTCTTTAACAAAGGGAAAAGAGCAACGTCTTTGAAATCAGTTGGTGCTTTTATAGTAGGAAGAAATTGATAACAAGAGAAGGAAAGTCACTCTAATGACCTGTGGCGTTTTGTGATAAAATGATAAATGGTTATTGCATTGGTGGTTTTCCATGGAGGGAGAAGTATGGAGGTAATAATAGGCAGAGAGATTGGTAAAAAGCTTGATCAAGTTGCGTAGTTTGTTCTTGTTTTCTGCAACAATGCGGTTCATTTAAGCCTCACGGTTAGATTTTAGGAAATCAGTGTAAGAGTGAAGTAGCAAGGCAGCAGGCTAATAAGGCGGATTCTGTCCATGTACCAGGATTAAAAACCGCCTGAAGAGTTAAAAATGTGATGAAATTGCACGGGGCAGGTTTTGGGCGAGTGGAGTTTGGGAAAAAGGGGTGCATATAGGTTGAGTGACGAAAGGCTCCTAGTCAAAGATTAGAGGGCTATGTTGAATTCAAAAGAACTTGAGACCTGACTAGGATAAGTCAAAGTAAGTTTAAGGTGTGAATGAAGATTAGTAGTATGATTTATTTAAATATTTCGTTTCAAATCGTAAAAAATCTTTACTATCTAACTTTAACCCATAACAATTTCCGAGGTATTCGATTTAGTTTGGGCTAAAAGAAAACCAGTAAATCTGTTCTCATGCAAGGAAGTTGTCTAGATCTTATACGACCTCTGAATTTATCTCCATATTTCATTGATCTACATTGAGCTTCAACTTCCTTCAAACTTGTAAGAGAAGTTTCCTTGAGAGGATTGGAATAAAGGCTGAGAAGGAAATATCAGTCATTAATATACATACATCATATATTGATATGAAGCACCTTACATATATTAAATCGACATTTATTGTAGATATGATCTATGTGTTTATCAACCAAAGTAAAAAATCATAGAGTTTAAGAATAGCTTGAGTGGATCAAGTAGATTAAAGTAGATCAAAACGAATCTTCCCTCATTAACTTCGTCCTGATGCGGAATTTATTTGCTAGATAAATTCTTTAATTCATTTATGAAGTTGTGTTTTATTAAAACAGTTTAAAATATCATTTGAGATATATACAGCTATTAATTTTATAAGCGAGATAAATATTTGTAAGGATTAAGGAGTTAGGACCTTGTATTCTCAGTATTGTTATACTATTTTACATTTAATCATCATCAATCATTTGAAAATCGGTATTTTGTATTGCAGAAATATAATTATATATTTCCTGACTCATTCAATCCGCGAACAGGATTGTCAAGAAGTGTCTCCATAAATTTACAGTAATGACATCCTTAATGTGGAGTGTTACTACTGAATTCATTCGATATTTCCTGGAAGATAAAGTTGCAGAATATTTAGAACAATATTTCCCTCTAAATTCACGGAACATTTATTAGAGGCATAAATGGATGATTCTAGAGAACGAAATACCTGTTACTTAATGTCTGATGAACTTTATCACCACTGTAGACGTCTCAAATCGTTAAAATATTATCAAAGAAATACAACTGTTAGAGGTCTGCCTAAACCATTAAATATTTAAAAATATACGACTAATTTAATGAAGTTCTAAAGAATGCATATTGCTTTGCACTCATAAGTTTAAAGAAATGAGGGATGCAAGAATATCTACTATTGGAAGATAAAAAATAAGAGCGGTGTCGCCACTCCTGAGAGGATGAGCTTGCGCTTCGCAGGCAGAGATTCGGTCTGTGTCCTTTGGCTTTGACAACATTCTTTCTCTAATTTTTTTCCAGTTTCCATTAAATAGCTCCCAATAATTTACTTTCGGTCTATTTGGTTCACATCGATGCTTATTTACTAGGCTTAAAGGTCCCCAAAACTTTTATCAGAATTCTTTTGAAATACGGAAAAAACAATCCTCATGTTTCTTGTTTTCTCCATCTAAATTTGCTATAATAATTTCACTTTGATATACTTTAAATTTAAATATGTAAAATTTAAAATCAATTTCAGAAATAACCACTAAAACTTTAGTATATACGAAAAAAAGATATGCTTAAATTTTCATAAATTTTTTGAACTTCACCAGTTATAATTCTCTCTGATTTTTTAAATTAAAAAATATTTAATTATAATATTTATCTTTTCTGAACTTCACCACTTTTTTCAAAAGTTTTGTTCGAAACCTGGAAACCACCGGATAAGGAATGTTTGAAAATAATGAGCGTGTAATTTATTTTAAAAGGTTAAAAATAGAACGTTATGTTTACCTCTTTGCACAATAAACTATTAATCATTTTCAAAAGACAATAATTCTCATAAACACAAATCACTTGCTATCCTTGCATAAACTAATAAAGGGACATGTGGTATTGTTTAATATTATAGACAGTTAATGTGTACCCCTCATGTTGCTCGGCAAACATCAAGGCTATATATAATCAAGCTCAGTCCACACTCTTTGCAGCATATCCGGCGTAATCGCATGTAGCGCTTCAGTGATGCCTTGCCGCAGTTCATCTATGGTTGCTGTTAATGGAGGTACATAAACTTTGTCCTTGACATGTCTCTAAATGAGAAAATCACAAACACTTAGGTCTGGTGATCTCGGGGAGTCATTTGCAAAAGAGCTGGTCATGTTGTCCAGCACGGCCAATCCATCTTTTTGGTAGGTTCGCGTTCAGAAATGTGTGGTGAACGAAAGGCCAGTGCGGCAGTAAGCCGTCCTCCTGACAAATGTAGTAACCACATTCAGCAGCTAGTCTTGGAATCCACCAGTTGGTTAACATTTCCACGTAGGTTTGCCCATTAATGGATGGTCCTTCAAATAAAAACGGTCCTTACACAGACCGCTCTGTTAGTGCACAAAACACAATAACTTTTGGGAAGTTACGTTCAACCACCATGGTGACACACGGAATCTGCTCCCCCCCCCATATTCTCTCATTGTGCTTATTGACCTTTCCACTGGAGTGAAGTTGCTATAATACTTATAAATATCTTTGACAGCAGATCAGAATCCTTTTCCATTAAAGCCTGGAGATTGCTGCAAAGCGGATTTCATTCTCTTGCCGGTATACCTTTCTACCATTTGAAACTTGTAAGGGGTAAACCTCAAGCGCTTGCGTAATATTTATCCCTATGATTGATAGAACTCGAGTAATTAAGAACTTAGTAGTAACTATGTCATTTAATAAAACTCTAAGAAGTAGATGATTTAGTAAAATAAGTGAGAGCGTTAACAAAATTATTAATAAACACTCATGTGAATAGAGTAAAATCGCGAGAAATATCATGAGCTTTGAGAGCATTCGCTCTTTTTTTTAGTGCAATTTCAGTTTTGTTTGGTGGAAAGCGTTGCGATGATCGTTCTCATTAAGGCTAATGGCTCTCCTCTCTTGGTTTCCTGGCAGTCCTTCATATAATTGAATTTTTATGTCTATTTTCGTGCAAAAGGAAGAATTAGGAGATAGAAAGGAACACAAAGTCAAAAGAGGGGCTTGGAATCGCTCCTTCCTCTGCCCTATTTTGGCCTTTGCTAAAAAAATCCCTTTTAAATTGGAGAAGGTTATTTAAAAAAGGTACCTCCGGGGTGCTTCCTTTCTGAAAGATATGAGCTTACGATCTATCTTTAGCAGCAACGGGATATTGGAAGAGTTGGGTGGTCTCTAGTTTCAACAACCTTAAGGGATAAATGAGAGATTCCTTCTTTGTTCGAGATACTTTGAGGACTGCTAGGACCCAAGCATGGTGATGGAAGGCAGCAATAGGGAAAAGTTAACCATTTTATTGAGGATGAGCAAAGTCAGAGAATGCATTTTCTGTAGCAGCCAATGCCATCACTGTGCTACGTTCCTCAGGAGATTAGGGAGGCAGAAGTAGACTCTAAAGCCAGAAATACCACAGAGATGAGACAGTTAGGGAGCATGTCTTATTCCCTTCCCCTTCCTTCTTTATCAAGTTTAGGAGTAGAATGGAAGTCAAAAGAACGCGAAGAAAATGCTAGGTTAAGGATCACAGGAAAAAGGCTTCCTAGTGCGAGCGTTCAAAACTACCAGGGTGATTTGGGTTTATTAATTTATATGAAACAAAAAAAAAAACTAACGAAAAAAACTGGCGAAAACCTATGGAGATGATTTCTTAAGGATTATGGGAAGTAAAAATGTATGTACAGGATAAGTGCCAAAGAGAGTAAACAAGAGACTACTTGAAGCTTCGGAAGGCACGCAACTCTCCAGGATTTGCCCAACCACTATATCTGAGGCAGATCTTAGATTCCAGATGTCAGATACACCATTGTTTCTACGACATCCAATGGCATGTGAGCATGAAAGATGTTTGTACAATGACCACCAACGAGTAGTGGTCATAAATATGAACAATACTGATGTATCTTTTCCACACATTTTTGCTTCTTTTAATTTCCACGGGTGTTTTTTAGCTACATTTCAAGACTAATCGGGCGAAAGAGCTTCGTTAAGCTTATCTTCCTTTAAATAAGAAATAATTATCTTCCTTCTTCAATCTCTATTAAATAGTTACCGAAGCGACACCGATGAAAATAGATCCATCTTTGCCCGTAATATAAGTCGGAACCCATGCAATCCTTAAGTAGAGAGAGAGAACATAGAAAAATCGCGTCTCTTCTATTCCAAACAGGCACAAGTGATCATCTTTATTTTAAATAAAAAGTAGAGGAATGTTTATCAGGTCATCATTTCCATCTATCACAGAGGAGCAGAAATAAATTCCCAGATAAACCCAAGTGAAGATGGGAATTACTCACCTCTTGAATATTTTCCAATTTCCACTTTTTTTCCAAAACCGGATATTCGGACCGGGAGTGGAGGTCTTTCGTTTTACCACAAACTAATGAATAAAACAAATTTGGGTATGCCTTTGCCACAATTGGACGGGCATTCCATAAAATAACACGGAGGTGATCGGTAATAGTGGCAATGTAACTTTCTATCCCGACAATTAAAGCAGAAATCGACAATGAAGCTTAGCGGCGTCATTCTATTCTATGGGGATTTTTATGGCAAGCCTTTTGGTTAAGCCGAATGCTGAGCGGCCGATTTCTTCGAAGTTTTAGAGATTTTGTGCTACAAAGATAAACAGAACTAAATTTTACACAGTTACTCGCTAAAAACTGTAGAATTTTAATTTGCTAAAGGAAAGAAATGGAAAATGTGTTTGAGAAGAATCTTAGCTGTGATATCGTTCACTCCTTGGGGTCTTGCTCCTCCGAATCAAACCTTTTCTAATCTCTGACGTGATCCATGCCCTCGGTATGCCAGGGCTGCCTTTTATTAGTAATTAGACGTATATTTTTATTTTTTTCATAATTGAGTTTTGATTTTAAATTTTAAAAGTATTCAGTTAATTAAGTTTGACTTACGAGATGTCGAACATTAATTAATTTAAGAAATAAGCAGCGTTAAAAAGCAATTTTGGCCACTAAATATCTGCCTTGAGTTGTTCACCCAAAGAAATGTGACGCTCTCTGCCGGCGTCAAGAATATTAACTCTTGCCTCTGAGTTCCTCCATAATAAAAAGGCTGCTTTTGTTATATTACTTGAAGCCAAAAATCCGGCTTGGATCACTACAGAAGGGCATATCCGTCAGCTTAGAAAACTTATTTTAGACGACGCCCTCAATCAAGCCTTAAGTTGTCCTGCAGCTTGAACTTGATTGATCAGTAGCTGCTTATTTTCTTCTGAGAGTAAAACATGCATGAAAAACTTCACCCTCGTTGATCTCAATGTCGGCGCAGCTGCTAAAGACGCTGCCTCATCAGATAACTCTTTCAGCGATGTCTCTACTGTTCTCTCTTTTGCTTTTACACGTTGCCGGCTGACTGATGGCGTGATGGTTGAGCCAGTTCAGATGGAAAATAGAGAAGAAGGCAACGTAGAATTCAAAGTTGTAAATAGGAGTACAAAACTCTTCTTGATGCCCTCCAGAATTACCATCATTTCCAATAATTGTTTGAAGTACTGGAGTACTGAACTTGTACTGCCCCACTACAAGGTGGATTGGGATCAACAATGAAGCCTCACAAATCAGTGTCATGTGAATTCTATGAACGCTTGAAATAGGCATGCACATAATTATGTACATGCAATTAATGCACTACAAGTGTGTAATATTTTGCCATGTAGACGATAGTATGCGGCATTTGGTTATTCGAAAGATAAAATCAGATGATGATACGTAGCATTTGGTTCTGCTGTTTTGGCTGTTGCCTTCCAACGGGTCGCCTTGATTGACTTTGATAATAATTATTATATAGAGCATTTGTTCATGTAAATGGTAATATATACAATTCGCTGAGGTAAATAATAATATATAACATTTTGTCATACAAATAATAACATAAAACATTTGGTCATGTAAATCCTAATATATACTGTTCTTGTAAGGGCTATAGGCAAAATGAATTCGAGACGCTTTCACACGCTTACACATTCGCACACATATACATTTACATGCGTAAAATCAGAAAGCGCCTCTCGCCTTTCGAATAACGAAATTGGTCTCAGCGTGTTTGAAATTTGTTTAACAAGATTTTGATCTCCTTTGCAATGGCAAATATTTACCAAATGAAGAAAGAATTGCCTTGTGTTGAGGGTCTGGGAAAGACCAAAAGCAGCTGTACTGACATGTACAAACATAAAAGTAGAAGAGATTAATCGAAATCTGAAAGCTAATGCCTAGGCTGTGTACTTTTACATGATGGAATATACAGTCATGGACATTCAAACGTGTGTTAGTCTCATTCTATATCTAAGAGCTGATCGACATAATTTTAGTTCTATTGATAATTTATGGAATCTAGTTTCGAGCTTTGATGGCAAAGGAACGTTTTTCTTTTTTCCTAAGAGCAATAAGGTTCCATAATCACAGAAGTCGTCAGGAACGTCTGCAAGAATATGGTTAGCGGCAATCAGCGAGATCTGGAATCCATTTAAAGAAAGGCTTTCTCAATTTTATATTTCTGATGATACACTAAGTGTAGATGAACAACTACTTGGCTACCAAGGACAAATTCCGGGAAAGACTTACATTACAGCAAAACCAAGAAAATATGGGCGGAAATGTTTTTGTAATGTGAAGCAAAGAGTGGGTATCCGCTGAATGCAAAGATTTACACTGGGAATAAAAGAAAAGAAGCACATCGGAATCAAGCAAAGGATGTTGTACTTGAATTTTGTACACCTTTAGAAAGGAATGGACGGGAGATCGTTAGGGACAACGTATTTACGTCGCATGGTTTAACTGTTACATTATAAGAAAAGAATCTTACTTTGTTGAGAACAATCAGGTCAAATAGAAAATAGAATCTTCAACCCCTAAGGCAGATGAAAATACCAGTGCAATCAAGTGTGTTTGCGTATGATTTTAAAAGTAACAGCATGTTGGTATCCTATATTTAGAAGAAAAACAAGAATGTTATTTTACTTAGTTCCTCTCAAGCTGAAAATGAGTGTTTGCCTGGGAAAGCTAATAAACCTCCTCTAATTTTAAATTAAAATTTCTGAAAAAAAGGACTTGACCAATTCGATGAAAACATAGAAGAATTAACATGCAGAAGGAAAACCGTTCACTTGCCTCTGGTATTATTTTATAATATAATAGATATAAGTGTTCATAATGCCTTTCTCATTTTCCGACAAAGAAATCACAAATATCAAAAGAAGGTATTCCTGAAAAAATTGGCAAAAATGCTTGTAAGACCAAGTGCAGAAGCCCGATTTGAAAATGAAAAGCAAAGAATTCCCCGTAATTCAAGCAAAGCAGCTAATGAGGAACAAACAAGTTCTACACGGGTAGGAGGCTATATGGTATGCTTAGACCGTCGCGAGACAGGTTAGTTTTATCCTACATTGTCTATTCAATTAACTAGTGAATAGTAAACCCACTGAGTACGAGAGGAACCGAGGGTTAGGACCAATGGTCTAGTAGTCGGTTGACAAATCGTATGCTGCGAAGCTAAGTCCTTAGGAAAAAAGCTTGAATGCCTTTCAAAGCTGATTCCTTACCAGACACTGGGAACCTATTTCCGAATGGAAATTGCGATAAGAGACCCAACTTCAACTCTTTCCTTATATATATGTCTTTAACACGCGCTAAAATGCTCCTTATATAATCTATATTGATAAAGGGCGGTGCAGGAAAGTTTTGGTCATAAGGTCTAAAGGCTACAACAATCATCGTAGAAATACTTTGATTTTTGGGCCTCGTAATCAGCCGGGGAATTCTCCTAGCAATTCTTCCAATTTTTTTTATCTTAAAACGAAGAATTGTTGGGTATCCTGTTACCCGGGTAAGTGAAAAGCGTCGTGGCGTGTTCCGGCGACTACTTAAACGTAAACTAAATTGTCACAAAAATCAAACAACCTTAGTTTGCGAGGTTAATATGGTATGCTAACCGATGTTGGTGCACGGCTTAAATTTAAAGGCGAGACGGTATATACGTATAGCAAATTGCTCTAGCATAAGTTTTACTTAATGCTGAAATAAAAAGGTGTCCAGGGACTCTTGGGAGAAATGTAACAAGAATATTTGCACAGCACGCAGAAGATTGGTAAAAACTACGAAATGTCCAACTTGCTAAAAAAAATCGCTCTTGGAATAGGTCTTCAGGGAATACCACGTTAAAAACGAGTGCATCTGCTACCGCAACCTCACTTGGAAAGGCAGAAATACTTAAATATATAATGTATATTTTTATGGAAACAATAATTAAATATATACTGTATATTTTGTATGGAAACAAACCTGTTAGAAAATGTTACATATGAGTGATACCCCTCCTTGTTTCACGTGAGTGGATAAGGGTCAAAGAACAAAGAGTACAGTAAGGCAGGAAGACCGTAAGTAGTTTTTAGGAAGCGTAGGACAAGGTAGACTCAAGGATAGTAAGCTAAACTTAAAATATCTGACCTACGTTTAAACGAATTGATTGCAACTAAGCCAACCCATTGCACCTCTCTCAACTTCTTCTGTTAGAGGTTGCGAATTCCAAAAGAAATGCACTACTTGTTTTCCATCCTCTGACGTTTTTCCTTCTTCTCCAGACAATATGTTCCAGTCTGGCTTCTTCGTCTTACTAATGTCAAGAGAGTCACAGTGAAAATCATTCATCAAATTTCTATTGATGTTCGCGTCCATTGAAGCCTGGCTATTTGACAAGCTCGAGTCTAGAAATTGTGAATCCATATATTTTTGCTGACATTTTTGTGAGTTTGTTTGAGCGTACTTGACAACCGTCCGATTTGGGCCTTCCCATTACATATATTCTCTTTTCCGCTGGTACCTTTCTATTCTACTTTTAAGAGACAGGTCCTGTTAAAATTACCACTTAGTTTTTGAACTTATTTGTCTTATAATACTTATAAATTATTTCCATATGGAAAACATGTGTTTTTTCAACAAAATAATGAGCAGAATGCTATTATTATCTACTATTCATTTAACCTTTTCTATTTTTTAACATTTTACCCCTTATTATGGATACATGTCGTTGACAGCTGTTTGCATTGTTTGACCTTTTGAAAAATCAAGCTTAGGCTCCTACGCATAAATGAATTAATGTGTGGGTGAATAATAAATCTTCGCGCGAATTAACACAAATAGTATTCTAAATAAAATGATGCTATAAAAGGAAGACTTTAATAAATTTGGGAGCATTGCTAAATGAGGCTCGAATTCCATGATAGGCCATTCATCTAAACTTACATTGTACCCTACTTCACCTTTTGTCCTTGTAATAAAAAATGTATCAGCGGAAACTGCGCAAACGATTCTTCGAGTCCCGACATATTTCACGTTCAAATAATCCGGCAGAGATTTTGAGAAAATAAACCTTGGCAAAGATTGTTTGAGTACGAGGTCTGATGTAAATTGAATTCGTATTTACGGTGGCGAAAGTGGGCATCTCCTCACATTAACCTGGATTTGAGCAACGGTAAACAAGAAGGATATGAAATCTATGTCTAGCTGGACTGAAATACAATATAAACTTTTAAATAGGAAATGTACTAAAGCTAAATATAATAGATGAAAAAAACAATGGTAAAATAAAAGCAGACGCGTTACGTAAAAAGGAATACCTACAATCTACCATACACAAATATGTCCAGATACAATTTTTCAGTTATCCCTTTTAATTTTCATAACGAGTAGAATAAGATGTCTACATTTTATCACGGCTTTTAGGCGCAGCAAAATTGGCAAAGAGAAAAGTTTCTTCTCTCTACAAATATTTTGATTGCCAAAGTTTGATTCAATTGATCACGTAAGTTTTCTGACTGAAAGGTTTTATTCCCTTACATACTAAAAACTTACGATTCATCTTCTATTTCTATATATTGGGTTTTAAAAGTTTTCTTATAGATTTGTGGAAGGACATCATAATTGCAGTGCCTACATTATAACTTAATTTTAAAGAATATAATTGATCACCTTAAGTTAACGATTCCAGATCAATGTTTGTCGCCAGTTATTTTATTTTCTAGTATTTCAGTTATTTTTTTCAATTTATTTTAGTTTACGGTTGAAGAGATACACATTTATTTTGTTCTGCTCATTACCATATAAAATTTGCTTGAAATTCCATTCTCACGAAAATGTGAATGGAATTGAAACCAAAGATCTGTTCCGATTTTAATTAATAGGATCAAAAGATTTTCAGATATTATAGACATTGTAGGTTTCAAAAACATTGGGGTTTTTTCCTCGTTGTTCTTCCCAAAGCATCGTATTTTTCTTAATTAGAATAAGATTTATTTCCATTACACATTTTTCAATGGAATTACTCGTTAATATATCCGAATAATTCCTTATAGAGAAGAATTTGGTTATGACAAAGTGAACTAAGATGACAAAGATGTTTTTAATTATGATTTATTCATCAGTTTCTGCTGAAGGGAATAAAATTAGAAAATTAATAAATAAAATAATACATTTTGCATTTACCAGCGTTAATCCAATGAAAGATATAATGAATGATAAATATAGATCCTGTTGAATCTTCCACATCAATCGCATCTCTTTTTTACAGAGTATATAAAAATCTTTTCATATCTGAAACTACCATTACGATGATGAATAGGAATACCACTAAATGGTTTTAATAAAGATCACTTCTATTGATGCTGCGAATCAAAAGGCATAATTGTAATTTCCTGTGAATTTTATCTGTCGGTTTCGTAATATAATCGTTTTAAAAGTGTGGAAAATATATAGACTATCCGACGGATTCTCTCCCCAAGCTAACAGAGTATATTTTGTATGTAAGTATCTGTATGGCATGGTTATAAATTGTATACATGCAAACATTGGCGATTATCAGTAATGGAACCAGTATAGAATTAAAACGAAAGATAATGCTGGTGTAAGATCATTTCAGACGTGAATTCATGTAGTGAGTATCTGGTGTAATTTAGACTCATTAAAAAATACATGTGGGTTACACTGGACCAAGGTTTTACCCGCAATACATGCACAAACTCACACAGGCCTTCCGCGGGACCAAAAGAACCTTCTGGCCCAGCGTCCAGCTACCGCTTGGAACGGGACAAAGAGAGTGGCAAGGTCCATCGGTTGTTCTCTGGATAAGAGCCTGTTTATAGACCAAAGGTTTCCAGGAGAGCCAATGTGACCTGAAAAGGCCCCATTATATTAAGAGTCCCTAATTTAAAGGCATATTTCCTTATGATCGTGTTACACAGCCCATATTCTGGTCCCTCCAGCTCCCTGAGATTCTCTCCAACTTAGTTTCCCCTCTTTTCTAAAGAACCATAGGAACGAATTCTGTCCGAAATTCTTCTACCCTCAAGGAGCGATTATCTCAGATAACAAGAAAAACGCTCATTTAGCACCCTATTATGTTTATTTTGGTTTTACACTTTAAAGTCATCTTAGTACATGCGAAAAAAGGTAAGATTGTAGAAGGACACACCCTGTTAATAAAAATAGTAAATATACTCTATCTACACTTAGTACAAGAATTTGTCATATATATATATATATATATATATATATATATATATATATATATATTTATTTAGAAAAATATTGTAGAAGAGGTCTTAGCTCAGAATTCAGAATTCTTCAAAGGCTGAACAGATAATACGAGGCGCGGTCAATAAGTTTTGCGAATCGGTAGAGCAAAACAGAGGAAGGGGGATGGCTGTTTGTGGGGGTGTTAGGACAAGTTATGACAAGTCAGGACCTGCAGCCGCACGCTCCTGCTTCGTCTATTTAAGAAGCAGTAGCTGATCGCAGATCGTTAGTCGCAAATTTTTCAACAATGGAGAAGGTTGAGCACCGCGCACTGATCAAATTTTTTACCAAGGAAGGCAAGAATGCAAAAGAGATCCATGAACGCATGCTTGCAGTGTACATCGAAACCACCCCTTCTTATGCAACCATTACTCGCTGGAATAGGGAGTTCCGCCATGGTTGTGAGTCCCTTAAAGATACCCTGTCCAGAACGCCCGTCAAACGTGACCAACGAGGACAATTTTGGCCCGTGTGGGGAGGATGATCTTAGAAAATCGACGGGTGAAGGTCGAAAAAATCAAGCAAAAACTTGGCATATCACATGGAAGTGTTATCAACATCATCCACGACAATTTGGCAATGAGAAAGGTCTCTGCCCGTTGGGTCCGTAGAAACCTCATACCCCATGATCGACTTCAACGTCGTCAAAGTCCACAAGGCCAGAGTTGCACAAGCTGTCCTGCGCGAGTGCGGATTTGAGGAGCTCAATTATCCCCCCTACAGTCCTCACCTGGCCCCTAGCGACTACTTTTTATCCCGCCAGCTCAAGGCTGCACTGCATGGACGCCAGTTTGGGGACGATAAAGATGTCCAGCTCGCCGTCCAGGAGTAGAGTGAACAGCAGTCGGGAGATTTATGGTTGTCGGGAATTCGAAGCCACAGGGACAAGTGGTGCAAGTGCATTGAAGTCGAGGGTAGTTATATTGAAAAATAATAAAACACTTTTCCTCATATCTCGTTTCCTTATATTCGAATTGCAAAACTTATTGACTGCCCCTCATAGTATGATAGTTTGACATCAGACCTTTCATAATATCCTACTATTTGTCTCTCTGCCGTGACCTAACTAAATCACGGTTTAAAAAATGCACCCTAGCCGAGGCTCCCGCTCGTATCTTCAAGAACCGTTGAGCAAACCTGTGCTGAGCCTCCACACTTTAAAAAATAACTAAGCTCTTTGGGGCTCATTCCCTTTGGCGACCTGGACTCCCGTCCTTTTAAACAAAAACATTGTGTGTTGACTGATTCTCTAATAAAAAATAAAATGCTAGTAATCATATTTGTACAAGTATTATATGAAGGTGTTTAATGTAGATAGTGACTTATAATTACCTGAATCACTCAGGTCTAAATAGCTTAATATACATGTCGAGGAATAGGTCACCTCCCCAAACAATACGTCTATATATACATATATGTATCTATTGGTTGGGAGGAAATATATAAAAGCCAGGAGAATATATATATATATATATATATATATATATATATATATATATATATATATATATATATATATATACATTTACATACATATATGTCATCTGATGTACGTACGCGTCTTTTGCTACGTACAAGTACGTCCACTTCGTAAGAGTAATCCTTTGATTACGAAGTATAAGAGTGCGATTTACTTCAGGGGCCAATAGCGTTTAATGAGTTTACCAAGTTGCAGTTCAAGGATATATTTAAAGAGTAAAAACCATAAATATAACCTTAATAAGTCACTAGTTAACATATATACACTTCCGGCAAATATAGCTAATGTAAATATGGATAATATTGACAGACTATAAAAAATGGGAATCGGGTAACGTTAATTACTTGTTAATTAGCTTTTAAATGGGATACTATAAATCAGTTAAACAGAAGGAATATTTAAACGTCGGAATGCGGGTCCATTAGAGGGAGATGCAATCGTTTCACCTTAAAGGGAGTCCTCGAGGAAGGGGACTCCTTTAGAGAGTCGGTGCAGGGGTATGCAGACGGAAAATATTCGTGATTCTCGGCCGAATATCCTGATGGTGAAGAGGATGAAAGAGGGGGGAACCAGAAGACGAGTTCTCAATTCTCCTTGAAGAAGGATGATGGCACCTCTGCTTAATAGATGCGCAACCTCCAAAAGTCAAGACTCTGACGCGGCTCGGCACGAAATCTCACAAGGGAAAGTAAGATCCTTTAGGGGGAGGGGTTTCTGATGAGATGAGAAGAATACCGGCCAGTCCTTCGGGGACAAAAAGATTCGAGGCTTGTTCTGAACAGAATAAACCTTCACAAAAGACATCGATATGCCTGGTGCGATCCAAGCTCAATGATATACGCGAATAACAGGGACTTTGGGAAACAGAGACCCGATCTGAACCGAAGACGACGAGATCTCAAACTCAATCTGCTGATCTTTGAAAAAACAAGGGTACTTATATGAAAGCCATTTTTTGATGCTCAATCGCTGTAAGGCATATATGTCTAAGAGAGAGCTATCCTTTTCCCGACTACGGAGATTAGCATTTTATAGGTGAAGTCAAAGCTTTTAGTGCTCAGGTTAACTGATATTTAAATTCTTTCTTCTTTCCTTTTTCTCCTTGGATACAGAGCTTAACTCCACGTGTAGTTATAGTTAGGATACATAGGGAGGAAAAGAATTCAAGAAACAAAAGAAGGGGTTTTCTTCTTCGCGTCCTTTTCCCTTACAATACAGAAGGATACAAGGAAAATATAATAAGTTTGGGTTGTGAAAAATGTATTGTAATTGAGGCGAGAACGAGAAAGAAAGCATTTTTTTCCATTTGCTTCAAAAATCTCATAATGACGTCACTTGATTTACCGTTTTTATATTCAATGAAAGTAATCTGTATTATTTCGTATGTTTTATAATTTGAATAAGTTTTTAGGAAATGATTCTCATCCTTAGAAAAATATGACAATAACGAATTAGTTTTGGATACAGAAAAGGTGGCCAATATATCAAATTCCTTTTGGACATCGGTATTTATAAAGGAAGACGAAGATAATATACCACGAACGAACCACGTGATAAACTTTAACGAGCATAACATTTTAATCGATAGATTTTTATATCAGTAATTTAAAATCCAGTAACTCTCCTGGTCCTGTTTTAATCTATCCGGCTCATTTAAAATAAATTTGAAAAGTGTCAGTGAGATCCCTCAAGAATTTTTTTTTTAAATCTTTAGAAGAAGGTGGCGTGCTATTAGATTTTAAGCCTTTGAATATGACTCATCTTTTTAAGAAGGGAAAAAGAGAAATTTCGGCGAATTCTCGACCCATAATTTTAACATCTATCTTCGGAAAATTAATGGAATCCGTCATTCGCGATAGGGTGATTAATCATTTGGAAACGCATAATCTCATAAATGATAGTCAACACGGCTTTAGACAGAAACGTTCATGTTTAGCTAATCTTTTGGAATTTTATGACAGCATAGTTAAAACCTAAGTCGAAAGTAGACCTTTGGGCATAGTTTATTTGAACTTCACCTAGGCTTTCAACACCGTTCCTCATATATAATTACTAAGTAAACTTTTAGCTCATGGGATTAGGATAAACCTCCTACAATGAATAGAGTCATGGCTAAGTAATCGTAAGTAAAGAGTAGTTTTAAACGGTAAATTTTCGGATTGGAAATATGTAGCTAGTGGTGTGGCCCAGGGCTCTGTGTTGGGACCATTGTTTTTCCTTATTTTTATATATCCTGAGAAGAATCTTGACTTCTTCGACTGAAAATGTGGCAAGAGTTGTATAGCAGTCATAGCATAATAAATAGCATTATTAAAGTAATTGGGCCACTAGGCACTCTAGATTTGGAAACTAACCTTAAATTTGTCATTAGTACCAACCTTGGCAAGTCACTTAGACGGGGTCTTTGACAATGAGTCAGTAAAACTCAAAGGGGGATCGTGTTATTGAAGAAATGGTCGAAGAACAACTCTTTGAAGAAGTTCCATTTTTTATATCGTTTCTTTGAATCAGTGTCATAGAACAGGTTAGTAGTTGCGAGGGAAAACATGCTGCGGCTTATATCGTTTATTTTGTTCCCTTCCTTCCCTAAAAAACCAAGTTTGGAATCTTATCCTCAATGCCTACATGCGGATTTGTGGGTTTGAGCTTCTCATATTTTCACTATTTCTCGCTTCATTAATTCCATTTAAACCTTTCCTGAAATTCTGTGCGAGATTCGCATTTGTTGCTATTTCGCTTTAAATTCCGGAAAGAAAAATTGTCCTCAATCATTTTGTGCGAAAATGCCCCGTCCTTCCGCTCCGCAAATAGGCTCTTCTTCACTTTGGAACAAATCTGTTGGTGATTTTATGGGGCAAACTTTCCATCCGTGATCTTAAGAACTTTTCATAATATTATGCAGTGGAGGTTAAAGGGAATAATATAAAGCCCCCAAAGCAAAGTTAAAGGAAAAATGTTGACATTCAAAAAAAAGGACGATTTTGCAACCTAGAATTTTGTAATCCTTGTTTTTCTCCCCGTTATTCTTAGCTCCATTAAACTTGACACAACCACTCTCCTTACACTGATCCATCCCTTCATAATTTGGATTGTACCCACATTCAAAGGATTATCTCATAATTCGCATTGACTTAACGAATATGGTATTTTAATATACCTCATCATTTTGCCAGTATATTTTTGTCTTACAATCATTTTTTTACCTTATTTCTCTCTCTTTTGTGACGTCTTTCTCTTTCTACCTGCACATTCTCAGTCGAGGAGCCACTAGCGTCCACCAATCGCATCTTGACTAGGACTGAAAGCCACCACACCTTTACTCGTCATTTTTTATTTTGGTTAATGGAAATAATTTCACCCATCCAGAAAAGACCCTTGAATGCTTTTCATTATCCTTTCATCTGAGGGATCAAAGGCGGAGGTATTTGCTTATGAATCAGCTGTAATCCTTTGAATTCATGCTTTCCCCTTTGCTGGCTAAATTGTTCTATGGAGTGGTTAAAGTGGAGTGAGAAATTATGGTAATGGAAGTATGACATGGATAGGTAAAACAAAGGAACCAAACTTACTGGATTGGATGGTGACTGGCGTAAAGTGGAAGTGTGGGTATTCGGTATGTGGTGGCGCACACTGGAGCCTAAAAAGCATTACAGATAAAAGTCGACAAAGAATCTTCCGTCGAACAAGTTAAAGTGGAGTTAAAAAGTTGAAAAGAAATCTTTTGCTGTACAAAAATCTTTAGATTAATGAAAAAGAAAACAATTCTTTTTGTTAAAAAATGTGAGAATTACCGAGAATATTTCTGGCAGTTCTTTTTAAGCAGGTGAGTGGTTAGTGGTTATTAGTGATGGATATTGTGAAATGTAGACAATCGAACGGCCCAAATCTTTATTTTTCTTTTCCATTTCTGACCCTGACGCGGCCAATTCTCCTTCAGGATGGTGAATTTTTCCATTATTACAAAGAGAAAACTGACCTTTATGTCATAATTAATAATTCGAAAAGAAAAACATAATATTTTAGGAAAAATTTAAAATTATAGTAAAGATCAAATTCTTAAAACAATATTGACAATTACTGTATTTAGATGATTCTTTCGGAATTTCTTATCCATGTTCAGCAAAGTGTAAAATAATAACTTTAGAATTACATTTCATGAGAAAATAATTGTTCTTATAGAATAAACCAATGGTTCAAAAGTTATGTTGTATAAAAATGTATGTAAGTAAAAACCTCTAGTGTTGTTCCAATAGTCGGTCCTTCAACACATTTATTTAATGTTGATTTCGACATCTTCCACAAATTTATATATAAATAATATTTAAGAAAAATATGATTGATATCTTTGCAAGTGCAAGTTAAATATAGGCTCCTAAAAATAAATGACCAGAAATCAAACATAAATGATTTATGTCCTTCTCCAGAGGTAAAAGAGTATAGTAGGCTGCGATTGATGCCTAAGTTAAAAGCAATGTTTTTCCTATTTTACGATTGCTTCCGACACCAAACTAACAAATATTTGGAGGTCAAACTACTTAACGGATAACTACACTCCCCTTTTTCTAAAAATTAATATTTTAGTACGTAATTTTCTACAGGGAATAGCCACTAAAAAAGCAATTAAATTGAAGTTTAATTCGAGCCTATATCACCGTTCATACCTAAAAGTAAATTGTTTTAGATAAAATAGAAGAAAATACGTATAAGGATTCCGAGACATGATAAGAGTTATCAAAAGAACTGTGATTTGAAAGTTCTCGAGGATTAGCGATGCCATTAACTAAGTACTTCAACATATTTCTCTCAAAATCAAATACCATGGAAGAAAATGAAAAGAAACTATGATTTAAGTTAGAGAAAAGGAGTAGCAGTATTCCAAATACACATTCATAAGGATATTACATTCAGAATCATATAATTGTGCCGAATCCAGGAAAAAAAACAAAAGCTTGGAAGAACACAGAAGCATAAAAACAAAATTACAAAAAGACCGTACGCACTCTGGGGGTTGAAAAGGCGTCCGATATGAACCTTCCCTTTAGCTTAAAAATAATTTATATTTTTTACCATTTATTGTATAACAAGAATTAAATAAATCTTATGATTATATCAACTCATCAATCAATTGATTATATATTGATTAATAGAAAGCTTAAACACACAGACACTACAAAGAATTAAGAAAGAATTTCCCATGGGAAAAAAGAATAGTATTTGGTCAGCTAAAAAAGATTAACTATATTTCGAAGCTAGAGGTGATTTAACTCTTAGGAGTAAAACCCTTGTTCAGATTATATAGATGCATGGAATATTTTGGCCTTGAATAGACCTTTCGAAAGTGAACCCATTAAATTATTTTGTGTAAACAATTAATCATAATGATATTCCCGGCGTGGGGCAATTTGGTGAATCCATGGTCAAAAGTTTGAGACAACTATATTCTTCCATACATGAAAATTAATAGAATTAATGAAATGATTCATTTTGGTTTATTATGTTTATTTCATAATTTTTATGTGAAATATACAAAATTTAGAGCAAAATCCCAGTTTATTAATAAATAGAGTCAATTGATGCACACAGTAAATTTTACAATGATATTCCTTGTTATTCAGGACTACTTCAATTTGTTTTGTCATAGTAGAGACTAAGTTTGGGATGATGTCTTCCCTAATATAGCTTCTTTTTTGTTCAATGAGCACCGCAGATACTCACAAGTAGGTGGCTTCTTTGTCGACCGGAGGTTTGCTTAACGTCCAGAAATTCACTATTTTGCTTAAATCTGACGAATTCCCGGGCTAACGTTCGAAAAGCTCGATGTTATTTTCCGTCTAGAATTTGATATTGCTTTTACATTGTGAAAAGGTTCGGCATTATACTGAAAAATACAGTTATCATACAAAAATCGGTTCTGAACTGTTGCAAAATAGGGCTGATGAAGTACCTTGTGGTAATATTTTGAGTTAATGGCAGTGTTCTTGGAAAAAGGTGGTAGTAATCAAGTTGTTTTAGATGCAAAGCAGCCTAAGACATAGTTCGAGATGCTTTACCGCGTGCAGGAGACGACTCGATAAAACGCTCCTCTTTTCTCTTACCAACGAGGTATCTATCGGAAGCTCTGAACAAATGGAGGAAAGGTTCATCAGACAATATCAATAGATTCCATTCTTAAAAATTTTAGAAATCCGATCTGACATCTGCCAGAAAATTACGGTCTCCGAAATATCTATAAACATAGGAAAAGACAATTTCGACGCCCTCCCGTCTCACAGAAGTGATGGCGTCAAGGTAACTGCAAACCAGGCAGTTTGGTGATTTCACTAGCACAAGGGCACTTAGTTCACTAATGCAAAATCTTCTATAAGCCAAGCTGATGGCTTAATTTTCTACACCACGATGTTTATTGCAATTAGCCGCTGATGCTTCGTTCACACTCAAGAAACGACCCCCGCATTCGCAAACTTCCATTGCGAGTTAAATGTAGCTTCCTACATAAGAAATGAACCGCAACAAACGTTAATTTTTTTCCATTCGTCAACTCTTTTCAAGTGCAAAGAAGGAGAAAATCTGCCTAAACAAGTTTTGAAAACCCCGAGAGCAATTTCGCAATTAGAACAAGATAGGCGCCTTGGTCAAATTCAATATGTTTGACTAGACTTACTCTTTTAAATGACTCACGCCGTGCTAGGCGGTATATCTTAACAGACCATGTTTGCCAACGGTCATTTGAGCGGAAGAGCAACTTGCTAGGGTCTTGAGAACTATGGGTCAGTGGATAGGTGAGTGGATTAGTAGTATTAGTAATGGATATTGTGGACTGTAGACACTTTAACGGCCCAAATCTTGATTTTTTTTTTCATTTATGACCATGACACACGCCAATTCTTCTTCAGCATGGTGAATTTGTCCATAATCCCAAATAAAACTAACTATTATGTCATAATCACTTGAACACCACCGGTCACTTTCTGTCCTCAGTGGGTGCATGAGTGTTCATCTTCAAGGGCTCTAGGTATTCCTGCTTTAGCTTAAGCGGATAGGTTTTTCTACTGCCAACGGCATCCTTAGAGGGGATTTAGTGAATTATAGCCATAGTTGTGAATCCAACATTCTTGAATTTAGCCATTTCCCTTCTGTTGGATGACACAGCCCTGCATCTCTTATTTTTTCTTACTTTCCTAAACTTTATTCTATCTTAATTCAGTGTATCGAAATATGACAGTACTACAGTTAATCATGGGCCATACTCCTCAGCAGGCCTTCAGTGTTCGGAAGGTACTAACAATATCTGGGTTGGTATTTAGTAGTTGTTTTTGTTGCTTATCTTGTGGTTGTTGTTACTTTCTAAAATTCTTATTCTATCAGTTTTTGTCAGGCATTATTCTTATTCTGTCTGGCGACATTGAATCTAACCCTGGCCCTATGCGTCGTAAATTCTGCAATTTATTCTACTGCAAAATGTGTGGTCTCCACGGCCACTTAAGAGAGCTTTCTGTTGCTTTAACTAAATATGATATTATTTGCTGCTCTGAGAATCAGGTAGCTCATAGAAGACATACCTTAGAACTCCTTTTGCTAAACTTTAATAAGCCTATGCAATATCTAAGGAACTCCTTACCTCTACTCCAAGACTTGTGTGCATATACTCGAGCGGGATTTAATGCTTCACGTTTTAGTAAGTATAAATGTGGATGTCATGAGATCATGGTTATCATAGTATACAGCCGTTTTAATAATTTTTATATTTTTAGCCTTTATAGAAACCCCGACTTATGTGACGGTATTTATGATTGCCTTCTAAACTCATATTAATATTCAGGAAGAGGACAAGAAATCTTTTTTAATTTTTATCGGTGATCTGAATGTTCATCACAGAGACTGGCTGAATTCAGTTTTCCCAACCAATCAACATGCTATTGCTGCTCATGCTTTTTCTGATATTACTGGTTGTGATCAGTTAATTACTGGTGCAACTTACACATCTTGAAATCGTCTTTATCTTTTACTCACTGATTTGGGATGGGTAGATGAGAGTCAAACAACTGCATCAATTGTTTCCTCAGATCATCGTGTTTAGGCATGTAAAGTTCAATTAGATTTCCTTATTCCAGACTTTTATATCTCCATGGAGGTTTTTATCTGATCTAGAATTAACTGGGATGGGATTAACCGTGATTTTAATAGTATTTTGTGAAGAGATATCTATGATGCTCTTTGCCCGATTACCGCATTGAATTTAAGGTTATTAGACTTGAAAAGTAGGTTTGTACCAATGAAAATATTTACGCTCGATCTCACGATAAATCATGGTTTAATGACTAGTGTGGCCTGGCTTATCGTAATAAGCATGCTGCCTATGATCTTTTGTCGAGCAACCGCTCTCGGTTGTGTTGGGGTAACTATGTTGCGATGAGGAACACAGCAAATAATGTTTATAAAGAGACAGAAGATTAATATAATTCCCATTTGAAGAATGTCCTCACAGGTGCGGATCAGCCACATATTTTGTTGTCACCAGGTAAATCTGCTTTGTTCGGTTTTGAGCCTTCCTATTCCTTCCTTAATGAAACCTGATGGCAGCGTTACAGATAATACTCTTGATAAAGACAGAATTCTTGCTGACAGTTTTAACTTCAATCAAAGTAAGGAAAAGATTCATATGCTCTTAGCTCTCACCCACTACCTAGATTTAATGCATTTGTCTTCAGATCCTCTGAAATAAAATTTCTTTTATCTAACTTGAATGAGTCTGCTGTCCAAACGCCTTACTGTATATATGAGACAATTTCTTTCAGTGACTCAGTTTGGCAATTATTGTTTATAGACAATAATTGTAAGTCTAGGCTCGTCTCTCTTGGTTTAGTGGCACCTTTGACACTGTCAACCATAATGGTTTGATTTTGAAATTAAAATCTGTTGGAATTGGTGGTAGAGTCTTAAATATTTTAACAGAGTTTATAACTAATAGACAACAACGTGTTATTGACGATGGGTGTTTTAGTTCTTATTCTAGAGTATATTCTAGAGTTCCTCAGGGCAGCGTTCTTGGGCCTTTACTTTTTATATTATATACTAGCGACATGTGGTTTAATATGGCTAATAAAATTCTAGCATATGCTGATGATACCTCTCTCTATGTTCATGTTTCATCTCCTGCAATGAGACTGCATGTTGCAGATAGCCTCAGTGAGGATTTGAATAAAATTCATTCCTGCTGTCTTTAGTGGGGTATGAAATTGAACCCAAGTAACTCTAAGGAAATGAATGTGTGTCGTTCTAGATCTCTCTTACCTGAACATCGTATTTTTTTAATAAATGGAGCTTCGATTAACAATGCTGACCAACTCAAACTCTTGGGATTAACTCTATATTCGAAACTCAGTTTTGAAATGCATCTAAGATCTATGTCACGGGATATCTCGCAGAAATTAGGCATTATTCATAAATCTAATAAAATTTATGAGGATGATGTTTTTCTTCGCAAGTGTTTCTTTTCTTTAATTCTACCTCATTTTGAATATAGAGTTTTGCTGAAGACACTGATCTGAGATTGCTTGATCGTGCATTTAATTCTGTAATTTTTTTACTATCAGATTTAGATTTAGACATTGGGCATCGTATAGATGTTGGAACTCTTTGTATTTTATTTAAAGTAGTGAATGATGCGAATCATCCTTTGTATAAATTTTTTCCGTGATTTTATCAACAAGCTAGAGTTACTAGATATTCTGAGACTGTAAATTCCATGGTATTCGAAATTGGACGTCATTCTACATCTCAGGTTTCTAAGGGATTTTTACCGAGCATATAATAATAATAACAACTATTTATAATGCGCCCTTCAGGACTGTTAGCCCTCACAGAGCGCAGGTTGTGTAGCGAGAGTAGAGAATGTTTACATGGAAGACAAACAAACAAACAAACAAACAAACAACTTTATTGCGTATTTCGGTGATCCATAAAAAAATAAAAATACATTACAATTTTGAAGTATAAAATTTCGATATTACTCATCCAAAAGGCACCAAAAGATTATATTTACTTTAACAACTAAAATTACCACTATCTTACTGCTAATACTTATTAACCTATTTAAATGAACTGTCAATCTACTAATATTTAATATTGCCGGATTAATGCAATGGGTAATATTTATCATGTGAGTAGTAATTTCAGAAAGATACCTACAGTCTGAGTGAAAAATACCAGACACAATTTTATTTGAGCTGCTTTCTAACCTATTTAAAAAAAAACAATTACAAGTTTTATGATTACTTGTTTAGGCGAAGGTATATTTCTACATACCTACATCAGACTAGCTCTACAATACTTAGGTTCACCACACAGAATTCTGAGACAATTGTTATAAGCAACAATAAATCTACTATGGGTAGCGTTTGTATAATTCCACCATAGATGAGCTGCGTAAACTGACTCAGAATAAGACCTAAACAGATTAATTTTTACACTTTCAGTACAATGTCCGAAATGTCTTTTAATCATGTTAAAAGACAGCTTGTTACACTGGCGTTCTATATCTAGTGTGTCTTTGAGATCATCACTAATTATATGCCCTAAATACTTTATATTGCTTACTATTGGAATTGTATCATCACCTAGCTTAAAACTATCATATTTACAACATTTAAGAAATTTAGACTTAAAAACTAGCACCGCACTTTTAGAACTATTAAATTTGATATAATTTTTTATCCCAAAATCATTACAAACGTTAATTAATTTATTTAGACCACTTGCAGATGGTGCAATGTCATCTGCATAAATGATTCGTTTTTGCATTACCTATTATACAACCTACTTTAATTTTGCCTAATTCTATGGATAAATCATTTATATACATATAGAATAGGTAAGGAGAAATAATTCCTCCCTGTCGAGCACCATTACTTACGGTAAAGAAGTCAGATATGGTATTTGACCATCTTACACACATTTTTTGAGTAGCATACCAGTAACTAATTATTCTTATAATATATGATGGAAACTTAAATTTACTTAACTTATCTATTAGAACTCTGTGATTTACTCTGTCAAAAGCCTTTGACGCATTCAAAAAACAGGAATATATATTGCTATTAAGACTATCATATTTCAATATCATTTATTTTAATGAGTAAATACACATATCTGTACCATGATTTTTCTTAAATACGAATTGTTGGTCCGTTGTTAAGATAAATGATTCTATTCTACTAAGTATGATTCTTTCTAAAATTTTACCACAGATTCTAGCTAACGCAATTGGCCTATAATTGGATTTTATAAATAAAACTTTGACTTTAGTTTTTAATAATAGGTATTAACACAACAGACAAGATGCTTTCAAGTAAGACCCCATGTACGAGACATCTAGTGAGACACATAGCTAATAATGGAATAATTTTTGCACTGCTAAATTTAATATGTTCAGCTTGAATTCCATCCAATCCACAACTTTTATTTACATGAAGTTTTCTTATCATGGTTGCCACCCCTTCGCATGATACTAAAACCTTTTTATAGTTATCAGAGACTGCATAATTATTGTCTAAGGATAGTGAACTATCGTGCAAACAATTAAACAGCTCCCGATAGTGTGTTTTTCACATGTTACAAATATTTTCAGCTTCTGAATTACCTTCAATTTCATCAAGTGGACTTAATTTTTTGTTGTTATGCACTCTAATTTTTTTCCAAAATTCTCTATTATCTACTTTTATTTTTAAAGAGCTTGCGGGCTAAGGATTCCTTTTTTAGATTTTCTTTATTTAATTTAATAAATTTAAGTGCCCCTTTAAATCTGGCTTTTGTGGAATTTTTTAGATGGAAAATTGGACCACTCCTAGGTTTGTTTAATTCTAACCACAGAGCATAAGCCTCTCTGGATCTCTCATACAATTCCTGACAGTGGTCATTCCAACCAGGCCGATTGTACTTCTTATTTTTATTTGATGCACTCTCAAATACAATTTTTGATGTCTCAGAGAGTGCAAAAATTATGTTATTATAGAAAGAAGTGACTTTTTTCATATGTTCATTAATTCTACAGTTCAAATTTTTACAACTAATGGCCTCGCTTGGATTTTCCACATTCTCGAGGAACACCCCACTCATGTCAGTGTATTTATCTTTTTTATTTTGTGGCACCTCATCCCAAAATATCTTATTATAGTTAGCTGAGTTCTCAAAATAATTTTTTGTTGAGACTTTAGGTATTAATTTAAGAGTCAATTTTGACACAAATGGAAGATGATCAGACTCAAAAGAATCATATAATACATACATATCTGAAATTAATTTATGACCATCCTCAGAGTAAATGCAGTGGTCCAACCAAGATCTTAAACCCCATGCGTCACTGACATATGTGAAAGTGTCTCTCGGCAGGCTTAGTCTGCTTGACCATTTAAGTTTATAGGCTTCACAAAAAAAAATTTAAGTGTTTAGAAAACTCTGAGTCATTACCTATAGTCTATCTATATATAATTCCACATTTTCTACTGACTCACATGGTAGGTATACATTAAAAATATACATTACTTGACAGTTAAGCACTATTCTAATACCAACAAGCCAATCATAATCAAAAGTTAATCCACTTATATAATGTTCTAATTTTGAATTCCATATTATTGCTACACCTTCTTATTTATTTTTCCTACCTACTAATAAACAGTTACTATCATCACTTGGAGAGTTTGCTACACCCCTATGATTTAAAAAAAGTGTATTAATCTCTTTACATTCCGTTTTTGATATCCATGTCTTCTGTAGTAAAACTATATCAAAATTATTTATTATCTTATTTTAACCAATTTCATTTGTTCGCAGACCACTGCAGTTGTAACTAACTACATTTAATTTACTCTCCATTATGAGCTGTAGTATTATTTGTACGTTGTGGTCTGAATCAATTAAAATAGATTCCTTTTGTCCATGTTGATGGGTCTATAAAGATTGAAGGGTCTTCACATTGAGCTTCCACTTTAAAACTAATATAATTTTCAGGAAATTTGCATGGCATTTGGGTGCATTTCGCATCTATGTTTGTCTTCTTTTTAATATTACTTTTTAGTTCTTCTCCTGTATAGTCAGGTAAAAATTTGGTTACATAGACTCTAGCAAGCCTTTTAGCAACTCTAATGCCTTCATCTGATGATGTACCGACTTTGATAAGTTTCTTGGATTTTTCTATCCAGTTCTTCATAGAGTTAATTGAGTTTGTACTAACGGATTTCAGTATTTTTCCTCTTGCTCCAACATTGAACCACGGGTTTGTATCAGTGTCAACGGCTGATAGAGCTGGGTATATGCATTCATAATTACTTTCATCCTTTGTTTAGGCTGATTTTTGGTTCTCATTAGAGTCCTTATTTGTATTGGTGGAGGTTGGATTGACTTGATTGCCATCTTTGTTTTCACTAGAAATGGATTGAATAGTTTGGGGAGTAGTTTTAGGATGAGAGTTTGTACCTTCTGCGGGATTTTGATTCTTTATTTTTGGTTTGACTTTAGGTGGGACAGGGTTATTCGAATTTTGAGTCAGAGAGCCTTTTAGAAAATTAATCTTTTGGTTATGCTGATAAAAGAGCTTGTTGTGCTCATTAATAATTTGATTTTGATTACTTATTTGTTTCCTAATTTCTTTTAAGGTATCAGATATATATTTGTCTACTTCTTGACGAGTCGTCAAGGTTGCTTTAATCAGTTTTACTTCATCAGCAAGGGATCCTGTATTGTTCAGTAATGTGGAAACATCAATTGAATCAAAAGTCAATAGAGGGAGTTTGAGATATTTTGAAACAAAGGAATGTTCGTCTGAATGATGTTCAATTTCAACAAACCTTTTGATAATATCTTCCATATTGTGTTCAGATTTTTTGTTTCCTTTACGTACAATATTGTGGCTGAGGTCATCCGCCTCTTCCACATCGATGGTAAAAAATTTTTTTGGGCCACTTCAATTTCTTGTTCGTCATATGTATCTAGACATAATTTTATGATTATTTTAGTAGGCAATAGGTCTCTCTTGTTATTTATAAAGCAAATTAAACTGTTTATGATGGTGTTTTCAGGAATCTTTGATTTTGTGAGTTTGTGCCCCAGGCCTAAATATCAAGAAGGCAATTCTGAAGTAATGGGTCTTCAGGAGACGTTGAAAGTAGCAAGGGAAGGAGAGGATCGGACTTCAGCAGGAATAGCATTCCAGAGTCTAAGAGCACAAACTGAGAAGGAACGGTCACCCATCGAGCAGAGGACAGAACGAGAAGTGTTCAGGATGGAGTGAGGTTAGACCGGAGTGCCAGAGGAGTTTGACGACGGGAGAGAGCAGACGAGAGATAAGGTGGAGCCTCGAGATTTAGAGCCTTGTAGGTGAAGAGAAGAATTTTATAGTGGGTACGGAAGCAAAAAGGGAACCAGTGTATCTCCTGTAACAGAGGCAGAGAGATAACAGAAGGAGAAAACCTGAAGCGGCGAAGGAGGATCCGGGCAGCATAGTTTTGAACTAGTTGTAGGGGGGAAATGACAAAGAAGGAAGATTCACTAGAAGAGAATTGGAGTAGTCTAAGCGTGAGGTGACGAAGGCATGAATAGCAATCTCGAGGCTTCGTCGATCAAAAAGGGATCGAACACGTGAAAAGTTGGGGAGGAAACCGAGGGAAGAATTACAGATACGATAGATGAGCGGTTTAAACGAGAGTTTCTCGTCTAAAATAACACCAGGATTACTGACGTTAACAGAGAAGGCCACATTGGTTTTAACAAGGTTAAGGAAGGGGAAGAGAGCTTTAGATTTCTCCACCATTGAAGTGGTACCAACAAGGAGAACTTCAGTTTTATCGTAATTAAATTTAAGAAAGTTGGCAGACAGCCATTTGTTATGGAGATGTAGGCTGAAAAGAGCTTCTTAATTGATTTAGAGAAGAACACAGGGGATAAGGAAAGGTATATCTGAGTGTCATCAGCATGCAGGTGGAAGGACAGGCGTAAATCGCGAAGAAGGGAGCCAAGAGGAAGTAAGTAGATGCGAAAGAGGAAGGTACCAAGGACTGAGCCCTGAGGCAGCCCAAAATGATTAGGCGCGGGCGCAGGGAGAGGTTATCGAGCGCGAAAGACTGAATGCGGGAGAGAGGTCTCAGCCGAACCAAGCAAGTGCAATGCACAAGAGAGCAAGAAAAGTTTGAAGACGATCAAACCGGACAGTACATATGGTCGCTGGTCTAGAAAGCACAGGAGAGGTCTAGGAGGACTAGAATGGATGTAAGACCCCTATTGGAAGATCTACGTAAGCCGTCTGAAACATTAAGAAGAGCGGCTTTAGCACTTTGAACCTCGATTGGTACATCTCATCGATATTGCGTTAAATATATGGTCATTAAGGCGAGAGAGGAATGAAAACTGTGAGATAGGGTGATAGCTAGATGGTTCAAAGGGGTTAGGGTGTGGTTTTTTAAGGATAGGACGAATTAAGGCATGTTTGAAGGAAAAGGAAACCACCCCTGTGGCAAAAAAAGTGTTAAAGTGATGAAAAATCAGTGGGAGGACAGCAGGGAGAATTTAGTGGAGGAGTTTAGGTGAAAAGACGTCCTGAGGTGATCCAAAATTGTTAGAGTGTGATATCAGGGTAGGTATTTGCTCAGAAAACGCCCGAGTGAGGACATTTGGAAGAATATGTCAAAGTAGCAAGGCGATAGGCAAGTGAGAGAAAGGTCGTGTCTAGCATGCTTTACGAAGGGCACGTTCATGGGCACGTAAGGACCGCTTTGAACGAAGAAGTTCCATAGGGAACCAAGGGGCGCGGTGATAGCGGTTTGAAGAAGGAGTGATAAGTGGTGTGTGCACGTCAAGGCAGGCAAGTAATTATTGGTGCAGTGAGTTTAAGGTTTGGTCAGGTGAAGCAGTTGTATCAATAGGAGGTAGGGCAGGAACAAGATTGTTAAAGAGAGAAATAGTATCAATTGACGATAGTCGCCGGAAAGGAATAGGATCTCTGAACGAGCGATTAGGAAGGTAGAAGGGAATATAGAAGCTAAAAATTGACCAAGAAGTGGTCGGAAATCGTATTAGAGGAACAGCTACTGTTAAATTACATATATGCAGGTTCGAGATGACTAAGTCAAGGATATTATCATGTAGATTGTGGAATCCCTTACTTACAAATATTGTGTCTGCTCCTACACTTGATAAGTATGAAAGATTGGTTAATGTTTTTTTGTTGCGTAACCGTGTGGCAGTTTAATTCTTTTTCCTTTCTTTCCTGCTGTGCTTTGACCTGCCATGACACCTCTTGGTGGTATAATTTCCTAAATTTTCACTGTGGCTTTTTGCCTGGTCTATATAATAATAATTATAATAATGATAGTACTTGTAGAGTCCTTCAAGTGCATCCATTGGTCACTTGCCTATCACCCATTGTCCTCTCCTAAATATTCTGTTGAAACATCCATGAATAGTCAGTCTTTTGTCGCTACATATAATGTAAATTTGACAGTAATTTATTGTCAGCCAAAGAATCAATACCTTACTTTACATATTTTCCCGGCAAAAATACATTCTTTTGTCAACTCCATGGTGCCTATTCGAGTCATTTTCCCAGCTAAATGTTAATCGAAACTTGTTGATCGAGGTGATGAAGTCTGGCTTAGAAAATATGGTTGAATTCGCCGGAGATTTTCCAATTTTGAAGATGGAGGCTAAGTATGTGTACAGTATGCAAACCTAAACCAAATCTTTATTTCACCACTTATATAATTAAGTTTTATGAGCAACAAACATTTGGTTAAAACTGGCTTAAATGATACTGCATTACTTCATCTATCACAAGCTTTCCATTCTACCGTATGTCCAATTTTGACTCCAGTAATTAAGAGTCGAAGATGTACTCTTTTGTTTGAAATCTACTAATTTTGTTATTTCTGTTCATTTTGTTTTTTGACTTCTGTCGGCAACGCTTTCAATTTTTCGTAAACAAATGATCATCACAATGAGGCCTTACGCAAACTTATCTTTACTGCTCAGTAATTATCATTATAATTACCAAGCGTAACATTCTTGAATTCTTCTTTTTGAGGAATTACGCCTTTATTCAGAACTGTTCATTTCTGCTCATAAGAGCGAATGCTAAGACGTGACGGAAATGAGAATTTCATCTCGTATTCAGGGGATAAATTACAAAATTTCCCCTTGACGCCAATACACTGCTTTGATTAAATTACTTCTCATTGTCTAACTTCCCACTTCTTTCCCCTTTTTTTTATTCATTTAAAAATAGCACTATCATTTCTTTTGCAGTAAATTCCTCTAGATTTATTTTATTAATTTAACATTAAGTTTTTGTAAAAGAAGATTCGACTTAACTATCCTTACCCAAAATTTTCACCCGAAATGTTCGCAGAATTTTTGCACTCTTTCCTCTCATTCAATTTGGGTGTGGCGAGGTTCAACTTCTCCGCCTTTTTCGCCCGAAGCTTCGGAACGACTGGGGGTAATTTCGGTCCAACGAAACTTTTATCTTTGATGGAGCCACAAATAGGCATTGCCAAAGGATGAAAAGCGCGTTTGTCTCGAGTATCGTAAAGGGTGGAAGAGATAACATGTAACGATAATTACTCTCACGTGCAAAGTGAGAGAAGCGCTCCGCTCCTTCCATTCACTCAGTTTCGTGCGTTAGCTTTATGTTGCCATTTTTATTGATGCAGTTTTCATCATTCATGTGTATTTAGGTCTATTTTGTAGGATATGTAGGATGTGAGTTTGTTGTAACGAGTTTGTGTTTATCCATCTACTTAATTATCATTACTTGTAAGAAAAATGTGAGAACGCGCCGTGATAGATGTGGGGAAGCAATCTTCTTTATGTTTTTACACTTGGCTATTTTAAAAGAGTCTCAGGAGTATTTCTAGGCCAAACTGATAACCATGGCAGGATGAGAGTTTCATTTTTCAATACTCGTTGTTATTTGACCTGCATCAATAAATTGAATTGTTTGCACTCTCTTTCCCCATGATTTAGCTTCCTTTCTTAGTAGTATTGAAGTTAGGAGTTCGAGTGCACACACACACACACACTCATGAGTATATTCAAACACGTACACATGTACATGACCTTGCACCCCGAGTCTACCCCCCCCCCCCTCCTTATTGGTTTGTCGCTAGAATACCCCACACCCCGCCCCTAGGTCAGTGATATTTTTATGAGGAATCAAAGTCTACACACACAAACCCCCACACACATTGTTTGGCGCCAATTTCTATCCCCCCCCCCCCGGAGGTCAGTTACCTTTTTTCCAGCTATTATTGGCGGGGGTTCTCTGACGCGTTTAAAATTTTCAGGTATTTTCTAGTCTCGCATAACAGTGGAGTTGCCACTTAACCTTTTACAATCCTTTATTGGTCCGTCTAGTTAACATCTTGTAAATTATTTTTCGCTACACTTCACTGTGTGTCACACATTTGAAGATGATCTTCCATCCAGACCGTATCACACCCAGACTTAGTAAATATTTTGCAAGCAAAGATGTGTGTGGATTGGATTATAAATTCAGCTCAGACTATTCATCTATGGTTGATCTATTCGATCATGTTCGTCCACTTATTCATGAATATATAATTGATCGAATTGAATTTCAGTATAGTTGGTCAGTCCAACCACCTTTTAACTACTTTAACGGAAAACAAGTAGTTGAATATCTCTGGTTTATTGATTTAGAAGATTTAATCATCAGTGAAAAATTTAAAAAAAACATTTTATGGATCAGTTTTTCTTTGTGGGAGGACTATCCGATCATCACAGTACATGGGAGGATAAGTTTTTCTTCATATTACATTCTAACATGGTAAATGATGGATAGAAAGTAGTGAACATCGCTATATTTGGCACTAATCCCATGCTATTTCGCTTTCTCTGGTGGTATTCCCATCAGTTCACTAAAAACCAAGATTGAAGAGGCAAAGATGAAAGAATTTTCCTTCTCACAAAATCAAGAAAATTTGGAGTTATTTTGTAGACAAATTAATACATTGGTGACGCTTATTATTTAATTTCTTTATATTATTTATATTAATCAGAGAATATTAATAATTAATAAAAAATTATCTATATAAAGAGCTAATAATAGCTGACAGAGATTCAATGTATAGTAACTTTTAAAATGTCATGTAAGATCACCTTTGAAACCGTGCCCGAAAAGTCTTTCTCAAAACATTTCCCTCTCTCACTTCTTTCACTTCACCGTATTCCTCGGCTTTGAAACCCATAAATGGTACAATGATATGACTATCATCATTCTATCTATGATCATCGGCTCCAACTATGCGTTTCATAGTATCGTAGGTTATTATATCCTTCGTGTGAGTCTTAATGGTTAATCCTTTAGCACGAAGTATATAATTCACCCCACTCGGCATTTGGATACGTACCGAATAGGATTTGCGTCCGTAAAGCAGAATGAATCTCCATATACATCGGCACCGTACACATCTTTTATCTAATCGTTGAGATCACCTAGGAATCTCTAAGTTGAGGTTGTGGGTCATCTTTCCAAGCAATGATAAAGCCCATTTTCATCTTGGTGGATTCGTTAATAAGCAGAATTGTCGCATTTGGGCTAATGAAAATCCAAGGCAGATTGTTGAAAAGCCACTGCATCCACAAAAGGTCACTTTTTGGTGTGCCTTTTTTGCTGGTGGAATCATTGGGCCGTATTTCTTCAAAAATGATGCCGGGAATTCTGTTACGGTCACAGGCGAGCGATACTGTGCCGTGATAACCAATTTTTTATGGCCTGAATTGAATTCTATGGATGTTCAAGATTTGTGGTTTCAACAGAACGGCGCCACATGCCACACAGCGAATGCCATAATGGCTTTATTGAATAATAAGTTCCCAGGTCGCATCATCTCTCGAAACAGCGAGGTTAATTGGCCACACAATTATGTGACTTAACTTCTTTAGATTTCTTCCTTTGGGGTCATCTCAAAAGTAAGGTCTATGCTAACAAGCCAACAACAATTCAACAGCTGAAGGATTAGATAATAAGGGATATTGGTGAGATCGAGGAGAAACTATGCAGAGACGTCATCAAAAGTTTTGACTATCGAGTGGATGTGTGCCGCCGAAGCGGACATTTCAGCGATATTATTTTTCACACATGATTGCCATGAGTCAAATAACATGAGCCAATAGTTAAATCAATCAATTTTTACCAATAAAACTTTTTTATTTACTGCTAACCTCGATCCGTCTTAATGGAACACCCTTTATTTATAAAAAATAAATTTTAAGTTTAATATATCACTGCAGAAAAAAACTAATCGCGGGAAGAAATCCTTACCTGTTTAGACAGAGCTTCGCTCTAAAACGCTTTCCAGGATGTCTTTTGATGTTGTTTATCCCCTCAGCCTGATTCACTAGGGCGGGTCATATTTTAAGGTAACCATATATTTTCATTAACTCATTTAATGAGGGGTGCTTAAATGATAGATTTTCCGGTGTAGGTTTTGAAAAAGAACTTTATTTTGTTTATACAATGGCTCCTCCCTACATCAATCTCCATTTAAATTTGAGTAAATTTTTCCCTATCGTAACGAGCCTATGTATCCTATATGTGTTTAATCTAAGTAGACACATACACAAAATAATCTCAAAGTTACATGTTTATTGGGTCAAAAAAGTGCATGCAAAGCCTCACATATAGCTGCATGGGTCACTTTGGGTCATATTAAAAAATTGACCTCACCAGAGCACAAAATCTTGCTTTGACTCATTCCTGGACATCAGACGTCTACTTGTCTCTTGTGTGTGCCCTGATTCCTCCATCCCTCTTTTCATGTGAGAAATACTTGAAAGAAGCCTCGGTCACCATTCATACAACCCTCTTGATGCTATGTGTGTGACAAGGCCAGTCTGGTACTTTCATAGGAGAGACAATGAAGTTTTTCAACTCAGAAGTATTTAAAGAGCCAATTGATCAAATCTCCAATCTTGTTAGCATCATAATTGATGTCTAGTGTCCTTCTCAGGCTTGCAAAGGAGTCTCCTAGTTGAGTATCTGGGTCCCTTTGCCACCTGGTGTCTGGATTCTTTTCACCCCTTTAGTTCTCTCCACCTGATCTTCAGAGCATAGGAGGGTTTGGAGGATGGCTTCACTATATTCATATCAAGCTGATCTTTTAACGCTTGGCAAACCAATATCCAACACCTTCTTCCTCTTGGACTTAAGGAAGTGAAGTTGATAAAGAATGTTCCTAGGTCTCTCCGTCCAAGAGTGCTTCATCCTAACGTCAAACCAGCATGAGTAATATGATGAACTCAACAATCAGTCGTAGATTCTTATAGGCTTTTCCTTTTAGCTCATGCTTTGATACCCACAGCCCGAGAAGTGTGTTAGCTGTGGTTAGCCAGCGACTGTGGTTTACTGGTCCTATTTTCAATAGAGAAAGCCCTGTAGGAACCATTGCATCTCTGAACACCCCTACAATTCTATAGCCGTAGTGTTGATGAGTGGAAAGATCCTGCACCACTTCCTGAGGTAACTTGGTAAAATGAGGATCTAAAGATATTTGAGTGAAATTTAGGTTAATATCCAGGTCTGTAACAGAGTCAAGGAGCTTTCCTATTGGTCCGCAATATATGTTGTCAGATAGTGGTGGGCCATCTAGGTTGATAATTAGATGACGGAGAGGAAGTTCCGCAGTGTGTAGGTTACAGACCAACCAAACAAGCTTTCTGCCCAAAGATAGCTCTATTTTTTGCATTATTCCAGCACTTACCCCTGTGTTTACATTCATGGAGTCTCCTCCAGTGGCTATTAAGCTTTTATCCAAACCCCTTACCCTCAGCCATCCAAAAATAACCTTAGCGATCTTCTTTGCATGTAATTCTTCTTTTGTAACCTTTTTTGGGACAAAGTGGAAGAGGTAATTTCTCCCAGGCTCACTGATGACAGTGTAATGCTCCTCTTTTGTTTTTGCTAGAAACCTTATTTCACTTCCCTCTGCCCCCATCATAAAATTTGGCACATCAAATCGTCCATCAAAGAGAAGACAAGAAATTCCCCCATCCTTCCTTAAGTTTTCCTCAAACTCATGTTCAATAACTGTCATTCGCTTTTCCTGTTCTATCTTAACTTTATTCTTAACAATTACTTCACTTGTGCCTTCTCCAGTAATGAATCCAGCATCTATTAAAGCTGGTGTCACTATAGCTGCAGCTGGTCTTAATCCGACACCATACCTTATACTAGCATGAGCAATATTTGGAATTTCATCATAATTCTTTCTATTCCTGGTGGAAGATTCCGGCTCTTGGACAGCTTCAAAAGTAACTTCATCACTAAATCTGTTGTCACCATCAGAATTTTCTGTCTCCAGATCTTTACCTTCTGCCAAAAAATCTCGAATTTTTTTCTGGCTACTTTTCCTGCTAAAACAGTGGTTTCCTTTTTCTTTGTTTTTCTTTCCCTTCTGAAGCTGTTAATTGTCTATTATGCTCTGGAATATCAGGACCTCCAATTTGAAAGGTAGCTTTACTTCCAACCTTCTTCTTTTGTCCTTTAATAAAGGCCAGCTCCCTAGTAGGTATTTGTTTTTCTTTACTACAACAGCAGTTAATGTGGCCTTCAGTCTCACAGCCATTATAACCTAGTTTACCACAACTGGAAATTTGACATTTGCATTTCAATATATCAAATAACTTATCTAGTTTTGCAATGAACCTCTCATTTACTTCCATTTTTCCTTCACCAAGGGAAGGTTCACTGCCTCTTTTCACATCTCCTTAAGCTTTAAAATTATTCTGACCTTGATTTACATCAGGTGGTTTGAAGAGAGCATTAGCTTTGGTCCACTGATTAATCAAGCCATGATACATGTCTTTTACCAGCTAGTCCACTTCATAATTTCTCCGGTCATCTTCACTTTGCTCCCTCAAGTAGATGCCGTACCTCAAACTATCTCTTATTGTTGGTAATTCAAGACACCATCAGTTCTTGCCCAGTCCCAAAAAATGAGTCAGATGAGAACTTGATTTGGAGCTTGTCTTGATTTTCGCCATTGTCACACTAATCGCAGGTATATCTGCAAATCAAAGGATGGCACTTAGATTAAGAAATAATCTCTATTAAATAATTATATGTTATTCTAAAATTATTTACAGCCTTGACTAGCATTCAAATAAAATGTAAATGCTCTATAAACAGTTACCAGTTACAATAGTTACCAGAACTGGCAACACTACTGGAATATTGCCTTCCACTGAGTAATGAGTACTAGCTACTTGCAAATTTAGAGTTAGTGTAAACTAAATTAAGAGTCATTTTTAACAGGTTTCCTACTTCTCATGGCTCTCTAATACATCTTCACATTTTATTAGACAAATATCTTTCACACTACATAAATGTATTGATGATAGAAATGATAACTTTGATCTTTTATGGGTAACTAAAATAATAGTAAAATATAGTAAATGACCAAGAACAAACAATATTTCAACTTCAAATTGAAGTAGATTATATCAATCAGAATTTAACTTCTCTGCCAAAAGTATCTTCTTTTCACCAATATTCATCATATGAATACTCCTCATCATCAGTTTCATAAAATTCTAGTGTATGACCTGCCCTACTGATTCACCCTTTTCGCTTATTACATTTACTCCTTCTCTCCAACCGCTTCTAGTTGGAATCAAAAATCTTCTGTTTTTTCTTCTAAAACAGCTTTTATATACTTTGTGAAAGAAACATCTCTTTCTTTAAACTCACAAAACTCTCAAATTTTCTTGAACTTATACATCTTTTCCATGGCAAGTTTCAGTTCCGGGATTGTGTACACTCCACAAATCATACGTTTCTGTTCAGAGTGATCGCACTCGCTTAGGTTTTGCTCAGCACATGTGGTGCAGAGTGCGAAAGAAGTTTACCATCTATGAATTGAGGGAGAACTGGAATATACAGATCATCAGGAGGGAGAACACAACTTTTACGATATCGAAGTATTCACGCCCTCGGTGAATTCTTGAATAGACGAAATTTCTCGTACTGATTCGCAACATCGAGGTGATCCTACGGGATAGGGATTGTTTTTCATGTAGTACGGATATAAGGAGCAAAAGCGACATAATGGATTTTCACACCTTCCCTCGGTGCGTAGTATAATATAGTATAATATAAATAGGTTACATCTGCCGCCCAAAATGTGTACCTCTTCACATTCAATACACCATTCTCTACATCGGCGGAGATACTATTAACTCCTTCACGTCGTCTTGGTATGGTTTGCATCCTGGTTTCAAATTCACACTCCCAGAGAATGATAAACTTGTATTTGTTACCGAGAATTCAATCACTCTCTATTGTCTAGTATTAGCGATCCAACGACCCACTTACACCAATGGAAACATCTTGTTTGAGATTACAGTCCTCTTTCTGGCAACCATGCCAAGAGCATCCATTAAAGAGAATCACGGTTCCTCCTCTTGATGGTGAAAACACGTCAGGGAAAAATACTCTTCCTCCAACAGAAAGGCTTCTCTCCCCACACTTCCCTGCAAGGAAAATCGGGATTCCTCTTACATGTTCTTCAAACACATTCCAACTTATAGCCTTATGAGAAAAAGCTTTTGGTTTCTTTCTGTTGATAATTGCAATCGAATTTTCTGGTAAGAAGACATCTTTATACGCCTTGCAACACAATGAGGCTATTGTGATGCAAGACTACATAGGATCAATGTTAAATCTTCTGATGAAGGAACAGCTAAACTTCTCAAATCACAGGAGGAGGATAGAAACATCTTGAATGCCATACTTAATATACACTCTACGAATATTGTATTCTCCATCATGGAAATTCGGGTAAATATTACTATTAAAATGTAATTTTTCCTCATTGCTCATTTTCTCATAGTTAAAATAGCGTTTTTTTTCAGTAACCAGTCCGATATAATTCAAAGTTTCCTCTGAAAGAAAATCGTAAGGAAAATAATTTTTTTCCATTTCGAGATTCACATTGTTTTTGGCAACTTTTCAGCAATGAGGGCAAGAATAGGAGTGTATGAATAAAAATTATGTCCTCAACGAACTTCATCTTAAAGATCTCTCTTCTTCGCTTCATTATATTCGAATTAAAGAGTTTGGTATTATAATATTGAAGCAGCTCTTCATAGATAAATTGACCATCTAATTTGGCATTGATTTGTGCCATCAAATATGCTTTCAAATTTTCTCTCCATCCTCTTATTCGTATCAGCTCTTCTATAAAGGGTTTACAAGGAGAACTTTCAACCTCTCTTTCATAATCTTCGTTCGTGGACCACATTTCTTACATTTCTACTAATCTTATTCTCTGTTCTAATACCTATCCTCTCTAACCTTCTAAGATGAAAATAATTATTGTTTATCCTGACAAAGAGAGAGAAGAATCCTCAAACGTAGTTTCGCCACATGGAAGACTTTTATCTTTGGAAAGAGAGTTGACTACCATAATAAATAATTCACACATCCCACCAGATATCCTTGCTATCCTTTACGAGAACACGTTACAACACTGTGAAACAGCATGATAAGGTTCTGAACACATCTACCGTTAAAGTTAATGGTAGTAACAAAGATCAAATAAACGGTTATACAGATAAAGTATTGGAAACACTGGAGCCTAGTGTTCGTGAAAGAGGGAAATTAATTTATCAGACACTAAAGGATACACAGGGATTCAGTTAGGGTAATGATGGGATGATTAGCATTGACGGTAAAAAACTAACAATCTAACATTATCGACCTACTCAATGCTTTAGCAAGAACGTGGAAAAGATCACCACCCATCTTCTTAGAGGAAGTAAAAGTAAGATTTGTATCTTCTAATTTACAGAAATCTATCCTAAAAACTCACAACGTCGGAAAGAGTTAGAAAATATTACTCACACATCAGCTTCCTCTACCTCAAGCTCAGTGGTTCGCGCAAACACATTTCGTACTTCTCTTTATCGTCAACAGCAAAAACTAAGGAACTGGTTGAAACATTAATCAGTTTTACCGAAGAAAGATGACAACTAGACGGAACAATCAAAGAAATGTAAAAAATTAAGTGGCAACTCCAAATGAGACAATACATGAATATTCAAATCGCATCAAATAAAACTAATCACATTGGACTTTTTATTAGTTGCTGTCCAGATTACCTCGAACACTCACGCGTAAGAAGCTATGTCTCGATTCCAGGGGAATCAAATTATACAACAAGAATATCAAAATTAATATATTCAGCCTTTTGAAGATTACTAAAACCAAATCCGGTTATGTTAAAGTGATCTTTGAAAATAGCTGCGGGAAATAATGATAATGATAATAATAAACTATTCCTTAGTGAGGATAAGATTTTGCTTGTATTTGGGGCAATACGCAGGTTCGTATAATGCTATGGCTTTTGATACTCCAACAATATCAGTTTAAAGTTTGGTACATAGTGGTACCGAGAATTGTATACCTGAAAATCTTAGCCGGAATCCATTATCCGACAATGCTGACTAATCCACTAAATTATAGGTTGCTTGTGAACTCGCAAGTTAATCATGTATATATTGTTTTACTTTTTGTTAACTCTGTACATATACAAATCTATGGTCTATGTAGATACTTATTTAATATAGTGTTTGCATTTTTGCGTCTTGTTGTTCCAATACCATTTTAGACAAAGTGATAATTTTGTTCCTTAATTTAAATGTAATTTTATTTCGTTTACCCATTTATATATTTTTTTGCTCGGATCAATATCATAGCCTTTTGTAAGCCTGTCTAATACAGGTCAGGTCCCACATTTGTTTGTTTTTTATCAGACTGACGCATTAATAATAATTTCTCCATCCAAATTGGCGATGTGCCTTTTTCTTACCTCTCTCTCTGAAAACTTTCATCGTATGAAAGGGAGGGGTGTAAAAGAAAAACCTCTGACCTACTTTCGTTATTTGGAGACCACGTGCGATTGTAGACTGCCATAGAGAACGTCACTTCCATTTCGGGAACATTCGTGAATTTTCGAATTCTGAGCGCATTGGAGAAATAGTCCCCAATCCTGCGAAATCGGCCCGAGCCTCCCCCCACTCCACCGATGACGAGACGAGAAAGAGCCACTGTGTTTTGCACCTTGCTGGTAAATGATGAATCGACTCCACCTCCGGATTAAGATGTCTGAAGCTTGTGACTACTTTCTCCAAATTCTCCCTTCCCACTCAGAATCGGGAATATAAATAGTCGGTTTTGACTGTAGTTCGAAGAGTCCTGCACTCACTTCAAGTTCGTCTTCATCATCTCAAATCTAAGTCTCGTGACCGTTCGTCAGACAGAAAGACTTTCTCTGACATAATTCTACCCTACTCAATTGGTAGCTTCTGTGAACCACAAGAGTTTAAATTGGCGCAACAGTCTCCCTTCGTTTAATCAAACCGAAGAAAATCTCTTTCGATTAACTTTGAGGATAAGAAGTTTCCTCTTCTAGTGGAGTTACGAATAATCCCACATTTCTCGTCAAACGTCATCCTTGAAGATTAGTTATCTTCATCGGAAGGTTGGTTCACATCGTGCCCCACCTGCCTGTTTCGGAATTCTTATTTTTGATGTTTGTAAATAAAATTATATTTTGTTATGTTAATTCATCTTTAACTAACCTTGAACGATACTCTCGGCTTATTCAAATAAATATCGCCAACCATTTATGAACTCTGTCTGATTATGAAGGATTTGAAACAAAACGCCTCAAGCTTGACCTCTTTGTCAGTCTTTAATCCCTGGGAACACTCCTTAACCTGTTCGCGTTGCAGTAGGTGATTAACTCACCCCCGACATAATATATATAAGAGTAGTGTTATAGCATAGAGTGTTGTATCACGACAAGAGAGCTGAACTTAAAAAAAGGTGTCTACATAAGATGGCCGATTATGTTCGAATCTCACGCGTTTCCAGTAATTTTAATAAAAAAAGATACATGGTAGGAAATCTACAAGATATATAGGATTTCAAATCTTTTAGGCTTGCATTAGATTGAAGATTTAAATGGAGAACTTATTGAAGGTGGGGTTTATGAAGAAGAACTACATAAGGTAAAGTTTGACTCCGTAAGAAATATGTAGTAGAGAAGATTCTTAAAGCGAAAGGGGATGGAAAAACAGGCATAATTTAGTAAAAGGCGAAGCTACCCAAATTCGTTTAATTCATATATCAAGGCATGTGATATCACCAACCAACCTTAAGCACATGCATTCGTGAAATTATATAAAGGTAGGAGATGAGGAAAGTTTTTTATCAGCGCTGAAGATGGAGTCAGAGAGAATTTATGTTACCCTTCTTTCCTCATCATCCATGGAGGTTTACCTTCAAAAGTCCATGTGTAACTATAGAATTAAATTGCACAACTCCATTATAACAGACTACAGGCAGTATGAAGTAGGGCTTTGTGAGTTTCAATTTACAGGAAATATCTATAATATTGCTAAGCATACACATGCATTCAGAGTCTATCGGAAAATAACGGAAGTAAATAGTTATGCGTCCAATACTATCTTGGCAAGAGGAAAGGAAACAAAAATTAAAGGAATTGACTATGTTTATGATGAGATATGGATAAACGCTGGGTAATATAAAAATGAAAAAGCACTCACTCATATAATGAATCTGACAAAACACAAATGTCTACTTAATATGTGTTAATATTCATTTCACGTTCATTGCTCAATGTGAAAAAGAAAGAAAATCTGTTACTTCATCTGTCAAAAGAATTTTCCAGTATAATGAAAAGATCTCTCAGAGATGATAGCCCCTAATTAAATTATTGTATAGCGTTTGATATAGATTTTCCTACTCTTGTATCTCATCCGAAAACATGTTACATTTACTCTAACCTCATAGACTATAAGTTAGTAGGCGGGATCCAGGCGAGGCTGGTGAGAATTATTCACCTTATATTTATATATATATAAGATCAGATGAAGGGGAAAATTTTCCATTCTTTCTAGGTCATTTGATTATAAAACTACACAATAGAGAAAGACATTAAAAATCCAAAAAAAATTAATTGCCCCTGCGTCTTTAAAGGGTTAAGAGCTCAGAAGGGACATGGTATTGGATCCCTATTCTCCCCTATATTCCTAAATGCGGCGCCATATCTAAAGAGTGGTGCTCGCTATCTAAGAAAGAAGGCCATTGCCGCCGGTTTCGATACCGTTCAAGATATTATGAATGGAAAGACCACAAAGCAAGTTTTGAAAGGTCAATTGGGAAGGATGAAAAATGGTATTAGTAAAGATACCATACGATATATTAGAATAAAATTAAAATCTGAGGGTGATAATGAGACGAAATCCGAAAAAAATAGGTGTAATAAATAAGCGAAAATTGATTAAGAAGTTGAAGAAAAGAAAAAGTGGAATATAGATGATGAAGAGGATGGGGATGATTTTTCATCATAAGATAAACAAGCACATATTTTATAGATGTTCTCATAAAGTTATCATCGGCTGTAAATCATAAAAATTAATGCTCTTCATCCTGCAAGTTATATCTGTTCAAAGACTGAACTTGATATGTTCACCGTTCCACCGACTTAAACTTCCATCGTTGAAAGCAATTATCAGTCTTACTCGCCACTCAGCAATATCTCTTCAGACCTTACCCCAGTCCAATATTATATATCTGGTAGAGGAGAGTATTATATAGACCCAAGTGAAATTTATCTATATATTAAAGAATTGTGAAATCCGACGGAAGCGAACTTAAAGATGGGGAGAATATCTTTGCAGAAAATAATATTCTTCATATTTTATTAAGCAATGTTGATATTTATTTAAATGAAACTTCTGTAAATTCCATTGGTAATAATTACTCCTATAGTGCATATTTAAAGAGCTTGTTGAATTATAATGAAGAAGAAAAATCTACATTTCTTTCCACTGCAAAATATTACTCTAGTAAAGAACGTATAGAAAAAAATCTAGTAGGTCGACGAAAAAACTAATTGATGTATATGGAAAACTACCCGCCAATTGCTCTCGCAACATAAGCTGTTGATGAATGGAATCTCAGTAAGGTTAAAGTTACCCGGAGCACCACATTCATTTAGACTATTTAGAAACCACACCGATTTAGAAGCTAAAGTAGAATTATTAGACAGTTTCCTTGATCTAAAAAAAGTCCGCCTTTCAGCCTCAACTCATCTGGAGATGGAAAATAGGTTGCTTACATCAAACGTTAAGTACCTTATAACACAATTTTGTATGCGAAATTTCACAATTGTGAGTTGTATATCAATGCAGAGTGTGGATAATATCTTCATGAGGAGAATACCTACGAGGAGGGTAATTAGTATGGTTGACTATTCAGAATTTTCGGGTAGCAGGTCTATACTATGATATGCTAAGGTAGGCTAAAGTATAATAGGCTAGGGAAGGCTATACTCTGTTACGCTAGGCTTTGTTAGACTATTCTAAGTAATACTATGTTAGGCTATGATAGGCTAGCTAACTAATGCTATAATAGGCTATGCTATGCAAGGTTATTCTAGTCTAGGGTATGGTATGCCATACTAGTCTAGGATATAATATGATACGCTTGGCTATATTAGGTCTGGTATGGTTATGCTAGGATAGGCTATACAAAGCTATCCTATAGTATGCTAGGCTAGTCCATTGTATGTAAAGGTATATTGGCAAAGCTGTAGAAGCCTATTCTAGCATAGCTTGGCAGTCAATGATAATTCATACCTGGTTAGGCTAGGCTAGGCTATATTAAGCTAGAGTACACTAGGCTAGGCTATATTAAGCTAGGCTACACTAGGCAAGGCTACACTACACTACGCTATATTAAGCTAGGCTACACCGGCAAGGCTATGCTATACTATAATATGGTAGGTAGATTAGGGTCTACTAATCTAGGCTACGCTATACTAGGATACGATAGACTAGGCTATACTAAGCTAGGGTGGGATAAAGTAGGATATACTATGCTAGGTCATACTACGATATCTAGATAATAGTAAGCAAGGCTATGTTAGGCCCGGCACAGGCTAGCTATTCTATTATAGGCTAGGCTATTCTATGTTTAGCTAGGCTTGGCTATTCTATGTTTAGCTAGACTTGGCTATGATATGCTATGCTATACTAGGCAAGTTTAGGCTAGGCTATTCTAAGATATACTAAGCTATGTTATGCTAGACAATACTACGCTAAGGTCATCATAAATCAGAATAAGTGAAGACACGCGACTTCTTATTGAGCTGACCTTGTTCTCTATACCCATTTTATTCGATCTAGGGTATACTAGGCTATGCTATACTAGAAAATACTACACTATGCTAAGCTAAGCTATTCTCTACTATGTTATGCAAATATAGTTGGCTATACTATGCTAATTTAGGCTAGGCTCGACTATGCTATGCTATCCTATTCTCTGCTGTGCTATGCTATACTAAACTATAATAACTATGTTATGTTATACTATTCTATGCTATATTATGCAATGCTGTGCTAAGTTATACTATGATATGCAATAATATTCTATAATATACTCTGCTCCTCTGCTATGGTATATTATGGTATACTATGAAATATTGTGCTATTAAGGTTTGTCAATCTTTTCAACGTTTTCATTACATAAATGAGGGGTGCTCAAAATTCGCAGCCCTACTCCTGAATTCTAAAGTTATTTTTCTTATTTTAATATAATTTTAGTTCTACTTGGTTAGTTACTTAAAGGTTTTGAATTATTTTTTTCATCTTGTGGAATTAAATGACTATTATCATCATCCCTATCTCTATAATTTAAGAAGGGGATTTTTTTGAGTATTTGAATAATAATTTCATCTTAGTTTGGTTATGACTTATGCTTTTTTATCAAAGTTATTTCTAATAATTCTTTTATAATATCAAAATCAAAATGGTGAAGTTCAGAAATATATATATATGTATCGAAATTTTGTGATTTTTTTTTTTTTAAACCCAAAGAATTACAAATGGTGAAGTTCATAAAATTTAGTTTTATATATCTTCTTCTATAACTATATTTTAGCACCGTAATATTTTGAAAGGAGGAAAAATTAGTTTAGAGTTCCTTTTTAAAATTATTATAATTAGCGAAGTTCAGCAAATTTTTAACAATTTTACAATGGCTGCTTTTTTTTAGATTTTAAGTAGGATTTGACCTACAATTGCTTTTAAAATTAGGGCAAGACATTTGAGCACCTAAATTGAAAATTGAAGGTCGTACGCTCATAAATCAGAATAAGTGAAGGCCCGCGGCTTTTGGTCAGCTGACCTGCTTCTCTATACCCATTTTATTCAATCTGTGTCTTTTTGTAGTCGGGCGAAAGAAAATATTTTTAAGTGGATTTACTTCCCCAAAATAACACGAAGTAATATTTCCGAAGTTGACTTCACGCAATGGTTTAAGATATTGAAGCTAAATGCCAAAATGTAGTAAAGTATTTTAGACACCCCCTGCCCCAAAATTACTTTTTAAAGGCAATTTAGGTTAAGTTATAATATCAGTTGATTTTGGCAAAATGTGTTAATTTTTATAAAAAATTGTGTGCAATTTCTGAATTTCAGATATTCGTGTAATTGTAAATTTAATCAAAAGGAAATTTGTTAATTTTTTACTAAATTTTAAATTATCGAATGGTTGACTAGAATAAATTTCAACCACCAAAATATTGGAAAATTAGAGTTATTTTCAGCCAAGAAATTTGTTATTGCTTTTTGACAAGATGCGCCATCATACTGAAAAGTAGATTCATCATCTCCAAATCTGTCCTGAACTTTTGTTAAAAGGTGCTGAAGAAGCACATTTTGATACCATTTTAGTCCATGGGCAAAATATTTAATGCTTCTGTTCCCTTATATTATAAGAAGCCCCAGACGCGAAAAGTGTCAAGATCCTTGCCGGTGGGCACGAGACAAGCCGCCTCAAAGGGGGTCTGCTTTTTTTCTCCTAACGAGAGATCTTCCATAAGCTCTAAACAAGCGGAATGGAGATCCATCGGAGAATTTAACTTAGCTCCAGTTATCTTGCAAAAGTGGAGCCTATCTGCGAGATAAGGCTTCTTTGCAGCTCTTTTCAACTTGAAGCAAACTCAGAAAAGCCTCCGCCTAAGTGTGCACGCTGTAACATTCACACCTGCTTCAATTGAAGGTAAGCTTAACATTTTAGGCAACCCAATCCTTGAGCTGGGACGTTATTTGGAGGCGAGATTGGAGTATATTTAAAACACTTGGGCATCTGGAAAGTTTTTCCTATGAGTGTCCCCGTTTTTTCAAAGTCATCAATGATTCTAAAGATGGTCTCCTTGATCCAATACACTTAGCAACTGTATACTTGCATTTAAAGCCACTTTGGTGCAGAGTAACAATGCTTGAATGTTTTTCATTGGAGAGAAACATTTCTGGAATTGGAAGTATTCAAACTAATATTCTTATTACAAAATAGATTATAAAGATGATAAATGCACAACCTCATTCATTAAACTCCTAGTTTTACCCTTTTGATGGAACAGAAAGGTTTCAGGGACTGAAACTCACCTCTTACAGGAACGTGACCAAAGCGCGATTTTGTATTCAGTGAAAAAAATCCAAGGTTTTTGTTATCATTTTGAAAATAATGACTGTAATTAATCTCTAGTAATTTAAAAAAATGGAATAATTATCCTTATCGTGTGAATTTTAAAAACGAATAGACAAAAATATATATTAGTCTCCAAAATTTTGCCATGCCTGTATATATATATATTATATTTTTTCCTTCGTTTCGAGCTCGCTCACTTATCTTTGCGTATCGCCATATTATAGATTATTAAGGAATAAAATTAATTAAAGCTTGCTAACAAAAAATATGACTTTAAATGGGATAAAAGATAAATAAGTAACCAAATTATGCAAAAAGCGTAAAGCATGACTCAACACACTAAACTATGATAATTCACTGTTGAACACATATTTTATTGAATGATATCTGACACTTGATTTTAAGTCATTTTTGTGCGCTGAAAACGAATTTCACCTCGGTTTGGCTCTATCAGGTCCTGATTCTTGTAAACAGTCCATCCGCCATTTTCCAGATTTTTAAAATTAGGACTAAAAATGAAGTCAACCGTTAATATTTATTTCCAGTTTTCATGAATAAATGCAGTTCAAACTATTGTAAAATTACATTATAACGATAGGAATGACTTAAAATAAAACAAAACAAAGAGATATATATCTTTCACTCTGGTAAAATCTTTCTTTGATAGGACTTTATAGAGTAGTTGGTTGTTGACGGCAGTTCTCTTTTCAAGCAACAGCAATAATCAGCCATCATGTGGTAATCCCAGGGTCCATGATAAATTCCTTCCATATTTCGTCCCATACAGCACTTAAATTACTTGGAACTTGGTCCAGATGACTATTCAAACAATGCATTTTTATGCTCATATTGCAAACTAGCTCATTGTCATCCCTTATAAGTTTTCTTACGACCTCTTCGTAGTTATCTGCGCTATAATTTCCTAAAAAGCTTTTTATCAAGAAAACGAATGAGAACCAGGCATTTCTGTCGCATTCATTCATGACATTAGGAAAACTGCTGTCGTTAATTAATGTTCTTATTTGTGGACCGTCGAAAGTTCCAAATTTGATTTTTCATAACTTAAACTTGGGAATCTTGAAATTATGTTTTGGAAACACTCGCCGTTTGTATCTAAAGCTTTTACTTATTGTTTCATGAGACCTAGTTTGATATGCAGAGGAGGAAATATGTTTTTATCTCTGTTCACTAAAGGTGGAATATAACTTTTTTTTTCCGCAGTAAGTGATGTTCGTTCTGGCCAGATTTGTTTGCAATAATGTTCTTCCTTAGCTCTGCTGTCCCATAAGCAAAGGAAGCAGGGATATTTAGTCTATCCTGTTTGTTGCCTTAGCAAAATATTGACGCTTATTAAGTCAACATATACGAGTATGATGCACTTGTGCTCATAATAGTTGATAAGTTTTTAAACTGTTCTTATATCCTCATATTTTAATGTTGCTGAGTGCCCAATTGGTATCGAGCTGTATAGATTGCCATTATTCAGCAACACAAATTAAACACTTATTTTGGAACTGTCTAAAAATAAACGCCAATCACTTGCTTGTAAGACTGATTCCCCATCTCCTTTAACAAACCTGGTATGTCGCAGCAATCTAATAAACTAAGCTCTCTCCTAAAATCTTTAAGTTCTTTATTCATTGTTTCTGTAAAATGAAATGTATGTATTTGAACTAAACATGTTTTTCTGTTTAAATCTTGAAGCTAAAATTTCCGCAGTCCTTTTTGTTAAATTTAGATCTCTTACCATTCAACTCGGCCTCGTTAAACCTTTGTTGATCACTTTCAATTACAACTACGATGGGGTCGAATTCGGTGTATGACTCCTCAGAGTGCATAACAATATTTTTAGAAATATCTTTAATTAATTTCTGAGATTGCAGACTCTTAAATTTGGCATATGAATTTCCTTTGAACGTAGCACAGGTCGTATTGCAGTGTCGTAATTTGGGTATCGATAAAATGTTTATTTTTCTGAGTGAAACCCGAAGTTTTGACAAAGCAGAAGTAGCAATCCGTCTCATAGTTAGTAGGCTCTCGCCACACCTGAAATGAAATAAGAATAATTATATAGCGTTTACAAAAGCAAATTTTATCAAAAGTTGTTTATGTACCTAAGTTAAAATTACACTTAGGTAATTTACAGTACACAAATGACAGAGTTACCTAGTTTTATGAAATCATAAACTTACGATCGGAACTATAAAAGGTATTTTCGAATCCGAACCGTTCGTCCAATGTCGCAGCATTTCAATGCATACAGTGCAGGCTTTAGGTGAACCCATGATTTATCTTATCCCCCAGTTTTATGCCAAAATAAACCAAGTAAGCTCTTTTCACATATTCAGGTATTTTTTCCTCGTTGTTTTGGAAGTGTAAAATTCCACATATGTAGCAAAATGAATCAGGAGAGTTTTTGCATATGAACTTTCTAGTGCTCGAAGACATATTACTTGATTGTTTTGTCAATTTATAATGGTATTTCAATTTCTTATTTTCAAAATCTGAAATATAAATATGATGAAAGAGGAAGTATGTTGAACAAAATCAGGACCTGAGAGAGCAAAACGGAGTAAATGTTCGCGCACAACGCACCCAAATTACGTATAATTAACTGTCAAATTTAAGTCAATAAACAAAAAGTTTAAAATTATTCCCCAGTGAATAGTATTAATGAAATGGCGCAAGAGATTCAAAACAAAGAGACTAACTAAATGGAGGGGGAATAAAAGTTTATAGAAATAAAATATAAAAAGGGAGGTAAAACAATCAATATGAAAGACTGTCTCCTCTATAAACCTAGATTCAACGCTAAAGTGGAAGAGAGCATAGGGAGAAATGTAACAAAATCTGTTTAAGTTGTAGAAGATTCATTAAATTTAAAGGGGAACTGATATGGAGTCGTAGTTAAGACTGGGCCACTTATTCTTAATGTGTATTGATTCTAATATTCTGAGGGATATCTTTTGTAAGAATCGCCTATTTTAAAATGAGTGAAATATCCGTCTTGGCTGTAGCTCCTGAGCTTTATCAGCTAGAGAAGTTCGCTTACATTTAAAAATTCTTAATTTTAAACAAACCATATCCTCATTTTTGTTTACTTTCTGAAATTTATCTCTGATCATGAGAATATCTCAATATTCGAGAATTGAATATTGGAATCAATCTACTTTAAAAATAAGTGCCCCCTCTCTTCACAACGAATTCACTAAATTTCAATTTAAATTCTATAACTCTTTTACAATAGAAACTGTTCTTGTTATCTTCCTTCCTATGTTTTCTTTCACTCTAGTGTCTGATTTCAGTTTCTGAAAGTGAATCTCATATTTATTTGTTTTACCTCCCATTTGATAGTTTGTTTTTATACAAACTTTTCTTCAGCCTCCATTGACTCTCTTTGTTTTGAATCTCTTGCTAAATTTCATCAGTGTTATTATTATATTGTTTTTGTGGGTGGATCATGCTTTACTATTTTAGTTTAGTTTGGTTACATTATTTTAACAAGCTTTAATTGATTTTATTCTTTTATGGCTCTCTGATTTTACGTCCTTCCATACCATCACCGCCCCTGGCTTAACTCTCTTAAAATAATACCCAGTTTAATTGAATATCATTTTTACTTTTTTCCAAAACACCTTCATTATGTCATTCGTGAATAATATGGGGAGTGAAAAACTTCTGATCGCACAAAAACCTCAGACTTAAAGTCATCAAAATGACGATGAAGGAGCAGTTTTGCTCCTTCGCCTTCATATTTTGGTAAATTTGAAAGCGAAATGTTCTTTGCCTATCTAAAATGGACGAATTTTTAAAAATTTGTCCACAGTTACGTACCTCACACTTGCTTAGAACGCAAGTAGTATGGCACTACTACTTAAATTTCCGGTGATTTTGTTAAGCATGCGTTTCATGAGGGTTGTGGTTCTCATTGATCGAGGCAGAGTGGTCTCTACTCTCGGGAGACATCTGCCCTTCTCTTTAGGCCGGCTACCCACAACTGGTGTGGTTCTACATTTTAAAAATATCGCCTGATGAATTCCCACTTTTATACAGATGCAGGAGTGCTTCACATTTCCCAGTTATATTTGTAAATATGTGTTTTTTCTATGAATTTATACTTTGTTTCAGAAAATTCAATAAATCCTCAAAGAACCTACAAGAAATAAATAAATTAATTATGGCTACATATTTCAAAATGATTTTATAAAAAAGAATCTACACTTAGTCTTTCATCCCTGCACAATCTCTCCCATCCTTAAAATTATTATTTAAAATAGACTTTGCATAACTACAACATTCTGTAGCAGTACACAAATTTCCCATATCAACTTTCTCCTCCTTGTATAATCTCGAACAGCGTCAGCATACTCTTTCTTCATTTATTTTCTTTCACTCACACATAACCATATTCATCAATCACAAAAATTACCATCATCTCTCAATCCTTCCCATCTACAAATTTAAAAAACACATCAATTATCCCAACCCTCATTCAACTTCCATTCATCTCCTTCAAGAATCAACCGAAAGCACAGTCATTCCTTGCCCACCGTAAAAGTGCAATTACATAATGTTAATAATTTGCAGTGTCTTACTCCAATATAAGAGCGTATATGGTAAAAAAAGTCGTTTTTTGATCAAAAAGCTTTGTGTCGTAAAAAAAAATCGAATATAATTATAGTTAGTGGGAGGAAAACTTGAAAAATAGTTTTAAAACTTGCAGCAGATTTGGCATTATCTACTAACTCTGTGTCCTACAATTTGTGTGAAGAATGTCAAGAAGTTATGCAAATAAAGTCCACACGAAATGACTTTACATAAGAAAACGTGCAGTTCCCAGTTGCGTTAAACCCTGCCGATCTGTAAGTAAAAATGAAATTTTTATTCTTCCCTCGTTAATTGATATTCACAATGGATAACTTTCAATAAAAATAAGATCTGCAATGAGAAGATTCAGGCCATTCTTCCTAACCTTTTATAAAGCATTCGCTGCACCCAATTAAGTCCTTGTGGCTTTATGGGGGTTAGCAGCAAGCATAAAAGCACTTTGTTTATTAAACTAACAATCAATAACATCAAACACAAACTGTAAAAATAAGCCGTATGAAAGGAAAATTAAAATTAAAGCAACCAAGAATGGTTAATATAGAACAATCGTTGCTCAACAACTCTCTGCCACACTACTCAAATCTCTATTTAAAAATTGAGGAGGCTTAGATTAGGAAGGGGGGGCACAAACACACACACAAATTAATAAGCTTAACTCTTCCCTGCACATTAATACCTTTTTCAATTATTCAGAACTGAATATAAGCTATTAAGGATTCACGATTTAAGAAGCCACATTTTAAACAGTGAAGTAGTTTATTCTTTCAAATGACCCAAAATTTATTTATATGCAAATTTAATCGATCACATTTTCATTAAATTAATTGGGTGCCTTTCATTTTTAGTGCTTTTGATTTTTCGGCTAAGAAACACATTTCACGTGATCCGCGCGAATGAGTTTCATTTTAGACGTGCAATTCTACAGCAGTTACGGTTGCCAGCGAAAAATTATGGAAGGGAGAAGAAGGGGATAAAAAGAAGAGAAGGTCTAATGGAAGATTATATTATAATGTGGCAGAAAAGAGTACCCATACCCTCTTACCGCATGTGTCATAAAGCCTAATCAAATACGGATAGGGGCATCTCCACTTAAATATGGAAAGTGTTGAGATGAAAATATTCAGAGGGCAAAACCATAGCTCAAGTCACCGATTTGTCTTTGTTGTGTGACAGAGAAACATCTCATTTGGACGAAAGAACGAGATAGAAGCTTTGAAGCTTGTTGCAATAGTAACAAATCTGTTAAAGATAACATGAAAGCGTGGTTAAATCAAGGTTTTTTGAAGTCATTTCGCTCAGATTAATGCCACAATACACCTAGCCATTACACCTTATTGCAAAGCTACTTAATTCAATTCATATATAGACAAACCGAGTAATATTACAGCGGCGTTGAGAATTTACAGAGTTGTACAAGACAACTTCCTTTACGCAAAGGACGCTGTTGCCTTTTACAAGAATTTTAATCGAGGATTAAAGTTAAAAATTCAATTTATTTATTAATGCATTCGAAAGATCATGATGATAAGGGAAGTCGAATTGTGTCGAATGATCAAAGCCGACTTGCCTTTCAAGAAGTCTACTTGGAAGAAGAGGGAATGGGGGCCACGCACAGGTGTATGAAAATGCATAAAGGTAACTTTATGAATTGTTTGATAGCATATAAAAACATCTATTGATCTTCACTATCTGACATTTAATTTATATTAAGCTATTAATGCTACCCAAGTGGTTAAACTTTGCCTACTAACCCTATTATACCCAACTCGCTTGTTTACCTGCACTTTTCCTGCAGTTATAGGTCAAATTCTTATGCCTCGATCTCTGGAAATGAAGAATAATAGAGGAAAGAAATAAAATAGCATAAGGGAAAAACATGACTGAATTCTGTCTCCGTAATTTACACTCAAAAGTGTCCGCATCTTCCGGACAACGTATAAAGAAGAAGCTCGAGCAAATCACCTCAAGATCGCCTTTATTTATTGTTGAAGACGAACAAAAATTGCAACACAAAATTTATATCTCGTTTCCTACAACTCCAACCTGTTGATACTCCGATAAAATTGGATTAAATGACTGGAATAGATATAGGATTCGAGTTCTTTCATTATAAGGAGGAGAGGGACAATGCTCAAAATGACCCTTCACCAGCTATTCCAAAGAATCCCACGCACAGAATCGATAGAAGGATCCTCCAAATCGTAGTTACTAATTCGCGAAGAGAGATACTAGACATTCTTTTGGAATATACGACTTTTCCCAGGCAATATTTAAAACTGATTTACTTGATGCCCCTCATATACGAATCCAATTAATAATTCCTTTGCCGATAAATAGGGGTAAAAGATTAGGACAAAGAAAAACTATGTAGTAATTGAGAAAACAGGCGCTCGCTATCATTTGATGAATGTGTAAATTTAAAATGCATTTAGTAGGCAAGGAATTTCTAGTGTAAATGAAACACAAAGACTTATCATACCTACGTAACGTGAAGAAGAATAATAATGGTACGTTGATGCGTTGGAGTTTGTTCCTCCAGAAATTCAAATTTCGCATTTTGTATTTAAAAGGCAGCGATAACTGTATGGCGGATAGTTTAAATAGAAACCCTTAGACCGTTTTCCAAACTATTTCGGAGCCATTTCCTTTATTATATTCAAGTATTAATTCTTTTTCATAAAATAAATTTGTATATTCAACCGTATACTAAAGAAGCGTGTGTCCTATATATATATATATATATATATATATATATATATATATATATATATATATATATATATATAGATACATATATGTATATATATATATATATATATATATATATATATATATATATATATATATATATATCTATTTTTTGGTTTGTTTATCTGTGTACAATGAATTTCTTTTATATACCTAATTTTTTTTCGTGTTGTATAATCGTAGGATAAACGCACCCTTGGGCCAGTGAGCTCCACTTAACAGTATCATAGAAAAAAATCTTTCAGCAACCATGCCGTCGCATTATATAACCTTGTGTATATGTATGGTACAACTCCCCCCCCCCAATTAGCTCCACTATTTTGTACTTAAGCTCTATTTTTAAAATTTGTCCTAGGTAGTCTCAACTTTATCCGCTATTGTCATACGACTTTAAGTTATATTCCCTCCCCCCCACCATTAATCATTTTTTGATGTCACTTCTTTCCCTGAAGTTCCATCAGGGGATGAAGGAGTGTCAGAGATCAGAGAGAGAGAAAGAGAGGGAAAGAAATATGCGCACTGTCGCGCCTTCAATGAAGAGAGAGAGAGAGAGAGAGAAAAAAAAAAACAGTCACCTGGGTGACCCTTTTGTCTGCGCTAGTGGAACAACGAAATCATGAGACGCCGTAGTAGCCTGAAAGCCCACCATCGCAGAAAGCCGCGACAAATTTAAGAGACCAAAGGTTCCCTTCCACGATCTTGCTCATAGGACGAGACTACTCTTGCCTGCCGATTCGTCGGACCCTGGAAATTACCCCAGCACATGAAAGTATATAAGTCTGAGAAACACAAAAAACATTGAAATTCCATTAAAGTTTATTGAATCTATTCCTATAGAGAATTCAGTCATGCAAGATGAAAATCGTGTATTATACACGATAATGCATCTTTAAAAATAACACACAAAATTTCCAATAAAATAAAATGAAAAATACAATAAATGCCTGCAATAAGAAAATAGTAGCAGAAAAATTTAATAATAATCTCATTAGGGAACTAAAGATTTTTTGTAAACTTTTTTACTTCAGGGGTTGGAGAAATGGTTTCATTTCTTATACAAGATCAAAACTACGGCTATTTTTTTTTTATTTCAAACAGACTATTTCTGTTCTTCTTTTTTTAAGTTAATCAAATTGGAAAATCTTTTGTTGGGAAAATATGTAGTTGCAAACGGCAGCAGTTGTTTTGTCGCTTCCTCATGTGCAATTTTGAAAGCCTTTGCAGCTCTTGACATCAAAAAAGGACCAATCGCGCTGTTCTGAAATTGAATGCGTGTTTCTTTGTTGGTACAAAAGAGAAACTGTGATCCAAACGATGAAATCATTACTTTGGCAACAATAACATGATTTTTTCCTCGGCAATTGTTTGTTAAATCTATTCACATAAACAATAATATCAGCTAAATATGAAATTTGTGCAGCCCAAGACGATTTTGCTAACTTAACTGCTGCGAGGACATAATTTGGATCAACTATAAAAATTTCATCTTCACTTTTGAGAGCCCAACCTCAATTCAAAACATTTACACATGAAACTACTTCACTTCTGTGTTATAAAGGAGGAGGGAATATTCCGCCTCTCCATACTCGCCTACTTCACGAAAAGTCGTGTGTTTAGTGCAGATCCTTAGAGAACATTGCCAACCTTGATAAATTCAGCCATGGTAGCTTTCAGTGCAGGTCCCATATGCTTCATAACAGGTGCCTGGCGATGAATCAAACAGTTGGTCACTTAAATTTTTGGATTCACCTCTCTGCCCAAAAGAAACTGATATGACCCACTATGGCTCTACCTCCATCAAAAGACATTAAAATGCAGTTTCCGACTTTAAGTTACCACTTGGTATTTTTACGTATTCATTAACCTTGTTGAACACTTCAATTACAAGAGCTCTTAACTCGAGGGGAGACAAAACAAGATTTCCTCTTCAATTGCATCAGAACCTTTGTAGCGAAGGCGTATCATCACCTGCGTATTGCTTCTGAAATCTGTACATAGTCTCATCAAGTTGAATAGCAAAATGTTTGCTCTTTTTTATTGAATTAATCACTTGTGCACTTGATATTTATGGTAAGACTTTGCAAACAAGGGCACTGAATTCACTATCATGGCTTGTTTTCCGCCACATATGATGTCTTATCACTTGTGGTGGGTGTTGCCAGCCGCTGGAATCCTTGCCCATTGTACATTATTTCTAATTTAAGAAATTGTCCACAACAATTGAGTTTTATTTTTATTAAGAAACTGACAATTATTTGATAGAAAAATCTAACTTTCATAATTTGCCTCGCTTATCCTCCATAATGCTATATTTTAATAACGAGATTTTTTGAAGGTTTGAATAAGATTTTTTCTTTTAGTTCGGTTGTCTTCTAAGTATATTTAATTTTTATGAAAGTTATTTCTAATCATTCCTTTATAATAAAAAAAATCAAGAGGAGTAACTTTGCCACTCCTCCTTAGAGGAGTGGCTGGCAGACTTATCTATATTTGCTCTAATAATTTCAATGCCCAAATTTTAATAAATTTTCAGAACTTCATCATTTGTAATTCTTTTAGTTTTAAATTTTTTTTAAAAAAATTCGATCCTTATATTTATTTCTGAACTTCACGATTTTATTTTTTTATATTTTAAAAGAATTATTAGAAATAACTTTGTTAAAAAATTTAAATGACAACCGAACTAAAAGAAAAAATCTTTTTCAAACCTTCAAAAAATGTCGTTCCTAGAATATACTGTTATGGATAAAATTATGAAGTACAGAAATAAATATAAGGATCGATTTTCTCTGAAATTTTTAAAACTAAAAGAATTACAAATGGTGAAGTTCAGAAGATTTTTTGAAATTTTGGCATGGAAATTATTAGAGCAAATATAGAAAAGTCTGCCAGCGAATTGAAAGCTCCTTCTCTAAGGAGGAGTAGCGAAGTTACTCCTCTTGATTTTTTCTATTATAAAGGAATGATTAGAAATAACTTTCATAAAAAAATATATATACTTAGAAGACAACCGAACTAAAAGTAAAAATCTTATTCAAACCTTCAAAAAATCTCGTTCCTAGAATATAGGGTTATGGATAAAATGGTGAAGTTTAGAAATAAATATAAGGATCGAATTTTTCTGAAATTTTTAAAACTAAAAGAATTACAAAGGGTGAAGTTCAAAAAATATATTAAAATTTGGGCATGGAAATTATTATAGCAAATATAGATGGAGAAAAAAAAATCATGATAGGCCGTAGGACAGACCAAAAGTCTGCCAGCGAAGCGCAAGCTCCTTCTGTAAGGAGGGGTGGTTAAATTGCTCCTCTTGGAGATATTAATTTAATTTTTATGCATTTTATTTATGAGCCTTTATTACCACGGAGCTCTTCATTTTTACCCTATTTGGGGTCATTTTTCCTGGTTCACTAACCTCTGTTTTAGACTAAAGGAATACGTATGGAGAGGAATGTAATCGTCCACAAAGTCTTCTACACTTCTTTTTATCTTTTTAATCTTTGCTTCCAACACCTTACGTCCTCAAGTTACGAAAGATTAGTTACATCTATGAATACATCACAAGATTCTTACCTTATTTTTGAACACTAAAATACTATTGTATTTGCGTATCAAATACTATTCATCTCATGAAATTTTCCCTAGAAACGATTTGACTCTTTTTTTCTCTGTTGAGATTAGAAACATTTCCTCTTAAAGTGTTGTTTTCTGCTCATCGATAGCTCTTATCAACTTATTGCCGCTCTTCACACTTTTTGTCCTGCCACCTTCCATGGCGGCGATGCATTTTACCGGGTCGAAGGTTAATAGAAACTTAGTTGATGGAAGCAAGGAATTTTAGCTCAGAAAATAGGCTTGAATTCGCCGTTTTCTTTAGAATTTTGAAATTGGAGGCTAAAAGTGTGTAAATTATGCAGGTTCAAACCAAATCTTGATATCACCACTTATACAATTGAGTTTTATAAGTCACAGCATTGAGTTTGTACCTGCTTAAAAGATATTGCATTACTTCATCTAACACAAGCCTTCCATTCCACCGTATGTCCTATTTTGACCACAGTAATTAAGAGGAAAAAATATACCCCTCCGTTTAAAATCTGCTCATTTCATTTTTTTCTGTTCATTTTCTTTTCTGGACTTCTATATTCTATAGGCAAAACTTTTCTATTTTTTTATTAATGATCATCACACTGCTGCCTTACACGAACTTTACTTTTCAGTAATTATTATTACAATCACCCAGCGTCACGTTCTCGAAATCTTCTCTTTGAGGAATTACGCGTTTATTCAGGAGCAATTTTCATTTGTGCTCGTAACAGCAACTCCCAAGACGTGATGGAAATGACAATTTCATCTCACATTCATGTGGATAAAATCGGTAATTTTCCCCTTTTTTGAGCTCATCCACAATACTTCAACAAAATTTAGTAGAGTTTTACCCTTGACGCCAATAAACTGCTTTGAATAGATTACTTGTCATTTTCTAACTTCCCACTTCTATTCTTGTTATTATCTATTCAAAAATATCTATATCATTTATTTTTTAGTATTAACATTCATTTTTTTAAAAGAATATTTGAGTTAACTATAACTTGCTTACCTTTTACACCTGAAATATTCATATTCTTTTTTGCGCTCTCTCCTCTCATTTTGGTCCCACGAGTTTCAACTTCTCCGCCTTTTTCGCCCGAAGCTTCCGGACGACTCGGAGTAACTTCGGTGCCGAAGAAGCGTCTCTCTTTGATGGAACCTCAAATTAGCTTTGCCAACAGAGAAAAAGCGCGTGTGTCTGGATTATCGTAAAAGAGTGGGGGAGATAACGGGCATGGATAATTACTCTCGCGTGCAAAGTGAGAGGAGTGCTTCCACCATTCACTCAATTTCCCGGGGTAAGTTTGTTTGTTGCCATGTTGTTTTGATGCAGCCTTCGTCGATTATGGTTATTCCTGTCTATGTTGCCCGAAAAATGGGCCGCTGGGATAAAAAGCGAGTTTGTTGGACGAATTTATTTTTATTCCGCTCTTTTAGCTAATCCATCGGCCTCTTTAGCTTTAGCTATACGAAAAATGGGAGATGACTCGAAAATCATGTTTATGGAAATATTTTCTTAGATATTTGCACTTGGGTGTTTTAAAAGAGTTTCAATAATTATTAATTGACCAAACATACAATTAGCCATTGTTGTTATTTTACCTATCTATATTAATAAATTTAATTGTTAGCTCTCATTTTTCCTTCCATAAGTTGCCTTTCTTTTTTCTTTCCCCTTAGTAATGTCCATGATAATGCGGAACAATCGACCATCCTCCACACCAGCAAGGTTTAAATAGAAGGATGTTCAACATCGAAAATTTAAATAAATCAGAGAATATTCAGTAGGATAAATAGCAATGAGGAGGGTAAATTTTGCGAATTTAAGAAGTATAAAAAATAGTAAATAAGATATTCAAAGTTTGAATATCTGAAGTTTCGAAAAATTTGTTTTTAAATAATTTAGACGCCTGAAAATTGTTGATAATTCGAACATTGTGATCAAATGATCATCCCTTTTTAAGTCAATAATGTAACCTACGAGGGGCGTTAAATAAGTTTTGCAATTCGGATATAAGGAAAAGTGTTTATTATTTTTCAATATAAACACCCTCGACTTCAATGCACTTGCGTCACTTGTCCCTGAGGCTTCGAATTCCTGACAACCAGAAACTTTCCACTGCTGTTCAATCCACTCCTGGACGGCGAGCTGGACATCTTCATCGTCCCCAAACTGGCGTCCACGCAGTGCAGCCTTGAGCTGGCGGAATAAAAAGTAGTCGCTAGAGGCCACATCTGGACTGTAGGGGGGATTATTGAGTTCCTCGAATACGCACTCGCGCAGGGCAGCTTGTGCAACTCTGGCCTTGTGGACTTGATGACGTTAAAGTCATGGCCAAATTGTCGTGGATAACGTTGATAACACTTCCATGTGATATTCCAAGTTCTCGCTCGATTTCTTCGACCTTCACCCGTCGAATTTCGAGGATCATTCTCTCCCACACGGGCCACATTGTCCTCGTTAGTCACGTCTGACGGGACCCCTGGACGGGAATCATCTTCAAGGGACTCAGGACCATGGCAAGAACTCCCTATTTCACAGAACAATAGTTCATAGGAAGAAAAGGTGTCAGTGTACACCGCAACCATGCGTTCATGGATCTCTTTTGGATTCTTAACTTCCTTGGTAAAAAATTTGATCACTGCGCGGTGCTGAACCTTCTTCATTGTTGAAAAATTTGTGACTACTGACGAGCTGCAATCAGCTACTGCCTCTTAACTAGACAAGGCAGGAGCCTGCGGCTGCAGGTCCTGATTTGTCATAACTTGTCCTAACACCCCCACAAACAACCATCCCCCTTCCTCTGTTTTGCCCTACTGATTCGCAAAACTTATTGACCGCCCCTCGTATCTGCAACTCTTTAGATTTTAGCCAAACTTTAAGATAGTGAATTCTTTGAAGTTCGAAAATATTGAAAATGATGGGAATTTGAACTTGAGGTGTTAAACCCTCCAAATTCTTCGACCAATAAAACACCCTTCTCGTAAGCATCTAAATTTTCCATCACTAATTCAGTCACTGACAATCAATACTCCCTTCCTTTGCAACCCTTTCATATCTTCACATCCATAAGCAACTAACTCAACAAAATAATACAGGACGATCATGCATGTGAACATAAACATACTGACTCACTCCTCATAGTATTCGCATGAAATACATTCAGCCACGTATTCTTATTCTTCCACTGCTGAAAAAGTAAACTCTTAACATCTGTCCCTTCCCTTTACCTAATTGTTGTTTACATCCATGTAATGGAAGAATGTTATTGCAAATCTTAATTTCATTTCAGCACTAAAACCTACGCCCATTTCTCCATTTTCATTGAATACTCGAGTACCAGGGACTCCAGTTATCCAAGCTCTGCTTTTTAGTCACTGAAATGTTCTCTCTCATTCCCAACATTGAAGATCTCTTTGCTACAATCTCGGCGAGATTCACTATTGCAAATCTCAACATTTTCTAAATAATTCTCCTCTATACACGTTGTCGTGGTATAAGGCCGAGTACCTATATACGTTTGCTCCGTAGATGGTTAACTCCGTTCCACTTTCTCTTAGAGTGCTTTACTTTAATTTGATTCTTTAACCAAGGAGGATTCGTAATATTATATATCTATTGCCATTTGCAGCGTTTCGAGGATCTAATTAAACAACTCGGACAAAAACATACTTTTACTTACATAGAAAAATGAAATATTAAAACTTTATATATACTTATGCTATAATAAGACGATGTAATAAAAATTAATACTACCAATGAGTAATACGCGATGGTTGACCCAAAATTCACTCTCGCACGGAATGGTAACTAACGAACATGAATAAGTTTTGGAACACTTTTACCTTTAACTAAGAGGGAGTCTGAAGTTGGACGACCTTGAACGGGAACCTCCTAGATGAGATGATTCGAGACGAGTTTGAAGGGAGCCTTCTCGCTCTTGTGAGACTGGCTCGGAAAACAGCTGATCGTCTCTCTGGGTGAAGGAGACGCTTGGTGAGTCGATTCGAAAAAAAACAGCTGATGCTTATCCAGAGTTAGGTGGTGAGCGCGTGGAGCGGCTTTTCGACTTGAAAATATAACGAGAGGATTGTAGATGTACAGGTTATCCCAATCCCTGTGTTACACTTGAGGGCTTCTCGATGATGAGTCTTGAACAATAGGTAAATCTTTTTTCGAGTGGAACTTCACATTGTAATTCCTCAATGGTGAGGGGTATCTCTGTTTTTATTCAGAAAACTGAGATATTGGGTTTCTCTGAACGAGATTGGTATGAGAGTGGGTCTCGATACCACTGGTCTACTCTCCTAAGCGACAAAAGGAACGGCTTCGGGAAGGAAAATCCAGCTCGGTTCTACTGTCTTCTTAATTTCTTGTTTTACTCATGGACTGTTCTTCTTCTCTCGATTGATACTTCGACTCTCCTTTTCCTTTCTCCAGATCTACCTATATATAGGTCGATTATCTCCTAGGGGAGGGGAGGATAGACGAGGGTCCACCTTTAAGCCTCTTTCCTAGAGCATAAAGTTTCAACTTTGTGACAATTCGCTCTTGTAGTTTACGTACGGAGAAAGTAAAATTTCGTCTATTTGGCGAAAATAGACTTTAACAATCAGAGGGGACAGTGAGCCTGTTCATTGATTTTTATTCTAAAGGCTATCGTACCCTCCTATGTTTGTATTAACAAACCACGAAATCTGCTGATTGTAATCCTTTTGTGAGAGCGACGCTCGAAGATCTTTGGGGCAGCGGGGCAAAGGGGAAAGGGGGAGGGGGTAAAGTATCGGCACATGTGGAACGTAACCGTTGAGGCTGTATAAACAAACTAGCGTCTTTTTTTCCTTGTGATATTTTTCCCCCCAAACACGTTTATACACAACCATCGCATCGTCTCACTCCAAACTCGAAAATACCGTCACACTCTCTTCATACCTGATTATCACTCCAACACATATAAATCTTTAATTACCTTTATTGTTTGTCACACAAAGGGAAACTTCTGGAATCATCTTCTCTTTTACATGTCGCATATATTCTCACATTACGCACACTGAACTTGTTCATGTATTGACGAGACATGTAAGGTTTTACTCTATAGAGTACTCAAAAGCGCCAAACCTTTATTGTCATTAAGCATTGCTCTCGTGGGATAACAATTTTAGGGAGGCTGATTCACAGGCCACAGGCAGCATATTTGGGCTTTGCTGCTTCTTACTATTCGCACCGGAGGAGAGTATTAGTACTCGTATATTTTCAACTCCAAATCTAGGCATTATTCCGGATACGGTCGCCTTTTAAGAAAGTATGAATATTCTTACTGTCCCACATTCACCATTTTCAACGGCTATAACTTAATAACTCAAGCAAAATTCCATAAATATGCATTCATGTGTCTAAAAAATAAAATTAGTTTAAAATATTTGGAATTGAGTATGTTCAAATATAATGATTCAAGTATAATGATAATGAGTTAAAAATTGAATCTAATTTAGTTTTCAAATTAACATAACCTTAAAAGTTAGGAAAAATGATGTTGAATAGCCAATTATTAAGGGACAGATATTTAAATGAAATATCGTGGGATGGGATTTTTCTTTTGGTAAGTCTTGTGGGACTGGAGAGGCTTAGGAAAAAGGGTCAGTGGCGATGAGAAGGACGTATAATTCATCCCCTCAAGTTTTGATTGGTCGTAAACTAGGGGTTTGTTTCAGGTTACCAGGAGTACCAAAGTTACCCTATTCCATCTCGTAACAGCTTCTAGGTTCTTAGGATCGCAGGAAGAGTCATCCTTTGCAAAGTTTTGTTCACACCTTTTTTTCCTTTCTCTCCATTTATCTTTTGTGTATTCCACTCTTCATTCTATATACTTCAACTGAGTGAACATATCTGCTTTGCCAGGTAACATACGAAATTTCTTTCGTAATATTTAATAACACTGCTCCATCATAATTACCTAAACAGTGTGGCATAAATTATCTCTTGTAAAATTATTATTATTATTGTTATTTAAGAAGGGAAAAGAAATGTGGGAAGACCAACTGTCGTAAGTTAACCAAGCTTATATATATATATATATATATATATATATATATATATATATATATATATATATATAATTGGGATTCATCGATTGAATCTTTCATTCATCTCAGACATGAACGAAACCTTCTCTTGATCTCTTTTTAAATGACTTTCTTTTCAAGAAGGTGATCTTCAGCACATTCTGCAGGATACCTTTAGTAGTTTTTTTTCTCTTCATATTTTTTTAAGTATTCTAGTGTTGTGCTTTCCAATGGTAGTGTGCAATTCCTATTAGTAATAGTAAATTTTGGTGGCGTTCAGGACTCGTGGCTCGAGTTTGAACCTTTGAGTACTTAGCTCCTTATACGAATTTGTAACTGAGGCTTCTCAAGCACCCTCGTTTTCTCAGGATATGTAATGGAAGGACTTGGTTTCGGTCGATTTTTATGCTTATATTTCGATATTCCCTTTATATTCATTTTTAATATCTGTCTGCCAACTCCCCGTTTATTGAGTATATTCCCTGGTTGGATTAAACCCGAATCCGTTTCATCCCCACTAATCTTCACCACTATTTGTGTTGTTGCGACGATCCTACTATATTAAGGAGATCATTAATTTCTATTTTCAGATATTAGGGAGGTTGTTTCGTTGGTATTTGTGGGGTATTGGAGGTTTAATTTTGACTGCTTATCCAGGCGTTAGGAAGGAGATTCCCTTTGCCATTTTACTGCCGTAAAAAAAGGTATTACGTTCGTAATTCAGGATAATTGGGATGTCATTTTCTTTATATTTGCGGGAGTTACAGAGGTCATTTTCTCTGTATTTCCGGATATTAATGAGGTTGTTTCTTTAGTATTTCTGGATAATTGTACCGCATTTTTTTCTGATTTTAGTATTTTGGTGAGGTGATTTGTCGGTAATTCCGGATATTAGGTGATTTCTCTCGTAGTTCCAGATATTAGGACGGTCGTATTTTTCATTTCGTACTTACTTTGCGATATTAGGAATGTAATCTTTCCTCATAGGCTCTTTCTAAGAAACTCTCGATAGTTTTGTCGAATATAAACAATAGGTTGTGGCAGCGCTAACTTACCTGTAGTTATGTCCATTCAGCATGTCTGTCTGAGGCACTACACAATCACACGTCGAAAAAAGGAACAAGTAAACTGAACAAAGACAAAAATAACAACTACATACACCACAAGCAACACAGCAGGGAATAGAAACGAAAAAACACTAGTAACACCAATGCGTAGTAAAAACAACCGTGCATCGCCGGCATTACCCACGAAATGAAGTCGCCACGAACTATACACATACACATTCCGTATTACTCCGCATAACCGCTTTACTCCTTCCCCTTTCCCTCCTACAGCACGGATCCACATCCCCCCGTAATTTCCCCATCACTATTCGTAATTGCGAAACCTTTCTGAGGGTCACTTGACTCGCTCAAACTGCCTCGGATCAACCGGAACCATTTCTCTCTGAGCTGCATCTTCCTCCATATCACAGCCATCATCCTCATCAATGACGCCATCCTCTCCATTAGATGATGCTTCATCGAGAAAATTAGTCGGATGTCAAGTATATGAGGCGTAACGCCATTAACTTCTACTATGTTTTATGACGTCACTTTAGTTACTACACCATCCATCCACTGAGAGATAGACCCGCCACCCACTGGCTTTACCAGCACCGCGTCCCCAAACTGTGAACTCAGTCTGAAACTGATCTCGCTGCCTCTCCCGCATGCATTCTGGATGTCTCCACTGATATCTGTCTAGCATAGAAGACGGCGTGGTCTCTCCATTCGAGCCACCCTCTTTATGGTACGATGCATGCGCTCAGCATCCAAATTTCTGCATGGCTCGTAGGCTGTTTGAAATCTCTAGGTCACATTCCAAATCCTGCAGATATCAAAAACTTTACAGATCTAAGGGCGCTGCTATTGTAAGCTACAACTTCATCAGGAGGACCGTTTTTCTGGAATATTTTCTCCAACTGCTGGCAGATTTCCCCAGCATTTTGAGACCGCTACTATCGCCATATTCCTAACCTACTCGGTGCACAATCCCCTGCATTAAAAAAATGCTTTGCACTGGTAATATGTCACACCCAGCGCGAGCTTGCTCAATGAGCCCTCTACTTATAACTCTCTAGATACATGTCTCACTGGTGTAGGGTCTTCACCTTAGATTGCCTACACGCTATCACAACACGTTCCACCCTTCTCTCTCTCCATTGTGGCATTGAACAGCCTGGCTAAGTACAAGGTTCGCTCCACGCCAAAATGTTGTTGTAAATGTAAACCTTCAATGTCGATATCATGTGCCACTGGAACCTTTGCTTCCCCAAGTCACACATTAGGTACTCTGGTAAGGATATCTGCCTTGTTTCATTCGAAGGAGTCAAAAGTTACAAACAAGTTAACATCCATCTCTAGCATCATGTCTCGCAGAATTGATAGCTTCCGTCTGACCAACATTTCATACATACCAATTACCTGCACCCTAACCTAATCCTGGAATACACTATTCAACCACCGAGGATATTCATCGAATATATCATAATTTCAACATGTCTCAAGTTCCACTTGATAGCTAACTTCAGCCCCTTGACAACCGCATCCAACTCAGCAATGTTGATATAGGTAAAGTCATCACTTTTGATTACTCATGCAGCAGCATCCATAACTTGAACCCCGATTTCCAGCTTAACCCCAAGAGCAAGACTGCTGGTATCGCACCAAATGCACTTCCGCCGGCAAGTCGCTTCATGAAACTTTTTTCCTTTTTTTTTAAGAGCTCATCTGGCGACTGCCTACTTGGGCATTAGTCGCCGTATTAAAACTGGCCTAGTTCTAGGCTACTTAAAAATAAAATTAAAGAGAAAAAAAACAACACCCCAAAAGAGGGGAAAGAAAGCAAGCTGGTGCGTCGGGGAGAGGTCCCCCCGGCGCAAGAACGTGCAACTAAAAAAAAAAAAAACAAAAAAAAAACCTTGCTTAAATACTATGGAGAAGGCCGACCTTCCCCAAGAAGTCAACAAGTCCACAAGTCAATGTGCACGAATCTGTCCCGAGCACAAGGACAGGCAGTAGCGACCCCGCCCATCCCGGTACCGAGACAGGTTTCTTGCGCAAAGATCACCCAGACTGGGACATTCGACAAGAATGTGCTGAACAGTCTGGGGGACGAAGCAGTCGTTGCAATAGGGCGCAGGCGAGCGCTACATCAAATAGCGATGCGTCACACGAGTGTGCCTGATTCGGAGACGACAGAAAGCAACCTGAAGCTGCCGCGACATTAGGGGATAGGTCCATGGCAACAGTCGCGGCTCAATAACACGCAACTTTAAGTTCCCTTCGACCGTCTCCCATCTTCTTTGCCAAGCAGTCCGAAAAGCAGCCCGTATTCCTGCCATGTAGTCGGTGTGAGGAAGAGCGAAACGCTGGTCCAGGCTCAGAGTCCTTGTGGACTCTTTGGCGCCCTCATCGGCTAGCTCATTCCTCGCAATTTCTACATGTCCAGGAACCCAGCAGAAGATAATCTCGACATCTGCCTGGCTCGCCAAAACCATGGCGTCACGGATATCGCGAACCAGGGGATGCGGAGATTCCAATGCCCCGAGAGAACTCAGGGCGCTTTGTAAGTCGCTATAGATCACAATCCAGTCTCCGAACCAGGCACGTTGCGTAATCTCCCGTACCGAGTGGTGTATTGCCACCAGCTCGGCCGTGAAGACAGACGCAGCGCCTGGTAGATCCCCGCTGACTTCAAACAGAGAGGATACGGCGTGAAAGCCGACCCCTTCTTGAGACTTGGAGCCATCCGTATACACTGGCACGGTACCAGCGTGACACGATGTGTGCTCCAAAAAGGTCGAACACAATACTCCCAGCGCAGTACAAGATTTGGGAGCAGAGGCGTGGCGACAAATAGCCAAATGGGGCGTCCTGGGCAGAACCAGAGGTGCCACCGGCCCGAGAGCTATATCTACTTCTCGAAGGAGTTTCCTGGCCCTAAACCCGAAGGGCTTAGGGTATGACTGGCGTCTCTCGGTGGCATAGGCACCATCGAGATCAGCTGCGGATGCAGTGAGAGCTGTTGGCGACTGAGGGAGGCACCGGGCTAACGCGTACAGGCGAGTGATGAACTTCACGCGTCGCAGAGCGAGTGGCATCTCCCAAGCATCGACCAACAGGCTCTAAATGGGGGAAGTGCGAAAGGCACCGGTCGCAAGGCGTTGGCCGGTGTGGTGGATCGAATCCACCTTCCGCAATAAACGCTCGGCTGCGGATGCATCAAACTCGCATCCGTAGTCAAGCTTAGAGTGAACAAAGGATCGATAAAAAAGTAGGGCAGTAGCCCTATCAGCGCCCCAAGCGCTGAACGTCACGGAACGGAGAATATCCATGGCGCGGGTACAAGAGACCCTAAGGCTGCGAATATGAGCCTCCCAGGTGAGGTGTCGGTCGAATACAAGACCAAGGAAACGGTGCGACTCAACCACATCCAGGCGCACCCCATTAAGAAACAAATCTGGGTCGGGGTGAAGCCGTGGATGGCGGTAGAAGTGCACCACCTTAGTTTTAGGCCAAAGAAAACCGAAACCTGTGCGCTTCGGCATAGCGAGAGACGCAGTTACATGCCTGTTGGAGTCGATGCTCCAGAGTTGGCATCTGGGCCGCGCCAAAAGAGATCGAAAGGTCATCCACGTAGAGCGTAGCGAGAACATCTTCTGGCAGCACCGAGGTGATGCCGTTGATGCTCAGGGCAAAGAGTGTGACAATAAGGACACCCTCTTCCTGCTCCTTTGGGCCGGAAAGGGCTTCCCCCACCCGTACGCGGAATCGACGATCTCGCAAAAATTCAGATATAAACATTGGGAGGCGTCCCCTTGCCCCCATCGTTTGGAGAGTCTCCATGATTTTTTATTGCCATGCGGTATCATAGGGTTTCTCCAGATCGAAAAACACCGTGGCGTAGTGCTGCCTACAAAAGGAAGCCTCGCAGACGGCATTTTCCAGTCGATGCAGAGCATCCGACGTGGAGTGGAACTTACGTAAGCCGCACTGTGCAGAAGACAGATCGCCTCCGCTGTACAGAAAATAGGCTAATCTAACATTTACCCAATTTCTCCATCAACTTGCACACGCAAGAGGTTAGAAAGAGTGGGTGGAAACCAGGCGGAGTAGAGTGATCTCTCCTCGGCTTGCGAAAGGAGAGCAGAGTAGCGATTCGCCAGGACTCTGGGAGAAGACCTTCCACCCAGATCCTGTTGAACAAATCTAACAGAAAGGCCCTGCCTCGCTTACCCAGGTGTCGAAGCGTGGCGTACGGGACATCGTCCGGACCATGGGCGGTGTTCGCGCACGAAGCGAGAGCGGAACGCAACTCACTCACAGTAAACTTGTCGTTGAAGGTTTCTCCGCCTCGGGAGGTAAAGTCCCGAAGGCGGCCTTCCGCGACATCACGACGTGCATTGAACGCTAGTAGAGCAGCATCAAGGCTAAAGAATGCGGATAAAGCGGAGCTAAGAAATCCGCCACGGACGCGGGGTCCGAGATTGCGGTCCCATTCTCCTGGAGAACGGGAGGGGGGTCCTGCGAGAACTTGCCCCGAATCCTTTTGATTCGCTTCCACACCTCAGCTAAAGGGGTCTTTTTCCGTTAAGTGAAGACACGTATGCCCGCCAAGAAGAGTGGCGGGCGTGCTTCGAAATATTCCGGAACCTAGCCCTAGCCCGACGAAATTTAGCGACAGTGAAATCGTTCGGGTGGCGCTTATAGCGCATGTAGGCATAACGCTTCTGTTTGAGGGCCGTCTCACACTCGGCCGACCACCATGGGAGTGGTCGGCGTGCTAAACGGCCAGACGTCCTAGGAATAGTAGTCAGGCCCACGGAGATGAGGTTGCCGGAGAAGAACTCAACGGCCTCATCTACCGACCTAAACTCCTCGACTGAGATAGAGAATTCAGTCATTTCCTGAAATGCAGGCCACCGCGCCGCGCCAAGCACCACCGAGGTGGTCTCTCAGGCGACAGTTGCCCTGAAAATGATATTTGAATGGAAAAGTGATCACTACCATAGAGGTCATTGACCACCTTCCAATCAAAATCAGGCTGTGCCGTCGAAGAGTGCAAAGATAGCTCGAGGCAATAAAATGAAGCGGTTCTCGGACAGTGATGCGTCAACTCATCCACGTTTAGGACACCCATTTCAAGCTCTTGGATCAGATCGGCAAGGACTTGTCCCCTGGGATTTATGGAGTAATCTCCCCAGAGAGGATGCCTGACGTTCAGATCTCCAAGCAAGAGATAGGGCCTTGGCAACCGTGCCACGATGCGGTGGAAGTCTTCCGCTTCGAAGGCAGCTGACGGTGTAATGTACGCAGAAATCAGAGTATACCTCCTATCCAGGTGCAGCTGCACAGCCACTGCCCGAAAGGAGGTATCTAAAGAGAAAGAAAGAACGGAGACAACATGCCGGGTGTAAACCGCGCATCCCCCAGCCCGGCCATCCCGCGGTGGTGGGGTCGCAAGACCCTTATATGCCGGAAGGGCGGGCAGGGGGCACGCGCCTAGCATGGTCTCCTGCAAAACGATAGCTAACGGGGAACGGGATGAGACGAGCCTGCGCAGCTCCTCCCAGTTGGCGAAGGTCCACGGCAATTCCATTGAAGGAATATGCCCTCCAGGCCTAGCTCGGAGGAGACGCGGGGGCCCTCCTCGAACTGAAGACCCTCACGGGAAGAATGGCCGTACGCTTCCTGGTGGCAAAACCCACGGCGCTGTTGGCCGGACAAAGCGCTGAAGGCACTGTCGCCTTCGAGGACTTATTGGGGGAGGTTGGGCTCGCCATGCGAGTCTTTCCCTCCCTCCGCCTCGAAACCTTAGGCAGGCATTGCGGCTTCGGAGGCGGGGGGGCCCTCTTTTCGAGGAACCACCGTCTCCGAGCCACTCGCTCCACCTCGGGGCGTAGGCGAAGGAGCCGAAGCTCCTTTGTTGCTGTCCTCCTTCGGGGAACAGCTTTAGGAACCCCGGACGATGGCCTAGCGACCATCTTCAGGGGTGTTGCCTCCTGTGAGTCTAACTACTCGGTGGAGGCGCGTGGCCGTTTTGCCCTACGGGAAACGGTCACGTTGGGGGAAGAGAGGGTAGCCCTGGTTTTAGCCGGGACAGGGTATGAACCCTTTTTGCCACCAGCTCCTCGAGGGGAGCGCGTGGGTTGGGTAGAGCCCGCAGAAGGGCTTCGAATAGGCGCGGAAACAACCGCGCTCGTTGGCCTGGATGGGCCAGGAGCAGAAGGTGCCTATCTAACTATTGAGGCATATGACGTCCCAGGCAGAGCCGGGCGCGCCAGGACCAAGTCCTTTGCATCGCGGAATGAGAGTCGATCCTGGGCCTGAACGGCCAGGATTTTTTTCTCAAGGAGATATGCACCACATTGCTTCGAAGAAGCAGGGTGCGGCTCTCCGCAATTGACACACTTGGCCACACACGATTTGGACTTATCGTGTGCGACCTTGGAGCAGTTTACACAGACTTCGGGTGACCCCGACTTTGCACGTCTACATGAGCGATTCGTATGGCTAGAGCGGTGAGAGTAATAGCACCGCCGCGGCAGTGGCACGAATGCCTTCACACGGTAGCGGTACCAACCGGCACGCACCGACTCAGGGAGCTTGTCACAGTCGAACGTGACGAAGAGTGTAGGGGTGGGTCTTGAGGCCCCTCCCTGTTTTCTCATCACACGTTCGACCTTGACCGTCCCATGGTCGGCCAGCTCTAGGGTGATGTCCTCAATGGAGTAGTCAACGAGTTCCCTCGCATAAACTACTCCTTTCACAAAGTTCATGGTAGAGTGCGGCGTCACACTCACCGGGGTGCCATGAAGTGTCCGAAGAGCACTTATCCTGGCCGCCTCGGAGGGATCCACCGCATTCGCCAGAAGGCTCCCGTCCGAGAAACGGGTTACCTTCGGCTCTCTACCAATTGCACCAGCTAATCCTCTCTTCTGATGGATCATGTTGCCCTTGGACAACATGCTGCCATTGAAAGTTGTGGGAGAGGTTGTATGAAAAGATAGGAAACAAGTGTTTTGAAGGAAGGAGGAGAGGCTAAGCTGGGGCCGGACGGGGTGCTGAGTCACGTCAGCACGGCGGCCAGGATTGCAAATCGCCGCGCCCCTTACGGGGGCTTCATGAAACAGCCCTCTTATCAAACCAGTTGCTTGGTCTCGGACATCATCATCCCATCTCTCTCCCTCACTTACCCTCTTTATGTACCTGCAGGCATTCATTAACCACTTACACACAGGCAAGTGGCCCACAATCAGGCCAAACACAGGAAAGAGCGCACGTCTAGATAGCCGACCAACATCACCTTACCCGGCACCATATTACCATATTACTCCTACTAAAATCAAGCTCTCCGTTTAAAGCCAAGCACCCGACCATCATCAAAACTCTCGGGATCTTTGGTAACAAGACGGTAACTTACAAGATGTTCCCCTACCTCTTTTCTGTTACTATCTCCTCATTCACAATTACATCATCTATATACATGCAATTCCCCTCCGCACTCAGTCATCCTGCTCAAACGCCAGGTTAAGAATCTTCGTTATTATCTTGGGAGTACCGTTGAAACCAAAGCCAAAACTGAGTTAGATGATACAAGACTCCATTGTTCCTTACCGGCTGATAAGGCCACAGACTACGGTCCACTCTAATTTTCAAATATGCAGATTTAAAGTCCACTAGCCGTAGGTGCTGAGAAAACTACCTACACCTACCCAAGGTCTCGCTGCAAACTGCAGCATCAGCCCCAGGGTGACTCTCTACATGCCTGTTTGGCTCCCAGAAATCAAGCATATGCCTAATCTCATTTTTATTGGCCTGCGTCACTGCTATGAGAGGCAACAGCCCTTTCTCTGGACTCTGATCCTAACATTTTCTCAGCCATCTCTTCTTAATCCAGGTTTCCACCTCTCCTTCAAATTTCTCGCATGAGTGCTCCAATTTGCTACTCTAGTAACAATCCACTTCATTAATCAGCTCCGGTGGCTGACCATTCTTCTAGCACCACTGCACTATCCATGTCTCACCATCAAATCTAGCCGTAAAGACTATCCTTCAACAACAAAACGGGTGAAGCCTAGCAACAACCAACATCCTGATTCTCATAACCTGAATCATGGGCCAAGAACCCCGTACTCTACCCTGCTTCCATTCCACACTACCTGCAAGGTTGATGAAGTCCGTCCCAATAATAGCATCAATACCACTTATTAAGTCACTCATAACTACTCAGTCAATGGTAAAAGAGAGCTTACCTATATTAATGGGCACACACTGCTGCCAGCATTGAACACCTCTCGCCTGTCGACTCCGACCACGGCTCCTCCCCGACTACACAACTCCCTAATCATTCACGACCTAACCAAAGACCGTATACACCCTGTATTTAGCAACACCTTTGCATTTCTTCCGCCCACAGCACCATCAATCACAGAAAGCGCCATTATTCCTTGTTCGAAGGAGCTTCGGGCGCAGCCACACCTTGCGCGAGTTTCCCTGCTTACTGAGACAAACCCTTTGGGCAATTATGAATCAAGTGAAGCCCACTGCACCCAAAACACTTACGCTCCTCTCGGGCATCGTTCGGCATGTCCAATGCTCCTCGCTTGTTACACCTAGCAACTAGTTTTGTGGCTACGGCGGCACAGGATTGCTCCATTAGCTCTGACATCAATGCTCTGGACCTCTCAACCACGATAGACAACTTCATATCTTCTATGGCCGACCTCGATTGAGCTCTCTTGACACAACTGATGGCAACCCAGTAACAAACGCTCTCAGGAGAAGCTTGTTTGAAGTAATACGGCCATGCCATCCGAGCGAATTTACGCAATTCCGCTATATACATGTCCACTGACTCTTCCCTCTAAACTCGCTTGGCAAACTGCTCATACGATCTGTATGGGTTCACGAAAAATGCATACGAAAGTGCATCCTTGATACTCTGTGCACTCTTCTTTTGACCCACATCCAATTCAGTGTACACTTAAAATGATGCGCCCTCGAGAAACATAGGTAAAATTGTCTCTACATCCTTTAATTCCCTCAGGTTTACGAGCAGTTGAAACTTCTCCAACCATTTCCCAACACTGCCGGTCCCGTTCAAACGGCCTCATAATATCGATCAATTTCACTGTCGTCATTAACAGCCTACAAAGCAAAGGTCAAGATAGCTTGTGGAATATAAACAATAGATTGTGGCTGCTTTAACTTACCGGTAGTTTTGTCGATTCAGCACGTTCGTCTGAAGCACTGCACAATCACACGTCTAAAAAAATAAACAAGTAAATTGAACAATGACAACAATAACAACTACAAACCTCACAAACAACACAGCAGGTAATACAAACCGTGCATCGCCAGCGCCACCCAGGAACTGAACTCGCCCTAACCACCAGCCTACCGAACCTATACATACATACACACACATGTCCCATATTCTTGAGCAAAACCGCCTGACTCCTTCTCCTTTCAATCCTACAGCTCGGTTCCAGATGTTTCATGTACTTATCAGTGTTGTATATTTTTTAAATACCTCATATTATCCACCAAAGGCATCTAAGTGAGGTCTTCCTTTCCTTTTTGTTCTTTTTCCCCTTTAAGAAAATAGGAGAGAAAATACTTTGTTTGGTTCTCATAAATAGGCCACTTAATCGTTTGATATAAAAGAAATTTCCATGAATCGTTTTACTCGACTAGCGCTATCCATCTCGATCCTCTTTTTCCCACAATTCCCTTCATTTATTCCCTTGTATATTTCCTTTCTCCTATTGATAATTATTGTCATCATCTGGCGTCCCTTGGGCTGGTCCTAGGCGCTTTGCTCGACCTTGTTCTATTACGCCCATTTTCTTCGATCTCGGTCTTCTTGTATTCGGGGAAAAGAAAAATATTTTTTTAAATAAATTTAATTTAAAAAAATAACAGCAAATTTTCTGTCGTTGAATTCACACAATGTTTCAAGATATGGTTTCTAAATGCCATAATTTAGTAATTTTTTTTTTAGTCCTACCCCCCCCCCCCAAAAAAAAAAATAAATAAATAAATATATATAAAAGATATTTGGCTCAACTAATATTATCAGTTAATTTCGGCCGAATTTCGTGATTTTTATGAATTTCGTATGTAATCTGTGAAATTATTGGATATTTCTTCTTCATCATCGATGTTTTTGATAAGGCGCTCTCACCTGTTTCTGTCTGCTGCCATGTTGCTCTTCATCCCCTTCTTCCTCATGTCAGCTTTTCAGTCTCTCCATCTAATCTTCGGTCTTCCTCTCCTCCTCCTTCCCTATATTTCCATCTCCAAAGCTCTTTCCTCGTCACCCTGCATCTCTCCTCATTATGTGCCTATACCATCAAATTCTTGCTTCCTGTGTCTTCTTCCAAATCTTCGCCACCTTTTTTTCACCTTTGCTCCTTGTATTTGTGATTCTGTCCTCCTCTCGTCACGCCGCATATCCATCGCAGCATCTTCATTTCTGCTACTTTCATTCTCTTCTCATTACTTTTCTTTACAGGTAATGCCTCTGCTTCATACGTTATAGTTGGTTTGTATACTTTTCCTGTCACAAAGAACTGCTGATACATCCCGCTTGGATCCTTCTGGTTACTTCCTTATACTCTTTTTCATCTGTTGATATGGTAGATCCCAAATACTCAAAGGCATCTACTCTCTTTATTTGTCCTGCTCTTCTTCTGTACACTTCATATATTCTGTCTTTGTTCTACTTATCTTCACCCTTCAGTTTGCCAGTACTAATCTCCACTCCTCCAGCACTTGCTCTACTTCTTCTTTAGAATCACTGACTAGAGCCACATCATCTGCATACATCATGTCCCAGGGTATCCATACCTGAACGTTCTCAGTCAACACGTCAAAGACAATATTAAAGAGGAAGGGGTTTAACGCAGAACCCTGATGCAGCCCCACCTCCACTCCAAAACTCTCTGTCATGCCAACTCAACTCATTACCCGTGATTTGACACTTCTGTACATTTCCTTAACCAATATTGAATATTTTTCTGGCAGTTTTCTTTCTCTCAAGCATCTCGATAGTTCTTGTCCTTGTATTCTGTCATACGCTTTCTCCAGATCTATAAAATCATATGTAATTCCTTCTGTTTCTCCCTGTACTTTTCCGCCATTTGCCTCAATATAAACACGGCTTGTTGTTTCCCTTCTAGGCATGAAGCCAAATTGACTGTTGGACACCTCCACCTTAAGTCGTAATCTTTCGTCCAAAATTCTCTCCCAGACTTTCATTGTGTGAGATAGCAGTTTAATCCCACGATAATTTCGCACTCTTGTACATCCCCCTTCCGTTTGAAGATGCGTACCAACAGACTCCCCTTCCATTCGTTGTGAGTCTCTTCCTGCTCCTCTATCATGCACATCAGCTTCCACAACAAGTTCACTCCTGCATTCCCCAGGGCCCTCTATGCCTCCATCGGGATCTCATCTGGTTCAGCTGCTTTGTTGTTTTTCCTTCTCTTAAGAGTTCTCACGACTTTTTGTCTCTATATACCTCTTGTCAGTGCGGAATATGGTGTTCCCTCATCATAGTAAGACCGTGGGTTCTTCTCATTTAGCAGACAATCAAAATATTCCTTCCATCTCTCTTGTATCTTTCCTTCTTCTCTTAATATAATACCAGATGCGTCCTTTATCTGTTTCACATGGTTTACATTCTGTGTTACCTTACTCTTATTTCTTGATATCATGTATATCCTCTTTTTCCATTCGGTTATTTCCAGCTCTTTATATAGTTCATGACTAGCTTTTGCCTTCGCTGCTGCTACTGCTTTACGTACGATCTTTTATGCACTTTTGTACTCCATTTTATCCTCCATAGATCTGCTATTCTTCCACTGCTTTTCTGTTTCCTTTTTCCTTACCAGGGCACTCCTTACATCTTCCCTCCACTACCATTGTTCACTAGGTTTTCGTGGCTTCTCAGATGTTTCTCCTAGCATTTCTCTTGCTATTTCTCTCATTAATTGGTGGTTCCCCTTCCACCAATCTTTACTCTTACTACGTCAGTGTTCACTCTGCTTAAGACCTTGGTGTTGAACTCATGCCTCTTTGTTTCGTCTTTCAGTACTGTCCATCGTATCTTCTTCTCGTAGCTCCTCTTTCCTTTCCTAGGTCTTCTCAGCCACACATCCATCACAGGCAGCCGGTGTTGTGGTACAACATGGTCCCCTGGTATTACTTTAATCTCTTTAATTTCTACCAGATTTGATCTTCGATACATGATATAATCTATCTGGGTAGTATGGCTCCCGCTCTTGTATGTTATTCTGTGCCCTTGCTGCTTGCGAAAGAAAGTATTTGCAATGGCCAAGTCGAAGGATACTGCCAAGTCCAGTATCCTCTCTCCATTTGCATTCATGTTTCTCACGCCATGGCCTCCATGTATCCTTTCACATCCCTCGTTGTCCGCCCTCACATGTCGATTCAGGTCTGTCCCAAATACTACTCTCTCTTTTGCAGCTATGCTTCCCATTTCATTTTCTAGCTTCCGCCAGAACTCGTCCCTCTCTTCTTGTGCTGTACCTGTCTGTGGTGCATATGCACTGACCACATTTAAGATTCCTTCCCTACAGCCTAACCTTACCGGTATCAACTGGTCTCTTCCTCTGTATACTTCAATCACATGTTCCTTCATATCATTCGAAATCACCACTCCAACTTCATTCCTTCCCTCTGCTGTTGCACTGCTGTAGTATAGTTTGTATCCCTTTCCCAACTCTCTGGCCTTGTTGCCTCTCCACTTGGTCTCCTTTACACCAGTATGCTCACTTTCCTCCTCTCCATCAGCCCCACCACTTCTCTTCCTCGACCTCTCAAGGTCCCTACATTCAGTGTCGCAACTCTCAAGGCAACAGGAGCTCGCTTCTTTAGCCGCACCCGCTCATGATGCGGTAGCCCTTGCATATTCGCAGAGGTCGGACCCTGCCTCTGTATGTCGCTTATAACAGGGGTGAGTTTCAAGATAAGGTTTAAATTCATTTTTTCATAAATTTTCCGGTAGCTAATGGTTGATAGAATAAAATTTGAGTACCAAACTTTTGAAAAAATAAAGTCATTTTCCGCCAAGAAGTTCTTTATTGCTTTGTCACAAGGGGTGCCATCATTCTGAAAACTAGGTTTATCCTCGTAAAATTGCCTGGAACTTGTGGGAAAAAATTCAGAATAAGCACGTTTTTGTACCATTTTGAGTTCATGTCAGTCTTCTTTGGCATAATTGTGAGTCTTTGGCTTAATTTAGATAAGAATCAGCCCCAGAAATAAACAGTGTGGTGATGTTTGGCCGTGGGCGAAGCACAGGACTCGTGAGAGCACTTCTCTTTTATCGTCCTAGCGAGTGAGAGATTGGTCAAAAAAGTATCACTTTTCCCCATTCTTAAAAAGTCTATTCTACATATTCCTTACAAAGTTTTACCCTATATGTACAGTTTTTCTTGGTGAGATGAGGTTCTTCTACAAGTTTTTTGAACTTAAGTCCATTATGAAAACTCTCCGCTTCACTATATGCGCTAAAGTGTTAATACCTGCTTCTTTCCAATCGTGAGAAAGCTTGACATCATAGGCAGCACGATCCTTGAGCGTCGACTTTACGAGATGGAATATTGGCATTCATTTAAAGCGCCTCGGACTCCAGAAGTCTTCTTCTGAAGAACTTAACGCCTGTTTTTTCTTATTTTTGTGAAATGCTGACTTTACAGTAAGCCTTAAATAATTTAAATATTATATTATCGTTATCACATGAATTTAAAAACGAATGAAAAAATATATATATATATTAATATCAAGACAAAATATTTGTTCACGAATATATATATATATATATATATATATATATATATAAATATATATATATATATATATATATATATATATATATGTATATATCTCTCAAAGTAGCGCGAGAGAATGATGAAAATGAACCTATTAAACAACATTGAAAGAGAAAACGGAATAATTTTTCCTTGCAGTAATATTTTTATTACCTAATTTCGAAAAAATGCGTGCAGGGAAGCGATTCGAACCAGGCACACTAAGGCAGCGACCACCACTTTGATCACAGTTAAAAGTATGCCGTTAGTACACTACGCTACTTTTAACTGTGATCAAAGCGGTGCTCGCTGCCTCAGTGTGCCTGGTTCAAATCGCTTCCCCGCACGGATTTTTTTCGAAAAAAGGTAATAAAAATATTACTGCAAGGAAAAATTATTCCGTTTCCTCTTTCAATGTGGTTTAATGGATTCATATATGTATATATATATATATATATATATATATATATATATATATATATATATATATATATATATATATATATATTTTATATATATATATATACCGAGAAAGGGGAAGATAAGTAAGACCCAGTACATTTTCTTTCATTTTAATACGTTTTAAACAAGTTCTCTCATCTTCAGGGATCCACATACTATAAATTCTAAAAGGATAAAATATATTAAAGCTTGCAAATAAAAATATGCCTTTAAATCTGATGTAGATGAATAAAGTAACCAAACTACACGAAAATAGTAGAACATGCCGCAACATGCACAAAAATATTATAATAACACTGAAGAAATGTAGCAAGAGATGTTAAAACAAAAAGAACCATGGAGGTTGAATAAAAATTTATATAAAAACGAACACTACAAAAAGGGAGGTAAAGCTGATCAACTTAAATTTCACTCTTACCTTCAGTCCCGGGATCCGACCCTAAAGTGAAATTGAGCAGAGGAAGGAAGTTAACAAGAAAGTATTTTGTGGAATAGTTATAGATTCGTTGCTATGAATAGGGTGATTATTTTTAGTTTGGATAATATAATTGTGGGAATTATAAAATGTCCTTAAACTATAAAGAATTCGTGACTCAAGAAGCCACAGTTGAAACACTGGAGTAGTTAATAGTCTCAAATTACCCAAAGATTTTTTAATGAGAATTTAATGGATCAGATTTTTGATTAAATAAATTTTGGGGCATTTAATTTTTCCTCTAAGGAACATTTCATGTAATACACGATAATATTTATACCTTTATACTTGTAATTCTACATCATTTTGAATGGTGACCGTACGCTTCTATCACATCCCTCAGTGATAATAAAATCAATTATAGCAAACCTGACATTATTAGAACAATAACCAGTAAACGTGTTTTAGTTTTAGCACAAAGAGAAAGCTGCAGGTGACATCTATAAGATTTTATGACCTCTAAAACCAAATATAGCGCTTAGTCATTTTGGGCAGATGTTTTTGTTGATTCATGGAAAGTCTAATGGAAGATTATATAATGTGGAAGAATTAAGTACCCATACCTTCTTTATGCATGTGTCGTAAACCCTAATTAAATACGGATAAGACAATCTCTAATTGAATTTGGAAAGTGTTGAGGTAAAAAGGTGAAGGAAGTACAACCATAGTTTAAGTCATCGATTTGTCTGTGTTGTATGAAAAAGACAGATCTCATTTTGAACGAGATAGAAGCTTTGAAGATATTTGCCATAGAAACAAATATGTTAAAATGAACATGAAAAAGTGGTTAAATCCAGGTTTGTAAAGTTGCCTCACTCAGAATAATGCCACCATACACCAAGCCCATTTCAAATTATGAAAAGCTACTTAATTCAATCATCACATTGACAAATCCGGGTTTGTATTACAGCGGTGTTGACGATTTCTCGGACTCACACTTCCTTTGCCCAAACGACGCTGCGACTATAATTTTAATCCAGGAATAAACTGACAATTTTTATTAATGAAATTGAAAGACAAATCAGAAGCTCATGATGTTAAGGTCGTGGAAAATGTGTTGAATGATCAAAGTCCATTTGGAAGTCTAGAGAATAAGATGTCACACACAGGTGTGTGAAAACGCATAGAATTAATGTTTAGAATTGTTTGATGTCATATTAAATGTCTCTTTTGGTTTTCATTATCTGAAATTTAACTTATATTAAGTTATTAATGGTATCAAAGTCGTAGAAATTTGCCAGACTCGCCCCATAAATGACCCACCCCCACGTTTATCTAGACTTTCCTGAGTTCCTTGCCAAACATTCAGGCCTCGATCCACGGAAAAAAGAAAAATAATAGAGGAATGAAATGGAATGAAATAGCAAGGAGAAAACATTACTGACCTCTAGCTATGTAATCTATGCTCTAAACTGTCCGCATTTTCCGGACGACGCAGAAGGAAGAAGATCGAACGAATGGCCTCAACATCGCCTTTATTTATTGTTGAATTCGAACGCAACTTGCAAAACCGCTTTTTTATCTCGTTTTCTACGACTCCAACGCGAGGATACTTCGATAATTTGCGATTAAGTGACGGTGGATATATTATTCGAGTTCCTCAATATAAAGAAGATTGGGCATTGCTCAAAGTGACCCTTCACCAATAATCCAATGCGCCCCAAATCCTGAACCCAGAAGGACCCTTAAATCATAGTAACTATGTAATTCGCGAGGAGAGATACTTGACATTTTATTTAGATTGTGCAACCTCTTACCACCCAATATTTAAAAGTGATTCGCTTGAGGCCTGTCATATACCAACCCATTCAATAATTCCTTTACCGATATATCGAAGTAACATATTTGGGTAAAGTACAGGGAAAGATAACTATAAGTTTCCTTAGTTTTAACCTTCTTAACCTCTCGAGATTACCTTCCTCGATTCACGTATCCATTTACTTATAAACACTGACCTCAGGAGAGGAATAAACGCATTCAGACATAATGTAGTAAACGACCTTCTTTATTGGTTAGTAACAGTTAATAATATCTTATCATGTAGATAGTTAAGAAGATAAGGTTTACTTGCCAGAATTAATCGATATTTTTAATTTAGATAACATTAAAAATTGACTGTTCGTCACCTGAGTTAAAACGCAAAAATAAAAGGAATTATAGAAAAAATAAAATTCTATTAAAAAAACAACAAAAAAAAAGACATCGCTCTAAAATCGGTCCCAATTGAGCAAATTGAACAATAAGATCCCCGTGATTTTCAAAGGAAGAATTGAACCTCTTGGGTAATTTAGGCCACTATTTTTCAAAAGTTCCAAGACACTAGATTTTAGCTTTTTTGTTTCGGTTATTTGTTGTTTTTATGTATTTTTTCTGTTCGTTGTGTTTTATTTTCTAAGTTTAGTTGTGTTAGTTTTATGTTAGAACGTGTAACACCCTCTTCCACTATATTTGGCGACTATGCAGTCGCGTAACGATGGTGGATGGGAAAAAGATGACCCGAGATAGTACCAGTTACTGATGGGGCCCTAGGGTCAGGGCTGCGTGCTGTTCCTCCCTTAACCTTTAGGAAACCAATATCGCTTTCTCTGTTACCGTCAGTAATCTTGGTGTTATTTTCGACGAGCAACTCTCGTTTAAACCGCACATCCATCGTATCTGTAAGTCTTCTTTCGGTTTGCTCAGCAACTTTTCATGTGTTCGATCCCATTTTGATCGACAAAGACTTGAGACTGCTATTCATGCCTTCGTCACCTCACGCTTAGACTACCGCAATTCTCTTCTAGTGAATCTCCATTCTTCGTCACTTCGCCCCCTACAACTAACTTAAAACTATGCTGCCCGACTCCTCCTTTGCCGCCCCCGGTTCTCTCCTTTGATGTCTAAGTTATAGGAGCTACCCTGGTTACCTATTCGCTCCCCCACACACTCTAAAATTCTTCTCATCACCTACAAGGCCCTAAACATCGAGGTTCCCCCTAATCTCTCGTCTGCCCTCTCCCGTCGTTAAACTTCTCGGGCACTCCGGTCTAAACCTCGCTTCCATCCTAAACACTCCTCGTTCTGTCCTCTGCTTGATGGATGACTGTTCCTTCTCAGTTTGTGCTCCTAGACTCTGGAATGCTCTTCCTGCTGAAGACTCATCTCTTCAGAATCGCCTTCTCTTCCATATAAATATTATCTACACTCGCTACACAACCTGCGCTTTGTGAGGGCTAACAGTTCTGAAGGGCGCATTATAAATACTTATTATTCTTATTGTTATTGGTATCAGCAAAGGCATAGAGTTTCCTTGTATTTAATGTTGGGGTATAGGGGCAGGTTCTGGCTTCTGAGACAAGCGTTGTCCCCTCCGTTCCAGGAACGTGCCTTTTCTCTTTTGTTTTTGGATTTTTTGTTTTGTTGTTGTTTTTTATATTTTAAATCATCCTAAAATTAGTTTATTATGTTTTGTTTTGGCGGAGTGGCGGCTAGCGAGATGCAGGCAAGTAAACGCTTTCACACCAGACTATATAAGACCGTCCTCTTTCCTGTACTAATAGTAACCTAACTAAGAGAATAGCTTTGGATGGAGTACAAAATGAAGTAATTTCCGAATTAAAATGTCTCTGTAGCTTTTGATTTAATAATTAATTAATTAAGGAAGCAAATAGAGATTGTGATAAACTCTAGTTCTTCTCAACCTTGAGTGAGTTGTTACTTGAATCATAACCATAAATTCCGTGTTTACTTTCTTTTAACTCTTGTAAGAGAAGCAACTCGCCTAGGCAGTGTTGCTTTAGCTCTTAAATTAAAACGTGAAGCAAATATTTTGATATTTGGTGCAAGAAAATAAAAATTTCTGATCGTTTTTGCTGATTACGGGAAAATATTACGCTTATTTGAGTTGTCGAACTTTTGTAAGAATTCTGAGCAGTTTATCACGTAGATCCATCTTCCTGTCCTCGTTGCTGTATATTTCAAAACATATCAACATGCCCAATTGTTTCATATCTTCCTTTCCTCTTATCTTCCTCAGTCCTATGAAGGGAAAGCTCATATGATTCTTAGGCTATTCATCGCTCCTAAATTTATCCTCTATATTCTTCCTTTATCTCATTTCTAATATTTCCCCAAGATGGCAACTCCTCTGCCCGCTAAGGGCTCCATAGAACCCCATTCAAGGTCTTACGCTAACACCAACCGGGAGATTTATTCATCCAGAATTCCGAGCGAGTCCATGAATACATAACGAGTGGGAGACGTCGCCTCGAGGAATGACCGCGTTTCGCGACGGGTGACTTAAATCGAGAGGGTGAATTCCGCATTTAACGAAAGCCGCTTCGAAATCACGATTCGAATGTCTTTCGGCTAACATTTCAGCAATGTATTTTCTCCCTTCTCTCCTTTCGTCTCTCTTTAGGTGTAGCGTTAGTTGATAAGAGTGTTGAAATGCAATGGGAAAATAAGGGGGAAGAGGCTAACAGAGCATCTTAATGAGGTCAATTTAACTTCCATTTGGAGATTGACCCTGAATTAGGATAAAATTGAAGACTCAGCAAATGTTTACAGAGTGGTAATAAAGGGCTGATGCGCCTCATTACTTTCAGAAGCCTTCTATTTTTGTTTGTTTTTACACTTTTAACTCTTTTTACTTCATTCTGACATTTGGGCTTTCGTTCGTACCATGTCGGGCATCACTCAATGGGCATTGGGGATTGATAGTGAGCCTCCTTTCGAATTCTAATTTCTCCGGGTCAAATTGGTTTCGTTGATTACACCATTTCACACTTGCTCACAAGAGAACCTGCCCCATGGGGGATGGATACAAAAAATTGGATCTCAGTTTAGTTGTAGCTTCTGGAACAGCCTCTTCCTTTAGCTACTCGGGCTACCATCGATTCAATTTCACCTACCCTAGTTTCACCACTTTGAAAATCTCTTGGGAACACTTGTTGGAGAGTTTCTCCGACAGGTTTTCTAAACTTATTATAGCAAGCGCCTTTATTCTTGGAGAAGAACATCGCTATTTTCTTATTTTGTTTAATATATTTGTACGTTTAAACAAAATAAAGTAAACAAATAGAAGAAAAGAAAAGAAAATTAAACTAATTTCTAGATTAATATGTTCTGATTCTTTCAAAGAGGATTAAAATGTTAGGGCTTGTCCTTTGTCCCTATACTAACTGCGCCGAATGTTAGGTGCCTGCCATTGTTCCTATAACAACTGCAGTGAATGTAGGGCCTACACTATTTGCCCATAGCAACTGCACCGAATGTAAGGCCCGCCCTTTTTTTATTGCAACTGCACCGAGTATATGGCCTACCCTTTGGTCCTATAGACACTGTACCCAATATTAGGGCCTGTCCTTCGTTCCTAGAGCAACCGCCACGAAGTCGAGCCCCACAATAGATAATGAGAGGAAGCAACTCCCGCAACTCCCCTCTTTATTTACATAGGAAAGGAGGAATGTCTAAAACGATATAATTAATAAAATTGGGTAAAACAAAGAGCAAAAAAGTGAGAGAAACAATGAAAGAGAGATAAAGGATGATACTAGAAGAGTGGTTTATATTTTTTGAGGATAAGAGGGGGTGAAAATAGGGAAGAATAAATAAAATTTAATGAAAATAAATAATTCTATTGACAATGGGGTGGAGAAATAATTGTTGTTGATTCAGTTCTTAAATTGAAGGAAATTCCAGCAAAGCAACAAAGATAAGACCGAGTGTTCGGAGTTGGGAAATAAGGGGAAGTTAATATTCCTTCCTTTTGGAAAAGAAACTGCTTCAGGAAAGTTGCGTGCACTCCTCTATTCACATTCAATTTTGTCTTATTTTTTGGCTTCACTCCTTACCTATATTTTGACAGCCCCTAATTTTATCAAGTTCTTCAAAGGCTTTTTTACAAAGAATTTAAAGGCAAGAATGCCCACGTCTGTTGTTTTCTTAATAAATGAATGAATTAGTGAAACAAAGAGAGAAGCAAAACACAAAAAGAGGAATGGCAAATATATCTCTCATTCTTCAACTAAAGGTGAGCATATATATATACAGGGTGCGTACGGTGCTTAAGGACCGATTTGAATATAGTTATACAAAAATGACTCTTAGAAACAGATAATAATGTCATTTTACTGAAAAAGTTGTGAGGAAAATAATAAAGAATTCTTTTGTAATTTTATTCAGTAAAGTCTAGGACCAAGTAATTCTTGTTAATGTTGGACATTACTCTGATTAAGGAGGCTTTTAAGGATTCTTTAGTGTTATGAGAGTGCCCATTAACCTCTTTCTTAACTACGCTACAGACAAAGTAGTCCATTGGATTGAGATCTGGGGAGCTAGGAGGCCAAATGTTAGGGGGTTATGTGATCAAGAAAATTTTCCGCCATCCATTCCAGCGTTGCTGGAGCCTTGTGTGATGGTGCCGAGTCTTGTTGAAGCGTATAAGGTCTTCCGTTTCATACATTGTTGATCCATGGATTAACCATCTATAGCCTCTAACTCCTTGCAAACATTGTAGGCGAAGGATCTGGCGACTTTTAAACATCATGCTATTTCTAAATTACTATATTTAGCATTTTTATATAGCCATGATAACTGTGCCTGTTCATTTCTTGTGTAAGCATAGGGTTTTCCATTGATTATTCTGAAATATAGAAAATATAAAGTCAAGTAATAACCTGTGTCGAGGTATAGCCGATATATATCTAGTTATGGAGGGACAATAGATTAGCCGCGTGGTGAGGAATAGAGCGGAAGGACACCCAAAGACCTGACCTCGGCTCCGTTACCACATCAGGGGTTAAAATAATGAGTGAAATACAGGGAGAGATCCTATTTTCAGAGTATGCAGGCAAATAACACAAGGGAGTGCAGATTGGCCGTTAATTAAGGAATATGGCTGAATGCTGTTCTGGGTTAGTTAAAAGAGAAGTACAAAAATAATATTTGATAACACAACAAAATTCACCCCAAATATTTACACAAATAAAATCAATTGTGATTATCTAGGTATTTGGGGATTCGATAGCTGTGCAAAGGGGATAAGCTAATGAGCTTAAGGCAGGTAAATGACCAAACTCGGATTGAGTATTCAAAGGTCTGCGCTAAGCCAAAGTACAAATAAATAACACTGGTCAACACACATTTTTCATCAGAGACCTTACTATACTTTTCTAAATGCATTTTCCCTGTTGAATCCGAATCTGCCTTCGCCTTTGCGGAATGTAGTATATTACTGGTATTGCTCTATTGCATGCATAATTATTGTACTGCTAAAATTAGAAACTAGATGCTTCGTGAGTTCTTGCTGGTTAAAGGGGTATAGAGAATAATTCATTATAATTTGTAACCTGCATGCAGATTTTGCGTAATTATTTATAATTCTGTTTAATGATTTTAGGTTTCTCATGTGATGTACATCTTCTAAGCTGTTCCTTCTGCGTTGATCATAAGAGGCTTTCAAATATTTCCACAAAGCAGTCACAATGCTTTGAAAGTGCAAAAATCATTCAGATAAATTCTGCTATGTATATGGGCATTTTACAACAAAATCTACGCAGTGTACTATCACAGATAAAATAAGGAAAATGTACAAACTCTACTTCGGTTGCCCTCTTGGTCACGTGACTGGATTAACAAAAAGAAAGCTTGAATTCTCTTCCTGTCCCTATGATATGGATAGAGCCCAGAGATCCTCTCGAAAATTGCTATTTCTGCAGTGTGAACACAAAAGGGTTTTCTGCAAAGAACAAGCAACAAATTGCTTATCCAACCATGCATTTAGCGTACAGACCAGTTCCACATGATGTATCTTTGCCAATTCCAGTTCCACCTAATGAGGCTCTCGTACCTGATGATATCAGTGATTATAGCAGTACTGAAGCTGCATGCTCATTAGATGTGGATGTTGAATATGAGGATGCTAACTCTGAGTTATTTACTCAGGAAGATTTGAATGATCTTGTGAGAGATATGGAACTGTCAAAGGAGAAAGAGAACTTATAGCATTTCGTCTAGAGGAAAAATTCTTACTCAAGAAAAATGTTCATGTGAGTTACTCTTGAAAACGTAATCATGATTTAACTTCATTCTTCACAGTTAATGGACCTCTTTGCTACTGCCATGATATAAATGGATTGTTCGAAGCCTTTTCACAGACATATGAGGCGTCTGACTGACGTCTCCTTATTGATGCTTCTAAACAAGTCTGAAAGCTGTTTCTTGCACAAAGGTAATTTAAAGCCTTTCATTCCTATTGGCCATTTTTTTCAACTTAAAGAGACATATGACAATATGGATATTCTTCTTAAAGCCATAAACTACCAAGCCCATCAGTGGTCCATCTGTGGTGATCTAAAAGTCATAGGCAGGAGTCACAAAGTACTGTTGCTTCCTCTGCCCGTGGGATAACCGTGCCACTGCAAAAGATTACGACAAGCGCAACTAGCCACTTCGATCTACATATGATCCTGGAATAAGCAGTGTTCCGACTTTCCCCCTGGTAGAGCCTCAGAAAATATATCTACCACCTCTTCATTTGAAACTAGGTCTATGAAAAAACATCGTGAAATCAATGGCTAAGGACAATTCTCAGGGATTCCAATATCTTTGCAAAAGATTTCCACAACTAAACGTGGCAAAACTAAAAGCAGGCATATGTATGGGACCACAAATCAGGGAGGATTTAGCAGACCCTGACTTCAAGAAGACCTTAACTTCTCTTGAACTAAATGCATGGCTAGCCTCAAGTGGTTATGTGCAAACTTTCTGGGAATCAACAAGTCACCTGCATGCAGAGATGGCGTGGAAAACCTTCTTCAATCTTATAAATAAATGGGATGCCGAATGTCACTTAAAATCCATTTCCTGCATTCGAACCTAGACTTTTTCCCAGAAAATCTTGAAGCCGTAAGTGACGAGCAAGGTGAACGTTACCACCAGATAATCAAGCTCATGGTAACTCGTTATCAAGGATTTTGGAATGAGAGCATGTTGGGAGTTCATTGTTGGATGCTGTATCGTGCTAATCCTGAGAAAAAAATTCAAACGCAAATCCCATACACAACGTTTATGAATTCGAGTTTTGACTTATTAGCCTTTTAATCATTGTTTACCATTCTTATACATGCAATATAAGTATCATTAACTTTATGATGTTTGTGGAATAAATAAAACTTGGCTATTTATCTTTATCATATGTTTACGCATAAAGAGAATGATAAATTTTAGACTTTCTCTATGTTAAATGCATCATTTTTTGTCACTTCAACTTCTCAATGCACATGGGGATATACAAAAGGCAATTTTTTCTAGCGATATCGCTATGCAAACATATCTCACCAGTTTCGGGGAAAAAATCAGAGTAAAACGCTATATTCTATCAGCGAACGCGGTCATAGTGCATTTTCGAATATCTCAAAAACCTGATGTGCTAAAAAAAAACTAAAGTCAGACTTGATATCAGCGAGAAAGACGCGAAAAAGGTTGCTCAGGTCTCTGGTGATTAAAAAAAAGTTCAAATTTGTAGTCCAGTTTAATTAGGGGGATGACCGGATTAAGGAATCCGCAGCCGTCGACGTCTTGCAGAAGTTTAAGCTTGCATAGTGAAGGGACGGTGAAAAATTCTAGTAGAAGAATTGCAGAAGGTTGAGATTTAGCTTGGAATACCTTGACGAGGGACTATTGCGCGCGTGAACGAGAACGGCCGTTCCTGAGAAATCACCAATTGACTAGGGCGGAATTCCGATGGGAAAACCTCTTGCTATTGCGCTCGTGAAGAGGAAAGCGGAGCCAAATCAATAAACACCGGCGACGATAGGATTGAAATTGCCTCCAGCCTCGGATGGTATTCTCCCAAGGTAAACACATGGCTTGGTGGGGATTAGGGTGGGTCATACTCAATAATTTTATGAAACTGGTGATGAGGAGTATTCAAATGATAAACATGGGTGAAAAGAACATTTTTTTAGCAGAAAAGCTAAATTAGGATTGATCTAACCTACATCAATTTGAAGTTGAAATATTGTTAGTTCTGGGTCATTTCCCATATTTCACTATTATTTTAGTTACCCATAACATATAAAATTTACCGTTTTTTATCATCAATACATTAATGTAGTCTGGGAGATATTTGTCTAAAAAAATGTAAAAATGTTTAGAGAGACATGGGAAGTATGAAACCTGTTAAAACTGACCCTTAATTTAATTTGGTCTAACTCCACAATTGCAAGTAGTTAGTACTCATTACTCAGTGGAAGGCAATATTCCAGTAGTGTTGCCAGTTCTGGTAACTATTGTAACTGGTAACTGTTTATAGAGCATTTACATTTTATTTGAATGCTAGTAAAGGCTGTGGAATATTTTAGAATAACATAATTATTTGGAAGAGATTATTTCTTAATCTAAGGGCCATCTTTTCATTTTCAGATGTACCTACGATTAGTGTGAGAAACAATTGTAGTTTATATATATATATATATATATATATATATATATATATATATATATATATATATATATATATATATCTATATATATATATATATATATATATATATATATATATATATATATATATATAAATCATGACAACCTCCAAATCAAGTTCTCATCTGAATAATTTTGTTGGGACTGGGCAAGAGCTGATGGTGTCTGAATTACGAACAATAAGAGATATTTCGAGGCACGGCATCTAACTGAGGGAGTAAATGAAGTTGAGCAGAGAAATTATGAAGTGAACCAGCTGGTAACAGACATGTATCAGGGCTTGATTAATCAGTAGACCAAAGCCAGTAAAACTTTTCCTTGGTAAAATAAAAATTGAAGTGAAGGAGAGGTTCATTGCAAAACTAGATAAGTTATTTGATATATTGACATGCAAATGTCAAATTTCCACTTTGGTAGAAGTAGGTTGTAATGGCTGTGAGACTGAAGCCCAGATTAACTGTTGCTGTAGTAAAGAGAAAAAAATACCTACTAGGGAACTGGCCTTTATTAATGGACCAAAGGAGGAAGTTGGAAGTAAAAGTACCTTTCAACTTGGAGATCCTGATATTCTAGAGCATAATATAAATTAAGATCTTCAGAATGGAAAGAAAAAGAAAGGATAGCAGCAAGAAAAGTAATTGAGCAATTTTGCCAGAAGGTGAAGATCCGGAGGTAGAAAATTCTGATGGTGACAACAGTTTGAGTGATGAAGTAACTTTTGAAGCTGTCTAAGAGCCGGAATCTTCCACCAGGAACAGAAAAAATTATGATGAAATTCCAATATTGCTCTTGCTAGTATAAGGTATGGTTTCAAATTGAGACCAACTGCAGCTATAGCAACAGCAGCTTTAATAGATGCTGGATTCAAAACTGAGGAAGATAAAAATAAGATAATTGATAAGAATAAAGTTAAGAGAGCACAGGAAAAGCTAATGAGAGATATTGAAGATGAGTTTAAGCAAAACTTAAAGAAGAATGGGGGAAATTTTTGTGTTCTCTTTGATGAACGAATTGATGTGACAAATTTTAGGATGGAGGCAGAGGGAAGTGAAAATTGTTTCCATCAAACACAAAAGAGGAGCATTACACTGTCATCAGTGAGCCTAGGATAAATTACGTATGTTTGGATGGCTAAGGGAAAAGGGTTTGAATAAAATCTTAATGGCCATTGGGGGAGACTCAACGAATGTAAACACAGGGGTAAATGCTAGAGTAATGCGAAAAATGGAGCTCAATTTGGGCAGAAACCTTGTTTCGTTGGTCTGTAACCTGCACACTGGGGAACTCCCTCTTCATCTTCTAATTATCAATCTGGATGGCCCAACAGTATATAATAACAGATATTCCGGACCAATAGGAAAGCTCCTTGCCTCTGTTACAGATTTGTCTATCAACTCAAATTTAACTTAAATATCTTTAGGTCCTTCTCTGACCAAGATACCTCTGAAAGTGGTGCAAGATCTTTCCAATGATCAACACTACGGCTCTAGAATGGTATCGACCATCCGAAATGGAGTGCTTTCTACAGGGCTTTCTCTATTGGAAATTTGACCAATAAACCAGAGTGGCTGGTTGATCACAGCTAACAGACTTGCTTGGTTGTGGGTGTCAAAGCATAAGCTCAAAGGAAAAGCCTTTAAGAATCTACGACTCTTTGTTAAGTTCATCATTGGTGTATATTACCCATGTTGGTTTAAAGGTAAGATTAAGCACTTTTGGATCGAGGGACCTAGACATATTCTTTATCAAATTCACTGCCTTAAGTCTCAGAGGAAGGAGATGTTAAAAATTGTTTTGCCAACTGTTTTGAGATCAGCTTGGTATGCATACAGTGAAGCCATCCTCAAAACCCTCATATGCTTTGAAGATCAGGCGGAGAGAACTGAAAGGATGAAAAGAATCCAGACCACCAGGGAACAAAGGGACTCAGATACTCAACTAGGAGACTGCTTTGTAAGCCTGAGAAGGACACTAGACATCACTTGTGATGCTAACAGGATTGGAGATCTGATCAATTGGTCAGAGGATGTCTCTGAGCTACCTCTCACTTGTTCTTTAAATACTTCTGAGTTGAAAACTTCATTAACTCTCCTATGAAAGTACCAGACTAGCGTTGTTGCATACAGAGCATTGAGAAGGTTGTAAGAATGGTGACTACGGCTTCTTCCAAGTATTTTTCAAATGAAAAGAGGGATGGAGGAATCAGGGCGCAAGAGACAAGTAGACGTCTGATGTTAAGGGAATGATTCAAAGAAAGATTTATGTGCTCTAGTGAAGTTTAACTTTTGAATATGACCAAAAGTGACCCAAGCAGCTATAAGCTGAGCTTTGCATACACTTTTCTCACTCAATAAACATGTAAATTTGAGGTTAATTTGTCTTTGTGTGTACTTGGATCAAATATAAATAGGTTACATAAGTTCGCTACGAAAGGTACAAATTTACTTAAATTCAAATGGAAATTTATGTAGGTAGGAGCAATTGTATAACAAAATAAAGTTCTTTTTCAAAATCTGCATGGCAAAATCTATCATTTAAGCACCACTCATTAAAGGATTTAATAAAAATATATGGTTACCCAAAAGTATGACACGCCCTAGTGGGGGATGGACGTCTTCCTGCAGGAAATTTGTGATCACTGATGAGTTCCATCATTCTCGGATGCTTCCAGATGGTAAGCGTGAGGCAAGAATGCCTCAAAGCTTGAAGAAAACCTCCATAAGTAAATGCAGCCGCGTTCCGAAGCCTCTTCGCGCGGCTTTCAGGCCCGTTCTCTCGTCCTTTGACCTCATGTGTGATAGTCACATGTGTTTTGAGGGTCCACTTGGGGCCTCCTTGACTCAATTCTTTCACATGTTGTTATAGTGAAAATAACATATGCTCTCAAATACCTTACGCACCATGTTTATATATATATATATATATATATATATATATATATATATATATATATATATATATATATGATGGAAATTAATGCAATATCGCAAGAAAAGATGAGGAATTAAACCACATTCTCCGAAGACAATCTAATTCCGAACAGTTTCGGTGTATCTCACACACTTTTTCAATTGACACTGGATAGAAAATATAAGAAAAGTGCTTACAAACATAACACAGGGTCAGGTCGTGAAATATCCCTCCTTTTTTCACCCAATCCCCCACTTGTGGCTAATCAGGGGGTGGTGGTTAGGCCTAAACATATTGAATGGCTGACATTTTACTATTTTGTTTATTTGCTTTCGTATTACAGGATTAAAAGAAAATTGACCCTCAGATAGATTTAAATTAGGAACTGACGATATCAAGCTTGATTCTACGATTCTTCTCTTGACATAGTTAGCCGATTTAAATACCATGTTACTTCCATTGAAATCGATCGAATGATTCAAGTCTCTAACATGGCAAAATATTCCACTGCTTTCGCTGTCCACTCTAATATCTCTTTTGTGTTCATACAATCTCTTGTCTAGATTTCTCCCCGGAATATGATAATAGATTACCCTTTTTAGATGTCCTCATTAATAAAGATCACCATGAATTAAAACTTGACGTTTTTAGGAAACCAACCCACTCGAATGCCTATATACATTATTTTTCGTTTCACGATAATACTGTTAAAAAATCGGTAATTTCTAACCTTTTCCTTAGAGCATACAAAATATGTCATCCTTCCTATTTAGATGAAGAAATTGTCATAATCAGGACCAATTTTTCTAATTTGTATTACCCCGATTGGTTCATATGGTCTCCCCATTTTGCAGCTAGAAAAACATTCTATGGTAATAAGCCTTCCCGCACTAATGACTTCAACAATTGTATAACATTGCCATTTAATGATAAATTAAATAGTTTAAAGGACATATTTGAAAAAGCGGGTATTAATCTAGCCTTTAAATATAATAATTCCTTAAACCAATTGATGATTGCCAGGAAACCCAAAGAACATCATAACATAGGAGTATATGCAATACCATGCAACTATTGCCATAAAGTTTATATAGGGAAAACGAGGAGAAATCTAGACAAGAGATTGTATTAACACAAAAGAGATATCAGAGTGGGCAGCGAAAGCAGTGGAATATTTTGCCATGATAGAGACTTGAATCATTCGATCGATTTCAATGGAAGTAAAATGGTATTTGAATCGGCTAACTATGTTAAGAGGAGAATCGTAGAATCGAGCTTGATATCGTCAGTTCCTAATTTAAATCTATCTGAGGGTCAATTTTCTTTTAATCCTGTAATACGATAGCAAATAAACAAAATAGTAAAATGTCAGCCCTTCAATATGTTTAGGCCTAACCCCCCCTTCCCCCCAGATTAGCCACAAGTAGGGGATTGGGGATAAAAGAGGGGATATTTCACGACCTGTTATGCTTGTAGGCATTTTTTTTTTCTTATATTTTCTATCCAGTGTCAGTTGAAAAATGATGTAAGATACACCGAAACTATTCTGATTTAAATTGTCTTCTGAGAATGTGGTTTAATTCCTCACATATATCTATATATATATATATATATATATATATATATATATATATATATATATATATATATATATATATATATATTGTTTACAAAAATTGGTTAGTTGTTAGATCTTTAAGTTCGATGTACCGAGTTAAATCACTGAACACCCAATTCGTCTTTTGCAGAGAGCTAGTCGTCTATTGTAGCTGCGCAGAAGATGAATCATGTGCTTACGAAGCTCCTCCACAAAGTCATTCCCTACACTACTGTCTCTCTCTCTTTCTTCTCTTTGCCCCACAGCACATCTCGCTTTCGCTAGAAAACCATAGAAACACTTTAATATAGTTTGATTCCCCTGACGGGGGATAGGTTGCTCGTCCTGTGTCAGTAAGAATTCAGTGGCGATAAAACATTACTTCAATCCCTCACACTCCCCATCACAATGACACCTGCATCCTGGATCCCTTAGGATTTCCATAGATTGTCATTTTTCTCTTTATGTTAATTTCCGTAGACGTTTCAGGGAACACGACCATATTGAAAAGAGGCGAGTGTAGCAAGTTACTAACTAAGCGATACGTGATCTAATGACCTGTAAATTTCACTCACGTGAATTACGCTTGATAACTCAGAGTGGTGGTATAAATAGAACAGAAATATGACTCGTGGTATTTTGTCGCATTATTGCCTCAAGAACTTTGTCTTTTCCTTTCATTTAATTAGAAGTGAACACTCGAGAATAACGGCGATCTTCAGCAGGGAATGAAAAATCGTTTGGAGAAGGCGGTTACATAGCAATACTTATCACCTTAAAAATGCAGACCATTGCGCCGCAACCATAAATGGAGTACCTACATTGCTCTTAACAAAAGATTTTAGCATATATACAGACATACAAGAAGTAAAATGGCAGTCAATAAATGTTTGTATTACCATTGTGGACCAATATTATGACTAGTTAGGAAAGGAATGTCCTACATTTGATTCAAGGTCTTTATTTACTAGAGTACGCTTCTACTGAAACATCCAATATCATTAACACTTCCATTTTGATGCACTTCGACAGTTCTTAACTTGGGCGAAACGTTGTTTGCTATACCTTTATACTTGGCTCTCAAGGAAACTGCATTTTTCTTTGATGGGGAACTCTATCTCCAACATGAAGGTATAGCGATGGGTTTTCCCTTAAATCCTTCCTTTGCTAATTCTTTTTTATGCTTCCACGAAAAGGTCTGAATTGATAAGCGTCATCTGATTCAAACCTTTATTTTTTAAAATATAATTAGATTTATGTTTTCTGATTTCAAACGGTTTCCTTTATTTTTAAAATATCTAAATGTACAACATGATAACATTAGATTATCAATGGATACGGAACATAACGATAGAATATCATTTTGGGATTTATTGCTCAATAGAAACGGACCTAGATATTCAACTAGAAATTTCACAATACTTTTCTTGGAACTCTTTTTAATAGTAGTACCTATTTTTAAATTCAAAGACTTTGCCATCAAAACTTAAATCCACAGGACCTTCAGTATTTGTTCTAATCCGCACTCTTTTGAACAAGGAATCACGTATCTAAAACAATTTGTAAACAATTGTTATCCTAGTATTACTCTGCACAGACTAGTTTTAACCTTTTAAATAATATTTTCACTCCAAATTCATGGGCTCTTATTTGTCCGATGTAGAGTGTCTATTAGGGTGATGACTTTTTTACAACCTCATATCCCTGTGTCATAATTTGATGAGCTTTAATTGAAGATTATATAAAATCTTACTTTCAAGGTCATTTGATTAAAAAACCTCACGCACTAAATGATTTTAAAAATTTTATTTGTCAGCTTTTTTGTCCTGTTTTTGAAGTCACTGGCAGCATATACAAGATTGAACACAAACTTATGAGTCACATATATATAACAACATTATGTAGGGTCATCAAACACACAAGTCTTGCATAACTTTTACCAAACGCTCAATGCTCAAGTCCTCAATGCGTTTGCCGTCAAAGTGTAAGCTCCACTTTTCCAGATAAAGCGTGCTCACCAAGTGCTTCTTCACCTGAGCAGCTCTCGTGTAAATAGACTGGAGGATTGCTGACTGACATGGGGTTGAGATTTCAATGCCCTCACCAAAAAGCTGGCGACATACCTTTGCTGCTCTGTGGGACGACAGCTTTTAGCTTGTAGCAAGGAGTCTTGCTAAGCCTGTTGGGTTATGCTTCCTTTTCCTCGTTGATGCTGCATCCTCATCCCCTCAAGAACTGTCTTCGCTATTATTGGATGAGTCCGTGCTAGTTTCAGAACAATCAGTTGGTGCTGAGCTAAAAAAGTAGGGACACAGTCCCTCCTATTGCCTTCTTTCGCTTAGATGGGTGGATGGTCTTGGCACTAGCAGGTTTACCAGTGGAATCACCAACCTGGTCTTTGGTCAAAATTTTCTATTTATAGAGGTTCTCATCTTCTTTGCACAACCAGTTGCCTTTCACCTTGGTCACGTCAAAGGATTCATTCAAAGAATTAAAGTTTTGTTTCTTTCTGCAGTACTCATAGTCTTTCAGAAGGTTTTCTAGTTTTGCACAAATGGCTTGATCAGATACATGCGGGAAGTTCAATGTTTTGCTCCATAGGGCTTTTAGCTCCACAACAATTAGGCCGATCCTCTCCATCCGTTCTTTGGCGGTGGATTCAAAAAATTTGAAGCGTCCAACGACGTGGATTTTCAGGGGCATGCGACTCCGTTCACTTAAGGGTGCTTCATAAACTGCCACGTTGCCTCTTCTTGATGGTGCTTGAAACTGGTCTAAGTTAATTGTCCAGGTTTTCTTGTTCTTCTCCGTGTTAAAAAAGCTCACCTTGAACATGTTTTGTACTCAGCAACTGAAATAGAAAATAAACCTAAATATTAAATGGGTATCAAATTATCGAAACTGTTATTGAGCTTTTATATATTTTATTAAAAAACAAGCAAATTACAATTATAAAAAAATAAGAAAGAAGGCACACACTAATAAAATATATGCTATTATATTATATAATTAGTGAGAGAGTTAAATGTAGCTTACCAAATAATACCAGGATCTCTTTAAAATAAACGCTGGAGAATACACAACAATTATAATAAGGCAATTATAATATCAACGCCGTTAAAACTGAATTAGTAACTACCCGCCTTAAAGAAAATTCTCGAACTCAACAGAAATCGCGCAAGCGATGACGTGATGATTTTCGGCAAAATTCTATACAATTCTATGGTACATAAATTCTTGCACAAGTCTGTTTGATGACCTATATATTTAATATAAATATTTTTAACACACATAAAATGCTAAATTGGCCTATATTAGATTTCAAAGTGGTTTGTGCGTAACCTTTTTCAATATTTCAATGGAATAAAAGTAATTTTTTTCATTAATAGGCAAAAGTTCATTTATTCCTGCTACAAGAAATAATTTTTAAAAAAAAAGTCAAAAAGTCATCACCCTAGTGTCTATATTAAGCTATCTTTCTTAGACCACTTTACTTTGAGCCTTAACCAATCATATAGATCTCTTCGCTCCAGGCTTTTACACATTAAATTCCTTGCCGAGTCAGTCTTCTGACATGAACCCAATAAGGAAAAAAACAGTATCATTGGCGGAATTTCATAGTGTCATACGCCAAAGAATGAGCAGTAAAATAAATGTGTAAACTGACAGAAAAATTAAGGGTGAAATTACCACATGGTAACAGCATATATAAGGAGTGTTAGATTGACATATTGAATTCCTAGTTATACCCAGTTTAAACCAAACAATAACTGCGGCTCTAAGTATTGCAGTTTATCGACAATCTTATGGTGCAACTTGAAGCCTCTAAATTGAATTAGTTCGGATTTCCCATTGAAATAAAAAAAATATATAGAAGTGATGTTTTAATGAACTTAATTGAGAAAATTCGATGACTCTTATAGACTTATTTTATGAGATGTTTCGTCGAACAAGTATGTTTGATGACGCCCTTAGATTAATCTGTTTAACCCAAATGAAAGAATAACCTTATAGCTGCAACTCAACAGCGAGAGATTCTATGCTCATCTTTAAGCACCTCTTCATATCAGGTGTTACGATTTCTCTGTGGGCTTAAGCTTTATTAATGCTAGTTTTGAATCATAATTCGCTCTAACATATTGCGACCTTCACAACTTCGGCACACATCGATGAGGAAGAATAGCGAATGTAAAATTACCTGGTTCATACTACGAACTGGTGAATCCACTGTCTGATATAATATTCTCAAATAAATATAAAAATGTTGGTAAAACATGATAAAAAGGTTTTAAATTTAATCCATTTATCTAATAGAGATCAAAGCAGAAATGAAATATTAGAATGGTAGCCTAACCTGAATAAAATACATTGAAGGTATAACGAATTTTATTAATATTTATTACTGTGTTAAAAATTACTCTGAAAAACCATTAGGAATAAAATAGATTAAAAAAAGTTTAATTATAGAAGTAATTCAAATGCATAAATTTCTTGAAAGGCAAAATGGCACAGAATTCTTCATTTTCTAAAGAACGTCATTATCCTATTCACAATGGCAGTGAAAATATTCATGAGGAAGAAACGAAATTAAAATGGATTAAGGGGGCGAGCTCGGCGATGTGAGCGAAAACATCTCTATGTGAGAGTGTGTATGTGCGTGCGACCTAACTTTGGTGATTTTTTATTATTTCTCGACCACCGTTTCAGACATCTGGTCTCGTAATCATTCATTTAATTAGGATCCCCGATATATAGAAGCCAGTAAAATGTCCCCATGATCCACCAGAACTACCATAAATCTGCCAAGGCACAAGGACATTTCAAGAGTAGTAAAACTAAGTATAGTAGTTCAGCACAGTAAAGAATTGCTGTAAATTTGAAATATCCTACTTTGAATTTGAAAAGTAAAATCTTTTGGGCACTTTACTGTAATTTACTGTAAAACGCGGGTTCCTGGGAAATTTGGGCGAGATTATTACATGCTCATGATTTGTTATGCTTAGCTTTTGTAATGAATAAATGCAAGAAATTTGAAGGTTTACATTTTCACAAGGTTCCATATCAGTTATTAGAAAATAATAATTTCTATTCGACCTCAAACTTTTCTATAAACTTTCCACATTTTGGTTATTAGTTGCATCCTCGATTGCTCCTACGGTTGCCAAACTTCCTTTTTACCAAGAATATTCTTCTATTTCAACCAACTTGTCCATATCATTTTTCAAGCCTCAAAGGGCGATATCCGTATATTTCAAAGGTTTGTAGAATTTACTTCCACCTCACATAACGAAATCTGGAAGCAAGCTCGCAGTGAGGTCTAGAAATCCATCTACTCTCAGCCACCTATTCTCAAAGACGGAGACTCATTCATTTTTGAGGAGGGAGTGACTGCCGATGGGCGAGCCCCTAATTTGCCTCAATTTAAGGCCCTCTTCAGATGGTAAGGATAATTATTGGAACATAACTTAATGACGGAAACCACAAAGAGACTGTCTATGTTTATCTCACGACGGGCAGTTCATTAAAAAGAATCTTTTCCTCGGTTAAATGAGTCCCAGGTTTATTTTTGTAATCTTCAATTTAAAATTATTTGCGATTGTATTGTAATTGATTAGATGTAGTTATATGCTCTTTAATTTGTTTTTATCTTTGGTATGAGAAATGTCAATCATCCAGTTTACATTTCCCGATCAAGAATCCGAGAATTCAAAATTGATGTGGCAGACACATCTCAAAATTTCGAGCTGTTAGAAAGAAGTAGCCTTTTTTTTGAATCAGCAGTCCATATGTAACCCCAAATAAATTAATTTATATGACACTTAAATTTATGGGGGGCAGTGATTGTTTGTACCTATGTTTCTGTAAAGTAGCAAATTGTTTCGTCTTCTATTTTTCAATGTTGTTGAAATAAATTCTTTTAGGGTCAGAAACACTTTACATTGGCTTTTCTCTATTTCGCTTGAAAAATATTTGAACTATTTACCTAATCACAGAAATAATTCGACCGTTACTCGAGCAATTAATCAAACCACCTAAACCAGAAAATTGTGTTTAATTTTCCACTACAACCTATGGTATTTCTTCTTATCTTACATGTAAGCTTTCGCAACGCCCTCATTTCCTTCTCCCCCTGGTCTTCTATTTTCAAACTTAGTAAGACGTACATGCAAGTACATACATCAATGCGACACTCACATGTTACTGAACTCCGCGACCCATAAGAAGAACTTCATAAAACATACAACAGCAAAATTGGTTTCACTAAATTAAAAAGAAAGGTAAAAATGCGAGTCAATTGCAAATAGCGCGTTCCAAACAAAAATTCATAGGAATCTAGTATAGATTAACTGGTTAATTACGCTGCCCATCCCACTTTAATCGTAGGTGAGACCACCTGACTGAATACTGACATTCAAATCAAAATCTGCACAAACTATTGTAAATTAAGGAGCACTTGGTTTGATTGTGCAAAAATAGCAATTTTACTGTGTTTTGGCAGGAACCATCGATCAAAGAACCATTTGCCACGTCATAGGCGTATGGATATGGATAACAATTAAATAGGTTCTGTGATAGTGAGGTGATAATTTGCTTATTTGAGGAGAGAGAATAAAAACATACAGCGATGCTATAATGGGTGAGGAACTTAATGAATACATACAGCTGGATGCGTTCATGCAACAGGTTCAATGTGTCCATAAATACTCTCCTAGCTCCTTACCTACTCCTAATTTTTGGTACCTTCTCTACCGAGGAGTGAACCAATTACCAACGCGTGGACACTTAATGTATTAGCCACTTAGCAAAATGAAACAAAGAGAGCTCCAGATATAATCAGGAAACTAGAAATTGGGATATCATAAACGCGTCCTCGATAATGATAAAAATTTGCATGAAAGAACTTACAGGAGGAAATCATAGATTCAAGATACTTATCGCGATTTAAACTTTGAGATTCGAAATCAAAGACGGATGTGAAAGAAAATAAATTGGAAAATAATTAATATAATTTTAAGGGGAATCAAATACTTAGTATTTAAAAAGTTTCATTGAATATGGATGTGAATATTTGTCAGAAAAATGTATTTGTTAACATCTTTTTATCACCTATAGGCGATATGCAGAAGGCATCAAGCACAACCGTTGATAAATCAGGTGGATTGGACCCAACCTACAAAATATGTTTTTGTATAGATATTCGAAAACCTCCCGGCTCTATCAATTTGTTACCAAACCAAGAAGTTTTAAAAGAGGAGGAGGAGGATACCCTATCACCTTGCTACGTGATAAAAGGCAGAAAGCGAGGAATTACAAAGATCTGGTTGGTACAAGCGACCATATTTTCGGTGAGCGGTGGTCTCCTAATTTATGCGTCAATCAGTACCCGAAGATGGGTGAAAAGTTCATCCGAAACGTTGTATCAAGAAAATGAAATGAATTTCCCTTTATACGTCCTTTCGTTCATCCTTCAAATTATATATATATATATATATATATATATATATATATATATATATATATATATATATATATATATATATATATATATATATATATATAAATATATATATATATATGAATATATATATATATATATATATATATATATATATATATATATATATATATATATATATATATATATATATGTGCCGTGCAGAGAAAGAGCACCGAATATACAAAAAAATAACTTTACAGGAGAAGCGTTCAAAGTTTTCCTTTATTGCAATGCTAAAAAAATAGTATATTTTCAAGATTCTGTTAAACGTTTAATGTATTTACTCCATTATGGGCATCATCTTTCATATTTGTACTTTATTTTGTGCATTAATTTTATATTTTTGGCTCAGTTGCACAAAAACTGTTTTTCCTTTGGTTCGTGGATTGCTATTCACCACAAATGCAGAGGAAAGAAACCGAATATAATTATATTCGGTGTTTTTCTTCTTGAATGACCATTAATATTAAACAATACGACACCGATTATACCTATATTCGGTGTTTTCACTTTGAATTATTGACAACATTAAGCAATCAGACTTCATTATAATTATGGCAACCACATTACATTATACATTCATCACTGTTCTTGTTTATTATTAGAATTTTTAACAAGTCATTGGGAAGGTATAAACAATCCTATAAATCTATGGATTTTTTTTATATATTTTGACGATAAAAATACAAACCAAACAGAATTTTTAAAAAAATGCAATGAATTTATCTTTCTATTTGCATGTTAATATTAGTTTGAAATATCCTTAATTTAATAAAGAAAATAGTGAACATAAAGTCATATTTAACGAACTGAGTATAAGTATAAAACTTCACAAAAACTGTAGTTAAATCGCTTTTTAAGGAAAAATGACTAAATACACAAAAGTAAATCCATTTTAAACTTAACGGGAAAATTCATAAGACATGGATGTTTAATCTACTCTAGAATTTAAGAGATCCGAGATATTATCACTAGTAGGGAGGTTATTTCAAAATGCTCGATAGGAAATAGGCATTCTCATAACAAGACCTGAGTGAATTTTATACAATTTTTCTTTTTGAATTCCTCTCGGCTTTGATGAATATTTCGCCGAATAATTGGGTGGAATAATTTCTTTCAGAAATTTAACTTTAGTTCCAGATTTCTGAAATGTTTTTTTATAGTTCAGTCCGTGTAGACCTTCCTCAAGTCGGACTTCAAGTAAATCTTGTAAAAGAGGAATATTATTCTCAGAAGATGCTCTTCGGGTTGTTCTTAACCTTGACAAGTTTTCGTAGGCCTTAAAATCATAAAGTTGCATTTCTAGGACCGTTGTTCTCTTCGTTGAAAGTTCCAGTGAATCACAGAGGTCTCTCATATAATACAGATTCTTCTTTTTCCGGATTACCTGTTCAATTTTTCCATGATCTTCATTGACAAGTAAAGCAAATGCTGAATATAATGTCCAGTTTTTATTCCGAGCAACGCAATTATCTGTCCGAAATATAAACTTTTTTGTATTTCTATTTTCCCTAATTACTTTGATACAGGATGATGCAACATCAGAAGCATTCCTACCTCGAACACTTTCATTCCAAACTACACAATAGTGATGCTGATTTTTCTTTAAAGAAGCAAATGTTTCATTAAACACAACCATTCTCGAGCAGAAAAACTTTCTTTAACATCAGGCATCCTTGGCAGGAGCAAAACTTTTTGCAAATCGACGGCAAATATTAGGAGTCCATCCATTTGTTCGTATATCTCACTATCTTTATTGTATTCTTTTCTTGCTTCCTTTTGCATTTCATTGTGCATTTGAGCCTTTTCAGCATTTTCTTCATTCATATTCAATTCATAAAATAAGCATGTTGAACGTTTGTTAACACAAGGTTCAGAAAAACTTATGTTCATTTCCTTTAGTATACTCCGATAGGATTCATATGAACAACGGACTGATGCGTGTTTTTCTTGAAATAGTTTGTACATTGAAGCAACGGAGAGATCTGTTGGAAGGTATCTTACATGTGGAGCAGGGTCTCTTCTGAAGTGAGAAATAACTGGATTGAAAGATTCGATGTGATAAATTATTACTTTTCTATTAACTCGATTGGTAGGTTCACGTTTCCCTCTCTAATCTAGCACTGCAATATTTCCTGACAAATTAGTTGTTGATGAAGAAGTGCATCAATGGAATGAAATAATGATTTTATAACCTGATCTTGACTGTACCCTAATGTGCTGAGAAAGAATTTCTGACAGATTTTGAATGCTTGTCCTTGGGAATCGCTCAGTGTATACACATACGATGACTTCTTCCTTGATAAATCTTCCTGAATATGCCTTCTTTTTACTTTTTTCCTTGTTACTTTGCTTCAACAGCCATGCTTGCCTTATATCGTATCAATTTTATCAAAATTCTGAGTAAATGTGGTTTCGCATTTCATCTGAAAACTTGGCATGACATTTGTAAGGACATTTATCTATATTTCATCGATTGAATATTGGATGTTTTTCTTTATCATGAATGATCTTTTCTTGTTGTGTCTTTGATTTCATCCTTTTTTAACTTCAGAAGCAACAGAGGTGTGATGGGAAGCCATTTTATTGTCATACACTGCTTCATAAGCATCAGAAACTCCATGAGATTGAACTTCGATAACAGCTGCTATATTATTCTCTTGAATGCATGAAATGTCTTTCCCTTCTGTCCTCAAAACACCTCTGAGAGGAGGAAGATAAACAAATATTTATGCATTGCATTTAAGTAGCACATACAATAATTTCGGGAATTACTGCATTATTATAATGATAATCATCACCATCATCATCTTCCCTTACCTCCCTCACCACCACCTTAATTTATGCTTGTTACCTTGTATACACAGCATAACGGTGCAAGTATTTTTGTGTTAACAAATGGACACACATATAACTTAGAGGCATACAAATATTTAAGGCTTGCTCCTGAATATAGATATAGGTATATAAACAAGATATATTAAAGATAAACGATATTGAAAGTTAAATGTCGGTGATTCAGCAAGAGATGCAGGCAGCCACGCAGTGACGTGAACATGGTAAACACACACAACGCACAAAAGAGAACATAATCTGGATCCAAATTAAAAAAATCCTAAATTACCTGTTTATAGTCCGACAATTCAAATACTGTTCTTTTAAAAATTGGAAGACGTTTGATAGTGTATTGTAATTGCAAGCCAAGGCTACCAGCCCTTCTGCTGTAACGACGGGATTATCTCCGACTAAATTAAAAAGGTAAAACTTGACATAGGCAGAAAAAAACTCTCTTGTCCATTTCAGCACAGACGCGTAGCTCACAATTTGTTCAGGGAAAAAAACAGGTTGTTGCATGAGAGGACCGGCAATAAATTGATAGAAAGCTTGCATATTCGTTGCTACATATAAATGAAACAGACCGAATATTCAGTATAATCGGTGATTAACCTCTGCATTTTACATATTCGGTGTTTCTTCTATGTTAACCCTGGTAGTGTCGCGTATATTCGGTGTGTGGCCACTTTCTAATTCAAAACGAGTGAAAGATGGGCGTAAACCAATGCTAGAAATGGAATCTACGGGTCGAATTAAATAAGAGTCAATATATATCTCAAATTTGGAAAATTTGTATATTCGGTGTTCTTCCTTTGCACGGTAGATATATATACATATATATATATATATATATATATATATATATATATATATATATATATATATATATATATATATATATAGTCTGGCCATTCCACGAGGGTGAAGAAAGGAAAACATATACGCACGCTCACGAAAATTTATAGTCACCGTAACTATATAGTTTATAATGCATCATTCAATTAGTAAAAGTCTAGATAGGGTTGTTATCAACCCGTGGCTATCATTTACTTATCAATTCTATCCCTAATTTTTGTTTATGAGGCCACAACAAATAAATTTTCCACTAATTTGTTTTAAGGATTTTTTCCATATACATAGGACCAAGTAGCAATTTTTGTTTATTTGATCTCTCTATTATTTATTAATCAATAATCTGTGCTGACTTTTTTTCCTTATAAACATCCGTTACAAAATTATCTATGCTGAAATTAAGTGGGATATTTCTGAGGACTTAAAGATGTTTGCCTTCTTGCATTTTGTGAGGTGGATTCAGAAAGAAAATTCACTTTTCCTTTGCTTAGGGAATGGCAGAGCTGGCAACCATCATTACCAGAAAGTTTAGTTGCACCCTTGACAAGAATCTTGGTATGCGCAATTGTATTTTGTATCCAGTTGAAATGCAATCCACACAAGTCATCTGTGTAAGTCATCATTTGCTTGACTTTTGAAAATACAAATATTTTTATTTCATTGTCCTCAAAATATTTATTTTTTTGTTTATTCAATAAACAAGTTTGTTTTGCTGACAAAATTCAAGAGGAAAATTGTTATCTAGACAGGAGCATCAAGATCAATGATGGTCTTTCGCTAGGTAGATGTTAATTATATTAACCTTCTTCATTAGGCTTAGAGTTAGAATGTTATAGTATCCCTGGCGATAAATAATTAATTACTTTCCTTATTGTTGTTATGTTATATTCATTTTTTAACAAGGTCCGCTTTTACCCTAGAAAAGATTCTAAAGAGCACATGATGTAAAAAGTGTTGCGAATCACTGCTAGAAAACATACATTTTGTCTTGTTACCTGGAAAATATATAACCTTTGGGGTAAATATTTCTCATTAACCTAGAAAATTACAGACTTCCCCCAAAATAAAGTTAACCGCAATAACAAAACGTGAAATAAACTTAAATTGGCTGTTATAATTATTTAAAAATAATATAATAGTACTAAACATAATAAAATACAGTAGTAATGAAAGAACGGTGATATGTGCGATTATTATCATAGTGAGTTGTTAATGACGAATCCAGACAAGGTAAAAATAACTAATCCTAAACAATATTTCGAATAAACCCTATTGTTTACTGTTAATTACAAAGTGTCACTCTTAATCCAACAAAAACCATATTTGACTATTAATATGCCTAATGATATTTGCAATCACATTAGTTTCTACTAAATATTAGCAATCCAACTTATTACCAACACAAACTGATGAAAGGGCATCTCTTCTCTTTCAGCGCAAGTTCGAGACCAACTAATTTGCAGCAATTATTCTACATTTAACGAGGAAAACCTGTCAATTTTTTTCTAATTCGTTCTAAGAAGATACGGAATGTTTTGACCTCAGATTCCTACCTGGATACAGTCATGCATAAAACCCGCATATTGAGTACTATTCAACCTACAATTGTCCATAAAATAGTCCAATATTTCTATGAGAGTGCTAATGTGGCATATTCCACCAATTCCTTTTGTATAAGAGAATTGTAAAGCCAATGTTAAAGAGACGCTTTTTCTCGAGATCGTTGTGTGAATCCACGCGATTGGACATTAATACCATCTCTAATTATGATGAAACTACCAAAGGCCTCTTAAAACGGACTCTCTCGTCCTATAAAAAGGTTGATTCGTTTAACAATGCCTATAAAAGGGAAATGATTCTTTTAAATTTGAACACATAAACCGTGTTGTAAAATGGATTGTGTTCGTGTTTCTACTTGTGAAACCATAGTAATGAAAAGCACCGCCGTGTTGGCAGAAAAGCCAAGTCTCCTCCTCTGTACATTCTTCCTCGAGAAATATGGGTCATGGTAAAATTCAGATCATCACTTATGTTTTTTTTAGTTATGTATTCTTGAGTGTTCCATGTTTTTTGTTTTTTTTCCTTGGATTTGGAAATATTTACTGATGCGCTAACTGACTCGGAGCGGGCGAAAGAGAATTTGGCTCAAAAAGGACAAGTAGGTTTCCGGCATTTTGCGTCCTCCTTTTCATAAGTCTCTTTTAAAGAATCCTATTCCCACTATTAGACACGCATATTTTGAGGAAAACCCAAAGATACAAATTTATTTAAAAATTATCTATTTATTAACTTATGAATGCCATTAAAATCGTTTAAGGGGAACTCGGTTGGTAACTTGCTGCCATCCGCTGAAGGCACAGAACAGAAATTTCTATAGATATCTCTTTCTTTTTTTTCTGCAGCAAAGTAGTTATTTTTCCCCCTTTAATTCACCCTAAAACCGACTATAATATATCTGATATATCTTCATGTTAAGTCTTCTTAAAGTCAAATAGAATCACCCTGTGTTCTATTTCTTGTTCCATTATTGATTTACTCAAAGACAATTTGGCTCTGTACCTCACAAAGCAAATTTGTTTGGAAGTTTGCGTCGGCTTTAATTTGGTCTCTGAACGTGACTTGAAACTAAACGAAGCTTCGTTCCTTCGCAGGACAGAGGCGTGGAGGTGGGGGAAGGGGGTCCTTTATTTGCCTTACCTTTTAATAACAAAAATGGTTCATTGAAGTGGAAACTCGATAACAAAAGAACCGACGCATCCACTAATAATATATACATCATTTATTGCTTCGCACGACTTTAATCGTTGGAGGCTGAACCAAGTAATATATATATATATATATATATATATTACAAGAAAAGAGAAATTTGACGCGAATAAGCAATAGGACAAAAAACAAGAATTTTAAAGGTAAGAGAAAAGGTCATTAAGAGAACACTAGGGTCAAGGAAAGCAAAGGGTGGGACAAAGAAGGCAATCTGTACTGATGAGATTAAAAAAACTCCCGTTTCTTGCTCATTCACGTCAAAATTCTCTTTCTCTTGTACGATTTTGTTAAATAATTTTCAACACAAAGTTTCTGCATCTTTCTTTCTCTTTTTCACAGGGTTTTGAAAGGCAGAAAATAAATATGGCGAAAGCCCTTTGGTGGTTGTTACCACCCGCGGAACTTGTATCGTGGTTTCTTTGTATATTGACATGGATAATGAGCCTTTGAGTTGTAAGGTGGGTGAGAAGATATGGATAAAAATTCCTTGGAGGTTTCTAGCTTAGGATGATACTGAGTTTGGGTGGTCTAGAAGCATGTTCCTGGTAGTTTAACGGTAGAGCATCTGACCGGCAATCAGCATACCCGGGCTCGAGTCCCGAGCAAAGAATTCAATTTTTTTTTCCCTAGTGTTAGTTCTGTATTTTGGGTAAGGATTGCCTTCATTGTGCCGCCCTCTGCTCCCTTTGATCCTCGTGTTCTTCCAATGTCCCTTTCTCCTACCTTTAATACATATATATGTATATTATATATATATATATATATATATATATATATATATATATATATATATATATATATATATATATATTTATATATTACACTTATCTAGCGTTTTTTAGAAGGATAAAAAATGACTAGGCACATTTTGTGAAAGGAGGTATCAAAACGAACAAATGCGAGATATATTTTGGTATTTTAAATCTACTAAAAGAAATTTTGTTATCTTTTGACCAATAAAATAAATGAGAAAGATGGTAAAGAAAACGATAAAATTTGAGAAACATCAATGTATATATTAAATCAATTATTCCAGAATATGTGAAGGTGTAAATTCCTTAACAAGCTCCTCTTTTGTACCTAGAAGAATAAAAAATTCCAGAGGGTGACCCTAGAACTTTGTCTAAATTTCAGGGACAAAGTAACTTAAATTCAGTGTTGGTAATGAGATGTTATTAGTTGAGAGAGTTGTTTTGAGTGACATAAATGGTGAACTGTTTCAATCCATTTAAAGAGAGCAATAAATCTGCCATCACACCACGAATGTTCGGAATTTGTGGGAAAGCCAAAGATACCAAACCTAACTTATGCCGCCATGGAACTATTATTTGCCGCTGCTTGACATTTTTAACAGCAAACTCAACCACAATTATTTCTTTTTACCTGTAATTTCTAAACTCAGATATAATTATAGCTTAATATACCGAAGCGGCAAAAGTCATGCGAAAGGTACTTAGTATCTTTTAGAAGCCCCGTTAGGTTTGAGAATTGCAGCAACTTGACTTGGCATAGCTTGTAAAAGTGGACGGAAGACCTCTGGAGAGATGTTGAATCATAACCTGCTTGATAGCTGTCCACAGTTACATGACATTTGTAGGCACCAAATCATATGGGTAAATATAACGAGCCACCAAGACCCATATTTGCTAGATTATGTTCATATCGGACAAATGTGTTGGGCACACCTTCTGTAGTAAATAGAGAAAATTCGATTCAAACTAATTCTGAGCAACCTGGTTCCGATTACAAGTGCATTACTCCCACCCCTTTGGAATATCCAATCTTTGTTTATGTATATTAAGTCCATGGATGGATGCAAATGTTTAATAGGCTGCGCCTTGAGACAGACCCGTTAAGGTTGACCATTGTACCAGAGTTATGACATGTAAACACTCCCTACACAAGTAAGAAAACACAACCAGCTTATACGCTACCTAGTTGACAACTAGCTTGCATGACATCCCAGGTAATAACACTACACTAGAAACTTAAGGTTTCCCCCAAGCCCCCAATAACCGTTACTTATCAGACCAAACGACAAATGCGGCACTTTAGGCTCAAACTAGTGAGGTACCAAACCCAGATGCAGCGGCGTATCCTGGAAAGTAGGCGTAACATGGGTACTTTATTGAGTGTTGTGCTACCATATTCCATACAAACTATAGAACGCAACATAAACCTGATGGTTCTGCACTCGGTACCTTATTCATACATTCAAAAAATTTGTGATTTTATCCAGTGCTGCTTTTGTCTGATAGCAAAGACAATTCTTTCAGACTCGGCTATCACAATCAATAATCTTCCCTGTTCAGTCAATGAGATTTGCACGGTGGGTGGTAATGCCTTTCATCAGGTACCATCGAGAGACAGGTTATAGTGACTCATCCATCTGGGACCAACTATTTTGCCCCGTTCCAACTTAGGAACTTTACGCCGCATTGTCATGAACTGCAACTTGGACTGTTCTCAAATATCATTAACGAGTTAACAGACAATCACTGATAGTGGTTTTGAGATTTCCATGACACCACTATACGGTAGATGTGCCCACCATTACCTTTACATATTTTTATCCATTTGGTACTGGTCATCATTAAATTAGGTCATGCCATAAGAAGTCAAACAGATTTTTTAATTTTTTCTCGTTTAAAAGTATTTATTTATTAATTTGATAATTAATATAATATCCACTAGTTTCTATCGATATTATCCACCTCTCACCTCAAATTTCGATACACTATTTAAAAAAACAACTTTAAGCTTATTTTTACCATTAGGTTTGGATGATGTATAACTGGGTAAAATGAGAGTTGTTAAGGGGGTAGGAAGGATTCTTCTAGATTTCTATAGTTATCTCTGCTATCCTTGAAGAATCCGACCGAGTATTACCGGGTATTTCAAAAGACCTTGACCACTCGTTACGACGCTCGTAACAAAGGACACTGATAGTTTTGATTCAGTTAGACACGTTTTTAATGATTTAATCAATAAATATGTGATTTTTCTGTAATATGAATCAATGTTGCCACCTTCGTCTGCGAGTACGCGCTCCAGGCGAGTCCTTAACGCCACGCAGACGAAGTCCTTCCTCATGCCGGCGCACACGCAGTTGAGGGAGAACTTATGTTCGTCTACGTTGTTGTGACGAGGCTTGAAGGCCTTGGTTTGGACAGGCACCCCCTCCCCCTGTGGTCAATGGGATTTAGTTTGGGGGACAGTGATGGCCAAAGGTCCTTCGACCAAAAGTTCATGTTCAACTCCAACCATTCTTACGCGGTATTGGCATATGGTCGATGAGTAGGGGCCTTTCCTTGCAACTCAAGCTCATGCCGCTCTACTACCTGACATCTCCAGACACTGTATTCAGAGCACTTTCGAATACCTTTTTCACGGCCAAACAGCTACCTGCTTGAGGTCTGTATGAACGAGATCGATCTTTGAGGTCTTGCCCGTTCTTGAGCTTCTCTGTGACTCTGTGTGCGGTTATCCGGCTAGCGTTGAACCACTTGGCCGTGTCGGACTTGTTGTAGTCGGGGGCAGGAGAGCAGAGATCTGGAGTCTTTTCAATTCCATCTCGACACACAATGGGAAAGATCTTTTAATTACACGTGCTGAAAAAGTAGAACTTTTTCTATCACACAGGTCAACCTTTCGAAAAATAAAAAAACACCGACTGTAACAGAACTTTTGTAAAGCATGGTATCATGGTGCAAAATAAAATGCTGTGATGCAACGATATTTGCCTATCTTCGCTAAAATATCTAAACCGTTTCTTTCCTCGATACCCCTTTGTAATAAGTCACGGTGATTGATATTTGACCTTCAAGAAAGTTAATCAAGACCACCATATTGGAATTCACGTCAAAACTGCTGCCATAACCCTCTTCGCTAATTAATCTCTTTTCCATCCATTTAGAAGCCAATGGTACAGGTGAGTTTTGCTCTTTAAGTCGAATTGATCAATTCACGTCTCACTTCTGGTAACCAACCGTTTCAATAATCCTCTCCCGTAGTTTCAATGAGAGATAAAAGAGTCAGATAAAGATCAACTTCTTAATCGAGATAATCTTCGAGCAAACTTCTTGGTACTCATCGAACTAATAGTGAGCAGAGACAAGGACCATAAATATTAATAAAATATGTTGAACAATTGAAAATTCTAACTTTAGTAGCTTCTCTTGCATACTTACCAGATAGAGTCAGAATAGTAAATGGGTTGTGTTCCAACAAGAGAATACCTGACCTCAAATGACTACCCTGATAAAGTTGCATGCAATTGGAAGGGATTTTTTTCTACTCTCCTGCCATTGCAAAATCTGGGTTTTATTTGTGTAGGACCTTGAAAATTTTTTAAGAAGAAGATCGTTTATTGATATCGATATCGTCCAAAACCAGCTGGACCAGTTAGACGCCAATAAATTATGATGCTGCCGAATAAAGCAACCTTGGCTAAATAATTCTCTTTTAAAATTATTAATAAAGGGAATAATTCTATATCTTATTTGTTCTACATGATTCTGCAATGTAATTAATATCGTCAAATTAATTATTTTCTGTCATAAAGCACAAAATTCAACTTCCTTACTTGCATTCTTCCAGAGTAAAGACTAATCATTGAACGTCCTTCAAATTTACTCTGCAGTCAAATCCCCGTTTTGTTTACGAAATAAAATTAAAGTAAATGACATTCAGTCTATTCCCCCGATTAGTGGCAAAAGAAATTAGTTTCACACACTATTATTGATAACTGGCCCGAGTGGCTTCAGATTTATCTCAGAACTTCCTATTGTGTTCAACCACTTCATTTTAAACATTGAGGGATTCCTTCTTTTTTCATTCCTGTGCAGCTGATATTTAAATATAGTTATTACTTTCAGATAATGAACAAGTTCATGTACAATATGCCAGGAGAATACTGATTAGTTTTATCAAATGTAATAGATGAATTTATGGTGAAGACTTTGTGTCCTCTAATGTGCATATTTTGATCCATCCCTCTAATGAATATTTGGAGTGTGGTCCTCTAAATGTTGTTTCTCTCTTTATAATTGAAAAATAAATGAGGTTGTTTTCAAAAGAATGTTGTTGGAAGTAGGTTTCTTGACCTTATCTATTAGTAACTGATTAAAAGTAGAAAGGAAAAGCACATTGTAAAATACAAAAGTATTCTTCTGCAAAATGATTTCAGGTTGACTTTACAATATTAAGGGTTTTGTATCCGGGATTATGGATACACGTGTTAACTTCAGATCTTAAAAAAGAGTAGATATTTATGCTAGAAAGGGCCAATTCACTATCAGCATTTGTTTACATTTGATTCCCACTTCACTATGCCAGTGAATGAAAGCAACACTGCTTCTAGAAAGAAAAAAATATTAAATAAATATGTTCGCAAAATTGTTCCATTCGCTCTAAATCTCTAATTTTCAAATTAAGTTCGCGCACAATTTTCACTCTCTGAACACTTATAGTTTTTCTGATTTGCAAAAATGTGTTGACATCTTCCCGAATGGTTGCATTACAAATAAAAGCAAGGGAATGCTCGGATTATACATTTATAATCACCCTTGACGAAATGGAACAAGTGTAGGACAAACTACCTTATGTTTTATTCAAACCCTTGAGAATTTCGTCTCCCCCGTATCTTCATTTCTTCGTTCGGGCTCCGAGGATAAATTTATATATTTAAGGACAGTTCCAACTTGACCTTTCTCTGGGTCTGGCCTGGATAGAGCGCTCGCCTTTAGTGATCCTTTCTACAATTCTGATGGACCCAAACTAGTTACTTGTATTACTCGTTGCGTGTCGCCATCGTCACTTATGGATCTCCGGTCCTCATCTCCACTGCGAGACTGTAAGCAGGGGTTTTGTTCCTTCACTCTACTCTTAACCCTCCCCCCCCCCTTCAAGTCAGATGCTGCTTAGAGAGGTGTTTCGAGGCCTAATTCTTGTGGAAATTATAAGAAAAATATAAAATTGATACTTTGGTAATACGCGGAAGATTATGGGAAAAATACTTCACATGCACTACTTAAATCGCCCAGTTTATCCCTTCCAAACTTGGTTTATTAAATTAAATAAACACTTTATATTATAGATGCATTTGGATAAATGACCAAATGAAAGAAAAGAAATAAATTGGTTTTTATTAGACTCTTTATTCTCTAAGCCAATCACCCGCAGGAAAATGAAAGGATTTTGAGCGCTCTATGCTTCATTCCTTGAATGAGACTTGTCTAATAAAGGTGAAAGTGCTTGGAGTCCTATTTTTATAATCTGTAAGTAATTTGCATCCATGGAGTCACGCAGTTAATGTAAGCTTCTGTGTCAATAATTATGTAAAACCAAATTAATGATGTTTCTTAGGATTTTCGAATTTCAATGATGACCTAAATAGTCAATCGCAGTCAAAGAGAGCAGGGAAGTCAAGGCACTGACAAGATCTTTAGTCAATTATAACAAATATAGTTTGTAATTATGACTAAATGCTTATGAAAACACTTCCAATTTCTAGATCAAGGGAAAAATCATTATAGATCCTTTGAATAATAGCCTATTCAAAGTGACCAAAATCATTATTCACTGAAAATTATTTATTCGACGGAATTAGGAATATACCTAAAATTTACTAATGAAAAACGGTCTAACCTTTTTTCATTACTGGAAGGTATGAGTTTCACATATAAAGTGTGTAGAAGAATAAAAGTGCACTCCTATTTCTTCTTTACTTTCTTCTTTAGACATCCTCTGCTTACTGATAATAGGAATGATCCCCGTACCGTCTTCCGTCTGCTCTCCCGTTTTACTTCCCCAGCCCAGGTCTCCTCACCCATTAACCCTGCTACACTCTCGAATTTCTTCGCAGATAAGGTCACTAACCTCCGTGCCTCCCTCCCTCAGCCTTCTGTCCCGGCTCCTGCCATTCTCCCTGACTTCCCGCCTCAGCCGCTTATCGTTTTTTCTCTCCTGTGACCGCGTTGGAGCTTACAGCCCTGCTCTCGCGTTCTAAGAAATCGGGCTCCCCAAAGGACATTTTTCCGCCTAAACTGTTATGTAAATTACTGGCTGCTATCCTCCCTCTTCACCTGTTCAACACTTCACTTGCAACGGGTCTTGTTCCCTCTTCCTTCAAACATGCCCAGATCCCTCCGATTCTTAAAAAGCCTCAACTGAACCCCACTGACCCTTCCAATTATCGCCAGATTTCGCAACTTCCTTTCCTCTTTAAAGTTCTGGAGAGAGTGGTTGCTTCACGCATCAACAGTCAAATGGTGGCCTGTAACATTGATGAAACATATCAATCTGGTTTCAAGTCAGGTCATTCCACAGAAACCGCCCTTCTCAATGTGTCCGATTGCTTACGAAAAGCCGTGGACAGGGGTTGTGTCTCCATCTTCGTTCTACTCGACCTCTCCTCTGCCTTTGATACTATTGACCATACCCTCCTACTTGATCGTCTGCACTCTTTTCTCCGCATACCAGGCACCGTGTCTGACTGGTTGCGCTCTTACCTCTCGTCTCGTCCCCAATCCGTTGTGATTGACGACGTTTCATCCGACTCTACCCCCATTCGCTTTGGAGTGCCACAAGGCTCTGTCCTTCGTCCTCTACTATTTTGTATATACCTTCTTCCTCTTAGTTCCCTTCTCCGTAATCTCGGTCTATCCTTTCACCTATATGCTGATGACACTCAAATTTTCGTTCACTCATCCCCCACGTCTCTTGACTACTCTATCACTGACCTCCTGGCTGCCTACTCCTTCATTTCTGAATGGCTATCTACCAACTTCCTCAAGCTTAATCACTCCAAAACTGAGGTCCTCCTCATCGGCACCTCTGCTCTTGTCAAAAAATCTAAATCTCTCTTTCCCTTGCTTACTCTGGGCGGTAATACTATCATTTTCTCTGACTGCGTTAGGAATCTGGGTGTTGTTTTCGATAAGCATCTCTTCTTTAAGCCTCATATTCGCAATCTCAGCAAATCCTCTCTATGTTTCCTTCGTAACTTCTCTCGCATTTTCCTTCACTTTGATTGCCAAAGTCTTGAGACTGCTGTTCATGCCTTCATCACCTCACGCCTTGACTTCCTTAACTCACTGCTTGTGAATCTGCCATCCTCCTCTCTCTGCCCCCTTCAACTTGTACAGAACTATGCCGCCCGGCTTCTCCTCCATCTCCCTCGCTTCTCTCCCTCGAAACCCTTGCTGCATGAACTGCACTGGCTCCCTTTCAGATCCCGTACTCACTTCAAGATACTTCTCTTCACATTTAAGGCCCTAAACAACAAGGCCCCGTTTTACCTCTCTTCTGCCCTCTCGCCACGCCATGTCCCTCGGGCCCTTCGGTCATCACATGCAACTTTTTTGAATATTTTTCGTTCATCCCTCTGCTCAATGGGCGACTGCTCCTTCTCAATCTGCGCCCCTAAGTTGTGGAATGCTCTTCCTGCTGAAATAAGGTTTTCTCCCTCTCTTACCACTTTTAAGCGTCTCCTGAAAACGCATCTTTTCAGTATTGCCTTCTCCCCCCTCTTGAATTTCGATTGAATTTACATTCTCATCTCAGCACAACGTGCACTCTGGGAAGGCCTCAAGCCTTGAAGAGCGCATTACAAAAACTTATTATTATTATTATTATAGGCATGAGAAAATTCTCAGTTTCAAAATTATATTTATTTTCGAACTGCGACACAAAACTCAGAGGAGAGAAACGAAAAATAAAACGAAGAGTGATTTTAACTGAATTTTGACAATAATGAAACCAACATAAAAATCAGAATGCCACTCGGTGGCCGCTCAAGAGACCCCAAAGACAAGGATTTTTCGAGAAGGGGCTGGTGAACGTTAGTGGTATGTGCTTTCCACCTATCAGTAAGCGTTTCGACATATGCTCTCACACAACGATGATACACCACCCGGACAATTTATAACATTTTTGTAATGAAAATCCATCAAGGGAATTTTGAGAAAGGAAAGAGTGGTGTTTATTGTGCGAAAGAAGAAAATAAAAAAAAAACGGTGTTATGGATTGCTAATTTGTGTAGGGTCGTAGAATGGGGTTAAAAGGTTTCAATTACCTGCTTGTAAATCAGTTGATTGCATTGGTTACATACTTTCTTGAAAGTAAAAGTCGTCTAAAATTACTTTGAACACATTTTGCTATCATTCCTCAATAATTGTCAGGGATCATTTTGGAAAGGGGCGACCTAAGGAATATTCTTGACAAAGGCATTGGTGGGTCGCTGTTCTTGACACGAAATGACCCCACGGAGGTTGTCTTACTCTTAGACGGTAGTTGTAAGTTGTTAGGTTAGGGTTAATACATTTTAACTTAACACAAGCAAAACATTATCAAGTTCAGGGCACTAAAAGTCCAGCATTTGAACAGAGAGAACAAGGAAAAATTTTGCCAAGAATAAAAAATGTTTAGAGACGGGATGAATTATATCCTAATGATGAGGAGTGAGCGCATATAAATCTGGCTAATCATCCTAATTACCAGCACAGTACTGTCAACCACTTTTTGAACTTGGTTAATCCAAAAACAAGCGTTTATACTCAAGACATTGAATCATATTGGGGAAGACATGAGGGAAAGATTAAGACTATGCGAGGATGAAAACGCAAATTACTTCTAGAATATTTACAACTGGTTATTTGGGTGGAAAAATAAAGTAAATTGCCACTCGATTTCCTTTTTAATAAATTAGGATATGGTTCACTTTCATTAAAGTTAAGATCTTCTAAGTTTATTTCTTTCTTTTCCATCACATTTTAATTCGAGTTATAATTCTTGCATAGGAAATTAGGTTAAAATCGAGTTCCCTTTTCTTGATATGATGAATTTTCAGGACTATTAAAGAATAAAAAGATCCTGTTCTATTAAAAGATATACAACAATCATCTTAAATAACCACGAAAATTTTGTTCAACAACCTTCAACAACTAAAAGTTGTATCTTATACTTTATTTGCCTTCCTGGCCAACTACAACAGCCAGCCATATTTTGGCCTTTATCTTAGATTTAAACATGCCTCTGCCAGTAAGTTTTAGCACACCATTCCCTGCAGATTTATTCAGTTTGTTCATATTACTGGTTGGCCAGTATCATTATATTTCCGCCACTATATTTCACCGTTGGCTCAGTGTTCTTTGGTTTTGATGTCTGATTTTCTTTCACCACAGTTAATAATTGAATTTTAGTCCAAATAGCTCTAGCTTAGTCTCTTAAAACCCAAAACATACAAACATTATAAATCTGCCTTAAATAAGAAATTATAATTTGTGTGGGGTGATTTTTCTACCAACGGCCACTTGTTCTCTCCTACAGGATCCCATTCCATTCCGTCAGAAAGTATTACTGACATTCTGCGTTGAACTATTTACCCCTGGTGCTACTAAATCATCTCCAAACTTAAAGGGGCCAGCGCTTGTTTGTTTTTACATCGTTAGCCATCATTTGAGGAAATTGCTGGAATTTTTTCAAGTGGTACTAGAGGAAAGACGGTTCTTTTTAGGATATGCTCCTTTCAAGGCCAAATCTGAAAGCAAGGATTCAGGAATGAATCTTTAAGTCATTACAAAAAAATATGTGATATTCGCATTTAAAATATAAATTAAGTACGAGACCTTTCATATGCGCCACCTTTACCAATGATGGTTTATTTCAAATTTAAGAATATTCAATTATACGAATCACGTTTCTTTTTATTCTTAAAAGTTATAAATGAACTACAGATGCCAAATACCTTTTTGTCCTGTCTTAATACGATCATTGGCTTATATTCCTAAATAAAAGTCTTTGGTGGCACCTTTGTAGCGTATTTATTATTATTTATCTTAAACATAAATGTTATGAAATAAAAAAGGACGCTTTCCAATAAAAGGATGAAACTATTGTAACAAATTACTTTCAAATCGTGTATGAATAGTTAAGAATTTTCTACTTCACTGTGTAAATAAAAAGCCTTCGCGTATGTCTGAAAGGTGATTGGCAGGAGTTTCCTACGGCATCCACGCGTGAGAACTTGTACCATGATCTATTAGACCATAAATATAATAATGTGAGAGTAAAAGAAACAAAGAAGACAAAGATGATCTAAGATTAAAAGAAAAATTCGAGAATATTCTTCAACCCTAAAATCTTGAGAGCGAGATTGAAATTTTGGAGACTCAAACAGAGATTCTCAAAAAAATCGCAAACAATCGAAAGTGAGAATTTGAACAGCCTGAGACAAGAGTCTTGGAATCCAAATTCCGAACCTAATGATACAGGATAAAATTACTGGAACACTTATGCCATTCAATCGAACTTTTTCGACTAATGGCATTCATTCTAACGAATCTTTTGAAACTTTGCAATTGATTTCATATCATTTTTACCACTTATTTTAATTATCCTTTATAATCACCTCATATTAAAAATAAATTTCTTCTTTGATCTACTTGCAATCATTTGCCCTCTTATTCCAAATAATAAGATACTTTTCTAATTAAATAGTGAGAAATTCGTCCCTTTGATCCCTTAAGAACTTTGATCTTCCCGAGAGATGAAACAAAAGAATCGTGAGTGAAACTCTGCTCTTCTTATTAATACATAGAACCTCAATTTGGCTCATCCTTTTGAACTCTATAATTGAACTCTCGTTACAAGTCGTTTTTTCTGATCTAAAGCTAAAAATTTGCTGACCAAGGAGATATAATTGGATGCCTACGATTTCTTTTCTATCTATTTAATCCAATCTGTGAACTATTGTTATTATTTATTTCATTATTGGTAATATTTCGTTTATTTTTTCATTTTAGAGGGGTAAGAGAGTTAATCTAGGTTATTTTTTCAATGTCTAGTGCGTTTCTAGGCACTATTGTTCCATAATAAAGCCATTGGCATTTTTTTAATCTGCAATAAGTGTTTCTAATTTAGTCTTTAAACTCTAAACTTTAATTATAATATTTTATTAATGTTTACCAATGTGCTTAATTTATATATAGAAAATATATTTTGTATAAGAGGTAAATATTGATCATAGAAAACCTCAAAGACTTCGTGTAAGAGCTTTGCCTTCACGACAAATATGTAGTGAAAATAACTGAATAAGTTTTCCTTTAACTACAAAGATGATCGATTTAAAGCCGAATAGTCGCAAATTGTAATTGAAATGTTCAGATTTCTTGCTCAAATGAAGCATCCTCCCCCTTAAAAGTTTCGGATGAGGGGCGAACATACGCGGAAATGATAATACAAAAAGACAATACCACAGGATAAAGGATTATGCAAATGAAAGAAATCAAAATGGCCAGACGAAAAATAGAAAACCCCTCCGTTAATGACTTAATGAATATGAAAATTAGCGTAACAGAAAAAATGTTCAATGATTAATACAAATATCCATTGTGAGTAAACAAAACCTGTTTGCTATTCACTTTCTAATTATAACTTTAACATTCTTACTACTGACTTTGCAAAAGAGTCATTTTAACAATTATAAATTCCCTTCTTTGATAGCGAAAGTGGAAATTTTTCACCTTTCTCTAAATTATGAGAAAGTGTTTACACATTTCAGATACTAAAATAGATCATTGATCCAAAGGGGAAACATAAAAAGCACATATAATGCAAAGGTCATAAAATCTTATGTAATTTTATCAGACAGTTAATTGAGAGGTTAAAAAGAAATAAAAGAAATTGCACTAAACGCAACCTTCCTCTGCATTCCTAATTCATATTGAAAACAAAATAATAATTTCCACTCTCAAAATTAGATATTTGGAAATAACATCAAAATAGCATCATTAATAAAACTTCCAAATAATCCGCAAAAGTGACTGAACTTAACCTATTATTATCAATCTTAATTTAATAAAAAATAGTCTCTTATAAAATAAATAAATAGTGGTCTCGACTTCAAGTACAGTAAACGCTAAATAACTAATTATATTATTGATGAGATTATCCTAATTTTTCCTAAATCCTAACTTAACTTTTGAAAAAACTCCCCAAATAAATATAAATTCTCTACTGAACTAAAAACTAAATTAATGATCGCTTTTTTAAATACTTTAGTAAATTTTACTATAGGTCACCTATCTCTATTAATTATAAATAACATTAGAAACTTATTAGAGACTTTTCCAGTTTCAAGCATCATTCAAAATAATTCTCTTGGAAAAATTACTCTCGTCCATATATATTAATATTTATATTTCTCGTGAAAATAGACGGGCAAAAGTGACATTGAATTTTATGATTATTTCTTGCCTTTATTCTCTATTTAATTTTTTAGGAAAAAAAAAGTGTTTCGTGTCGAGTCTTTTCCTGTTATATGTTTATCCATGATTTCTTTTAACATTAGAAAAATAATAGATATTTTTTCTCATAGTTTACTTATTACCAAAGTATATTTTAAGTTTTTAGCCATTTTCATTCTGAGAGTTTCTTTAGAGTTTGAAAATGAAACTGATGACGTTCAGGAAAAATAAATATGATCATCGAATGTTTGAGAATTTTTTAAAACAAAAAAAGTTACAAATGATGAAATTTAGAAAATCTATGCAAATTTAGTCATGGCTGTTATTTATTTTATTATTTCGTATATTCGAAAGGTTTATCGATGTTATTTCTTAAAGAGATCTTCAATTTTAATCCTAATTGGCAGTATAAAGCTACTAGCACTTAAGAATAATAAATCAAAATGAAATAATTAGAGTAAATTTAGATGAAGAAAAAGAATGAATCGTGACGATTATTTTTTCCTTATTTAAAAAGAATTCCACAACCCAAATTTCTGTTCTTATTTTGGATTGCACGGCTGAGTCATCTTTCAGTGAGGAAATAAATTTAATAAGGACGATACACATTTTTATTTAGTATTTCCTTAGTCTAAGACACCGCACAGACCGAAATAATTAAGAAAGAAATAATTGAAAACTAAAATTATATATATATATATATATATATATATATATATATATATATATATATATATTTATATATACTCGTATATATATATAGCAGCGATTGCTTCGGGACTGCCACCTAAGGAAGCTTGCACTTCGCTGCACTCGATATCAGCCTTTCGGGCTATTGGCCTTCGCCCTCTTTGATTTTTCAAACTAATTGTGATCTCTTCCACACTCAACTCCATTTTCCTTTACCCTCTTCTCTCTTTCTTCCTCTACCCCTATCACCTACTCTACTCCTCCCACTTTCAACTTCCCTCACCTCTCCTCATTCCTTCCCCCCTAGTCATCCATATGTTTCCTAAAGATTTTACCCCTCTTACTCCACCTCTCTCACCCTATCTCTCTAATATTCAGTTACTAAAGATATTTTTATTCCACATTATAAGAGTTTCAAGAAGGGTCATCTTCATTTAATTACCACATGACTTTCTTATCCCAGGCAACGCCGTGGATAAAAAGATTACCTTTATTTCCTAACCCATATTTTTCGGGGAAAGAACCGGTATTTCTGCCAGTGTCTATATAGAAGAAAGAGCGAATTCAAGTTCTGCGGGTGATAACAACCACCCCGGGGCTTTGGCCATATTTATTTTCTGCCTTTCAAAACAATTTTGAAGATAGAAAGAAAGGTGCAGAAACCTCGCATTGCAGACTATAGGAGCGGAGACGGGGAGAGATTGAGGAAGAGGGTGGGAGTTATCCTTTTGTAAGGGGGGGATAGAGTGGTGAGAGAGATAAAGAGGGAGGGGTAGATATAGTTCGAAAAAGGGAGGGTGGATACAGCGAATCGGGATAGGATGAAGAGCAGAGTGAGAGGGTGGAGGGAAAGGTGGAGGGTGGAAGGATGAGTAGGGGAGATTAAGGGCTAATATAGAGTAGGGGCGAAAATGAGGAGAAAGGGAGAGGATATGAAGGAGAGTGGGAGAACATTAGAAAGAAGGGAGATAGAAGGCGAGAAAGGGCAAGGGGTAACAGGGAATAACAAGGAAATGAAGTACCCTAGGAGACCTTACGGTTAATTCAAGGAGGGTACCTTTGGACTAGCAATCGACCACATGGCTGCTGGGTGAGAGAGAGAGGGATGGAAAAGGGGGAGAGGGAACCTGGGTAAGAGGTAGAGGGAATAAAAAGGAGAAGAGGTAGGGGGCCATAGAGGGAAAGAGAGATGGCTGGAAGGGTGGGGAGATGGGAGAAGTGGGAAAATAAAGGAAGGAAGAAGAGTGAAGGGGCAGGGAGTGAGGGAGATGTAACGTGGTGGATAGTTAGGGGTGGAGAGGGAGGGTTTGAAGAGTAAGGGGAGGGAAGGGGGCAGGGAGGAGAAGGTGATGGGGAGGAAGGAGGCAGGGAAAAGAATGTGATGGGGAGAGGTAAAGAGGAAAGGGGAGACGGAGGAGAAGGTGATGGAGAGAGGAAGAGGGAAAAGTGGGGAAACGGAAAGGGAGGGGAAAGGGAGGTGGGGGGCAGCGAGGATGGTGTAAATTATGCACTGGAAACTAATACCAGTTTACTCGTCTATTTTTTCTAAAAAAAAATAACACTAGTCAAAAAATCACTTAATTAAAATATATAAATAAGATAATATATATATATATATATATATATATATATATATATATATATATATATATATTATACGCCCTATTTTACCTTCGATCAGTGCATTGTTTAAATACCACCTAACATATATTTAAGATTTAAATATGTAACAAATTGTTATCAAGAACTTTATACTGAACAAATATAGATTAACAGTGACGATTTGGGTAACGAAGAAAGATAAAGTACTTAAAGACTTTCCTATGGAGTAACCACAACGTAAGTCTAGCAACCATAAGGGTGCAAATGGAGTTAATCAAGTATTAAGTGAAATCCGATCCTGAACACGGCGACAAATGGATTCAGAATAGTTGGAAAATCGCTCGTGAAACACCTTCCGAGAAAAGGCCGACGTAAGACGCTAATATGAGATAGGTGGGTGGTCTATGGTTGTCATCGGAGCTCTCCTTGGAGTTCTCCTCGGAGCTCCACTCGGAGTTCTCACCGGAGCTCCCCTCGGAGTTCTCAGCAGAATTTTTTTCTGAGTTCTCCTCAGGGATGGGAGAGTAAACAAAACATCCATCCACGTAGTGTAAGCTAGAATATATGTGGCAAGCATGTGTGGTAACTCCCCATCCCCCAGGAGACATTCTTGGACGCGTATCTTGAATTTGGGTACCTAATCGTTTTTATGATGAAAAAAGGTCAACAGACCTAAGTCGGTTGCTCTTAATTATTCTGACTTATGAATCTTACGATGTTTAAAATTTCCCAAACTTATTGGAAAGTAAAATGGGGAACATCCGACCTCCCCATCTACGAGGCACCTTAGAGTACAAAAGGCAGATGGAGGGACTCTACCATTAGGGATTGGCCAGGATGAAACTCTTATGGAGTTGAGGGAGCAAAGACAAAGAGAATGATCAACTAGAGACTTGTCTCCTTACGTAGGCAAGGCCAACAACGACTCTCGGCGTCTTCAGTGGAAGTTGGGGCTAATTGTGGGGAGCGGAGTTGATGAAGCGAGGTGGGCGACCCTGAAGATAGGGTCGAGAGTGTATCACTTAAAATGTCCCAACGGAAGCTTATAAAATGGCGGCCTATCTCTGTCCACCGTAGAGGTTTCTTAAGGTGCATCTGGGAATACGGATACCACCACAGGGTGGTTGTGGTCATCAAATCTACCTGCGGCAGATACAGAAAACCGGAAGACAATTCTCCTTCAACTGATTAAGCGGAGCCTTATTCTTCGTCCTACACCTTTGGAAGCGCCAAAATTGAGTAACCACATTAACCAATATAAAACCAGTCCATCTAATTTAATATAGACATAATTTGTTTTAATTAATAATACTCTTTGTTTTGTATTAACCAAAACAAATAAATAAATATATAAAAGATCTGAAGTGAACAAAGAATAAAAGATCATTAGTAGAAAAAGAAGACAAATTAAAACGTAATAACATTGATATAAAGAATAAAGGCTCACGTGAAGAAATTGCCAGACGTACTGATGGACATACTCTTCTGCTAAGATGACACTTTTATCTACCTACACCCTCTCATACTATGATACACCCATGCGTTTCCTATCTTTGAAGTTCTTTGATCTTTGATAGCTTTGGTAATTAGGCAATGGAAATTTATCGACAACTTACTACATTAAAATAGATAGATTAATACATACAAGTTTCTCTCTTTCGTTAAAAGTTCAGAGGTATCAAGAAACCAGAACACACGCCCTACTCGATTCAAAATCGATCTAATAAAATAGCATAAATAAATTAGAAGAAAGAATATTCCAGTGTTTGGATAATATATGAGAAATTGTTAGAAAAGTGCACCATATAATGAAAGAAAAGGTTTTCATCGAAATTACATCGAAAGTCTGGTAACAACAGATCTACTGATCCTCACTAGACTACCAGAAGGATTATGGATCAAAAAAGCTCTATGAAACGGCGAGGCAGAAAAAATTTGCTAAAGTATATTGCAACTTTATTAGTTACTATTTTTCATCACTCATTTTTTATCTACTGTAAAACAAGTCTGAGTTGGAGTTTGTCATAATCCATTTATCAAATTTGTTTTTAAATGAAACTATACTAGCTGCGTTAACCATAGCATCTGGTAGATTATTCCAGATTCTTTTGGTTCTGTTGAAGAAAAAGAATTTCGTCTCGTCTGCCCGAAAGTTACTTCCCTCAAGCTTAAGGTTGTGACCACGCGTTGATTCATTTGATATAAATATTAGAAATTTTGATTTGTTTACATTTTCCAAACCATGAACGATTTTAAATAACTCTATCATGTCCCCGCGTTTGCGTCTCTGTCTAAGAGAGAATAAATAGATTTAGAGCTTTATCACTGTCTTGGTAATTATTTGTTTGCAAGTGAGGAATCATATTGGTCATTCGAAGCTGGACTTTCTCTAATCTTTCTGTGTCGCACTCTAGATGTGGTAACCAAATCTGCACGCAATATTCCAAATGTGGCCTAACAAGTGCTTTATAAAGTGTTAGAATACATCTTTTAGACTTTTTTTTAAATGTACACCCTATTATACTTAGTATTTTGTTTGCCCTTTTCACTGCCTCCATGCACTGTTTACTTGATTTAAGGTCGCTGGAAAGTTTTACACGCAGATCTTTTTCTACGTTAACGTTTGGTATGTCAGTTTCGCCCAGTTTATAGTTGGTTCTCGCGTTGTTTGTACCATTGTGGAAAGAGCTGCACTTTGCGACATTAAAATTCATTTGCCATTTGCTCGCCCATTCAACCAATTTGTTTATGTCATCTTGAATGAGTGCACGGTCTTCGGAAGTCTTGGCACGACTGCCAATTTTGGTACCATCTGCAAACATTGATAACTTGTTGATTATTTCAATGTCTATGTAATTAATGTATATGAGGAAGAGTACTGGTCCAGCACCGATCCCTGCGTCACGCCACTTGTTACTTGAATATAGCTGGAAGGGCTGCCACAAATTACTACTCTTTGACTTCTTTTACTAAGCCAGTCTTCTATCCATTTAACTACTTTCCCTCCGATACCATAAGCTTTGATTTTGGCAATCAATCGTTTGTGTGGTACCTTCTCGAATGCCTATTCTTTGATGCGGAAGTTATAGACTTTTTCATCTATTTGTTCATATTCCATTTGTTTCTAGATTAATAAGCTGTTCTTTTAATATATATATATATATATATATATATATATATATATATATATATATATATATATATATATATGTATATATATATATATATATAAGTGAGGCAATGAATATACACCTAGCCTGATTGGCAGGTGGGTAAGTAGGTAAATAGGCAGAGAGTTAGGTAGATAGATAATTCATAAATGATTGATTAAAATATAAAATTAATGTTTAAAAAATAACTTGGTAAAGAAGTGGTAAAGTTAGATATGAGTGCGCAACTCTCCTCAGCCTGTAGCTATTCTAACCCGAAGGCAAGTACCGTTCCGTGAGAAACAGAAAAGACAGATTATTATCTTCAAATATTCTTGGGATACGAAGCTTTTCATGGAATTCTTCTTTATTGTCTGATTTCATCGTTATATTCTGAATGGTTTTGATATTCAGCCTTGCTGCAGAGACTCCATGGCTCGGCTTTGGTCAAGAAAACGTTATGAATGTATTCAAAATCACAAATGCAGTCATTTTAAGCATTTTTCATGTTATTTTCCCTTTTATAAAATCTTTTATCATTTCTGCTTTTTTTTTAATTTATGTCTTTAATGAACTTATATAAATATTCTATCTTTAAATATCAATAGGGTTAATCTAAACCCAATTCAACGTTTAAAGCAAATTAAATATATGATAAATGAAAAGGCCTATTTCTTACGAGCTCTTGCGTGTTTATACTTTAATAATTCATCAATAATGATTTTTTTCCTTATCATTCATTCTTTTGAGAACTCCTCAGATATTCTATTTAAATTTTTATCTCATTTTCAAGGGATTGGTGGTTTCCAACAGTGTGCCGGCTCTATTTTCAACAAGGTGGTCATTATTATTATCGCTATCGCAACACCCATAATTTATTGTCCTCTCTGAAGCAAATCTCCGCTTCGGGTATATTTCTTTGATCTCTTCGCAGGAGTAGAAAGGAGGGCCCCGTTCAAAAACACTTAACTACTTACTATTGTCGCAAGTGCACACTTCATTCGTATAGCCGGTTCTTTACTTTGAGCACAGTTACACTTCCATTAACTTCACAACTTTCCTTTCGAACTACATTTCATCTGCTGTCTGGCTGAAATTCTTTTTTGATTTGCTCCTTCTTTATTTATGAAACTTATTATCTCTTATTTCTTTTATTTTTTGAAACGAAAGTTCATTATTATTGGTGTGGGTAAAGTATAAGATTTCATATACTTTGTGGAACTCATCTTTTTCTAAAAATTTCATATATATTTTCACCGCTCCATCTTTGTCTATTCCTCGGTTATAAATTCCGCGAAGTTTTCGAGTTCATTTCTTCTGATGAGAGGATTCTAATGGAAAATTTGTTTGGGTGTCCGAGAATAGAAATGGAGCCATTATTTGCAACGGCGAGGACTGGAATATTAAGACTCAAAAAGGAAGCATTTCAATCGGATTGGATGAGTTGCAATTCCATTCTCCTCGCCGGATAAATCTTTATCCAACCTTCAATGGATAGGTCATTCATTAACGAGGGAAGGCCATTATGTTTCTCTATTGTCTGTTAGGACACTGCATGAATCGTCAGAGCGCAATGGACGCGAATGTAATGATAATTATACGAAGGGGCTTTCCTTCTTGTTCTGTTTAATAAATGACTTTTGGGCGAGTCTTAGCATTTCAAACAAAAAGCAGAAATTAATGAAGCTTTTCCTTTGACAAAGGAAATTGAACCCTAAAACTACATAAGAACAATAAACAATGGAGTACCTAACGACGTGTTCCAACTGCATTTGAATTCGAACATTATGGTGATTATTTTTGGAATGGCGGCTTCTCAACCAATAATCCCCTTTAATGGGCGGTTTGCACCCCGACACCACCTGTTATTTGTAATTAGCTAGTAGTATACACAATTTGAATGCCTAGCATTAGTTTCAAATTCAAATTCGATTGTCAGACGCCGTGAGGTGCTGTAATGTTGATTGTTTTTATGCTATGTTTCTTGACTTCAAACATTATATAGACCCGGAACTCGAATGATAGATAATTAAATAAATCATATTTTTTCTTTAATATTGAATAGTATAAAATTTTCATATCATATTTTAATTCAGAAAAAAATGCCATTCAAAATGATCTTTCATACAATATGATGCGATTCGAATTGACAATATCACGTATTCCATATTTACATTTCGCTCGATTAAATTTCTTACCCCTTCTTCGAATGAAAAAAAACTAATTAGCCAGAATTTATCTTTTGGAACGGATTAAACCACAATGAGTTATTTGGTTTTTTTACATCCTCCTATCCATAGGTGGGCGCGATTATCGATAAATCGATAATTCCAAAACTATAATACAATATCGATTAATGACTATATATAGCGTTATTTTATAATACAATAGTAAAAATATTCGAATACTGTTTCTTAGTTTCTTACCTGGCGAGGCTCTCCTTTATCTCCTCATAGGTTTTGAGAATCCTTCTCTCAGCTCGGACCTACCTATTTCTGCCTCCAAGGCACGCGCAGCTCCCCCCTGTGCTAAACTGGAACCATAAACTGAACTGAAATTATCGATTATCGAAAGTTTGGAACCAAAAGTATCGGCGATACAGATTTTAGATAACGCGGAAAAATATCGGATAACCCGATATCGTTATCGCGATAACGCCCACCTATGCTCCTATCACTAGTTAATTCTCAGTCTCATTAACTTAGCACTTGTCAGGAGCGAGGATTCTTTGGTATATTTGCAAGTCGAACGAAAGAAACATCTTATCAATATAGGACATGAAAAGCGCTCGTAACACATAAATAGATAATATTATTGATGTGGCTTGATAAAAGAAAATTGAGATTCCGATTTAAACGTGGTTCGTAGAAATGAAAGAACAAAATGAAAAAGAGATAAAGGAGAAATGTACCACAAAGGAACATATTATTGGGATTTTGGAATATATATAAGATTTATGGGCTGCAAAGGGAAACGTTATTAGGCAAATATATATCTAGGTTATACTGGGTGTCTTCAGATATTTAAAAATCTTATTAAAATCACAATTAAAATTAGATACTTTACGTATTATCTAATAAATAGGAAAGTTTTTTCGAATTTTGTATGAGCCGAATTCGTTGCACAAAAGATATCTAAGCGATATTCAATATCTGCCCATGTCCTTCTTAACATAGCTTCATCAATGCTTTCCTAGGGCTAGTTATTCTTTGTTTAAGAATATATGTCCTGGTATAGCCGACTATCTAATACAGTATGTATTATTAGTATTAAGGGGGGGAAACTCAGGCTATTAAAGCGAACCATCCAAAGACTGAACGATACGTTGATGCGCAGGTTATAAAGGTCTGGTTGAGACGTGGGGTCAATTCACTTAACTAATCAGGGTCGAGTCCGAGGTTAGCGAGATTTGAATAAAGATGCCAAAAGAGACCTTCAGGTTAATTAAAGATAAACATGAGAAAATATAAATTTTATTTACAAATTAAAATTAATCAAAATGATATAAAGGGAAATTAATGATTGGTTAATGATTTAACGTTACCCTTGGGAAGATCTAAACTCAATTAATTAGTTTAGAGCTTCATGCTTAGATCCAAATGGGCTCACTCAGATCCAACGGGTCGGAGGGCAACAGCGACTTCACAGGAGACTTGAGGGAAAAGTACGGGCTCGGCGAGACGATCCTGTCGGCGTCTTCAAAGAAGGGATCCTCGTCAGGAGAAGAGTGGGAAGGAAGGGTATAGTCGGCACCTTACTTCCGGGGTCGTGTAGGCGTAAGTTATAACCTTAAGTGGTACTCGAAGGGGGAGCTGGATTCCTTGGTGATTCCCGGGAGAGGTATGGCTACCTTAGAGTAACTTCGACGGGGCCGGGTGCTTCGAGGATTCGAAGGAGTAATCCGGCGCAGCTGCTTCAGAAGCCGGCTGGGGAAGAGGCTTCTGTTTGACCGTGGATGCCTTACCGGGAAGAGAGTGTCCAGACTTCGACCCGCTATACACTAACTTGGGACGAGTGATGCCATGTGAGAGCGAGCCTTGTCTTTTACTGCTCATCACAGACGGGACAAAGGCTTAAATATGCAGAGTCTCATCAAGCGAGAGATGGGCAATAACTCCTACTTTGTGAAATTCTCATGGGGCAGCTTAAGGGGCCAACTGTCGGTGACAAATAGTTTTTTTACTCTATCCCTCTCTATCTCCGCGGGGAAAACTACTGGAATTTCCGACCGCGTGTGGGATGTTCTCCACACTCGCTTGGATGGTACGATGTGGGGAGTAGGCGCATCTGAGCTTGTTTAGTCATGTAACTCTAGGACACGTTGGGTCTGTCTACCCACGTGGCTTCCTGAAACGTGATAAGCGTTGGTAAGCAGGATGGGAGGAGAAAGGGGTATCTTTCTGCAGTTATTAATGACTCACGATTTAGTGAGGTACAAAATTTTTAGGAGATTGCCCCACAGATAAAGCCATGGTTCTTAGATCTAAGGAACGGGGTGGAAATGAATTGGGTAACTTATTCTTCTCCAACGATCTGGAAATTTTTCATTGAAAAATTCGTGTACACTTAGCACCCTATGAAGCGGTGCTCTAACTTTCGAAATAAGAGATTTGGCCGAGGCTCTTTCAAGATAAGTTACAAAGTATTATGTTATAATATCAAGGCAAATGTAAGTGATTACTGTTTTCACCGCAAAAATAAATGGCCCGAACTATTTTATTACGCAAAATTATGCACGACACATTAACATCTGGCTGTCATGTTTAGATTTTCTAATGATGTGGGGCCTTCAGATCACCAAATTATTGCATTATGCTGGATAAGCTTTCAAGACACTTTCGGTTGCCTGATCTTTAAAGCGAACGCAGTTTAGGAAGTGATCATCTTAGTTATTTTCCAGAATGTTATTAGCAAAATTCTTGTTTGCTGTTTATCTTATGGCTTAATTGCTTGCCAAAATTGAATTTTAAATGCATAAAGCCACAGATTTTTATAAGGAAATTTGTGCCTGATGGACACGTTTAATATCTTTATCAGACGTTTTTAAAATTCCAGTCATGTGTTTATGTAGGGCTTTCTCTGTTTCTATAAGATGTTTATTCCAGTTGCAAATAGACTGATGTGCTGGAAGCTCTTGACCATATTCAGTTCGGTAATTTCTTTGGGTTTAAATAACTGATTTTGTTTCGCTAAACCACGAAAGACTTTGTGCTTTTGCTGAAAATTTCGATCAACTTCAGGTTTAAATTACTGTAATTCTTTAATTGATTTTCTAAAACAAAAACATTACGCTAATAAAAAAAATTAATAACCTCTTAAGATGTAAAAGCAATTAGTTGGTGATTGTTCGGATAATTGCCGGCATCTAATTTATTTTTTAAATTTAGAAAATGTTTCTTTGGGGGTAAAATTGCCCAAAAGTGGGTGTTTAAAATTAAAATGGTCTTTTTAAAAGTATAGAGGCAGCCAGCACAAGTTGACGTACTGGTAGCCATTGTATTAACTGATTTATATCGTAAAATGACCAGCCTCTATTTTTTGCATAATTCATATTTAATTTTGTCTAGAAGTAGGTTTTTAGTCGCGAGCGACTCTACATCTGACTATGTCGTTCGGTAGGTTGATTAGTCCCCGTTTTACTTTGCTTTGTTTTGGTAATAACATTGTAACTATTAGGATGATTCTAACGAAATTTTAAACACTCATGTTGTTCTACAATCTCTCTCGAATTATATATTTACCAAAGTCTTCCCAAGGTTAGCCCTGGAATTATTTTTTGGGTGCAATAACATCATATATATTCGGCGATTCTAACGAAATTTAAAAGCCTTATGTAGTTTTACATTGTCTTTCGAAGGGAATATAGGCCAAAATCCTCTTAAGGTTAGCCCTGGAATTATTTTGTTTTGGCAATAACATCATATCTATTCGGCGATTCTAACGAAATTTAAAAGCCTTATGTAGTTTTACATTGTCTTTCGAAGGAAATATAGGCCAAAATCCTCCCAAGGTTAACCCTGGAATAATTTTGTTTTGTCAATAACAACAAACCTTTTAGGCCCATTCTATTAAAGTTCAACCCCTTATGTTGTTTTACATTCTCTTTCGAATGATATAATTGCTAAAGTCTTCCTAAGGTTAGCCGGGTATTTATTTGAAAAAACATCATAACTATTTGTCTAATGCAAATGAAATTTGAAACCTCTATGATGTTTTGCTCTTTCTTTCGAATGATATAATTTCCAACGTCCTTTTAAGGTTAGTCTGGAAATTATTAAAAGGTTTGAAGGTCGTAAAGTCATAAACCAGAATAAGTGAGAACACACAACTATTAGTCTACAGACCTTGTTTGATTCAAAGGCGCACACCATGACTGGTAAGGAGATTTTTATACAACATTTTAGCGTAGAGAAACATTTGCCCAAGGTTTGGGAGCTTGTCAGAAGCTAATTTGAGGTTAAGATAACAATATATAACTGTAAATGTTGCATAAACATTTAACGAAGATTCACTAATTATTTTGTTACAGCTTTATTTATATTTGTAATGACTTTTTAAAAATTTTCTGAAGACTTTGTGAACCAAGTGTATTTTCCAAAAATATGTTGAGAGTGTTACCGCTATAAAAAACAAGGCAAAGAGACTATTTTACACTTCTTAAAATACTAACATACTATTCAATCAAAATATTTACATACACCAATTAATCTCTCTGGGAAATGTATAGTATTTTCTTGATGCTGTAGGTATAGATCTGCTAAAGAAATAAATGGAGGAGAATAAGTGAGAGAAATAATCTTGGTTCCGGTCATGTAAAGATATATTTTTCCCCAACTCAGAATATTAATATTATTAATGTAGCTTCCTTATATTATTAGGCTGGTAATTAATTATGGCGACTTATGACTTCGGTGGCAGTTGCCAGATAATCTTCTTGGATATTTCTGCAGTATTAATTATTCATCTTTCCTAAATTTAAGTGTACCACCTCCTGTTGCATAAAACCTGCCGGATAGGGTAATAGATTTACCTCCATTTTTTATTATGGGAATTGTTTTTTGGAAGACAACTATAACCACTGTTACTACAAACATCCGTAATAACATTTTTGACAAACAACTCAATCTTAGTTTCACCATACCACATTCCTTCAAAAAATAAAAAAATCTCAAAATGATCGCTGGTGTCCTTCAAATCTGCTTTCAAATTCCTTCTGAAAATTGTGGTGCTGAAGATAGGTTGACAGTACCGTCGGAATCAATGTGTAGATTTTGCTAGTGACACTCTTGTATGCAAGGCAGAAGTTGAAGAATTATAATAACAACAGCCGGATCCTAAACAAGGGAATCTAATGGAGGATAAGGTGGTTGAATCTACTACAAACTGGAGGGTTGTGAAGGCTGGAATAAGCATGCATATGTCTTCCAGCTGGAGTCCTCTTAGTGTCTTAGGCACTAGAATCAGTTGGCTAATTTGCGATGCTACTTGTTCTTCTTGTAGTGCAACTTTAAGTTCACGTTAAAAAAAACACACCCACAAACGTATTCGTTCTTCATCATAAGTAAGACCATCGGCTTCGACTTGGAAGGATAGCTACAACGACAACTTTCCTGGATGACTTCCAAGCATTTCTGCTTTATGAAACATATTAAACACTGTGTTCTAACAAACAACTCCGTCTTCCTTTGCTAAATAAAAGTTCATATCTTTCTAGCCATCATTGAGTTATTTTACCATGCCTAAGCAACTCCAAACCGTGCCCTATTGAACTTTTTTACCATAATCTGAAGGAGATTTGTAGTTGTCCCTAATTCCTTAAACTTTCTTATTCATCACCTCAAATTGTATTAAAGACGCCTTCTTCTCCCAAAATCTTTTGGGAGCTCAAAAATATTTGAATTTCTTATTATTCTTGATTTGATGAAGAAACAAACTACACGAACTTTCGTTACAATGATTCTTTGTAGAAAAAAACTGTTGATTTTGCCTGGTTGTACGAAGATCGGCAACTATTCGAAAATAGTCCGAATTATGAAGAGAACTTACAAATGGTACTTATCTGTGTAACTTGGAAACGGGTTTATGATTTAAAACTTAGTAAATTAAAAAAAAAATAATCGCGTGCGACTCTATATATCTATGTTGGTCGGTCAGTTAGTCGGTCTTCGTTTTGCTTTTGGGGATTTTGGTAATAACATTGTAACTATTCGGCTTATTCTAACGAAATATGAAACCATTATGTTGTTTTACATTCTCTTTTGAATGATATAATTGACAAGCTCCTTCCAAGGTTAGCCTGGGAAATATTTTGTTTCGGCAATAACATCCTAACTATTCGGCCGATTCTAACAAATTTGAAAATTTATTTTGGGTTTTACATTCATTCGCGGTTCGTCCTAGAATCATTAAAACTTTGAAAGGTCTTAAGATTATAAATCAGAATAAGTGAGAGCGCGCGACTTTGGTCAACAGACCTTGTTATTTTTTCCACAGATTCCATCTGTCAATTGCCACGAAGAGAATTAATTTGGGAAATATTTGTGAAAATGCAACCGCATGAAAAAGTTGGGATTGCAAATTTTTGCATAAAGTTTGATTACTTTTTTATGGCTCAATAAAATAAAGTCAACAGACTTAGGTCACGTGCTCTCAATTATTCCAATAAGTTTGAAAAAAATCATAGACATATCATCTGACCTTGCGACCTTAAAATTTTCAAAAATATTCAAAGGTAAAAAAATTAGCATCCCACCGACTGACCGACCGATCGACTGACAGACCAAGATTCTATCATATAGACTCGTTTTAAATTTAGAGATTATTTAAAAAAAAAACAAATTCCGTTTCTCTGCAATAAACAGTCATTTATTATGTAGACATGTCGTTAAACTTGTGGATCGAATCAAGTGTATTTCTATATTTGAATAACAGATACCAGAGGAAAATACTGACCGGTGTTGCACGTGTCAATGGTGGACGAAGTAAATGCAGTACAAACTGATAAATTACGCGTCCACTAATGTCAACCTCTTTTTCATGGTCTTTTCACCTCTTATATATTTTTCTTATCATGTCTAAATTGAACTCTTCTCCTTAATTTTAAATTGAACTGATCCAGAGGCAAATAAAATTTTATAGCATATCAAAAATATCATTAATAAAAAAGGCCGATTTCTTATGACTTTTGTGCAAGTTTATTCTTTAATAAATCCTCATTAATGTTTATTTACCATTCGTCCCTCAGGTATTCTTCGTGGTATGAATTAGCGAGGGAATGGCCGAACATACCTGGCTGTTGCTAGTGTAAGCTTTAATGGATTGAGTGCGGTTCTCAACTGTCTGCATGTGCCATGTTCAACGGGGTGGTCATTTATTTGAGGCCATCGCGACGCCAAGAAAAGGCGCTCAGGAAAGTCTCCTCATCACTTACCGAGAGAGCGGAGGGAAGAGGCCGGAAAAATGTACCTTTTTCTAGGTTACTAATTTAAAAAAATACGCACCTTTTTGGTCTAAATGGGGATATGCGTTCGGGAAAGTTACACTTCCATTAACATCACAACTTCCTTCTTAAACCAAATTTCAAATGATGTCTGGTTGAAATGATAATTTACTTTTCTCTTTTTTTTTATTTCTAGACGTATTAATTATTCAGTTTTCTTCCATTTAACGAAGCGATAGTCCATTATCGTATATTAATAGTGTGCGCGAAGTATAAAATTTCCCATAGTTTTCGAAACTCATCTGTTAAAACAAATGTTCACCGCTCTATTCCGCAAAGGGTTGAAGCCTATTTCTTCTGATAAGTCAATTCTAATAGAAAGAAATGTCTCTAAGTCCGAAAATGGAAATGGAATAGGAAATTTACCTTGTTCATTTCCTTATTTGAGGGCCAATATTTGGAATGGCTTTGAGTGTAAAAAAAAACGGCCAAAAGGGATCAATTTTAAGAAGACTGGATGAAGGGGAAATCCCTTATTATCTCAACCTAAATCGTTCTTTACCGTTCCAAGACGATAGAACATTCTTTAACGCATCAAAGGCGGTTAAGTTCCTCGATCATTAGTTAAGACAATGCATGAATGATCAGATCGCAGAGGACGCCGGGAAAGAAATGAATATACGAGGGTGATAAGAAACCTCACGGAAGATTTAGGGAGAGGAAGACTCGATTTATGATCGAAACCTTAGAAAGTGGCCATTATGGCAATATAAATTGGCCGAAGGAAAGGCCACATAAACTAGATTTATATTTGAGCAAATTTCTTTGCTGTGGCCAAAGTATAAGAAAGCATAAAATTAGTTATCATTGATTAAAGTCATCCTAAATTCGAGGGAAAGGATTGTAAAAGAGTCAGACATGACAACACTATTTATACCTTCTTATATAAAATGGGCAAATGGCCGGCCACTGTAGTCGAAGGAAGAATAACCTTAGCATCGTTCATTATTCCTTAGCAAACTAAACGAGAAAATATATCAAAGGAAATGGACCGACCTAACTGACTTGCTGGAGGTTCTTTTTCATATTCTTAGTTCTATTAATTCTTCGTTTGAATATTTAATTACTCTGTAAAAAAAACACATAACAATGATACAAAACGTAATTAATAACGAATTAATATGAATATTGATTTTTTTTTGTTACCACCTCATATAAGTGTGTAATAAGTTTTGAAATTGTCTAAAGACAGTAAACAACCTGTATTTTCGAAAATATTTGTGCCGAGTGGTACCACTATAAGCAACCATGGCGGGGAAACTATTTTATATCTTTAAAAATACTATCGAAAAATTCCCCAAAGAATTCATATACACGAAATTCTCCATCTGTAAAATGGAAAATATAAAGATTAAAGGGAACAACTCTACTACTTACCATTCGTCTTAATGGTGCTGATGTGGATGTGAGAAAGACCTAAATGGATGAGAAAAAGTTGGGGAAATAATAGTGGTCTAATTATTTAAAGATATATTTTTCCAAGATTCGGAAAATCAGTTTTGGGAGCAGCCTTTTCAAGGAATAAATCCTTCTTTGAATTGTAGCAAATTTACATTTTTTCGTTATTTTTACGCTTTCAAACAGACTTTTGTAACAACGTGTGAAGATAGAAAAGTCGGTCTATAGCAGGGGCAGAAAATAATGAGAAGAGAAATTGCCATGCCTCTAAAGTATTAATAGTGCTGAGGGAGGGAGTTTTTTCAGGTAAATCTGAGTGAAGAGTAGAAATAACTGCAGATGAGGACAAGAAACATTTATTTTTATATTATTAAAAAACAGCATCAACAATTTTGTTAAAATTCAGGTTAAACTAAAGCATTTGATTATTAAATTAGTTAAGTAACAAGAACTCTAGGCACCCAAGTAGATAAAGCGTTAGAATTTGAGGCATGATGTTCCGAATCGATTCCAGAAGAAGGACGTTAAAATAAATCAGCGCTCGCAGCGGGCAGCAGCCAATCTTACAATGCTTAGAGTTTGTATATATGTAAGCGCAGAGAGATCCGGGGTAGTAGGCAACGACGCACTTAGAGGGATACAACTGAACTTTAGATTTCAAGAGCCAAGGTGAGGAATTCATATTTTTTTACAGCGTCTTTGGTCCACCATCGGACTTGACCAAAATTAAGGTACAATAATGGCTTACCAATTTCTAATATTCCTAAATCCACCGAATCAAACTAATTAATATGTTTACTATTTACCTAGGAAGTTAAGTAGTCTTAGGACAGCGCCCTGTGGCTTATGACACAAACCTCCGTTTCGAATCGTGATACACCGTTTTGATGGACTTTCATATTTCATCTTTGATACTACTGGTTCAACTATGTCAGCAATTTCCACGAATTAAATCCCACATTTTTAGGGAGAGAATCCAAATTACGGGAAGCGAAATGATCTTAACCTATTTATTTAAAAGAAATAAAACATGACCCCAAAGAGGCAAATATTTTACACCTGAGAAGAGATCAGAGTCGTTGTACCAAACCTAATTTTAACCCCCTTTTTAGCAAAATTCAATGTTAGAATATAATCCGAACAAAATCGGTTATTTCGCCATTTAAATCCATGTAAATCCCGATTTTAATCTGCGGCAATTTTGAATGGCGCTCAATGAGTCCAGGGTGTGAAGATTAAAATCTGACACCGCTTTCAAAGGAGCATTAATTACTCCTGGATGCGGATTATTACCTGTCTACTTTCAAGTAGACAAACAAGGGATTTATTGTTGAAGGATTCCATCTTGATAAGGAATGGAGCTCTTTGAGTGACGAGTTCGGCCCCTTTGTGAAGAAACGAGAAGAAGTGAAGTGATTAACGAGGGCATCCCGTTACAAAGTGTAGAAAGAATAAATGTCTTTTTTATTCCATTTAGTTACAAGAAAAAGAAAAAGAACTAACCGGGGTATTTCCGTGAAATGGTAGAGTTAGGGAAGAGAAAATGTGTGGAAAGGAATTACTCGACTATCCAAAAGAGGAGACTCTTGGAGGAATGCATTGATATATTTATAATTTCTCTTCTCTTCTCTTACCACTTTATTCTGTTTCCTTTGAGACTATCTGTCTACCATTCGCTGTGACCAGCTGAGTCAATGAGGCGTTCGGATTAATGACGTCAAGGTAGGAGGTTGAATCCCAGCGTGCCCGGACGCCTCATTTTCAGCTCCGTCATGATCTGGCCACCCATTGGGTGGATACGCTAATAATGGCAACCGTACATCCACAACAATCATTCTGCACATAGCCAATCGCAACACCGCTGTCATTTCCCTTCTCGTTTTGACACCGAAACATACGTCCATCTTGTGTTCCGGAACCGTCCCGATGGATCCTTTGTATCCTTAATGGGGTGCTCATATCCCCATATGCAATAGGCGGAACTCTTACCCCACACCCCTCATCATGGGGCCATGGAGGTCTCACCAGTGGTTGGCATTCTTATCTTTATGCGTATTGTTTCTGATTTAGGGCGATTTTATCAACAATAGGAGTATCTAATATCGCCCTTCATCCACACACACATTGTCTTTTATTTTTGATCAAGGCGAATCTTACGAATGAATGAAGTTTCAAGAGAGTTGGGTCCCCTCCTTATTTCTAATACCTCAAATATATTCTTCGTTTGGTCACCTGGACAACATTTCTTCCAGCACTTTTACATTTTTAACTTCACCATTGTTCATACAAAACTCCTCTCAAACACTTGCAGTCCACTACATCTCTCTCGCGTCTATGCCTTTGAAAATAAAAGGGAAGAAGGAAGCCCGGGTTGATAAACCCTAATTTCCCATAAATAATTTCGAGCAAGGGTTACATGGACCGTCTATCTATTGAGTATATATCTATCACGCTTCAAGATAAGATGCTTATCTATTAAGCGTTTTTCTATTAGCCAGATTGATAAGCTGTCTATCTATGCGCTGTGGGTATAGAAGGCAGTGGTTAGAATCAAACTCATTTCACAAATTGGGTAAATTTTTTTGTCTTTAAGATTATAAAATCTGCACTTTTAAGTCGTGTGAATTCTTAGTTTAGCCGATGCTAGCCATAATGGCGCTAGGTAAGAGCGGTTTAATAGGTCTCTTTTCAAGAGATGTTTTGATTTAGTTAGGACAGAGAAGTGAAACCAATGAGAGCATCCCCGCATGTTAATTTGTAAGGAAAAATCTGTCAAGAAAGTTCTAAAGAGAGGAAGTGAAATGTTTGGAGGACATTTAGTCGCAGACCTACTTGATGGAGTTGGGACCATGAGGATATTCAATCCTCCAGATGTCTACTGGAACACAGAACGCAATGATGGACATGAGACCCTGTTGTTGGTCCTTTCCTTAGAAATGGGCCGTGGCTTAGTCATTTATGGGGTAGCCCTAATAGACGAGCGGGGTGTTTGATGCAAAGGTTAAAAATTTCGCTTCTTTTTTGCATTGTTTTCTTTTATCTCTCCAATTAAGTATTAACCCCCTCCCCTCTCTCTCATTCTTTTTTTACGAATTCTTAATAATAACCTTTCCAAATTTTCTTTCTCTTTCTCCCTACCTTTTCACTGCAGCTCTCCCCATTTCCAATTCTGTTTTACCCTAAACACCTATTTGTTCTTTTCGTCACATTCGCACAGTACGCAAACCAAGCAACATTTTCACATTCTCGCTCCTGCCAAATAGAACGCTCCTATTGTGCTAAAGTCCGATGGCCCCCAAGCCCAAATCCGTTGCACGAATGGAGTGCCGCTTAATTGTCTCCGGCTTCTAAACATGGCTTTCCCATTTTGCAATTGCTCAATTTTAAAATGAATTCTTTCAAACTCCGAAATATTTCAGGCATTGCACTTATCTATTATATACATAGATGGCAAAATACCCTGGATTCATACACAAATTATATCACCACTATCTCACATTTCTAATATTTCTTTCTGCAAATGGTTCCACTGGATAAAGAGGTAGATACACTGCGCTTGACTATTCTTATTCCTTTATAATACCACAATTTTCGACCAAACTAGAATCGTTTTTACGGGCAAATGAAATTTGGAGATATTTTTTACACACACCAAATGAGAATGATTTATATCGACAAATAAATGAATAATAAAACTTTTTACGACATTTTGCAATCAAAAGGTTATAATCTCTTTACAACTTGAAATATAATATCCAATAGTTTTTTTCTTATTGACTAAATTCGAAGAAACTTTGGATAGAAATTTTTAATAATCTCGATTAAAAAACAACGAATTCATCAATGTTTAGAGAGGGACTTGAATTGATGCAGAACTTCAGTTCCTACCATAAGTTTTCTCTCGGTATGACGTCTGGCGGCTATGATCTTAACTGGGAAAGACTCATTTTAGTTTCGCTCAACCAAGAAAACTAAAATTGCCACGTGCGTTTGTGGTCGTTTTCTTGTTAAAACCCTCTCTGTAAGCTAAGCCGAGCTTGAGGAGTTCCACTTTTTAGAAACTCTTATAGTATCTTTCTGTAGTATTATTCTCTATTTAGCGTTTCGTTGATTTGATGAAGAGCACTATGGCTCTTTGCAAGAATCTGACACTTTGTATAATAGATTTGCTTCCATTTTACCCTGGAAAATGTTTTGAGGAAGACCAGCTTCATCACTACAGTATTAGGCCCAAAATACTTAACATGATTTTTGCCAAACACTCAACCTTAGTTTCACCATAGCACGCGCCTTCAAACATTAAAATTTCTTAAAATGATCGTTAGCGCTCTTTACATTGGATTCTAATTCGCCTTCGAAAATTTTCGTTGCAAAGAAGACTTGCGAGTATCATTGGATCCAATATTTAGGTTTGTGGAATGGAGCTCAGTGATACTAGGTCTAAACTGCGGGACTGGACTAGGTAACAGCCAAATTTAAACCAAAGAAATTCAATGGCGGATCAGACATATAAATTCACCACAATCTCAAAGGCTCTCTTTGCTGGCGAAGCATGCACAAGTATTCCAGCTAGAGCCCTCTTGTTTCCTTTACCAACTATTCGTTCTCCATCAGAAGAGATACCAACTTTCTCAACCTCGAGGGATATCCGCGACGACGACTCCCCTTTTTTGCCCTATATGCAACGTATTTGACACTGTCCAAAACGAACTTTCTTCTACCTTCTATTCTTCATTGGGATATTTTTGTTAGATCTAATATTGATTTAACTTTGGACGGCACTTCACTACCTTTAGCGGAATAACCAGTTGTATGAAGGTTGCGAATATTTCCTACTACACGAACTTATAAAGAGATACTCATAAATTCTCCCTATCTGTGTGACTTCGAAACGGTTTCATAATTTAACAAACGACTGTGGAAATAATATCCTAGGAAAAAGTTTGGGTTGCGAATTTTCGTATACAGCGTTTATTGCACAATACAAAAAAGGAAATTTAACGATTATATATAATGATACAATCCTTTTAATGTCACTAAATTCCGATACTCTGCAATAAACGGTTCAAGAATTATGTCGATATTTCAAATATTTTATTAGGCAGGGGGAGGTACACCCTGTAGAGCAATTATATGCATATATCTGATATCCAGATACAATACTAAAATGCTGAATAGTGTTACCAAGTCTCAATCGTGGAAGAATTAGGTGCAGTGCAAGTTGAAATATTACAAGGGCAGTAATTATAATCTCTTTTTTTCTGTTTTCTTCTTTTTTATCATTTCGGTGACAATTTAGAATTGAACTTATATATCATCTCCTTAAATTTAAATAAAACTCATTCAAAGCCAAGTCAAATTTTATAGCAGAGCAAATACATAATCTATAAAAAGTCTAATTCTTACGGGTTTATATTTGAGTAAGTCATCAATAATGTAAATTTTGCATATCATTCATTTGTTTGGAAACTACCTCGGATTTTCGTTTTAATTTTATATCTCCTTTTTGTTGGAATAGACGAGAGCATTGCCGAAGACACGCTGGGAGGATGGATGTCTACAACCGTTTGCATTCTCCAATTTCAAGATGGTGGTCATTCATCTTAAGGCTCTCGCGACCCCCAGAATATTTTGGGGTCCCTCAAGCAAATCTCCGTTTCTCGTACTTTTCTTCAATTGTTCTAAGAGAGTGCAGAGGAGGGGTCGGATAAATGCCTGCTTTTTTTAGGTAATAGTGTTATAAGTCCACACACCTTTTGGGACAAACCGGTTATATAATTTCAGCACAATTACACATCTCTTGACTTAACAACTTTGTTCTCGAACTACATTTCCCATGCTGTCTCGTAGAGAATCTTATTTTCTTTCCTTCTTTTTATAAAAATATTAATTCTTCTTTTCTTTACATCTTGGGACAAAATGATCGAGCATCATATAATAATTGTGATTTGGAAGTATAAGATTTCGCATACTTTGCGAATCTCAGCTTTTCTACAAGTTTTTGATATAAATGTTCACAACTTCATCCTTTTTTTTTGTTTCACTGTTCAATTTTGATATAATGCCCCCAACCTTCTCTGTACACCGTGGTCGTAGATTCTGTGGAAAGGTTTGGTCCTATTTCTTCTGATGTGACTCTTTTTGATTGGAATAATTGTAAGAAAATCGAAATGGAACGCCAAATTTACCTACCACATTGCCTTATTTCGAGCTAGTATTTAGAATAATATCTTTAAGTGGAAAATAAACGGCCAAAAGAAATGAATTTGAAGAAGAATTGATACATATAATGCAAATCCATGATTTTGGCAACGTATATCATTCTTTACCTCTCGAGGAGGATAAGTAATTTCTTAACGTAGGAAAGGTCGTTAAGTCTCTCGAGTTTTGGTTAAGACTCTGTAGGAAACGTCAGCGCGCAGTAGCTCTGATGGCAAAGATGAATAAGGGAATGTGATATTAAAACTCGAGGATGATCGAGTGAAAAGAAGACTTGATTATTGCCGGAAACCTTAGAAAATGGATCAATCATTATGGCAATAGAAACTGGTCCATGAAAAGTCTTGACAAAGATTTTGTGAAAGAAGTAAAACCATATTTGAATCGTACAAACTTCTACATTTCGCCTTAATTTTACCTTTATCCAAACATAAAATTCTATACTTTGGCGAGATATTAAGCTTTCACCCCAACGTAGCAAAGCAGAATGTATGTGCAAGAGTGTAAAGAATTGTGCAGTGGAATATCCACTTATATGGTTAGAAAAGTTGTTTATTTCTTAAAAATGAGAAATAACACTTGAAGGTGTGATAATATGCGCTAAGTAACCAGCCTTTTAACCATAGGTAACCATTTAAGATTCTGCCGACCAGGAAGGTATATCACTCTCCTAAACCTGCCCCACAATGGGATAGAGACAAGTCCACTTGCGGGATCAACAAGAAAAGCGGACAGAAAGAGTACTATGGAAAGCACGAAAGAATAATGACCCACAATATATTAATTAAAAAAATTGTAAGAGACAAATTGCTTAGATAATTTATTCATCATTATGGAATAGGGTGGAGAGAAAATCATTTTTTTGGAATTTATTTTCCCCCTACGATTTTTACTGAGGCTGTCAAATTAAATCTCCTAAAATAATTTTTTAATATGATAATTTTGAAAGTTTCCTCAACGCCATTGAAAATTGAAAACAATGCGATTTTAAACTAAATTTTTAATTTCGTAGATTATATCTGAAAATTAAATTCGAATTTTAAATATATACCCGAAAACAAATAATTATTGTATTTTAAAGAACGACTATATGAAATTTGAAAGTAATCGATTGATATTTAGAGAGTGGATATGTGTGTGTGTGTGGAGGGGGACGGGGGGCTCTGTCTAGTGTCTATTATTTTGATCACATTCTTCTATTTGTATTTAAGAACAGTTATTTATAGTGTACAATAAATATTTATGCAGTTTTTATTATATTTCAGAGCTAAATAATATGTATGAAAGAAATTAAAACAATATTTAATTATGGCTGTAAAGGAATAATAAGAGTTTAGTATATATATATATATATATATATATATATATATATATCTATCTATATATATATATATATATATATATATATATATATATATATATATATATATATATGTATATATATAAATGCATCGAGGCCAAGGAAATAATAACAAAAGACATCTGGGTTTAGCTTTGCCCCTTCGAAGTTCTCCGGTAACATAGGAGAACGGGCAAAAGGGTAAGTGATACGAGACTGATTCCTGACCTCAGCTCAAAAGGCAGGCCCTTCAAGGGTGCACTTATAAACAACCCATTCAAAAGTGCAAACTGCTGTTCTCGTATTACCCTCTCTCCGAGCCACAAGACGCAAAGCGCGGGAGACCAACCTGAGGTCCCACCTAGCAAGTCTCTTCCCCCATCCACCTCCCCACCCACCTCAGCGGGAGTAATTTGTCTATATAACAGGATGACCCAAGTAAACTAGGCTTTTTGTTCGTTCTAACGGAAGAGACAAGTAAGTCACCAGTTGAGAGATTTTTTGAGTTCGAGAAAGAAACAGAAAAATCACCGGTAGAAAGTTTTCTGCAAGTTGAGGAGAACTTTGCAGTCCTTGTACGAAACCAGATCGTACCAAGGAAGCTCGGCGCCCCTCAAGCCCAAAGAGATTAAGTATCTGCTAGCCAGTTTGAGGACTTTAAATCTTACTCTATCTGAGTTGGACAAACCCCCAACTAGATAGAAAAAAATAAAAAGAAGACCACGATTTCATCTCGACCGGAAGCAAAGTGGAAGGGCTAAGTTTTAGCTTGAAATCGCCTCTACCCAAGATCCCTCGTGACGTCACCCGTCAACTCACCCTGCAAGTCGTCAAGCGCCATCTAGCGAACAAACAACCAACTCCGATCAAAAATCTCCGAGGATAGTCTATCTAACTGGGCGCGAGTATTTAATCTCCATTACCTTAAGCAAGAAAAGATTAATCCTGTTGTTTATGTCCCCGTGCCTAATAATTAGTTTATTAGATGTTTGGCCAAGGACAACGATATTACCTTAAAATTGTCCCCCCTCCCCTTATGATTATATCTCGAATCGAGCTGCGAGAGCTCACCCAGTAATCCCATTTTTCTCTTTGTTTAAGTGTATTAGACTAGTAATTGTTTTGTTATTAAGTGAGATGGTTCATGTTCCTTGAAGTCTATTTTTTAGTAAAAGTACCGTTTTAATTATCCTCGAACGAGTTAAAGTGGTAATAATTGACAAAGTCAAGAAAGAAACTCCTTTTATGTATTCACTAGAATTAAAATAAAGATTAGCACTCTTAGAGCAAGATCCTCAAGCGATCACCGAGGCACGACTCTACGCCTTAATTTAAAGTTATTTGGTTTCTTTAAAATTAATAAAACAAATAAATAAAAAAAATAAATATATATATATATATATATATATATATATATATATATATATATATATATATATTAGCTCGGCTAAACTACGACAATGGCATTTAAACCTAGAGCTCGTCATGAATTGAATGCCCTTTGTTTGGCACCCCCTGCGCCATTAGTGAATGAGTGTTGCCAACTTATAAAGATGTTTTAAAATATGTTTCGTTTTAGCGAGAAAAGGAAAGGAACCACAAGAGAAAAGATCCTCCCATTAAACAAATTATCACATTAGTAGCTAAGAAGTTAATTTCTATTTGGAAAACGGCATCAATCCCTTGTGTGTCAATAAAGGCAATTAGAAAATGAATTTTAAAGTATTATACAAAATATCAGGCTTTAATGAGCAAGATTAGAAGGAAAAATGTAAAATCATTCAAACAGAAATGCGGCGTTTTTACAAATAATGCAAAACAATTGTTTGGTATTTCGTGTTGTAAATGCGATACATTTGAAAACTATTTTCTGTAGCAAAAAAAAAGGGGCTGCCATTGGAGCAAACGTTCCTGGAAGACCAACGAACAAAGAGGAAAATGGCAATAGGTAATATCGATCAAATTCAACGAAAGAATATCCAGAATGCAGAAAGGAAGAATCGTGAGTATTGTCTCTTAAATCAACCATCTACTTCAACAGATAATATTGAAGTTATTCTTCCTTCATCCAGCACTGTTACAGAATCTGCTGACGAAGGTAGCAACTATGAGCTTCCTTCAACCGTGAAACACAACGAAGTAAACAAACAATTTGCATCCAAGCCTCCATCTAAACGAATAAAACTGTCAGAATTTGCAATGGGATGTGACCACACTGGTGTTTCTGATCGAGTTACAGCATTACTAACAAGTTCAATCCTTAAGAACTGTAGGAGAACAGCATAATGCTTCCAAGTTTTTCTTACCTCCCTAACGGGCGGGCCGGGTTATCAAACATTCCATTTACGGCACGATATCTGATGGTCTCCCGCCGGAAGAAACCACAGGCCATTTTAGCTAATTATCGAGTCCCTTCCTCGACTGGTTATCGATAGATTGGAACCCATCTTCACTTCCAATGGTTGTGGGAAGTTTATAAAGGATGAAATGGAGTAGCTTGACATCTAATCTACTTGCGGCGCATGAGAACCTCTCCCGAGTTTAGAAGATAAAAGATGAATTCTTTTAACCCTCAGTAGTAGAGCGTGCACAGCGTATGGCAGAGCAGGAATTGCCATCTATCTCGGTGTAGTGGCAAATTATCAAAGCACCAAGTCTTCACAGAGGAGATAGGTCCCAGTTAGGGAGGCTCCTTACCCCGTTGGTCTGCAAGTCAGTGCGGACTAAGGCTCGTACTCTCGTTCAGAGCCAAAGCTACAAACAGCCTCCCTCTGGTTCCCTGAGCGAGAAAACTACATTTCGGCTTTTATCCGTGGCCCTACGTGTCAAGAGGTCACTTCACCCCCTCCGCCTCACTGAGGTTCCCAAAGATTCCTCGGGGTTCACGAGCGTGGGGCTCTCTTTAACAAGAAGCTCCCGTCACCGCCATCTTCTAGCAGAATCATGACGCAATTGTGGGATCATGTCGGTCCCTGGATAGCCTACCTCATCGTCTCCACCCCCTATCTCAGCACCCTCACCCACCAGCGCCACCCGAACATCAGGTTTCAAAGTAACCGTTCCCTTTTACATTCCCGACTCCACCGTGAAGCTTACCAGCATTACAAGTATATAGGGATTTACATAGTGAATAGTTATTTACAAGCCAAGTGAGATATCCGAGATTCACTTATTCATTTATCTCCCAACACACACTATTCGTATATATATATATATATATATATATATATATATATATATATATATATATATATATATATATATTCTTGTTTAATGTTCATTAAAACTTTATTTTCATATTGTTGTGTATCTAACTTCCTTTGGGTCGCTTACTGGAAAAGTTCATTCCAATCCTTCCGTAGCCAACCTCTACGCACTCTGAGTCAATAAACCCATTCCGGGCACGGGGCAATCGAAGTATAAGGAGTAGTACGACTCCTCCTTCGCATTCGGGATAATAGGATATATATATATATATATATATATATATATATATATATATAAGAGTCGGATAAAACTCCAACCACCCCCTCAGCCTATTCCTCGACATATAGTATATATATTATATCATATTTAATTGTGTTGTCATTATGTGTGCGGTTTGTTCCAAACCCGTCAATTTTGAAATTCCGCTTTTCTAATTGCCGAGCACCCAAGGTTAGATAAAACAAATAATAAAACATTTTAAATTTTGTTGGTGAAATAAGAATTAACCCCCATGTCCTTTTAATTTTGTTTTTTTTGTTGTATTGTCGACCTCTCAGGGGCACCAGGTGAGCTTTCTTTTTAATAACAGTTCTTCTGGTAGGCTCAAATTCGAGTCCGAATCCATTAATCGATGTAGAGTATCCACTCTGGTTAAAGATACAGGGTGTACGTGTATAGTGGTATCGGATAAGCTGCTTTCCCCCGTGGATCCACAACATAAGAAATTCGCTGTGGTACACGATTTCTTGGGAAGAGCTAATAAATTCCCAGTGGTCCGTTGTCACGTAAAATGCCGCTATTTTACGGGGTGGACCAACGTCGTAGCTTCCCCGATTAAGTTATGTGCAATGTTGGTGGGCCCGAGCGCGCAGCTCTCCCCATCTGCTGTGTCGCAAGCTGCCATTACCAGGGCTCAGGCTGATAGAGACGTCTGTTCACCCACGTCCCTCAAGCCCCCTTGCACCCCCGATTACGAGGGACTGAATAACGCGTAATTCATCAGTACCCAAAAGGACTGCCTTTCCCTCCAACCCTTATGGGAAAAGGACAAACTAGGAGAGACAGAATCGGTTCGTGGAGACCGAAAAGTGAGGTATGTGATAGAAGACGCTTTGCTATTTCGTACTTCTCCAGATCCAGTAAGCTCCCCGTTCAAGGCTCTTTGCGTGCCTAGGGTTTACGTTGCGAAGATTTTACAAATAGCACACACACGAAGCTGTATTTGCAGGACAGTTCAGCCATAATAGAACCTTGCAACGCGTATTTAAGTATTTTGGGTGGCCGGGTGCAGCCAAGGAAATCGCACTGTTTTCAGAACCTGTGATATATATCAAAAGTTCACCGCCAAAAGACGAGTTATATCAGAACTATTTTGCCTGGTTTCCATCGATCTTATTGGACCGATACATGCCCTTTTCACCGAGGGACACTTATACGTTCTTACCCTCGTTGATTGGACCACCCGTTTCCCCGAAGCAATTGCTGTCAAAAAAATGATAGCATCTCGTGTGCCGAGGCATTAATCTCTATTTTTTCACGGGTAGGGATCCCTAAAGAGCTCCTCTCTGAGAAGGGCCGCCAATTTTCGTCCGAATTGATGAAGCATGTAAGTTGCTCCAAATTAGGCCCATTTTTACCACGCCCTTGCACCCCTCTGCAAACGAGATGTGCAAGAAGCTAAACGCTACCTTGAAAAACGTGTTTAAAAAGCTGTGCCACGACCAGCCCCAGGAATGGCACCGGTACCAGCCAGTAGCTTTATTTGCGTGTAGGGAGATTCCCCACCTGACCTTGGGATTCTCCCCATTCGAGCTTCTCTATGGTCGCAATGTCCGAGGTCCACTGAGCATTCTCAAGGAGCTCCTCATGAACTCTCGATTGGATAAGAAACTAAAGACCTCCTACTCGTATGTTCTGGACTTGCGTGACAGGATAAAAAAGTGCTCGGAGGTTGCCGAGTAAAATTGCAAGATCAATCTAGAGAAGTATCAGATGTATTTTGATATTAAATCTAAGCCACGCGTTTGAGAACGAAAGCAAGATACTCTCTTTATTTTAATACAGGGGGGATCTTTCAAGAGATCGAGAACAAGTAAAGATATTACAAAATAATGAAAAGTAAGTAAATTTAAACAAAGTTTAAAGAATACAAAGCAAAGTTTTGGTACAAAATTAAGGATTATGTAAATGAGTATTAACATAAAAGGTAATACAAATCAATGCATGTACATGAGAAGGAGTCAGGGTGTGTGGGCGGGGAAACCATAACGCAGAGGAGGTGTCGACGCTTCGAGGGCAGAAGACCGAATGAGTTCTCCTGGCCTGCCTCCTCCTTATATAAGTGAACCTATGGAGGACCGCAAGACGTCACCCAAGGTTTTTTTATTCCCAAGGGGGGCAAAGGTCCGGGAGACCCGGTCAGCCTCGTTGGCCTCGGAACGTACCAACCTCAAGTTAACGGAGGAGGAGACAAATACCCTTGAAAAGTTGAGCAAGAAATTTTCAGATAATAAATTTAAAATGAGAAAGGGTAGCTTCCCTCCACCCTTAAGTTGAAGATGGCCGGAAAGCTTCTAGAATAAATTTGGTCCTCAGGAAAGATGAGTAGAGTATAAAGGATAATCACCGACTCAAGAAATATAATATTACCACTAAGAGGAGGTGCAAGAAGATTAGGTATGGCACAACCACACCTACCGCACCGGATCCCCATTTCCCAGGGCGAAGCGTCACAGAACACATAGATCCCGGAGGACCTAGGTCTGGACCAGGCAACGGAGGCACAATGGAGCAGGCGAGAGAGGGTACACACTCTAAAATCCTCCAAATGACTAATAAACTTGTCATAGGCAACCTGAACCCACAAAAATGATAACTTAAGGATAGGGAAAATGAAATTGAGCAAACCCGCCTACCTAAGCCAAAAGAGACGTTTAATTTTATAAAAGGGGAGATTTTTAACAGTTATTAAGGCATTTTTTAGTTTCTTATATAATTCCAAAAGTGAGGTTTACAGATAAGCGAGGTATATTAATAGAGATTCCCAGAAATACAATGCGTTGATTAGGTACTAATACTGATTTATCCATAATTACACATAAGGAAGAACTAAACACGGTACTAAGTATATTCAAAAGGTTATTAATGTTTCCTAGAAAGAGAAAGTCATCAAAGTAGACATAAGTTCTGAGATTGAATTGTTTTGCTAATGGTTACAGATCGTACTCATTATAGTCTGCATTATGTATGGAGATCCAGAAAATCCATTGGGAGTTTAGTAAAGCGGTACGTTTCCCCATTTTTCAATTTAATACCGAATAACCGACGGGCATCAGGATGAAGGTTGATGTCGTAAAAACCGGTCCTAAGATAAATTTTTATCGCATAGGTATCGGCACTTAATTTCTCAAATATTTTTCCCACGTTGGGAAGGCTAATCTTAGATGGCTTAAAGGAGTTGGTCAAAGGGCTCAGGCCATATATGGGTCTCACTACTGGTAGTTTTTTTATTAACTAGAAACAATCTCACTCGATTTCTCTAAAATATTGGCATTTACAATTTCCTGAACAATGTTTATAAGTTTATCACTCGTAAGGGAAAAGTTGTTATATTGTTTTGGAAAGGAAATTTTAAGGCCGTCCTTTTTACATGATTTAATGAGATTAGAACATCCTGGGACATTAGAGAGATTACCGCATTTCAAATTTCCGGCGGTGACTTGCCTAACAAGATATCTGGTGATTTTTTGCTTACCCGTTTGCAGAAGGTCAATAAGAGGTTCGAAAGATCCTTATTCGAGCTCATCCTGATTGTTATTATTGTTTCTATTATTGTTTTTGTCATTGTTATTATCGTTATTATTATTATTATTTCCTCTTCTTCTTCTAGGATCCAGAAAATCCGGAAGGCCACTCATGATGTCTAGAATTTCGTAGCTGAATATGGATGAGACAGATTTCTGAGGAGGAAGTGTCTACTTGTGGAGCATCTAAGGCAGGTAAGGGATAAATTAGCACTTTCCTAAGTTGATTAGGTTGTCCAATTATGTTCAAGGCGCCCAATTTCATGGCGCTAAGTTCAAAGAAACGTTGTAAATTTTCCAGCCTTTGATCCATAGCATTATGGCACAGTTTAGGATGCATATGGATCACTGTATCTGGGAGAGCAAACAAGATTCTGTGATTTTCTATGTTAACATCGATCACTCCATGCATAGAACCAGGAGGGGGAGTGATATTTATATCCAAAAGTTTGAATGTAGAACTAACAAGGCCGGAGATGAGTAATCATCATTAATATAACTACTAACAGAACTTAAGAAATTAACACTTTCAGATTGGTCACTTGGGACCTTATAATAAGAGAAATATTCATCAGTATCATTAGTATATGGCCGACTATTATTTTTAAACCCTGTATCATATTTATTCACAATATTATGTTCGTAGTTTACGTCGTTTTGATGTATATCCGGAGCGAAGAGGGTCTCTTGCTGTATATCCCATGGATCTTGAGGTAAGTCCGGATCGATGAATTGATTTGGTGAAGTGCAGGCGGCGAAGTCCTGGTCTTTACATGAACTGTTAGACCAAGAGCTGCGACCTTCTGAAGAGGTAAAGCCCAAAGGGGCCTGGAAGCCTCTAGCACGAAGAACCAGCTGGTGCCAGTCATCTAGCCACTGTTGATGGGCCCTCCTATCTGAGAGCTCGAGCGCGAGACCGACCTGCATATGTAGTTCCGCCTCTTAAGCCCACTGAGACAGATCTATAGTAGTAGCTTGATTGAGCCTGAAGGGGCCTCTGGAAACCGGTTTTCGTAGACAATGCCCGGTCCGATAGCTCAATCTCGCTATCAGCCATAGCTCTCTCGCGAGAATCGCGAATAGCCGGCCCCCAATTGTAGTTAAGAACAATATAGTACAGCCTAAGTCTTGATTTTAACGACGATAGTTCTTCTGGGGACAGAAAATCCATGAAGCGATAGATTAAGAGGAGTTGCTGGATTTCCTCTTTGTCGCGTTTCTTGAAGAGCGGGGAATTAATCTCTTACCTTAATTTAGTTGTAATTAATGAATAATTAATTGGTAAATCTATCAGCTGAGGATCCTGCAGGCAGAATGGAGCGTCGCCCTGACCTTCAGAAGGGGGCTACAGTGGGCCTGATGTTTGATGAGCAGCTTCTGGCTGCGGAGTAGGTTTTCTTGGAGTCTGAACTTTTAGTGAAAATCCCGTTGCCTAGGAAGAAAGTTGCCTTGCTGCTTGTGACAACGGGATATCCCCACCGGGTCCTGGGAACACTCGCTTATCTCCTCAATAATGTGAGTGAGTGTCGGAGCTGCAGGGACAGCTGGGAGCACGTATCTTGAACTAGATAATGAACGAGCTTCAGGGCTTGGATCTTGAGGCAATGTATGGAGGCTCTCGTCCGTGGTAATCGAAGTGTGTTTACGGAGCGTTGGAATCGTGGGACTAGTAACCCGCAAGGGTTCTAGCACTTGACCCGAAGGGCTAAGGATCCACGGATCGACAATCAAGCCGTCCAAGTGCCACTTTGCTCATAGCGCTATCTCCTACCTTAGAGTTCAAAGTAGGAGAGAGACAATTAGCCCCCCGAGAGGACAAAGTTAAGGCAATAGAAGGCATGCCACTCCCAAAAACCAAGAAACAGCTTCGTTTGATTCTTGGCTCCGTCTCCTTCTATCGGCGGTTCATCCCCCAATTCGCTTCCATAGCGTCACCCGTCAATGAGCTTCTTAAAAAGGTCGCACCAGACCCCATCCTATGGAATCCCGCCGCGACTGCGAGTTTCAGCGAGCTAAAAAATAAATTGGTCCTACCTCCTTACCTTCGTTTGCTCAATCCCCAGAAAGAAATTCGGCATCCGAAGTGATGCCTCTAATCTCGGCATTGGCTGCGTTTTATTACAATATGAGGTAAAAGGAACCCTTCTTCCAGGGGCATACGCAAGCTGGAAGCTGTTAGTTCGCAAAAGAGCATACGCTACTATAGAACTTGAAGCTTTAGTAATCATTTATGGCATTCAAAAATTTTGGATGTTCTTGATTAGTAGACCTTTTACTGTCGAAACGGACCATAGGCCATTAGCCTACTTAAAAAATTGTAAAAGTCAGAACAGCAGGCTTATGAGATGATCCCTTTTATTGTCGGAATACCAATACAATGTATCTTACGTAAAAGGAACGGATAATGTCATTGCTAATAATTTATCACGCAATCCGATATAAGAAAGCCCTAGTTGTGGCGCCTAACCGGAACTGTCCGGACATTTTTATTGTTTTTTGCTCTTGTGTATATATGTATGTTCTATTTATTTTTTTATGTTTGTCTAGTTATAACTGCCATTTCTAAGACCTTGTCACGAAATAGTGCCATTTTATTATCTTCATTTTTTGGTGGGTGTTTCGCCTATGTGTTTTCTGGGATCTAATTTTGGCTATAAAATGTAAGTGCGAGTAGGTTATCCCTCGTTTCAATTCAGAATAACGTCCCATCGGGATGGGTAGGTATGTAGGAGAATAGCATAATGCTCCCAAGTTTTTGCCCTCTCCCTTCCGGGCGGGCCAGGTTATCAAATCTTCCCCTTCCGGCCCGATATCTGATGTTCTCCTGCCGGAAGAAACCGCAGGCCATTTCAGCTAACTACCGAGTCCCTTCCTCGACTAGTTATCGATAGATCGGAGCCCATATTTGCTTCGAATGGTTGCCGGAAGTGTTTTAAAGGACGAAATGGAGTAGCTTGACATCTAATCTACTTCCGGCGCCCAGAGAACTTCTCCCGAATTTCGAGTATAAAAGATGAATTCTTTTAACCCTTAGTAGTAGAGCTTGCACAGCGTCTTGCATGGCAGGAATTGCCATCTATCTCGGTGTAGTGGGAAATCATCGAAGCACCAAGTCTTCAGAGAGGAGATCGGTCCCAGTTAGGGAGGCTCCTTATCCCGTTGGTCTGCAAGTCAGGGCGGACCCAAGCTCGTACTCACGTTCAGAGCCGAAGCTATAAACAGCCTCACTGTGGATCTTTAAGCGACCAAACTACATCTCGGCTTTTCTTCGTGACCCTACGCGTCGAGAGGTCACTTCGCCACCCCCTCACCGAGGCACCCAAGATTTTTCGGAGTTCACGAGCGTGGGGCCCTCTTTAACAAGAAGCTCCCGTCACCGCCTTCTTCCAGCAGAACCCTGACGGATTGTGGGATCAGGTCGGTTCCTGGAGAACCTACCTCGCTAGGCGGAACACCCAGTTAATCGCTCAACTCAAAAGATCTACTTAACTATGAGGTCAGGAGGCCCACCGAGTAAAAATAGGTAGACGGTTGTCGGTGCCTCTCCGCGAGAAGCAGACCTGTGCTCCATGGTGTCACTTTCCTCTCCTCCTTTGCGCTCCCCTTAGTGGCATTACCCCGTTCACCTTAGTTGGGGCGGTCCTGGGGCTATAAATAAGCCTCGTAAGGAAGGAAACAGATAGAGGACTAGATTTTTATGATCAGTCCCTCGCACCGTTTCGGACTCGACTTCTGAGAATTAGAAGTTCGTCTCGTCTTCGTATCGGTGCCATACCGATACATCCCTCTCAACCTCCGCAGAAGGTCTTTCTGAATCAAAATTCCGAAGTGCTAAACAGGAATTTCGGGAGCAAGATAAAAAAAAGTTATCAGCTCACCCTCGAGGGACTCTCAAGTCGAAATCTCATTAACTTTAAAGAAGATTTGATTCCCAAATAAAAGTTCCTTTTAATTACTTTCGGGATCACCCCATATACCAAAACCCAGTTTGGTAACTCGGCGAAGTAGATGAGGATACAAGAAGAACTCTAGAGCTACAAACAAGAGTACTCCTTCAGCCAGAGAGCACAACCCCTCTCTCCAACGAATGCCTTGCCTTTCATTGAGATAAAGTAATTGCAGCAAGTGCTTATAAGCTGAGAAGTCTAAGGTCGCCTTTTAGACTTATAACTAGGTCGATAAAATCATAAGAAGAGATCGACATCGGTTTCTACGGTCACCTTGACAACCCCTTCATCCCCTCCTCCATCGTTATAACGGGACACCTGAATTTCTACTTCGTCGTGAAGTTTGGTGTCTTCGAAGACTCGCTGAAAAACCCCGTATAGCGACATCCGTCAACCCCTGTTCCCATCAAGTTCATGTAATTCCGAATGACTATATATATTTTGTTGGTTAATTAGGATTTTTTAAACTGTCCCAAGCTAACTAAGGAAGAAATAGTATTCCGTGACTTATGTAATATTTTAGTAAGATTCGAGGGAGTAAATGGTGGTTTAACTCTGTAACTTAGAGGCCTCCAGAAATCACCTATCTGGCAATTGGTTTGTTTACGCGAGGCCATTCTATTTTTTGTTCAAAGCTCTCGTCAGGAGTAGGCCAATATTTGAATTGTGCAAGTGATAGAGTAGTAGGAATAATTGTGATCTAAGACCATGTTAAACTGAGAGAATTTCTTGTAAATATAAATATTTGAGTTAATTGGTAAATTAAAGATGTATATTTTGGTTAATACTTGATGTTTTACTGGATCCTTACGTGCTGACCAGCTCTTTCCTTAAAACTGATTAAACGCTGTGGTTCTCTCATAATTCAGTAATTAGACTCCTTTAGACGAATCCGGAGTCCACTCAGCCAAAAGATGAATTATTTCTCTTTCTAACTGGTGTCAGACTGGCTAGCTAAAAGTTAGTAAGTAAATAAAGACTTTGAAAAAAGGTATTGTATTGGAGTAAATATTAAACGGCCAACAGTGGAAGAATATTTCTTCGACAAAAGTGGGAAGACAATTCCTCGACAGATGAATATTGCTGATAAGAACATACCTCTGGCAGAAAAGTTAAATTCTGATTGATCGAACCTATATGAATTTGAAGTTGAAATATTGATAGTTCTGGGTCATTTACTATATTTTACTATTATTTTAGTTACAAATAAAAGATAAAAAAACCGTTTTCTATCATCAATACATTTATGCATTCTGAAATATATAGGTCTAAAAAATTTATAAATGTGTTAGAGAGACATGAGAAGTAGGAAACCTATTAAAAATGACCCTTAATTTAGTTTGGTCTAACTCCACGATTGCAAGTAACCAGTACTCATTACTCAGTCGAAGGAAATATTCTAGTAGTGTTGCCAGTTCTGGTAACTATTGTAACAGGTAACAGTTAAAAAAGCATTTAAATTTTATTTGAATGCTAGTAAAGGCTGTGGATAATTTTAGAATAACATATAATTATTTAGTAGGGAATATTTCTTAATCTAAGTGCCATCTTTTGATTTGCAGATATACCTGCGATTAGTGTGACAATGGCGAAAATCAAGACAAGCTCGAAATCAAGTTCTCATCTGACTACTTTTGTTGGGACTGGGAAGAGCTAACGGTGTCTTGAGTTACCAACAATAAGAGATAGTTTGAGGTACGGCATCTACTTGAGGGAGCAAAGTGAAGATGACCGGAGAAATTATGAAGTGGACTAGCTGGTTAAAGACATGTATCATGGCTTGATTAATCAGTGGACCACCTGTTGTAAATCAAGGTCACAATAATATCAATGCTTAAGGAGGTGTGGAAAAAGGCAGTAAAATCTTCCCTTGGTAAAGGAAAAATTGAAGTAAAAGAGAGGTTCATTGCAAAACTAGATAAGTTATTTGATATACTGACATGCAAATGTCAAATTTTCAGGTGTGGGAAAGTAGGTTATAATGGCTGTGAGACTGAAGGCCACATCAACTGCTGTTGTAGTAAAGAGAAAAAAATATCTACTAGGGAGCTGGCCTTTATTAAAGGACAAAAGGAGAAGGTTGGAAGTAAAGGTACCTTTTAAATTGGGGTCCTAATATTCCAGAGCATAATAGACAATTAACAGCTTCAGAAAGGAAGAAAAAGAAAGAGAAAAAGTAAGTAGGAAAGCGCTCTGTTAGCAGGAAAAGCAGCAAGAAAAGAAATCGAGATTTTTGGGCAGAAGGTAAAGATCTGGAGACAAAAAATTCTAATGGTGAAAACAGTTTGGGTAATGAAGTAATTTTAAAGCTGTCCAAGAGTCAAAATCTTCCACCAGGAATAGAATGCATTATGATGAAATTCCAAATATTGCCCTTGCTAGTATAAGGTATGGTGTCGGATTGAAACCAACTGCAGCTATAGCCACAGCAGCTTTAATAGATGCTAGATTAATTACTATGGAAGATACAAGTAAATTAATTGAGAAGAATAAAGTTAAGAGAGTAGAGGAAAAGCTAATGACAGTTATTGAACATGAGTTTGGGGAAAACTTAAGGAAGGATGGTGGAATTTCTTGTGTTCTCTTTATGGACCACTTGATGTGCCAAATTTTATGATGGAGGTAGAGAGAAGTGAAAAATGTTTCCAGCAAAAGTAAAAGAGGAGCATTAAACTGTCATGAGTGAGCCTGGGAGAAACTACCTCTTACACTTTGTCCCAGAAAAGGCTACAAAAGAAGAATTACATGCAGAGAAGATCGGGAAGGCTATGTTTGGATGGCTGAGGGAAAGGGGTTTGGATAAAAGCTTAATGGCCTTTGGAGGAGACTCCATGAATGTAAAAACAGGTGTAAATGATGAAGTAATGCGAAAAATAGAGCTCCATTTGGGCGGAAAGCTCGTTTGGTTGGTCTGTAACCTGCATATTAGGGAACTCCATCTCTTTCATTTAATTATCAACCTGGATGGCCCAACACTATCTGACAACATATATTATGGACCAATAGGAAAGCTCCTTGACTCTGTTACAGACTTGGATATTAGCCCAAATTTCACTCAAATATCTTTAGCTCCTCTTCTTTCAAGTTACCTCAGGAAGTGGTGCAAGATCTTCCCACTGATCAACACTATGGCTCTAGAATTGTATCGGCAATAAGAGATGGAGTGCTTCCTACAGGCCTTTCCTTATTGGAAATAGGACCAGTTAAGCCACAGTTGCTGGCTTACCACAGCTAATAGACTTACTCGGTTGTGCGTGTCAAAGCATGCGCTCAAAGGAAAAGCCCTTAAAAATCTACGACTGATTGCTGAGTTCATCATTGATGTATATATTACTCATGCTGGTTTAATGGTAAGATTAAGCACTCTTAGACCGATGATCCTAGGCACATTCCTTATCAACGTAACTGCCTTAAGTCTCAGAGAAAGGAGGTGTTTGATATCGTTTTGCTAACTGTTAAGAGATCAGCTTGGTATGCATACAGTAAAGCTATCCTCCAAACCCTCATATGCTCTGAACATCAGGCGGAGAGAACTGAAGGGGTGAAAAGAATCCAGATCATCAAGGAAGAAGTAGACCCAGATACTCAACCCTGAGACTCTTTTGTAAAGCTTAGAAGGACACCAGACATTAATTTTGATGCTACCAGGATTGGAGATCTGATCAATTAGTCAGAGGATGTCTCTGAGCCACCTCTCACTTGCTCTTTAAGTACTTCTGAATTGAAAAACTTCCTTGACTCGCCTATGAAAGTACCTGACTGGCCTTGTCACACATATTATAAAAACGCACCAAGCTACAAATAGCCAAGCAGAACACCGCTGTAACCTTCTTTCTCTTCTTAACATCGCAACTTACCCTTCATGTTTACTGTTCCGGAACCCTCCAGATGGATTTCTTGTATCCACAATTTGGTGCCCATATCCCAATATCCCCTAGGATGGGAATCGATAACACACGCCCCCATGGGGCCACGGAGGCTTACACCAGAGCTACATCCTGTCAGAAAGGCAAGATCTGACTCGCACACCTCCGCCCCGAAGTGGACCCTCCCCTGATGCCTTTCTTCAGGCTCACCAGGCATGGTCATTCTGATCTTTATATGTTGTTCATTTTCCTCTTGAGGCATTTCGTCTACGATCAGAGGGTCGAATGCCGCTACCTACCTCACATTTTCTTATTTTTTCAAGGAAGGAGGATCTGTCGCCTGAAGACACTTTCAGGAGAGTTGCAAGTCCTCCTTATTTGTAATACATCAAATATATTCCTATATGTGTCATCAATACGACGTTTCTTCCTGCAGTTTTACATTCTTACCTTCACGAGTGTCTATACAAAACTCTTCCCATACACTTGCAGTCTACTTTCCTCCTCTCTCTCTTTTCTCTTTGAAAATAAAGGGGTTGAAGGAAGCCCGAGTTCATAAGCCTCAATTTCCCATAAATAATTGCGAACAAGTGTTACATAGGACGTCTATCTATCGAGGTCCTATCTACTATGTTGTGAGGTAGGATGCCTATCTATTAAGCGTTTTTATATTAACTGGATTAATAAGCTGTCTATCTATCGAGTTGCGGGTATAGAAGAGAGTGGTTTGAATCCTACTCATTTTACAAATGAGGTAAATTTATTTGCACTTTTAAGCCGTCTGAATTCTTCGTTTAGCCGATGCTCGCCAAAATGGCGCTTGTTAAGAACAGTTTAAATGTCTCTTTTCAAGAGGTGTTTGGATTTACTTATGACAGAGAAGCGAAACCAACGAGGGCATCCCCGCAAGTATATTTCTGGGAAAATATCTATCAAGAAAGTGCTAAAGACAGGAAGTTAAATGTTTGGAGGACATTGAGTCGCAGATTTACTTGATGAAGTTGGGACCATGAGGATATTTACTCCTTCAGATGTCTGCTGATACATGGGACCTCATGATGCACCCAGGATCCTGTTGTTGGTCCTTTCCTTGGATATGGGTAATGGTTCAATCATTCCTGGGGTGGCCCCAATAGGCGAGCGGGTGTTTGATGCAAAAGGTTCAAAATTTCGATTCGTTCCTGCATTGTTTTTCTCTATCACTAATTTAATATTGCACTCGTCTTCTTTTAAGGAATTATCAATAATAACTCTTTTTCCAACTTTTATTTCTTTTTTACCTGCCTTTTTCCCCTGCTCTCCCATCTCAAATTCCGGTTTCCTCTAAATCCCAAATACTTCTCTTCGTTACATTCGCGCCCCACCCACGCATCATTCTCTCCAGCCAAATGGAACGCTCGTAATGATCTGAAGGCCGATGGCCTCAAAGCGGAAGGCGTTCGACGAATGAAGAGACGCTTAATTGTCTCCGTCTTTCCAAAATGGTTTTTCAATTTTCATTTCCTCGTTTTTAGAAAGAATTATTTGACTCACCGACATATTTCGGGCTTTGCTCTATTCCATAATAATAAGGAGTTGTAAGCTCGACATACTTTCTTGTTTATCATGATTGAATTTGTTTGGGATTGCATAGGTACAAAATATACCGCGGATTTATACGCAAATTATATGACTACTTGAAATAAATAAGTAGATATAATTACGTATGAATTTATTCTTAGCTCGACGTAATAACACAATTTCTCCCCCTAAATCTTGAGTCATTATTGCAGGGTAAAAAATTGGTAGACTGAGAGCAATGTATTATTAAACCCGCTCACCAAATCATAATAATATATCGACAAATGAAGGTTTGATAAAACATTTTACGGAGGTTTTCAGTTAAAAAGTATTCATACACCTTACAATTTTAAATTTAATATTAAATAGTTTATTTTTTTTCTGTTTGACTAAATTCGAAGAATCTTCGCATAGAAATTTGTCGCACTCGTCATTGAGAAATATAATCATTTCAGTACGGTTTTGGGCTGCCTTGAAATAATGCTGAACTTCAGTTATTACCATGTTTTCTATCGGTTTCAGGTCTGGCAAATATGATCGTAACAGGAAAAGGTTTATTTTAGCTTCGTTAAATCAACAAAGATACAATTTCGACGGGGTTTGGGGACATTTTCGTGTTGAAACCTAATCTTGTTGCTAGGCCAAGCTTGTGAGCTCAAGTTCCGAGATAATTTTTAAATCATTCTGTAGTATTCTTTATTTTTTGTTGCAAATATTCTTTGCTGTTCTTCAGATTTGCTTCCAAATCGCCTTCTGAAATTTTTCGTCGCGAAGAAAGCTTGTGAGTAGCGTCGGATCCAATGTGCAGATTTTTGTAACAGCACCGACGAGGAATACAAGGGCGAAGTTGATGGATCAGACTAAGATGGATCCAGATCCAAATTAGAAACCCAATAGTGAATCCGCCGGGTGAATTCACCACAGACTCAATGGCTCTCAAATCTGTCCAAGCATTTATAAGTTTTCACGTTTGAGTCGTCTGGGCGTCTTTTCCACTTGAATGATTTGCCTAATTTATAATGCACTTTGTTCTTCTTGTATTGCAACATCAGAACATGTTGCAAACCACACACAAGGACATATTTGTTCTCCATCAGAGGGAAGACCATCTTCGTCCATTTCGAGGGATTCTCTCGACGACGAATTACTTGGAAGAGGTCTATATTTTTTACGTTTAATGCAACTTATTGAAATTGTGTTCCAACTATCATCTACGTCTTGTTCTCCTAACTGAACTCTCATTTTCATTATAGTTATCATATTGCTATTTTTAGCACAAGTTTTCTTCTCCATACCATCCCGTGTGGTATTTAACGACGAAAACCAGAAAAAAAATTGCAATTATCCCTAATTCCTTAACCTTTCTTATTATTGACCTCAGAGTATAGTTAAAGATACTTTGTTGTCTATAAATCTTCTTGGGCCTCCACACTTTTGAATTTTATAATTAGTCTCGATTTATTGTTGGAAGACCCTTCACTAACCTACGCCATCTCGATTGTTTGCTATCTCGTATAAATGGTTGCTCAAAGAAGGGCGGGTGACAACTTCACACTAGGTGTCTTCGAAACCGATTCATAATTTGAAACATATTAATCCAACAAACGGCTTATCATATAAAGTGTCATTACTCCTTTATTGTTCAATATTTTTTATTAAAATTGTAAATCTTTTTAATAAAACATTCCTCTTAGGGCACTAAACTACGTTACACTGCAATAAACTATTCTTAATTTATGTCAATATGGCGTAAAATTGGATTAGGTAGGGGTAGGAACAATTTATGGAACAACTTTATGTATATATGTATTTGAATTAACGTTACGATAAAAAAATACTGAATTAAATGGAGTACCGACTAATAAATTACGACTGCATTAAATTTAAGCTCTTTTCAGGTTCATTTCACTTTTTATTTATTTTTGTTACCATTTCGGAGAGAATTTAGAATTTATTGAACTTACATACATATATATCTTTTTAAGTTTAAATAGAGCTCATTTATTGTTAAATAAAATTTCATAGCAGCTTAAATGAATAATTAGTAAAAAAAAAGCTTATATCTTACGAGGTTATACTTTATTAAATCGTCAATAATGTTTATTTTCCGTGCCCTTCATTCATTTGGGAACTCCCTCATATATTCTTTTCATTTTTTTCTATCTCACCATTGTAGGAATTGACAAAGGTATTGATGAAGATATCCTCGACCATTTTTAACGTGCTGGTCATTCATTTGAGGCTATCGCGACCTCAAGGATTTCTTGGAGTCTCTCAACCAACTCTCCTTATCTCTGAATATTCTTGGCTTTATCCGCGAGAGTGGAGGAGAGGTGCTGGATATATTCGCCCTCTTTTAATTGCTAGTGTTACAACTACATACATCTTTGGAATTGCCCTGTATATACTTCTAACAGTTACATTTCACTTAACTTCACAACTTTATTCTCGAACCACCGTTCAAATCCCGACTGAGTGAAATTCTTTCTTGCTTTCCTCTTTATTTTATTTATAAAATTATTAATTCTTCTTTTCTTGCATTATCTAATACTTTACGCATACCATTAATATAAGATAATATATCTCATATTAATACTATGCGTAAAGTATAAAATTTGCATACTCGGTAAATCTCATCTATTTGTGCAAATTGTTCATGCAAAAGTTTCCGCTTGATCTATTTTTCTCTTTTTGTCGGTTAAATTTAGCTCTACTGACACCAACCCTCCTTTTTTTATTACGAGGTTAGAGATTCCGCGAAGCATTCAAGCATATTTCTTCTGAATAGTCGATTACAATGGAAAATTTTGTCTTTCGAGCCCGACAATGTAAATGGAGCTGCAGATTTATTTACACTCATTCCCTATCTGAAGCCAATATTTGAAACTGCGTGGAGGGGAAAATAAACAGTCAAAAAGGAAAGATTTGAATATGATTGGAGATAAAGGAAATAGTTTATTCTCCTTAACGCCGGAAGGACAGTTAATTTTCTCGTGTGTTAGCTAACAGGATGCGAAGGCAAAAATGATTATTCGAATGTATTAAGGTAAGTTCAGGAAAGATGAAAGGTTAGAAAAGTGACTTTTATGTCAATACGTACAAATGGGTCCGCGATAAGTCCGTGGTAAGGATATTTTTATATTAGGAGAAGCAGAGATTAGCTGACATCCCTCAAAGGGATTTTTCATTTTCTTTGATGGTATGGTAAAAGTAAATACAGATTTCCAATGAAAATAAAAATAAATCAAATATATTAATTTAGCATTAGGTAATAAAAAAATGAGAGGAAATCGATTAGAATAATAAGATACCTCGATATCAGTATTCCTTGTGGTAAAAATGGAAAAATGGATGGTCAATACAGTAGAAGCAATAAGGATCTTAACATAGTTAATGAAATAATAAGCAAAATGGAAGAAAAAGAAACAGATCATATGCCTCCTGCCTCCACCGAACCTTGAAACTCCTTGGAGGTGCCAAGACATAGGAAGGGGTGGCAAGAGTATGGGTCTACATTTTAGTCCTCCGAGCTATTTCCATCAGAGTGTTACCAGACTCTTAGTGGAAGAAACTTGTGGGTGGAAGTGAGAGAGAGTGGAAGGAGAATGGTTGAGGATAGCCAGCGAGAAGTACAGTAGTTTGCAATATAGGAAACTTAGGTATTCAGTGGACCTAACGTATAATCCGAACCACGGTGTTGATTTTCATCTCACTTTCCATTCATCTTTTTCTTTTTTACCTCCCACGTGTGTAATTGTAGGCAAGGTAAGCGTGAGTTACGAGAGCGAGTGAAAGTTTCAAGGTTGATATTGAAAAAAGTACAAGGTTTGCATAGAGTAACAAGGTTGCCTGAAGGTCAAGCTAATCCCTGGCGGTTTAAGTAGATATTTAAGTTATAAGTTCTGTGAATCGGTACATATTAGCTTATAGTGTTGTTTGAGATTTAGGCTTATAGTTATTCCCTCTCGTAATTTGGTAAATTGCTACTGTTGCGAATAATCTCTTGTTATTATTTTGTTTTAGTTTATCTAACATATAATATCTCTACCTTTAATGATTTACTTACTCTACGTTAATCTTTATTTGTTATTTGAATTCTTCGGCTTTTAAAATAAATTAATTTTTATTTTTCTTCTTTTAGTATTATTCCATATAAGTGTATATTTCTTACTCTTCTCTTTTATTATTTATGTATTCCTTGTGTATAGTCTATGTGCTGTCCAGCCTTCTTGGTGTTATAACAGGCTGCTAAGTTCTTCTTTCATTCTTTCATCTCCTTCCTAGACTTGATGGTTTTCTTTGTTTTTTTCTAGTATTTAGATAGAAGGGGTCTAATTTGAATTTCTTGTGCAACTCTGGAATATCTTTTAGTTTCGCTCTTTTTGTATTTATTATTATGTAAATTGCTTTATTCTGAATCTGTATTTGTATTATATACCTGTTGTAGGAATTTTATTTGAGATTAATCACTTTGATACCATTAAGTATATTAATGCCATTTGGTTTATTGCTTGTTTTATTAAGCTCGTGTTCTTTTAGCTAAGATTTCTCAACTTGAAGATTAGTTTTATTCTCATCTTTACTCTGTTGATTTTTTCTGCTATGTCTTTCTTGTAACCATTTTTTATATTCTAAGTTTACATTTCCGTTATATCTGTATATTTCTCCTTCTACGTAGCTGTCCATATTTTCATCCTTTATAGTCGTATAAGTATAAAAACAAAAATTATTGCTCATTATTATCCATTTTTGTTCGTATTTATTTATTGATCATTTGCACTTATTGTCATTCTTGCTTCCATAGGCCCATTCCAGAATAAACTCACGAACATTTGTGTGGTCTCAAAATTTATATTATAACATACCTCGTTTATTAGTGGATTATACCATCGGTATAATTTGATTATAGTGTTGGGTTTAAGTTGCCTTCCTGATGTAATCCAGCTTCTAGCTTAAATAAGGTTCCTTGGTGATTGTTCACTTCTAGATATGTAGACACATCTATACATTTCGTAGCCATAAATATAGTATTCGTTCGATTTTGTTGCTAATTTCCAGTCCGATTATTTTATAATGTATTTTCCCTTGCCAAACTTCATCGTAAGCTTTGTATACATCTCTGCACGCTATATCTATGCGCGCCTTTTCTCCTTTGTCTTTTCCTTTTTCTCTATTATAATGCTGAGCGCCATCTATTTTCTTCTGTTTTTTGAGGAATCTAAATTGCGAAGTGTTTAAGCATTTGGTTTCATCTACAAATTCCCATAGTCTACGATCATTTATCTGCTCGTTACCTTTCCTGAGGAAGTTTTTTAGGGATATTATTGGTCCGTGATTTTCCACCTGTGTGCTTGAATTTTCTTGAATTTAGCACAAGGTTCATTTAGGTCAACTTAAGTTAATTTAGTATGTATCCTTTATTAATTCTTGGATTAAAAAGTTTTTTAACCCCTCAGCGATTTTGTTTTGTACTTCTACATAGTGTTTTCTTGTGAGCCCGGTTTTTTCCATGGACTTTCTGCCTAAAACTTGCAATTATATTTGTCAATTTCCCCAGCGAAATTTCTGCATCGATTTGTATCTCTTTCTCGGTCGACAAATTGGTAGGTGAGTGTTTTTTTAATCTCTAAGTTTGGTGCGTCTATGATCTGGTTTGAAAATTCTATGTCATAGTTTCATTTTCCTCTAAAGTTTTCATGAAATCCTTTTACAATTGTTCGCGAATTATTCTCCTAAGTTCTGTTTCATCTTCAGTTTATTTGCTTCTTCCGTGTTTAATTTTCATTCTCTCTCTTGGTAGTTTATATTTCAGTTGGTTTATCCTTTTCTAGATTTTCTTGGCTCTGGCTCTGCATCTAGTTTTGTATTTCTTCGTCCCATAATTCTTTTCTTGTTTTGTAATAAAATTTAGTAATTCTCTTTTATTATTCCTTAATCTGCTGTGTTGTTTATTCTATTTTTATCGTTTCTCCGGTTATTCGTATTTATTCGTTTAATCATTTCATATCTAGTGTTGATTTAAGTTGTTTTATGATTCTGAATAACACTTTTAGTATTGTTTCTACATCTGTTTTCTTAAGTGCTTCTCGAATAGTCTGTAGGTCCTTATCGATCTCCTTTAATGTTGACTCGCTTAGTTGTTTCGATATATATTGACTTGTTTATCATTTATTTCTCTAAGTTTACCATGTTATAAGCTTTCTGTTTGTTAAATATGAGTTTGATATTTGTCATATTTGGTATATTTGATGTCTGTTCTTTGATATATGTTGAAAAGTTCCGGACCAGTCTTTGTAAATTCTTCTGGTCAACATAGTTTAAAGATATCCTTTATCTGCCTTCCTTCTTCAGTTATTTTGATTCTCGGCAGTGTGCATTTAAATCTCCCATGGACCCTTTATTGATTAGTTCTATTTGAATTTGTATTGCCTCGTAATCTTAATTTATCTATTGGGTTTGTCGTAATTCAATTATAGTTTCACATTTAAATTTAATTTTCATTTAGATTTGATTCTTCTTCAGATATTATTATTATTATGTCCCGCTGTTTTCTTCTAAATGTTTTAATAGTTCATCTGTTTCTTTTTACATCCATTCACTTTCAGTTTAAAATTTTTAATTTGCTGTTATCCATGTTTTATCAGCTTAAGTGTTATTTTTTCCAAGTGATCTAAAAGAGGTGAATATATCAAATAAAAATCAAATATTCTTCTTCCAATCCTGCCAGAATACTATATCATGAGCTTCTTCAATTTTATGAAAGTCGTCAATAATTAATATTCATCTAAGATTATTCCAGAGTCTTACCATATTAAAGAAAAACCCAAAGTGACCGGACTCTTTTATTTGACAAAGAAAAATAGAATATGAGCTCTTTTAATTTCTTTTATGATGCATCATTGAAAGATTCAGATAAGTCAAGACCAAAAAACTGTGAGTAAATGTTTTAGAACTCCATTGTAAAATTGTGCTATTACTCTTCACAATAAGTTAGAACATTTTGACTGTTTGCTATTTAATAGATAAACTACCCAGATATTTGCATTGTGTATTAATGTAAACAGAATTAAACGATTTAGGGTGTGATGTTTATTATTAGGCACGTATATAAATTTCTTTTGTAAGGTATAGAGTATATGACGTAATTCTTTTGTCTGTAAAGAGCTTTCTTTCAAACAATTTTTGAATTGGCTATGATTGTCTATCTCTTCTTTTAAAACTTTCGTCGCACTGCATCAAATACATTAGACATAAGCATAATAAGGAAATTCCTGGATATTTAGTTCTCTTTCTTCTTGATTGAAAGAAAATAGAGTGAAAATCTTATTTTTTTCATAACATGCTCCATTGAATCGTTTAGTGGACAATTCCCCTCAATTTTTAATGTCTACGTTTTGTTTCACTTGATTATTATATTATATATTACACTTTTTGACTTGAAGGAATCTTACTTGGTTCTGTAGATTACACCTTTTTCTAATTGTTTCGACCATCACATTATTTTCCTTTTGAACAATATTTCTTTACGTAGCCTTCTTCATTTTTCTGTTAGACAATTTTGGCTCTTTGTTAATAGCCACCATTAAATGAATGGATCGAATCTTAACTTAGGTTTATTTTTCCATATTTATTTTCATATGAAGTTGAGAAACGCACAATAGCGTCAAATGGCACGATCATTTCTTACGGTAAGGCAGGAACTAGGGAATTCGAAGTTGAGGCTAGTTTTAGCTACACAGTTTTTAAAAGCATCATTCATCCTCAATTAGATTAATAAGAAAGTGTGACGAAAATGGAAAACTGTGATAAAAACAAGGTAATCAAAGCTAGTTATAGTACTACTCAAAGAGATTTGTGACAATGTATTGGGTACTAAAATCGAACGAGGTAAGGTTTACTGTGTTGACCACGGTATTCAAATAGCCGATTTGAAAATCGATAGGAAAAACTGATATCAAAATGCCAATAGCTGTAATCTAAATTTCTCAAATTTCATTGTTTTTTCGTCTTTTTCTATACTAATTATATTATTATTGTTATTAACTATTTTTATTTTATCCAATCTTAAATAATGGAAAGAAATAGAAAGTTATATCAAATATAGGAAAAATACGATTTAAGTAGTTTTACTCAGACGTCAGAATGTACTCCAGCGTTATATAAACTTCTCGAAAGTTACTAAGTGAATAAAAAATGTGAAAAGTGTTTGAAAGTTTTAAAAGATTTATGTTCTTTAGTAGACTGTGGAGAGATATTATATTCCTTTTCACAACATCAATCTTTACTATTTCGCATAAAAATTCGAATGTGTGTCGTACATTTCAAGAAAAAAGAAAGACTATGCTGAAGGTATACTAAAAATAAGATTTTAAAAACGTAGTAGTAGCCCAACGTAAGGCTTGAAGACACACGCCATCAAAGTTCACGCCATTGATTTTGAAGCCTGAAACAGTATTTCTATTTGCAAGAGACAAAAAACATTGAGGTATATTGCTCAATTACCAAATTTTGGATTTATTGCAAAATTAGTCTGATGAAATGTTTTTAGTTCTAGATAAGTTGCATTAGGTTATTTAGCCCAAGCTCTTTAGCGAAAATTATATACGATAAGAAACCACAGACCTTAATAAAAGGAGGGAAAATTTCGGTCTAAAATATTATTTAACAAAATAATCAAAGTTGATAAAAAGTGCTTTTCTTGCCAGATGAAAGCTCGATTTCTCTATTAAATTTCACTTTATGAATATACAATCGTCCCAAATCCTCAATTTATCAAAATAAATTTACACGATGTCCAAAAACATTGGTCTTTTTGTTTAGTGATCATTCAAGTATCATTATATAACAAATTAATACAGAAGTCGTAAAAAAGCAATTAAATGAAGTTGGTTTATATTAAATTGTGGTATGGTAGGCGTTGCATCAAATAGCGCCTGTGTTCTGGACAAATTTGTCCAAGAAAATTGATTGATTCCTCAAATGTCACTATCTTATGGAACTTAGCCGAGTATCTGATATAATTTGTCTAAAAAGCAGTAGACGCAAGACGATTTTAGAGAAATAATTATTAGGGATGAGAAAGAAGAAAATACCGAAGAAATCTTTGAAGGTTGGTATGATTACTCGTATGATATAACTTTAGATAGACACAACCTTTGAGAGTTTTGAAAGAAATTTTTATCATATTACTGCTGCTCCCTGTATTGATGGAGTTTTGGTGAGATATTTTCAAGAGTCAGAAAAATTTGAAAAATCTTCAAAAAATTAACGTTGAATATCGAAACATTTTTAAAAGCTTATTCGAAGAGAAAAGAGACGAAAGTTGTGCAAGATACATCGACCAGATGGAACAGTATAATTGCAATAATTCGATATTCAAAGATCTAAGAATTGAATTCCTCGTGGTCTGAGAGTTTGCCTGGTTAAAAGGATATTTAAAGATGAATGGACCTCTTTGGATATTCTCTTTTATGTACTTCGTCCCTTTGAAGTAGCTGTCAAAGTACTTTTAGCTGAGGAAATCTCATTGTTGGAAAGAGAAAATTCTATTAAGTAATTTTGAAAGAATTAAAGAATTACACTTTTGTCCTGATTTAAAAACTGAAAGAAATTTTACTTCCATCAGATAAGCAAATCAGGAAAGTGGGCTCCTTTTTAAATGGAGCAAATATTTTGATCATAGATTTCGGTTAAATTAAAGAGAAATCTGCAAGAGTTTTGCAAAAAAATTCATATCAGGAAATATTCACCATTTACACAATAATTCAAAATTCTTTAGAAGTTTGGTATTAGGAAGCTCCACTATGTGTCAGAAATTACTTTACTTTTAACATTCAGTGAAACTAAAATATAAAATCTAAGATTCGCGCAGAGATGTAGGATATTTTCTATTCGAATAATAAAGGGAGGAATTTTTGATAAAGAAAGTGATGAGTATGTCAGTTTCCTTTTAGCAAACTCAAATGCAATAAGATTTTCTGAAAAAAAAACTTAACTTTATATTTAACTCGATATTCTAATTGAAGCGGGTTGACAAATGGGTTGAATTTTGAAGTTCTTCCTCAGAAAACGATTCATCATCCCATTTCTGCCCATGAAAGAGTTCTCAGGAACAATCCGACATTCGAAGCATTTTCGTCAGCAAAGTTCGATAAACATCATTTATTAATAATCCAAAAGACCTAAGGTTGTATAAGCCCTTAAAAAAGAGTGGAGCAATATGTTCGTTTTAGAAATTGGAATCTGAATCTCCACAATTGCTCAATTACTAACAACTAGTGGTTTGTTTTTGTTTTAGCAAAATATGGATAATTTATTTACCAATTTTGTTCCACTCTGTTCCCTATTTTGCTTACAAAATTGAATGTCATCATTATTCCCTACGACCTCCAAGCAATTTAAACAAGTATCGCTTTGATCGATATTAATGGAAATTAAAGAAAATTAACTATTTGTTAACCAATAATGAAACTATTAAATTTCTTACCGCCTCACACGTGTAAATAAACCAATCAAAAATACAAACGCTCGTTTTTCATTCGAGAAATCAGTCTACATCAACCCATCAATCAATGATTTTTCAAAGGCTTCCCGTGTGATATTGATCAATCAATTAATTAACCTGTTTTAACCAACCGGGTAGACACTCATAAGATGCAACGTGGCTCAATTTGAGTATCATATGAGTCTAATTATCACCTTCAAACAAATGTTAAATAGGGAAAATGGATTATTTATATTTCCCATTGTATAATGATAAAGAGAGAAATAAATTCTAATCCATTAAAATTTTAATTAGATGGAATCGATAAACCCAGAAAATTCGATATGAACTTCTTTTTTGGTGAGGATTTACTGATCTCGACTTTTAATTGACTTTTAAGAAACGCCGCAAAATGAGAAAATTCTATTTCTATTGACATTTTTAATTGCTACATCAGTCCTAGATGTTCTCAACCTCAAATAATTATTTCTCTTTTATCGCCTTTATTTTTCAGCTGGATTAAATTTATGAAAATTAAACTCGATCTTAACTACAACAACCTGTCATAATCATATAATTTCACTACAGATATATTTTATCATCTTTTCAGCTGAATATTTTGATGGTAAAATAAAAGGCGACGCAGGTATTTAGAAACTAGTCTCAGATATGAGGAGGTGCTATTATTTAGCAGTTTCTACATCGCTTAAAAGTGCGTGAATTAGGTATTTACAATAACATTTTTAGAGAAGAACATATGTGAAGTTAGACTTGAAAAAACGTAATTTTATTCCAATATTGATAGCCGCATTCATAAGACAAAAGCGAACACAAATAACGGGCTTGACAAAGATTAAAAGACAAACTTTTAGGCTTTTTAATGGATGCTTTGCTTAAATCCGCTAATCTTCTGAATGTTATATGTATGTAGATTTTAGGATGGTAAATATTATTAAGAAATTTGCTCTTGTACTTTACAAAAGAAAGTAATAATAAATTTTAGGAAACAAGTCATTTATTCGTGCCGGTAACATTTGTTCCTACTACATATGATTTTCTAAAGAGGTTTTGCCTTTTTTTGGAACTACCAAAACGATTTTTCTAGAACATATTTACCATTTTGACCAAATTTCTTCTAATTTACCGCATCCTTTTCGTACTAGTGTATTGTAGTACCTATATAAGTTTGGTGGTCTTTGACTCAGTGTTTCTTGTTATTCAATTTATTGTTATTGCGGTTTGTCATTACCCCCATGATTGGGCGAGCTGCGTTTTCCATTCGTTTGGTAGTACTTCCTTGTTTCTTCATTTTACTTGAGCCATCACTTTGTTGTTACCAGTTTTAAATTATTAAGTTTTCTTTGTATGAATTTTGTAATCATTTCCTTTGTTTATTTAATTTGTAACCTATATTTCGCTTGGATCTAGCTTTGCTATCCGATAGATACTTTTTCCGTTGATTCTATGTCAATCCTTCATTTTTCCCAGCCCTTCTTCACCCACTTGAGAGTAACACTTGTTTCTCACATCTTCCTCTATTATTGGCCTACTATCATAAAGCTCAACATCTGCCATCAAAAGATTGCTCATACAAACATTCCTCATCCACCTATTCCACAAGAATGCATTGTGTTTAAGTAAAAACTTCCTTCAAAACTCATGACATTTTCTTTATCTCTTCCTTTTCAGACTCTTTCCACATACCTCACTCAGAGACATCTCCTCAATCACCAAATACTCCTATCGCTTCTTCCCTAGCCCCTATTGCGCCTGAAGAAATGACCTTTCTCGTCCTAAAATAGACTGGGTCTGCTCTTGGCACACTTACTGGCATGCCAATAACGTGTTGGACACGATTAAAGGTTTAATCTTTGCTCTATCAGAGAAGAGACCTCCTCGCTATTAAATCGACCATTAGCTCTCTACTCGACAATTGTTGATTGTTTTTTTCTACAAACATAAATATGGTAATATAAAGTAGCTAAATTTTTTATAAATAATGGCTTCATTTTTACATAAAAAATACACTTATTATCTATTGTTTAAGAAAAATATTTGGTATATATACGAAGGAACAGTTTGTATATACAACAAAATTTTTACCTCTCACCGAATCTTAACATTGAATGCATTGTTGGATGTTTCATCTAAAACCAAAGAGAGAAACTTTTTTATTGAACTAGATAGTGAAGATGTGAGTTTTATTACACTGTACCTTCTTCTCTATGTGCTAATTAGATGCTTGACTAAGCTGAACTTCGTCTAGAGGTAAGCAGTATTTGCCTGATGCTAACTAAGTATAATGACAGATCAGATGTAGATGATGTACCAATTGTTTCTAAATTATAGATAACATGTGGTTTTCATTTCACGCTTCACTAAAGAAAGAATTATGCCCTCCTATTCTTTCTGATCAAAATTAGATCAAATTTAAGAACTTCCCAACTCAGTATTTATAAAGCTATTCTTAAAGGATGAATTATTTAAGCACATCGTTGGTCAAACAAATCTTAGTTTTGTAGGTAAAATCTGGTAGGTATACCAACTACTAAAGAATTAACGAAATAATTTTATTTTCAAATTTTTAATAACAGATGGGTAAATAGTTTTTAAGGTAAAGCTGAAGTTTGGAAGCTTAGTGATGAGTTGTGTAATTATGAGATTATTAAACTTAAGACAATTTAAGTTTCATTACAAAGATAAATATCTTAGGATTCTAGTGCAAATTACATTTTTGCAACCATTTTCTCTGGAAAATTAATTACATTGTCAAAGAATCTCCCAGGATGAATCAATGGTATAATATTTTTCGAAGCATTTTTACTCGAAGTCGCTTCGTAACAAACCTTTCTACATCACGAAATTTCATCAATTAAAGCTAAAAAGGAAACTTAGCCAAGACTTCAAAGGGTCATATTAGGAGACGTTGAGATAAGAAATCGTTGGATATACAGAATGGGCAAAGTCAGATGTTGAAACATCTTTACCATGCTTAATTCGATTTCTGGCCATATAAATTATTCTTTTCTTTTAAATTAGAAAACACTCTTTTCAGAATCGATTTAATTACACAAATTCATGTTTTAATTTATTTGCGGTGTTTTTAATACTAAACTAATAATATGATTATGTTTACAATAAGCAACATATTAGACCGAGTTAGTCCCTACATCAGGGTGAATGAGTACAGCAATTAAAGGGAGATGGAATTTTGATTCCCATTCAAATTTAAATTCAATGTATGGATAGAGATTATTTAGTTGATTGAGGAAGTTATTAAAATTGTAATTTTCTGATCATAATAAAAATAAGTAATTATACTCAACGTCGAGGTTTTCTTTATGGCATATTAGGCCATGATTCTCATTCAAATTATCCCGTGAAGACGCATCAAAGAACTGCAATGAATTAAGTCTCCATGAGAAAGCCATATTTTTACCGTTAAAACTTTTAGCGCGATCAAACTTTAATAGATAAATGGGTGTTAATTAATTAAAAGAATAAAGGAGAGAGAATACAAACAACTGGTACCTAGTTGTAAAGTGAATCTAGATCAAGGAAAGGCGCTTTTGTTCACTAGTATCAGATTCATCCTTTAGGATGAAGTGTCCGGCATTTTTACCATAAAGATCCCTTCCTTGAATTTAATAGTAATTAAAGGAGAGAGAATACAAACAACTGGTACCTAGTTGTAAAGTGAATCTAGATCAAGGAAAGGCGCTTGTGTTTACTAGTATGATATTCATCCTTTATGATGAAATGTCCAGCATTTTGACCATAAAGATCCCTTCCTTGAATTTAATAGTAATTACATGAGGGAATTTAATTTTTCCTTTAAATAATTCTAATATACAACACATTTCTGTCAGAAAAAAACATCATTTTCTGAAGTATTGTTATGTAAAAAAATATTGGGTGATTCAAATACATTATATTTAAGTGATAAAACACATGTATGCAATAAATTGTTATTGAAGACTGAAGAAAAGGTAAAAAATAAAAAAATTCTTATGGAATCTTTAAGAATTTTCCTGCAAAGTTGAAGAAACATAAAATCACTGTGAAAATTATAAGCAAATCAGAATTCCATTTTAGTTTCTTGAAATGAAATAATGTTCATTTCAGCTAAGTTTTAGACTATTATCATCATTCTCATCATGCCTCATGTGCACGTAAGCCTTGATGCAACATTTTTGCATTTGTTTTGCAGCAATAGGAAGAGGGAAATAATGAAACTTATAAAAACTAGCATCAACCACTGCCCTTTTCAATCTCAATCTTTTTGCACTTGACCGATTTAAGTCGCAGTCGATGGCCTCTGTCTGTCTTTTGTACTTCTACCAAAAGACTTAGAAGAATGCTCGTATTTATTCTTTCGATACATGCAAGTACGTGCCAGTTTCTCTTCACCCTACCTAAGTCTTTGAAAGTTGTGAGTCAGAACGAAAAACATATACTCATTCAAGGAACCAAAAAAACCTACGCCATACTTCAGAAACTTGAAATCTGCACTTATTTCAACAATATCACCTGGTGTCTCGAATGACTAAAGTTGTCCTCCCTCGCAGCTCAGAAAGATTCTGAAACTGATCTCAAACATAATCTGGTACCTTCTCAGATCAACAAACAAATCCGGGAGAAGACTGTCCAGACATGGTATCATGGCACCAAATAACGGGAATCTACTTTACAAATCATTGTATATCGGTTTTTGCCCGAAACCTTGCTTATTTTCATGGTATTCGCTATGAAAGACGTCATATCTCGCTAAATTATGCTTTTCAATTATACTACATGAATTTTTAAAGTCACAATGTGTTAATTAGAAAATTTCTTGATTATCTTAATGTGAATAGCATATAAAAATTAGATCACAAATCATATTCACTCTCTAATTTTATGGATGCATTATCAGGTAGATTAACCTAAATTGATGATTTGTTAAGTATATCGTATTTAAAGGATGTCTAATGTAAAAATACTTCCCGATCAATTGCTTTATTCCACATCCCGACCATCTTAAATTGTGGGGTTTTGTGTTGAATTCTACTTATAAATATCAATGCAACTCCTGATCTTCAATGTCACCTTGTGATATTCATTTAACTCTGGACAGGTAACATCAAATTGGCAAATTGAGAAAATTTGAAGGACTAGTCTTAAATGGTAGTCCTTGACCTTGAATTTGATTCCTCAAGCTTCAAAATCTATTGAAAAGAAAAAAGTTGTAAAGCATAAAAAATTGGGTAAAATATTTTGTGCGGAAAAAATCCTAACATTTTCTACGTTAAAACATAAGTTCATTAAAAATACTAGAATGTTAGAGATTTCAATGAAACTTACCGCAAACTTTCTTCTAGGATTAAAGTTTATTCTAAACCTAAAAATAAGTATTTGAAAAGCAAAAAAAGGCACTTTGCTTTACCCAACTTGGTAAATTTTCTATTAATTCAACTGAGAGAGTTGAAAACGAAAGGGGTCCTATATTAACCCAATAAACCTAACACCAGAATTTATTATATATATATATATATATATATATATATATATATATATATATATATATATATATATATATATATATATATCTAGGAATAGGTCACTTCCCCAAACAATACTTCTATATATACATATATCTACCGTGCAAAGGAAGAAAGAACACCGAATAGAATATACAAATTTTCCAAATTTGAGTTATATATTGACTCTTATGTAGTTCGACCCGTAGATTATATTTCCGGCATTGGTTTACGCCCATCTTTCACTCATTTTGAGTTAGAAATTGGCCACACACCGAATATACGCGACACTACCATGGTTAACATAGAAGAAACACCGAATATGCAAAATGCAGAGGTTAAACACCGATTATACTGAATATTCGGTCTATTTCATTTATATGTAGCACCGATATCCAGACGTAAAAAGCCGATTATGCAAGCTTTCTATCAATTTATTGCCACTCCTCTCATGCAACAACCTGTTTTTTTCCCTGAACAAATTGTGAGCTACGCGTCTGTACTGAAATGGACAAGAGAGTTTTTTTCTGCCTATGTCAAGTTTTATCTTTTAAATTCAGTCGGAGATAATCCCGTCGTTACAGCAGAAGGGCTGGTAGCCATGGCTTGCAATTACAATACACCATCAAACGCCTTCCAATTTTTAAAAGGACAGTAAGTATAAAACATATTAAGCTTTAATTTGAATTTAGTTTTGTTTTCTATCACAAAATGCGTTTGCCTCTTTATTTTATTTTAGATTTATAATTAAATATTTTTTTTATATTTATAATAACTCTAATTTTTTTAATAATATGTCCTGTATTATTAATAATAGTCATAGTTACTGAAATGTAAAAGAAATAAGAATTCATTAAATCTTTTCATTATTGATTTCAAGATGAAGTTGAATAGCTTGGCTGGTGAGAGATGATTAGTTTGTGTTGTCTCTCGTATCAATTTTAATCTTTAATCAAATTTAATTATATCAAACTAAATATGAGCCCGCAACGGGTTTTACGCTTACACTTCCTTGTGTGTCTGTTCCTGGAAGTTTAAGTGCCCTCCTCACCCCAGCATATTTTTCTTTTGCTGATCTTCTTTTTCGCTTGTTTTGGCTTCATCTGTTTGTCTAGCCTCTTTTTCTTTGTTTCTTTGGTATCCTAGACTGATAGACCCACTATGGGGGAATTGTCTGTCTATAAACCGATAATTTAGAATTTCTTATTATTTGGATCCAAGATTATGTTCTCTTTTGTGCCTTGTGTGCGTTTGCCATGTTCACGTCACTGCGTGGCTGCCTGCTGCATCTCTTGCTGAATCACCAGCATTTAACTTTCAATATCGTTTATCTTTAATATATCGTTGTTTATATATATTTATATTCAGGAGCCAGCCTTAAATATTTGTATGCCTGTATGTTATATGTGTGTCCATTTGTTAACAGAAAAATACTTGCTCCGTCATGCTGTGTATACAAGGTAACAAGCATAAATTAAGGTGGTGGTGAGGGAAGTAAGGAAAGATGATGATGGTGATGATTATCATCATGATAATGCAGTAATTCCCGAAATTTTTTATGTGCTACTTAAATGCAATGTATAAATATTTGTTTATTTTTCTTCTTTCAGAGGCGTTTCGAGGACAGAAGAGCAAGACATTTTATGCATTCAAGAGAATAATATAGCAGCTACTATCAAAGTTCAATCTTCTGGAGTTTCCGATGCTCATGAAGCAGTGTATGACAATGAAATGGCTTCCCATCACACCTCTGTTGCTTCTAAAGATAAAAAAAGGATGAAATCAATGACAAAACCAGAAAAGATCTTTCAGGACAAAGAAACACACCAAATATTCAATGGATGTGATGATAAATGCCCTTACAAATGTCATGCCAAGTTTTCAGATGAAATGCGAAACCACATTTACTCAGAACTTTGATAAAACTGATACGATATAAGGCGAGCATGGCTGTTGAAGCAAAGTAACAAGGAAAAAAGTAAAAAGAAGGCATATTCAGGAAGATTTATCAAGGAAGAAGTCATCGTATGTGTATACATTGAGCGATGCCCAAAGACAAGCAATCAAAGTCTGTCAGAAATTCTTTCTCAGCACTTTAGGATACAGTCACGTCAGGTTATAAAAACATTATTTCATTCCATTGATGCACTTCTTCATTCACAACTAATTTGTCAGGAAATATTGCAGCGCTACATTAGAGAGGAAAACGTGAACCTACCAATCGAGTTAATAGATAAGTAATAATGAATCACATCGAATCTTTCAATCCAGTTATTTCTCATTTAAGAAGAGACCCTGCTCCACATGTAAGATACCTTCCAACAGATCTCTCCGTTGCTTGAATGTACAAACTATTTTAAGAAAAACACGCAGCAGTCCGTTGTTTATATGCATCCTATCAGAGTATACTAAAGAAAATGAACATAAGTTTTTCTGAGCTTCGTGTTAACAAACGTTCAACATGCTTATTTTATGAATTGAATATGAATGAAGAATATGCTGAATAGGCTCAATTACACAATAAAATGCAAAAGGAAGCAAGAAATGAATACAATAAAGATAGTGAGATATACGAACAAATGGATGGACTCCTAATATTTACCGTCGATATGCAAAAAGTTTTGTTCCTGCCAAGGATGCTTGATGTTAAAGAAAGTTTTTTCTGCTCGAGAATGGTTGTGTTTAATGAAACATTTGCTTCTTTAAAGAAAAATCAGCATCACTATTGTGTAGTTTGGAATAAAAGTGTTCGAGGTAGGAATGCTTCTGATGTTGCATCATCCTGTATCAAAGTAATTAGGGAAAATAGAGATACAAAGAAGTTTATATTTTGGACAGATAATTGCGTTGCTCAGAATAAAAACTGGACATTATATTCGGCATTGGCTTTACTTATCAATGAAGATCTTGGACCCTCGGAAATCACGATGAAATATATATCTTGTCTTCGGTCACACATTCTTTGCCATAGATGGCGTTCATGAAAAAGTTGAACAAGTAATCCGGAAAAAGAAGAATCTGTTTGATATGAGAGATCTCTGCTATTCACTAGAACTTTCAACGAAGAGAACAACGGTCTTAGAAATTCAACTTTATGATTTTAAGGCCTACGAACACTTGTCAAGAGCGTCTTCAGAGAATAATATTCCTCTTTTACAAGATTTTTGTGAAGTCCGATTTGAGAAAGGTCTGGACTGGAACTAAAGTTAAATTTATGAAAGGAATTATTCTACCCAATTATTTGACGAAATCTTGATCAAAGCCCAGAGGAATTCAAAAAGAAAAATTGGATAAAATTCACTCAGGTCTTGTTATGAGAATGCCTATTTGCCGTCGAGCATTTTGGAATAACCTCCCTACTAGTGATAATATCTCCGATCTCTTAAATTCTAGAGTAGATTAAATATCAAGGTCTATGAATTTTCCCGTTAAGTTTAAAATGCATTTACTTTTGTGTATTTAGTCATTTTTCCTTAAACAGCGATTTAACTACAGTTTTTGTGAAGTTTTATACTTATACTCAGTTCGTTAAATATGACTTTATGTTCACTATTTTCTTTATTAAATTAAGGATATTTCAAACTAATATTAACATGCAAATAGAAAGATAAATTCATTGAATTTTTTAAAGATTCTGTTTGCTTTGTATTTTTATGGTCAAAATATTAATAAAAATTACATCAATTTATAGGATTGTTTATACCTTACCAATGAATTGTTAAAAATTCTAATAATAAATAAGAACAGTGATGAATGGATAATGTAATGTGGTTGCCATAATTATAATGAAGTCTGATTGCTTAATTTTGTCAATAATACAAAGTGAAAACACCGAATATAGGTATAATCGGTGTCGTATTGTTTAATATTAATGGTCGTTCAAGAATCAAAACACCGAATCTACTTATATTCTGTTTCTTTCCTCTGCACTTGTGGTTAATAGCAATCTAGAAACCAAATGAAAAACAGTTTTTGTTCAACTGAGCTAAAAATATAAAATTAATGCACAAAAGAAAGTACAAATATAAAATATGATGCCCATAATGGAGTAAATACATTAAACGTTTAATAAAATCTTGAAAATATACTATTTGGGGGAGCATTTCAATAAAGGAAAACTTTGAACGCTTCTCCTGTAAAGTTATTTTTTTGTATATTCGGTGCTCTTTCTCTGCACGGCAGATATGTATCTATTGTTTGGGACGAAAGAGATAAAAGCCAGGAGAATATGCATATATACAGTTATATATACATATATCCTCTAATGTATGTACGTGAAATTTGCTACGTACAAGTACGCTCACTTCCTTAGAGTAATCCGTTGATTGTGAGGTATAAGAGTGCGATTTTAATACAGGGACCGATAGCGTTAAATAAGTTTACCAAGTTGGAGTTCAAGGAGATATTTAAAGAGTGGAAACCAAAAATAAAATTTTAATAAGTCACTAGTTAACATATATAGTTAACATATATATATATGAAGTATAGGTAATGTAAATGAAGACAATTCTGACAAGATGTAGATGAATTGGCAATCGAGTAACGTTAATTACTTGTTAATCAGCTTTGAAATTGGATACTTTAAATCAGTTATACAGAGGGAATTTTTATATTTCGGAATGTTGTTTCGATTAACGGGAGATACAAGCAAGGGTCAGTTTAGCTTAATAGGAAGGGGAATGCTTTAGCGAGTCGGCGCGGGGAAATGGAGACGGGACTTGGTGAAACAGACTCACGATCTGACCCGAAGGCGACGGGTTCTCAAACTCAATCTGCCGATATTCGAAAACCCAGGCTATTTATATGATTGCTATTTTTTTGGTTTCTCCTTGTTTTCAGACTCAGACGACTGGCTGACCACTTCGGGTGGCCAGATGGATTAGCGTCTGTCGCCTGATCCAAGTCTTAATGGCCTTTACGATGTTGTTGGCAAACTTTCAGCTAGCAGTTTTCTGACTACCGTGATTAGCGCTTCCTCGGCGAGGTAAAAGCTTTTAGTGCCCAACTTAATTTACTGCACCTTTTGAAGCGGCTGACGGATATTCATATTCTTTCATCTTTTATTTTTCTCTTCGGATTCAGAGATTACTCCGCGTGGAGTTATACTTAGGAAACAGAAATAGGGAAGGAAATTCTAGAAACAAATGAAAGGGATATTCTTCTTGGCGTCCCTTTCCTTTACACTATATTATTCATAACTATAGGAATAACATGAAAGAGATCTGCATTTAGTGACGTAGGCGAAAGGGGGAGAGGCGCAGGCAAGTGGTGTATCCTCTTGGGCCTTGTTCACCGATTTGTCTCATATATTATCTTCTCGAGCTACCTACATGGCACACATAATCACATGCCATAATTTGCCATATTTCCATTTTCTCGTCAAAAACTTTATCATCAAGACGTTCACGTTGTTAAATTAACAAATAAATAAAAGATATGATTTAAGGACATGATTCTACTATCGATATATTAATTCATCACTTAACAAAAGTAAATAATAATAATGAGAGAAATAGACCAAATTCGATCCCAAACTACGCAGCACCATTGAGGGAATTGATGGCCAAAACTGAGCCCAAATTAAGGAAACGAAATGAATTCTCCTCCGCGCCTCTGATGCTACTCCTCTCAGTGCCTCTGATGCCACTCCTCTCAGTGCCTCTGATGCCACTCCTCTCAGTGCCTCTGGTGCCACTCCTCTCAGTGCCTCTGATGCCACTTCTCTCATAATCTGAGGAGGCACAGAACTCAGACAAGGAGATGAACTGGATCAAAATATAGTCAATTTCAGCAAAAGATAAAAAAAAGAAACTGAAATTTATAAGTTTGCAAGAAGATCTCGAAAAAAGTTGTGATTTTCTGGATATTTTGTTTAAATAAACGAAATATTTTGAAACTTTCATTAAAATAATATGATAAGTTTGTCAAGTTTTGCTATTTAGCGGGTCTAAATCGGCCACCTGCTTTGTAAAATGCGTTCCCGTGAACCACAAAGTTTGGGCGACACTGGAATCTTTAGGGACTCGCTTGACTTGTAGTACTCCTAAGTGCTCTTAAGGCACCTCCAAAATGGCTCCCTCTTTTCATCCACCTCTGCCCATTTTCTCTTACGCCATGGGTCGAGGCGGGAGAAGGAAAAATATCTACGTCTTCCTTTACTGTAGAATGTAGCAGCCATTTTTAATAGGGGATTGATTTCATTTATTTCCCGGTTTTTCATGGATTGTAAAGGTAATCTATCATCAAGGCCCACCCGCGGCTCTTTGTAATCCAATTAACGAGCTGTTAATCCGGCAGCATCGAGGGATTTGAGACGGACCCCTGTGGTTTTGAGTTCCCTGATTCCATTGCTAGCAACTCTTAAGGGTTGTATAGAGTCCTTCTCCAGTAATTTATTTTACTCGTCAGGAGCGAGGACGCATCTAACCATTTTCACGTACCCTAACCTCACTGCACTCTCTCCAATCAAGATTTTTGCCGGTTATACAAAGAATACCAGGAAATGAGATAATCTCTTCGAAATCATTAGAAAAAGAGACAATTAAAAATTGAGTGAAGTTAGAATGAAATGTATGGGAGGAACATCGCCCGATTAGTCTAAATCGGGGACTACTTGGGGATTCTTAGAGAAACCAAGGGAGGTGTAATTCTTCTGCGCTCGAGATTATTTCTCACCCCTACTAGCCCTTTTCTTACTCAGGGGGATGAACGATAGAAAGCGATAGATAGAGAAACTGGAACAGGATAGTTTTCCATAAGAATTAGAGTGCAAAAGCAACGAAGCCGCGTCGCGCAGAAAAATTATAAAGAAAGTGATGAAGTTAGGGAATGTAAAAATGTTTGCCGGTCCTCCGGCAGACATTTGGGTTGAGAGGGCTATAATGCATGTGATGAGGACAGGAGGGCAAGCTAACCTCCAAATTTCCCTCGTGATTGCGTAAAAGGAAGTATTGTGAAAAGAAAGAAGGTGGGGTGTAGAAAGGGCCAAAGGATGTAAAGAATGTGGATAGCTTACTCTCCCACCCAACCCGACCCTAGAGGGCAGGGTAAACTAGCCCTGCCGCCTCCGCGTGCTGACAAGGGATAAATGGACGAAAGCCGGTTGGCGTCTAACCTGTGAAATGACTCGCTAGATTAAGAAAAGAAAGTCTTGATATCTGAGAGAAAAAATGGAAATGTGTAAAAAGAATAAATCCCAGGTAGACTTAATCTAGTTTGAGACTGCCTGGGTAACTGGAGTCGTGGGGGGACTGTTCTCCCAGGTACCAGATGCAACATTCTAAATGGGGCACCCCATTGCGGGGTTCGGGAATTAAAGAACTCCACCGGGAGCTCCCCTCCCCCACTCCAATTGATGAGGGGGAGGACAGACACAAGATCAACATCATACCAGAAAGGCGAAACCGCGTTCCAATCGAAGACCACAATTGGCTTTGCCCCCAAAACATCGTCGTTGATTATTATTATTTTTCCTCATAACTAAGAAACCAAATCTTTTCAGCCCAAAGTGTTGGGGCAGGAAGGGATAAGATGAACCTTCCTCAAAATGTTTGCACTTATGGTCACCAAAATAAAAGCTTAAAATAATATAGATAATTTCCTGAAGTTAAGTTCATGGGCTTATTATTATTTTTGTTTAACTGCATTAATTTTCTCAGCGCAGAGATTCAGAGTATTTTAATCAATAATATTCAGAAAACAATCGATTAAAAACGATATTTCTCTCCGAATTCAGATGAATTTCTCAATCAAATTACAAATCCATCTCACACTAATGATTTATTCCTTATATGTAAAATGGTGAGCAGCCTAATTAACTCATTTGTGCTCTCTTTTCAACTCTCGTTCCCAGTTTTATTCAACACATAGTCCTGCGCGCGCAGTCAATCACACACTCATACACTTGTGTGAAAACGCAAACGAGTATGAAATAAGATTGACTGCTCCATTTTAAGGGAGCTTTTGGTTAATTCGAATCCAGTGTCAGGTCATTTCCGAAAACATCCTCGCGGACAAAGAGGGAGAATTTGGCCATTAAAATCGCTTCCCGGCTCCGGAATATCTAATTACAGATGAGGATTTTTCGTCTCCTGCTTCAAACGCGGACGTTGAAACCACCGAAGCAAAACGGCGTTTCGGTAAAGGGCTTCTGGAACCTCGTTTTAATGGACTCCGGTTTGTGAGGGAGGTTTTCATTAATTGGAGACGTTTGAGAAACGCTCATTAATGCATTTCTTTGAATATTTTATTTTGCTAACGGGTTTTTCGTCTAACTCCAGTAAAGGATTTAAAGAAGAAGGCGTGGCAGGCCCTCTCAACATGTACTAGATATGGTGGAAAGTATGCGAGTCCACAACGGAGCTCATCTTTAAGTGATGGAGTCATACATGGCTAAGAGCATATGAAAATACCCCACAGAAAATGTGCAAAAAGCTTCAATGAGGGTTTCTCTTCATATTACACCTGAATAACCCCGTGAGGTGGGTTCGTGCTGCAACTGAAACCTGCCTGAGAGGCCCGCTCTTAGAACCCCAGCACCCCAACTGAAATGGAGTCTATCGAGCCGTGTTTTGTAACACTTTTAATTTTTCCACTATCATTTCTTTCCCTGTACAGACCCAACAGGAGAGGAAATAAGGAATTAAGCTTTCTAAAATATTTACCACTGAATTTCGTAAGAAATTAATGCAATATTTGACTGAAAATTTCTAATTTCCAATAAACTTTTCCAGAACTACTAAAAGGATTGATTTATTTCTGATGTTTGATTCTGAATTTAAAAATCCCGGTTGTTTATAATGATTAGCATTTTATTAATTTAAATATATTTAAAATAACCCTCGATCACACGAATATCCTGCTGAAAGCGCTCACACTGGTCTTTACTGAAGTTTCCCCCTTTTTCGAGAAAATAGTCGAGGTGGGAGCCAAGGAAGCTCATGTTCACTGATATGGGTGCCTCAAGTTTGCGGAAATTCTCTATTAACTCATGAACCACTTTCTCGTACTGAGACTTCTGTGTTTGTTAAGGAAGTTTGCAATGACTGACTTAAGAGGCAACCAGTGGGAGAGTTCAGCAGGATTCAGTGCTTCATATAAACTGGTGTCCTTGATGAGCTCTCTTATTTGAGGGTCATGAAATAAACCTACCTTTAGTTTTTCCATGTGACTCGTAGAAACTTCTGATAGAGGGAAAACAAATCTTCTATCTTCCCTGTTTATTGCCTTGACAAAGTTATCAACAAACTGAGTTTGGTGTGCAAGTGTCGAAGCAATATCTTGCTCAGTTCAACCAGAAGGTGGGACAGAACGCTATGTAAACCGAATCCTAATCTTTTTTTTGCCGCCTAGGCTTGTATGACCTATTGTTGGTCGTAAGCCTGAGTCTCCCACAGGCACATAAATCATGGATACTTTATGTACCCACCTTGAAATCCTAGAATGAGTCCAACAAATTTAAGATCTCCACAGATCAGCAATGTGTATTCCTGGTAGTTGAGAGCAGACAACTGGCGGTCCATGCTGTTGCAGGTATCTTACATTGCAACTGAGTGTCCAACAGAGATAGCTAAAATATTATTATTGCCGTTTTTAAGAAGAACTGTCTTGAGACTTCTGTTAGATGAGTTAATCAAAAGTCTCTATTGCATAACATCATACTTTGGGCCTATTAAGTTGAGAAGGTCAGAAGTGTTGTTACAATAGACTAACAAACAGGCTTCATCAAACGTGAAAACTTTCCTAAATTCCTTCTCGCGGTCCTGAAACCAATAGAATGTTGTCCCTGGTGCGAGCATACATTGCTTTTGAAGAAGAGAACCTAAGTAACTGTGTGGTATTAGCAATGGTGCTTGTTCCTGCGATTGATTCCTTTCAAATTTTGCATGCACAAGTGGCAGTCGGTGACATGATCTTTGCCTTCCCTTCACACTTCACACCATTGGGACACCAAATGGCCCGAATTGGTGAAACGAACAATTTTCTCAATAATCAAAACAAATGAATTTTGGAATCAACAAATTTTCTCACTATTCATTTTCTTATTACGCTAATCCCGTAAATTTTCCACACGTGTTTTACAGAAAATATGGGGAACAAAAGGCTTATCCTGTCCTCTAGTTTCATTCCAAACTAAGCAAACTACGCTTTTTTCATAAAATCCATGATTTTAAGTTGATGGTCAGGAAGAGCAACATGTCCGCAGATGTAACAAAATCCATTCGGATGATTCTTAACCCTACGATCTATTGTAATGCAAATATAGACCTAAGAAAACTAATAAAATAGGTTATGTATGGTTACTTATCACTAGATGTGACAAAACAGAATTAATAAATGGAGGGATGATAGAGTTATTTTGTAATATATATAGATCCATGGAAAAAATCGAGGAACTATTCAGGGAAGATTGGAGATAAGATTTTGACATCTGTGGGGAAAATAGTGCTGTATTCGACTTAAGGATCGTAACGGAGATACTAGATGAAATGAACGCTGAATTAGAGATGAAATATCTACTAGTCACAATAGACAAACGGAGTGATGAACCGTATGACATTATGGATGCAGAAATAACCAGATAAGAGCTATTCTAATCTAGTGATTTCTTTTGGCAGAATTGGCTTGGCGTATCTGGGCTCACCAAAAAATAATTACATTTATCTGCTAGAAAATATTAAAGGAGGAATAAATACTAAGAGTTTACAAAGTATATTTGAAAAAGCGCATTTTGCAGGCGAAATGGAAATAACAAAAATTATAATATTCCTGAAGTCAGGAAAGCCATAAATCGTTGAAGAAAATCAATTATATATGTATATATTATTGTAGACAGGTAGATATTCTTAGAAAGCAATTACAAATGCTACGAGCAACAATTTAGTTTAAGAACAGAGAGGGACTTAAAATAAGATAATAACGTAAAGCTGAGAAGATTAAAAAACAAACTATACTCTTAAAAGGGCATGAGGGTCCTCATTTTACTACAAAGGAGTGACTAGTTCAAGGAATCTGCCTTTCTCCAGTCCATTACGCAATATATACCCGACACAAGGGAATAAAATACGATTTAATTCGCAGACGATGTAACCCAGGTCATCGTAGCTGTTCGGTCCAAATCAGGCACTATGACGGCTAGGGAGATATTAAGTGTAAATGATAACTCGAATAAATTCGAGAGAAAGCGGCAAGTAAGAGCAAATGAAAGTATAAAAATCGATTCAATGTGGGAGAATTCCACGTGGAATTTTTTTTTCCAGCACGGAAGTGACGTACATGCGTTAAAGAAAATTCTAAATTTTGTTAGGCTTAGATTGGTAGGCCTCCCGCACCCCCATCCACAAGTGGTAGACTCGAACCGCGTCCACCCCGGACCACCTTTTCGCGGGTTAGAATCGCCTGGGCGTGAAGGTTCGAGGGCATTCAAGAGTAGCGCTGGCCAAACCCATGTTTCCCCCACCCCTGCTGGGGGAGCCTTGGATATATAGGGCTCGTCTTTCAGGTGGGAGATACAAAGATGAGGAGTCCCGCCAGGATCCAAGAAGGATTACCCCTAGTTCCAAGTCAGGTGCCTAACAACGAAGCAAAGTGACGGCTGAACTTTTCGTGTCGTTGGAATTAGCCCAGCCAGTGAGGTATTTCCATTTGACGATCGCCACCGTGCGATTTTTCCGACTCCACTCTTCAACTCCTGTAGAATCCCTCCTCGTTTCATTCTCGTCTTCGGGTGGCCGAAATACTCTCCCCTGGACCGGACGTTACCGCCCCCCCCCCCCCCTTCGAGAACCGTCATCACGTCAACTTCCCGCTCAGAAGCTCTGAGTGCCCACGCCCTCACGTTAATTGCCTGCAGAAGACATCCGTGAAACCTTACCCTGACGCCTCACCCGGAATCCTCCGTAAGCCAACCCCTCCCCCCTTCAGCCACCCATTTGAGTTAATCCTCTCCATTGGAATAGTCTCCTTCTGTAACGCATTAATTTCTAACTTCAGAGTCTGATGCATAATTCTGAAATTCTCCCTCTCATTTACCAATATAATTTTGCCCATTGATTCTCTTATTTTATGTCAGTAAAATTATATTTTTGTACATGCCTCTTTGAATAACCTTGAGCTATGCCATTGCCTAAATTTTACCTGACCTCGTTTTGCACTCTATTTTCGCTGCTCCGCGCGTCGAAACTCGTGGCGTTCCGCCCCTTTGTCGGTTCGCCTTTAAGTTATTAGTCCCTTTCCCATAGATATAATATGGTATTGATATAATATAATGTCACACCACGACATTCAACATAAGGTTAACCTTCCTGTAACAGGAAATCGCTCTACGTTTACCAACTATCATAAAATGGTGCAAATGCACCATGTACTAAACAAAGCAAGAAATCGATGAATATCGTTCTGCATAATAGTTATGAAGAAAATTCTAATTAGAAGAGAATTAACAACAAGGAAACAATTTGTAACCAAAAGAAGGGCAATTGAAACCGCGCCAGGGTAGTTATTCGATAGCCAGTCAAATTAAGCCTGGAATGTATTTTCAATCTTACATCTCTTAGAATGTTAGGAACAATGAAAAAAGATAAAGGAATATTTATAAAGAGAATAATCACCATATAGGAAGAAATGAGATTATTAAGTTTGCAAGATACCAGCAGGGTAATGAAAGATATTTCCTACCACTTAGTCTTAATGTTCAATTTAGGTATCATGACAATTTTCACTCATTATGAGTTCATTAATTTCTTAAGAAACTTCTTTAAAGATATAGATGCCTTCATATATTCTTTCTAGATTTTTCTTCTAATGAATGTATATTATACTGGTAAACAAAGTTTTTGTTGCATTAATAACAAACACTTGGTATTACGGAATTTCTTGCGTTGATATGAGATCTGAAGTTAGTTTTTTCCTCAGTGCTCTATTTTTGGGAGCATTTAAGGTATTTATAAATCTCAAAATTTAGTCATCATCTCATTGACGTCGTTATCTATCAGGAAAAATATGTGAGGAAATATGCTATAAAACTCTTTAATATAGTTTGGTAATAAAAAAGAAAATATAAGATAGTATTAATCTATTCAAGATCACGATTTGATACACTTTCCAAAATAAACAATGCTTAAAGTTTATATAAAACTGATTGGTAGATAAGACATTTGTTACTATGAAGAGGCAACGTTCAACTGCACTCTTCTACAGCATAAATTTCTGCTTGTAGCTCTTGCGTTTGTGAACTTTCTCAGGGCATTCTTGTTTAATCCTCCAGCCGTAATCTGCCATCATATGTTTGCCCCATCTTCCTTGGTAACGCTCTTCCAAGGTCTTGAAGTCCTGATAGAACCACTCGCCTTGCTCGTCACTTACTGCTCCTAGGTTCTCATGGAATCTATCAAGATGACTGTAGAGGTAATGGAGTTTGATACTCCTTTTACATCCAAGATCGCGAAAAGCTGAAAACCTATTAGCTACGAAAGTTTCATAGTTGTCAGCCTTTTTATTGCCTAAAAAGTTTGTCGTTCATCTTTCTGGCAAATTGTTGATCACATTCAAGTGCACGGATCTGTGGTCCATCAAAAACACCTCCGTTGATCTTTTCTAAGGACAAACCAGGGAGGACATAATATATGTGTTAAAAGCATTCACTGTTTGTAGTAAACGCCATGACAAACTAGTTCATCAAACCCAGCATAATATGGAGCGGAGGAAAAATGATCTTTCGCGACTGACAATTGTATCATGACAATATTTGGTATACCTGCTTCCAGAGTCTCACGTATGGGCTATCCCTTCTGGTTCCAGTGCTTTTCTTGGCTGTCCCACATGCATAGATAGCAGAGATACTTTGTAAATCTTATTTGTTGACATAGGAGGAAATTAACTATTTTAAAGTCAACACAAATTTTCCAGTTATGCTTGTGGTATTTTAATAGGTCAATCACAGTTTAAAGGACATTATATTCCTCTCGTAAATACACATAATTGCCAATTGGAACAGCGGCATAGAAATTACTATTATGAAGTAGAACACACTTAGAACTATCTAGAAATAATTGCCAGGCATGTTGATATTATACTAGCATCCATAATTCCTGGGGAAGACTTGAGATATTATGTCAATAAACAAAGTTATTCTCCTCTGTAAAAAAATGATACAAAAACCTGGTCCTGATTTTAGAAGTATGAAACTAGTTCTATGGCTCAGCTGATTCTTTTCTTGCAACCTAGAGGCTCACAATTCGGCTGCATTTTTTGAGAGACACAAATCTCGTGCAAGCTTATTCAGATCCGCTTGGCTAAGCTGTTGGGGAATTAATGACTCTGAGATCTCATAAGAAGGATCGCTGGATCCTTTAAGTATTTCTTGACTTTCATAAGCAGTCTCTTGCTCTAGGGGAAATACCTAAATCTTCAGCTGAAATAAATGCTTTAATACTAGGATTGGGCGCTCATCATAGTGCAGAGTAAGTCGGATTGTTGAGAGGATACTAGGATATGAGATTTTGTGTCTTTTCTTCTTGCCAATGCCTTTTGTATTGATCAAACAAATTAGCATTTAGTTGTGTGGTCCGTCGGTTCTCGCCAGTAATGGGAATTTTGAAAGGAACAAACCTTAGGTTTCCCTTTTTTCCAGTCACGCAGCCTTCCCTCCTCGCAGTTATGAAACACAGTATGTGGGGCCAATTTCTTGTCTTGGTCGCCAAGAGTAAGTCCAAAGTACGCTTTATAAGCACGCCTCACAAATTATATTATTTTACGCCTTTGACGAATAAGCGTGAAGCATCCAGAAATATGACAAAAAGCGCCCGGCTTGTTCAAACACTGACGTTTCCTTGTAGTCATGATCAGATCTTAGAGAAAAACAAAACAATTTTAATATCTCTCTTGATAACATAAACGTGTAAGTAATTTTATTTGACCACAAGCGGATAGAATGAAAACTTAAAATTGCATGAAAACTAGAGCATGCAGAGCTGAACCATTTTCAGATTTTAATTTAGCAGGTCATAGAGAGTAGGAATGAGTAAAGAAATCATATGCAACTGAGATTTCGAAGAAAATTATTGACCAGTGATATGTATCGCAATATACCCTACGACAGGCTACCTATAAAGTGAACACAGTATTAATTGTGAAATAAGAAATGGATGCAAGAGAGCTTTTCCGGTCGAGACTTCAGTATGATTGAGACAAGAGTTACCACACTCCTAGCACTTTCATACTGCTGTTCATTTTTCTCCATGTGTCTGCGTTCTTCTTTCCTTTGCATTAATTTTATACATTCGTTCCTAAATACCTCCCACAATAGGATTTCAGTTATTAATGTATAATGTCTAGGTGTTGCCTTTGATGAGAGGGAGATAAAAATGCCACTGAGTTGGGAGCTTAACATGAGCAGAAGTTTATGGAGAGCGCGTGTTTAATATCTCTGCTCATTTCCAACTCGTGAGAACAATTCTCTCTCTTTCCACTCGTTTCTTATCTTTTCTGTCTCTTCTTTCGGCTTTTCTTCTCATTGATTTTTCCTGGATGTAGGCTATCAAATCTTTGCCACTGAGTCCGAGTGATTCACCTTTGGCCTTGAAAATTTCAAACGGTGAAATGCTACTAGTTTTACACAATGGGCACAACAAGAAGCATTAAATTAACGCATGACAATGAATATGGCCTAATTATGGATTTATTTACGCACGAGCTGGAGTGCGAATGGTTTTGCTAAACAAACGAAAACACGAGCAACAAAGGAGGGGGACGAAACGCTAGCGAGAGAGCTGATGTGGTCGAGATTTCAGTATGATTGAGACAAGAGTTACCGCACTCCTAGAACAGTAATACGAAGAATAATATTATTTTTACTATACCTACAACTTACGGCACGAGATAAGACTTTGAAGGACAATAATTCAATTCAGTGGGAGAATAAAATTAATAGTTAAACACAGTCACTAGACAATCAATTCACACAAAAAAGTAAATGGGAACGGGAACAAATACACTTCACAAATGGTTATTTCTCACGTTTTAAATTACAGAACCGGAAGCAAGATTAGCTAAAAATTAGCAATTTAAACAAGGTTAATCAATAGATTAATCAAATTTTAATTAATTGATTGACATGAGCAAGATTAGCTAAAAATTAGCAATTTAAACAAAGTTAATCAATAGATTAATCAAATTTTAATTAATTGATTGACAAAGATTAACCCCAATAAACCTGAAACCAGTTCAATATATATAATAGATATTACTATATTTCGTATAATATAGTCAAGTTAACCATTTCTGCGTTTCTGAGCCAAGGTTGAGGACGGCTATGTGCGTGGAAGATTTTATAATACAAGCATAATGCAAATTAATCGAATATCTTGGAGGTTCCGGGACATTAGAAATAGAGATACAAAAATAACTTTAATAATATGCAAATTAATATTTCTTTACAAGGTTAAAGGTTTTCTAAAACAAGCTTTATACACATCAGACGTACACGAGTCTCAGCGGTTAAATAGGGGAGACATGGCAGGGACTGTCGCCGTACGGACAAACGAACAATATTGACCGAGGGGCGCTCCAATCACCTTGAGAGTATACGAAGCCGACGATGGAGGCTTACACTGGGGGAGGGATGGAGTAGTAGAGAGAGCACTTGCACAGAGAAGCGCGTTGTTATTACCTCAAAAATTTGGTCCGAGGGAGTAATCCTAAACTTGGCACAAATTTCCAACAATAGTCTCTTGGAAATGACTATTAAGGCAGAAACATAGATTTTCCCTTCGAGTTAGAACACGAATCGAGATGGTGCGTTGCGTTCCAGGAGTGGGTAGAATGAGTACGGGATAGATTCATGTGAATTAATTGAAAGTACCCGAATCTCGACTGTAGTCGAGCAGAGGATACTGACGGGGTGGGCAGTCGCGGATACTGGCTAAGTTCGTATCCGCGGGCAGTCGCAGAGAGGAGGGCTCCAGGGGCCAGCGCATTGGCAGGCGAGAGAAGTCTCGCCATTTTAGCATGATCAAGAGAAGGTTCATAAGCCTGTGATGCGAACTTTGTACGACTCACGATGGGACCTTTTGAGCTCTCAAACTTGTCGTAGTTTTCTATGATGGCCGGTTTTCAGGCTACCACAGCGTCTCATGACTTCGTACTTCCATTAGGGCATACCAAAGGGGTCGACCAAGTGTCTGTTGTCTCTCTCTCACTCTGATCTTTGACAATGTAATATTTTCATTTATTACAATATCGTAATCTATTATTTAGTGGCAAATATAATTAAGAACAGCACACAGCTTTCAACATCTGATTTTGCCTATCCTGTATATACGACTTCTTGGCACCTTGACATTCGCCCACGTAACAAAAACTGACATTGTCTTAAGTTGAAATAATCTAATTCCATGATTAAATTGGTTCAGGTAAAAGGAATTATAAATTGCTAGAGTCCTACGCACAAAGTATATGCCTATTTCTCTAGCAGCATGGTAAATCCCTTTTCATTCTTCTCTGCGAGTGTTAATAAGCATTTGATCTGGTATTCTTGTTGTCTTTAAATCATGTCATGTAATACATGGCAAAGCAATTCTCTGTATTGACAAATAAACCTAGTACTTTGAGGAGCTGGAAACAACTACGGCCTCAGCAAACCTAGCATTGTCAAACTGGATTGCAAGTACATGGCTTTATTCCTTCTGTATAAATATTTCGAATTTAACCTTTTTTTGCTGCTATATTTACAAACTTTTTCTTATATTTATTTGTTGGTTGGCGAGGAAGTTCAGACCCTAGGCACCGACAAGTCTTATTCCTTCCATGGTTGATCCAAGCCCGAGGAAGGAGGGTTCAAGCCGTTGTTGCTGCGGCTGGTACTTTTTAGAATGCCTTTGATATTCCTTACTTTTTCTCATCTACTACCCATATTATTCCTATAATTATTTTAATTTTTACTCAAGGCAATTGGATGTCAAGTTCAACATAGCAGACATCATTACGGCATACATCTTGAATATTGTGTTCCCTCCAGGCGGAGCACCTCGAAGATTTTAGGGATTAGGTAAATGTAGGGTCGTAGAGCTTTTATTTTCCTATTATGTGAACATAACAGTGAAATAAGGAGGAATAAATAAATAAAGTTATATCTGCCCCAACGATTAAAAAAATTCACAAAATTTGCCAATCATTTAACATCAGCAAAATGATAGCTCGATAGGGGTAGCTCTGTGAAAATTAGAGCAATAGTAAAACTTATGGAGTAAGCTCAGTATCGTATTGAGACTCCCTTGGCAATGATGAGAGCTTTTATTGTTTAAGGCTTCTTCTCAAACAAGGTACGACGAAACTTGGGGGGGGGGGGTGATACAGGCCCTAATCCTCGGTTATGACTGCCATCTGTTTTTCATTGTAGGCTGGCTGATAAAGTTTCGCGGCCTATTCCAGTCCTGCTAAAGGTTTTTCAGTGCATTCTTATGGGAATGCTGAGGTGGGTAGTTAATTACCATGATATTTTCGTCCTAGAACCACTGCATGGTGGATTCGACTTTGTGGTATGGGGTATTGCCTGCTAGAAAATCATCCCATTTCGAGCATTTCTACATAACTAGTTCTCGGTTAAAGAATACCCTGTAATTAATCTCTTAGTACAGCTCTATACTTCTTTGAACTGATGTACCATTACAAAAGGTGAGACGATATACACCGGACCTTAACATCAGCCCCATACCATTACAGAACACTCACCATGCTGTACTGTTTACATTATTCACTAATGATTACACTTCTCCCCTGGCCTTCTGTGGATTCTAAAATTACCTGGGGTCGAGAACACCTGGCACATGGACTTCTCGCACTATGGGACACATCCTTAATAATGGATTCTCTTGGTCGCGGTTAGAATGAGATCACACCAGTCGACGTCCCTATAAGAGATGGTTAATCAACGGCTTCTGGCCTTATTTACATGACTTCGGATCTTATGAAAGCAGTCTGCGACGTTGTGTCTGACGAATAAATTCACCTGGTGGCCCTCTGCTCATCCATGTATCAGCTAGACTGCGATTTTTTACCATCCCAAAGGCTTACGGAAAGCAGATACCAGTAGTTATGTTGTGTAATAGCCCTGTGTCTTCTAGAACCTAGTCCGTCTTGGATGTTCCCAATTTCACGGATGTTCTTCACCACATTTGAGACAACGGAATGTTATCCACCAAACCTGAGGTCGATTTGACGACAGCTGAGACTTTCTTGACGCAGAGTGCGCATCAGACTTATTTTCACCACATTAAAGTTACATGTTTTCACCCTCATCATATCAGATACAGCCGACATGGAATATCATATCATTCAACAAATATGATTTATTATATGAAGATATTTTGACTATAATATATATAACATATCACTTACTGATACTACGATTTTATATATTTCAGTAGCTCCGACATTTTAGATATTTACAAAAAAGTTATAGGGTAACCTGGACTATTATTCTGCTTTTCAGATGTATTGTAGACATTCCTGTAAACCTACAACAACAAATTCATAGACATACCAAATTAATAAGAATTCCTCGTCTCAAAAATCTTTTGAACAAGGATGTATTTTCCGCATATTTTAACTATCTCAAGCTTCACCACTCTCTTTTAATTGGAGAAAAGTGCCTCTTCCTCTCTGATGCTACTAAATAATAACCTACTTCATCTTATTAATAAAACAATCTGTTCCCTGTTGGCTCCTTCATCCTCATCTTTAGCGTCATTTCCTCTATTTTCACCCCATCACCTCTTTGCAAACTCTATTGCCCCCTCCTCATCTGATTGCTATCCTATGATTTTAAACAAGTTGCTTTTTTTAGTAAATTAAATGCCTGGTGACAGTTGGGTTTCATGAACCGATTTCCTTCTCCGACACTGATGGAATCTCTCAGTCTCGTTGAAAAGTTGGTCACAGAACTGAAGCTACTATTCTAAATGTAACTAAACAAATTCATCAAGCAGCTGATTATGGTAGGACTTCTCATCTAGTAATTATTGAATTCTTGGCATAATTGATAATGCCAACTACAAAGGTCAGCATATTTATAAAACCTATGTATTTTTTAACTGATTTCATTCTCTGACACTAATGGAATCTCTCAGTCTCGTTGAAAAGTTGGTCACAGAACTGAAGCTACTATTCTAAATGTAACTGAACAAATTCATCAAGCAGCTGATTATGGTAGGACTTCTCATCTAGTAATTATTGAATTCTAGGCATAATTGATAATGCCAACTACAAAGGTCAGCATATTTATAAAACCTATGTATTTTTTAACTGATTTTGTCCATCATCTCCCATTCAATCTGTTACTACCGAGGAAGTTATATCAAGGACATCAGATAAACTGCGATAAACAATGCCGTCGTTTGCGGTTACCTTAGCACTGGTACGCTCAATGATTGCCCATCGAGCACGCCTTGAGAAAGCTCCTCTTCAAGATGAAGTAAGTGAGGGCCGCCAACTGATTAATCAAACTGCCCTTGAAACAATTTTCCCTAGTAGCTGTCTTAACACTCACTCTTTTCGTCAAAAGACAAGACACAATTTATATACAGCCAGGAATATTTTTTCTATTAGAGCCAAAGTTTAATCTTTTTCTACAAATTCACATTCGTTTGTACTCAATGTGTTGATTGCCATTAAATGGACCTAGTCTTATACCCTAATTAATACTTAATTGTTGTTCCCTCATAAGCGATAAATATGGCGACCGGGAACTTAGCCACAATACTGAATTGCTGGTGATAGGTTTATTCGCTGCTTATTAAGATGGCCATTACGTACATTATAATCTACTTATTTATGGTAACCATACATTTGTGCATGCGCGCGCATTAGCGTTAGTTCCCTAAGGGAATTGAATATGTTTGGATCTGCCTTTGCACAGAATCGAACCAGACAACTACGAGTCGTCAGGGAAATACGATGTTCAAGCCCTTCTGTCCCACTCAGCCTCGAGAGTTCGTTGTAAATGCATTGAGACCCACCTAAATTGCTCGCTCTTGATTAATCGCCCCAATCGAAGTGAAAATCTTGGCAATGTTTGTGTTCGAGATTTTTCGACATTGCCATTAATTACTTAAAAATGACATATAAAAGTTTCTCTTTAGCTTGCATTAGCAAGATGGGCGTAAGTGAGGACCAGGTGTATGCATGAGGCATTTAGTATCAATATGTGTGCGTATCTGCGAAGTTTTATAACATGTAGGTATTTCAACTTGAGTTTTTGATCCAATTGCCCCTGTAGCTTAATATTTCATATGAGAGCCTTTTATGGGGTTGTACATCATCCAGGGCCGAGTGAATTCTTTTCTGTATTTTCATCTATGTGTGTGTGTTTCCTTTTGGATATCGTATGCCAAGTAACGCCACCTATCTCTTGGCCATGGATGGAGCCCATGACAGAAAGTGAAATCAGAAGAAAGATTAGAATAACATTTGTTGGTGAGTCAGAGGGAACCAGGAAAGACAGCGGTGTCGCAATCGGCGATGTTTGTAGAGACCTGTGTAGGATCTACTTTTCCCGTGGTGGATACTTAGTCAAAGTGTTTCTACCAGAAGTTTACCTCCGCCAACCTTTGTGCCAACACTTGAGATTGAACCACGCGTCTAGAAGAGAGAAGATCTGGCGCCATCTGAAGGTTCTCCTTCACCAATCCACGAAAGAGAATTAAGAGAGAATAATTGAGTATCATCCTCCTCTTTTTATCTTAGGAAAAAACTTATATTTATGTAGGAAAAGCTAAAAGATATCTACTCTTATTAAGGAAGAACTTTTACCTCCAGTTATTAACCTTATCCTTAAATATTTACTAATCATCTTTACTACTTCTTAATCGAATTCCAGTTTGAACACTGACCTTTTCATAAACCAGATCCTTGACCTATTTAACGATTTGCTGATTAATGATACTCATTATCCAAATATATCTGTATCATGATGGCAATGAATAAGATAGATAAAACGTTCAGGTGTAGCCGATTTAAGAAATTCATCCCCTTAAAAACGCAAAGTTTGTTTCCTAACCTTTGTCATACCGTTTAATCAATATGACCATGAAAAACATTCATTTTTGTAAAGATTTCTCTTATATTTATGTGCATTCTCCTATAGATATTGGGATACAGCGCGCTTTTTTAAAGTATAAGATAGTAATGTTCTCCTCTACTTTTCAAACATTTAAGGGATGAATAAAATGCTAATTAACCGCAATTCTGTATTAACAACCATAATTTCTAAATGGCTGTGTTACCATTTATTTTACTATCCAAATATGTTGTTAAAAGGTAATGAACAAGTTCTGCTGACCGAAGTCGCGTGCACTTACTTATTCTGATTTATGAGCTTGCGACCCCGAAACTTTCAATAATTCCCTAATTAACCTTGAGAGAACCTTGGCAAATATATCATTCGAATGAGAATGTAAAACAACATAAGGGGCTTAAATTTCGTTAGAATCGGTTGAATAGTTATGATGTTATTGCTAAAACAAAATAATTCCCGGGCTAACTTTGGAAGGACCTTGGCAATTATATCATTTAAAAGGGAAGGTAAAACAACATAAGGGTTCAAGATTTCGTTAGAATCGGCCGAATAGTTATGATGTTATTCCCCAAAAAATATAATTCCGGGGCTAACTTTAGGAGGACATTGGCAATTATATCATTCGAAAGAGAATGTAAAAGACATGAGTTTCAGATTTTGTCAGAATCGACCAAATGGTTACAATGTTATTACTAAAACAATCAAAAAGCAAAACGGGGACCGACGGACTGACGAGCGACCGACATATGTAGTGAGATATAGAGTCGCACGCGACTAAGGGCACATGAGGAAAACATAATTTGGGTAATGGGGAATTCATATTGAGGTAAACTATGTCACTATATTTTAGGAATGAAATTTTTTTCACAGTTTGAATTTTAGTTTGTGAGTCACTTAGGTATATTTAAGCGTGTATCTAAGTTCTTTCAAACATTTTATTTTGGTTTTGTGGTATCCTTCTCTCTCGGAGGACAATGGAGATTGCGGCATTGCGCAGGCCTGCTAAAGTATATGGAGATCCTTGGTTGCCCAGTCATCAGGCTCTCCTCGGAGTAACTGGTGTCATCCAAAGGAATGCAGAGCAGTACGTTCGGCACCAGGCTGGCTGCACGAACTGCTGGGGTCAGTGAACACAGCGCCGCTTTCCGTCTTTGGGGATCCACTCATGATTGGAAGGTTTACTCCCCTACACTTTTCCATTGGATCAGTCGAGGATCTCCTCTGCCCGGCTAGCCTTTGGCTACTAGAGGCAGCTACTCCACCTAGTTTGGTGGTGCAGTGTAAACACCATTCTCTCACGTGGTTCAACCATCCAACGGAGGCGGTGTACCGAAGTGTGGCGTTTGGATTCAGCAAGTGAGAGTTTAGGGGATGAATGAGGAACTGGTGGAACAGCAGGGCCGGCTGACACTGTACAGCTTTATCCTTGAACTTTAGGTCCTGCTGCAGTTGTCGCATGTGAAGACCGTTTCGTTCGAGGGCGCTGACTCTGGTATCTATCGTTTTTCTTCTATTTGAAGCTTTTATCAAAGTTATTTTAAGAGGTCAGAAAAAGAATATGATTAGCGAATGTTTAGGAATTTGAACAAAAAAAATTACAAATCGTGTAGTTCAGAAATTGTATTATAATTAAGGCATGGCTCTTTTTTGATTTTTTCTCACATAAAATCAAATCTAAATGAAAAAGACAAAGCTCGAAAAATTGTTTTATCCATATATCAACCTTTTTTACTGGAACCCTTTTACATTTTTCAGACCAAAACCAGGTTGCTAGAGCCAAATTGACCGTAGGACAGAGACCAAATGTCTGACTGGGAAGCAAAAGCTCATTCTGTAAGGAGTGGTCAAGCCGCTCCCTCGTTTGATTATATTATCTCTAGTAAATTTTTATATGATTGTCACTGGCTGTATAAAATAAGATCAAGTTTAATTTTTATAGATTTTAAACGGCTATAAAGAAATAATAATTATTGAAGGTTGAGAAAATGGATGATGTCAATAAAAATTAAATAAATCTCATTGTGCAGAGCGTTTCTTAAAAGTTGAGATCAGTAAAAGATCACAAGAAAAGAAGTCTGTATCAACTTTCTTGGGTTTATGTATTTCTCTGAGGTGTTGAGTCTAAGGTTTTAATGGATTGGGATTGATTTCTCTCTTATCATTTTACAATGAAAAAATAAAAAAATAATTAATTTTCCATGTTAAACATTAGCTTAAAGGTGAATAAATAACTATGCTGCTACTGTCCAAGGGTTTGTATTCCTTGTAATAGGTTTAACATCATCGTTTTCGGGAAATACACGGCAGATAGAGCAAATGTTAACGACTCTACTAAAATGAAACCACGTCATCGAAACCACGAAATTGACACATTATTTTCCGAATCCTCCCGAAAAGATATATTTCATTATATAAGTTTATTCTAATTATTTCCCGCTCAAATCTATATCGGTTTTGTAAAACTATATGAATAAAAGAGCGAATTTATGGACATCGCTGAAAGATGCAGAAAGCGAGAACAGAAATATAACCAGAGTTGAGTCGTGCTATAAAAGATTCAGGTACCATGGAATAGTAGCCATCTGAATCCTTTGTAGCTTAGAAACTTGGTCAAAGTATCGACTTTGATGTGGAGTATACCTTACTACATACATGCTGTTTTTATTCGCGCCAAATTCTAAGCTAAAACAATAATACTTAATGATAGGAAGATATATTACCATGTTTATAAATTTCTCTAGCATTTGTGAAAGAGGATTCAGAGTGTAATGATTCCTGAAACAATTTTGGAATATGCTGAAGAAGAGAGAAGAGATAGGATGGATACTTCTAATAACGGTCCTTTCGTCGCCTTTCGTAAAATCAAGTGTTGAAATTCAATTTATTTATTAATGTCGCTCTTAAATGAAAACAGAGATACTTGTAAATTAAAGGAGACTTGACTGTTCCAAACTTTCAAAATTGCAACATCATTTGATGGGAATTAAAACTCGTTACCTGACACCTTGTCAGAGTTAATCTGGTCTCTTACTCTAGAGAGAGTATAATAAAAGTGTCCGATTATAAAATGTAAAGGAAATCTGATGACAAAAGTATGGATTGTTATTATTTAATACAACAAAATTAAGAGGAGACACACGAGGTTATTTTTACTTGAAAATTAAAAGAAAATTTTTTGGAAAGCTTGAAAAATGTGTTTATTTACATACCTCAGTAGCAAAAGATGAGATTTCTTTAGTAAGTGGAGATAGGAAAGTTGAAAGAACTTGTACCATTTATGAAAAGAAACTCGACCTTTCATGGAGCATAGTAAAATAATCAGTGAATTAACTACTTATGTATAATGAAAGTGCGGATAATAACACTTAGTGAGTGTCAAATGATACCTAAGGTTACTGTACTTAATCGACATCATGCCCACTTCTAAATCATTCTCTGAATATTGCCTCCTATTTTTCTTATAAGTAGTGATTCTCTTTCTTTTCTCCCTTTCCCTGATAGACATGTGCAGTTTAAGGGTGCTAAATATATGCTCTTTCAAAGGGAGATGACGCAACGCAACGCCATCTGTTATGCTAACATGCATTCCAGACTTTGACTACCATAGCTTTATCTATATATATATATATATATATATATATATATATATATATATATATATATATATATTACCGCTCTCTACCTTTAAATTATTTATGGACTCGGGGCAAGAATCCAGCATTTCACATTCAAGGTTTACTTTGAAACAAAAGTCGGAAATTAATTAAATGTAAATTTTGCCAAATATTTTCATTCTAAGATGCATGGAAAGAATGCAGTTTTAAAGCCTAGATGTACGCGCTTTTATTTTCGAATTTTAAATAAATAAAAAGATCCTATATTATTAATTCGCTTCTCTATATGCTTTATTTAATGGACTACAAGAACCATAATCCTGATACAGAATCGAGACAAAACATACTAACTCGGTTTTAAATTAAATTGCTTTTTCACTTAATTTAGTTTGAAAATTAAGAAAAAGACAGACTCAGAAGTAGATTTAATTGTTTGAATTGTTACAAATCATTAAAATTTCAGTATTCGAATTTGTGTAGGCTATTTGTAAGCTTCATTAGAACTTGCACGTTTTCTATTTGTTAACTTTAAAATAATAGTTGTCTATTCATGTCTCTATTGATTATTCCATCATTCTTTATGACGGGCGGAATCCAAAAGAGCAAATTTTCCCCCTAAAAACACACAATAAAAGTCGCCATATAAAGGATGGTTTGCTGTTTCAATAAAACATTTAGAAAAGCAAAACGGGAAAACTACAACAACGATTTTTAATTTGGTCGAACATGAATCTTATATTTTGTAAAATATATTATTTGCATAACAAGATAAAAATATGTATATTATTTGATGATTCTTCACTTCGCTCAAGTTACGTATGAGATCCAAAAGAGAGGAAACGGTACACCGGGTTTCCCCTACGCAGCGACCGAGTGTAAAAATGCCAACTGACCCCATCGTTAGCAACTTACAAAACTTTGTGAAGCAGCGAAGATTATTTTCTGGATACAGATTTGAAGATTTCATTTGCTAGAAGAAATGGCAAATGGGGTAGTATGCATTTCTTCTGACAACGCGGCGTCTACAACTAGAAAAGCACGAACGATATTCCACAATCGATAGACAATCGTACCTCACGAATACGGATGACATCCCCTAGGCATTCAGATCCCACTGGGATCAAGTGAACACACAGAGTCCACCCAAGCCACACACGCAAGAGCACTTCAATGAATTCTGGGAGTGGTGACGGCTCCATGCCCCTTGATCGAAATAAAGGTGTTCAATGACACAACTAAATTAAACACCCCATTCACCATCAAAAAGACAAAACGCTACATAAAAATGACTCCACAACGAGGCCGCAGCCCTTTCGGCTTCCCAAACACAATCATACAATGCCTGCCAGAAACTATCTATCCAACATTGACACGCCTCTATAACGCGTCTCTAGCCTCTAAATACTCCACGGTGGTATTCAAGGCTTCAAACAATATTCTATTGCACAAACAACACAGAGACTCCACAACCAAACAACTACAGGCATATTGCTCTCTTAGACCAGTAAGACAACATACCAGGACGTAAGGTCAACACCCGCCTCCGGAATTACCTGGAGGAGTAGAACTGGTTCTCCCCCTGCCAGTACGGTTACCGAAGGGGCCGTTCCACCGGCATGGTATTAACCATCGTTCACGACATGATACAGAAAGCAAGAAAAGCATGACTACAAACACTCTGTATCAAAAAAGACGTCAAGAAGGCCTTTGTTAAAGTGTGGCATGAGAGGCTCCGTTGGGCACTTGCCAGCAATAGCGGGCTGCCACTCTGCACCGGAAGGGTTCTTTCGCACTACCAGACAGAGGGGAAGTGCTACATATGATACTCTAACCCAGTATTACGACCCTTTTCACACACCGCTGGTGTACCCTAGCGCAGCGTGGTAGCACCCACACTCTTAATCATATTGACATAAAATGATGTCCAGGAGGAAACAGAGGCTTATGTAAGTAGGCTTAGAAATAAAGACGGAATACCTAATTAAATCACTGAATGATGCATAAAAGGACATTTTTGCCACTCTATTATTCATTTGAGCAGAAGAACCTCCCTAATTTTATCTTTATCGCAAATGAACTATCAGTCACTAATTTCGTAAAGTCAAGTGGATCAAAGAAAGTAAAATTTAATTGATCCGTTTAATGGATTTAATGAAATTCAAGCTTTAATTATTCCGGATGCTTTTTCAAACCTCAAAGTAAAATAAAAGCGTTCAGATTGGCTTCGATAATTTAGATTTACCGGAAACGACAAGACACATAAACCCTTTCATATGCAAGTGGTCCTATATCTAGAATTTTTTTATAGGAAATATAGTTAAAACCTCTTGATAAATGTTCCTACATGTTAATACTTACATCTATCCCTGCACGTGTTATAATGACATAAGATAGTGAAAAAATATACTATGCGGGAAAGATAGGAGGAAATCGATCAACATCTCAGCAAAAGATAGTTACAAAAGGATTTGGGGTTGAGCCAAGTGCATGAGAGAGTGCTATACACGAATGGAAAAACGTGTAAGAAAAAGACCAAGATGGGGTATAAGCCTTAAAACCAGGCTAATATCACGAAAATTTAATCGGCTTATGCATATGTAATATATATAATTCTATAATATTTTCATTTGTGAAAAAAATATGTTAAAAACAAAGAACGTGTTTGAGACTTGTTTTTGTGGGATATATGAAAAAATGTACTAGAATCCTTATTTTTAAGGGGACACCATATTCATTTTTTTAACTTTATACTACGTTAGATTATAATATAATAAATTAAAGCACATTAAAAGCACTTTTATTCCTGCCAAACATAATAACCTACGAGGGCGATGTTTTTGAGATACAGGTTTTTTTTCAGAACCCCTCCTTGAAACCTGATTTCATATAAAGTGCTGTACAATATTAAAAATGAAGCATTCAAACTTAATTCAGGAGCATAAGATGCACATATGATTAATTATCATTTGAAAACAGTTTTCATTAGTTCCATTAAAATTCGTGTTAATGGTGGACTAAATTTTTTTTTTCGGACAAGGTCAACTATAGGTTTTGTTCTCAGTTGGAAAAGGGGGTGTTTTGTAAATAGTGGTGGCGTTCTGAATGCCCTGCAATTTAGTTCAATCTATATTTGTATGATGCTAAAAATATAAACAGTTCTCAGGCGCCGTTTTTTTTAGCAAATATTTAAATTCGCATGGGTTAGTTTTGCGTTTTGTTCACAAATCAACTTTAAAAATCTACGGAGATATTCCATGAATGTATAAAATTTTGCATTATAATAATTTTCACTATGATCTATTTATGTTGCTAAAACAAAATATATACTATAAAAAAGTGCATAAAACTTGTAATAAAATGATAAAAATCAATGGGTGTAGTTTGGTTTTGTTTTTCAAAAATAATCTTTAAATATCTAAGAAAAACTTTCTAGGAATGTATACACTTTTGAATTATCTTAATTTTCACTATGTTCTAGTCATGTTGCTAAAAAAAATAATTATACCATAAAAAGTGCATCAAATCTGCAATAAAATGATATACAAAACCCCCAAATGCGAATTTTGAACGAAACAACGTGAAAAGTAACTCAAGAAGAAACGTGTCATCCCCTTAACGCTCTTATATAATAATACACGGTTTAACATGTTTCATAGTTCACTAATATCTTTTCTCTCGTCAATTTTACCCAGCCGTATTCTTCTAGTGTGCGAAATATTTGTTGTTTAGAGAGAATTATCATCACGTTCTTGAGCTCCAGCTTGGCGTTTCATTGTATCGTAGGGATCATATCTTTCTCTAATGATTAATATCACTAGACCTTTAGCTCGTTGGACATAGTTTACTTCATTCCTCGTTTGCACACGTACGGCGAAGGATTTATGCTCCATGAAGCCGAGTGGGTTTTGTTACGCATCATCATTAGAGAGATCTTTGTTCTCATATCGGTGAGTTCACTTAGGAAATCTACAACGAGAGGACGCAGATCGTCTTTCCTCGCGATGTAAATAGCACTGTCTGTGTCGCGGAGCTGCAATCTTTGCTTGGAAGAGTCTATCAGACCGTAAAGCGGTTGTGAATGCTGTGATTAAATGGTACATAACGTGAAAATCAACATCTTCGGCAATCTCCACTCTCGCTATGAAGGATTCAACGAACATAACCATCGAGTTAACATTATAATTATTTACAATTAGCTCAACTACACCATGGTCCAACTTGTAGTTGACCTTGTTCGACAAGCGAATCCGCTGAGATTACTTTCCACATTATTATTTATTATTATTTCTCGATCTGAAAGAGTCGAATAAGTTGGGGGGGTTTTTGGGGGGAGGGTGGAATACAGACCATGGGAATAATTTTCGGTTTACAAAACATAAAAACTTCTGGAAGCAGAATAAAGTAATTTATTATTTACGTTCAATGGACAAAAGAATAGCCCTTACCTGCTTAGACAGAGATTTACTCTAAATAGTTTTTCACGATTCTTTATGCAGTTTTCCATTACTTTGCTGATCTCCTCAGTCTCATTTCCCCTCTTCGCGAATAAGATTTTCTCCTCCTTCCCCTCTGTAAGAAAGACAGAGACCTTTGTGATTTAATCTAGAAATGTTTCAAAGTACTTTGGGAATATTCCTTTCCTTTCTTCATTTCCCAAATCTCCATAAATTTTCTTGATATCATACCTGTTTTACAGGGGTAGTTTATGTTATGTGGTTGTCTACACTCCGAAAAGCTTACGTTACTTCTCCGAGCCATTTTATTCGCGTGGTACTGAGGTAAAAGTAAATTAAGTACAGAGACAATGACAAAAGCCAGCTATATGCAGATCATTAAGAGCGAGAATATCTATTTTGACGATACCGAAATATTTCTCCTCCCTTAAGCGGTCAATGAATTCTTTCATCGGTGGCAATTTACGCACAGATGGCGAAGTGATCGTACCGGCATAAGTATTTCTATGAAGTAGGGATATAAGGACAAAGAGTGGGCGTAATGGATCGTTACATCGTCTGTTAGATGATAGTATAGCATCAGTGAAATCAGGTAGAAAGCAAAATTGATATTTGTTATAATTTCATTTCCAATAAACGGATAATGCACGATTATCGATATTTTCAACATTTTTACCAAGTATTTATAAGAAATAAAATATCTTACAGCGAAGATATTCTATTTATATCCACCGCTGAAAAGCGATGAGATTATATTAACTCGCGTCGTTTTAGAAACTTCATCATCATGTTTTTAAATTCATACTCGCAGACTGATTAACTCATTCTGGTTACGAACGATTCGTTCATTCTTCATCATCTGAAGAAAAATAGTTTAATGCTTTTTTTCCATTTATGGAAGTAAATTTTTTATGAAAATAGTCGTCTTGCTGAAACCGATGGTAGTACCATCCATAAAAGAGAAATGCGATTCTCGTTCCTCTCGTTAAGAATGTACTAGTTACCAAAACAACCCGTCAAACTACCCAAATATATTTCATTCAGTACCATTTTTTACCTAGAAAATCGGTAATCCTCTGGTGTTTTCCTCATGCATGATCTATTTTATCCCTCTCTAACAAAAAGGATGAGGTCAAATCCTATTGATCATTGCGATCGTTTTCTTAAATTTAGGTATCTGTACAGACATTATAACAGAGAGTTGAATAACATTGGGGAACAATGTATTTGGGGAATTGACAAAAGTACTTTTTCCTATCTAATTTGAGCATATTGAATTCAAATCTGAAATCAGATTCTCTCTAAATACTACAGATTTTTCATAATATCAATAACTAAATATTATACAATAATTTTCATTTTATCACGCTATCATCATGCCTTGAAGTAATTTGGAATCATCCTTTTGCGTTATTTATAGTAAAGCAGGTTTTCTTGCACAAACATTTTATTGCATATGAGAAGAAACTTGAATTACACTTTAGGATTACAAATATTGTAATCAAAGAGATGCTAATTTATTAATTACCGTACATCAAGCTGGAGGACCTCTCCTTGATTTTAATCGGGCAAAAATGTGCGTTTATAACTCTTTTTCTTGTAAGTCTTCTCTGCCTGATCTCTTCTATTGGTCCAGCAGTAGTCCGCCATAATGTGTCTATCCTAGTGACCTTATAAGCGCTCTTCCATCGTCATCAAATCCTGATAGAATTGTTCCCCTTGTTCTTCACTCACAGCTCCCAGATTCTCTGAGTATCGGTCGAGGTGACTATTTAGGAAATGTATCTTTACACTCATATTGCATCCTAGATCATGATATGCTAAAAGCATATTATAACCAGATCCTCGTAGTTATGCGCTTTTTTGTTTCCCAATTAGTTACGAACAACGGCAGAAAATGAGAGCCATGCTGCCTTCTCTTTTTCATTCATGTTGTTCACGAATCTAGAATCACTCAGAAGGCTTAGGATTTGGGGAACATCAAATATTCCTGCTCTTATTTTTTAGTATGACAAAGCAGGAAACACCGATACTATGTACTGAAAACAATCATTTTCAGTGCTCAACGCCTTGATATAATGCTTCATCAGCCCCAGTTTGAGATGAAGTGAAGGGAAAACGATCTTCTCTCCACTTACGATTGGCTGATTAACAATGTTTGGCATTCCTGCTTCCAAAGTTTACCGAACTGGCCAATATCTTTAAGACAAGTGTTTGTTACGGGCTCGATTGTGTCACATACAAATATAGCATGGAAACTTTGTATATCTCTTGTGCTGGCCAAGGAGAAAGTTGACCATCTTAAGGTATACACACATGATCCAATTGTCTTCATGGTACTTAAGTAAATCCCTGACTTTTTTTTATGTCATCGTGAGTTTATTACAGATATACAGAGTGACCGAGAGGAACGACAAAAAAGTCATTGCCATTATGCAAAAGGACACACTTGAGGCTACGCTTGTTGCTATCCAAAAACAGTCTCCACTCAGCAGGGCTATAGGTTTCAGTCCCAACTCGTTAAACAGACCACGAACATCGTGGCAGGATACAAATTGTTTTTCTTCAGAGAAATACCGAACAATTTACCCTTCCTTGTTTGGTAATATGATACCCATACGGACCTGTCAAGCATATGTCTTTCACTCAACCTGAAGGCTAAAAGTTCTGCAGCTTTCTTGGAGAGCGCCAAATCACGTATCAAGTCATTCCTATTCTTTTGATTGGAACAGTGAGTACTTAATGACTGTTCAACATCTGATGATGAATCTGCAGACTCTGACTCCATTCCGTGGACGTCCATATCAGATACATCATTTTCATCCTCGGAGGAAGCATATCTACTGAAAATCGGAACTGATAAAGACTCAGAATGAGATACTGGCCGGATAGGCAAGAGAATGTTGGTGTAGTCGATCTTGTGCCGATTTTTCTTGCCAATCCCTTTAGCATTCACTAGACAGAAATAACAGTGCGGTATATGATTCGTCGGCTTTCGCCATACTTTGGGGATTCCAAAAGGAAGACCATTTCTCTTTCCTTTCGTCCTTTCAAGAAGATGTCCCACATAACTATGGCAATTCGGATATTAGGAAACGAGATATGAGAAAAAGTGTTTTATTATTTTTCAATATAACTATCATCGAGTTCAATGCATTTGCGCCACTTGTCCCTGGGGCTTCAAATTCCCGACCACCAGAAATCTCTCGACTGCTGTTCAATCTACTCCTGAACGGCGAGCTGACATCTTCATCGTCCCCAAACTGGCGTCCACGCAGTGCAGCCTTTAGCTGGCGTAATAAAAAGTAGATCTAGACTGTAGAGGGGATGGTTGAGCTGCTCGTATCTTCACTCGCGCAGGGCAGCTTGTGCAACTCTGGCTTTGTGGACTTTGACGACGTTGAAGTCGATCATTGGGCGTGAGGTTTCTAGGGACCCAACAGGAAGAGACCTTTGTCATGGCCAAATTGTCGTGGATGATGTTGATAACACTTTCTTGTAATATTCCAAGTTCTCACTCAATTTCTTCAAACTTCACCCGTCGATTTTCGAGGATCATCCTCTCCACACGGGCCACATTGTCCTCGTTGGTCACGTATGACGGGCGTCCTGGACGGAAGTCATCTTCAAGGGGGTCACGACCATGGCGGAACTTCCTATTCCAGTGAGCAATGGTTGCATAGGAAAGAGTGGTGTCGGTGTACGTTGCAACCATGCGTTCATGGATCTCTTTTGAATTCTTGCCTTCCTTAGTCAAAAAATTGATAACTGCGCGGTGTTCAACCTTGTTCATTGTTGAAAAGTTGTGACTGACGATCTGCGATCAGCTACTGCTTCTTAAATAGACGAGGCATGAGCGTGTGGCTGCAGGTCCTGACTTGTCATAACTTGTCCTAACACCCCCACAAACAGCCATCCCCGTTCCTCTATTTTGCCCTACCGATTCGCGAAACTTCTTGACCGCCCCTCGTATGCTTGAAAAATAAACAATAATGTCAATATTTTGCACAATATCACCTATTACTATCTTAGTACTATGTACTCTGAAGTATTTGCTTTCTACAAGCGCCCTCTCTGTCCGTCCGGAGGGCAGTTTTCGGGGTAACGAGAAATTAGAAATTACACAATAACTATAGCATATAGGTAAAAATTCATTATATATTTCAAATCAGCATAAAAAAGCGAATTAGAATGGCAGACAAATCTAAGTCACCAGAAAATGTGATAAAAATTGTTCCCCTGTGTTATTTAGGCATTTTCTTGGAGTTGGCCAGGGAAGAGTAAATATATTTCGACGGCATTTGTTCTCTCAGTAACGTAATGAGTAAAATAGTGGTTTGCGGATGAGTCAGAAGAGAGATTCGTATCATTTAATAGGCAGAGTGCAGTATTGAGCTGTTAGGACGAAGTAGCCTTCATTTTACTTTTATTTAGAGGTGTGTATTTTCGGGGCATGAGTGTAGCTTTAATAAACGATATCATTAGTTGTTTAACTCAATTAGTTTATTTTGTTAATATATCAGGGATAAATGGTATCCTAAAAGGATTACAGTTTGAAATTTTAGTCTTAATAACTTTATTTGCATGAAAAAAGTAGTTTCTTTATTGGGCGACGTTCTTGTGTAGTTGTGCATGACCTAGTGGGTTCTGTAAGTTACTCATTGTCTACCGCACTCTTATGGCAAGTGGTACCAAATAATTCTAATAAATCAGTTTCTTCGAGCGACATCCTTAGTAATTATATATAACATAACATTCATGTCAGAAAATTAACTTTTTTCTTTTTCCAAGAGAATAAGAAACATCTAGGTCCAATGAACAATTCTAGACGGTTTGACCTTTTCAAAGGCTGGAATAGCCGCTAATGATACCCATTTTCTTTAAAAGAATCCCCCAAATGCCTAAGAAGCTGTCAGACGCAAGATTTAGCAGGATATTAGGCGGAGATTGCATTAATAATTTCTTAGAGGATCTCACCAAAGAGGCCAAAAGCTGCATCCCGCAAGCAGGGTCAAGGCGAAATTAAGAATTCCTTTTCTCCGTCAACAAGCACAGAAATACTTCAAAATCATAGGCTTTTAGACTATAAGGGGGAAGAAAATGATTTTTTAAAAGGATGATAATAATAATGTCCTGGCATTTCGAAATAGCAGAGATCATTGCACTTATAGTGGATAAGAAATACTTCTGGGGTCTTCGACTCTTTGAGGCCTTTTGTAAATTCCTGTACGATACATTTATTTTTGTTTTTTGTCTGATATCGCGCATGTTCTGGATGCTGCTAAAACTTATAACCGCTGAAGTAAAGTTCATACAATTTTCCTCTCACTCTTCAAAGGAATACACTACCTCGGGAACGTAAGCCTGTTGAGTAGAGATGCACACATTTTCCGCTTCGTATCTACAGCTTAGTATGCTTTTAATTGTAGTGTGAATTATAATTAATCTTGATCGATCTCACTTTGTTATTAGTTTCAATCCAATTTTTCTTTTGTTATTTCTATCAGTTACGTTCTTCTTTTATACAGATTTCGTTAGAGTGATCCTTAGGAAATTGCAATCGGTCATGTATCCGTAACTTTCATCGTCTATGTATATATCGGCTAACCATTTACTGTAGATTTTACTATTTAGAATGTTTCTTTGTTTGTGCTCAATTTCCATTTTGTTTAAACTGGTTATCTTCTTTTTCTTGCCCATTCGTTCGTGGTTGAATTTGACCGTTCCTTTATTCTATCACAATTCATTTTATGTTCTCCGCGAATTGGACCCTGACGCATCACCTTGGAGAATAATGATTTCCAGCTTAAAGCTTCCTCTATTGTAGTTTCCTGTGTCATTATACGCATATCAATCCACAAAATTGTCGCAAAGTTGGTAGGCCAAGTTGAACTATTTTGTATTGCATATCCGTCTGCCAAACTTTGTCGAAAGCTATAATAGACACGTCTCGTCAGACGATGTCCAGTTTAAAGCCCGGTGCCATTTTCGTGGCCCCTGTTTTTATGAACTATCCAACTTAGTACTCATTGGAAATAGAGTTTTTTCAAATATTGATCGACTCACTGTTTCAAGATCTTTTTATATATATTTCCAATGAAATCCTGTTGGGAAATTGGTCGGTAAATTTTACCCGATTTTGTGATTTTTCCAACTTTCGGGGGATGAAAAACCTTTTCTCCACTTCAGATCGTGTAACAATTCGTTACTGTTTAAGGACGCATTGAAAAGATACTTTAGTCCTTCTAAGTTGTTATTTGGTGCTTCCATGTAATTTTTCCTTGTACCTCGTAAGTGCCTGGCGCTTTGTGTTTAAATCAGTTAATTACACTTCTAAGCTCTTCGGTCGTAATGATAGCGTCTAGTGCCTCGTTCTTATTGCTGTAAATTTATAAAATGTGGTGCGGGTGTGCTCGCTTGATGATTTGGTTGAGTTAATTTATAATTCTGTTTTAAAAATCAAAGACGAACTTTTAGTTTTCTTCTTTGCTAATTTTAAAAACGCTTTTCCAGTGTCTCCTGAGTACTCTTATTTTCAACTTTGGTTTCATCGTCCAGCATATTCCCTCTTTCATTTTGGATTTTTATCTTTTCCTTGGCTGACCTGTCCTTTAATCTGTTAATCCAGTGGATCTCGACCAGGGCCACGTGCTCCCCATTGGGCAGCAAAGAAAATTTGAGAATTTAAAGGGGCCATAGATTTTCCCCGTCCTTCTTCTTCTTACATCCATATATTATTTAATAACAAATTCTGTAATTTATGCATGTTTTAGCTATATTATTTTATCAAAGTTATTTCTAATAATTTTTTGATAATATAAAAAAATAAAATGGCGAAGTTCAGAAATAAATATAAGTATGAAATATTTTTGGAATTTTTAAAACTAAAAGAATTACAAATGGTGAAGTTCAGAAAATTTATTAAATTTTGATATGGAAATTATTAGAGCAAATTTAGATAGAGAAAAAAAAACATGATAGGCCGTAGGACAGACCGAAAGTCTGCCAGTGAAGCGCAAGCTTCTACTGTAAGGAGTAGTGGCGAAGCTGTTCCTTTTGTTATAGTAATAACGATAATAACCTCACAAGAATTGATATTTCATCTTCAATGCTTAAGATGTCAAAGTTGCAAAGATCTTTCGTTTGACAAAAAAAAATATAATAATTTGACGAGTTTCATACTCAGTTATTGTTTTGACATCTTTAAAAAGCTCGTAACTGGCTTTATATTGTAAAACAAAGGATGATCTTCGTCTGAGAATAACGACATTTGAAACTTATCGTAGAATGGCCAGACTCTATATATAGATATATACGTAGGTACTATGGGGCTTAGGGCCGAGGTTGGTTGAAGACCGATAATGAAAGGGAAAATTGTTATGAGTCCAGTGGAGATGATATATTATTAACTTTGCGGGGTCCTTTTAAACAAATATTTCCGATTGCAAGTTGGCCAAAGATTAACAGGTAGCTGGTACGCGCTGGGGTTGCAAAAAAAAGACAATGACGAAAATATATCTTTACTTACAACAAAAGGATATATATTTTTACACAAAAATTGGGTTTAAAGGGAATGGTCGCCCAGACGGGGTTAAAGGTCTATACGCGATACAGGTAGGTTAATTGAGGGATTAAAGAGGTCAGATTCAGTTTGGTGATTTAAAGGGGGATTTTAAACTTGGGCGTTCACATAAATAATGCAGCAATGGGGTAGGCCAGATTCAAGATTAATATGCAGGCGGCAACTGTTACGATTACCTTACGCGCTCGTCGACGAAAAGGGGCCAGTTGAGGTATGATGAATGCGAAGGAAGAAGTCGGTTTACCTCTTGCTTCAGACGACGGAACACTTGTCGCCTTCGGGGTTGGGAATCTTTGTCAAGTCCTGCCGATTGACTATGGCAGATTTCACTGATGTCAAAGCTTGCCGATTGACTCAGACAGAGTTTACGGATCGATTTAGCCTTCAACTCGAATCGAAATCGCCGCTGGCAGGATGGAAAAGCGTCTTTTAGCTCTTTCGCCGGAGTAGGTGAAAGTCTAAAAGTTCTGCTCTCTAAACTCAGTCGAGGCGTTATATGTATAGGCGCCTGGTGAGGTGGCTCCAAACGCGCGCGCGAATTTGGGGAAAAGTCGGCGGCTACTTCGGGGGAAGAGGGAATCGTACTAACGTTGGTTGGAATGTCCGACGGATTTAAATCTTCGAGCGGGAAGCCATAATGCGAGCGGAGGTGGCCGTGGGGGAGGGGAGTACGATGACATCGGTTCTTAGGAAAATACCCCTGGGGCGTGTGATAACGGCGTTGGCCCCATCCTTGTCCAGGTTCAGCCATGTTTTCACAGCTCCCTGAGGTGATCTCGGATCCACGTAAGTACAGAAGGGCACGCGGTCGCCATTTGACCTCATTCTGCTAAAAAACTGATATTAAAAGATTTGCCGATCGACTTTAGGCACAAGGATGTCATTAAATTAAATATGTTTCATTTTTGGTATTAACAATATATTGTCAAATCTCACAAATATAGTGTGTTAATGTAATATTTTTTTACTCAAATATAGGTTTATATAATTTATCTGGTTGGAAATTTTTAAAAATAATTTTTTAAATCTATTTTGAAAAATATTTCCCCTCTAAATTCTAAAATAAGCTTTGGTGGAGGCAAATTGTTATGAGTGAACCACCAAAGAAATCATTTATCAAAAGGTGGCCATGATTGGACAAGTGTTGAGAATCACTGTGTTAACCCTTTTAAAAAAATATCGGTGAACTTATTTCGTCAATCTTGGGCATTTTTTCATTCTATCTTTCGTTTTGCTCATTTGTTACTATTTCCGTGAGTTTTTCCCTTTTCAAGCTCAATTTGGTGCATAATTGTCAGGAATATTTCATTTCTGTGTATCGGTTCTGAAATCGTTCTTATATCTTTATTTTTGTCCCTTTACATATTGGATTGAAGGATCCTCATGCAAAATGCAACAAGTCCTTTGTATAATAATGTTGTGGCCATTTATGTATTTTCACATACATTTTTGAAAAGCTCGTGTGTACTCCTTTAGTTTATGATTTATTGTACTTTGAATCATGGTTGATTTTGATGAAGCTCTTCCTTAATTCCTTAGAAGATGGAGGGTCCAAACCAGGGCTCGATTTTCCCGCCTACCACGCTCCAGTTGGCGATGATTTGGAGTTGAAAGTTTGCTTCTAGAACGAGTTTCTTGGTGGTGAGAATAGTTTTTGCAAAATGTCTTTGTTTTCCTCGCATATTATTATAAATCCCGTTGCTACTTGTAAGTATTTGATAAGAGGGATTTGTAGATCACTGAATATCCTTTGGGTGTATCTTATTCCCATTTGACGCACAATGCGGCGCCACACATATTTACACACTTAAACTTTCAATAGTTCCTGGAATACACCCTGTAATTGTCTGCTTAGAAAACTATCAGGAAACTTAGTAAACATATATTAATCTGAGAAAGTACCCCTAAGAAATATAATCATTGTATAGAACAATTTCTGCTATAGTAATTTATATTAGTAAACCCATTTAGTACTTTAAATGTTCAATAAGTTGGCCGTACAGATACAACTCTTCCTGTAACAGTAAATTAAAGCGCCTCATCCTTTCTTCGTACGCTCTACTTCCAAGTTTATTAATTAATTTTGATTGGTGACGGCGAATACCTTCTAATATTGCTATGTCCTTTTGCATATGTGGATACCATAACTGTACCACATACTCCAAATGAGGCCGCACAAGCGATTTATATATCGAAAAAATAATAACTTTCTATTTAAATTTTATAATCCTATTTGCCTCCTCTGATGCTACATTGAAAGGGGTGGAAAATTTTAGACCTTTAGATATTAAGACACCTAAATCCTTTACCGTGTTCTCTGTATGTTAAACTTGATCACCCAAATTATGATCGCGATCATTAATTCTTGTAGGCCAACCTGAGATTTGAATTCATATCATGAATCGTGGCAAATATGACAAAATAATTGGTTTGATTTCATAAAATGTGGTACAGATGGCCAAATACACTAATTTGATGCCATACAAAGTGGCATTAATGGCCAAATCCATTTACTCTTTTAAAATAGTTCGGTACCAAGCAACGCAGTTATTTCTGTGCTCAGAAGATGTACTTGGTATTTTACTTGAAAATAGTTAGGTATTAAGCGACGCAGTTATATTCTGTGCTCAAAAGATGTACTTGGTATTTTGCTTTTATAGTTTAATGAAATGGATTTGACCAGAAAATCTTGCAAAAATAAACCCGATGTATTCTACTACATCTGCGGCAATTACACTCTTGTTCATAAAAGGAATTCAGTCACAAGTTTCATAGAGTGTTCTTACCATGTTTATTTTAAAATGAAAATCGACGACTAGGATAAAACTTGAGAGCCACATATTCTAGGCAAGCCACGCAATGAGTATATTTCGTCGTTGCAACAAGGAAAGGAAAACTAGTCTGAAGTTTGGAATTCGCATGGTGTTCAGAGAGACGACAGGCCATAACACTGACTGCTAATTTTGTGCTAGTGAATTAACTGTAAACAACAGAAATAACCGGAACTGCTTCAAATATCCTGATCTTCAGTCAGCGCGCCATCCTGTAGCTCATTCTGATGAAACTTCAGTATCTGTTATTGTAAACATGGTGGACCTGTTATAATGGAAGCGAGAGTGAAAGTTGGTGAAAGGTTTTCTGTGGTTTGATTGAAAGAGGAGCGCAAGTGTCTTTAGTGAACGAGAGGATTCTGAGTAAACATGATGAGTTTAGATGTTACGAGCGTCAGCCTGTAAAGTTACGGATAAATGGATTGGGGAATAGAAGGATAGTGGCCTGGGAACAGGTTAGTCTGAGAGTGAGTTCGGGCAGTGGTGTGAATGTGTTGCATGAATTTGTGATTCTGAAAGATAAGCAAATGCCGTTTTGTTTCTTGCTTGGTGTGGACTATATGAGAATGAACGATTTGTCCTTGGATGCTGATAAGAATTGTGTAATGAAATGTGAATGGGAGGAGATGAGGTTGAATGAGTGTGCGAAGAATTTTGTCAAGTTTTGTAGGATGATTGAGCTGGTCATGGATGATGAGAATGAGGTTTTAAGTGATGATGATATTCTTCAAATACAAGAATTGTGTCCTTTGGTTAGTGACTTTATGACCTGTGTGATGATGCGTGTTGATTTGAATGAATGGCCTGAATGTTTAGGTGATTTTAAAAGGTATGCTAAGAATTTTGTTGTTTTATGGATGTTTTATATTTGGTGAGGCATGTGAGGATAGTGATGATATGTATGTATCTGTGATGTCCTTGGTTGGTATGATTCGTCTAATAAGAGTTGGGCATCATAATTATGGGCATATGGGTAAGTTTAGGTTGTGGGAGTGTATGAAGGAGCGTGTGTGCCATCCGTTCCTGAAGACTGTTGTGAATGATGTTTCTACTACGCAAGAAAGGTGTCAGAAGTGAAAGGTGCAAGGTGTGCAAGTGAAGCCGCCGATGTTGAAAGTTGATGCGAAAGAACCGTTTGAGTTGGTAGTGATTGATTTTGTCTCTACCACATACGAGTGCTGGGAATATTGGTATGGTTGTGATGGTTAATCCTAAAAGTAAGTTTGTGTATGCGGCGCCTATGAAAGATAAAAAAAGTGTGACTGTTGCGCGTGTGGTTGACCAGGTGTTTTTTCTTATGTATATATGGAAGCCTAGGAATTTTTGAGTGATAATGGGCCCGAGTTTGTGGGTAAAGTGGTTAAACAAAGGATGAGAGAGAATGGTGTGGAGCATGTAAGAACAACTCCGTATGTACCGTGTTCAAATGGATTGGCTGAACAAACCATGAGGACTTTGTGTGAGATGTTGAGAATGATGAGTGAGACTTTGAATGACTTGGATGTATGGTTGGGTAGAGTGTTAAGGATGTATAATTCAACGGGGCATAGTGCGAATGGGATGTCTCTGTGTGAGTTTGTCACGAATTTGGAAAGGCGAGTGAAAGATAGGTTTCGTTTGAGTGAAAGTGAGCAGAGTGTATCGCGTGAGGCGCATGAAAGGTTTCGTTCGATGGAAATAGGTGCAAAAGTATTAAAGGCAAAAGAAGTAAAAGGTAGGTTGAATGTGTCGAAGATGAGTAAAAAGTTTGAAAGACCGTATAGAGGTGTGAGAGTCTGGGAGAATGGTATGACGTATGTTTTGGAGAGTTTGAATGAAGGTGTGAATGAGGGAGTGCGGGCTCATCAGAGTCAGTTGAGGAGGGGGAGAGAATCTCCTGACTACCTGGTGAGTCATTCGGCGTATGAACTGTGCAGAGAGAGGGATGAGGTGCATGATGATGAGCTGGGGTGTGATAGCTTGGATTTGTCTGGTAAGGAGCTTGTATGGGGGAGGGGGCTCTTGAAGGTTGTCCCTAATTATCGGGGAACCTTGAAGGTAATCGTGAGGACAACCCAAGATCCTTGGATGGGGAACGCTGGTTGCCAGTTATGGTGAGAGATTGCTGAGTTATTGCGTAATCTTTTGGCAAGGACTCCGGTTAATAAAGATCCCACGGGTGGTTTGAGTTGCCCTCTCTATTTTTCCACGAGAGTTATTTGTTAATTGCTATGGGGTGACCTAATCGAGGGGCGGTCTTATTCTATCAACGGGGTCAAATAGCCCGGGGGATGGGGATAGACCACACCAGGGTAGAACACCGGTATTTCAGGAGTTATATAATCGCGAGGAATTGCGATGAACGAGGAGAATGCGCAATGGCTGTTTTTCCGATTAATAAGACCTTGAAGCAGGAATATTGAGGAACGTCAGGATATTAAAGTCACCAAAGAGAAATTAGAATTATTATTGAACTAAATCTTATTGCACTTCACAAAACTTCTTTAATTAATTTTAAGTTCTAATTTATGACATAAATTAAGTTCGAGGTCAAGTGCGGGCAAATTCTAAAGGAGGCCGGATGAATAGAGCCTTTAAGAGTTACACTTTAATATCTGAGTTATGTACAGGCCTATATACAAAGAAGAATTACGTGAATCCGAGAGATCCGACTGCACGATATATAACGTAATATATTACTATATAAAACAGTAATCTTAATCCTCTTTGTTTTGGCCTTATACAGTTATATATTTAATTTAAGCCACGCCCTACAAATTACTCGTCCAACTAAGCCACACCTCCCTCTTATGTACCGGCCTGTTGATTGGTCGATATTAACATAACTCGACTTTTGATTTGCAACTGCCGAACATATTGACAAGGAAGGCACTCCAACTATTGGGTAAAGTTCTCCGTGGGCGGTTACATGTTGCCATAGAGACAGCTTCCTGGTATAGCTTCTATTTTTTTAATTGTGATATCTAACCTGTTTATTCGGGATTCTGCCTTAATTATAATGTTTTCCTAAGATTGCCTCGGCCAACTCTAACAGAGATAACTGTGCTCCGTTTACTACCGTATGGCATTCTCGTAAACTGCGCTAACTTTAATTTTCTCTCTGTCTGTATTTTATGTGTGTAGCGACTCTCGCGTGTGTCCTACTTTGGATGTACACGCCGGTCGCTAAACTTGTTTTGGTTTCGAAGCGTAGAAAGCGTGGAAAGAAGAGAGAGAGGAAAGATGCAAGTACGAATGAAAGAGGTAAGTCTGAACAGAGTCTCTCTTGTATGGGGGAGGTTGAGAGAGAGAGAGAGTGAATGTCTGCATAAGCCTGTGCGTGATTTGGCTAATATGAGTTGGCGAGTGAGTGAGCTTCCTGTGGCTGATTTTTATGGTTTTGTAATCAGTATGAATGATAGTGTGTTTGGGCTGAGTGAACCCAGTGTGGCTGATTTTTCTTTTTTTGCGAATGGTAAGATTAGAGGTGAGTTTAAAGTGGAGAATGAGGAGGAGACTGATTTTTCTGGCTTCTGTTAGGAACCAGTCGAAAGGGTGTCCTGTGTAGCCGCTGAGAGAAGAGGGGATGTGAGTTATTTGTCTGTTTTACAAGAATGTAGCTTGAGTTGGATGAGAGCTGTCAGTGAGGAGCTGATGGATAGGGGTATGAAGAGTTAAGGTTCTGAACGGAAGCGTATGAACGAGTTCTGTTGAGAGATGGGAGAGCTAGTGATGAAGGCTAAGATTATGGTGGACGATATGATTGATAGGGACGAGGAGAATGACAGAAAGACTGACGAACGACCGCGACAGATTGCTACGCGTAGCTAGGGACCTGTAGACGAGTGTAAATGGGTGCAGAAGGGCATGATTGAGTATAAATGGTATCGTAAGTAAGGATTGTGAGTGACTGTGGTCGGACGGAGGAAGGAAGGAGGTGGTGTGGTAGAGCAAATGTGAGGGTTTTTAGGGCCATTATCCCACTCCCTTTCTAGCGGACCTCTTCCTCCCTCTGTAAGCATGTGTGTGTGAATGGGGAGATGTTTATATATTTATATTTGATTTTGTGTTCTATTTTTTTTTTAAATTTCTATTTCCAGGAGCCACTCTATTAATATAGCTCTGATAAATTTGGTAAAATTATTCCTACAATTTGTAAGGAGTGGCTAAGATTTTAAAATTTGGAACAATTTAATTGAATTGGATCGACGTCCATAATAATAATACGCTTGGACGAAAGGGCTTTAATAGCCTTGAGACCACCACCGGATCGCATTTTAACTAAGGTGAGCTAGGAGGCGCCAGGCTTTTAACGCGCGCAACAATTTTGGCCCCGAGTGGCTGACGGCAAGACTTTCCCCCGGGGGACCTTAAAACCCCTAAAAGCTTGGTATTACCTGAGATAAAGGCCTCTCTTCGTTTGTTTGCCTTTTTTGTAAATATTTCTTTGATTGGTAGTATTTACACGTAGGATTGTTTTAGCGCCTGAATAGGGACGTGAGATCTCGAAACCGGGAGCGTGACAGGATTGGATTGCAGTCCGTCATTATGAAGGACTTAGTAAAGTGTTTAGGATGCACGAGTAGTTAGATTGTTATTTTCCTTTCTTCTGTCCTTTTATACTAACTTGGAAGGATGGCTTCTGTGGAGCAAGATCTCCATGATGAGATTGTGAGATGAGGCTGGAATTTAAAAAGAAAGAGAAAGAATGTACAATGTTGAGGACAGTGATCGAGGGAATGAAAGGTGATATAGTGGGTATTAATGAAAAAAACTGATCGGATGAAAGTGGAGATGGATAAGAGGCAAAAGGAGGTTAGAGAGGAGAATAGAGGACCTCTATGACATTGTTAAGGGGTCAGAACCGGCCCTAGAACCCTCGACTCTGACCCCTGCTCTGACCGAAGGGGATAAGACTAATGGGATCAAATGGGACTGTGTGCGATTCTGGAGAGGACAGGATGATTGTGAGTATTAGAAATAAAGGTGAATGGAAAAGAGTGGAAAGTAAGAAGGGAAGGAAGAATGGTTTGAATGGTAAGGATATAAATATGAGAGGTAAGAGTGTAGACTCTCTCTATTCGGATGAAAAAAGTGAGTGAATGTATGATTGGTAGGAGTGAGAGTGAGAGCAGTTCAAGTGAGAGTGAAGTGAATGTGGGGAAAGGTATTTTGATTAGGGAAGTCCCGAATGTTGATAGGTTTAAATTGCATGGTATTAAGAGTGTGGGAGAGTTCTTCGGGGGGTTTGAACGTCATGGCAAGCTAAAGTACCCGGATAATAAGGGGCACTGGGGGAATGTTTTAGGGGAGTGTTTAAGTGGAAAAGTGTTAGAATTCTTCCAACTGATAACGAGTGTGGGTGACTGAAGTATGAGGTGGTGAAGGAGAGACTTATTGGGCAGGTGAAACGAATGAAAGTGAGTGTGAAGTATAAAAGGGTGAATGAGTTTAAGAAGGCTCGCATGGCGATGAGTGGAAGTGTGAATATGGATGCTCACAGGCTTTAAAGTATAGCGTGAAAGAGGTATGGTGATGATGGTGGGAATGAATGTAGGCAATTGATGAGTAGGTTTCTTGATACGGTCCCGCGAAAGACAAGTGAATGGCTAAATGCGAAGAGAATGAGGCAGACGGGGGAACGGTTGACGTGGAAGGAGGTTTTGGAGGTTCTGGAAGATGGGCGATTTGATGAACAGAGTGATTTAGATGAGGATGGATGGTATAGTGTGAATGTTGGTGGTAGTAAGCCCAGGAGCTTTCCTTCACATCGGCAGTTTGGTAGCCAACGGGATGCCGTGAAGGCTACCCCACCCGAGGTGATGTCGAGCTTCCTGCGCCGGCAGAGTATACGGATGAATGGGGTGTGGACAAGAGGTAGGATACAGATGGCTTGCGTCCGACCGACTGGGGCTATGAGAGAGCAACGGAGATATGTTCCAGCGAGTGAACGGTCGAATGGTGGGAAAAAGATCGTGAAATGTCGTAGGTGTGGAAGAAAGGGACATACGAGGGGCGGTCAATAAGTTTTGCAATTCAAATATAAGGAAACGAGATATGAGGAAAAGTGTATTGTTATTTTTCAATATAACTACCCTCGACTTAAATGCACTCGCGCCACTTTTCCCTGAGGCTTCGAATTCCCGACAACCAGAAATCTCCCGACTGCTGTTCAATCCACTCCTGGACGGCGAGCTGGACATCTTCATCGTCCCCATTTCGGAGGTGTATTTGGCGTCATCAAACAGGTGTAGGCTTTGATTAAATAGCGGAATAGGCTCGGCGTCAAAAATGGTAACCGAGTTAAGTTTCCTAAATTCTACACACATTCGAAAAGTCTAGTCAGGTATTCGGTCCATCACTATCGGCGAGCAATAATCGGAGCATGAAGGCTCTATAATCCCCATCTGTAGCAGATTCTTCACTTCTGTGTTAAAGGCGGATCGAAGCTGAATTGGGAGGGAGTAAGGTTTTTATCTAATGGATTCGTGTGTCTTCAATTTGATCTCATGAACAAACTGTTTGGAGCACCCTGGTTTTTCTGAAATTACATCGGGGAATTCCTTCAATAAGGCGGACAATTGTACGTTTCTGAGCGGGCCATGGTGGGGGTTTAAATGTAACTCCATGGAGGAGTAGTCCTGGGGAAAAGAATAACGACGGTAGAGGATATTCTTTATCCGACTCTACGCATACTGTGTTTACCACCTGAAGAGGTTCAAGGGGGAAAAAGCTTCCAAGGTTCCCTCTTCATCCAGAGTCACAATATTATTAATACACGCTCGGTGGTGATACTTCTTGAGCATGTTTATGTGATACATTCTATGGCCCGAGGGAGTTTCAATCAAGTAATCAGCAGGGCCACTAGCTTCTCTGACTGGCAAGGGAACTTTCCATTGGGTGAACAATTTATTTGTCTCTGTTGGCAGTAATAACAACACTACGTCGTCAGGCATTAATTTTCGGGCTTTTGCTTGTAAGTCGCAATAAGATCGGAATTTTTCTAGGTTGCACTCCGAGTTTGAGCGGGCCAACTCTGCACATTTACCCAAGCGTTTACGCAGCCCGATCACATATACGTAGGAGGATTTAACTTCATCTAACTGGGGATTAGTGAAGAGCTCCTTAAGCATGCTCATAGGTCCTCGGACGTGACGCCCGTACACCAGTTCGAAGGGGGCAAAACCCAGAGTTCGTGAAGAATCTCTAGGCACGCAAAGAGGGCGACTGGTAGGTACCGATGCCATTCTCGAGACTGAGACGGACAGAGCTTTCTTAACACTGCCTTTTAGGGTACCATTTAATTTCTCACACATCCCAGTTGCAGAGGGTTGCTAAAGGGTCGTCATAAAGAGGGGTTTGATAAGGTGTAACTTTCATCAGTTCCGACATGAACTGACAGCCTCAATCGGAGGGGCTTTCTTTATGGATGCCAACTCGGGAAAAAATGGAGATGAGGGCTTCTGCAGAGGAAATACTCTCAATTTTCCTGACGGCAACTGCATCGGAAAAACAAGTGGCGCAGTCTACCAAATTAAGTATATAAGAGTGCCCTTCACATGACGGGGGATGGATGGGCCCAACTAAGTCTATGGCCACTCTGAAGAAGGGTTCGGAAATGACGGGGGTTTTCTGCAGGGGAGCCGGCGATATCCGGCCTTTAGCGGTCGCCTTCTGGCACAGTTCACATGACTGTCAGTATACGGCGATCTCTTTAGCAGCGCCTGGCCAAAAGGAGTATTTAAAAATACGCAGAGAGGTTTTATTGTGACTGAAATGTCCAGCCAATAAGCCATCATGTGCGATTTTTAATACCCGTTGGCAGTAACACCGGGGAATGCACATGACTTTATCCGACGGGGAGGTTACTTCAGCCGTCGTCCGGAATAGTAGTGAATTCTCCACCACGTATCTTATTCGTTTGTTCCTGCGAACAAAATTTTTTTCGTTTCTTGCTGCCTTCTTCCACAGGGGTTGGAGATCCGGACACTCCTTCTGGGCGGTAGCGAAGGCTTGGGAAATAAGCTCTTTGTATTCCTGGTTCTCAAGAGGAGATAAAGGGGTCGAGGCCGCTGCCTTCTTAGTTGCTTGAATCTGAGTGACTACTGGCTGAGCCACCGGATTTGGGGAGAGCTGCGTGCTCTGGCTTATTAAGACAGAACAGAATTTAGCAGACGCTGCTACTACCTTGGTCCAGCCAGTGGAGTACTGACATTGGATGTAACCTCTGACTATGGGGAACTTGTATGATCTACCCAGGAAGTCCTGGACGACCGCGAACCTCTTGTATTGGGGGCTGACTGGGGGAAGCAATTTATCTGATACGACGATACAGGTGCACCTCGTATCGCGTACCAATGTTGAGACTCGGCAACCATTTACTGATCCAGTCTCGAACTTTAGTCCTCAAGGAGAACCGATGTTAAACAAAAAGTTCACCTGTTGGTCAGGGAAATTCGATGTGGACGAAGGAGGCGCTGAATCAGGAGGTTCTTCTTGGGGAAGAGATGCGGTTATGTTGGGCACTTTTTATACACCTTTCGAAAGACGACATTTTACCTATATCCGTCCAAAACTTACCAATGTACGCTAATACTACTAATAAAACCACGAAACAAGTAGCGTTCTGCTTAACTCAAACTTACCACCAACACTTTCTGTTAATTGGAATACCGCTATAAAAAAGACTAATTAACACCATTAACAGTCTAACTACAATCAATTAACATAAAATTTTAGACCGATTTTATCCTCTTATATTGTTTAATTTTCCTCGAATGCTTAGGCACAAATTTTCTTACTAATCAAGGGGATGCAGCAGAATCAACTATTATTGAGTTCTTCTAAATACGCAAAAACCCTCTCACCAATAGTATCTCTTGGTTTACGGCCGAGTACGTATGTACGTTTGCTACGTTCATGAGTAACTCCGTTTCACTTTTCTCTCACAGGGCTTTACGTTGATTCTTTAACCAGGGATGATTCGTATTATGATATATCTGTTGCCATTTGCAACGTTTGAGGATCTAATTAAAGAACTAAGACAAAAATATACTTTTGACTACATAAAACAATGAATAATTAAATCTTTAAATAAACTTTTACACGGAATGGGAAAGAACAAAAAAATATATAAGTTTTGGATTCTTTTTCACCTTTAACTCTGAGGGAGTAGACAGTTCTGTGACCGTGAAAGTGAATCTTTTTGCTGAGGTGAATTGGTGAAAGTTAGACTGGAGGCTTCCTCGCTGACGTCAGGAGGGTTGGGAAACATCTGATGCTTCTCACTGGGTAGGTGGGGGCGCGTGGCGAGGATTCTTGACTTGAAGATGTAAGCGAGGGGATTTTGGATGAACGGAAGTTATTCCGATCCCTGTGTTATAAATTCTGGCTTCTTGATGATGAGACAACCAAGAGGTGAATGTTTTCTCGAATGGGAATTCACGTTGGTATTCGTCAATGGTGACGGGTATCTTTATTTTTATTCAGAAAACTGAGAAAAGGGATTTCTCTGGACGAGAATTATATAAGAGTTGGTCTCGATACCACTGGCTTGCTCTTCTAAGTGACCAAAGGACGGCCTCAGCAGGGAAAGTCCCGCTCGGTTCCACTTATCTTCTTGTTTCCCTGCTTGACTCAGGGACTCGTCTTCTTCTCTCGGTTGCTACGCGGATTCTCCTCTTTATTTCATTCGTTCATTTATGTGTATAAAAAGGACAGAGAGGGATCACTGTGTAACACAGGCGAACAAGCAGTCGTTAGAGGAAAAGGGTGCGGAAATAACTTGGGAGGCAATAAGAAGAGTTGATAGGTCGGTGTCTAGACACCGATGCGTAGTGTGGTTGAGGTGGGTCTCTCGGTGTTCGTGACTGCAGGATGGATGTAGGGCGGGGCAGGAAGGAGAGCGCGTCTGCGTAGTCGAAAATGAGTTATTTATGATGCTCTTAACTCATGCGAAGAGTGGCATGGGTTGTGGCTGGTCATGGGCTGTGGGGTATCGCAGTGCCATCGCAACATGGTGTCTTGCGTGAAGTGAGGTGTATAAGGGGTCTTTCGCGAGTTTCCCAAGTTATTTTGTAAGTTTGGTGTGAGCGTATGTGTTAATGGCTGTTAATTTGTTATTTTCGTGTAGTGTGGAAATTCTTGTGTGCAAGGGAGAACGGCAAGCGCGATTCAGAGCAGAGTTCTGAATGCGCTGATCCTTGAGCTGCGACGTGGCACTGGCAGCTACGAATGACAGTGGGCCGTACGTGAGACGAGATCGCACGAGTGTTTTGTATAGGTGTAGTTGTAGTTTATTGCCAGCAGGTTAGAACCTGTGCAGCGTTGTTTTGTGCGTGCGGCTCTTGCATGAGTTATGTTCCTGTATATATTGAACCTAAGGGACTTGTTAAAAGTTACCCCAAGGATAATTGTATGTTGTGTATTGTCCAGCCTTGTTGGCTTTAGGTGGTTCATGTCTGGTGTGTGTGAGAATATTTTTGGATTATGCATGAAGTGATCTCTTGGGCAGAAGAGTGTCATCTGTGTCTTCTGAGGATTCGTGGTAATCAGCCATTTATCCTAAAATTATTTGTGCGTGGTGAGCGATCTTGTCTGGTCCACAGTCGCGGACGAGAATGGTCTCGTCATCGGAGTAGGACACTGTGTATGTCTGACAGCAGTTTTCAGGTGGGCGTGTGGTGTCGTTTGTGTACATGATGTAAAGTGTGGGTGCTAGTACGCTTCCTTGGAGAACGCCTGTACGTGGTGTGAAGGGTTGTGAGAGGGTGTTGTTGTATTTTATGTGGCATCACCCTTCAGTGAGGTAGGCCGAGAGAAGCCTCCTGGTGCAAAGTGGTAACTCCGTATTGTTAGCAAGTTTCAACACAGAGTACCTCGTGCTACACTTTATCAAAGGCCTTCTCCACGTCCTTGCTGATGGAGAGTGTATTTTGACGTATCGTGCGTTTTATTTTGTATTCTGTCGTGAACGTTCCCTACAGCCCCCTGAGTGAACCGGCCCCTCCTGAACCCATATTGGTGGGGGGAGAACCAGTCCCTCTCTTCCAGGTAGTCCCGTAGGCGGCAGTTGATCATACATTCGAGTATTTTCCCTAGTTGCTCCAATAGAGCAATAGGCCTGTAATTGTTTGGGTGTTTGGGGTCTTTGTTCAATTTGTGTAGAAGTATGTTGTGAGAGATTTTGAATATTTTGGGGAAGTGGCCTGAGGCTAGTGTGGCGTTGAATAGGTGTGTAAGTGTATGGTATATGTTTACGTGGAGGTTGTGTATTAGTGCGGCTGGTAGCCCAAAGGGGCCGGGTGCTCGTTTTAATGGAGTGTTGTGTTTCCTCGGTGGTAATGGGAGTGGTCAGTGTAGATGTGAATTCGAGCATCTCCATTCTTATCAGTAGGGCGGGCCTTAGCTCGAGCGTGTGGGCCCGACACCACTTCTGGACTTCCTGGTAGTGCTCTCGTGCGTGTGGTTTTGCTGGGTTGTTTTTATGTACTGAGGCCCATTAGGACCTATATGCATCAAGGATGACGTTAGTGTCTGTGAATGTTAGTTATTTACTTGGAGGGTGATGGGTTTAAGTGGATCAGTGCCTAGCAACCTCTTTGCGTGCCGCCACAAGAAGGAAGAGTCAGTGAAAGGAGTGTCATTTGCAATGCGGACGACCTCTCACCCCTGATTGTTTCTATCTAGTTGCACGCAATATAGGATGCGGGCACGTAAGTGAGTGATGTTGTGTTGTCGTGGGCCTCTAGTGTAGGGATTGTTGTACTGTGTGATGAGTCTCTGATTGTGTATGGAAAATGTGAAATGTTTTATGCGTTTAGAGGTTTTTTCTGGTGTGTGTAGGTCACGTGCTGTGGTTATATTGCTTAAGATTGAGCACCAGTGGTCGTCTAACCTATCTAGATTAGTGTGGTCCAGGTCGAAGTTTGTGGCGTGTTTTCTGTTATGTGTCTCTTGAATTCTTCCCATTTGGTGTTTTTGTAGTCGAAGCGAGGTGGTGTAGGTATGAATATGGGAGATGTGGATATGATAATGCATATCGGCGTATGGTGAGAGAGTACGTGAAGACACGGTAAGATCTACGTGTAGAATCGTGTAGTGTGGTCGTTGCGGAAGACCACGTCCGGAGACGTGGTACCTCCACGAGGAATAAAGAATGTTTGGAAGGCTGGGCCGATGTACTCGCAGCGATAACATGGCAGGGCAGTAGCCACGTACCTTCCAGTATTATTCGTAGTGTTAGAAATTACTGCTGGGTGAAAGGCGTTGAGGTCCCCCGCAAAGAGATAGGAAGGTTGTGGTTTGATAGAAACCGGAGTGGGACTTCTATGTTCAATCGTAGGCGTCAGAGCGGGCTTTACTTAGGTAAGGGTTATTTTGGGTTGACGGCTACATGGTTGCCACAGCAGTTTGTGCAGAGGGATGAGGTGGCTGTGCAGGTGGTGTAGTGGTGGCCCACTACACTGCACTTGGAGCAGAGCAGGTCTGCTTGGCAGTCACGTATGGGGTGTCCGGTTTTGGAACATCGGCAGCACTGTGTGGTTCGTATGTTTAGCTGTGGCTTGATGTGGTGTGGGTGCGTTAGGGTGCGGCAGACCTTGATACCTTGGTCTAGCAGCAGTGACTTGTTGTGTTCGTCCGTCAGTGTGATTACTGCCCATCGCTATGTGCGGTTGTAGTAGAGCTCTCAAGATCGAACTATATATACGTTGATTATCCTCTGGGAGGGGGAGACGAGGGAGTTTAGGAGGGGCGAACCCTCACTATCCCACAGTTAAGCCTCTCTCCTAGGGCATAAATTTTCAATGTGGTAACACTTCGCACCTTCAGGGAGGGTGAGATTTAGTCTATTTGGCGAAAAATAGACATAAAAAATCGGGGAACAGTGAGCCTGTTCATAGATTTTCATTCAAAATGCTCTCACAACCTTCTATTTTTATATTAACGGACTACCAAATCTGCTGACCGAAATCCTTCTTTGCGAGCGACTTCACATCTTGTGCAGGGAGGGAAAGGAGGGGGGATAAGTCTTACCCATGCGGAGCGTAACGGTTGACGCTGTATAAACAAACTAGCGTCTGCTTGTCCTAGTGATATTCATTCCTCCATACATAGATATATCATTCTTGTCGGGAGAAAAGGAATTTTTATGTAGTATATTTAATTTCGTGTATCCTCTCTATTTTTTTCTTTTGACTTTGTTTCTATTCTTTGCTTTTGCTTCTCTCTCGATATATTTGATCGTTCATGGATTGCGCGCCTCTCTGTTCATCTAAGACAATGTTTTTAGTTGGCAGATACCTAAATTTCTTGAGAGTAGGAAAGACATTTTTCAACAAAAAAGGAAACAAAAACAAATTACACACAAAATAACAACCAGATAACAGTTACGTAAAATGTACAAGTGAAATAAATAGTTCATTTTAATTTCAGTAAAAAAATTCCCTAAAAAAACAAATGAAGAAGTGTAGCTTTGCTTCTGGTATATTTAGAAAGGGAAATAGCTTTAAGTCAATCCCTAAGTAACCAATACAAACATCTGCTGCTAATGGCTGAAACAAATGTTAATCCTTCATAAAGAGACTAAAATCAATAAATGATTAGTTTTAGACAAATTATTCAATGCTAAGTGAAACAAATCATTCAACAACCCATCTCGATCCAACCTAGGCCACCAATCCTTTCTGCAATGGTACTAATATCAAAAGGTTTAAAACAAATACAAGTAACCTTACAACTAAAATCGTTTGTACAAAGTAAGGAATTATGATGAATTGAAAGAAATCACATAAATCTTAAGGGTTTGTAAGGTTAATGCAGGAATCATAATATATTCTGAGCCAGGACACAACTTAATTTACCACTTGTAGGCTTCATCCAAATATGCAGGATCCTCACTGAACTCAGTAAAAGCCTCTTAAGTCTGATTATTAGAAGCGCGAGGTTTTGTGCGCTTCATTTGGTAACACAAAATTATTAGACTAATCTAGACCAAAAATAGAGAAAAGACAGAAAATATTCCATAATAATAAAAATAGAATCTTCAGAGACATAGCTGGGGTTACAAACCAGGAGATGACGAACTTTAAACTGACTTTACATTTGTGATATACCACCAAAACATGTCTACCACTTAATATAAACATTAAAACAGGATAATGAGAAGCTAATTATATTTTGACACTTGGTGTTCCAGTGACGCAATAGATAAAGGGGATCATATTTGCTATTATGTTGACCCTAAATATTTTTAATAACTGGAAAATATGAAGAATTTGGCCAAGGGGAGGTAAAGATTAAAATTAAATAGATATGAATCCTCACGAAAGAAAAATACAAAACGCCCGTTAAAAGAGTGAAAATGGCTTAATGGTACTGTTATTCCATCATTCCTTCGTCAGCAAATCCTTTATTTATAAATAGCTAAATACAGTTCATTAAATCAAAATTTTCGGTATTTGGAGAAAAGAAGTGTGGTTGATCATCCTTAATTTAGGATTTAGAATAAAAATTCCACTCAAACTATGTTGTAATGTTTATGTTCTTCCTTACTTTGTAAAAGATGCTTACTACGTTCTTCTGTTTATTTTTCAGTTTAAAATGTTCAACAAACAAATATTCTGAAATAATTTGAACACTTTTTATTATATTATTCCATTTTAGCTATAGTTTTTCCTTCATTACATAATTGTGCTATCTTAGGGCTTTATTCAATATTCGTGTTTTCATCAGAACTTCCTTAAATCTACTTTAAAAATAGCCTAAACTGTAGTTTACTTGTTATTGGTCTAAGATTACTATATCAAAAACTTATCAAAAGTCTGCAATAGCACAGTCAACCTCTTCTGCGACTGAAAAGTCATATATGAATTTAATCCGCATAGACGACCTAATAAAATAAAAGCCTAGTTTACCCCCAGTAGGTGTACAATACTCTCCAAAAGATCAGAACGCTTCTATTTATATACATCTTAAAATATGTTAAAGAAAATCATTGGTTTGCAAAATTGGTGTATAATAACCTAAAGATATATATATATATATATATTACTAGTGGGCAAATATTCTACATATTTAGATGAATATAACGAAAGTTATCAATAGATTACACTGGGGAACAATGTATTTGGTGAAATAAGGAAAGTACATCTTCCTACCTTATTCGAGCATATTGAATTTCAAATCTAAAATCAGATTCTCTCTAAATGCTACAGATTTTTCGTAATATTAATAACTAATATTATACAATAATTTTCATTTTATCACGCCTATCATCCTGCCCTGAAATAATTTTTATTTATTCTGTTGCGTTATTTAGGGTAAAGCAAGTTTTTTGCACAACATTTTATTGCAAATGAGAAGAAACCTGAATTATACATTAGGATTACAAATACTGTAATGAAATAGATGCTAATTTATTAATGATTGTACATAAGGCTGGAGGACCTCTCCTTGATTTCAATCGGACAAAAATTTGCGTTTGTAAATCTTTTTCTTGTAAGTCTTCTCTGGCTGATCTCTTCTAATCGTCCAGCAGTAGTCCAACATCATGTGTCTATCCCAGTGACATTGGTAGCGCTCTTCCATCGCCATCCAATCCTGATGGAAGCGTTCCCCTTGTTCGTCGCTCACGGCTCCCAGATTCTCTGGGAATCAGTCGAGGTGACTATTTAAAAAATTCAGTTTCACACTCATGTTGCATCCCAGATCACCATATGCTAAAAGCATATTAGTAACCGATCCTCGTAGTTATGCGCTTTTTGGTTTCCCAAGAAGTTACGATCCACGGCAGAAAATGAGAGCCAGGCTGCCTTTTCTTTTTCATTCATGGTGTTCAAGAATGTAGAATCACTCAGAAGTCTTCGAATTTGGGACCATCAAATACTCCTGCTTTTATTTCTTCGTATTACAAAGCAGGGAAGGCCGATATTATGTACTAAAAACAATCATTGTCAGTGCTCAACGCCTTGACATACTGCTTCATCAACCCCAGTTTATGATGGGGTGGATAGAAAACGATCTTCTCTCGACTTACGATTGGCTCATTAACAATGTTTGGCATTCCTGCTTCCAAAGTTTCCCGAGCTGGCTAATCTCTTTGGGACCAGTATTTGTTAAAGGCTCGACTGTCCCACATACAGATATAGCATGGAAACTTTGTATATCCCTTGTGCTAGCCAAGGAGGAAGTTGACCATCTTAAGGTATACACACATGATCCAATTGTATTCATGGTGCTTAAGTAAATCCATGACCATTCTTATGTCATCGTAAGTTTCTCGCAGATGGAGAGAGTGACCGAGAGGTGTTACATCAAAGTTATTGCCATTATGCAAAAAAACACACTAGAGGCTACGCTTGGAGCTATCCAAAAACAGTCTCCACTCAGTAATGCTATAGGTGCTAAATTCTAACTTGCTAAACAGACCAGGGACATCGTAACACGATACAAATTGTTTTTCCTCAGAAAATACTTAAAAAGGTAGTCTTCCTTGTTCGGTAATATGATACCCGTAACAACCTGTCAAGCATATGTCTTTCATTCAACCTGGAGCTTTCTTGAAGAGCACCAAATCACGTATCAAGTCATTCAAATCCTCTTGATTGAAACAGTGAGGAGCTAGTGACTGTTCATCATCTGATGATGAATCTGCAGACTCTGAATCCATTCCGTGGACGTCCATATCAGGTACATCATTTTCATCTTCGGGGGAAGCATATCCACTGAAATTCGGAACTGGTATATACTCAGAATGAGGTACTGGCGGATCGCCGAGGGAATGTTGGTGTAATCGATCTTGTGCCAATTTTTCTTGCTAATCCCTTTAGTATTCACCAGACAGAAATAACAGTCCGATACATGATCCTTTGGCTCTCGCCACACCATGAGGACTCCAAAAGAAAGACCATTTCTCTTTCCTTTCGTTAACTCATGAAGATGTTCCACACAACTATCGCAAACAGCATGTGGGGCCCACTTCTTATCTTGATCGCCTGAGGAACATCAAATTATGCTTTATATGTGCGGATCACAAAGTTTGATAGATTGCGCCTTTGACGAACTAGCATGTAACAGCCACATATGGAGCAGAAGGTGTCTGATCACTAAAGCAATTTCCTCTTGTCAAAGCTATTACTCTAACATGAGACCTAAAAAAAGAAACAATAATGTCAATATTTTGCTGAATAACACTTAAGTACTCTGAAGTATTTGCTTTCTACAAGTACCCTCTCTGTCCGTACGGAGGGCAGTTTTCGGGTAAACAAGAAAATAGAAATTACAGAATAACTATAGCATGTAGGTTAAAATGGATTATATATTTGAAATGAAAATTAAAAAACGAATTAAAATTGGCAGATAAATCTAAGTCACCAGAAAATGTGATTAAAATTGTTCTCCTGTGTTATTATTTGCTATAATCATATAACTGTCCAAAATGCTACGAACGACGGCGGAAATAAATTTATATTGGGGTCTCGGGATTGGCTTATCAGCGTAAAATATTTATAAGTTATAACACTTATTGTGGAGGTCTTTATTTTTAATAATTCTTTGACATCTGGCACAAGAAAGAACCAACTCTTGTCACACTTACGCAGTAATCTTGCACCATTCAACTTGAAGAATTTCTCAGAATTCATGAACCATTTTCGGATTCCTCTTTTCAGATCTCTCTTCGAGCTTCCTCCGACCATTCTAGAAGTGGTTCAGTCTAAATTTTTCGCAGCCCAAGTTATAACATGTCTCTGCTGTTCGTCCCGGAAGGTCAACACCAAAAAAAACGCGTGGCATTGGACATAATTCTGCATGAAAATTGCAGATTGAGCTTGGGCAGCTCGCAAATGTGCCAAAACAGACTTCTGTAGCAATTGTTTGCACACATGTGCAATTAGTTTGCCCGAAGTGCCAAAGTGGCCCATTAGCTTCTACCGAAATCACGCCCCAGTCCATGAATTTCCACTTTTTTGGTGCAAATTCCAGAAACTCTTTCTCCTGCTCTTCAAGGATCCAACCCCTCTCCATCAGATTCATAGAAATTGAACTTAGATTTATCATTGAAGAGGACTTGGCCCATCTCGTCATCCGTCCATGTAACAACGTGCTCAGAGGCGAATCCAAGGCGAATCCAAGGCGAAACTTCATATTCTTCGAACTGATCATTTGCGTTGACGTTGACGGCGGGTCTGAAAACTGAATGTCTATCTGAGGCCAAAGTGACAGTCTGCATGTAGAGATTGATGGCCAAAATACCACTGATCACTTGATGAAAAGACTTGAAATTGTCCCTCTTCACAATTAGCGTAATGCCTTAATTTTCTAGTTTTAATGTCTTTTTTTCTAACACTGTCTGAGTTAACAGCATTACATAAATCTGCTTTCTCATAGGAAGACAGAATATCATGGACTACAGATTTGGAAGTCTGACACTCGCTGCAATGTGTCTAATTGAATGACCATCTTGGTGGCTTAGCTTCACGATGAGCTCGCGGACAGAGAGAGGGATGACATATATCTTAGGCTTGTAACCTGAAAGACAATAGGTAAGTAAATGACAGCGTAAACAAGATTGTACTGATGTTTGTTGTTTAGATCACTTTCGACACATCACTTTTTCTACTCACTTGCTTATTCGCTGATGTCTTTAGTTTTTTATATCAGAATTTGCGTATCCTTTATCTAAAGAAAGTTGATACCTGTAAGATGTAATAGAACTACAGGCGTTCTAATGTTTTGGATATTACATTATATTTGGCTAAATAATAAAAATATCTTTACCAGACTTACGCAAAAATCAATTAATTATTGTCAACATTTGCATAGTTCTTGGTTATGAAAAGTTTATGCCCTAAATACTATAAGAATAATATTTTTTTATAGAAAAATGTAGACTTCCGATATTTTTGTCAATATCGTAACAATATTATCATTAGCCTGACCTTTGTTGAGCTAGTTTAAGAACAACAAATGGTCATTTCATATTTAATATTTACCAATATAGGGAAAATTTCAAATGCCCCCTCCGATCGTAAATGGAATAATAATAACAACCAATTTAAACAATAGAATAATACATAGACTAAATGTAAAATGTAAACAGTTTCTTAGAGTTTTTGTTTTGTTCAAAAGTCAGTTGAAAAAAACTAATTCCTTTTAAAAGCTTCTAAATTGTAAAAAACTTTAAAACTTACAACGGAATAAATGAAAGTAGTTAAATCACGTACATGCAGACATGAAGAAGCTTTTCGAAGTACGACTAACAATAAGAAGCCGACATAATGGACTGAGGAGTTAAGCAAAAACTTAGGTCATTTTGATGAGATGATTTTTTGGAAAAGTCTTTTGGAAATTAGTGGAGCAGAGTTTGATATAAATCGACTAATACATTATACTAGTCAAACATAATCCCGAACTTGCTCTATTCTTCTGGAGTTGTGTAAGTGGCAAGTAGTCAGATATCAAGTTTCTTTACTAGAAAAGGAAAAATACATTTATCTCCATAAAGAAAGTTTTGCTGAAGACCACAGCTGATCGTCCACAAAAACTAATTTCCATTTAAATGTGTTAAAAGAGGAACAATGGGGAAAGCAAAATACTATCAGAAATATTGTTGTATGAGGCAATTCACTCAAATGATTACAATTAAATGTATCAGAGTAAATTGGATCTTTAATGATAGTCACAAAATTTTTAGTTAGATTTCAAAGCTCTTTAATTTGTGACAACAATAGTTGCTACTCTTAAAACAAATAATGAAACGAAAGAGGCTTTATTTCAAACATGAATATATATTATTTCATAATCATTTTTGGCGATTAATAATTATTATTTGCAATTTTATGTAAATAATACAAGCTAATATTTTCGTTTATTAATTCCCTTAGCGTAATAAGTCAGCATCAATCCTCATAAGTCCCTTTAGGATTTGGATTTTCGTCCTCATCAAGTTAATCCTAAAGAGATTTCAGGAGATTCATTCCCATAATCCCATTTATCAAAATGATTTACCCAACCTCGGTGACTTTCGTGATGAAATTGGTAAATTTTAAGGATGTGAAAAGTTAAAGGAGGTACATCGACAGGGAATTCATGAAAGGAAACTATTTGGGAATTTATTTACAAGGGAAAAGCACGCAACTGTCCTTTGTCTGACCTAAACCTTTTCAACAAAATCAGAGTATCTACTTAGCCCCTCATCATGCAAATGGTTCATTTTGTGCTGTTGGGGCCTAAAGTTCTTAACTTCTTGACACTGATCCGTTGATGCGAACTTGTGCCTGAAGGTGTATTATTACCCACCCCCCACAAACACACACATCTCCCACCGTTCAATTATTTTCTATTTACGAGTCTTGCAATTGCTTTCCTTGACATTCAGAATTTATGTTACCTTTTCTATTTTTTATGCACCTTTTAAGATTTTATATCTCCCCATTGATCAATTCTTTTTTATTAGAAATGCCCTCCTTGGATGCATAAGTTTTCTTTCTTACCAAATAAAGCTTCTTGGCATCCGATCATAGAATAAGAAAAATAGAAGTGTTTGATTAAGAACATATTTTTAGAATTTATCTTGATTTTTATTGTTGGATTTAAAGCACATCTTTGGACTGCTGCCATTCCACTTCAAGTGATTTGTTCCTTGTGATTTGCGTAATCTCCGACCACTCCAACTCGCTTCGATAATTCATCTTCCCTTTTTTACTTAATCAGCAAATATCGGGATAAAAATTCAGATTTCGTGGTTACCATGAAATACTTAGTTACCTGACCCTTTTCATGGTATCTCTATCAAATGGTAATATCCTAGAGATTTATCGTTACTTCCTTTCCTTTTGAATTGATACTCTCACTGTCTTTATTATTATTTCTATCTTTCTATCTCTCTCACATACACTCTCTGCCTTTCTATTTCGATACTTTATGATGAAATAAATGAATCCTATCTCAATTAATTGAGTGAGGTGACATCAAATCTATTCCAGAGCACAATTTTCTCCGACACAACCGTGATTTTAATCAGATTTGCTCGACACTATTTATTTTAATCTTTTATTCGTTATTTTCACATAAATGCTTTTCTTTATTCATCTCAATTCTTACTGTCATTTAAAAAAATTAGGACGATAAATCATCACTAACTCTATAATTTAAGAAGAGTATTTTGGAGTATTTGAATAATAATTTCATCTTAGTTTGGTTATGACTTATGTTTTTATTTCTAATAATTCTTCTTTCATATCAAAAAACAAAATGGTGAAGTTCTGGAATAAATATAAGTATCGAATTTTGGAAATTTTTAAAACCCAAAGAATTACAAAGGGTGAAATTTAGATAATTTATTTTTCTATAACTTCTATAACTCTATATTTTAGTGATATTTTGAAAGGGGGGAAATTTAGTTTAGAGATCCTTTTGAAAATTATTATAATTGGCGAAGTTCCCCAAATTTATACAAGTTTAACCAAGGCTGGTTTTTGAGATTTAAAACTTTTATCTTAGTAGCAAAGCGCAATCTTCCTCCGTAGGCGGGAGTGGGGAAGCCATGGCTGGCAAGATTAAGATCACAACTTTTGTTGATTTTTCTCAACTGTGGCAAAAAACGTATTTGTTTATCATTATTGTTTACCGTAAACTTTCAGAGGGGCTGGTAAAACTAATATAGAGGACTTAGGATAAAAATGGAAGGATTGAAGAGAACTGAAGAGGATTCGTTTTCGTTCAGAAAACTCAAGTCAACCATTAGCATTTTAGAGAAGAAGATAGTGTCTGCGCAACACGCACACACGATTATATCAAAGCAACACGAACATTTGCACGTAAAACACCTCCAACCAGTTTATTTCTATATAATTTGCTAATTGTAGTTTGTTTGTTTTTTATCTACGCGTCCTTTGAACTGGAACATTACTGGTGAAGAATGAGCATTATTTTCTTTTTGTAAATTGTGTTGGTGGAAATTGGGCAAATATCGAATACACAAACACCGATTTTAAAGAAAATTTCATGAGACCATTTCTAGTTCTGCCAATTCGGCTAGATGAAGCTCCTCCTTAATGTAGTTGAGTACTTCATTTAAAACAATGAAAATTAGAGCGTAAAACTACTTCTTCATCCGAATTTGAATAAGAACCCAAAGGTGATTATTTCTAAATGGAATGCTTTACCCTCCAAACTTAACTTAAATGGTAGGAGGTTACAAACTTCACACCCTTCGCTAATTTTAATCACCTAGTAGTATACACAATTCGAATGTTTAGAATTAGGCTCCTATTTAAAGGCCATTACCAGACGTCCTTAAGTGCTCAATTGTTCATTGTTTTTATGCTAAGTTTCTTGAGTTCAGACATAAAAGACACCACTCAGAATGTTATTTAAATCAATCATATTTTCTTTAATATTGAGTAATATAAAATGTCTATATTATCTTTTTATTGAGAAAAGGAATTCCTATAAAATGATATATAATACAATGTGATGTGATTCCAATTAAAAATGTGGCTTAGTATTCCATATTTAGAACCAATTTAATGATCTTTTAAGTATGTGAATAATCGGAGTACGTTGATAATTCGAAATTCTCACATTAATCAGTAAATTTAAAATGTGATAACGATTGAAAATCAAACAAGCCTCACATAAAACTTTCACTAATTGATAATTTGCCAGAGAACTCAGCAAAGAAAGCAGAGTTCTCTCTTATCGGGAGCATAACATTCCACTTTAAGCTAAACTGGAAGCAGGTAACTTTTATATTCCCCAAACCAGGGAGATCATGAAAGGCGTTTATAATTCGACAAAGGCAGAGCAGCTCAATCGAGGAATGACTGGCTTTTATTTAAGTCTATTGTCGCTAACTTTCTAGCCACCGCTGAAGTCCAAATTGGGAACGTGTCGAAGAGGATTTTCTGAAAACTTCCAGCCTCTTGTTGCATGCATGACTTCACAATAGGCGTTAATTCAGCTCACATCTCGATGGTTTCAAAAGGGGAATAAATACGCTCAATAAAGGTGTTAATGGCACTGTAAAACAGAAAGTTCTGATCTGAAGCAAGAATGTTAGATAAATGTTTGATAGAACCATAGGAGACTAGATATGATAAAAAATGTGCTTGTGTGCACTCGTATGGCAGAGCTCCCTAATGTTAGGTTTCTTTAAAACAAAAGGCAGTAATAGAAGAATATGTTGAAAATATTGTGCACGATATGTTTTCATATAGGTGGAAAATGACAACCTATCTAAAAACATGAAGAATTTCATTTGGAATAAGTCAACACTAGTGTAAAAGAAGAATATCTGACCTCCTCATGTTATTTGGAGACCACGTGCGATTTTAGCTCGCCATGAAGGACGTGTCACTTCTTGTTCGGAAACATTCGCGAATTTCCTACTTCTAAGCGCATTGGGGAAATATTCCGTAATCCTTAGGAATCGCCGTCCCTTCTCAGCCCCAGGGTGACTAGGTGAGAAATAGCAGCTGTGTCTCGCATCTTGCTGTTAAATGATGAATCAACTCCGCCTCCGGATTAAGATGGCTGGAGCTTGTGACTCCTTTCTCCAAATTTCCCCTTCCCCGTCAGAATTGAAAATAAAAATACTTAGTTTTGACTGTAGTTTGAGGAGTCTAGCACACACCTCAAGGCCGTCTCCATCGTCTCATCGAAGTGCCGTTAGCATTCATCAGACAGCAAACTTTCTCCGCTGTGATTTTTCCCCAGTCAATTGGTAGCTTCTCTGATCGGCAAGCCTTTGAATTTGCGCAACAGTCTCCCTTCGTTTAATTGAACCGAAGAAAGTCTCCATCGATTACCTTTGAGCAAAAGAAGTTTCATTTTTCCAGTGGAATTACGAGGAATCCCACATTTCTCGTCGAACGTCATCTTTGAAGATTGTCTATCTTGATTAGAAGATTGTTTCGGATCGTGCCTTAGTTGTCTCATTCGGATCGTGCTCCACTTGCCTCATCGCAGGAAGGACCTTCTTCGAAATCACCGACCCGTAAGACTGAAACCCCCCTCCATTATTAGTATTGTCAAGTTCCGCTTTTTTATCTAAGCCTAGTACGCTAATAATTTAACTCTATTTGAGAATCTCTCCTCATAATATTTATCAAGTGACTATTTCAATTTAAATAATCCCCTTTTGCCATTTTTTAATTCTTAGTTTTTAAGTTTGTAAATAAAATTATATTTTTGGGGTTCATCTTTAACTTACCTTGAACGATACTCTCGGCCTATTCAAGTAAATCTCGCAAACCAATTATGCACTCTATTTGATTATTAAGAATGTGAAACCCAAGGCCTCAAGTGTGACCTCCTAGGTTGTCATTAATCCATGTGAACAGTCCTTCAAAGGTTCACGTTGCAGTAGGTGATTAAGTCCCCCCACATAATATAGGAGTAGTGTATGGTATAGAAGGGTGTACCACGACAATTCGGAAGAGGAATCGGACCAGCAGTTCACTTGCTTCAGTACACTTCGTATTAAACCTGTAGTGACCAGGTACATAAAATTGATTTTATGCCCATATTCACATATTTCCTTTTTGATATCACTTCTTTTATGGTGAGGACCGATTATTTATTCAGCGCGTCCATGAACTTGACATAAGTTAACAATTACGCATTGGTAAAACACGAAAATTACTCCCAGTGAAATCAACTTTGATTGGTCAACATAATCGACTAACCGAGAGTGCAATTAGTAAAATTGTTCGTAAATTAAAACAAACGGGGTCGGTGGCAGATATCAAAATGCTATTGTGTGATCGTTTACACCGTTCAGCTGAAAACATTGCTGCAGTGCGCGAGAATGTTTCCGACGATCCAGACACCTCTATTTGTCATCGCGGGCAGGAATTGAACCTCTCCACAACGCGTTACATCGAATTTTGACAAATGATTTGTCTCTACACGCTTACAAAATTCAATTGACACAAGAACTGAAGACTGCTGACCATTTGAATCGCCGTACATTCGTCAATTGGGTGCACGAGCAAAGAGAAGCCGATGATGATTTTTCGCAAAAAATTATCTTTAGTGATGAAGCCAATTTTCATCTTGGTGGATTCGTTAATAAGCTGAATTGTCGCATTTGGCTGATGAAAATCACAGGAAGATTGTTGAAAAGCTACAGCATTCACAACAGGTCACTGTTTGATGTGCATTTTTTGCTAGCGGAATCATTAGGCCATATTTCTCCGTAAATGATGCCGGGAATTCTGTTACGGTAAGAGGCGATCGATACCGTGCCATAATAACCAACTTTTTATGGCCTGAATTGAATTCTATGAATGTCGAATATTTGTGGTTTCAACAGGACGGCGACACATGCCACATAGCCGATGTAGCAATGGCTTTATTGAATAAGAAGTTTTCAGGTCACATCCTCTCTCGAAACAGCGAGGGCAATTTGCCCCACGATCGTGTGACTTGACGCCTTCAGATTTCTTCTTTTAAGGTCATCTCAAAAGTAAGGTCTATGCCCACAAACCAACAACTATTCAACAGCTGAAGGATGAGATAATAAGGCATATTGGTGAGATCGAGACACAACTATGCAGAGACGTCATAAAAAATTTTGACTTTCGAGTGGAGCTATGCTGCAGAAGCCTTGGCGGACATTTACACAATATTATTTTCGCACATAATTGCCAGGACTCAAATAATATGATCCAATAGTGAAATCAATAAATTTTCACCAATAACACAGTTTTATTTATTGCTAACTTCGATCCGTCTTAATAGAACACCCTTTATATATATATATATATATATATATATATATATATATATATATATATATATAATATATATATATATATATATATATATATATATATATATTTATATATATAACTATAATTTAAGATAGGGATTTTTGGAAAATTTATAATTTTTTTTTTTTGCTTAGCCTACAAATGACTTCTGGGGTTTTGGAAATTCAAAAGGATTGAAATAGTTCCAAAGATCATGAAGAAGAAGAAGAAGAAGAAGATGATGAAGATTAAGAAGATGAAAATGAAGATGAAGATGAGGATGAAATAAAGAAGATGAAGATGAAGAAGAACATGAAGCTGAGGAAGAAAATGGAGATGAAGAAGAATAAAAAAAAGAAGAAGATGATGAAGATGAAAAAGATGAAGATGATAATGAAGATGAAGAAGAAGAAGATAGATGATGAAGTAGAAGAAGATGATGAAGATGAAGACGAAGATTATGAAGATGATGAAAATGATGAAGACGGAGAAGAAGATGAAGATCAAGATCAATAAGATCAGGATCAAGATCAAGATCAAGGAGATGAAGATGAAGATTAAGAAGAAGATGATGAACATGAAGATGAGGATGAAGATGAAGATGAAGAATATTAAGATGATGAAGATGAAGATCAAGAACAAGATGACGATGAAGATAAAGATCAAGAAGAAGAAGATAGATGATGAAGTAGAAGAAGATGATGAAGATGAAGACGAAGATTATGAAGATGATGAAAATGATGAAGACGGAGAAGAAGATGAAGAGCAAGATCAAGATCAAGGAGATGAAGATGAAGATTAAGAAGAAGATGATGAACATGAAGATGAGGATGAAGATGAAGATGAAGAAGATTAAGATGATGAAGATGAAGATCAAGAACAAGATGACGATGAAGATAAAGATCAAGAAGAAGAAGAAAAGGGTGTTCAGAGTGTTAAAATAAAGAGTCTATAAAGAGGATTAAAAAAAGCGGTTAGGATTAGAAATTAGGCCGTAGGCCACTACCCTCGCAGGGGTGCCTGTTAAGGAAGAGAACAGCGCCTTATATATATATATATATATATATATATATATATATATATATATATATATATATATATATATATATATATATATATATATATATATATATATATATATATATATATATATATTGTATCAAGTATTATGTACTAATTAAAGTGAAATATTTTTGCCTACAATTTCCCCAAGCCTTTTTGAGTTGGCTGTGATTACTCTCAAGTTTTATAATATTATTTGACCATCGCAATTATAAACGCAATTACATATTACACTCATTTAAAGAAATAATTCTAAAAATTGGATGAAAAAGCTTTTCTATCAATTTTATTAAGATGTACTGTCCTCTTATTAAGTCAATTCACTAAACTTTTCGATTTATTTTTAATAAAATATTAATTAAATCTCCAAAATAGGCCAAACATTAAATCAACTTCTATTTGTTTTAATTTGTAACTTGTGACAAAAGATTTCGTGTCATTTTATAATTATCTACTTAAAATATTTCTTGGCATAAAATTTAAAAATTAGCAAAAGAAGTAAAAACTATTGCACAAACAAATGGCGACATCTTTAGAGGCACGGTTAGGCGCATCTCAATCGATTAATAGTTGTATTAAAAATTAGAATATTTGGTAAGCTTAAAAGATAAGAAGGATAAATTCTGAAGAGTTGGAAATTCTCAACGAAGAATTGATATGTATAAATTTCTACGGAGGCACTCACAGGTCGTAGTATATCTTTTATAGACGAAGATTTCTTTAGGATAGTGAAAATGAGGAATTGGTAACGCTAATTCATAAAAAGGATGTAATCTCCTAAATGAAGACTTGAGTCAAAAATTTTGAGTTGTGAAATTTAAAAGAACAGCTAACTCAATATAAAAGCTGTTAATCTTTACCACACCGAAAATTTCTTAAAATACTGCAAGGAGGCGAATAACATTGAAATCTTCCTGGAGTGAATCCGACATCTTACTTATATAAACCTACGCATAATGCTAGAAAAATCATCCTAACATTATAATATAGAAAAAATAGGGAATATTTTAGTCCTCTATGGTAACAAAAAAGTTTAAGTTACTTTCAGAAGTGTTTGGATGAATTTTCACTTTATTACTGATATTTACTCAGCCCATAAATGTTCTAATTATTAGAAACTAACTTTAATTGTTCCTTATAAGCCTTTATACCCATAATTATTGTTGTTCGTGCATAAAATTGCCGAGCGTTATCTCCTCTTGTGTACAGCGGAAAACTAGTCTATTTATAATATGCTAGACATGTAAGCTAGAAACTAAGTAATTTGGGAGATCAATTGAAAAGTTGAATCTTTTAGAATTACGATATAATTCCTTTCATTCATCATTGCTACACTTCATCTATTAAATTAGTTAACCATTTACCATTTATGAAATTTCCTTCAAGTGCTTCAAAAATCCGAACCAAAAGAAGTCAATAGGAATTTTCATATATATTTTTAGAGTTCTATTACTTTTTAATTGAAATCTGGCTATCCCAACCCTTAGATGGTTTCCTTTGAAGAACTTTTTTTATAAAGTTAGACAAAAGTAACATGAGGACTCTGGAAAAAGAGTAAGGTGCCTTTTAAAGAAATAAGTATATTAAAAAATATCCGGATTTAATTAATTTTACACTTTATTTGTTAAAATTTTCTGAAACTTAGTGAGTCCTAGTGAACACTTATTAAGATATTAGTGCATATCCTTATGTGTCGTGTATGTTTTGCTATTCTCAATTCACTGTTATTACCAGCTTAAATATAGAGAAGGTATTCCTTTTTGGTGCAAGTGCGAATTTGTACGAAGGTAGATGGCTTTAGTATTTCAAGTAATAATTCTTTTAGCCATTTAATCTGAAAGAATAAATTTAGTTTTTCTTTCGTTTTTGCGATTTTGGTGCTGGCAGGTTAAGAAAACTGTAAAGGCACTCGAGTCAGAAAAGAATAGGTTGTTTCTTTTTCGATTGGGTGAGGGAAGGAGTTAATAACATTTGGCATAAAAGAATAAACTAAAGGGAGGAGGATTTTTTAGGCGTATGGAGTGTAATAAGTGAATGTGGTAAATTTTGATTCTGTGTAAATATTCTTTTCTATTTTCTCTTTTTACGAGTTGTTTTTTGACTCATGACCTCCTTGTTTCTTATTCTCATTTTCATTTGTCTAAACCCATGATAATTGTGTCGCTTGTCTCCGACTGACACGGTAGTCGTGACTCGCACGACAAAAGACATGACGTCAATCTGCGTTTTCCCTTCGCTACAAGTAAATAGAGAAAAATTACTCTGGTCTACAATGTTTTTGGTGTTTAGGAAATGGACATCATTCCTGTAAGAAATGGGACTCCTGAATCGAAAAATTACCTTCATTTTGATCTATCAGGTCTAGTTTTTAAGTTAATGAACATCCTTTTTTTAATACATATATAAGGTTTGAGTCAAAGTCCATATGTTAATAAGTCTGTGTGAGTCAATGTCCATATGTATATAAGTATATGTGGGAGTTAATATCCATATGTATATGTCATAAGTGTGTATATTTTATAAATTAGTCACTATGTATGTGTGTACGTCCACTACACTTCATTGTTTACTTTATCCTAATTCTAATTATCTGTTTTTTTCCCGATTTTTCAGATGTTGTGGTGAAATAAGCAATAGAAAATGAGCAAGATGTCCTCTGCAAAAAGTGTTGTGTAATTCTCCAAATGTGTTATGGAAACACAAATGTGAAAACTATAAAGACCTTGTTACCAATTTGATATCAACTTTTCGTGATATTGGTGATCTCCCCAAATGGGCCTGCACACACCTTTTGTCATATATCCTTCATTAATTAATTCATTAATCACCCTTACTTTGCAGAGCATGGCAGAAGCAACGTCTGTGAACATAACTAGTCTCAATGGGAGCTCCAACAGGGAATATACTGGCTCAAACATTATTAAAAGTCAGGCTCGTTCAAGAAAGTGCAGGACACTTTCGTGTATGAGTTCAAATGTGAAAAAGCCCCCTCCAAGAGCAGAATTCAGGACTGGGTAGACCACTTCAAGAACTATGGGACAGTGGAGAACCTCAATGCAGCCAGTGACAACCGTCCAAGCTATTCAAGACGCCCTAGGAAGGCTAAAGCTGAGCTTGTCGAGAGCATGAAAGAGTCAGTTCAGCAGAGTCCAAAACGTTCTGTGCCGAAGCAAATTCAGACCCTTGGGATATCCCGTGAGACTTGCAGGAGAGTGCTAATAATGGATGTAAAGGCCTACCCATACATAATACAGACGAAGCACACCCTTACAGCAGCAGACAAGGAGCAGAGAAAGGTTATGGCAGCCAAGATATTTGAGAAGATTCAGGAGACCTTAACTTTCCTTAACCCCCTTTGGACCTCAGATGAAGCTCACTTCCATCTCGAAAGAAAGGTAAACTTGAAGACAAATGTCTTCTGCGGGACCTCTAGACAAAATGAGGTAGCCACCAAGCGCCTACACTCCCTTAAGTGCACGGTATGGACTGCACTCTTAGCCAGAGTCATCATCGGCCATTCTTCTTTGAGGAATCTGGCGCGACAGTGACAGTCACCAGGCAGCGGTATGTCGAGGTTATCAAAACCTTCAAGAGGAAGCTGCAGACCCTGTTTCTGTTGCTTATGGGGAAGTTCTGGTTCCTGCAAGATGGATTAAGATCTCACACCTCAAACCTATCCCGATAATGGCTGAAAGAGAACTTTGGTGGCCGTGTGATTAGTCTCAAGACTGATTTTGAGTGGGTACATTACAGCCTAGACCTAAGCCACCTCGATTTCTTTCTCCGGAGCTACCTTAAAGAGTAAGTGTACTCAGGAATACCCAAGACCATCAAGGAACTCAAGGAATCCATCAGGGAGGAGATCAGAGGTATTAATCGGTCTGTTTGTAAGGACGTCATGGGCAACTTTGTGCTGTGCCTCAAGAAATACACAGAGCTAAATAGAGGTCATCTCGAACACGTGCTCTAGAATAAAAGAGGAAAGTCCAAAGACTCTCATGTTTTGATATGATGTTATTAAACACAATAAACTAGTTATCACCAAAGTTTCATTCAATCCTTGCATCAAAATGCATTTTCTTTTTAGTCATCTTGATCGTTTTCCTGAAAATCTCGGAGATTAACGTTAGCGACAAACAAGGTAAACGATTCCATCAGCACATTAATGAGATAGAAACTCGTTACCCACAATCTTGAGACGCTGTGATGATAGCAGACTATTGCTGGTTTAAAAAATAAGATACTCCTGTTGCTCAACATCAACGGTGCGCATATAAGTGTAAATTTATCCCTGAATTTTCTGCCAGATATCTTTGCCAACGCGCATTTTCAATTTTTCACTTTTACTTGTGCTTTGTTTGTTTATGTGTTATGCTCTCTTAATTGTTTGATATTAATTGCCTCTTGTAGAATTAAAATCGTTTAAAAAAAGAAAGTTTTCTTTATTTGCACTAAAAATCACTAATATCAACTCATGTACACCTTTGGAAATATTTTCACGCGCAATTTTAGCATCTAATTGAGCCAAAATGGAGATGAGGAGAGACAGAAAACTAGAACTGATAAAGGAAAACTGAAGTTATTTTCGAATTTAGCAGGCTACATCACTTAAGAATTCCTTTAAATATTTCGGGCCTCAGACAAATGATTCTTTTTGTTACCCAGTGTTATCATTCGAAAATTTATTTTGACCCCGAGGTAGAACAAATCGTTTTGATATTAAATAATTTAATATTTTTTACTCCTCATTAATTGATAAAATTTGTGGAAGCAGTATATCCAAGACTTAATTTGGACAAAATGGATCTCTGAAAAATGCCACTGGGCAAATGACTCAATGGAAAACTACACATTGGAGATATATTTTCTCGAGCGAAAAATACAAGATTGTAGTACTCAAATGCAAGGCGGAGTAGAGCCAACAAGGAACCTCACAAATGAGCACCCCGTTGGCCCTATTGAAATCTAAAAATGGGCACCTAAATCGAACATTGAAATAATATCCCATCTTGTTACAATTAACAAATGTAAAACAAAGCAAAGACTTGTAAATAATGTTAAATCGCAATTTAATATACGAGTATATCAATGCAAAACCGAATATTTTGTGTTCCAACGCGAATATACAAATATACGCACATTAAGAAGCAGATGCGAGCCAGCGGTCTGGTGGAAAACAGCTGCTCACAAATAGAACGGAATCTGATTTGACCCGTTATAGTTCACATGAACCGATGAAAGACTAAATCAATCTTGCTATAGATGTCGGCTTGATAAGCCCAGTCATGAGTTTAAATCCAATTACATGTAAATACTCTTTTGGTGAACACTTGCCTACACTGAACATGCACACACCCTTTAACTTCACCCAGCACTCTTAGTAGAGAACGCACGACTATACATTTGTGCCGATAAGCCCCACCCACGTTCAGATTAAGAGAAGCGAAGTCAGGCCAACTTAATTGGCGTTAGTATAAATACACGGGCAGAAACAATCTTATTATTATTCTCATTCTGATAGGTATATTCGTAGCGATATTACTATTAGCATTACCAGGCCGTACTTCATCCAAATCCATCCGTCTATAGTCCTAACAATCTGACGCAGATGGAGAATTATAATAAGAAACACAACATTAATACTGATAGTCAGCAAATGACGTGAGTGCACAAACGAACCACGGAAACTCAATTATTTCACTCGCTTGAATTGAAGTAGCTCTAAATCAACATTAAAGCATTCAAAACTGCCATTTTTCCTTCCGAGTTCTTTCTTCTGCCAAGCATTAACCAGGTTACCATTCAGACCCAGCCTGCAAGTGGATTACCCCAAAGAACACATTAGAGTCCCCTCAGACTTGACAGTAAGGCCGCCTTAGCCGCCTAAACACATCATCACCCCAAAACTGGTGACATCCTATAAGATTTTGAAGTACGGGCCATGAAGAAAGAGGTTCTAATATATCAAGCCTGTTCCAGGGATAAATAGTAAGTTTTTAAAATGCATATTGGACTGTAACCAATTTGTGTCCAATTCGGGAGAATAAATGGGCCTAGTCCGGGACACTACATCTGTAGTCCCCATTGCACTAAGCTTATGCAAATAAAACCTATTTGCTTACGTTTATTCGCCTTCTGCTCAGCGTTAATTTTGAGTTTTAATGTACATCTACTTTTTTATCTCTGGAAGGTTCACTCTACAATGACTCAAGGAGTTGTGGTCAGCTGAGTAATTTGACTTTGAAATGAGACCACATTTAGCATATACCAGCGGAAAATGGGGAGGATTCTTAGAGAAAGTCTCGTCTTCTCGACGCGTGGAAGATGTATAAACTCTGACTTCTGAACGCTTCTGGAATGAATGAATATCTCTCTTGACACTATGGTTTTATTACTCACCAATTTGTTCAGTTTCCTCACGTCAAAATGGGAAAGAAGATTTTTAAGGAATTATATGGTGAGGCAGAGAGAAAGGATGTTTGGCTTTCTCGCTAGCAACCAAGGCATTCCAAATCTCGGTTGCAAGTTTCTTTTGCTTTTACGTGAACAGTTCTGTGTGCAAGGCATGTATAGAAGCCAAGTGTGGCGTCACCGACATTTGGCTTCACAGCAATGAAATTTGCCTAAAGAAAGTTCACGAAATTTAGGCACAAAATGAGACATGAATCCTTTTACTTTTAATTGATGGACATCATCATCTTGTTACATGAAGTTTTGTTGCTCTTTGGAAAAGTTGTTTAGATGTCAACAGGTCTAAGAAAAAAGGTTTGGAGGCTGGGGCAAAGGGATGGACACGGGAGAAAGTGTGTCGCTGGACCTGGAGCCTTGGTATTGTACGCAGGTTAGAGGGGAGAGCCCAATGACGAATTTCTATTAATAATCTCTTGGAAAATGAGCCTTGATGTGAGGTTTATTTGGCATGGATGCCCAATACGGCGAAAAAAAGCAGAAAAGCCCTTCCTGAAGGATAGTGGAATGTATAGCGTTTACCTTTCTATAGAAACGTCGCTGGAATCCACAGAGTCAAATTTGAGTGAAGGGGGCGAAGGGGGGGGCAATTAAGCCAGTAGTGTCGTGATCATCGTTGTTTGTGGACATAATTGCATTGTTAACAGGAAAATTTGTTGACGTAGTGGGGCTAGTTGGTGAAAATTTGATTGCCAATGAATTTGTCAGTAATCGATCTCCAATGTAGAGAAACTTTAATTTAGTTAAATTAGTCCGTAAAAATATATATTAAATTTGGGACTGGTTTCCATTCTGTGATGGCAATTTTATTGGAGCAACTTTTTTTATTTGTGCGCCTTTATCAATGAGTATCTGTTGTAAAAGGGCTTTCTTTTAACTAGTTAGTTTGGCAGGTACAGTGACTTAACATTCTCCCCTGTCGGTGTGTGCCGTTTATTCTGCGCGAAGGCATTCCGATGTATCTTGTATAGAGACATCCAAATTATGGCTTTAATTTCGACGCTTTAAGGAGCATGTTTTACTTTGAGTGTATCTCTTAGGGTAGCCTTAACTGGAGTGACAGGATTGGAAGCCGAGGGTTGGTAGCAAACGCTCAACGCTGGTGTTTTCAGGATGACTTCTCTGACATAAACGTTGGAGCCACTATCAGAGATTTACAGCACACTCTCTGAAGAATCTAGTGGACTTGAAGAGTTAGGATAACATTGTCTTACATGAGCGATAAAAGACCATCACAGTGGGTCGGGCAAGAAATCATAGAGGTTTTGACAGTAAGACGCTGTGCTCGCACGTACAAGCAAACCATGCAATATGCATGGCTTAACTCGACTGGTATCATAGCTGCATCTACAAGAATGTTCTTAGTTATGAAAAGAAGGCACCATTCACCAACCAGAGATAGACGTGGTGAATCGAATCCATTATTTGCACTAGGCTTTCAGGTGCATACGAGTGACTCACCATATGGAGTCATCTTTCGAATGTATAAGGGAACAGCCAAAATATAGCACATCCTTATTTAGAACCACATCCGCGTAACACCAAAAGCGTATAATATTCATATATTTTACAGGTATAAGTATTCCTAAGGTTGTCAATGAGTGCCTCTAAGAGGAATTGTCCTTGAAATTAAAACTAAAGGTATCGAAGCGATTTCACTATATCTAGGCGTGACTAAATTAGAAACACGCCTGACATATCCAGGATGGCAACAGAAGTGTCTACCTTGTTGATGGCTGAAGAAAATTGAACCCTGTACGTAGTGACATAACATAATAAGCCTTCATATCATTTATCAGTGACGGGTGTCAAAATTTCAGCTAAATGATACGGAAGTTAACTGTATACATAATGTTCATACTTTCAATGACCAGAAGCCAGGTTCATGGTAAGCGGTGTGGCAGAAAACCCAACGACGCTATCTCTAAATTAGATAAGCTTTTCGTGAAAAGAAGAGAACCAGTCTTAGCCTCGAATACGAAGCGCCGTGTTTTTTCTATCCATTCATTTACAATGATGCCTCTTGAGTAGTGTTGGCAAATCTAAATAGATTTTAATGTAAATGTGTTCACTTTTATGGATATAATCGATTACCTTACCTACCATTCAGAGGACCAAAACTTAGGTGCTTTTTAACAAGTAACTTTTCCTGACTCATCATTTCTGTTGTCACGAGAAAATGCAGAAATCTTCCATTTCTGCTCTGCCTTAATCTTTCGTTGACGACCTCTTCTAATGTTGCAAAAACTGTAGCCGATCCTCGATTTCCCCGGTTTGAATAGCAGACACCTAGTTTAGACTTGCGGGGTTATTAAGTTTGCCTATAAGTTAATTTATTGTAACATAATAATAATAACAGTTCAATTGATTCCTCGGTCAAATTTTTCCTTATATTTCCTCGAGAAATTTGCAGAGTAAACATAATAAGTTTAAATGTTATTATTTTACTTGTTGAAACGTGATGCCTATTTAAACCCTTACTTAAACGGTCTTTGCTTGTTTATTATTATCTCTTTTGATAATTCTATCTACCTTCATCTAAGGCTAATGCACAATACTTTGCTTATAAGGCCAAAATGACATTTCTTTGTGGGATGCAGATGGTGGCCGAGTCGATTAAGACGACTCAGGAAACGGTATAAGTTTAAACCAAATTCCATCACATTTTAACGGTATAATAATTCTATTTGATATGTGATATCCAAGAAGAAGAGAAGGTGGCATCTCCTCGCGTATCGTTTGAAATGTTTTATTGTCTGTCAAATTAGGTTATCAAGTTCTTGGGTGAGTTTCTTATTTTATTATTACTTTCTGCTCTTAAGGCTCTTAAGCTGAGGCCTCTTTTCAGCAAAGAGACCCTTGTCTTTCTTCCAGAAAGTCGACCTTTAGTGAAAAGGAATATTCTTATCTTAATTCGTCGTTATTTACCACACATTACAAAGGGTCTTTCTCGACAAAGAAAACCACCGTATTTGTAGCTATAAGACGCTCGATCTCTTCCTGCAGCTACAATGTTCTTTGCTTATAACTAACGGTCATTCACACATTCGCGTAAACTGCCGGGCGCGCGTGGTCACACGTTTACTCATTGTAAGTATATTATATGATGGAGACGTCACAATTCTCGTGAATCTGCCTTCCCCCCACAAATAATAATAATAATCACAAGTAAAAATATTTTTGTGCCACATAATAAGAATTTCAAACAATATCCATCTGTATTTACGTACGACAGGAAACCTCTGGTGGTAATTATTAAGGAGAAGATTACGCCGAGTCAAATGGCACTATTCGTACTTACTGTAATCACAAAACTGAGGATTTGTGTGTGGTGTTCCACGGGAAGTTAAACTTCCAGAGGCTTCAGGAAAGAGAGAGATGACTTATGTGGAAACCCCAAAGAAATTTTGCTTTCTGACGCCCCATTTTGACCACTTCTTTTTTTCCCTCATAATTGTTCTAATTTCCTTTAAAATCAGATATTTCACTGCAAGTAAAAAAAGGGTCTAATGAGATTTTAAACATCCTTAACATTGAAAAAGGGAAGCAAAAACTAATAAATGTTAAAACTCCAAGAATAAGAAGAAAAAAAAGATATTTTTTAATATTTAGCGGGAAAAAAATTCAACATCATTCATAAAATCAGAAAACCTGGGTTAGGTTAGGTTAGGTACTCTGACTTTATGAATGATGTTAAAGTTGTTTTTCGCTAAATATTAAGGTTATGTTTTATTTTGTTCTTATTTTTTAGTTTTAGTTTTTGCTAATAAACTTACAAATCATATTTATCTGAATGTTTCCATATCAAAAAACGTTGGTAGATCAGGTATTGAAAGACCACCAAAAAATCTGTTTCTATAAATATGCCAACAAATTTATCAATCTGACTTTTATACTATAGAAAGGTAGGTTAGACAAAGCATCATAGATCATCTCAAGATAATAAGGTGATAGAATGATAGGCCGATAAAGGAGAATAGATCGTCAGAAGATGGAAAAATTAAAGAATTTTACTGCCGACTAGGAAGATAAATCATCTAAGATGGTAGGATTGTAGAAAGTTAGAGCCAAAAAGGGGTATATAATGTTAAAAGAAACTGATTAAAAGATGTTAAACCAAAGTAATTTTCGGATTAATATTTGCAGAAACAAAGACTAATTTTTCTAAAAAATTTCAGACTTCGGAAATTATATTTCATATGCTAAAATATTAATGAGCTAAATTAGACTATTTCTTAAATGAGATTAGTTGTGAATTCAATAATGCTCATAACGGAGCTTGATGAGAGTTAGGGAAGCCATTGTTTTAGTTTAGACCCATTTATTTTCGGGAGACCGAAATGCTGATGTTAAAAGAATTAGTTTCCCTTGTGGGAATCGGTATGTCACAGAGAGAGGAAGAAAAGGACAACGCGGACGGAAAGCGTCGAGCAGCGCCCTAAGAAAGCCAACCGACTTCCGACGATAATAAGAAGTATGGACGGATAGAGCGAACCAATAGAAGGGGCGGAAGCTCCGCGAGATTGTGTCAACCAAGCTAAGGTTCACTTCTTTGAGCGCCGCTTATTCACAGCACCGATAAATTGGGATAACAAATGACAAAGTGGCAAATATAATATTGTGTTAACTGACATCTTAACAAATATTAGTTTATTATTAATAACAAGTAGCCGCTTGATTCTGTCGTTAGGCCAGAATGAAAAAGCGATCATTCAAGAATCCTTCGTAATATCCTTTCCCATAACAAGGAAAAGGTTGGCTGATCCTGTATTTCCCTGGTAGTGGGCACAAACCCCTTGGTGCCCGTTGATTGGGAGGAGGTCAATTTCATCAATTATAAATTGATAGAATAATAATTTAGATTGGATTGATTACATGTGTTTACCCATTTGGTTTGGTATGTGATTTTGCCTGCTTCCAAGTAGGCGCCCTTTGCCCCCAATTCGTTGAAATCACGGAGCGTCTGATTTTATTTCTGCGCATGTGTTTAGGGGCCGGGGTAGGGGGCTTCTGTTTTTATAAATACACAGTTTTTTCCCTTGAAACTACTAAGCTTAGACTGATAATTAGGAAGGCCCTTGTCAGGCCTCGCCACACAGTTACCATTTTCTAAGAGTAATTGAAAATTACCAAATAATAATCTCTTTTTAACAATTTAGTTATAATCAGGATAAATCTGATTTTCAGCAGTGCTCTTTTACTACTCGCTTCGAGGGGCTCTTACAGAGAGAGGAAGATTTACTGATAAATATAAAGAGGAGAAAATTAACCGTTGTCACATATCACCAGAAAGTTAGTCGGAATAGAGATGTAAATAGAGTAATGAAACTTGAGAAAGTAAAAAAGTCTGGTTGATATATAGCCGCCATCTAACGCGAAAATCACATAAAGGCCCTTGCGAGTTACTACACCTTACACACAAAGACCCATACACACTTTCAGCACTGACCATCAGTTCAAAGCTCACCCTCTTCCCGGTGACGGGAAATCTAATTATAATTCTCCTCTTTGCTAATTATCATCTCCGTCTCCAAACCCGATTAGGAGATTACCAATTTCTCTCTCACCTTCACTCGTCGCACCGGAGAATTACAATTAATGGTGGATTAAATCTCCTATAATAGAGGGTTTCAAAGCCAGATTTCCTCTTAGTAATCTCTAAAATCCTAAAATAATTTTTCTGATTTTCCTTCTATTGCGGGCATTGAATCTTCAGCAACTACTGGCATATTATAGAAACATTTAATATTATTCATAAAGAAATATTTTTCATTTACACTTAAGAAATTCATTTCGAGGAATAAAATTCTACCAATATTATGTCTTTTCAAACACCTATAGCAAGAAAATGAACAATTATATCATTTGCTATGTACATATCCCAAAGGGATCATAATATTATAATAAAAAACAAAACAAACCTAAATTTTAGTTTTGAAATGACTCGTGTAAATAGCGCGGACTTTCTTGTAAAAGACCCCATTTCCAAAATCATAAATTTTGTTTTCCAAATTAAAGAGTTGTGGGACAGAATTAAGTTTATCGAAATGCGCAGGTGAAATTGAAAATTTTCTGCTATCTATCTGTCTGTGTGCCCGCTATAGGCTAGAAACAGGGTTGTGGGCGAGAGAGAAATGTATTACTCTGAGGCTACATTTTCTAGCTGAGTTGATGCAGTAGGTTAGACAAAGATAGTTTAGAAAATAATAAAGAAAATAATCATAGAGATTTTGGAAATCCAACAAACCAAACAGGCACGGATCCAGGGATGCTGGGGGGCCCCCTAATGTAGAACTCGTTTTTGTTCATATTTCATTTTTAAGTCATAATTGTATTCTGCTATTCTAAGGGAGTTATTTAATACATATTTTTAGAATGGGATTTTTTGAATATTTAATTTTTTTTCTCAAGTGGAGACGTAAACTGAAGGAAATTCCCATTCATTTTTTGCCCCCAAATCTTCTACGACCCCACTTTGCCCCCTTTTTCTATCAGCACCCCTATCCCTCTCCCCCTCTCCCTCTCACCCATATCCTTCTCACCCATCTCCCTCTACCCCTCTTTTTCCCCACTCTCTATTCATCCTTCTTTCTACTCCCACTCACTCTCTCCTATATAGCTCTCACCCTTCTCTATCTCCATTCTTTCCCCCATCTCTCCCCCTACTCTATCTCCCTCTATTTCGCGCACTCCCCCCTTTCCCCTTGCTCCTTCTCCTCCTTCCCTCCTTGCTCCCTGTTCTCTCCCCCTTCCCCCTCTCCCCACTCTTTCCAACTATATCTCCCCCTCCATCTCTATCTATCTCCTATATCTTTACACCCTCTTCGCTCTTATGGGTAGAGTATTGGAGAAGGAGGAGGAGGGAGAGTTGGGAGGGGGAAAATGTAAGGGAGAGAGGGGAGGGGGGCTATGGTGGAAAATAGTGGGGGACGGGAGAGAGTAGGCAAAGTTTATATTTTTTTAGGAGATAATTTCTTAAATAATTTTTTTTTTTGTTATATCTTAGTTAAAGAATGAGCTCCCTCCTCATCCTATCCCCCCTTGTTCTAAAGAGGGGGGAGATAGAGGCGGAGAAGGACAGGGGGAGGTGTAAGGGATTATGGAAGTAGGGAGGAGGAGGAAGTAAAGAATGGGGATAGGTGAGGTAATGAGGTAGGTGGAGGATTATATGATGTGATAGAGGTAGAGGAAGAGGGAGATAAGATGGTTGGGGGACATGGTGGTGAGGGGGTAGAGATGATCACAATCGATTCGAAGGATCAAAAAGGCCAAAGGCTAACAGCCCGAAGTCCGGGTAGCGAGCGAAGAGAAGTGCAAGTTCCCCCTGTAGCAGGGGAGCGGTGAAGCCATATATATATGTATATATATATATATATATATATATATATATATATATATATATATATATATATATATATATATATATATATATATATATATATATATATATATATATATATATATATATATATATTATATATATATATATATATATATACATATATATATATAATTCTTGTGGAAACTTCTGACGGAGGAAAGCAAATCATCGACCTTCCCTTTCAGTTGCCTTGGCAAAGTTCTTTATCAAACCGTGTTTGTTGTGCAGGGGTGGAAGCAATATCTTGCTTGGTTCAACCAGAGGGTGGGACAGAACGTTGTGTGAACTGGGTTTTAATTCTTGTTTTGACGGCCAGTCTTGTTTGACATAATCCTGGTCGTCAGCCCGACCCTCACACGAGCACATAAAGCATGGATACTTTGTGTATCCACCTTGAAGGGATAAGATGAGTCCAACAACTCCAAGATCGCCACAGATCAGCCATGTGTACTCATGGTAGTTGAGAGCAGGCAACAGAAGGTATCTGCTGTTGCAGATTTTATTCATTGCATCTGAGTGTCCAACAGGGATAGATGAAAACTTATTGCCCTTATTAAGAAGAACTGTCTTTAAACTTTTGTTAGATGAGTCATCAAATGTCTCTATTCCATAGCATCATATTTCAGGCCAATTAAGTCGAGCACGTCAGCCATGCTGTTACAGTCGACCAGTAAATTGGCTTCATCAAACGTGAAAACTTTCCTAAATTCTTTCTCGCCGTCCCGATACCAATCGAATATTGTCCCTGGTGCCAGCTTAGATTTCTCTTGAAGACGTGAACACAATAACTCACAGATTCTTTTCAAAGGTTCAGGTTTCGTATCGAGTCGTTGAGTTCGGCTTGCGCAAATGGCCCCATTGGTCACCCTCTTCTGGTTTCTCTAAAACAACTCTGTATCTGTAGTGACACTAGCTTCAAAATCAGAGTTAGAATAAATGGTTAGATCAGGCTCAAGAACAGGGAGATCGGGGCTAAGTGAGACTGGTTTTATATCAGAAGGAACATTGGGATATTGAACATAGTGCTTGTTCTTGCGATTAATGCCTTTCAAATTTGTCATGCAGAAGTAGCAGTTGGTGACGTAATCTTTGACTCTCATTCACACCATTGGGCCCGTAAATTGCAAATCTTTATTTTCTTATTAATCCAATACCGTAAATTTCTTCGCATCTTTTATGGAAAATATGGGGAGAAAATGGCTTATCCTTGTCCCCAAGTTTAACTCCAAAGTAATCATGATCTGCCTTTTCACAAAATCCATGATTTTTGGTCATAGTTTAGAAGAGCGACATGTTCGAAGATGCAACAAACCTATTCAGATGATCCTTACAAATATGATCCATTGTAATGCAAATCTAGACCTGAAAAGATGAATAAAATGGTTATGTATGGTTACTTCTCACCAGATGTGACAAAGAAGATGTAATAAATGGTTGGATGGTAGCTCTATTTTGGAATACACTTTCTAATATAAATCGAGCCTATCTTAGGAACCAGACCTGACCAAAGAAAACTAATTATCTTCTTAAATTCAGCCTAAAAGATGATTCTAAATCCGTATGAAGACCTTTGGGAAAGAGTCTTGAACCGCAGGCTATTGTTATCAATGATGTGAAAGATAACCATTATTAATCATCAATGGCCATTCCTCGTATTACTCAGAGGAAGGAATTCAGGGTAGCTTCCCCGCCTATTTTTAGCCTGGATCCGCTACTGAACCACAACACCCTAACCTAACAATCATAACCGATCAACCCAAGCATAATTGTGTACATAACCACCAATCACATACAACCATCAAATGTAACCAAAATATCAAACACTCTTAACATATCATCTTAAAAGAGCAAACATTTGAGAACCATAAACAAACAACTTCTCCTAAACCTACGTAAAACTACAACTGTTCCATAACCATAAAAAAGCAAACCAAAGAAATCAACTTAACACAACGACGAATTCATAACCATAAAGCAACCACTACAAACTCAAATAACCCTACCAAACCTTATTCTAATTGTGAAACAGCTCAATTCTGAAAAAGTCGTTTTCTGAAACTAGTTTGAAACTACCTGGGCTTTTTCCTTCTAAATATCTCACTTTAGCCTCTATTCGCCACTTTCATTACAAGCCACCTCTTACCTATTTTTCTTTGGCTAGCGGCTAGTTTTTCAGGCTAGTCTCCGACCTGATTAGTAAAGTAATTCATGGTCTAGGACAGAAAGGTCGAGTAGGTCCTTCCCTCTTGGAGGTTGTATTTTAAATGCTTCAGTTCTTCTCACCGTTTTTTATTCCACTTCCTCCATCTTTCTGTTCCATTATTATTACCGCTGTGCAGCAGGCATTTGGAATATTTCGTGCTCTCCTTTCCTTAACGTCTCCAGGTGCGTTCCCTCCTGGCCCCATTCCATGTACGAGAATCTGCGGGTATATATCTTCTATATTTTTTCCAGTTCCTTCATTTTCAGGAATTTCTTTCAAACATTCGCTTTAAATTTTGTGTAAAAAAGCTCAAATTATCTAATTTAACATACACATCAAATAACGTCCTAACCTATCTACATAAAAAGACGAAACATTCATCATCCTTACATCTAATCAACAAACCTTAACAACGTCATCTCACCATCACCTCACGTCCCACCGTTCACAAGCATCGAATTAAACCCTCCTTAACAACCAAATCTCTCGAAGGCAACATCCAATTTGCAAAGAGAGGTGTAATTAAACCCCAGCACCCCCAAGTATCGTGCTAGTTATGAATAACAATGGGTATCTTCCGATATGGGCATATGTCCAAAATAAACTTGGTGGATATTGTGTAAAGGAGAAAATTCCTATGTAAAATCTAAATAGCACAACAGCGCACTTCACCCCCTCCTCGAGCTATTTTCAATTCGTATTTTGCGAAGAACCCGACACGTAAGAGGCTTTCATAAATGGCTAATATGGGTCGATTTCTCTTCTCAACTCAGAATCGTTCTCATTTATGCAAATTGCTTTCATTTAATACGAATGAGACTCGTTCTATTGAATGTTCCGAAATGAATTTCTATTCTATTCCATTCTTTTCTGCTGGTGGAAAATGGAATTGTGCCTTATCGAAAAATAGAAAAGCTCCTCTTTCTTTGCTAATTTCAATCAGTTCATGTAAGTTTTGAAAACGGTTACATTAATATAAATATATTATACCTGTTACTTCTGACTGCATCTACAATATAAGCGACAAAAGGATGTTTATCGCTGTTTATATTCCATGTGTTTGTCAACGCTTACCTCTACCGATGCTTTGATTGCGGATTTTACAGGATGAGCTTCATACCCGTATTTTCTTAGGATTTTAAGCTGATTAGTGCAATAAGGAATAGAAGAATAAGAATAATACTATTCTTTAACAAACTCCTATGGACCTCGCACTTGCTGTGTTAATCCTGAAATGCAATGCGCCACCATGCAATGAGAGCAATTTATTCCACTACTGGTGCATCATTTAGCGCACACTCCGTTTCTACCATCTCATCGAATCATGCCTCCTGCTTCTAATTATTATTCTTATAGCTGAAAAACGTGAAAATATCCGATTAACAAAAGTCAACCGTTTATTTGCTCCGTCATGAAATCTAGCACAACATTAGGCCGAAATATCAAGATTATTAGATAAAAATTCACTGGTAGGATCACTCTCCTATTGGGTCTAGTTGATCAATAACAAGAATACTTTAGACCGTATTTTAAAGGGATCAAAGGATTTTTGTCTATGAATTAAAAGAAATAAATTTCAATAAAAGATATTTAGTTGGAAAATCAATAAATTTATATTAATCTCATGACTTTCTTTATATTTTAAAATAGTAGAAAACACGCCATTGATGAAGCCTAAGTTTAACATGTTCTATCTTTATATACCACCAAAATAAATTGTAAACAATATAATTTCTAAACACGATAATTACCAACCAATAAAATTACAATGGAAAATAACAAATTATTTTGCCCAATATGTAAAAAAGATGAAATTAAAAGTTTCCAAGAGTAATATTACTGTTTAGGTAAATACATTAATTAATTTCCATTATTTTAGAACTCTCCTAGAAGCTGTACTCTTTTGCAAGCGAATCACTAAAGCCAAAACAATCCGAAAAGATTGAGGAGAAACTATCTTCGAATAAAAAATATGATCTCAAATGGCGAAAGAAAGAAAGGTAAAAATTGAGTAAATATATATTACAAAGATGAGAAGAAAGTCTGGAATACAAGATTGATGATGCTAAAGAAGAGGGTCATCAAGTCAAGCAAAATGCCATAACACCTTTCTACTATCGGCAGAAGGGCTCAAGCTAAACCTAAATCGCGGGTTATATTTTGTCCTTGCCTTTGAGTCAAAAACGCTCTCAAATATTAATTCCGAACTTTGGAGAGCAGTTATTAACTTCCTGCAAATAACAGGAAGAGAAGATTCCCTAAATAAAGAACAAGAGGAATAGAACAAGAGGACAAAGAAGGACGTAAAAAAGTAATTATCATAACATGAATTGATATAAGAACACTCAATAATCTTTCATCCCCAGGGGACCTTTCAAAGTATTACGGAAACAAATGCGACAAAATCACCGTTAATAAGAAGGCTTTTAGTGGAGTATGTGGGCAGCAACTTCAAAATGGATGGCACCTCACACTCCCCAAGGGTACCTTCAGAAGGTGTGCAGAGTCATGCCGCCTGGGGGCAATTTCAGGAGGGGCACGCATCTCCCACTTCCTATAGGTACATATAGTGTGCATCTCATTGATGAAGGCGGCTCATCAGGTGAGTTTTATGTTCACGAAGTCATTATTGATTTTTCAAAATTAATCATTCTTAGTTTTCATTAAAAGGAGCCCTAAATCAAAAGGACCCCATTTATTTCCCTTTAGAAAATATCAAATTTCTTTTTCATCTAATTTTATTGTGGGTAACTTTTTGTTTTGCTTCCACTATCATCTCGTGTACACCTTTGTCACTCTACTCGTATTCATGTATGTTAAGCTATTATTCACCGCTGCTAATAAAAGATTTTCCACCGACCGCCCGGAAAGGTCCACTCAGAAGTTTGAGCTTGAGTTCAAATAGAACTTGCACTTCCTAGCGTTTGCCAACACCGTGGGTACACCGGTGTGCAATAGAATTCCCATAACATGAAACAGCCTCCTTAGACTCAAACCTGGTACCAGAGGAGACTCTTACAGAAAGCGCGGCCCCACTTAGTTAGGATAACGCCAAGGGCTTGCAGCACAGGCTGTGGGATCGAATGCTTTCTCCCTTCTAAACAGAGGGGGAGAGCAGAGCTCATCTGCCCCTGGGAAGCGATATAAGATCAAAAGCTCTCTTCTTTATCTTCCACTGGGTCGGTGAGAAATGAGCTCATCTGCCTCCGGCAAGCGATGTAGGATCTAAAGCTCTCTCCTTTAATATTGCACTGGGTGAGCGAGAGACGAGCTCATCTTCCATTGGGAAGCAATGTAGGATCAAAAGCGATGTCCCTTAATCTCCCGCGAGGTCGGAAAGAGCAGTGCTTATCTGCCCCTGGGAAGCCATGAGGATCAAAAGCTCTCTCCTTTAATCTCTCACTGGGTGTGTGAGAGAAGAGCTCATCTGCCCCTTGGAAGCGATTTAGGATCAAAAGCTCTCTTCTTTAATCTCCCATGTGGTCTGCGAGAGCAGAGCTCATCTTTCCCTGGGAAACTATGTAGGATTAAAAGCTCTACTATTTAATCTTCCACTGGGTCGGTGAGAGAAGAGCTCATCTGCCCCTGGCAAGCGATTTAGGATCAAAAGCTCTCTTCTTTAATCTCCCATGTGGTTTGAGAGAGCAGAGCTCATCTTCTCCTGGGAAACTATGTAGGATTAAAAGCTTTCTCATTTAATCTTCCACTGGGTCGGTGATAGAAGAGCTCATCTGTCCCTGGGAAGCAATGTAGGATCTAAAGCTCTCTTCTTTAATCTTGTACTGGGTCAGTGAGAGACGAGCTCATTAGCCCCTGGGAAGCGGTGTAGGATCAAAGGCTCTATCCTTTAATCTCCCACGAGGTCGAAGAGAGCAGAACTCATCTGCCCCTGGGAAGCGATGTAGGATCAAAAGCTCTTTCCTATAACCTTCCACGGGGTGGAGTGAGCAAAGTTCATCTGCCCCTGGGAAGCTTTCCCTCGCCACACTATTTCCTATATTTCATCTTTCTTCATTATTATTTTTATGGTTTGTTGAAATAGTCTTTTTTTTCTTTATATCTGTCGTGTGTAACTATTTTTAGAATGTGTACATATGTGCACTCACCAAATTCTCAATTTGCCTCATCTCTGTTGCTTAGAGAAATCAGGTTAGGAGTACATTATAATTGTTTTACTGTCTCGTCAAATCGTTTTAATTCTCACTGTCTCTCTCTCTCTAACTTGATCTATTTTTGCTTCTTTCAAACAGTTTATTTTCTCCTTTTCTTTCGTCCTCTTTATTAATGTACCCTGTTCCGTTCTTTCAACGACTCTTTGCCATGTCTTAGATTAGTTTACTTAATTCTTTGAGTTTTATTTGTGTTTCTTTTTCTCTTTACTTTCTTATCTCAATGATTCCTTTCTTCAAATAATATTTTATTAGTAAATTATTTCTTTTCACTTTTATAAGTGTTCATTTGTCCTGTTTTTTCCTTCGAGGTAAAGCATTGATATTAACTTTTCCATATAATAAAATGTACTTTTGCAATGCTAAAATTTACGTAACCTTTTGCGGAGAACTATATTTGAAATCTTAAAAATAAAGCAATGCAAAAGGTCCGTCCAGGCCACCAACTATTTATCATATATATGCTAAAGATCCACTAAGAATTCCGTTTATTATTTGGCAACATATTAGGTATTTTAACCTTTTAAGAATATTCTGCCAGTCTTTTGGAATTATAAATAACTTACTATGAGTATTTTGGAGATTAATTACAAACTAAGTATGGATTATTCCAATTTTACATGCCGCGAAGCGCCGGGTCTAGGATGTCGTTTTTTTTAAAAGGAGTAAAGTTCAATTGTATCATTTAGAGCCGTCAAAATGACCTATATGATGATGGGACATATGGTTATTGACCCTGGAGATTTCAAATCTGCCATCGGATTTGGCGCTGGGTGGCGCCATCTAGTGGCAGAAGCCTCATTTAGTTATTCAAAGGCACTTGTAAGTGATTTAACCCTGGGAAATCATCAATGTAATGACCTTTTTCATCTTATCACAAGACACCGCAGGCCATTGGAAGGACCTTGCCTCTTGTTTTTGGACGATTGTCGTAGGTCAAGTAGATTTCACTGACCATCGTTTGCACTCCCTAGATGAGGGAGGGGAAAGTCCCTTTTAAGTATGGGGGATATTCGAGTGCGTTTATTCCGTTGGCCGACTTAGAAAATAGATAAAAGGCGTTTTATATGGTTCTTGGATGTAAACAAGAGAAACAAAAATAACAGAATTTAACAATAATTTATACACTATGGGAAAACTAAACGTTCAGCAAAAGGAAATTAATTTACAATGAGTGCTTCGGCACGAGCTATGATTAATATAATATTTACCCGAAAGAAAAATGGAAGAGATGATGAGGTGAGGCCTTGTAGTCCGAAAACTTTACCTCTCTTCGACGGTGAAGGAGAAAAATGTAATAGTCTTACGATTTTCTAAGAGGAAGGGGACTCACCTCGTTGTTCGAGGAAGTATCCTTGTAGGGCACGGAGTGAAGAGCGTAATTCCAGAATGAGTCTTTACGTCCTTTACTGCGTAGTTCTAAACAACTAGTTTCTTGCCTGCTCTTCTTTAGGGTACCAGATAGTTGCTTGTGAAGTGGCGCGTTGTGTCCTTTGGCTGGTTCCAATGAATCCTTTTGATTACCTCTTGGTAATCCTGGTTGAATAATAATTTGCTCGTTTCCGCGTTGGAAAATATATACGACTTCGCCGGAAGCGATTTAATTTGCCATCGGAAGTAGGTCATACTCCCATTCAAGGCGCAGCGGGCAAGGGCTTAGCGCCCTTTCGCTGACTGGGGTTCTGGGCTCCAGTTTGACTCGTCTCGCTTTGTTATCGCCCCGCAAGTTTACCGAAAGAGCCGATTGAAGGTCTGTTCGTCCCTGAGATCCCCCATTAGGCCTCTTTGTCTGCGTGAATCTCTTTCTCTCTCTCTGACATCTCCTCCCCCTTTAAGGTGGGACTTCCGGAAGAAGAGACATCTTGGGAAATCAAAAAGGGGATGCAATACTTTCGCATCACGAAATAAAAGTACGCATTTTTTAAATTTAAAAGGAATACAAAAAAAATAAATTCACATCACTGCAAAAAGAAATACAAATACATTAGACAAAATCACAAAAAAGAATACAAAATAAATACCAAGAGGGACTTTAAAAATGTACATATATCAATCATCATCCCTCAAAAAGTAATTTAAAACAATCATGATTATAAACACTGAATTTTAAGGAGAGGGCACATCTGCCTCGGTTCCAAAATAATTGTAAAATTATTTACATACAAAAGGGTACATGTTTCTGACTGATATTTATTTTGAAATATATATACAAAAAATATAAAACAATAGTAGGCTTAAAATTCAATTGAGATGGAATCTATCGGTTTTCGGTTTAAGAGGATAACACAATTTCTGATTAGCCACTTTTTCAAATTCTTTCATTCAAAATTCGCATATTTTAGTTTTGTAGCATTTTATTTCAAATTTTATGCACTTTTATGATATAATTATTTTTTTAGCAATATGAGAGGAACATAGTGAAAATTTTGATTATGCAAAATTGTATACATTTGTGGAATTTTTCTTAGATATTTAAAGTTAATTTGTGAAAAACCAAACCAAACCACACCATTGATATTAAAGCATTGCAAATTTTATGCAATTTCTTATAGTATATATTTTGTTTAAGCAAAATGAATAGAACATAATGAAAATTCTGATAGTGCAAAATTTTATAGATTCGTTGAAATTCTTCGTAGAATTTTAAAGTTGATCTCTGCTTGAAGTGAAAGCGCCCTCTTTTAGACAAGCCGGGTAGGGAAGCTTGAAGTCTCCGTAGGTAGCTTCTTGTGCGGGAGCCTTATCTGAATCGGGTGGCTAACTCGACGCAAGCCGAAGCTTAGCTCAAGACGGGCTAGACCCATGTGAACGGTGGACACAAGACAGGTGGGAGCAAAAGCTGTTAGAGATAGGGCTAGGTAAGTAGGTAGGGTCACCGCCTCCCCTACTAAATAAGCCGTATAGATAAACGTATCTACAGTAAAGTCAGCGTGGTGTTATTTCGCCTATTGGACTACTCAAATTCGTATATTGCCATATGCCAGCACGAGAAAGACATGGATAAATTACTATCAGGAAGAGCCACAAGTTTACTAGAAGGTCTCAGTTTAGAGGCGAAAACTTCTCCACAAATCGAAGCCCAAAAGACTGTTTACTGTCGCCAGATCGCCCCGTGATTTGGAGAGCATTCTCCCGAAGAGATAAAAGAGAGAATTGAAAGGGCTCAGAATTGGGCTAGAGTAAAGGAGATAATTGAGTTCACTAATAGAAACAATGGAACAGAATACATTCAAGGAGACTGAAATGGCGAGAAAAACAACAGATCCCGGGCTGTTAGCATTCGCTCTGAAAATAACACCCGGACATATAAAGAGTGACGAGTTCGTTAGCGTAAAACATGTTTCAATTGTTTTGATCTTTAGAAGCACATTACACGTAAATACCCATTAAAAGACATCAAGTGGTGTAGCAAATTTAGTAGCAAGACACTTAGGTCGCGCGAGTGTGACTCCCCAGTAAAGAAGTGCTTAAACTGCAACGGCAACCATCGTTCCATGGTGATTGCCTGTCCAAGAAAACGTAAATTTATAGGAAATAAAAGAAAGGAGAAGGTTCGACTCGAGGAGAAAAAACAAAAACATCACTTTCTCTAAGCTCACGAAGGCGACAGCGCAACAACTAAAACCTTCACAGAATATTAAGAAAATCAAACAACGTGAGTCACTTAATATCCTAGCATGCATTTTACATGTTCATATACTTAATGTCGCCATCCCTAGGACATATTCGAAGGAACTAAATCTGATGCTGAAAAATAAAGGACTAGAAGAGATATGGTTCCTCGAGAAAACCCCATCGGCGGATATATTGAGCGTGCGTTAAAAGCCCGAGTCTGCCGGCCGTGTTCAACAGCAGCAGGAAACCACTAGTAAACCAGAAACACATTCTCCAAATACAGTGGAATCATGAGACACTAGAATTAGAAAAAACGCAACAGCATATTTAGAAGCAATGGAGACAGAGGTAGCCCCAATGGAAAGTATTCGTTGGGAGATTAATCCTTTAGACCGAACCAAAACCCAAGAAGTAGAAAGCGAAGCATCCCCTGCCCAAAACACCGAGGAAGACGGACAGGAGAAACAAGAATTTTACTTGAGGTATATCGTGTCGAAGGAGAGACCCTTCCCGGAGAGCCACGAATAACTAATTCAAGGGATAAAGAAAGGGTATGTGAAATATGAATATGAAGGCTCGTACATGGACAGAGACGTTTACAAACTCATTACCGGTGACTGCTTAGCTATTCCCCGTGACCTGTGTCACATAATAAGCAGATAAGAATTTAAGAAAAAGCGAAGGGGGTTGCTACATCGCACATCATTAAAGAATACAGATAGGCAGAAAAGTGTTCAAGTTCGAAAGGAAAAACACCACAATAATGGCTTAGCTAAGAAAATTAAAAATTATTTTTCACAATGGTGCGGGCTGGGACGGAAAGAAACACTCACTAACCAAAGCATATTTAAAATAAGACCAAGAAAGAATAATATTAAATGAAATTAATATAAACCCAGAGCTTTACCAAATCAGAATAATAAATTACACAGTAATAGCTAAGAATACCGACGATGTCAACTTTGACGGAGTCGCAATAGCGATAAGAAATGATGACAGATTTACAAAACTAAATGAATTGGGCGAGGCATATTTTTGCAATTAACTTGATGACCATCACGGGGAACCTTACAATTATGACTGGGTTTTAAAACCGAGGATGAATTTTTTGCCCTTACATAATTTCAGGATGTCTTTGGAAGAGTAGATCAGGCAATATTTATGGGAGATCTAAACGCCCGTAGCAAAGCTTCGGGCTACACAAACAACTTGAACAAGCCAGGCAAATATCTTGATATAATCATGGAAAGGAACATAGTCGAAAGGATTGGTCCAGAATTCCCAACTTACTATGGAACAAACAGAGCCACCAAGCCTGACATAGTGCTTGCATCACTGGACCTACAGTACAATTATCAAGTTGGAAAGCGACCTCCATACTACCGATCATGAAATGATCGTCTTAACATTATCGCTGGACCCGATTCAAGTCAGCTGTCCTCTCACGAAAAGTTACAAGAAAGCTAACTGGGACACCTACGCTGAGGCGCTGGACGGGCCCCAACAGGAAGACCTCTCTGAAGCGACATTCGAGAAAATCAACCTGGGATTCGATAACCTAATGGAAGCGCTACTAAAGGCATACGAGAAATACGTCCGTAGAGCAACATCAAGAACTCTTCCGCATCCACTAAGGACATTTCAGTTCGCATTTCTTGAACAAGAGTTCGCTTAAGTGAGAGATGTCATTGAACTAGTTGACCCCCAAAGATGAGATAGGGCCCAAATTCGAAGAATCAAGAAACAACCAATGACCGCAACGTCAATAGAAAGTGTCGTGGTGCACCAGTCTATACCATACACTACTCTTATATTATGTGGTGGGTGACTTAATCACCTACTGCAACGCGAAACATTTAAGGACTGTTCGCAGGGATTAACAACCCACTAGGAGATCAAATTTAAGGCGTTGGGTCTTAAATCCTTAATAATCAGAGAGAGTCCATAATTAGTTGGCGAGATTTACTTGAATAGGCAGAGAATATCGTTCAAGGATATTTATTTACAAATATCAAAATAAAAAATAAAAATAGGCAAAAGGAAATCATTTAAATTGAAATAGTCTCTTGATAATTATTACGAGGAGGGATTCTCAAATGGAATCAATTGATTAGCGTTACTAGGCTCAGATAAAAAGGGGGAACTTGACAATACTAATAATGGAGGGAGTCTCAGTCTTACGGGTCGGTGACTTCGAGGAAGGTCCTTCTTGCGATGAGGCAAGTGGTGCACGATCCGATGAGGCAAGTGTGGCACGGTCTGAATCAGGCAGGTGGGGCACGATTCAAACCAACCTTCTGATGAAGATAGCTAATCTTCAAAGATGAGGTTCAGCGGGAAATGTGTGACTACTCGTAATTACACTGGAAGAGGAAATTTATTTTCCTCAGAAGTAATCGATGGAGATTTTCTAGGGTTCAATTAAATGCAAATTCAAAGGCTTGCCGTTTACAGAAGCTACCAATTGACTAGGAAAGAATCACGGCTGAGAAAGTCTTGCTTGTCGGATAACTCTCATGGGACTTGACGATAGGGACGGCCTTAACGAGCATGCTGGATTCCTCGAACTACAATAAAACCCGAGTATTTGTATGCGGCATACTGAAAGGGAAGGGTAATTTGGAGAAAGGAGTCACAAGCTCCAGACCTCTTTATCGGGAGGCGAAGTCGATTCATCATTTAACAGCAAAGTGCGAGACATAGCTGCTCTTTCTCGACTCGTCACCGGTGGGGGGGGGAGGATACTTGGGAGGAGTTCGCAGGATTGAGGAATATTTCGCCAATGCGCTAAAGAGTAAAAAATTCGCGAATGTTCCGAAAAAGGATGTGACATTCCGCATGTCAGGATACAATCGCACGTGTTCTCCAATATATTGTGTGGGAGGGGGGGCGTCAGAAGTTGTTTTTTTACATAAAGAAACGCCAGATGGGATCAATTTGTGAAGATGATCGACTCTGAGCTGAGCCGGACAAAATTCTAGAGCAATATAAACATGGCAAGAGGAAAAAGGAGTCCAAGAATCAAGGTTTAAATCAAATATAATGGTGTAGTTGCAAGGAAACCAAGGAGATCGAAGCTGCCTTCCAGAAACACTGGAAGGGGGTGTTCGACATCTAACCAGACGAGAATGAAGATTTTGACAGGAATCACGATCTAAGGATTGTTGAGTAAATAGAACAGCATCGTATCGAGATAGTTCCTAACAACTGCTAGAGGAAAATGAAATTGTACCAGTGACCCTCGAAGAGTTCACTATCACTGTCTTTAATATAAAACAGAAGGCACCCAGTGAGTCCGAGATCACCAGGAAAAATCTAGTTCGTGTACTAGATTACTTCCTCGAAAAATAATTCAGTTATTTAACGCCACAATCAGTGCTGAATATTTCCCTGACACACAAAAGAAGGGGAAAATCATATTCTTACCGAAGCCTGGCAAGCTTCCCGTAAGACCGGGCAACTTTACACCCATAACCCTGTTGGAGACGCTAGCATAACTACTGGAAAGGGCAATAAACAATAGACTTACGAAACATCTAGAAGAAAGGTCATTGATTCCGCAACACCAGCATGGCTTCCGTAAGTGAAGGAGAACAGAAACAGCTCTGACTATCCTAGTGGAGAGAATCGCACCGGCAAAGTACGATAAGCAATACACCGACATAGTGTTAAGGACGTCCAAAAAGCCTTCGATAAGGTTTGTATGATCAGACATATATTCAAAATCAAGAAGTTGGGACTATCCAAAGCTCTTACGAAATGGCTTTGCGATTACGTCACAGAACGATAAGGTTATATCTCGGTGTAAAACCACGATATCCGACCTTTGAAAACCCGCAGGGAGTCTTACAAGGTGGCTGCATCAGTCCCCCTTTGTATAGCATATATACTATTGTCTTACTGCGAATAGTCTATGAATACACAAGTTTCATCCAGTTTGCTGATGATATTACATTTATGGCAAACAGCGCCTATAGACACGCCCAGACCATGGCAAACAGCGCCTATAGACACGCCCAGACCATGGCAAAAATCACGGCAGCCTAGATTGAAAACATAGACAACTATAAGAGTAAATCGAAAATCCACACAAACGCGGATAAGTTTTCAATAATTCCAATAAGCAGGCAAAAGACTTCTTGGGTAGAATTGGAGGGTAACAGATATCGTTACAAATATGAAGGAAGAGTGCTTGGACTCAAGATAACCCAGCGCGGATACGCTAAGCACGAAGAAGAGCGAACAAACATAGCGAAGGCAGCTCTTCCTAAACTAAACCAACTTAGAGGCCTAAAGTGGAAAAACAAGATTAAGGTTTATAACGCTCTCTGTGAAGTAACTCTGCTCTACCCGGCAATACCACTGAACAGACCTCATAAGCCTAATTCAATGAAACTGCAGATAGTTCAGAACTCTGCCGTATACATAATTACGGACACGAGGAGGAGAGAGTAAAGGAGAATACAAAACCTACAGCAGCAAATCGAGCTCTCATCCACTCATACATCCCTACACAAAATGACGTGTAAGGTATGGGATAACCTGAGCGACATTCTAGTTGATAAATAATTAAGATCTATGGAAATCCCGCAAATATGTATATAGGATAACCAACAGAGGCAACTTGAACCTAAGAAGGGTCCCTGCACCTGTTCACACATATAACTGAGGTTGTTTTGAAATGTTAAGAACAACATGGAAGATTACATCTGGACTGAGATATTAAAGCAAAAGAAAAACAAGCGAAGAGCAGAGGAGGTGTGAGAGCCTCCAAACAACAGTGATAAAAGATTGACAAAAAAAGATGAAGCAAGAAGAAACCAAGAAATGGCTGGTCACCCAACAATTGCAATCAACTATACTTTTTCCCTTTCCTACTTTACTCTACAATATCTATCCATTCAACTTCTACTATACGCTCTATTTTTTTCATACTTTTTTAAGACTCAAGACGCAAAACGCAAGATTCAGGCTCCTAAATGACACTTGACACCAACAAGGCAGCAATATTTTCTGTAATATAGGTGTCGTGGTTTACAGTCGAGTACGTATCTACGTTTGATCCGTACATGAGTTAATCCGTTCCACTTTGCTCTAAAATTGCTCTAATTTAATTCTTTATGCAGGAAGGTCTCGTATTAAGATATATCTATTGCCAGTGCCGCGTTCGAGGATCTAATTAAATAACTCCGGCAAAATATACTTTTAATTACATAAAAAAATGTAATATTAAATATTTAAGTACAATAATTCTATAGTAAGAGGGTCTAATTAAAATTAACACTACAACTGAGTACTACGATATGATTGACGCAAAAATCACTTCTAATACACGTGGTGCAAACTAAATTAAGGATAGTTTTTAGGTCATTTGAAATTGAGATAGTTGGGTTAGGACTACCAGATTGAAATGATTTTGTCACGAATACACTTTCGCACGGAATGGGAAATAAAAAAAAATGAATAATATTTGTATTCGCTTTACTTTTAATTCAGGGTGTGTCGACAGTTGGGTGGCCATGAAAGTGAGCCTCCTCTATGAGTTGATCTGCGGACGTCCTTCCTGAAGCGAGGAGGGTTAGGAAAACAGCTCATATTTCTCACTGGGTGGTTGAGGTGCGTGGCGATGCTTTTCTTGACTTAAAGATGTAAGTGATGGGATCTTGGATGGATGGAAAGTATCCCGATTCCTGTGTTACCGATTTTGGCTTCTCGACGATGAGTTTTAACCAAGATGTAAATCTCTTTTCGAATGGGAATTCACTTTGGTCTTCCTCAATGGTGAGCGGTATCTCTGTCATTTAAGCAAACTGAGATACGGGATGTTCTCTGGACGAGAATGGTAGGAGAGTTGTTCTTGATACCACTGGTCTGCTCTTCTAAGCGACTAAAGGAACAGCCTCAGGAGGGAAAGTACCACTTGGTTCCAACTATCTTCCTTATTCCCTGTTTGACTCAGGAACTCGCCATCTTCTCTCGAGGGCTACACGGATTCTTCTCTAAATTTTTCCAGATCGAACTATATATACGTCGATTATCCCCTGGGGGCGAGGGGAGACGAGGGATTTTAGGACGGGCGAACTCTCACTAGCTCACAGTTAAGCCCCTCTTCTAGGGCATAAATTTTCAACGCTATGATACTTCGCCCCTTCCGGTCTACGCACGGAGAAGGTGAAATTTCGTCTATTTGGCGAAAATAGACTTAAACAATTGGAGGGGACAGTAAGCCTTTTCATTAATTTTCTGCCGACGAAGCCTTAAGCAGCAATATTTTCACTCTAAAGGCTCTCAGACCCTCCTATGTTTATATTAACGGACTACACCACCAGTCTCGTAAATAACGGAAATCTGCTGACCGAAATCCTTCTTTGCGAGCGACTTCGGGGAAAGGGGGAAGAAGGTCTTTTCTCATGTAGAACGTAACGGTTGATGCTGTATAAACAAACTAGGGTCTGCTTTTTCTCGTTATATTCATTCCTACACAATAGGTAAGAAATTCCTAATTAAAAACTTTTGTGAGCGGAAGAAATTTGAAAAATATGAAATAAAAATAGGCTAATTTTTCATATTGTTGCATTTGTATTTGTTCTGATACTTAACTATCACTTTAAACGAGAATATATTTATTTTGTTCTTGGGCAAAACTTCAGCTTTTGTTTCCTTTAGATGGCTCTAGTATTTATAATTGTTAGTGCATAGCTCGTCTAGAGTTTTTCTAAAACTTTATTGAGACTATTTAAATTTTTTACCTAATCAAAGGTTCTCTTTCAAGATCACTTAAGGCCGCATTTAATGGCCAAAAGGGCCATAATTTCCCGATCCTTTAAAATTCACGCTAACTCTTTCTCGAATAATGCTAAAACACCCCAATGGCTTAAGGATCCTGAGCACTTTCATCATTTTATTCACAGTGGCAAATGTGCTTCCTGTGAATTTAGTGAGGTGTTAATTATAGTAAACAATTTTCACAAACCTCCTTTATAAAGCTATTAAAAGTAGCTCCGTAACGAGAGACAGAAACTTCTGAAAATTTACTTCGCTCCTAATAATTTAAAAAATAATAATTTATATGGTTTATTTAAAGTCTGCCCTTCCTTTAAACGTTCGAAAGGGGTTTTCTTAGGGAGCTTCAACGTCCTTTATCTTCCGTAGTTGGGTGTATCCATCCCTTGGAATGAGGGTAGAAGAGAAAAAAAGAGAAAATAATATAGAAAATATCGGATTTATAATAATTTGTCTTAGCAACCATGAACCATAAATGCGTCAAGCCACAATCCCCCGAAAGCAAATTTGTTCAAAGAGTACAAGGAAGCTGAAGTAAAATTTTGGCACCTCTATACGAAGCCACCATTGAGATGTGTCCATTTTTTCTCGTACCAGTCACACCTCTATAGGAGCCATGGTAGCGCGACCAGCTTGGCCCTACTTAAAAATATATATTTTCCCTCCCACCTCAAATCTGACACTCCACCAGACTGGTGTGTAACAACGTCTAAATGATTATGATTGAACTAATGGAAACTTGGTGGGGGCCTACATATGTGGGTCCCCACCATCTGTTGTATGAGATTTCTTGAGTGGTAGCGAAAACAATATTTACCATAATTTCCGTATGCCCCTTTCCACAGAGGCACTTATGAAGGCAACCCTCAACGACCTTGGCACTCGCGAGTCTATTTCCCCCATGAAATATCTGGGGCAACTCTAATAGAGGAGTCTTTTATTGAATTTGTAACTGATACTAGCACTGTTGTGTTTAGAATATTTATTTTAATTTTATAATTGGCCCCACTTTCTAATTCAATTCATCGTTATATCATCCAGATCTAATAACTAGACAGCGTTCCGATAAGGCCTTCTGTAGAAAACGACAGCCCCTAAATCTATCGCTTTTCATCTCTTCTTAGCTATGCCTCGTATAACCTTCAACCTATGGGAAAACCATACCAAAATATAGCATTATCTTCACCTTTATTCACCAAAAAATATACTGCATATAGTTTAGGTAAAATTGTTAAAGAAACCTTTAGCTATTAATTGCAATAGTAAAAACTTAATTTATAGAAAGAGAATCATCTAAAATTTCAAGCCTCTATATGGCTTAAATGTTTACTTCCATCCCAAAGTATATAATGGGTTGAGAAATATGTTCTTGCGCTTTTATCAAATTTATTCATTACCATTAACAATTTTAGAAAAACTTTATTTTTAATTAATAACAATATGCAATTTAATCAATAATGTATTCTCCGTTGTTATTTATGATTTCTTCCCAACGTTCAACTACTTTTCCGATGCCTCTGCAATAAAAATCTCTGGATTTTGACTCAAAGAATTCGTCTAGGCAGGTTCTTAATTCCACATCAGTATTGAATGAAACAGGACGCAAATTGTTGGAGAGCGATTGGAACAGATGGAAATCCGATGGATCCAAGTCTGGCAAATATGGAAGATGAGGCAGGATTTCCCAATTAAGCGTTTGGATGGCGTCTTTTACCATATTGGCAATGTAAGGACGAGTATTGTCGTGTTGAAGAAGGACTCTATAACGTCGATGAGGTCGCTTTGCACGAATAGCTTCGGCGAGTCGATACATTTGTTGAACGTAGAATTCTACATTGACAATCTCGTTGTTCGCAAGAAGCTCATAAAGAATGATGCCTTCACAATCCCACCACACACAACGCATCGTCCTTTGTATATGAAGTCCTTGCTTTAATCGCGGAAGTGTTTTTTTATTGGGGCTAAGCCATTGTTTTCGATGGTTCATGTTGACATAAACACACCACTTTTGGCCGCTAATGATGATACGGTGAAGAAATCTGTCCTTATATCCACGATTAACCTTGTGACAAGCCAGCAATTGTGGAGCGTTGAAGTTTGTTGCTTTCGCTCAAAGCGTGCGCAACCCATGCACTGAGTTTTTGAACTTTCCCCATCGAATGAAGGTGATTCACTACAGTTTTTTGATCACACACCGATTGTAAAGCCAATTCTCTAGTCGATTGACGGGGATTTTCATGAAGAAGGTCGTTCAATCGATCTTCATCCAAATTAATGGGGCGACCAGAACGTTCTTCGTTAATAAGATTGAAATGACCGTTTTTGAGGCGTGAAAACCACCATTAAGCTCAACTTTATGATAAAGAATTTTCTCCGTACACAGCACAAATATCGCGACGAGCTTTAGCTGCGTTTGCATTGTTCCTGTCTCGATTCAAAATGAATAAGAACAAGTGTCGAAAATGCGCCTTTCTTTCAACTTGACATTCCATTTTGAGGGTACAGAACAAAAATGAAATTAACACAACTTTTAAATAAACCGCAATGACTTATTCCACAACTTCAAGACGTAGCCTAAGCAAAAGCCTAATAGTCTACGCTGTTAAGAGACGTAGCCTAACCTTTGCAAATTTTGCTCTCATTATTTATTTTTGTTTCTTAATATGTGCACAAATCACGTCAACAAAACTTAAATCAACACAACATTTGAAAAAATGCAAGAAGTTATTCCTCAACCAAATGCATTACTTAGCTCTCCATAGAGATATGGAACATATTGTTACGTTGAGTGCTAAAAACCGTGAAATATTTGCTTTCTCTCCGAATGTATTTAAGCTTAAGAATGTGTAACCAAAGATACAAACCCACAAGCGTTGTACCAATAAATTAGAGAAATGAGCTTCCTTTTGCATTGTATTGAACAATTTGGTACGTTATAAGGAGAGGAGGCGTACCTTAAGAAGGGTACGGGATTGAAGACCTTTTCCCCTTCTTAGTGATAAATTGCGTAAGTTTGATATTCTCTTGCCATTTAATATTTTCCTTTAACTCATCTCAATGTGTACAAAACCTGTAATTTTTTTTAATGGTAAATTTTATCTTCAAAAGTTTGGTTTGGCTGTGGGAAATTGCTCATCTCCTGTTCTTTCTAACATATATATGGAATTTTTTTAAACTACCTTACTCCCCACCATAATCGATTTCCACCTTGTTCGGTTCCTATATATAGATGATATCATTTGTTTGTGGCCTTCTTCTAAAGATGTTAATACTTTCTTTACAGAACTTAATTCTCCGGTTTCTTCTCTTAAATTTACCCTTGAACTCGAACAAAATGTCGTCCTCCCGTTCTTAGATCTCCTTATTCATAGGACTCCATCTGGATTCAAATTTTCCGTCTATCGTAAGCCTACCAACGCCTGTTCTTATATTCATTTGTATTCAGGTCATAATGATAAAGTTAAACAGTCTGTATTTATTTCAATGTTTCTCCAGTGGTTGAGGGCCACTAGCCCGGAATTCTTGGATCGTGAGATTTCTAAGATCTTTGAAATTGGTAGCAATCTTTGCTACCCTCATAAATATCTTGCAGGTTGCCTAGATTTGGCTAAGTAATCCCATTTATCGAACGGAAATCCCTTCCGCATACAATTTTAAGAAGTCCCTTGTTTTACTGTTCTCTGAGTCCTTTTCCTTGCTTCCCCGCTTTTTGAATAAGTTAAATATTTCTGTTATATTCAAATATCAGTCTACGATGTATAAAATGTTGATTCATAATAATAACAATAGTATAGGGGGGATTTATTCTGTTGATTGTTCAGTTTGCCCTAAACAATACTTTGGGCAAATCGGTAAATCATTAAGTGTACGCTTGACGCAAAAGCAATACAATATTATAAGGGGGAAATGAAGCAGCGCTTTCTTTGTACATTTATCGGAAAATAATCCCCCTATCAATTGGAATTCGGGAAAATTTATTTACAAATCTAATGACTTTATTCAAAGAAATATTGTTGAATGATTACACAGGGGAACAATTTTAAAAACATTTTCTGGTGACTTAGATTTATTTGCCAATTTTAATCCGTTTTTTCATGTTCATTTCAAATATATAATCCATTTTTACCTGCATCCTATAGTTATTCTGTAATTTCTATTTTCTCGTTTCCCCGAAAACTGCCCTTGAGACGGAGAGAGAGGGTGCTTGTAGAAACAAATACTTCACAGTACATAGTAGTAAGATAGTAATAAGTGTTATTTTGCAAAATATTGAAATTATTGTTAATGATCTAGACACCTTCTGCTGAATATGTGGCTGTCACATGATAGTTCGTCAAAGGCGCAATATATCAAACTTTGTGATCCGCACTTATAAGGCATATTTTGATGTTGCTCTTGGCGATCAAGATAAGAATTGGGCCCCACATGCTGTTCGCCATAGTTGTGTGGAACATCTTTGTGAGTAGAGAAAAGGAAAGAGAAATGGTCTTCTTTTGGAATCCCCATGGTGTTGTGAGAGCCAAAGGATCATGTATCGGACTGGTATTTCTGTCTGGTGAAAACTAAAGAGATTGGCAAGAAAAATCGGCACAAGATCGACTACCCCAACATTTCATCGGCGATCCGGCCAGTACCTCATTATAATTTCCGATTTTTAGTGTATATGCTTCCTCCGAGGATGAAAATGATGTACCTGATATGGACGTCTACGGAATGGATTCAGAGTCTGCAGATTCATCATCAGATGCTAAACAGTCATTAGCTCCTCACTGTTTGAATCAAGAGGATTTGGCGCTCTCCAAGAAAGCTGCAGAACTTTTTTGCCTCCAGGTTGAGTGAAAGACATATGCTTGACGGGTCGGTACGGGTATCATATTACCGAACAAGGGAGAGTACATTTGTTAAGTATTTCTCTGAGGCCAAACAATTTGTATCCTGCCACGATGTTCCTGGTCTGTTTACCGATTTGGGACTTGGCACCTATAGCCCTGCTGAGTGGAGACTGTTTTTGAATAGCTCCACCGTAGCCTCAAGTGTGTCCTTTTTGCATAATGGCAATGACTTTGTTGCACTAACTCTCGGTCACTCTGTTCATCTTTGCGAAACTCACGAGGACATAAGAATGGTCATAGATTTACTTAAGTACCATGAACATAATTGGTTCATATGTGTAGACCTTAAGATGGTAAACTTCCACCTTGGCAAGCAGAAGGGTTATACAAAGTTTCCATGCTATATCTATATGTGGAACAGTCGAGCCCGTGACAAACACTGGTCCCATAAAGATTGGCCAGTTCGCGAAACTTTGGAAGCAGGAATGTTAAACATTGTTAATGAGCCAATCGTAAGTCGAGAGAACATCGTTTCTCCTCTACTTCATCTCAAACTGAGGTTGATGAAGCAGTATGTCAAGGCGTTTAGCACTCACAATGATTGTTTTCAGTACATAGTATCGGCGTTTCCTGCTTTGTCATACTAAAAAATAAGAGCAGGAATATTTGATGGTCCCCAAATCCGAAGACTGCTAAGTAATTCTAGATTCGTGAACACCATGAATGAAAAAGAGAAGGCAGTCTGGCTCTCATTTTCTGCCGTTGTTCGTAACTTCTTGGGAAACAAAAAAGCGCATAACTACGAGGATCTGTCTACTAATATGCTTTTAGCATATCGAGATCTGGGATGCAACATTAGTGTAAAGCTGCATTTCCTAAATAGTCACCTCGACCGATTCCAAGAGAATCTGTTAGCCGTGAGCGACGAACAAGGGGAACGCTTCTATCAGGATTTGATGAAGATGGAAGAGCGCTACCAAGGTGATCGGGATAGACACATGATGTTGGACTACTGCTAGATGATTAAAAGAGATCAGCCAGAGAAGACTTACAAGAGAAACAGTTACAAACGCAAATGTTTGCCCGATTGGAATCAGGAAGCGGTCCTCCAGCCTGCTGTACGGTTATTAATAAACTAGCATCTATTTGATTACAGTATTTGTAATCCGAATTCAAGTTTCTTTTTATATGCATAAAATGTTTGTGCAAAAAAACCTGCTTTACTATAAATAATGCAAAAGGATGATTCAAAATTACTTCATAGCATGATGATAGGCGTGATAAAGTGAAAATTATTTTATAATATTAGTTTTTGATATTACGAAAAATCTGTAGCATTTAGAGATAATCTGATATCAGATTTGAATTCAGTAATTATGCTGCAATTACTCGTACTTACGAAAACGTACATTTGTCAATTAACCAAATAAATTGTTCTGCAGTGTTATTCATTAACTCCTACCCTAATTTTAAAACATATAACCCCTGGTCTTTTTAAACTAAACCATGTTTTTAAAAGGCTTATAAATATTGCCAGCATGTTTTTGTGCATGTCACTCTTTCACTTTTTTAAGTGATTTTTATTTTTCTCAATCATTTTGTACATAAATTAAGTATTAAGGTAATATTTTGTACAGTTTAAGAATGGATCGCGATACTCTGAAACCAGTCAGTATTTGTGATCTAAAAGTTGTTCTTGCTCATAGCTTTTGTTTATCATTAGTTATATTAACGTTGATATTACACTAATCAAGTACTTTGAGCTTAGTTCTGCCTCAATTTCACCATTGCTTACCTTAATTTGCACCATTTTTCCATCATATATATATATATATATATATATATATATATATATATATATATATATATATATATATATATATATATATATATATATATTCTAGGTTATTGTAGCACAGGCACCTAAGTTTTAAATTCCTTAAGAAGTCTCTCACTAGAAGAATTTCAGCAACATTGTTTGTGAGTTCCTTTATTACGTGACAACGTTTCGAGCCTCATTTGCTCATCTCCAGATCCTAAATTTCAAAATTTGTAAAAATCAAGAAATTTATAAAAGAAATATGATTATATGTAGAAAATATAAAAAAGAATACAATTTAACTGATTGGCATAAATACCATAAAATCAATTTTAGATTCTAGAAAAATAATATAAAAACTATTCAATACAGGAATAAAAAACTACCAAGAGGACTTATGGAATTCAAAGAGATATGGAAAACACCATAAGAAACACATTGATTGATGGCAATTTATTAAAAAAACATTAATTGCATAATACCTTAGAACATAATATTAACAACCCGCATGTGAACATATCTTAGAGACTGAGATATTCTAAGAGAAAACAAAAGTAACCAAATTATTCGTTTTGATTTGAAATCAGTTGGTCCTTTTATTTTTAATGTTAGACAGGAGTCGCATTAACCATAGTTATTAAAGAGTACATCTTGGTTGGTTGAGTAATTAAAGTATTGGTATACGGACTGCAGTTAAATTTGATTTAAGGTTTTTGTAATATTATGAAAATATATTCACAAATCTTAAATCCCTGTTCCCTTTTACATGTCGCTACGATCTTATAATTATATATATTAATATATGTTTTCGATTTTATGATATGAGCGCTCATAGGGTAATTTCGACTTCTGTTCTGATCCCCGAAATCGGATAATAAGAGGTAGATCTTTCGTTTTGAAACAGCAATGGGTTTACTAATACCAAGAGAGCCGAAACAACCCTGGCCTTCAGAATACGTGTAGTACTACCAATGTAGGTTTTCCAAGAACATCCAGGGCAAGTGAATTGCTATATGAGATCACTAAACAACCCTAAAGGTTGTTTATCTTTTGTTCTGAAAGAAACTAACTGTTGTTCTTTTGTTTATTAAAATCGGCTGTATATTGACATGATAAAAAGTCGTGTTGAAGATTTCGACTTCTGTTCTGATCCCCGAAATCGGATAATAAGAGGTAGATCTTTCGTTTTGAAACAGCAATGGGTTTACTAATACCAAGAGAGCCGAAACAACCCTGGCCTTCAGAATACGTGTAGTACTACCAATGTAGGTTTTCCAAGAACATCCAGGGCAAGTGAATTGCTATATGAGATCACTAAACAACCCTAAAGGTTGTTTATCTTTTGTTCTGAAAGAAACTAACTGTTGTTCTTTTGTTTATTAAAATCGGCTGTATATTGACATGATAAAAAGTCGTGTTGAAGATTTCGACTTCTGTTCTGATCCCCGAAATCGGATAATAAGAGGTAGATCTTTCGTTTTGAAACAGCAATGGGTTTACTAATACCAAGAGAGCCGAAACAACCCTGGCCTTCAGAATACGTGTAGTACTACCAATGTAGGTTTTCCAAGAACATCCAGGGCAAGTGAATTGCTATATGAGATCACTAAACAACCCTAAAGGTTGTTTATCTTTTGTTCTGAAAGAAACTAACTGTTGTTCTTTTGTTTATTAAAATCGGCTGTATATTGACATGATAAAAAGTCGTGTTGAAGATTTCGACTTCTGTTCTGATCCCCGAAATCGGATAATAAGAGGTAGATCTTTCGTTTTGAAACAGCAATGGGTTTACTATCGGAATCTCTTTATAGTTTTCTGAACAAGTCTTATGGGAAATGAATTGTTGCCAATTTATTTGGAGGCAAAGAAATTTGGAAGGCTCTGTAAAAGTACAGTTTTTATGGATGTAATTATACATGATATAACACAGAAGCTGCAATAATTTAGTACTAGAGCCGCAAAAGTGGATTTCCGTAAATTTCAGTTTTTATATTTACATTTTACCTGGCGATTAATTCATCTAAGAATGCCAGAGACTTACTTTTTTCTACTTCTATTTTATTGGAGATATTTGAATGGAAGCTGCTTAAAACTTTAAAAAGAATGTTTTGTATGCTCTACTCTATTATAAAAGGCACAAGTATCATCCCCAAATCTTTTGTAGTATATAAATTGATAGTTTGAATAATTGAATTAAATAGTCTCTGTTTGAGATCCCAAATAAAACTTCTGCAGCAGCTAAGGTAGTCATAGGAGATCCTATGGCAAGACCATCGCACTGTTTGTAGATTTTATTATTGAAAGTAAAGTGGCTATTTTTAAATACAAAGTTTAACGATTGATTCAAGCGAGAACGAATGAAACCTTTAAAGGTATTACATCTTTCAAAAATCTTATTAAACATATAAATAGTTTTTTTTACAGCAATGTTGCTAAATATGCACTTTTTTCTAAACTAACTAGCACTTTTTCCGAAAAGTTGATGTTCTGTTGAGCCAATTCACTTAGAAATAGGTAAGAAAGTGATTGAGAAATCATTTTGTTGTATGGTGAAAAAATATCAAGCAGAAATATGGATAACTGATAAAAGGAAATTTTAGAGGATACCACAGATGGTCGTATTTGGATATCTTTCTTATGAATTTTAGGAAGTCCATAAAGTGTACCGAATCCCGATCCAGTGGCCCTTAATTGATTGTAGATGTAACCTTTTATAACAGATGCAGATATAAATTTAATAAGAAGTCCGTTAACTTTGTCTTCACACTAGAGCATTATTTTCTTTAAGGAGGTGTTGAGTCACTATAATTTTGTAGGGTCTTTAAGTATATCTAAAATCTTATGATCGGTTTAATTGAATTATAAAGAGTAAAATTGATTATATGCTATTTCTGTCATTCACCTATATTGGATACTTTTTGGTACTTAATGCATATAATTATATTTATTTTATACACTATGTATTTATAAGTTATTATAAATTTTGAAATTTTAGGACTTGAAGATGAGGAACTGAAGCTCGAAACGTTGTGATGTAATAAAGGGCTCAAAAGCCATGTCGTCTGGCCTTCTACTGGTAATAAACTTCTTAGTGTCTGGCCTTCTTCTGGTGATAAACTTCTTGATGTATAGCTATGGCGAAAACCTTTTAGGCACCTTGGAATTTGCATGATTTTAGAGGAATTCAAGATCGTACACTTTTTATTTGCCCAGATGCAAAGAAACCTCCACCGACATATTCATATAAACACCCTACGACTAAGAATATTCCAGGTATCCGAAACTTTTCCCAGCACCTGAATATACAAACTTGAACGAATTAACGAAATAAACTTTCCAAAGTAGTTTATGACCCCAAACTTGGTACTATATCAAACAAAATTATAATAATTATGAAATTTTGCCAAAAGGAGAGTTTAGCTAAATGGTTAAAAATAGAGCAAAGGCAAATATAAACTAATACAAATAAGACATGTTTTGGGGGGATTTATTTTATATTTATGACTTTGTTTCCCGCGTTATTTATTATGTAAGGTAGTTTGTGTGTATTGGTTTTGAGCTCTTCCACGTGCGACCAAGGGTAGTTCAGGTTTGAGTGGTTTTATCGTTTTATTTGATAATTTTAACTGTTTTGTTACGAGATTAAAGTCAGGTTATTTAGTTTTGTTGATTAAATTTAATGGTCGTTCTGGATTTATTCATTTATTTAATATATTTATTAGATTTTTTTGTTTATTAGACGATTATGAGTTGAGTACTCTATACTGGTTATTATGTTAGACTGTTTTGAATAGTTTTATTTATAATTTGTTTGTTTGGGTAAATATTTTTATCATTGTTACCTAACCTAACCTAATTCTCAAATAAAATAAAGATGACAAATAAAATCTTAGAGACCAGTTTTTGCTCCTTTAGCGTATACAAATAAAAAAAAAGAAAAATATTTGAAAAATATAAAGGGTAATTAGATGTTGTTTAGCCATATTTTTTTATATTTTGTCCTATCGAGAGGAGTAAAAAAATGAGTAATGCAAATTTATTTTCATAGTTTCCACTTCTCTGTTTTCGCTCAGTTTTTTATACTGTCATAAAATTTTATAATATTTAGGTGGCGAAAAAATGTTCTCACTTATCGGAAATCCTATCATAGTAATCCTCCGCCCCAGAGAGACGCTGTTTTAAAAGATTTCACAACGAGGCGTTTTCCCACTATGGTTTAAATCAGAAAACGATATAATTTCTGATTTCTCTACAATATAGAAATAAATAAATTATTTTCAAAATACAAATATCCTAAGAATTTTATTTATTTCCTGTTAAATGATATATTGGAAATCTTTAAAGAGATTAATGAATTGAAGTATCCTATTCCACATCTATGCTTCGCTAATTATCATTTTCGTCAATTTCTTATGACGGATTACATAGATTTTGATAGTTGACAAATCTTCATTTTATCCTTGCTTGATATTCATTCGGCTAATTTGATTTTTTGTTTTGCGAGTTTTCGTTTTTTAAAACCAATTTCGTCAATTTGATCCCACCTTTATCTATTTCTCTTCATTGCTCGAAATGAATTTGCTATTTTCTGAAATACAATGAAAAGATAAGTGGGATACAAAGATAAGCTCTCCCACCCACCCCATGCCGCTTCGGACGTTATAGGGGTGGCCAAGGGAGTGCGGACGAGGCCCGGTACTACTTTGTACTCCACCGCAGTCGCACTCTCCAGAGCCTAAGTAGATTCCAGGCACTGTCGAAAGTTGGCTCGTTCTTGGGGAACTTCCCTCAAGTCAACGTCAGCGGACGAATTCTAATTTGAAGACAGAAGCAGAAATTCTTCATGGGTGAGGCTTATGGTGGCTTTTTGGGTTGTGTGGATACGAAATCCATATGCCATGGTTGAGGGTTCTAAAAAAAATTTTTTTTTGAGTTTGCATGAAAGACGGGCGAAAAGAAACGATTAACATTCTTGTGGGCGTGAGGCAAGGGTGTGCAATATTACCAGTGATATAGAATATATTATTAGACGGAAAGCTGAGAGAAAGACGATTTGATTGAAGGGCGTGAGTGTGAGATTGGTAGTAATAGCAGAAGTTGGGTGAGTATTTCTTTCCGTATATGGTGATAACTTAGTTTTCTGATTGGGAGTGAGAAGAATGAGGAAATGTTGATTCAACTGTTTGATTGGGTAAATGTGAGTATAAATGCAGAATAGGGTAATGTATATATGTTTGGTGGTAAAAATTGTCTGGAGTATGAAAGAGAATTGTGTGGTTTACCTCTGAACAGGTAAGTTGTTTTAAAATACCTGCGACCTTCTTGGATGATACATACCTCTACTGAATAAGCAAAATGCGAATGCATAGTTTTATTTGTAAGATTTGCTTGGAAGCAATAAGTTCGTAGTAGGTAGGGAGGTTACGCAAACTCTCTCTTGGTGCGGAACTACAAAGCTATAAATGATGGAAGTTAAAGTGATGTAAGTTTGATAAAAGGGCTTATGAAGTGTTTACAAATAATGAAAATTCCATTTGAAAGGTTAATAATTATCTTAAAATTAAGAGAATTATCTTGTCGAGCTATATCAAGGAAGCTGGTCAATTTGGACTGACTCCACACTTTTCACCAACCTACAATTTCAGAAAAGTTGCTACTATGCTTAAATATTAATTCCTTTAAAAAATAAAATAACTAATGATATGGTTGAGTTATGTGTGTAATGTTCATTTATATATGTTATTTTCAGATATTTGACACTGAAGAAGAAGAAGGCGGCCTTTTGGCTTATATCCTAATTTGTTGGTCAATTTTATTAATCAAAGATATATGGCAGTGAAGAAGTGGAAAAACTATTCAGAATCCATGTACAACAGCTCTATGGAAGGCAAAGAGTAGATGGCAGGGTTCAGGAAACATAATTGCAAACTTTCCTTGCATGCCCCTCAGGCACAAGCATAGCAAGAGTACATGGCTTCATCAAGTAGTCTATGGAAGAGTTTTATAACTTATGAACCTATCTCAAGGTAATTATAATCTAGATGAGACAGGCATTGCAACGGTGTAAAACATTCAGAAAATGATTGTGATGCTGGGACTGAGGCAGGTTGGACAATTTGTAGCCGCAAAATAGAGTTTCATTTGGAACTTGGAACTGTGAACTGTGAACTGCTTGCTGATGTCAGTAGGAAGATCACAACTACCATCTGTGATTTTGCCTAAAGTTAACTTCAAGGAATTCATGATAAATAATCTGCATCGGGAGAACTAGGCTTAGCAGCACAGGGTGGCTGGATGAATGGTGATATCTACCCTCAAGTTTAGAACCACTACATCAAGCGTATTGGATTAATCAAGAGAAAAACCTGCCATTCTTACCAAGAAAGTGACATATGCTTTGGGATCATGGCCAGTGCAATGGCTCCTCGGCTATCTATAATAACCTTGCCCACCAATACGTCACGAAGATATTGCCATTAAACATAGTGTACGCCCTGGTGAAAGCCTATTTCAAATTCTGAATGACTGGAACCTGAGTAACCAGGAAAAAAGTGTTAGCATCGATGCTCTACCCAAAGCTTTTGTGGTGCTTTGTATTCATGAAACCATATCTGGTGTCAGGTAAATTGGTCTCTGGTATATAAATTCTGAAATCTACGATCATGACTTATGGCAGAAAGGGTTTCAGGAATAAATGAATCAGTCCAAACACTACCATCAATGTTGATAATTGAGCACAGGGAGGAAGGTTCTTCGGGAGTAGTTATTTAAACTGCGTTATCAACAGATTCTGAGCTTAACGTTCAAAAATCTTGCTCAAGACAAGCTACGAAAAACTCAATTAGTTATGACCCTAACAGAAACGAAAATTCTACTTCCATGCAGACTAAAGCGGTTCGAATAGTGAGGGTGCTAATTGTAAGTTAATTACGCGCACTCAGGAAAAGCAACACACAATTAAAACAAAAATTGACCAGCTTCCTGTGTTTAATGGAGCTTACTAAAAACTAATTACACCGAGGAACAAAATACAATTTTTGGAGGCACAAAGCAAAATATATGTAATTCTAAAAGGGCGTTTTAGGCTGAATTCAAATATATAAATAGATTTCCTCCATCACCCACCGTTTACTTCTGATACGTAGGTCAACTTTTTCAGAAATGCAAGAATTTTCAACCTACCTAAAAAGTGGAAGCTGTTGTTTTCCTTCTTTTTTTGGACATCTAAAACCTCTCTCTTTACCACCAAATAATAATCTGCGAACATTCTTGAAACCACTCTTGCTGGTAGCTGTTTTCCATGACTAAGATTTGCTGGTAGAAAAGTTCGCACTAGGTGTCACTGATGGCGCCGAGGTTGACGGAGATAAATCTAGGTGGGAGTACAAAGAATGAATTTTTCGGGACATATTACACCCCAAATATTTTAAAGACTGTAATAATTCATCCACAATATCACGATAGTTGGGGGATTTCTGATTTCCTAAAATATTTTGGGCAACACATGTAAATGACCTCCACGCTGACTTTTCGAGTTGGCTTAACACTTCTTGGAATTGTCTATTTCTTATCAAATTTCCTATTTGGGGACCCACAAAGAATTATTCCTTGATCTTAACGTCACTAACACGAGGAATATTTTCTTTAAAATAATGAAATCCTGCACTATTTTTAGCCATCGCCTTAACAAAATTTTTGAAAAGCCCTGAATTTGACCATTTTTTCCTGATGTAAAGATTTTTCTTGTCCCTGATTTCCAATTCGCATAAAAATTCCCACTATTTCGTGCAGTTAAGGTGCAAACCCATTAATAATACAGTAACTCTTAAATCACAACAGAGTGCCCAAAAGTACTCGTACATGTTGTAGTGATTTTTTTCTAACAGGATTTTCATATTGTCATATGATTCTTTTATCTCTAATTATCGTTTCTGATAAAAAAGATGAGATATACCCAAGAAGACAGACTGAGCGTAAATGCTACAGCCTTGTGTTTTTCGGATGTCGATTCCTGTTTGGCAAATACATATTTCTAGCAATTCCTTCTCATTCTCGGGAATCACTAAATGAAGAGATATTTTTTGATGTTCCACCACTTCAGAAGCTTTGAAACAAATTTCACCAAACTTCACCAAAATTGACAACAAAATGTCTTCTAAATCCTCAAATTAACAGTCGGCATAAATTTAAATTTATTTCTCAAAAATTGAAAAGAAATCCGACGAATGAGTAACTGAAAAGAAATTAGAGAATCCGTAGGTTTCAATTCTTTCGAAAAAAAGCGGAAAAGGTATTCAATAATGTGTTAGCTATAGTTATCGCAACGCGCTACATACCAAACAAAAAATACCAACAATACAATGGTAATTTAAATGGAAAGGTAAGTAATATACAAACCTGATTAAAAACAAAGCTAACTACTAAACAATTCAATTTCTACCGTTAATTATAGAAGATAGATACATAAGATACTAAAGGAGGAACAGAGCTAACATCTTATTAATTTGTTATGTTATAATATTCTCCCAACTCTTTCCCTGATTTATATTTTTTATTATGCTCGCGGCTATCTTCATTTTATTATTTGTGATTACAAATAAATTAATCAAACCAAAAAGCTTTCGTCTCTGTAATTCTTCTTTTACTTTTGCCCTGAGCCAATGTTTAATGAATCCAGGATGGGTGAGTTTCAGATCCTGTTATCACGGCATCAGTCGAAACTGAGCAAAATTGCGATGAATAAATTTCCAAGATTAAAAGAGAGTAGAAAATAAAGAAAAGAATAAGATTAAATACTAAATGACATGTTACTAGTAACACTGATATCTCTAAGATTTGGTGCAATAGTTATTAAATTCTTGATTAATCTCTGGGAAAACGAAATTGCACTTTATGAAAGATTTTCCTTACCACGATTTTTAATCATTTTCTCGATATGAAATAAGATTAAAATCTTGTTTTTCTTTTAAAATTAACCCCTATATTTAACCTTTATTCAAACTATTTTCGCGTTGCCAAGTAAGTTGTCGTAATTTTTCCTCTTTATTTAAGTTTGTCATTTTCCTTGAAGTTGACAATAACACTACTCCCCTTTGTTGAGCTGTGAAAGAGGAAGTTCCTTCGTCGTAAGACAGGGGCAGATTTGAGCCAAGTACACACCAAGTTATACTCTTATTTACCTACAAAATTAAAAACCTTTTGCAGGTTTCCTCACCTAAATTTCCTTCTCTTTATGAACCTCATTCATAATATTTTGGAAAGACATCTTCTCATCAATTTTTTCTTTATCTTTTAAAAAGGATTTCTCTCTAGTGCTTCTTCTTATGCCTTCAGAGAAAGATAAGACAAATTCTACAGGAATATATATAAATTAGGTACATACATATTTCCACTAGGTATTAGAAGTTCAAAAACCAATCAGTAAATCATTAAATGCAAATAGACTTTTATGAAATGTTGGATTGTTTTTCAAAAATGTCTCGTAAGCGGCAGAGTAAAGTGTTGGTTAGTTCTTTATCGCTTCCCTTCCGTTATCCTGTTCCTCTAAGGAATTATGAGCGTCTACTTGCTTCATAGATGAGAGTGTTTCTCCAAAGAGGTACCCAACTTCACCTTATCTGAGTGAGATGTCCACTCTCCGATTGAGCTTCCTAGCGTCAATCAAGGGAATTCGAGACAGCAGACTGCCCATGCTTCCCTGATTTGATGGAAATGATAACATGCACCGCATGTTATCATTAGAAGGAAAAATAAATAGAGGAGAGAAACCACGATAATATCTTAATACACAATGAGCTATGACTTACAAATTTAAAAGGCTTTTCAACCACGCCGCTGTCAAAAGCTTAACTGTTTGGTTAAATTTAAAACACCCGCTACAGAGTGAAATAGTGCCTAAACATAGCCTATTGGATCAAATTTTGTGAAAATAATTACCTTGGTACTCATCTGAGAAAAGTCCTAATAGAGTAAACACTCTATTAATACTCGTATATAGATACTACCTAAATAGAATTTATTTGCATATACATAGATTCGGAAGTTTCTTACCGCTAAAAGGTTTCCGTTGCGAGTTAAGAAAAAGGCAAGTTGTTCAGGGTTCAGTCAATAATTAATTTAACTCCTTCGCGATGCGGGGGAAGTAGAATTAAATGTCCCCTTTGATATTAGATCTTGGCTCTTGCTCTAACTTCTCGGATTCCTTCGTAGTTAAAGGGAAAGTTGAATGCACGAATATCTAATTCATTGTATTTACTTCACTTTAAGTTTATGGAGAGATAAAGAAGTTGGGTGAAAATTCCTCTGGGATTAATCTTGACTGACGTAAAACGTTAAGAGAATTACTAGAGTGATCTCTCTTTCACACATTCTCATAAATTAAAATTCAAATCATTCCATTATTTACTAGTTTTCGCCATTTCATCGCCGATAATTCAAGTCCGTCCTATAATGGAAAGATAGTCTTTGAAACTACAAGATTTGTCCACAAATCTTCCACTACGCCACACTCCCTCCATCCTTTGAGGATTATGAGATCTATTATTGAAAACCCATTTATTAAATTTCCCTTATTTCCTCTCTTACTTATTCATTTCGTTTGTTTTCCTTCTTTCTCTGGTTATTTTTTATTGGCTTCCTCTTGAGTAGGTGCCCAAACATTCTTGTCCTTGATGTTCCACACAGCTGTTACTCTTTACTTGTTGTTTTCTTTCTCTATTTAACACAAGTTCCACTCCCGCTCTTATTCGGCGTAAATTTACAAATAATCTATTACCTTTTTCATTTCAACTACCATATTCTGCCTCATATTTCCTGTTCTCTCTCCTCTTTCTTTAACATCTGCTCACTACTGTAGGATAGTGTGAAGGACACAAATAAGTCAAGCGAAACAATATAAAAGTATAAAAAGGAGAGAAAACACAGATGAACGAGAGCATTGTTTTCATGTATAATTATTTACGCCACTTTGCAGCTGACATCTGGCGCATGTCTCTGAGGCCCTCGAGTTTACCTTTGATTTCAAATACGCGATGGTCTAGACTCCTAATAGTAATAACCGGATCAGGTGAAAGTATTACCATATATTTGCTCCAAAATTCCCATTTGCACCAAGCATCGTCAAAATTTAAAACAACCGCCTCATTTTCAGCCAAAAGAATAAAGCAATTTGAATCAAATGTTTGAAAGTCTTTAAAACACTATTTTTGGCATTAGACGAATCTGTAAAGGAGTTTACCCAACAAATACCCCGACATTAAGGAATGGAAACAGATCCTCCACCATATTGGCCGTAGGAAGAGCTAAAACAAAGCGAACATCCAAACTTAAAATAATGATAGTTAAAGACGTAATTTAGCCTAAAAATGGGGCGGTAAAACTTTGTGTATTGCTTATGAAGCAACACTGGTACGGGAACTGAAGAATATAACAATTTTATGATAATGATAAGGAAAAGTAACATTTTGACCGGAGTGAATATTGCGAAAAAGTAGCTAGTCCCTTTAGGGAGGATGGGTTTGCATTGAAATAAGTGTAATGGAATATTACCTATAATTTGAAAGCATCCAGATAGTGTCGTCCTCAATCTTTCTGATTATTATCTAAACACCAGAAATTGGCTGTAGCCATAGGTTTACAGATCCAAACCGTATAATAAAACAAAAATTTACTTCATGTTTCCATCAAATGGAAAAAATATTTAAAGCCTTTACGTCGATTTCATTAGATTTCCTGAACTTTATCCGAACTTTTCCAGAAATTTGATAACAAGGTTCAAACAGTGATCCATTATTTTTCTGCCTCCCTATCTTACCATTTTGGGCTTCCTCTTCAGAAATTCCAACTTATTTATTTCTTGTTCAAACAAAGAAGACAGGTAACTATTCTCAATAAAACAGAATAAATTTCCGAAATGCTCAACTGATTTAAAATCCGACCAATTTCTCAGTCACTGAACCACTGAATAAATTAATACTTCGGTTATAAGATAAAACAATACTAAGTTGCTAACGTTAAGTATTCAACCCAAATAAATGCTCTATATTAATCTCTTTTCAGGCAATTGGCTCAAGTCTAGGATTCTTTTTCTGAATTCTGAAGACCAAAACATTATTTATCTCTTCGCTCTATTCTAGCTACTTATTTACTTCCAACATAAAAATTAGTCTCGTACCAGGTTGAGTTTCTCAAAATATTTCCCATTTACCAATATATTTAGCATTTCAACAGAATTTTTCTTATGCTAAAGAACTAAATTAGCTAAACTTTCTTTCCGCCCATACTGATACTTGTTGGTATTGCATTACAGTTTTATTCACAAATATACCTCTGACGAATAGTGCCTAGTAACTATTATCATCCTTAAAACCCTAAAGAGATTTCTCTTAGAAGTTACAGAACCATTGCACTCACGTCCTGATTCTGAAACCTCTTCTAGTAAATGCCATCATAGGCTCAACTGGCCGCTTGAGTTCCGAAATCTTCTCTACGGATACCTGAGAAACGGATTGATTTATTATCCAGTTACTCACCTGGTATATGACATTCTCCTTTCCTTTACAAAAAGGCAGCTTCGTCACATCCAATGTTTTAGATTTTGAAAAATCTCTGATGACGTCTGGCAGTGACTCATCCTTAAAATATTTCAGAAAATAAGGACGATGATCATCCCTTATTTTTATCCACAAGGAAGTTTCTCGGTGAGCTTGCTCCCACTTTCTCCTAAGAATAAAGACCTTTCACTAGGAGGCATTGCAAGCACGACCCTCTTTGTGGCAATAAATGATTTACCCCAACGTCCACCAACAATTGAATGCTGTCTATTGTGTATGAGTTTAGCATATAGCACAGAGACACACAATAAGAATAAGTCACCCAGCTAATTCAACGTAAAAATAATTTTATACTAAATTATACTAACCGCAATGGTTTAATCATCTCTAATAAAACCTATAGGTTACCTACATAAAAATAAGGCGAAGCTCATAATCTTACTCTTGATAGAGGAAAATTAGATCAAATTCTTAAACCCTGACAGATTTCTCGGTCTAACTCTAAACCAATGGTCAACGTAGAGATACCAAGTGGACGACCTGCTAAGACGATCGATAACCGTCCTAACCTTCTCACAAAACTATTTACCCTTTAATATAGATCAAATCGCTTAACATTGCTTCATCATTCACTAAATGTCACTACTCTAAAATTGAATAAGTTCGTCACCTTTATGAAGTAGCAATGACAACCTTACAAAAAGAACTAGATTAACCCAATTATCAAAGCTTGACCGTAGACGACAAAGCCTTTCTATGTTCTTCAGTTGTGTAACTTTTCGCCAAACAGGACTACCACGTTAGAAATTTCGAAGAGATGAATATGTTCTTCGATATTACATCCATTTTCATCAACAAAACACAAAACTCCCACGCATCCTTAAGAGCATAGCACCAGCGGAAATCCTGCGAGCCCTAAGGTATTACCAATTTGGGATGGGTATTGACAGACAAAATGTTAAAAAAAACAACAGTTTTAACACCTGAACAGCACCCTAGAATGCAATACAACTGCTGCTCCATGGAAATCAACTTTTTGAATTTACAACTCAAAGAATTGAAACAAATGACAGCTCTCATCTACGAGAAAGATACATTTGTTCCTTAGGATAAGACGCTGCCTTCGAAACTTTCCTCTTATTAAATTATAGGAGACTGTCGTGGTATGACATTAAATTATATAAATACCATATTATATCTATAGGCGAGGGACCAATAACTTAAAGGCGAACCGACAAGAGGCGGAACGCTACGAATTTCGACGCGCGGAACAGCGAGAAAAGAGTGCAACGAGGTTAGGTATAATTTGGGCAATGGCAAAGCTCAAGGTTATTTGAAGAGGCATGTACAAAATTATAATTTTATTTGCATAAAATAAGAGAATTAATGGGCAAAATTAAATTGGTAAACGAGGGGGGAATTGCAGAGTTATGCATCAGACTCTGAAGTTAGAAATTAATGCGTTACAGAAGGAGACTATTCAAATGGGGAGGATTAACTCAAATGTGTTGATGAAGGAAGAGAGGGGTTGGCTTACAGAGGATTCCGGGTGAGACGTCATGGTTATGTTTCACGGAAGTCTTCTTCAGGCAATAAACGTGAGGGCGAGGGCGATCGGAGCTTCTGAGCGGGAAGTTGACGTGATGACGGTTCCCCAAGGGGGGAGAAGGGTAACTTCCGTTCCAGGGGAGAGTATTTCGGCCACTTGAAAACGGGGAGGGAACGAGGAGGGCTTCAACAGGTGTTGATAAGTCAGGTAAAAAAAAAAATCGCTCGGTGGCGATCGTCAAATGGAATTACCACATTGACTGGGTTAATTTTAAGACACAAAAGTTCACCCGTCAATTTGCTTCGTTGGTAGCACCTGACGTGGAACTAGGGGAAACTTCTTGGGTCCAGGCGAGACTCCCTAACTCTGTGTCTCCCACATGGAAGACGAGCCCTATATATATCTGAGGCTCCCCCCCGCATGGGTGGGGGTAACAGTGCTGCTCGCGAATGGTTTCGAATCATCACCTCGATGCGATTCTAACCCGCGAAAAGGTGGTCTGAGGTGGACGCGGTTCGAGGTTACAGCTTGTGGATGGGGGTGGGGAAGCTTCCCAATTGAAGTTTAACCAAATTCTAGAACCTTCTCTAGCGCATGAACGTCACTTCCATGCTGGAAAAGAAATTCCACGTGCAATTCCCCCACAGAGACGAAAGTACCAATCTGTAGTTGATTAGTAATCGGTAGCCACCTTTTATAGTCAGTACTCGAGCTAATACTGACTCCGGTGTATCTACGGTGCTCCTACTAAAGGTTGGAGTGTTGATTTTCTGTCTTTTTCGTTTCTTTACTGTCGGTAAATAGTATGGGAAAGAAATGCGAGGGTATAATAAAAAGAATGACAGAGGAGGAAGAAGGAGATGAGGTGATATATGAATAATTACTATTACCCCCCCCCCCCCTCCCCCCCCGTCAAATATAATTTGGAAAACAATGCTTATCAATTGAACAATTGAATTTTAGAGATATACAATACAAATTATTTAATTTAATTTTTAATTTTTATTTTGGGGTGGGATGGGACCCAATCTGGAGTCTGCCTACTTGGATAAATTATTTAGACCAGAATAATCTGTCATGGTTTACATTTAAATTATAATTAAAGTTACGTTTAAGTTATGAAGTTTTTTGACTTATTAAACTTATTAGAAGTTATTAAAGGACTATAAAGAATTATCAATTATATAGAGGTTAAATTTATACTACATACATCAATTCACATAAATCAATCCAAACAATTAATTTACATACATTTATCAATACATGATATATATATATATATATATATATATATATATATATATATATATGATAAAAATTAATGCAATTTTGCAAGAAAAGATGAGGAATTAAACCACATTCTCCGAAGACAATTAAATTCAGAACAGTTTCGGTGTATCTCACACCCTTTTTCAACTGACACTGGATATACAATGAAACCACTTTTGAGTACAAGGTTCATTTAACTGGAACTAGTTTCGGTATGAAGAGCCGTCAGTTTTAGTTGATTAACACTATCTTTTAAAATGAGATCAGATACAAAGCGGCTACATTTGTGTTGACCTTCCAACAGATTAAAGTTTGGGATTTCTTTGATTAAAATAGATTCGATAATTTTTCTTTTATTAAAATCGTAACATTAGTAAATTATTTGGGCACAAGGAAATCAATTATGTGGTTGGTGTTTTTCACATGGGTGAAAATACTAGATGTATCGCTTGCTCTACGAATATCCCCCTTATGTAAATAAATACGTTTATTTAATGACCTACCTGTCTCTTTGACTCTTCTCTTTGGAGCTTAGCTTCACTTATGGCAGTGAACATGACATCGTTCATTAAGAATTAGAACTGAGGAAAAAGTGTGTTCGATGGATACGCCATTTGCTAAGAGAAGAGCAGAAGAGCGAACGGGTATGGATATTTGTGTTCTCCGGTTGGTTGTATTTGAAAAAAATGGTTCGAAACGGTTCTCAGATGTTGCTCTCGGAGATGAGTGTTGGATTTCTTTCTTCACCACCAGAGAAAAATATGAAATTCAACATGGTGTGGTTGAGTAATGAAGAACCTTGACCTCAAGTTTTGAAGGAAAGATTTCGCAGCAGGAAGTACATTTTTCACCTTATTCTTCAATTCTCAAGAACCAATATGTGTGGATGTGGTGCATCACCAGTCTACTATCACAACCAAATTCTACATTTACCAAGTCTTTCCTCTTCATGGAACATCAGGCCAAGTCGGCCTTAACCTGCCACCGATCACGACTTATGCCGCACCACGAAAATGCTGCCTCGACCAAAGCGCGCCTTACTGTGCAATTTCTAAAGCAGCAGGCGAACCGCAGTTCTTGCCGACCCACCATACTCACCTGACATTGCTCCATATGATTTGTGATCGTTTCCAAAGATCAAGAGTGCAGTTTCAGGGGAGCAATTTCATCGTATTCAAGACCTGGCACGAAGAGTCAATTCAGTGCTACGAGATATAGCAGCTTCTGAGTACCGTTATTGCTTCATAAATGAGCAAAAGAGGATGGAACACTACATAGAGGCAGGAGGGGAGTACTTTGAATGAATGTAGACTACTGTTGGATTCACGTCTGTTTTACCGAAATATACCGTCTCAATGTCATTACTTTCTGATCACCACTTGTATACCAATTCATTGATCAGAAGTATCCTAACATTCTTGCTCTTGATGTTCACACAGCTGTTACTCTCCATTTGTTGTTTTCTTAGGCTATTTAACACAAGTTCCACTTTTTCTTACTCCTCCTTGTATGCATTCAACCGTACATCCTAAATTCTCACCTGCACTCTTAAATTTAAAAGTATACCTAATTTATGATCTTTACTGCACCTTTTACATCGTTACTCCAACATTTGGAATGTTGAACTCCCTTTCCAGTCTCGAACACCCACTTACAGCCAATGCACTACCTTTGCCGAGTTCTGAGCCCATGGTCAGAATTATTTTACTTCTACTCTCAAGCATTATGACTGTGGAGAAATGGCTACATTAAGCCTCCTGGAGGAGTATAGGTACATTCAAGCCCCCCTCCCTTCATGAGGAGAAGCGTGGGAAAGGTAGCCGGCGAAAATGCTTACCATGTGTGATCTCCTCGCCACTGTGGGCAGTTGGAGCTAACATATGTTTGAAGGCGACCACTTAAGGTCCTTAAACGACGCTCTAACGATCGCATGACCTACGAGACCCATAAACCCGTGGTTAGGAAAAAAAAACGGTGCGAGTCAGAAGGCACGCCAAGTAGCGGTGCGGTTACGAGCCTATAATTTGCGAGCTGACTTGGGCACCCCAGTGCCACCTCAGGAATTCTCGCTCTCCCCAGATGCTAACTCACCATTAACTCCCCCCCCCTTTTGCATCTGTGGCCTGGTCACTTCCCCCTTTAGATGGGGCGGCAATCCGCCTATATATAAGCTTCGCAAAGAAAGACAAGAGGATTATCTGAAGTCGATACGCCCGAGTAGGATTTAGTCGTGAAGATCAATCCATCGGCTAGACAAGAAGATTATTAGAAGTCGATTCGCCAGAAGAAAGATTAGTTCGTAAAGATCAATCCTTCAGCCATACAACACTATTTCCGTGAGAAACGATAGGATCAGATTGAGAAAATCGATCCCCCCCTTTCAGGGCCGTATTAACCTAAATAGTCAAGTTTTATATCGGTGCCATACCGAAGAAGCCTTTTCCGTCTGCAAAGAAGCCCGACTGAAAAAAAGCAAAGCCGCTCACACTCGAGCGACTCTCACATCTCAAGCTCCGTAAGAGTGAGAGGAGAAGAACCCAGCCCCAACGAGCTTCCGTTCTTTAATTACGTTGAAGAATCAGCCCCCGTCACAGGCGCCAAGCAATCCCTCTACGAATATTCAGCCAGCAGCCACAACACTTCGAAGCGAGAGATAAGTCCTCCAGCGACATCCGGCAACCCCTAATACCTACCTGTAAGTTAAAAATTTCATTTATAACTCTATTGCGATAGTAGAAGTTTAGTACGTCCCAAGTTTTAAAGGAGAGTAGAAACCATTGTTCTTGAACCTAGGTCATATGTGTTTGTAGACGAGAGTACGTTAATTTAATGTTTAACGCTAATCAAATAGAGTCACGATAAAAAAATACTAATCGGCAATTGGTATGTTTACGGAAAGCCTATTTGTTTATTTTTTGTCATTGAAAGATCTTTGATGCCAAAGATAGAAAGGTGTTAACTGTTGGTTTGTAATAGTTAAGTGTTTCGTTTAAAATACATGTTTATTTTGGTAGATTCTGGTGTTTCCTCTTATCCTTATGTGTTTAAAAATAGCTTTTCCTTAAGAACAAAACCACTGAATAGCACTCTTAGAACAAAGCCTACTTCATCATAGAAGTAACTCACGCCCCTTAAAGCATACCGCTACTAAAAGGGTGTCAAAGAGTATAGTGATCAAAACCAAGGGTCATTCTACGACATATTATAAAAGTGGTGTCAGGTCTAGAGGTTTTAAATTAGAACGAACCCAGCAGTGTCTATTTAAGGAAGGGCTAACACATAAAAGGAACACCAGGAATAATGAAATATTTGACGAGTGGAAAATTGCTAAAGTTAGAGGTGGATACAATCTAAAGGTAATTGTTAGGCCAAGTGTTAAGTTTCGGTGGTGGAGTAGGTCAGGCTTGATTAAAAACAGGGTAGAGGACTGACATAATCGCGATGGCATTGTTTGACCTTTATCGGAATCAAGGTCTAAGCCTCGGACTGGAAGGAACCGAGCTGAACTCGTTTATTCAGGGGAAAGAGAGAAAGAAGAAGAGAGGAACGTAAAATGAAAATGGAAGCTGATGAAAGAAGAGAAAAGACGAAAATGGAAGCTGATGAGAGAGAGAATATAAGGGCCCACGAAAGAGCTCTTAGCAAAGATGAGTTAGAGGTGCAGTCAGTGTCATCCAGAACAGGAGTGTCACCAGCGGCCAGCATGAAACTCCCGGAGTATAGGGACGATGAAGATTTATGCTCATATCTCTCCCATTTTGAGAAAATATTTGAAGTCAATAATTGGGATCTAGAAGAAGATGGGGTGCCAGACTGTTACCGCTACTCAATCTTAGGATGAGAGAGATATTCGTATCTTTACCCTCAGAAGCGACTGTGGACTATTCCACTCTCAAAGCCGAACTTCTCTCAGCAACAAACCTTAACCCGGAAGAATATAGGATGAAGTTCAGGCAGTCTCGTATAAGACCTGGACAAACATACAAACATTTTGGCTTTGAGCTTCGTCGAAGCCTACAGTTTTAAAAGAAGTCAGAAGGGGTAGAGAACGAAGTCGCTGCGGTCGTCGACTTCATGCTTAGAGATCAGTTACTAAATACACTACCCCAGGAAATCCGTGCATTCGTTGAGGACCGAAAAGCTTCTACCTTCAACGAGTGTCTGGACGAGGCTGACCTTAACGCGGTAAATCATCGGTTATATCCGAGGAAGTACAAGAAAGAGAAGGCTCCCTCCCCAAAGAAAAATGGGCCGCCACCAAGGCATTTGCAGAAGAAGCCCTTTAAGTTCTCAGTAGCAAAAGGAACTTATAGGCCAAGTTTTGGAGGAGAAAAAAATCAAAAAGAAGTTAGGATTCCACAAGGATCATACCATAATACCGGCACGTATCCCAGGAGGCCCGTCACTTGTTATACCTGCGGGATAATAGGTCACCTGAGTTTCCAGTGCCCACAGAACTCCCGACTGAGGGATACCTCGAGACAACAGGTGCAAAACCTGACTGCCGCGATCCCAGCAGGACAAGCTGATTCGTCCTACGTCCCCGCGTCAACATCCGAAGGGCCCCAGCAACAGGTAAACTTTCTATTCAACAAAAGTTCGCCAAGCGGCCTACAATTTAAAGAGGGCAGTGTTAATGGGTGCCGAGTATCCACTTTAGTCAGAGACACCGGATGTACGTGCATAGTGGTATCCGACAAGTTGCTGCCCCCAGTAAACCCTAAACATAAGAAATTCGCAATCGTCCACGACTTTTTAGGACGCGACAATCGATTCCCCGTCGTGAGATGTCATATACAATGCAGATATTTCACCGGTTAGACGGACGTGGTAGTAGCCGCGATTAAGTTCTGCGCAGTGCTAATCGGACAAAACCCCCTAATTCCCCAGCAAGAAGTGGCCCAACAAGTAGTCACCCGGGCACAAGAAGCCCAGAGGAAAGAGCAACCTGCTAAGTTGACCCCGAGGATTACTCTCAAAGACAATGGGTTCAAATTGACTTCCTTCGCCAGTGCTCAGAAGGAATTCCTTACTCTTAAACCTCTATGGGAGAAAGCTATTAAAGGTGAAATTCTCCAAGTGAAAGGAAAGAAGCCTATTCAGTATATCGTAGAAGACTCACTTCTCTACCGTACTATCAGCGAGGAGGATAAGGAGAACAAGAAAGCACTGTGTGTACCTCAAGAATACACACAAAGAATTTTGAATACCGCGCATGATGGAATATTAGCCGGACACTTTGGGCACAACAAAACGGCGCAGCAGATATTCCGACACTTTTATTGGCCCCAGGCCGCCAGGGAAATTGTGGCCTATTGCCGATCATGCGACGTGTGTCAGAAGGATGCCTCCAGAGGACGGGCACCTCCCGCTCCCTTGGAAAAGGTGCCCGTTATAACCGAACCATTCTTTCGAGTGGCTATTGATTTGGTGGGACCAATTCACCCCCCTTCAAGTGGAGGACACTCCTACATCCTCACCCTAGTGGATTGTGCCACCCGGTTCCCAGATGCTGTGGCCCTACGGAAGATTGACACTATTTCGTGCGCGGAAGCATTAATTTAAATTTTTGCACGAGTAGGCCTGCCTAAAGAAATTCTATCGGATAGAGGGCGCTAATTCACCTTGAGAAATAATGGAGTATTTTAATAAACTACTGTTAGTCAAGCCAATTTTTACGAGTCCCTTTCATCTATCCGCTAACGGAATCTGCGAGAAATTAAACGGGACTCTCAAAAATATATTGAAGAAGTTGTGTGAAAACAACCCTACACAGTGGCACAGATACCTGCCTGCAGCCCTTTTCGCATGCCGAGAAATACCTCATCGGACGTTGGGATTCTCGCCCTTTGAGCTATTATACGGGAGAAATGTGCGAGGTCCTATGAGTATTCTTAAGGACTTATTTTCCAACGCGAAGCTCGACCAAGAAATCAAATCGTCTTACGCCTACGTGATGGATATGCGCGAGTGCCTAGAATACTGCTCTGGCTTAGCTCGAGAGAACGCCGAGAAAAATTTAGCCAAATACCGGGACTACTTCGAAAGGAAAGCAAAGGCTCGAAAACTAAAGGCAGGAGATGAAGTCATATTATTACTCCCGACCGAAAATAATAAGTTATGGGCCCAGTGAAAGGGACCGTTCGAAGTAATCGAGGCACAGAGTCCAGTCAATTACTTGAAAGATACCCCAACAGGACGAAGAACCTATCACATAAACATGCTAAAAAAATATCACCGCCGCGCGTGCATAAAGAATATTACCCTTCTAGACGAAGAAGAACCGATGGATGCCGTTTACCCGGGTACGCCCCTGCAAGTCATACACACCGTGTGTGTGGAACAAGACGAGGAATACGAACTTCCCTCGCTCTCACCTACCCCGGAAGACCCTCGAGTGGATTTAAAGATAAATCTCCACTTAGAGATTAAACAAAAATCGGAAATGTTGAACTTGCTCATGGAATTCCCAGAAGTCATTTCTGAAAACCCCGGATGCGCCAAGGATTTTATCCATGAAATAAAACTAAAAACTAATTCAGTGGTTCGGAGCAAACCATATGCTTTACCGATCCACCTACGAGAAGCCTTCAATACGGAAGTCAGGAATTTACTAAAATTGGGAATTTTAGAGCCATCGGAGTCCGATTATTGCTCCCCCATACTAATGGTTAAGAAACCTGATTAATCATTTCAGATGTGCGTGGACTTCCGAAAATTGAATTCAGTGGCCGTTTTCGACGCCGAGCCCATCCCACTAATAGATCAAAATCTCCATTTATTTGAAGACGCTAAATTCATCACCGAATTGGATTTGTGTAAAGCGTACTATCAAATACCTCTCACTAAGGAGTCCAAAAAACTGACGGCTTTTGCGACCGAGAGAGGTCTGTTACAGTTTACCAGGCTAACCTTCGGACTACTTACAGCCGGTAGCAATTATAATAGGATGATGAGGCGAATTATCGCTGGACTAAGTGACGTGTCGTTTTACTTCGACAACGTGTACGTAGCTACCCGTACATGGGAGTCACACTTACACGTCTTACGCTCATTGCTGGAGAAATTGAAGGAGCAAGGTCTAACCGCCGGGCCGACCAAGTGTTATTTTGCCTATGAATCCATTGACTACCTGGGATTCAAAATAGGACAAAAACACTTGACTACCCAGCAAGAAAAAGTGTACGCCATAGTCAAGATGCCCCGGCTGAAAACAAAGAAACAACTCCGATCGTTTATGGGAGCGGCCTCGTTCTATAGGCGTTTTGTACCACACTTCGCTTCCATTGCGGCCCCACTTAGTTCAAAAAGAGAGCGTTAGGACCTGACACGTGGAACCCCCATGCAATAACTCAGTTGGAGGTTCTAAAAGGAAAACTCGTAACTGCGCCCATTCTTCGCTTACCAAATCCCAACAAGATCTTCGGCCTTCGCACGGACGCTAGTCGGGACGGATTAGGCGGAGTATTGCTTCAATACGAAGATGACGAAACAGCCTATCCCATAGCTTCTGTCAGTAGGAAACTGTTGAGTAGAGAAAAAGCCAACGCTACTATCAAAATCGAAGCTTTAGCCATAATATGGCCTATAGGTAAATTCAAATATTATCTAATAGGGCGCGAGTTTAAGTTGGAATGCGACCATAAACCGTTGTCATACTTAAGTAAAAATAAGAGTAAGAATGGAAGACTCCTGAGATGGAGTTTACTCTTGATGGAGTACCCGTACTCCATTCACTATATAAAAGGGTCCAACAATTGTATGGTCGACTCGTTAAGTCGGAACCCTGTCGACGATTAAGGAGCAGCCCAACTATTGTATTATAGCAAAGTTAAGTGTAAATCAGTAGAATTGTAAGTAAGTAGGGGCGAGTAACCCCCTAGTGGTAGGTAAGAAGATCCTAAGTTGGCAAAGTAATATAGGAATTAATGTAAGGTCAGGGGAAATGTTATCGAGGCATTCCCGAGTGAACTAGAATTTATTGTATAATATAATGTTTCGTAAGTTACCCATGTATATTATTGTAAGCGTCGGGTTGGAACCCCCCCCCCCTACCGTTATTTTCTTAAGGAGGGAGGTAAATGTAGAGAAATAGCTACCTTAAGCATCCTGGAGGAGTATAGGTACATTAAAGCCCCCCTCCCTCATGAGGAGAAGCGTGGGAAAGGTAGCCGGCGAAAATGCCTACCATGTGTGATCTCCCCGCCGCTGTGGGCGGTTGGAGCTAACATCTGTTTTAAGGCGACCACCTAAGGTCCTTAAACGGCGCTCTAACGATCCAATTACCTACGAGACCCATAAACCCGTGGTTATGGAAAAAAAGCGGTGCGAGTCTGAAGGCACGCCAAGTAGCGGTGCGGTTGCGAGCCTCTAATTTAAGAACATAAGAACATAAGAAAACAAGGAGACTGCAAAAGACCATTCATGGCCTACACTTGGCAGCTCCTGTAATTTCCGAGCTGACTTGGGCACCCCAGTGCCACCTCATTTAAGGTTAAATGGAATACAAGCTGTTTATGCGTTTCGGAAGGTAATAATTTAAAATCACGTGACGAGAAAGGTGTATTCACAGGTGTACATATAAATATGCAATCAAACAACTATGAATTTGTAGGTATAATTATGTAAATACATGACTATGATGGAATGTAAATTTGGGGTCTGTAATGAGAGAAGGAAAAGGAATTAATACCTACTCTCGTATTGTCTGTTTGCAAATAATAAGTGAAAGAGGAACTATGACTGACCTTTATTGGAAGCAACAATGTGCACAAGTAAATCCGTGCATCGCTTCAAGGTGGATGGCGAAAGGCGTGCGTTTGTATGTGTGTGTGTTCGTGTAGAAGAAAATTTGGTACAAAAGGGATTTTTTCGTATTTGTTGTGGTACCAGCACCATTGAGTAGAATGAGAGGGAAAATAAACGATATACTTAGGGAGACTATTTGGTGCATTATGTGAATAAGCATCACTTTTGCTACAATTCTGTATATAGTATACAGCGTTTGTCTTATCTTTCTGTTATCTACGTCTCCCATTTCCCTTCTTAAGATTTGGGTGGTTCACGTGATATTTTCCAAAGTGTTTTTTCCAGGTTGTGTCACCAATTTTCATTTCCTTGAGCCTTTAAAAATACATCTATAAAAAATCACGCGTTATGTGATTTTCAATTTATAAAATAAGCTCGTGCCCCCTCTTACTTAAACACTTGTCTTGTCTTTCACTGGATAAAAACCTACAGTTTGTTGTTCAAAAGGCTTCTTGAATCAACCTTTTGGGGGTTGAGGATGGTAGCTCTGGCGATCACCGTCTTGGTCATATAAGCGAGGAGCGCTTAATGAGGCAGTTTCAAATCCAACTTCTTTATTTATTTTTATATAACAGTTAAAATAGTTTGTCCTATCTTTCCGTTCACAACGTCTCTCATTTTCCTTCTTAAGCTTTGATTGGTTCACGTGATATTCTCCTAAGTGTTTTTTCCGGGTTCTGTCACCAATTTTCATTTCCTTGGGCCTTTAAAAATACATCTATAAAAAAATCATGCGTAATGTGATTTTCAATTTTATATATATATATATATATATATATATATATATATATATATATATATATATATATATATATATAAATTTCCATTGGAGTGTTAATATTTATAGGAATGCCCAAGACAGCATTGCTATATGACCTATACCTAACATTTAAATGAAGTGGAGTGGCATAGCCTCCTCCAAAAAGATAAATAGTCCGCAAGTTGTGTAAACGAACCGATTCCTAGGACAATGGAGAAGTGGTAGCGACCTCGCTCCTCCCAGTAACGCGACAGCTTACGTGCGTTAAGATCACCCAGACTGGGACATTCAACAAGAATATGCCAAACAGTCTCGGGAACAACGCAGTCATCACAATTAGTTACCCGGAGCGCCCAATCAAGTGGCGCTGCTTTCTGCGAGTGTGTTAAACTTGGAGACGACAGAAAGCAACCGGAAGCCGTCGCGAAATTCGGTGTCTGACCCAATGGCACGCAACTTGAAGTCTCATATCGTCTTCTCCAAACAACCCGGATTCTTGCATGTAATCGGTGTGAGGAAAAGCGAAGTCTTTGTGGCCCACCCACATCATCGAGCTCATTCCCTGCAATTCCCACCTGTCCAGGAACCCAGCAGAAGATTAGCCCGACATCCAGTTGGCTCGCCGAAACTGTGGCGTCACGGAAAAAGTTAGCCAATGAATGTAAAGATTACAATGCCCTAAAAGCACTCAGGGTGCTTTGTAAGTCGCTATATATCAATATCCGGGCTCTGAACCGGGCACGACCCGTTATCTCCCGTACAGAGTGATGTATTGCAACCAGCTCAAAAGTGAAGACAGACGCAGCTCCTGGCAGAGCCCCACTGACTTTAAACAGAGAGGATACTGCATAGAAACCGACGACCTCTTGGGACTTGGAGCAAGTCGTATACACTAGCACAGTTCCAGCGTGACACGGAGTGTGCTACTATAAGGCCGAACGCTATACTCCCGTCTGTGTATAAACTTTGGAAGAAGAGGACTAGCGACAAATAATCAAGGCTGTACCCTCTAGGGTAGCGTCCAGGACAGAACCAGGGGCGCCACCTACCCAAAAATTACACCTAGCTCTAGATGGGGTTTCCTATGCCTAATCCAATAGGGCTTAGGGTATGAATGGCGTCCTTCCGCCGCATAGCCTCCGTCAAGATCAGCTGCGGATGCAGTGAGAGCAGTTTGGGACTGAGGGAGAACTGGGCTCGCGTGTACAGGCAGATTATGCACTGTGTACACGGCCAGAGCGAGTGGTATCTCCCAAGAATCGACAATTAGACTGTCAATAGGGGACAGGCGGGAGGTACCGGTAACCATGCGAAGGCCGGTGTGACGAATCAAGTTCACCCTCTCCAATACACGCTCAGCCTCGGATGCATATACCTCGCTTCTGTAGTTTATCTTCAAATGAACAAAGATTCGATGGAAAATTAAAGCTGTAGCCCTATCAGTTGCCAGGGGCGCTGGTTGTCAGGGAACGAAGGATATCTATAACTCTGGTACAAGAGACACTAATACTTTGAATATGAGGCTCTCAGGTGAGGCGTCAGTCAAAAACAAGACCACGGAAACGGTGCGAATCCAACTCTTCCAGGCGAGCCCAATTTAGAAACAAGTCCGGATCAGGGGTAGGCGTGGATTGCGTCATAAGTGCACCACCTTAAGCTTAGCTAAATTTCGTTCATGTAGAGCGTAGCGAGAACATCTTCTGGCACGACCGAAGTGATATCGCAAAAATTATCTCCCCCATTGTGTGGAGAATCCTTACGATACCATATTGCCATGGGGTATAATTAGCCTTCTTCAGATCGAACAACACAGTGGCGTAGTGCTGTCGACGAAGGAAGGCCTCTCAGACGACATTTTTCATTCGGCGCAGAGCATCCGACGTGGAGTTGAACTTGCAGAAGCTGCACTGTGCGGAAGACAGGAAGCTTCATCTGTCCATAAAAAAGGATAATCTAGCATCTGTCAATTTCTCCATCAAGTTTCACAAACAGGAAGTTAGAGAGATTGAGCGGAAACTCGCCGAGTTAGAGTGATATATTTTCAGTTTGCCCAAAACAAGCACAATAGCAAATCGCCAGGAGCCTAGGAGGATACCCTCTAGCTAAATCCTGCTGTAAGAATCTAATAAAAGAGCCATTCCTCAATCATGCAACCCAGGTGTCGAAGCATGGGATACGGGAAATCGTCCGGACCAGGGGCGGTATCTGCGCAAAAAGCGAGAGTGGAATGTAACTCACTCACTAGAAACCTGTCTTTGAAGGGTTCTCCGCCTCAACAAAAAAATTCAATTGGCGGCCTTCCGCACCATCAGGATGCTTATTAAATACTGGTGAGGCAGCATCCTGGTTAGAGAATTCGGAGAAATCCAGACATTCTAGGAATGGTAGTTAGGCCCACAGTGATGTAGTTGCCGGAGAAGAAATCAAAGGCTTTTTCCAACCAACTAAAAAACTCGAGTGAGATAGAAAAATCTGTCATTTCCTGAAATCTGGACCACCGCACCCGCGCCAAGGACCACCGTGGGGGAAGGAGATCTTAGGGAGCAGTGGTTTAGAAAATGATATCTGAATGGGAAAGTGATCACTACTATGGAAGTCATCGACTACACCCCATCCAAAATCAGGATGTGCATTCTGAGAGCATAAAGATAGATCAAGACAAGAAAATGAAGCAATTTTAGGGTAGTAAGTGCTCGCTATGAACGGCATGAGTGAGATGTGGTTTCCTGATGATCCTCTATCAGGTGACGTGCTCCAATTACAGATGATACCGAAGCAGATGACAACACATATCTAAGAACCATAAAAGAGTGAGCCAAAATAAAAAGAAGAGGGAAGATGGCGCGACCCGAGGATAGAGACCACAAAAGAGAAGGAGATAGATGCTAAAGCAGCTAATATGTCTAAACAAATGAAGGCGCCAATATCGAAAAAGGAGGACACCGAATCCTCAGATTCCAAGGACACATCTGACTACTCGGACTCAGAGGTCGCTACCAATGATGTTCGCTGCAAAAAAAGAAAAGAGGGAGGACAAGAGGAAGCTCGATGCTGATGGAATTAACTTCTCAATCTATGCATCCGAACATTTCCCTTTCCTTAAGACTTGAACACCAAGAAAACTTTCGTCTTTCGTCGGAATAAAGAAGAAGTACTAGAAATCTGACTTTGACATTAATCTACAATCAAAAGTTACCTTCCAACTGGAAAGACTAGTAGATCTCACCCCAGCAGAATTCAGAAGGAACAGGAACGAGAAAAGATAGTCCACAACTAAGAAACACTAAGACCTAGAACACAGAATGAAAAACACGAACAACAGACTGAGGATCGTGACATTCAACGTTGTGGGATGGCAGGGAAAATCTACTGCATATGGAAACATATTCCGCGTGCTGGGCAGAGCACGGTATCGACACTACTTCCAGGCTTTAGAGTAGCCAGTAAGAACCATTCTAGGGGAGGTTTGACGCTGATGCCGTTGTCATCAAGAGGAATCTCTCATTCAGATACCTTCCAGACTTGGACAAGTCCTTTTTGACAGTGGAGTTGCCGACACAAGTAGGCAATCTCGTGATAGCGGCATCATACCAACCAATTCAACCTTCGTAACTGCCCCTAACAAACTTCTACACCTTGTTCGGCCACGTGAGAATGGTATCCCTTAAGGGCGGTCTCAACGTCAGATGCCGAATGGCTGGATATCGGAACACGGACAACAGAGGACATAACTCGGAAATGATTATGCTTTGAAAGAACATCCAAGGATAGGACCGTATTTTTCGATCTATATCACCTCTCGGGCAGCAACAAAGCCCTACATAAACATGACAGGTGACAACTTCCCACTCAATTACCATAGCGAGCCAGGCCCAATACTACCAAGAGACCATGTCGTGGAATGGCCGGACTTTCTCTCTCTTTCTCTCCCTCTCTCTCCCTCTCTTTCTCTCTCTCTCTCTCTTTCTCTCTCTCTCTCTCTCTATATATATATATATATATATATATATATATATATATATATATATATGCCTTTTGAGGGTTTAGATCAAGGTTGGTTTAAAAGTCGACTTAGCCGGTTCGTGAACGGGAAATAGTTAAGAATTGAGTGGGCATGGTTTACTTTTTAGTTGCGGGGTCCTTTCAAAACAAATAATTCATATTGCAAGTTGGCCAAAGATTTACACGTAGCTGGTACTCATTAGGATTGCAAGAAAAGACGATAACAAAAATATATCTTTATTAATAAATAAATTGAGTTGAAATATATAGATCTACATGGTTTAAAGGGAATGATCGTACGTGCGAAATCAAATGACGGCACAGGATACAGGAGGGATAAATATGGGATTAGTGGTCGGGTTTGACTCTGTGATTAAAAAGGGGATTCCAATCCGGGGCTCACACACAAAGCTTTTCCGTGATGGCATTTATCGCCATCTCCGTACTATGCCTTCTTTCAAACCGGAATTGGTATGGGTTCTAGAGGGCGTTCTCTTTCGGGTGAAACACGAGTCTTTTGTTGAGTATCTTCTGGAAGATATTCCCGCCAAATTCCAGGAGTAAAATTGGCAGGAAGCTCTCCTTCAATGTTGGGTCCTTCCCGTACGTTGGCAGGAAAATCATTTTTGCCGTTTTGTACATTTTGTAAGCATCTGAAAAGTATTCCTTGTTTAGACACGCGTTAAAAATCATCCTCATTCTCCCGATGAAGTTTACTGGTGCTTTTTCAAAGTTTAACTTTGTAAGCCCCGATTGTCCTGGGGCTCTCTGACGGAATGAGCGGAGCGCGCTGAGTATTTCTTCTTCGGTAATCTCGGCGTCTCAGTCGCGCTGTCTATCTACCTAGTCATGAAGGGTGCGTTCTAGGTATTTGTGTATTGAGGTCGGTTATGATATTGCTTTCGAACTCCTTATCATACTCCTCGTTCTCTTCTTCAGTTATACTGAAGATTTCTTCCCAGTAACTTCGGAATATTTCTTCTATTCTTCTATATTCCGTTTCAATGATCCTGCCTTCCTTTAGGATTTCCATTTTCTTCTTTGTCCCAGTTGATCCATTGAGACGTCTTATTTTACTCCAAAAAACCTTGTGAGATGCATCGTGATTAACGCTCTCGATCTCATTGTCCGTGCATATCAACTGTTGCTCAAGGATCTTTTTACTTCGTTCTATTGATTCGATTGATGCATTTCTGATGGTAATTTCATACAATAATTTCAGCTAACGCTATAATTCCTTCATGTATTGAGTCCATCTCTAAGTTGAGATGGACTTATATACGGATTTAAGGATAAAAGCTCTATCCGCGTTGATGAGATGGTTATTAAGGTCGTCGAGTGCCTCGTCGATCTCCTCGAAAGTTGCCTCATTCAAGTTGGGCGGATGCTAGGCTTCGACGAGGTGCGCATAAGGTGCCCACTCTGCTTTTCTTTAGTTCTTCCTAAATAGAGCTGATACTATTATATAGTTCCTGTTGATGGTGAGTAAGATCCCTATATGGTCACTACATGGTACTTAGACGGTTTCCATGTGGTAGTTCAACGGCAGCTGACGATTGGCTAGACTTATATCTAGTTTTATGGCACTCCCTCCTCTGACAGAGGTGGGAAAGGCAGGGCCTATTCGCTGGGACATATTTCTGTCCAACAAAGTGTCCAGGCACCTTTCAGTTTAATTATAGATCCTGTAGATGAACTGCAGAAATCATGCAATCAGGTACCCCTCATCTCCTAAATAGGTCAGTAAGAGAGTGTGTAGGTAAGTATTTTCTCCTTGGCGGCTGGTACCCGGCAGCTAGGACCAGTTTTCCGATGTTGAATTTCACCTCAATCGCGAGATAGGATTCGTCTAGATTTCCGATTTGCTTGTATTTGATCCCTTTCTTAATTGCAATAGCGGCTGCATCGACGCGCTTTTGCGAGTGATTTGTGATCAGCACGTCATAATTCCAGATATTCATTTCTGAAATTCTTGTATCAATCCCGTGTTCATAAAATAAGGTAATATCTGCATCAATTTCTCTGAATACATTCCCTTAAATAGTCTTTTTGTCGTCCAGCCACTGGTGTTAATTACCAGTACTTTCAGTGCGTTCAAGTGTATGATAAAGTCTAATTATCGGTGTTTTCTCTTACTCTTCTTCTTCTTCTTTGCCTGAGTGGCTGCTTTAGATTGCCTAGGCTTTTCAGTCTCTTTGGAGAAGGACTTTGGGTCTTAGAGCGGCTCTTCGTAGCTCTTGTACGAATGCATGGGCCCTTTTCAGGCTCCGAAGAGGTGGTTTCTTCTTCGACTTCTTCCTCTTGTTACTTTTACTCTTCCTCTTCGGATTCTTCTGACGAGGAAGAATCTGCTTCCTTGAATATCCTCGAACATTATTGGTTTGCAGGCATTTTCGAAGAAGGTAAGTTATTCTCCTTCAATAATGTGTGTAGCACTTCGTTGTAGCAGTCAGGTTAAACTTCATTCGCCCCACTTAAGTCACTCGTGGGGCTAAAATCTTACCCGGATACCCTCTTTGTTTCGAGTTTTTTTGGCGGTGTTAGCGTACGTTGTTTCGTTTGCCTTTTTCTTCTCTTCTTTCTTCCCCTTGATAGTTTTTTACGTTTGGGGCTGCTCAGGGACTGCTTCGTACTTTCGCATTTGTCGAATCGGTGACCTTCAGTGGCGCATTCATTGCACCATAGTTTTTCTTTTTCAGGGCAAGTTGCTGTGGTATGAGTCTGGAGGTTGTAGCATAAAAAAGGAATTTGTATGCTATTGAACTTTTCTTGCTCGAGGTTATCTCCTGGTATTCTCATATTGAATAACAAAAGTCCTTCCATGGTTGCTTTCCTTGACATGTCCGTGGTCGTAAATGTGAATTTAAATACGTGGGTATGATCGCGAAACTTGATTACTTTACGAATTTTGGCCCACAGGTTGCTCCTCTGAATTTCCTCCTTGAGTTCGTCAGGTGAATGTTCATTAACCCAACCCTACACTTTACGGCATATCACGCTGTGGTTGGTTGCGACTTGTGGAAGGGGGGTGGATTCGCTTTGAGCCAGGCTTTCTTTAGGACCTGATTTCCTCTCTTAAGACAGGGGCCGATCCACGCCTTTGGATTCCGCGGAGAGTGCGATGAATCCCGATGAGACTTCAATTAATTCAACGATGGCCACTGTAAGGTCGACGAAGAGTGTTTCCCATAGCTTGCTCTTTTCCAGTGCCATCATTCCTTGGATGGTCCTGAGCGGGACCCTCTTAATGAGGGTCTCCATGTTCTTCCCTGTCCTTTACTATGTTCTCTTGATTTTATCTTCACTTCTGAAACTAAAGCGTGATTATTTTTGTAGTATTTTATATGAAAATAGATGTGAGATGGGTGGTAAAGAAGGTGGTGATTTAGTCAAGTGGGTTCCGAAAAGTGATGCGAAGAAATCAAAGTCCAATGGCCTCCGTTCGGAAAATAATGCGCAAGTCTATGGCCAATACAATAATAAAATATGTGACAAGTATCATCTACAGATAATTCTAATAATGTAAAAGAGTTAAAATTTCACCAATCATTAGTAAGAATTAAATACGTCTATTTATGGCTGCAGCTAGAGTTAATGTTTCAGTGACGAAAATAGATTCATACACCAAACTGTACATCTTTGCAACCGCGCAAGAAAGAAAGGGTATTTCCCTATATTTCACTTCGCAACAATTCTCACGTTAACACTGAAACAGTTCAATACGATAAAATGTTTTGGGAATTAAAGTACTACGAAAGAAAATTAAAGGAGATTGTTTTGCTCTTTTTTAAGGGAAACTTCTATCTTCAGGAAGAAAGTAAAATGAGGATGGCGAAGAAATTGTTCGAAGTTTCTAAAATTAATGTTCTAAAATAACTTTCACAAAGCCTAAGTTTTGACCAATTAGAAATAAATGAAGAGAAAATAAAAGGTTCGTGAATCCTTGAAATCTGAGGAATAAAAAACAGGAGTTGTGGGTATACTGTGATGAGTAATGGAGGAAAGATACCACTGAAGACTTCTGAAACAGAAGTGTAAATTTTAATGACTAACGACTTTTATGTGACAAAACATTAATTACTTTTTTATTACATTTATGTAAACTATTAATCTTTGTTCATTTTTGTACTGTTGATGAAATAAGTTCGTTTTACGGTCCGGAGCACTTAAGATTAGTTCTTGTGATCCCGTTCGAATAAATATGCCACATTTACATCATCGAAATTTTTCAATTAGGAATCAAGGAAATAATTAAAAATGACTCTACCACACTGACGTATATTTAAATTTCCCACCCAAACATCAACGTAGTGAGATGAAATAACATGCGGTTTTCATTCCCAAACCCCTGCAATTGCTCCGAGTCGGCGGCAATTCCATTGAAGTAATATGCCCTCCAGGCTTCGCTCGGAGGTGATACGGATGTTCTCTTCGATGAGAAGTTCCAAACGGGGAAGGCCGTACGCTTCTCGAAACCAAACTCCGGCGCACTTGGCCGAACAAAGAGGTGCTTTCTTTTAGGAATTATTGGGGGAAGTTGGGCATGCTATGTCAGTCTTTTCCTCCCTGAGCTTCAAAATCTCTGTTGTGGGGGCGGGTTCGGTACGGGAGTAGCTCTTTTGAAAAGTCCCCCTCTCCGAGTCGTCCAGTGAACCATCCTAAAAGCTTTTTGTCACGCTTACACATATCCATCTAGTGAATCAGTTGTTAGCTAATTTAATTGTTTACTTCTATACACCGTATGAAGGCTACCAGCGAATGTATGACAGCCAAAACAACAACGCTAAACCTATAAAAGTCCTAATGAAGATAAATAAATGGCAAAAAGAAAAAAAAGGACAGCAATAAAATAAAAAAGAATAAAAGAATAAGAAAAATTAAAATATGAGCAAAGAAAATGTTGCACTATCCGTTGCACTAGAGGGGGCCTCTCTCCCTTAGGAACCTCAAAGCGCAAGCAACAATTCCGAAAGACAAATAGAATTAAGGAATCCAACCTCTTTCAAATATTTATGAACCCTCAAACTTGAACGCACGCACCTACTTACAGCAGAAGGAATAAGTGGTATCAATCCCGCTAGTCACTGAAGAGATCCAAGCTTGATAATTACACAGAACACTAGAAGAATTTTCCTATTGCCTATCTCTTTGAAATAGGAACCGTTGAGATACACAGCCGTTGAAATAGGAAGCGGTGACTCCTGAGGGTAAGGATGACTGAACCCACGCTTACAAATACTTTATGAAGTGAGCAAGAACCGTCTCAATTAGGGACGTGCAGAAGTCAGATAACAATCAACCCCGAGCGTAATGGATCGAGTTTATAATGCGCAATAGTTGCTTGGAAACGGAGGAATTAAAATTGAACTTTTATTCACTGTATTAGTTAACAAATGAGCGGTAAAAAAGAAGTTATCCTTTTTATCACCGTACAGAGCAGATAATCTCAATGACGTGGGTACCCGCAGACCTAAGACTGAATGTCCGCTTAATCGTGAGCATTCCGTAGAATACAAGACGAGGCGAGGCACATTTAGGAACAGATTTTGGTCGGAGCGATTTCCTTGGCAATGGCGTAAGTGTTTGTTGTTGGTCTTGACCTAAAGAAAACAGAAATATGTGGTTACATCAAAACAAGAGGTAGGGTTCAGATTCGGTTGGAATTGGCGCTCCAACATTGACATCAGAATTGCCTGAAAAGAGATAAAAAGGACGTAAATCCTGGCAAATGGTAGTCCAGGACCAGCAAAGTGACACCTTTGATTCTCAAGCCAAAGTAAATCCAGCGAAGACACGTCACTGCGGGCCGTCCTTCTTTACACAAAGCCAATGAAACGAATTTTCCTAACAGAACATAGAGTCTAGGATCTCGTAAGACCTTAGACATTAAATGAGGAAGCAGCACATCAATCGTGCAGAATTGAAGTTCTCCATTATATCATATCGCCACATCCTATATAAATGATTCTTTAAATCGAAAAGTAACCTGAAAAAATATGACTACAATGGAAAGACTGACAAATCGCACTCTCTAGTCGTGCAGATTATAACATGTCGTGTCGAACTTATAGATGCAACACTGCAGTAAAGAAAATTCACCTCCTTTCTCTCAGAAATAAGCTAACCTGATATTTACCGATTTCCTCTTCAACTTGTACATGAATAATGTTGGAGAAACTGGGGTCAAAACAGGGTATATGATGAATTTTTGAGGGCTTTATAAAAGCAAGCACTCTAGTCATTTGTCAAGAGATTTTGAAGTTACCCTCTAGCTAGTGTCTATTTAAAGGAGCTAAATTGAAAGCCAAGCTGCCCTCACATAGCTATCGAAGCATAACATAATAGATACTATTCGGAGGATGGGCGATATTTACGCAAAAAATGGCAGTAGAAATCAACTTTGGGAGAAAAAATGAAGTTCAATGAACGTTTTCCCGCTTCTGGATGTGAAATACAGAATGTGTCCTTTAAAACAATAATAAATAAGTGAATGATGGATTGAAATTAAATACTTTTTCTATAATCCATGTCTTAAATATAATATTTAGACATATTTCCACTGTCTTTAAATATAAAATCAACTAAGTTTGGCATGGAATCACCTAGATTAAAAAAGTAGTTATAACCGAACTATAAACACCGCACTTAGTTGATGGCGTCTTGCAGCATGGGGAGAGACGATGTATTAAAGGCTTGCGGATGCCTCTTCATGAATGCATTCACTCTCTATGGGATTCAAGTCCAGCAAATTTTTTGGCTGAATCCAGAAATACAGTGTCGTTGCTATTAATGAAATTCTTTGTCTTTTCCCTATATAACATGGGAGTACCGTCATGCATAAGGACTAAAACCCGAAGGATATCACGAAATGACAGCAGCTTCTCCGTCAATATTTCTATCTAAGTGTCACTTTTCATAGTGGTGTTTATAGAAGGAAGTGCAATCCTCCCCGACTAAATAAGCGCTAAAACATCCCCATATAATAGCATAGGCTAAGACGTTAGCGGTCCTTATCTTGGACTTGGTATCGTATCTGTTTGATCCTCTGGATCCGCTCACGGATTTAACAGCCGAACTGGTGCCTTAGATTCAGTTCTCATCGGAAAACACAACGTGTTATCTGTTCCTAAGAGGGCAATATTAGGATATATGATCAAACGGTAATCTTTTAGCCTTAATAGCGTAGGTCAGCATCAGTTTTTGCGTTAGGGGTACGCTTGTAAACCACCATAGGTATTCCTTTAAGCGTCCATAAATTCGACATATGAAGCCGTCTTTCAATAGTTTCATATTCTCAATCCTGATTTCCTTGACTGTGAGGAAACACCTAGCTAGAAATTTAAATTGAATATTAAAAAACAGTCATAAAAGGCGGATTACAAGTTCAGGTGATTATCTGCATATTCCCTAGCTGGTTATAATTACCAGACAATCATACTCAAAAGCGAAGATCAAGGATAAAACCTTAACTAGGGTTAACCGCCTCTCATTCTGAACTATTCTATAAAAAAAATAAACTACAAAATTTCACAGGTGAATCTTTCTTTTGAACGCCTGGTAAAATTTTTCAACAATGGCCCTTGTTAAGTTCATTTAATGAACCAAATATAAAAGAATGTCGTTAGGTTGAATATCATTTCGGGAGCTGAAATCAATCAAAAATAATGAGCTTTTAATAGGTAAAGATACCCGAGTGGATTTATGGCCGGAGACTACATTTATTCTCTAACCTACTCATCTTCTCGCCCTTTATAACTATCTCTTACTATTATTGAGCACAATTATCGTGCCTTTTATACAGTTCAAGGTTAATCTTGGAGAGTTTATGCTAGGTAGAGGTAAGACTGCACCGGTTTTCCCTAACCAGAACCGTCGACCACAAAATCCGTTAGAAGGAGAACGAGAGCAATTATATCTGTCTCAAGGAAATCAAAAGGAACTATGACGAAGAAAGGAGGAGGCTTACGTCATATGTTATTCCGCATTCAAGCTGCGTATTTCAACTAGATCAATTAGTTGTTACAAGTAAATTGCTCTGTGACCATGGTTTGATATTTTTAATTTTCCTTACAGTACCATATTTATAGATGTGCTGCTAAGAGAACATCACTTTATTGAGCTACATTCAGGGTCAAAGTTTTTGAGAGTACTACGAGTATATTTGTGATAAAATGGAATTTATATATACGTCTCATGGCTGGGTGACGCAACAGAAAGTGTAATTCGCACTAATCGATTTTCTCCTACCCAAAATTTAATCTTTCGAAAGGGAATTCAAATTTAATCCTGCAGTTAGGTCGCCTATCGCCTCCCAAATAGTTATGCCATGAACACTTAGAGGATTAGAAACTCCTTATAAATATTGAATAGATGTCTTTGTCCGTTTCGCTCTCTCTCTCTTTTGTTGGAAGTTATTTTATTCTCTCTGTACATATAATTATGGATATGAATAATGTGTTATGGTAATATTTTGTGTCTTTGAAGATGTTCCGAACCTAGTCATGATCGTGTGAAGAAAAAAAGTTGTTCCCCATTAAAACTTCTGTTTTGCTCTGTTTTTCTTATTATTATTTTTAAAATGCTGAGTTTTTAATAAACCTGCAATAATTTAAATATTAGAATAAGTTTTCCTATCAAGTAAATTTTAAAAACGAAGGAACAAAATATTAGTCTCAAAACATTTGGTCAAGACTACTATTTCTGCATCTCCATTGTGCCTATCGACATCCTAGTACCAGATGCTGATGATACTCAGAAGCAGGTACTGGATCTCTTGTAAGTGAGAGATAAACTGAAGGGTGATTAGAAAAAGCAGAACTTGTCATGGGTTGAAGGCATTAAACTGCCTGATCCTTCACTCCATTTACCACCTACTAGCGTAGAAATAGTACTACCCTTTTCATCCCTTTACATGGTCTATACCTTTGCTCTCCAGATTAAAGGTAAAAATATGGCGGAAAAGCCTTTCCACTGCACTATACATTTGTAATTAGTCTCCAATGACAGACTCAAACCTTTTATCAGACTCAGCGCGATTTCCCGCTAGGTTCCAGGATTTTAAAATAATATGTAGCAATAATGCTGATATTTACAGAGCAGCTGTTATTTATTTAAATTCTATCTATTATAAGTGTTTCGTGGGATCAGATGAATTTTATTCCGACCCTCTGAATCACAATTTACATGAGGATGATCAAGAGAGAGATCGAACGGCTTCGAAAGCAGGCTTGGGCCTCAAAGAATAGCAAATATCCGGTTTTGAGATCTACTCTGTGCGTCATGGGTGTGACCGCTCTTCAACGCTACGCGTGAAAAGGGCATGTAAGAGAAGACTGCTCTCTAAGCTTTACTAACTCGAAATTGTTGAGAAGATGGCGAGATCTGGAGCCGGAAAATCGACCTCACGTGTGGGTCGAGCTACAGTAACCACTTTCAAGAACCACAATCTACGAACCCCATTGAGAGTCAGGCTACTGCAGGCATGGTCTAAACACAGCGTTCTGTAGGCCTACCTGCGGGCCAGTCTAATGCAGGCTCGAACCAGACCAAAATATATCGGATCCAACTACAGGGAATTTTACCACAGGTATGGAACAGTCAAAGAATTCGTCAAGACCAATTTCAAGTGATTCTTCTGCCCCTTCTATTGGCTTCCATGACCTATGGTACCATCATTAGGCTCGCTAGCGTATTAAATACATCTTCAATTAGTGGAGAGTATCAATGGCAAAAATGGTACTATAATTCGTTTGTTCTTTCTGATTTTCTTCCGGGGATAGTAACGCGGAATTCCCCGAACTCATTTACTTAATGGGGGAATTTCTTCTTAATAAGGTGTGTTTTCCGTATTTTCTAAAATTCCATTCTCATGGTTTTTCATGTGTGTTCCATGTTTTGAGTTAAACCTGTGATTGGTGCTTTCGTTTAATATTAATTTCAGGTGTCAAGTGTGGTACATGTCCCGTTTTAGTGAAAAGACCGTTTCAAGGTATGTCCTAAGCGTACCCTCACCCGGTCAAATACGCTAAACTTTAGCCGTGTTTTAACTCACCATGAAATTTAAATAGATAAAATTTTGGTCATTTAGTTTGTAGTTATTACCTTCTCTGTACAATGTACATTATATTACTTAGTGAATCATTTTGTGTGCTTTGTTACATTCTGTTCTTTTTTGTTTGTCCAAAGGCGAAATGCGGCCTAAGAAAATTTAAACCTGATTCGATCGAGATCGGATTCGACTTCGATGTTGCCGGATTTTTGATTCCGAACGCCATAGAAGATCAAAATTGGACAAACAATTGACAATTACACAAAAATAATTAACTTTAGCGTGGGCAGAATCTATATCGACCCAGTGTTGTTATATTTTTTACCAGTTACGAAACTTAGAATAATAAAACAGGCCAACGAAACATTTAAATAAAATTCCTAAAATTAACCCAGTTTAAAAAAAAACTTCTGCGTCGTAGTTAAATTAACGTTTACCTCCTATCGAAGAGATATGAGGTTGGAGTGAACGTAGTGATCGATTTTGTAGAATAAAGTTTTCGATAGTATTTATTAAATTGAAGCCTCTTCTTAGCGTTTATGACTGCTACAATGAGTAATTTATAGTTTCTTTTTCAGATTATAAAATTATCGTTAATGAAATTCTTCAGTATTCACACCTATTGGCTCCCATCTAAAGATCACATTACACATGTTTTACTCCATGAGTTTAATAAAGGTGTAAATGCAATAACAGCGGCAAAATCTAGTCTGAGAACTTATGGAGATGATGCAATATTTGAAAAAAGTTGCAGAAGGTGGTTTTCCCTTTTTCGACGCCGGGATTTTAGTCTAAAATATGGACCAAAAGAAGGTCGTCCAAAAAACACAATTTTAAATAATTGGTAGCTGTTGTCACCACAAATCCTTCTAAGGAACTCGCAGAACAATTCTAAATAACGCCTACTTCTGTCCAAGGCCAATCGAAAAGGATTGAAAAGGCTCCAGTGATTCAAATATGGGTCCGGCGAATCTGCAAAAGCGTTTTACTTTCTGTCAATCATTGTTTTCACGACCCCTTTAGGCTCCATTTTCTGGCAATCTTATTACTGATGAGGAGAAGTGGATCTTTTATCATGAAGTTAAACTCCACCGTTCGTGGATTAGTCGGGGAAGCAGAATTTACCAAAACAAGAGGAAAAAACTTCACTTCAAAAAGTTCCTTGAGTCACCTTTTTCAGTTTTCCATATTAGCCAAAAGGGCTGCAGGGAGATATGTAACTAGATAGCTTCCACACACTTTTACTTTCTCTAACTTCACCATTTGATTCACGGATCTTCCATTCTCCCCAACTACGGTGTTTTCTGACTAAGTTTGGCGAAGCTTCTGCCTCTAGTGGCGAAAGGTTGTCGACTCCCATCTCATTTGGCGTGGCAAAGTGGCGTTCTAATATGCCCCACCCCTTCTTTCACCTACATCCTATTTATTATGTTTATTGATTACGTATTTATTTAGGTGTTTATGTTATACCATTCATTTATGTTCTCTTAGTCTCCTCATCCCTTCTCTTAGTAGTTTTTGCCTGCCCGCTTTTCTTTTATTTTTTCTCCTTTCATTTTTATTTTTTCTTCTAACTTCTCTGAGACAGACATATATGTTCATGACCTCTATTGCTCTTCGTTTGAAGTGCGGAGTAGATTGCCTCCATAACCCTAAACCTTCTTCTGCTTTCCCTACTGTCAACCGTCACTGGTCTCAATTTACCCCAAACCAGTGAATATTCACATCTCGCTGAGAGGATTTTACTTGTGGCTGGTTAAAACAGGAGCACCTTGGATTCGTATCTTGGCTGTCCATCAGGACAGAGCAGTGGCAACACAGTCCAGAGTTTCAGATGAGCCGGGTTCTTGTAAATCTTTTTGGTGGAGAGTCATTAAGGCTAGCACGATTTAATTATAGAGCAATGTGGACAAATCTTCGCGCTACCCCTTTCCCTGGCTAATTCTTCTGAGACAGTTTTACCTTCAAATAAGTGTTTTCGTGACAATTGTACTGGACCACATCATCATGAAAAGTTCCCCTCTTTTCAAACATATGCAAGCAAATTATACCTTGAGTTGGAATATTCCATTTCTGTGCGGTGAAAACTATTTCTTATCCCCAACTTTCTTGGGTGGACATTTCCATTTTGTGTGGCTATAACCATATGGTTCAACGCACATTAAACAGTAAACAAACAAACAATCATTCTCCATTTGGAAGATGATTTTGAATCTTACTGTGGCGAGCTACTTCGATAAGGATCGCTGTGATGGAGACAATGTGCCTCCATGGTGTTCCAAATATATCTTCTGTTGTAGAAGTAAGCAATAATTGACAAATTTTTAATATTATTTGTCGCCAATTCCAATAAGCCGTTATTGTGAAGTGCCGAGACACTTTTTTAACTGTCATTTCTTCGGGTATTTTGGTCGTCCTTGTCGTCACTCACTTACATTTGGTAAAATTACCTCAACCGACAAAGAATCTACGTGTAACAAAGCCCACATTGCACCAAATGGGCTGGTTCTTATAGCCCAGCAGACAAGACCTGCCCAGGCTACTTGTATGAAAAGGAAGTTATTTATATTCTCGACTCACTTGGCCTAGACATTAGAGAAGATCTCTTCAAGTTTGAAGTCAAATTTTCCATCTTGGCGTCTTTACTTAGATAATATCGGTGATGCGAACATTACTACCCACCTCACCTAAGTTTCTTCTGCCATTGGATTTTACCTTTTCACAATTCCGCTCGTTCCTCATTATATCATGGCGAATGAATTTAAATTGCAGCGGCGCTGTCCGTCCGAGTCTCAATCGCATTTAGATCTCTTTTGAGCTTGATCTAAGTGAGAAAATAGTTGACTCCCCTCCCCCAACACACGACCAAATTCAGGAAAAACAGTGAAAGATATCCATACTATACCAAATTGAATTCGCACCACCGGCAAGAGACAAACGATGCCTCCGGCTCATTTTGAGTTGCTAACAAGTGAAGGAAGGGGGGGGTAGGAGATCTCCCACCCTCTTTTACCTTTTTGCTGGGTCTAAACAGGTGCGGAAAAGTGATTTGTAGATTAAAAAGAGGTGCAAAAAACGACTCAAGGGACTAGATTGTGTGTCATCTCTTCCAAGTTTCAGTTGCACATGTTTGGGCATTACTCCTATTACTCCATCCACCCCTTGTAGAAGAGAAGTGTGCAGCGTTCGGCGACGAAACGTACACGCCAATACAACACAACAAATACATAACAAAGAAATACACCGAAGCGTGAAGCATAATTCTTAACCGCCTTAAGCTCTTCTCAGGACGTGACACCTTCCATTTTCCCAATCTCTGCCGACATTCAGCCAATTCACATTGATAGTCCACCTTTAGGGGAAGAATTTTAAGCCTTCTAAACTTCGTATGCGGGGTGCATTGCTTCCGCGCTTTTGCGCCCAGCTGGCCTATTACCGCCAATGCAGGGTCACATTACTAGTCTGTCTTATCTCCTCTGAGTCCTGAGCGGACGCGATCGCTTAGCTATGAGGTCACCTTCGTCCTACGCAAGACCACCCTCGACGTTAAGGCGGAATTTGTAGCAGTCGTCATTTTATACTTTAAATTCCGTCTTTTCATTTGTTTTCCGGTAATAAAGCGGCTGTTGCCTTGATCTGTAAAGGTGCTGTATTAAATTGTATACGTCTGTTAATGCCCTTAAGGCTTTTACTAATAGTTCACTCTTTGTAAATTCACAGAAGACCGACGGTGACGTGGGATCCGTTAAAGAGCAATCCAGCGGATGCTCCTAGCCGTCGCAAGTTTTTAAGGCGCGGGGTTGATGACGTCATAACAACACGTCACAACACCTTAGTGACGTCATTACACCCCTCTCTAATGGACGCCCGCGGGATTGCTCTTCTGAAGGCTGAAGAATTCTTCGAGAAAACTACGCTACAAATGCCTCTCTTACCCGATAAAAGAGGAAAAGGATTAGGCAAGGCAGCTTGAAAACGTCAAGATCTACTTCCCTATTTCCACGGGGACTCTGCGGAAGACTTTTTTAACCAGCTCATAGGCGACTTAATGTCGACCTAACCCCCCCTCCCCCTCCTTCGACGGAGTTGCGAAACTAAACTACCATTCATCTAGTCTCGCCCCAACTATGTCGGTCCACTTTGATAGACATAATTGGAGACGTAAAAGAAAGCAGGTTTAAGGATTAGCTCACTGTGGAACTCTATTTGAAGAGACCGCCCGGTTACGAGGCGATGATAAGAGGTTTGGGGAAGAGTTTGCTCTAATCTCTAAGGGTAGTTTCCGGCCAAGACCCTAGGTGGAATGCAACCGTCATTGTGTAAGTTGGAAATAGCATCGATAACCAAACCCCAGATGGGGCGGCACCACCGGGTGGTGATTGTTGATTCTATCACTACCCATCATTAAGTCCGCCACACTCTTCTCGCGTACGCACCACTGTCACTCCTAGCTGCAATTGTCACGTGGCAGTAGAAGGCTCAGCGCATTCAAAACTCGGCTCTGAAGCGCGCTTGCCGCTCTCCCTTGTACGCGAGAATGTCCAAACTACATGAAAACAACAAATTAGCACCCCTCAACACATACATTCACACTAGACTCACAAAACAACTTGGGAAACTCGCCAAAGACCCCTTATACACCGCAATACACGCAAGATGGTATGTTTCGATGGCATTGCGATATCCGCAGCCCATGAACAATCGCAACCCATACCGTTCTTCGCATAAACTAAAAGCATCATGAATAACGCATTTTCGACTAAGCAGACACGTTCTCCTTCCTGACTACCCCCCAACCGTCTTCCATCACGAACACCCGAAGACTTACACAAACCACACCACCCATTGGTGTATAGCCATCGACCTTTCAACACTTCCTATCCCCTCTCAAGTTATTTCCGTACCTTTTTCCTCCAACCACTGTCTGTTCACCTGTGTTACACAGTGATCCCTCTCTGTCGTTTCTATATACATCATTCATTCATTGCTCGGCACTGGCGTCTCGAGCAGGCAAAGTTATCAGGAGCACGGTCGAGACGCGCTTTTCCTGACTTTATCCCATTCATTACTCAGATATTCCCTCGTTGCTTATAACTAAAGGTTTATGAATTCGAAACTACAAACAAAGAACTTAATTTCTTGTCCTTTTTTACTATTAGTTTTGGATGGTTTGTTCACGCTTGTGGCGGATAATATATCTGTCACAGCAGCTATCAATTTAATTGAGAGGAATAATTCGATTTGTTATTTTTTTGTCTATTACACTCATTTTAACATTATTATTCGAATTGCTCTTTGGGGGATTGGGGGCCAAACTTTATTGCAAACATTTCTCACAAACTTTTTTGTGTAATCTTTTATTTCGCTTCCTAAAATTAAATAAAAAGGATCGTGCCCCCTAACCTTTAGGGGTAGACATTGTCAATTGTCCTTCTTCACTCAAGGATCTTGGTGCATTTCTATTTCCTCTTCTCTTTTCTCAGTTTATACTTTCTATTCTCGCATTTATACCTGATTATACCAAACGATGAGTGCACGAGGGCGTTGACCCAGATCCACCAGAGTCAACGATCTTGAGGCAATTTCCCCTCATGCTATCTTACCCGCATCTACTAGAGTCAACGACCTTATGGCGTTGACCCTCATTAACGAATAAAATAATTTCTGGATGGAATCCAACCCTGGAATTCAAAGAAAGAATTTTCAACTTAAAAATCCTCTTTTGACAATGCATTCTTTCGAAACTTTTGTAATGTTCTCATCTTTTGGGGGATTTATAATATATTGACAAATAGAAAAAACAGTGCCAACGTCCGAATTTGAACAAGAGAACCTTGTGGCTTTTTACTGGAATGGAACAAAGACCCCTTTCTAAAACCAAAATATATCACCGGGAGGGTCATTGGATTTAACTGCATGGCTTTGAATTTTATTTATTTTTTAAAAGTGAGGAGCCATTAGAGCATTTCTGCCATCAAAGATTAAAAAGAGCTTGTTTTTTTTTAGTAAAAATTATGACGTTAGGGAAAATAAAAAAACGTATAAAGTGTATATATTTCTGTAACAAATGGGGAGAATACTCAAGGTGTTATGAATAGGCACACCGCGCAACTCTCCTCTACCAAACTGAAGCACTCTTACATCTCGAGTTCTTTCACATCAAGAGCTTTTTGTTTGCCATTACTTTTAACAAGTTTATTTTACCGTAGATCCAATTCTCAATTTCGCCTTCATTTATAAACCTGAACAACCAAACAACTAAACGCACGACTTTTAGCAATATGGCATCCACGCAATGGGAGGCCATATTCTGTAGAATATTCACACTAGCACTTGGACGAGAGAAGAGCCCCACCGACATCGTTGCCCCTGGTATCTCACACTAGCTTGAAACTACCCATGATTTAATCCGTTTTAACATCTCCCTTTTTCCCTCCTCAACTATTACCTTGGTCGGTAGCTCATTTTGCAAGGAAGCTGGAAGCCGGGTATTGTCTGCTTGAGTCTGGTCGGGGTCGGGATAACAATGGGCTCACCCCTTGCCCTCCTGCCTAATCTTTGAGGTGATGATTTTTAAACATACTGCACTCTTTCACCACCTCCACTGCACTTTCCCCCAACTAGCCCATCTCTCTGATGATGGTTTATCATTTTCACACCTAAGCCCAAAGTTTGTTGCCATGCTACCCGCGCCTGGTCAACGATGGAGGGATAAACTTTTAATGGCGATGGCATCTTGGACCAGACCTATGCAAGCATCACAGAATGAGAATATGTCGTGGGCGTTTCTGTTTGAAGCCACGATAGTAATTTTTTAATTATGGGAAGAAAAATCCTGGCTTCCCTTCAGTAGTAAACGACATTGAAGTGTACGTTGGACCAATTCTTTTCTTACATGAATTACACACACATGCAGGGGTCTTCCCGTGCATGAAAGAGTAAATTCCGACCTAGATTCCCGACCAGCTTGGACTAGGAGATAGAGAGAGAGTTGCGAGGCTCCTCTGCGTCTCGCCATATACAAGCGCTGATATCACAATTTCTTTTTTTTTAGGAATCAACTTGCATAGGACGGCATTTTTTTACACGCAGGATAAACGCCAGACTCCTCCAATTTGAATAGGAATAAAACCTTTTTTTCAAGAGGAGACAATGCTAACTACCTTAATCAAGAGGACATCGCTCACAGTTTCCAGGCCAATGCACTATGCTTCTCTTTACCACGACCTGGTTAATAAGTGATTTCAAAAGAGATGCAATGCACTTTTTCACATCGCTTTCGGTTGCAACTTATTTCTAGCTACTCTTTCACTTCGTGTGTCTTCTTTGGACGCCTTGAGGCTCACCGGAAGAATTATGCGTCAAGAATTCTCTTAATGATTGCGTCGATTATTTATCTGAATTTGTTCTCGTTCGTCGTTGTTACTATCTCCCGTCCAATGGACAAGCGAGCTTAAACATTTTTTCAAGTTTAGACATTTCTGATGATACTTTCATGAGTTAGTTTTAACGTAATCGTTTAAGAAACCATCCGAATTACTACGTGCGTTTGTATCCTGTTTGACTGCGCTGGCGTTTCTAATCTCGTTTTAAGCGGAAGATCATCCTATAATTTGTATTTTTTATTTACCTTATTTGTCAAATCATAATTGCAACTTTTCATCTTGAAAGACTGTATGTATTGAATAAGAAAGTCACCGTATTGTATGAGTGTTTATAGAACCATAGCAAATTATTTATTACTTTCCATCTCTTCCCCGTTTTATTTTATTATTCTATTTTTAATCTTAATGCGACAGCCCTTATTTTTCCTTGACTTCTCAAGAAGTAAACTAAAAGCACCTACGGTAAGTTATTCATCTTGGCTTACATTCTGCTATAATTTCCCTTTGGCCTTGTTTTAGAAATTAAAGCAGTTTAAACAGTGGACATGAATATTTAAGACTCGGTGAACTTCGAATCCAGGAGGATTTGCAAGGATAAACCTTGGTAAAATTAATCCGAGTCTGAGGGCGTGCACAAGGAATTTATAATGAGAGTAGAGGGAAAGTGAAACTGTATAAAGATCCTAAATTACAAAGAAGGAAGATAGAAACATCAGAGTTGCGAGTTTAGCTGGACTAAATTCAAGATTAAATTTTCGATACAAAATTTGTAAAGCTTAATCATAATAGATGAATTAGCCAATGCGGAATATTACCATCGAAATAATAGGGAAAGGAATAAACAAAAGAGTTGGATAAATAGGAAAGAATCCGTGCAATAAAACAAAAGGTTCTAAACCAATTTAGTAGTAACTTCTATCAAATTTCCAACCGAGCAAATTGCGATGTTTACATTTTATCTCAGCTTTTTAGCGCTACAAAACCATCGGAGAGAAAAGTTTCTGCTTTTCCCTAATTGACAAATCTTTCACTATGTAAATTTATGTTATATGAAGATAAAATGTATTTATTAATTTTGGTTAAATTGGTATCTATCTGCCTGTGAAATACATTAATCAGGCAAATACTCAGAGACAGACAATGCTTTAATTTCAAGAATGGTGATAGAGTTTTGTTTGATTTGATTAGATTACAAACTGAAATTAAACGTGTATAACCTATGACACAAAACTGCTTATGAGGAGGAAGGGCGAGAAATGGAAGAAATAAATGTATAAAAAAAATGAAAATAGAACTTGTTAAAAAATGTGATTGCTTTACGAGGAGGGATTTTTAATATCCACGCAAATCTTTGTTAAGTCACTACATATATCAAAAAGCTCCATTAATTCGCCATATTTTGCACTGGAGATATTAATGTAAAGACGTATTGAAGCACCATTAAAAATAAAGTGATTGCAGCAACTTCAAGGACTTTAATCTCCTGTGACTGACCTGAATCTGAATATGGTTGCTGGTATTTTCTCAAACCAGAAGAAGTATTTTGCAAAGCAGCAAAAGATGATGCTAATTTCACGAAAAAAGAGTGAACTTGGCGAAGAAAGTGTCATGAGCTTTGACGTGATTTTGGTTGAATGCAGTGGGCCACTTTTGTGCTAACGGAACAAATTGAATAAACAAGTGTACAAAGGAATTGCTGCGACATCGTGCTTTGCCTCATCCGTGAGGATCCTAAGAGCAACCAGCAATTTGATGCATAATAAAGTAACCTGCCACACCGCCAGGTCAGTGAAGAACTTCCTGGACGACGAGCACTTTCCTATTATGAACTGGCCTGCAAAAGGTCTGGGCCTGAATCCCTTTGGACATGTTTGAAAGACACTGGTAGAGAGGTCAAACGCGAAGAATTTGAAAACTGTTCAAGAACTTTGGGAGTTTCTTTAAGCTGAATGGAGCAAGATTACTGCACAGGAGTGGCAACAGCTGGTACGTTCCTGTGTCAGGTGATGTGACTGAACCATCATCGATAAAGGCTTCCGCACTAAATACTCATATTTATAACTTGTATGTATAAATGTTTTCAACTGAGTTAATTGTCAATTTCCAATATAAATTTGCTTCCGCTACCTTCGGGTAATTTCAGACACATCAATTTTTCTAGCAAATTGCTTATCTGCTGATAACTGGTGTTTTATTTATTCAGATTTACAAAACTTTTGCCCATATGCAGTTATACATGTACGTTATCGTACGCCAATTTGGTACAAACTAGGTTTTCCCTGTCAAAATGGTTGGATAGATAAAGGAGCATTCTGATATTTTGCACTGTACTGTATCTTTTAATTTTCCTTGCATTGCATGGGTAAAGATAGCCCTTTTTATTGTACCATTTTCCTGTTTTTAGATTTTTAGGCTCTTAGCTATTTATTTTCTTCTCGCCAATAAATTTTTAGACAGCTTTCCTTTGGCTACATCTCGAATATGTTGGCACTGAATATATAATTAGTAACTTGCTTCTGAAACAAATATTGCATTTTTTTAGAAGAATTTGTCGAAATCTCCAAATAAAATTATGCACATGTCGTTTAAACATCCATACGGATTAATAAATTTACTGGTAGTGTGACTAATGGTGGACTGTTGGGATTCTTTGCTCGTATAAAACAAATCTAAATGTCTCTCAATATTAGACTTCTCATAGCTATAAAAAATAATGTTTTATTATATTTGGAAATACTCGAGATTGACAAGTCATGACCAATCATCATGTAACACAATTTGATCCCGAACTTTGAGATCAAAATATATAATTGGGGGAGGAAATTACAGATACACAGTACATAAATGGAAAATGATAAATGGAAATAGAAATTGTAGCTGAGATAATAAAGAATTAGTGTCCATGAAACAGAATTTGTTTATCTGCAAAATATAAAGAGTTATATCTGGACGATTCCGAGATCTGGATCTGTCATTATGGCATTTTCAGAAACATCAATCATTGTAAGGAAACCAAGAGAAAGAGCTCCATTGGAAGACAATTTCCTAAAACTCGCTGGTTATAAATTATTTCTCGGATTCTTCTGCCAAACAGGGTTCGTCATGAAACCAAATTGATTTTTCTTTCCTCCCTACCCCACCCCCTCTTTTTGAGGTAAAAAAACGCCCTTATGCGATGAAATTGTCTTCCAATGGAGCTCTTTCTCTTGGTTTCCTTACAATGATTGATGTTTCTGAAAATGCCATAATGACAGATCCAGATCTCGGAATCGTCCAGATATAACTCTTTATATTTTGCAGATAAACAAATTCTGTTTCATGGGCACCAATTCTTTATTATCTCAGCTACAATTTCTATTTCCATTTATCATTTTCCATTTATGTACTGTGTATCTGTAATTTCCTCCCCCAATTATATATTTTGATCTCAAAGTTCGGGATCAAATTGTGTTACATGATGATTGGTCATGACTTGTCAATCTCGAGTATTTCCAAATATAATAAAACATTATTTTTTATGATATTCTCAAAAGTGGGTAAAAAAATCCTAAATGTTAAAAAAGTGAATAAGTGAGTCCGAATCCAAAGTTAATTGCGGAACCGCTGCCAAAACTGATCCACTTTTTCTTAGATCAATCCACTCTTCTCAGAAATTTCATTGAAATGTATAAACCTTTTAAGATATTTTGTACGCAAACAGACATACATATATGAGTGAACACATAACCACCTCATAACTCTATTGGTGGAGAAAAAAATAACCTATCGCAATGAATTTATCGTAGCAAAGGTTTCGAGTGATTAGAAAGTCCCTTTCAAAGAGTTTCTTCTAAAGTCTTAAGCTTAAATCTAATTATCATCTTTTTTCTTCGATAGTATAATTTCTTTCTATAGTGCCCCTACATGATAGCAGCACCCTTACATTGGCATTCAAGGAGTAACAAGGAGTAACAAGGAAAGTAAGTACCCTAGGAGACCTTACGGTCCATTCAAAGAGGGTACCTTTGCACTAGCAATCGAACAGACACATGGCTGCTCAATTGTTTTGCGTCCCTAAACGGCCACTTTTCAAGACTTTGTCTAGTCTTGACTTGAACTGGTGAAGAGATTCACTGTTGACAACTTCCACTGGAAGTGCGTTCCACATACCGCAGATACTGTAGGTGAAAGAATTTCCACACATATCGCGGTTGTAACGCTTCAGTTCAAGTTTGAAGCCGTGATTGCGCGTTCTGTTCTCACTCAGTGATAAAATATCCCGGTAGTCAACATTGTCGAACCCTCGAAGTATTTTGAAGACTTCGATGAGCTGACCACGCAGTCTACGGGTTTCCAGCGAGAACAGATCTAATTCCCTTAGTCTATCCTCATAACTTTTATGTCGGATAGAGGGAATCAGCTTGGTTGCCCTGGCTTATACGCGTTCCAATCTCGCGATGTCCTTTCGCAATGAAGGACTCCAAAATTGTACGGCATACTCCAGGTGGGGTCGGACAAGTGAGTTGTAAAGGCACAGTACAATCTCCTGGTTCCGATAACCAAACTGGCGCTTAATATAGCCTAGCATCCTTTGGGCCTTTTTATCCGCCTCAATGCACTGTTTTGAGAACTTGAGTTCACTAGTGATTGTTACACCCAAGTTCTTCTCAGTGTCACTCGATTCAAGAGCAGTGCCCTTAAGGATATACTGAGATTGGGGGTTTCTGTGGCCGATATGCATTACTTTGAATTTGTTCACGTTAAAAGGCATTTGCCACGTGTCCGACCACTCCCAAATCTTCCCAAGATCTTCCTGCAGGCGGGCAGTATTTCCATCCTTTGCAACGTTCATACCAAGCTTGGTATCGTCGGGAAATTTGGAAATCTTGGCAACCATGTCACCGTCTATGTCGTTGACGTAGATGATGAATAGTAGTGGTCCCAGGACAGAACCTTGAGGCACCCCGCTAGTAACGGGCACCCACTCAGAAGACTGTCCAATCACCACCACCCGTTGCCGTCTGCCACTTAGCTAGTTCTCGATCCAGCCGGCTACCTTTCCGTCTATGCCAAGCGCTCGCACTTTCCGGAGAAGGCGGCGGTGTGGTACCTTATCAAAGGCTTTCTGAAAGTCTAGGTAGACCACATCCACCGCCTTGTCCCGATCGTGCTCACTGAAAACGAAGTGGAAGAATTCCACAAGGTTCGTCAGGAATGACCGTTGCCTTCGGAAGCCGTGCTGGGAACTCCTCAGTAGCAGGTTTGACTCTAAATACGACGTCACTTTGTCCAACATGATGCTTTCCATGAGTTTACCGACTATCGAAGTTAGACTGATAGGTTGGTAGTTCGACGATTGGTTACGGTCTCCCTTTTTGAAGATAGGAGTCACCTCCGCCTCACACCAGTCTCTAGGAACGCATTTGGTCCGGATTGACATGTTAAATATAGCGCACAGATGTCGTGATACTTCATCGCACACTTCCTTCAACACTTTAGGTAAAAACCCGTCCGGTCCAGGGGACTTATTCGTCTTTAGGTCAGCGATCTTTTTCTTTATTTCTCCTTCGGTGAAGTCCATTGCGTCCAGCTTTTCCCCCGAGTAGAAATCCGTCGGCTGGGGAATGGGACCACACTCTTCAGTAAACACTGAAGAGAAGTAGTCGTTGAGGAGGTTAGCATTTTCTGCATCTGAATGCTTTAATGTCCCCTCCTCATTCCTCAAAGGGCCAATCGTTCGACGGATTGGTTTACGGCTGTTCACATATCCAAAAAACTCCTTGGGATTCTCTTTACAGAGTCTCGCCACTCGGAGTTCCTCAGACCGCTTAGCCGCCCTTATGCTGGACTTCACTCTCCTGGCTAGCCTCCGGTATTCATCAAAGTCACCCGAGATCTTCGATTGCCGGTACACATTTCTCTTCTCCCTAAGCAGTTGCCCGATCTCTCGATTAAACCACTTTGGTTGAACAAAGGTGTGACCACGAAAACAGAGAAGCCGTTTTCCGGCTTCTCTGTTTTCGTGGTCACACCCTTTTTGACGACCTCCGAGAAGGTCATTCCAGGAGTGACACGGGCATGCTGGCGCACGTTTGCTTTCGCTCTGTTTCGAACGCTCCTTTGGGTGCGTTCGACGACATCTTGAATTAGATTGGCGAGAAAGGCCTTCCCTTTAAAGGAGAGATGTACCCCGTCCCTTTGGTAGAGGTCGTCTCTACCGATAAAGGTACGATAGGGGTCCACGAAGAAGACTCCTTCTGCCGTGCAGAGATCCGCCAACCTTCTGTTCACTGCGACGTTTCTTTCGTGAGCGGTTCGGGATGGACCTCTTCTCGGAAGCATCCCAACCACCACACGTTTGCGGGTTTTAAGCCCTATGTCGTCCACGGCTCCCATCACTGTTTGGATGGTCTTACCACTGAGGCCAACCTTACCCCCTCTGAGGTAGAGGTCGTTCCCGCTCACCATCAGAGCAACAACTGAATTCTCAGAAATCTGAGCTTTCTCTGCCTCTACTCTGATGTTGTGGTTACTCCGTCCTGACAGGCAGCTTACCTTCACGCTAGTGCGAAGGCGGGCCGCTAGCAGCGGCTGCAGATCTTGTGTTTGCGAGTCACCAATGAGGGTGAGCTTCGGACACTTGGTCTCTGAAGACGGGGTCTTCCCTAGTGGAAGAGGCCTCCCCTTTTCCTCTTTACTCTCCACATTCTTATCTTTCTTTTTCTTCTTGTTTATCTGTTTTTCTTCTATTTTTGGTTGTACTTTTGTTTCAACTATCTTCTTTTTCTTTTTTTTCTTCGTTTCTCCTTTCTTCTTTTCTCTCGCCTCAGCTGGCTTAGCCTCAGATGATGCGGGAATGTCTGCTTCATTACCAGGGGATTCCGACACGTCAGTGGGCGGCGCCTCTTCTAGGCATCGAACCTGAGCTACGTTAAGGGCTTCGAGCTTCTCCATCTTTCCCTCAAGGACCTTAGCTCTCTCCTCTGAGGCTCTATAGAGGTCTTTTAATTTTTCCACCTCTCGCGTCAATATGCAAGTAGTGCAGATACTTTCAGGGCTGCATTTTGAGTAGCAGCCCTCCGGAAAGTCAACCCACCACTTTTCTAACTGGCATATTGCACAGTTGTGTTTGAGATGAACAGGGCTTTTTTTTGCCTGTCATTTCGAGCGCTTTCTCTCTCTCTGAAAACTCGTGACCAATCAATGATAAAAAAGGTGAGTTCTCCCAGCGTGAGTCGCTCCTGCCTATTGATCGGAGAGGTTTCGGATCTTTCAGAAGGCACGCTCCATGTGCTGCTGTTCGTCCGCCTGAGTCTTCAAACCTCGGCGTGCCGTGGCTCCCAACCAAGCAGCACTGACGGTCCCCGAAGGGGCCATCGATTTCTCGCCAGGTGAACAACAACGAAGCACGCCCCTTACTAAACTCCTACTAGTTCCCTTCACAACGGCCAGGATCTCGGAGTAGCGTTCAATGGATATCCCGCCACACCAAGGAACTCGACCCAAGGCTTTTTATTGGCCTGGCAACCAACATGGGAACAAAAGGCCGTCACCTCGGACCAATGCTACCATAAACACTGGGAACGGTCAATAATTACGCGCCAGGGAAAAGGTTAACGGGGCACTACCCTCATCCCATTCATCGTGCCCCAACGCCTAGGACATCTCTAGTTCTAGTCTCTCGCAACCAGTGAGCGTCGATTGGCGTTGTTTATAGAGGTTCCAAAGCCTCTCTTCTGACGCATGAGGTAGCTGCCAGCTCCTTATAGGTAGATAGAGGAAGAAAGGTAAAGAGTGACACGATAGAAGTAGGCTTTTTTTTGTTTTTTTTCTTTTTGTATGAGTGGGAGATAGGATAAAAGTAAAAAAGAAGAGGGATAGAGTAGAAAAAGGAAAGAATGACGCACTTAGTCTCGAACCTCGTTTTCGACCAAATCGACAAGGGAAGCCCTACCAGGGGTACCCAGAAGAGGTACCCCCGCCGACATAACTCGAAAAGTCCAAGGTCCACACAAGCTCTCTTCCCTCAAGATACCACGAATTCAGGCGAGCTCTCACTAGAGCCCTTAACGAGACTGTGTTCTATATCTCTCTCTACTTCTTCACTATTTCACTTACAACAGATGAGTAAGCCACTCTCTCTCTCTCTCTCTCTCTCTCTCTCTCTCTCTCTCTCTCTCTCTCTCTCTCTCTTTCTGTCTCTTCGCGGTGTTCTTCTAGGTCTTAAAACTATTGTATACTTTCAACTTCTCAATCGATTGCCAGACCCCATCCTCCTAATAGTTCAACAATAGGCACCTAAAAACTATTCTTAAAGTAATATTTCACTTCCACTCTGTCGGATCAGAGAAAAGGCTATTTCTGCGAAAGGACTTGGGAAATATATAAATGATATGCGAATTTCATCACTTGTGTACAGCGCTCGTGTCATCAGGCAGCCTTAGATAATTTCACTGGTAAACAATGTTCAAATTACCAAAGCTATTAGACTGATTTTAAGGTAAATTTGATGCATTAAATCGGCTCGATTTGGTCTAATTTTGGAGATAATGGAAGCCTCCATAGACGAGAATTCACCTCTCTTAACTTTCTATGCTTAGTCATTTTTACTATATACACAAAAAGGATTCTGTGACTTTGCTTGTACTAGCTAAAAGGGTCAAGTTCGCGGATTGCTACCCTCAAAGAATTTCGAACTGAGGAGACTTTTGTAATTTGGGCTCCAAACTTTCACTGGCAGCGCGTGAAGACAATAACTGCTGGATGCCTTTTGTGTATAGCCAAATACCCACTCGAACCCAAGTATGACCCTCCAAGAGTTAGCTCATCCTCTAATCTGAAGGTAAGAATAGATTTCTCGAAGGACATTTTGATCCTTATGACAGAAATCTTTGTGCTCGAGGAAAAAGTGAATGGATTGGCTGATGCCAACCTCAATGTAGCATCCTCTGGCTCTTTTTATTTTAACAAAAATGGCCAATTGTCCTCATTGCAGCCTTGTTTTATTCATTGTTTCATTTTTCCCCTTCCTTATTTAATAATGTAAATGAGATTATAGATGGGAAGGTTTGCCCTTACTCTCTTAGTCTGCTCTGCAGGACATGAAAATACTACCAATACTTATCCAAAATATGACAAATATTATACAAGTGAAATTGAGGTTTCCCGTTGCAATATATGCACTCCATCTCTTACCTGCGTGTTAACCCGAAAATGTTTCCAAAATAAAGGTATTATCTATTTCCTCTAAAGATCCAAGAAAGCTCCCTAAAATCACTAAATATCTTTTGATCCCTGTATATTTGAAGAGGGACGCATAATCATTGATGTTATAAACAGGTCTGCGAGAATTTTCCTCTCAAACAAATATAAAAACGCTAAAATTTACCACCTTTGGGGCATTTTCCTATGAGATTTTGTCGAAAATAAACACCTTCCACAAAATTCAAAAGGCAGTAAAAACAAACAAACAAAAGCAGCGCCTTGAATTATTATTCGTGCCATAAAGTTATGATGGTCGTTTTTGTCGTGAAATAAAAAACCTAAAACTCAAAGCTGCCATATCAATCGTAGAAGGAAAGGTAGAGATATGGTTATGGCAGGGGGACGTGGAAATTGTACTAACTGCAGTTTCTCCTTCCCCAAAACGTCTCACCATTTTTTCGTAAGTGAAGGGTGTAAAAGCTATTGTGTTTGGAAAATACTTTGGCATTTTTATGAGGGAAACAAAGGAGAAATTTAACTGCAGAAGTAAGTTTTGGGAAATGATATATGGCAACTACAAGCAGCAAGAAAAGGAAACTGACAAGTCCAAACGCTTCTACACCAAGTAAAACACAGGAGTTACCTATTCATGAGTTGATATGAAGAAATTATAATTTGATATCATTAGAAAAAAACAAAAAAAGCAACAACCAATGGTCGAGCTACTATCAACTTTTTTATTTTTTCTGAAAGTTTGCGATCTTTTAAAGTAAGGGTCTAACTCATAATTGAAATATGAGTAAAAAATCTAATATATATTTCCGAAAGTCATTTGTATGTATGCATGTATGTATGTAGATGACCGCTATAGAATGCCACTTAGAGCGACCTTGAAGGCCAACAAAGGTCACTAGTTAAGGTAACTTGACCTGGGAAGTAAGATAGGTTGTTAGGTTAGGTTATGCTTTGGAGAAGTAATCGCGGTTATGAGTTACAATTGAAACATCAACATTGCCCTTGGAAATTTTAAAGTTTGCCAGACCAATTATGCGACTGCAATGTTTATAAAAACCTGATAATACCTATTATCAGCCTACCTATTATCAGCTAGTAGGCATATAGTTCAATCTTATTGACTTTGACTCCGAGAAATAGCCACTATAGATCAATATACCTATTTAAAATAACCTGCTAAAATACTCAATTCTTCTCCAGAGAACTATACACAAGTGAATTACAAAATAAATGTACAGTTAAAATATTCTTTTATCCAAACAATAAAATGTTGTTTTTTAAATTTGGATCAAGGGATCACGAAAAGGAGCCAAGATCAAAGAGAAGGTAATGAAGACAAGGTATAATGAGAAGAATCTGAGATCAAAGGAAGGAATTCATAATTCGTGGACTTTCGTGAATTTTCTCAAATCCCTATTCGTGTCTAATTTTATTGGGGAGAAATGGGAGACGTTTAGGTTTAGTCACTTTCAAGTTCCGTTATATTTAAGCTAACTTTAGTTTTAGTCTTCCAAGAGTTCTTTTTGACGATTGTCTACATTAGCACGAGTGGCCATAATAAAGTAAGCCTATTACTATTTGTGGGATCGATTGTCAATCTCTTTCAAAACGCATCGAATATCAATCACCAGCTAAACTGACTTTCACCTACCCATGCCCAACCAGCACGTACTACTCGATACTAAAAGTTCTGAAAGTTTGTTTATTAATTTTTTTTAATTATTGAAATAATTGAGAGCAGGCGACTTATATCTGTTGACCTTGGTTCTGATACCATTCTTAGGAATAAAGTTCTTTCGTGGTTGTTTTGAAACGTTTGCACATCCAAGGCTTACTTACCCTGGTCTCCATTTCGCCGTGAAGACTCGGGTAATAGATGAGCTGCGACGAATATTTCGGTAAAGTTTGCACTACCTTACAGTAAAGTGTTTCTATTCTTTGGGAATATGTAAAAGATCTGAGGCAGACGCGAAGATTATTTCACTGATTTGTTACGTTTGAAGCTTGTAACATCGGCCCCTAATTGGCCTTTTAGGACTAAGAAGTTTGTTTCTCGTGACACTTCGCCATCTGGCATTAGGCAAGGACCCTTTTGCAACCTCAATGGCCCCTTTAAGTCTTGGCAGCTACTCTCTCGTTGAACTTTGGTAGACACTGTCCCTTTTGCAATCCTTCGCGCATCCTGTTTCTCGAGTCGTTTTAGTGTGCCTTATTTCATGCTTCTCCTCAAACTGATGAGTCATTCTGCTCCTCAACCCTCCATACTTTTTATCCTAGTCCCATAGGTTGGCGACCCCGCTCTGCTTAAAAAAGAGAAGTCATAATGATCTCTTTCCGCAGATTATCCATTTACAAGAGACCTCCAAAGATCATCCTTTTACAAGACGCTCACCGCAAGTAATCTCTGTGCATAGATCATCCTTTTACCAGAGTACCACCAGCAAGTACTCTTTCAGTCTCTGTACAGATCATCCTTTCGCATTAGAAAGTAATGATTAATGATGATAGATCAAAACCTCATAGCGTCAATGCTGAGGTTTCTAGAAAGTATCAATTTGCAAACATGAGCGAAGAAAATCTTTATTTGAGGGGATTCTCTCCAGGGATGGTCACCCCGGAGCAGCCTTGGGAAGGATTCTTAGTGCTATCTTCTTTCCTTCCTTCAAGAAAAGTAGGGCCAACATCAAAATTCAGAGTATAAATCTATGGTTTAAAAGACCAGGGAGAGTACCAAATATTCGTAAAACTAGGTTCATTAATTATGTGCTCCACGTGAGACACCTCAGAAAATTCAGAGACCGAATTCAACCAAACCTTTCACCAACGTATACGGATATTTCCTCTATGGTTAAGGAAAGGATAATTTTATGATATTTCACTATACATCCTCATCTTATGTCCCATTCAATAACCCCCTCTCATGAATGCCTCAACAAATATCTCATTGTCGCGAAATTTCCACTATAACTTCAATATTTTAAGCAAGATTTTACTAGTCACTACTTATCACAGGTGTTTTCGAGGATAAACTCTCCGCTTGTGTCACGCTACAAGTTTTTTAATGGTAACATTTCACTCTTGTTTCAATACACTAGCGTGTCTCGGCATCGTTATACGTTCACCTTTTTAATCTAGAAAATAGTTGATTTTCATTCAACTACAGAGTTAAAGGCAGTAATTGAACATCAATTCACTTCGTTTGTAGCTCTTTTTATTACAATACATGTGTTTGACAATCTCTATTTTGAGTGCATTTTGGTTATGAGTCAAGTAGATGCGGCTGAATCATAGTTTGTCGACCCTACAAATATATGCTTTATCTTTGAGAACCTCAATGTTATAAATATATTTTATAATCTCTCATTTCTAGCAGCTTGATGATACCAAACTAAAAATCTATATAATGTTGTGGAAAAGTGGGATGATCTAGATCAAATGTTTGGTAATACCGACTATATTAATTGGTCCAAAGAGCGTCTTGAGGATTAATACGAACGGGTTTCAATCTCACACGTACTTGTGAAGAAAAGATTTATTACCATTCCGTTTCTTGTAATGAAGCATCATTATTTCAAGAACTGTTTTAACCGGGTATAAAGTCCTGTTACACACGTTACGACACTTTAAAAAGAGAACATAATGATAAATATGATGCAGCTAGACACGTTATTATTGTTTTAACATTACACTCTTCACTAGTAATATTTATTACCTCATTAACCTCGTTTAAAAATCAATAGCAAAAATATCTTCGTTAATATCACTTAAGATAATATAACGATTCTTTATCATCTTTCTAAGCAAAACTTTTTGGCAAGTTATTTGTTTTCATTCCATTTGAAGTACATTTCTTATTTACAACTTACCACCTCTACATTTAAACTTTTGTGACAATTAAACATTTTTTGCTAACTCTCTTGTTTCTGCATAATTTTGGCCACTTTGACTCCACCCTATCCAACAAACTCCACCCCATTTTCCCCTAGTCAACTCGCAATCCTCCTTCTTTAATATTTTCGCATTCACTTTTCATTCTTCCATACTTTCACTACTTCGAATTCTAACTTAGAACCACAATTTCGAAAATAAATGTAGAAGAGGCCGGAAATCAAATGATTTTAGATAATTCCTAAACAAATTCTCTAATTTCTCTACCCTGAGAGTTATATAAAGACGAACTTATTTATTTTTTCTTATGGTTGTGCCATTATTTGTTTGCATTAACTTCAAAGCAAAGTGACGAGGCTAATGTTTGGCGCCCTTCAATGCAATTCAGAAGGAGATTGTTAACCGATATAGACTTGCTAAATGAGAAATGACAGGGAGCAAGAGAACAAGGGAGATAAAAGAGGGGTACAAAATAAAGATCAAAAAGATGAATGAGAAAATAAATGACCAAAAAAAGAGCTATAAATACATTAATATAAACATATGTGCATTCTGTTTTTTCCTAGAAAATCTGGTCAAAAGACTAAGCTTTAATTGATCTCAATTTAGGAGATAATTACTTTATAAAGAGCGAAATTAGGTAGTTTGAGAGAACGTTGTAAGCGAAGAAAAGTAATTTAGCAAAAGAGGGGTGGTGACACGAATAAAGGCGGGGGAAAACAAACTTTACTCAAATTCGAGCTCGCAAATCTTTCATCCTTTTCGAATGTCATATTTTGTCCCCTAAATTCGCCTTAGGTGACTTAAATTCACCTAGAATTCCTCTGTATAATATTTGTGAATGTCGCAAAGTTAAAATTATGTTTTTGTACCTGTAATTTCCGTGAAAAATCTCTGATATTTAATTATTTTTAGCAAGTAGTTTGAGAATTATAACACTGAAAAGAATATGTCATCTAAATAACTTCGGTTATAATTTTGTCGGACTCAAGATACATGTTTACTTGAGTAGTCAGATATTTATCTCATGGTTTTAATTATCCCACAACAAGCAGCGTTATATTCCGTGTTCAGAAATGTTACGCTCGCTGAATTGCTCCCTCACACGTTTAGTAGTCTTGTCTTAAGATTAATCTGGCCACGTTCTTACACACATTTTTACCTCACTAAATACAGCAAGATAATATTTTGAAGAACCCCTCAAAATTGGGGGCGATTGGAGGGAGTTGGGACTACAGAATATTATAGATGGAAAAGAGTGAGAAAGAAAGTGCCTACTAACCAAGTTAAATGGGTTGACTCACAGTGAACTTTTAATATAATGCTAACAAGATGAAGAATGCATTTATTTTGGGACTTTATAGAGCTTAGAATCACTGCAAACCATAGGTCTAACACTGAAAGATAGATCTACTGAAGATATAGGTCTTATAAGTGCATTTATTGGCACCCAAAGAAGAGGAAGTGCATCCTGGCCTACAATTAATTCAATGCACTGTCGCTCGTGAGGCCGAAACGACAAACTATATGCAACATAGTGGCATAAATTATTTTCTTATTTCTAACTCTACCAATGGACTCAGCGCCCAAAACTACATAGGTAGGGTGAGTTTCATTTATTTCGGATAAAGTCTTGAAAGCATACTCTCTCGCGGTATAAACCTATTGTCAGTATAATTTTTTTATTATTTTTTAATATACATAGTGAATCAGCTTTAAAAACTACATAATTATGGTGAGTTCCATTTAATTCAGGGAAAGTCATGAGAGCATAACCTATAGTTGTATAACCTAATGTTAGTATAATTTAAATGATTTCTTTATTTTAAACTGTACCAATGGACTCACCTTTAATTGATACTTAATGTTAAATCAAGATAAAAATTCCTAACTTTTACCCGCTATTTCGTTGGTTTTATATTAGTATATGCGTTCGGTGAAGGATCCAACGCAACATTTTAAAGATTTGCTACAGAATACAGCCAAAAGATTTCTGGGTTGTGTACAAAAATGCGTTCTCGTTTTATGGAGATACCAAGGCTGCTACGAAATATTTTTCTACAGGTTTAATCCACAGGTTTAATAAGTAAATGTATTTAATCTTCTGAATTGTATCTTGGTTGATGTATTTTTGTTTAAAAGTACATAGACAAATAAATCTCTCTACGTGTACGACTTAGGGTTGTTCAAGTTCATATTGTGAAAATATAAAAGTTGTGGGAGACTTCAGGCCACATGTTCTTGTTCTACTTGGGGTCGTATAGGTACACATAAAATCTGAACTCTATCGGATAAGATATAAAGGTGCCCCAGAGCGACACATTCTCCTCTATTTTATGCGGCTACCACCTGGTTCATTATTGAGATGACGTTGGTAGTCAGTCAAGTGGATTGGCCTTTGGAAGTGTTTGTTTAATGTCTAGATGTTACCACCTTCTTCATTCTTTTGGTAGTAAATTGGTACGAACATTACTTGTTGTTTAATGAACATAAAGTTATCATTTTCAGTCGCGGTCACGAACAGAACAAAGAACTTTAAGATTCCCATTTTTCTTTCACCCGTTGCGATGGTTTCTATTTGCAAACAGTGTTCGTTGGTCGGTCCCATGAGGGAGAACATCGCCGGGAGCCGTCCCCCATCAAAGTGGCAAGTGCTCCGAAAGTTTCACCTTTACCACGGTCTGGAGAAGAAAACAAAGGCGGAGTCGGCGATGGAGATCGTGGAGGGAGATCTGGGGATTTGGGAGAAGGCAGGTTTCCCTACTTTCACACTGCGTTACATCATGGCGAAGCTCTTCAAGTCAGCGGAAGCCTACGAGGGTGTTCAGAAGCACAAGAAAAGAGCTTCGGAAACGGCAATAATGAATGAAATCTTTCAAGGAGACCTTGAAGACTTGTGCAATGTGGCGCACAGAGAGTCATTTGAGAAGACCACAAAGGAGAAGGACATAGCCCTCCTCATCAACCAAAGAGATGATCAATCGACTCCTCCAGGACCAAACTAGACACTGTGTCAGCGAGGCTCCAAGAGAAAAAGCAGAAATGGAGGTGAAAAGGAAAAACAGGTTGCACAGATGGAGAAAAAGATTACCTTAATTGTTGTACCTTCAAGCCAGGTGGCCTCATCGTCTTTCTCCTCTCACGGGGAGACAGATGGAAGCGATGCTAAGTACCTTTGAAAGAAGAGCTGGAAAGAAGTCTGCCATGATCCTGTCAAAAGAAGTGACCACCAAATGTAACCGCTTCAAGGTCTGCAATGGCAGTGGTAGGAACGGTGGCCAAAGGAACCCATCAGAACTTCGACAATATAACGATCTTTACGAGCTCCATTCGCCGCCATAGGAGAAAGAACCAAAAAGACTTGGACACCGCAGAGAAAATAGAACTCCCAGAGAGATGCCTTGTGCTACTTTATTAGGATGCTTAGCAGCTGCCTGACATCCCTGGGGGCTGTGAACGCGCTGACAGGCTCGCCATTCACTTCACAGGTAGGGGTAAGGATTATCTCTTGGAAGCAGCCAAGATCCCCCAATGCACTGGCATCACATGGGGGAGTCTGTCGTCAAGGCAGTATCCGACGCTGGACTGGAGGCGCGAATTCAAGGCATCGTGTTTGAGACTACTGCCTCTAACACGAGTCCCAATGAAGGAACCTGCATCAAGATTCAGGAGGGTCTGAGAAAGAATCTCAGCTGGTTTTCGTGCAGGCACCCCATCCAGGAAGTGATCCTTGAGGACATTTTCAAACACTGTTATAGACCATCTGACAGGCCTAACGACCCTCTATTCGTCCGGTTCCGGGAAGAGTGGGACTTCTTCGACCATAAATCTTGGATGTCCTCCATGGATGAAGAAATCCTTCTTCCTCCATGACAGGTGAGCTGTCTGATGCAAGGGAGACAGCTTTGAGCGAGCTCAAGAGTGCTATCGAACAAGAGAGCTATCCAAGAGACGACCACGAGGAGCTCTTGGTTCTCTCCTACATCTTCCTAGTAGACAATATTGGGACGACCTTCAAGATGAGGGCACCAGGAGCGTTTAATCAAGCGAGATGGATGTCGAAGGGAATCAACGGTCTTAAGATTTTCCGCTTTAGTCTCAGTTTCGGCTTACATTTCACAAATTTCGAGCTATGGAACAAGTGTCCCTCTTCATCACCTTCCTTTACGCAATTCCGTTGAACGAGTCCATGGTTCCTTCCCATGAACCCTTCAACGATCTCCTCTTCATGAGCGAAATTCGCAAAGGAATGCCAATAAGCGCGTTGCTGAAGTGGCCATAAAGGCATTAAAGCGCCAACTCTGGTACATGTCAGAAGACTTGTTGCCTCTCCATCTCATCGACGAAAGGGTTACAAGGGAAGAGAAGGCCTCCATGTTCCAGCACATGAAGAGGGAGGGGAAGGGACTGAAACGTGTGGAAGGAAAGGCCTTCAATCCCAACAAGCCTCTTTAGGCTTTTTTAGTTCTCAGTCGAGAAAAATGCTGGATCTTATGTTTCCAGGACAAAAAGAATAACTGGCCATACTCTTGGCTACAAGACCCGCAGGTTAGGAGGCAGATCCTCTCTTCTGCAAGATGAAGAGGGCAAATCACCAGTTGAAGCTGGTCAACGACGTTACCGAACGAGGAGTAGCCCTGGTGACCACCTTCAACGCGGCCATCACCCGAGAAGAAGCTCAAATACAGTTATTTCTAAAGGTGGAGGAAGTGCCCCACGACCTCTAAGCAGCCATACTGAAGCCCGAGCGATCTAAGTGCAAATAAAACAATGAGTTCGTTTAAGAACGGGTTTTCATCTTGTTTCAGTTCTCAGTGATGTCAGTCTATTTGTACTTCTATGCAAGTGAAAGGAAATATATTAGATTTTCTTTTTTCATATTTGCTAACTTTTGGTTTGTTTTTGAAAATTTTTTGCTTCGTGGGTGACCCCTAAGCAATGTCTGATTACAATAAAATTTGGCACGAATCTTTTTCTTTTTTAGTGGAACAAAAACAACATGTGGCCCAAAAGTGTTTCCAAAATGTGACATTTTGAACAGGTCAAGGGTACGTTTTGTTTATTTAAATAAACCATCGGCCAATAAGCATCTAATAAGTTAAAACTCCATATAATTTTCCACCTTGAGTGAGTTTAACAACTTTTTCGAGCTACCTTTTTTGTTTAACCTTTATCTTGTACTTCATTCAGTGTTTTTTCCAAGTTTCTGTTGTTTTATGTTTCTTTCAGCTGCCATAGTTAAAGATCAATGTCAGAAAATGAGACGGAGAGAGAGCGGGTGTAATCAAGTCACCAGAAGGGATTCCGAGCGAAGTAACCTTGCTTCCAGACCTTCGATAAACTTCCGGGGCGATAACGCGCCAGAAACCTGTCCCGTTTATGGCGTTATATCCTTCAACGCTGATTCTCACTATCGAGGCTGTGGGACCGAACCGGTAACACTTCTGTCAGCAAATATTATAACTTCAGTGGAATAATATAAATTCTCCAGCTCGAGGAAAATCGAGTAAGTATTCTTTGAGCTTTCGCGCCGCGAGCTGTCTCCCCGAGGCTTCCCAGTAAGCAAGCCCACGTAATATAGAAGGTATTCACGCGGCATCATAAGAGGTCTTTGGAATAACTCTTTGACGACGCGCAATCCTCGAGCAACAAACCACGGTGCTATTCAGTCTCGCAGGAGGAATCCATATTTGGAACGACGAAGAATATAGCGCTCAACCCTTCTCCTCAAAAAAACCTTACCCGAGTACCCATACTCATGGTCTTCTCCAGATAATCGTAAGACATACTTTTTCTTTATCTTCGAAGAGGCGTGACGCTCTCCAAAAAAGTGACTCACCCTGCGGTCGCCTCCCGCTCCCTATCATGTAATTATTGTAATAATTATTGAGCCTCGTACGGCTAAGATTTACTCCGTAGTCGCCTCCGCTTTTCTTCGAGTAATTAATGTAATTATCGAGCCTCGTACGGCTAAGACTCACCTAGTATTCATCTCCAGTTTTGCTTCGGTTAATTAGCATAATTATTGAGCCTAGTATGGTTGAGACGAGTCCTACTTGCCATTTCAATTTAATCCAATTAATAACGGTGTTAACTAAATTGCTTTTATATTATTCTGGAAATATCTATTGTTATTTGTATAAGATAAAAAGATTATTTTTGTTCTACTGTTTAAATTCTCCGACCACCAAAGCCTTAGTAAATATTAGCAATACCAGCCACGAGAAATTCATTCCCGCCATTTAAAATTCTAAATGGCACTCTTGGAAAATCTTGTCCACCCAATCTGGGCTGTTTTCTTCTCTCCCCTACAACATTGGACTAGTAAGTCTAAAAGGGTTCAGAAGGATTACCTGAATTATACGACAGTCAATTTTAATTAACCTATTTAACATTTACATTTTCAATTTAGACTTATTCCCTGTCTCTTTGACACGAGACAACAATTTTCATGTAAACCTTTATATCAGCCGCGTTTATCACCGATGTTCAAAGATAGATTTGAACGTGAGATTACAAAGCAGCATCGAATTTTTGAAAAATAAAGAAACTGTTTTAGGAGAAATTGTAGGATGATATACATACATGTTGTCATTCTGCGTATTCTTCCCTTCTTCTCTAAACCTTTTCCGGTTGAGTTCGTTCATTATTTATTAATAAATATCATAGTCATAACATTTCCATATTAGTTTATTAAGTATAGATGAATAAAGCAATATTAAGGCTTTTAAATTTAAAAGAAAACATTTTAGTTATAACATATCAAGGGAAACACAAAGTTCACCATCTTCTAAGTAAGAAAGGTAACCTTTTTTTGCTTACGTTATCCCTCACTCTTCATTCTTATAGATTCTAAAGATAAACTTCATTCAAGACCACACCTGAGCAAGAACTTGCACTGGATCTCGTCCTGGAGGATATAGCCTTTCTCCTAGTTTGATGATTTGGGAAAAACCTGTTTTGAGCGCTACTTCACTAATTAGTACCGAACGAGCTGGGGCCTCCATTCTTTGAACATCTTCCCAGCTTTTTCCAATTTTCTTTGAGAATCCGCTTTCCATTTAAACTTCTGAATATATAATTCATATTGTCAGAGTGAACAAACCCATATATGTAATGGCAACGAGGTGATATTTCGAGTTTTTGTTATAGCGAAGCAAGTCGAAAGTAGGGAGGAAAAATCAAAACTTTTAACTCCAAATTAATATATTTATTATGTCGAACCAAATAATACTATCTATGCATTAAATATGAATTAGGTTTTACGAGTTGAAAAGAAAATAAACAGCAAATATTAAGATAAAATAAACAAAGCTTTTTTAAAAAGAATATATTTTCTTTAATTCTGCCCACTTCTATGTTTTAAGTACCAGCTTTCTTAAAAATCAGAGACAATGAATATAATCCATAAGAAACTTACTACAAATTAAACGTTTAAACTTGAATATTTTCTTATTTTCTTTGACCTTGCTTTCATCACTCATTGAAATCAACTACAAGGTTGTAACGAGGAAACATTAGAAGTAAGTTTTACGGTCTTGTAATTACTTGGTCTATAAAAAGGTACAAACAATGTATTTTTATACTTCCTTTTCAACGTCACCAAACGGCAGATCTGAAACAGTTCCCAGCCACAATCATATTTCTTGGGCTCGATGTCGGTTTCTTTGATTGATCGAACAAAAAAAACATCAAATGTTCTTTGTTTCTTGAAACAATACTCCATCATATTGGAACAAAATGAAAGCAATTTAATCCAGGTCGACATCTTTTTAATGAGAGTCCCATGAACGGTCATTGTGTTTATTAAAGCCATACACTTAAATTCCAATTTTTTTGAAGAGTAAAATGGTGTAGAAAAGATCGATTCGATGAAACGTTAAAGGCAAAGCAAATTGTAGTAACATCTAACTCAATCAAAAGAGTAACCCCCGCATATTATGACATGGTCTTTTGTCACTAGTGAGCTAATTCTATTATTTTCTTCTTCCTTATTTACCCCGTCGTTTCCTTTCTCCTCTTTCTTCTCTCTCTGAAAAGACGACGCCTACTATAAATCTTGAGTAAACGAAGTGGTTGGTTACAATAGACCCATCTTGAAGTTAAGGCATGAAAGACAAAGCCCATTAAGCCTTAAAACAATATCCATGCTGAGATGAGAGATATACATTTAGTTATACACATAAGATTATGTGTAACGTATATTCTTACACAAATACACAGATTTCCCAGTATCATTTTAATGCTGGTAAACGTAGATGAAATTTTATTATTTCCATTTTACGAGTAATTAGAAGCTGATATGTTTGGAGTCAAAATTAAAATCGAAAAAACAGCCTCAATATTAGATCAGTCTCAGATGAAAATATGAATTTATTTTTATTCAAAAAGGTAGAACAAACGAATAATTTCTGGGGGAAGTTGGTGAAAAAGAGGCGACGAAATTGTTAAAGTGAGTAATTGAAAAGGTAGATAGCCTAATAAATATATAGACGAGATTTCCTGTGAATATATAATCGGTGCTACTACCGTAGTGAAGAGGAAACTTGTAAATCTGAGATGGCAAGATTAGTTTGCAGTCTTTGGAGCGAATTCGGTCCAAGATATCCTCAAGGACTAACTCTAAAGAGGGATGAAACGATCATCGCTTTGACGACTTTATTCTAAAATTAATCTCTTCCCTGCAACATTCGATGACTGTTGACTTTCACTGTGAGTTGATTACTGATTGTGATTGAATGAAGAGAAGTGAGTCAATTGATCTTAGACAAATGCGAGTAGTAAGGTTTGATTGGTTTAGTTGGGAGTGGAAGTTCCTCCTCCCTCAATGCGTGCAGATGGACAAGAACTGTAACTGAGATGCAAATGAGAAATGATCTGATCGCTTTCACGTCTGATCACCTAAGACTAAGAGTTCAACTTTGTATCCAGTTTTATATAAAGAGGGATATTTAACTCGTTTATTACTTTACTGTACAATTCACTAGCTAGTGATCAAGGCATTGCTAGGACAAATAGTTGAGCATTAACTAGAAGAGGAGGAGGAGGGTTATTTTTGCTGTTTCAACAATCAGAATGGCGAAAGGACAGTTTCATGTCAGAGGCGAATGCTTGGGAAATTTGATAAAGTGATCTCCACATTCACAGTTCTGTACCTTTTGCTTAGGGACAAGTACTTCACACAATCTCCTAAACAGGGAGTGCGATAGTGTAAATATCTGCAAGCGATAAGGTTCCAAAGAGGAAGGGAAGAATTTTTTAGGGCCTATCTGGCAAATGCCTGCTAGAGCATAGTTTGTCCTATCTGTCTTATTCCCTAATTCTAGGCTAGAATGAAGACAAAAGAAATAAATAAAACAAAGAAAAAACAAGAAGCAAAAAGACGCATTAAAAAGAATAAAGAAAGCTTGAGCGTCGAATCGAGGAAAGCCTTTCGCCAGACGCAGGAGTATACGACCTAAACCAAAGAGAATAAAAAAATAGAGGATGATAGCCTTTTCAAAGAAATCAAATAGTCAATAAATCTGTATCCACGAAGCCCTCCAGAGTACAAGTGACATGCCTATATGACCCCATCCGTCTGTTATGGGGACAGGTAGCGTGCACGTAGATCCTTCAGTATGGGAAATTCAACAAAAAGGTGCTAAAAAGGCTGGAGTACAACGCAGTCATCGCCGTAAGGTGCAAGCAAGTGCTCCATAAAATAGCAAGGCGTCCTGCGACTAAGTCTAAATGGAAGACGACAAACAACAACGTGGAACGGGCACGGCTGGAGGGTAGTGCCATGGAAACAGTCGCCGCGCAAGGGCACGCAACTTCAATTTCGCTTTGGCCGTCTCCCATCTTCTTTCTCACGCTGTACGACTACCCAGCATCCAGCTATGTAGTCAGTGTTAAGAAGAGCGAATCGTTGTCCTGGTGGTATATTCTGGCAAACTCTTTGGCTCCTTCATCGACGCACTCGTTCATCGTCACTTCCAGGTGTCCAGGAACCCACCAGGAGATAATCTCGATATCCACCTGGCTTGCAGCAACCATGGCATCACGGATACTAAAAAACAGGCTGTGTGGAAATTACAATCACTCGAGAGCACCGAAGAAGCTTTTCAAACCGCTAAATATTACATTTAGGTCTTCTAACCGGACATGACGCGTTATCTTCCGTACAGAGCGTTCACTTGCAGCCAGCTCGGCCTTGAAGACAGATGCAGCGCTTACCTAGTAGAACCCCGCTTATTTCAAATAGTGTGGGTACGCCGTGGAAAAGGACCCCCTCTTGGGACTTTGAGCCATCCTTGTACAGTAACAAGGATCCAGCGTGCTCGAAGTTGCTCCCAAAAGGCATAACGCAATATTCCCGCGTTGTTTAAGCTCTAGTTACTGGGAGAGGGGGCAACCCTGATCTTGGCCGAGGGTGGGTGAGAACCCATTGTACTGCCAGCTCTGCAATGGGAGCGCCTTAGTGGGATGGGTCGGGTGCGTATACAACCCACAAAAGGGTTTCAAATAGGCATGATACCAACTGTACTCGTGGGCTTGGATAGACTCAGAAGCAGAGAGAAACTCTTTATAATTTAGTCATAACACGTCGCTGGCAACACTACGCATGCCTGGACAAAGTTCTTAGCCTGACAAAGGGAGAAAAGATCCGCAGCTATAACAGCTAGGATTTCCTTCTCTATGAGATACACGTCACATTGCTCCGACTCCGATGAAGCAGGGTGCGGCTCTCCGCAATTGACAGATTTGGTCATAACGATAAGGACTTATCGTGTGCAGCTTTAGAGTAACTTACTCAGACTACGGTTAAACTTGCCTTTCACGTCCAGAGGAGCATTTCGGATAGCCGAAGCGGTTGCAGTACTAGCACCTTTTCGGCTGTGGCATGAATGCCTTTACACTATAGCGATACCAACCGCCAAGCACGGACTCATAGAGCCAGTCACGATCGAACGAGACGTATAGTGTATGAGTTGCTATCGAGACCTCTCCCGGTTTTTTATCACACCTTCGACTTTGACCAGTCACTGGTCAGCCAGTATTGCGATCATTTTTTTTAAGGAGTAGTCCACAAAGTCCCTTAAATAAACAACTCATTTTCCAAAGTTCATTGCAGACTGTGGTGGGAATCCCACCATCGAGCCATTGAGTGTCTGAACAACACTAATCATGGCCGTCCGTAAGGGGTATTTTGGCTCTCTACGAGTCAACCTAGCTATTGCTATCCATTGATGAAACATTGTCCTTTGGTCAATATACTGACATCTTTGGAGCAAATAACTAGTAAGCGTAGGAATCCGGCTAGCTAAAAAATCGAAATAGCCTCCTAATGATATGCCTCATCTAATCGAGGCTCCGCTAAGCGCACTTACAAATTTGATCTTTTTCTGGATCTTGCCGCCCGAGAGAGCCTTGGGCCGAACGTCCCAATCTTGATCTGGTCTGCTACCGAATCAGCAGCGGACCAATTCGTACTCGGAGCCCCCATAGAGCGCAAGAAATCCCTTGTCCCATTTCATTTTCTCCCCCTTGCTTTTCTTCTTTTGAGAGGCGGACCGAGAGTGAACGCGTTACTTTCATTTACCAGAAGGACCCCCGAGGCTGAGTGGAGCAGTTTCGACCCGATCTTATTGTGCCTTAGACAATATTCTTACGGCTACAATATGAATTACGAAAAGAACGATTACTAAAAAGCTCAGTAAACAAGCACTCAGATCTTGAACACCACTTGAGACCTCTCTCCTTAGCTGATTAAACAATCTCTCAGAACTTGATCACCATGTAAGACCTCTGTTCTGAGCTCAATAGACAACATCTTAAATCGCAGTCACCACACAAGAAAAGCTTGATCAATTAGCAATGTGCTATATTCTTGGGCCGAACGTCCCAATCTTGATCTGGTCTGCTACCGAATCAGCAGCGGACCAATTCGTACTCGGAGCCCCCATAGAGCGCAAGAAATCCCTTGTCCCATTTCATTTTCTCCCCCTTGCTTTTCTTCTTTTGAGAGGCGGGCCGAGAGTGAACGCGTTACTTTCATTTACCAGAAGGATCCCCGAGGCTGAGTGGAGCAGTTTCGACCAGATCTTATTGTGCCTTAGACAATATTCTTACGGCTACAATATGAATTACGAAAAGAACAATTACTAAAAAGCTCAGTAAACAAGCACTCAGATCTTGAACACCACTTAAGACCTCTCTCCTTAGCTGATTAAACAATCTCTCAGATCTTGATCACCATGTAAGACCTCTGTTCTGAGCTCAATAGACAACATCTTAAATCGCAGTCACCACACAAGAAAAGCTTGATCAATTAGCAATGTGCTATATTCTAGTGAAAAAGAATTTTTTTAATTTGTGATGGAATACAATTCGTCTTGAAATACTATCCCAAAAAAATAAACAAAGAAATGATCAAATTACTTAGGGAAGGTGACAAAATGAAGTATAGTACATTCGAAGTACTTTATAAACCCTAAAGCTAGATGGGAAAATATACTTTTGAAAACCTATCAAAAGCAACAGGATTCAAACAACATTTAAAAGTAAAATAAACAAACAGAAAGATAATGGGTCAAGAAATTCGGTAATTAAATGATTGCATTAAAACTCAGATGAATTAGAGGACTACTTTTTTAGTCCGAGTCCCAGAAGATAAAGGAAAGAATAAAAAGGAAAAAGGAGCAACCCACATAATTTATACCATGTTTAGAAGTCTAAATACCGCGTACATAAGTGTACGCAAAAACACTCCGACACAAAGCTGCGGGCCTTCTCTTTATCCCCAAACGCACTTCTCGCCTAGAATTCTCCGTTGCTCTTTTTCGCACCGCTATAAACTCCGACATGGCCCGAAGGCGTCAAAAAAATATCGTCAGCCCAAAGATGAAAAAAGGTCTATCGCGTGACGATAAGGATTTTACGAGGATTCGATTCTCTCTCTCGATTTTTGGTCGTTGGAGAAATAAAAGGAAGACTTCTCGCTCGAATCAGGCAGAAGCCCTTGCACCTACGTCGAGTTTGTGTGAAACTCGATCCACATATGAAACCGTTCACCCGCTGCAAGGAAGAAACTTCTCGGGGAATTGGTTGTGCCGTCACGGTACTTGTAGGTGCCAAACTTCTCGCAGCCTTTCCCCCTTCAGAGTCTGAGGTTACACAGGACCTCCCTCTGCGGATTACCCTAGACGTAGCTAGATAATCGGTTTTGGCTACCCACTCCAGGAGCCGAATAATCGGACAGGTACTTCGAGGAAGAAGTCCGATCGGGTCACCGCTTGGCTCACCTTCGTGATCAGGCAAAGCATCAATATATCACCGGTCTAGGATTACCCTCTCATTCGGTAACCTCTGACGGCCCCCCCTAGGTGCGATCATCGTCACCAGAAGAAGATCTTCACCGCTCCCTTTTCGAAAATACTTACGAACTCAAAGGTATCGTTAATTGAATTATCTCCCCCCCTAACTTTACCAGTTTATTTGTGTACTAGAATTCTCATCCTAAGCCCATACCATCGAATATTAGAAGTGCTTACTTAATTCAGTGTTTAACTCAATAATAATATTCCCTTCGTTCTGTCTGGTGTCATTAAGACGCAAACATCGCAGTGAGTAATCTGCAAGTAAACCCTACGACATTTTTGTAGACTCATTTATTCAGTGCAAGATTAATTCTATTCATATTTATATACGCTGTGTTTATTTCAAATTCATGTACATTAAAGATTATTTATTTATATGTGTGTTTAACTAATTTGGACGATCCATTGGCAATTATTAAGCAATCCACTCGGCTTAAAACTCATTATCCCACTGACCCGCCCATGGTTGGCTTATACTGAGTGAAGAACATACTCAGGGGATCCTTATCTTAGTTTTGATCAAATGGTTATGCACCGAGGTTATTCTTATTCACCAGAAGTGGCTAAGGTAGGTGTATTGGATACGCTTCACCTCCGCTTTACCTCGAGGCGGGAATAAAATATATGTCCATGAAGTGGGACTGGAATTACCCACTCGCTAATCCTCGATACCATGATATAAATTATATTAAATTAAATGAAATTGTGTAGCTTCAGTGTGAGATTACATTACCATCTTAAACTAAAGAACAAAAGAAAATATTCCCATATTTTCTTGAAAATACTTCTTTCTTTACAAATCACCTCGGAATTTGTGCGTTTCATTCAATGAAAAGCGGCTAAAAGAGTGATGAGGAAGGCCTTGTCTGTTTGAAGAATCAATGAGTCACAAACTAGAGAATGGCGAACATAAGCACAACTATAACCAAAAAACAATATAATTATCTACTAAGGAATTGAACAAAATCTTAAAGGAAATATGTAAACCCTTAATCTGATGGACTTGACCACATCTTCAGACCCAGGAGTTTCCATATTCACTCCATTCTCCGTACGTGATATTTTTTCATTTTTCTTCCAATTTTTGTCTTAGGTCTTCAACATTCTTCGGTTTGAGGAAACAACCCTTCTCACTGAGTATCTTCTATAGATTTTGTGCGTATGCCGTTTCATCGATATTTTGAGCATCCAAGAACTATCTCACCGTTTATGTGCTGTGTGGCGGCACGGAGAAGTGTTGAGCAAGAAAACAGGCTCACTCACGTTACGCGATGCTCGGAAAGAGAGGATTACATTTGCTTGGAGCAGATTTATGTATTCCACAGCAATTATTTTGCTGCATAATTGAAAGAGTCGACAGGATCCAGCGGGTGAAAACATGTCCAACACCATTAAGCTATTACTTACAAAGTTAACCTTGTTTTTCATACATGTGGGATTATATCTTTCGCATATGCGAGGCTTTAAATCCCATTTATTATTCGATAAGAAGAAATTAAATTTGATTAGAACCTCTCTTTCTCACTTTTCACCTCTCCACAGCTCGAGCTCAGTACCGAAGGCTAATCTATCGAGTTTATTTTTTTTTTAATTACGAGTAGTTTCTTAGAAGAGTACATAGAGTGCTAAGTGTCCCACCTCTCTCAAGTACATGGAAATTCCGTTGAAGCACATTCAAGGCTTTGTCACTGCACAATTGATGTGGAAGACAGGGTGCTCTCTCTAATCAGTTCTTCATCGACAACCGTTGCATCGTGCGATCTTCAGTGAGAGTACTTTTTGACGGGGGACCCAATTACTCCTCTACTAGCAGGACTCAGTATCCTCATTCAGCTTTATTTTCACGTGCAATCACACCTTTTGATCGATAACTATGTACATCGAAATGTTAAACAGTGTCATACATTCCATCTCCCAAAACAGAATCTGCTTTTCCAATGATTTCTCGATCGTAACTATTCTCTTTATATTTATAAATGATTAATACATTATTAGTAGTCTAAATTACAGGTTAGACAGTGATGCCATGTATACATAAGGACTTTTATGCATAATGAGAGGTACAAGTTGTCGTTGTCTAGTTTATGTCGTATCCTTGCTTCAAATACACAATAATTTCCTCATAACTTTTTATCTGTTGTTCTATGAAATTAAACTTGAAGTATCGAAATCAAATTTCACCAAAAATATTATGGCCAATTTTCATGAAAATTAAAACGATTGCTTACAAAAAGTAAATGCAGATTTTTTTTTTTAATTTGTTCTCTAGTTTTGGACTTAACTGTACATGATCGAGCACCTTCCCTTAATACAAAAGAATGAACATAGAACTTTTCACTACATCAAATTATAGTGCTATTGGTAAAAAGCACAAACAATGGAGCTCAAACGATACTTGAAACAAATTATAAGCAAGTCTTTTATATCATTCTGCCAAATCTTTCCAGTACTCAATTAGTTCATAGAAATAATCGAAATACTTCTTTGCTAGATCACCATTGAGCAGAAAAACTAGGACTCTAATTGGTATTGATATTAAAATTTGGTGAAAATAAATGACTTATGGGATATATTTATACTAAATAGGCAAGATAAATTATGGCTTTAGCGGTCCAGATAAGTTTAACGGCGAGGTTTTATAAAAAGTTTAACGAGCAAAACGTCCTTTTTGCGACGCTCAGGAAAAAAAACAAAATTACCTTGATAAGATGGTGCATAAGCATTTCGCGTGGCGTTGGTTTGATTCACGGAGCGTGTAGATACTCGTAAGGCGTTGAAATAAAATTGCCTGAAACAACCATAATATATGTTAATAGCCTAAAAGGTAACATAAAATGTATCTTGGGTAAAAAAATAAGATAAATTATGTCAAAGAGAAAGAAATCTTTGAAAAATTAATTTGGATTTTGTTTTTTCCTATGGAGCAAAACCACTGTTATTACAAAAATAAATTGGAACCTTTATAAGAAGCTAAAACCTTAATACAACTTATTTATCAACCTATATTAAACGCAACGTAAATTTATATATTGAATTTTCTCTATTTTCTTTATACAGCTTTGGCCAATTTATGGAGCAGTTATAAAAAAGTGAAGAATATGAGTGAAGCTCATTTATTTCGTACTTGACATGATATAAATAAGCATTTTAGTGTATATTCTACAATAATTAGTATTTGATATGTCCTGATTTTGCTTTTATAACCGAATTTATGAGTTTTTGCATACTTGAGACTAAGTTGGCACAGGTGGTTGGCTCAAATTTTCTGACATTCAATGTCGTTCTGATGTAGCCGCTAAGTTTCTGGCAGCAAGAAACAAAGAAATATCAAGACTCACAGTGAAAAGAAGGTTATAAGAACCTGAACTCAAATGATGTAAGGCTGGAAAGAAACCGTGACTGTCTTAGGTGAACAAGAGGAATTGGTTGTCTTGGACAAAAGAGTGTGAAGATTGGACTGATGATGATTGGGCTAAAGTTATTTGGTCTGATGAAAGCAACTTCTAGGTAAGTTCTCTATATTAATTTCCACTGATTTGTTACGAATGTACCCATTTTAATTGGATACCAAAATGATCAGTAAAATTTGTATTTCTCCTCAGATCTTTGAAACCCCTGGAGCTTTTAATGTTCGTCAAAGAGAGAGGGAAGCTTATGATCCGAGATGTGTTGTCCAAACAGTGAAATTTGGAGGTAGCAGTGTATCGGTTTGGGTCTGTATGTCGTCTTCAGTTTCAGGATTGTTGTTCATTTGTGAGGGCGCAATGAATTCCAACACTTACACCAGCATGTTAGACCAGGTTTATCAACCTTCCTTGGATAAAATCTTCCAACAAGACAATGCTCCATGCCACACATCTAGTCTCAAAGGGTTGATTTGAAAAGAATGGGGTCACGTTGATGGAATGGCTCCCTAAATCTCCAGACCTCAATCACATTGAACATTTGTGGTTACACTTGGGCACAAGAGTTTTTGTACAAAATCTTCCTTAACAAGTGTATTAACAGCCAGCGCTAGAAGTGTTATAAATGCAAAGGGAAGATACATAAAATATTAATTATTTATAAAATATACGCAAAATTATCTTCTCCACATCAACTTGTTTTTTTGTAGACAATCTAAGAGCCTAACAACAATTAAATGAATAGAAGACAAATAACTGATTCCTTCTATTTCTAAATCATATAACACTTTTACACTAAGTTAAACTTTGAGGTGAAATTAAGCGATGACTCTGAATCTTTAATATAAAAAGATGACTAAATATGCACTTAACAAAATTGTTCAATGCCTGTCGTGAGGACATATTTAAATTACAAATATAGATTATCAAGATAAATGGAAAGCACCGCAATTTGCCGAGATTTGCAGATTATATTTTTGAGTTTACAAGTGATCGATTGGAAGAAATCCCAAAACTGCTTCAAGGAAATACCAGTAAAATAATAAGAGTTCATGTAAAGATTCATCTTGAGTAACTAAACCTCATGACTATCTCTCTATATGGGTAAGTATTGCCATGTTGAACATTTGAAATTAAATCCATCAGATTAAAACCATAAATTAATAAACCTATCTTAGCTTAAGTGAGACCAAGATAAATGTATAAAAAGGTAAGGAATCTAATGGGGCAGTACGGTAGGCTAGAAAGAGTTGGTAAGCACAAGCACTCTATTCAAAACTACAATGCCTAGCTGTAAGTAAACAAATGTATATAACTAATGCAAAATTAGATCTAAAACCAACGGAGGTGAAAATTGTAATCTGAATAAATAACCCCGCAAAATATCATTTAAGACTCACTACGAAGCCAACCAAAGTAATATGATTTAATCAAATGAGGCGACCAAGCTCTCAAGATATAATTAAATTTACAAAGAAGCTAATTCGTAACTGACTTTGGTATGTGACAAAAATGTCCAGAAATCTGTTTGATCAATACATGCACGAACTAAATTCAATTCAATGCCTAATGAAATAGCCCGAGATTAGCAATGATTCGGAAAGAAGTGGGGGGGGGGGGGCTTTAACTCCCTACTAGGATAAATGTAGCTAAAATTAAGATGATGGAAATATTACAGTTATCGATCTACTAACTACTCAAGTACCATATTTATAATTCTTTAAATTTATTTGCTCACTTAAAGAATGTAGTGATGTGTTAATAGTAAAAAGTAGTCATTAGGTGAGTTCAAGCCATCAGCTCTATAATATACAGCCTTAGCGAAAATTATGGAGCAGGTATAAAACGTGAAGAAGATGATTAAAACTCATTTATTTCATACTTGACATGATACAAATAAACATTTTTGTGTATATTCTATCAATAATTAATATTTAATATGTCCTGCTTTTGCTTTTATAACCGATTTTATGAGTTTTTGCATACTTAAGACTAAGATGGCGCAGGTGGTTGGCTCAATTTTATGCCAATCACTGCGGTTCGGATGTAGCTGCTGAGTTTCAGGCAGCAAGAAACAGAGATATCAGGACGCACAGTGAGAAGAAGGCTATTAGAAGCTAAGATCAAAGGATGTAAGGCTAGAAAGAAACCGTGGCTGTTTTAGGTGAACAAGAGGAAGCGATTGTCTTGGACGAAAGAGTGTGAAGATTGGACTGATGATCATTTGGCTAAAGTTATTTGCTCTGATGAAAGCAACTTTTAGGTAAGTTCTCCATATTAATCTTCACCGATTTGTTACGCTTGTACCCATTTTAATTGGATACCAAAATCATCAGTAAAATTTTTATTTCTCCTCAGATCTTTTAACCCCTGGAGCTTTTGGTGGTCGTCAAAGAGATGGGGAAGATTATGATCCGAGAAGTGTTTTTCCAACGATAAAATTCGGACGGAGGAGTGTTTTGGTTTGGCTCTGTATGTCGTCTTCAGGTCCAGGATTGTTGTTCACTTGTGAGACCGGAATGAATTCCAACACTTACACTAGTATGTTAGACCAAGTTTATCACCCTTCCTTAGGTAAAATCTTCAATGATGACATACCACATGGTGTAATCTTCCAACAAGACAATGTTCCATGCCACAAATCTAAAGTCTCAAAAGGTTGTTTGGAAAATAAGGAGGTGACGTTTATGGAATTGCCTCCTCAATTCCCAGACCTCAACTCTATTCAATATTTGTGGTCAAACCTAAGCACAAGAGTGAGGGTGTACAAATCTTCATCAAAAAGCGAAATAACAGCCAAAATTCCTGAACGCTTAGAAGAGGTGATAAAAGCAAAAGGAGAACACATTAAATAATCGGCGGCAGAAAAGTGATGATAAATTTCTCTTGCCTATTTTTGTCACGGTGGGGAAACCAGACTTTCCTTTTTCATTTGCGGCATTTTAGAAATCTTGGGGAAATCCACGAGTTTTAATGGTCCCATCCATGGGGGGACGATATAGCCCCAAAAGAGGATTTTATACTTATCTGTTCAATGAGACCAAACAGAAGAAGTGTCTCTCTTCAATAGTTTAGCCAAGATGGTTTTTGAAGTCTTTTTTTTTTAATTCCAGATTTGAGAATTTGATTCTTGTTTGAGATTAACTGCTCTATGGGTTCTTGGTTTGAGATTGAGACTACCACCAATACTACTATACCACCACCACCCTACTACACTACCTCCACCACCACTACTACTATACCTACGGTACAACAATCACCCCAAAGCCATTAAACTACACTACCACCACTACTTCTACTACACCACTACCACCCATACTACTACCAGCACTACTACACCACCACAACTACTACCACCACCACTATCACTTCTACATCCCGACCACTATTACTACACCACCCCTATCACTACTTCCATTACTAAAACAACACTACCACTAGCACTAGCACACCACCACTACAACTATACCACTACTACCACCATTATTACTACACCTCCACCACGAGTACTACACTACCACAACCACCACCGAGAGGGAGAGAGAAAGGAAACAGAGGAAACACAATCGAAGAAAGCAAGAAACCAAAAACGGTTCCATTTTTATACTGATTTTTCAAACGGTGACGACAACAACCGATTTACTCGTAATTATTGATAGAATAAACACAAAAATGCTCATTTGTATCACGTCAAGTGTGTAAAAAATGAGGTTCAATCACATTCTTCACTTTTTCATACATGACCCATAATTTTGGCCAAGGCTGGATATCGAGATATAGCGAGAGAGAGCATTATAGAATCGAGACCCTCCATAGATCCGCGCTATGGAGGGTCGTACGAAGACGGAAGAAAGTAAGGTAAGGAATTCATTGTAGGACCTTACGAGTAGAAAGCAAGTAGCACTTTAGCTGTGCTTTATAATAAGTAATTAAATAGGCACGTTTCAATTTGATCTTAATTATGTTGATTGACGTACTTCGAAATACAAAGGCTGAAACAGAGTTCCAAATTGAAATTTCTCATATATTCGTTTGATAAAGTTCTAATTCATTTCATGTTAATTGATCACGTGCTCATTTCACCACGTTCAAATATCAAATTAAAGTTTGAATTATCTAATTATTTAAAAAAATGGCATACATTTTAATTGATTATGAAGTTTTATACCTTCAAACGACAATAATTTGAATTTCATTATGGGATTTGCTCACAGCTCAGAGATGAGCTTTGTCGCCCGCCATTCCACCTTTTCAAGTGCAGCGATATCATTTGGCATTTAAAGAGATCAGAACCGAGACTCATATTCCAGCCGAGGAAGCAAGACCATTCCGAGGTAAATAATGACTATGGCTTTAGGACGATTATATTATCACGTAATAACGTGAACATTTCAACATAAATATTAAGGGTGACGTCATTTGAAACATTGCAATCTTTTTTTATTAGATTGTTTTTTCAAAGTGATCCCCGATTTTGTCTCTTAAAATAGACTCCAATAGTTTAGCCACAACTGACATTGAGCTAATAGGTCTATAATTTGTTGGATCACTCAATACCTATATAATCTGAGAGTCAGATCCGTCAGCAGTTGTGTAATATTGGCAAGTGTAATTCCTTAATTGATATTAATTACATCAGGAGAGCAGGAATGTGACTTGTGATCGAGCGCAAACGCCTCAGAATATTTCCCACTTATAATTATTTGCGCAATGGTTCTTCTCTTTCTAAGAGGCCCATAAACTCACGAATTTATTTTCTATTATTTACAAAAACATAAAAATGTTTTGAATATTTTTTACAATTTTCAGAAATATAAATTTTAGACTGTAAATTGACCTTTCTTTGGTTCGCCTTTTACTGGATTATCATAAATAATGTTATTTTTATGGTTTAAATGGAACATGTCGTAGAATAAACTCTCGACGATATACCATATATAACTATTCGTTGAGGGAACTTATTTAATTATCTTTAGAGTGCGTGGATGTCTAGGCTGGCCGATATTATGTATCTTCGAACGGCTTAAGAAGTGGAACTGAGCTCAAGGATAATAATATTGCTATCATTAATAAAATAGAGTTTTATTAATAAAAACTATCAACAACACACAATACGGAAAATATTGACATAAATAGAGAATGGAAGGGTCGTAGGGAATCTAGCTAATCCGAGGATTAAGAGCGATTTAAAAAGGTAAAACAAATATAAAGTTAAAGGGATGGGATGGTTTGCTAAACCATTTAAAGCACAGGATAGGGTTGACAAAAGGGTTAAATACTCAAAGGTAACGTTCAGCTTACGTAAATACACTTGTTGTGCAGAGGAAGGCGACGTGAAGGAATTTTCGGTCCGCTGGCGAGTTCCAGCCGAAGGGGGGGGAGAATTAAATGATCCTGACGTGGCGTCTTGGGAATGAGAACCGTTTCTTGACGAACGGGCTTGAAGAACAATGGCTGTTCTACGTTGTTCTCTTCTGAACAACAGGGGGGGGGTGAGAACCGTCTCTTGTCTAGGGGCTTGAGAACAATGGCTGTTCTAATGTTGTTCTCTTCTGAACAACAGGAAAGGGGGGTAAGAACCGTTTCTTGTCAACGGGTCCAAAAGAACAATGGCTGTTATAACGTTGTTCTTCTTCTGAACAACAGGGGGGGGGGTGAGAACCGTTTCTTGTCAACGGGCTCAAAAAAGCAATAGATGTTCTACGTTGTTCTCTTCTGAACAACAGGGGGGGGGGTGAGAACCATTTCTTGTCTACGGGCTCGAAAGAACAATGGCTGTTCTAACGTTGTTCTCTTTCTGAACAACAGGGGAAGCCTTGTACACTTGGCGTCAAGAAGGCTCGAACCTTAGCACTTGAGGGATATTGTCCTTCTTCTAGACAAGTGATGGTGAATCTCGAGGTTGAGGTTCCTTGGTGCACAAGGTGAGAGTGGATCGCGACGAAAATCTGGATCTCCAATCTGATCTTAGTGGTAAAGTTTCCAAATAAATAGTCGGGACATCCCCTTGGCGTGGGGGACAATGAAGTTGGGGCTTCGAGGGAATGCACAGCTGAGCCTGAGAACAATACCTTATCTGCCCATAAGCCTAACTCAATCTGGCGAGGTCAGCGGATGGGGCGAACGGGGGAAGATAAACCTCCTTGTTTAAACATTGACTGAGGTGGCTGCGATAAGGCACCCGGCTTCAAAGCGAAGATGCACGTGGGTAGCATCGTGGTTTTAAATAACATGTGATAGTGGTTGAAATTAAGCGGCCTCAACCCGTTCTATCACAGAACATATGTCATTAAATTTGTGACTTTCAAAAAATGTTAGTCTGATTTGTTTATTTAGAATGGTACTCATGTTACTATGTATAGGGTGAGTGGGGGATGGCCTCTGAAGTACAGAATTTAGTTTTTATTTCATATAAGATAAAATGAATAACATACAAAGTAGCGCGTGAGGTTCGCAATGAATGCAATGTCCCGCAGGAAAAATGACAAGGTGCTTCTAAGTACTTTCGAACTTTACTCAGTTCATTCTCAAGGATAACTACAAGAAAATATAATCGAAAAAGGTATATATAAGCTAGTAAAAGGTAAAAGACCGTCTCTAAGACAAGAAATCACCAATGAGGAAGTAGGAGAGGGATGGGTAAATTAAAATTAAGATTTAGCTATAACAGGTACCAAGGTCAAACTGAGAGGCCAGAAAGAGACAAAAACAGAACCAAAAGGGTAAAAACGGAGTAGGTAGGGAAACTGCTCATGATTAAGTTCCCTTTTACTACCCCCTTTCACCCGGCTGGAAACGATATGTGTGAAAGTTTTAACTCCAATTTTAAGGCCATTTTGCGAAAACTGTGCGTGGAGCAACTGATTTAATGGCACCGATATCTCCCGGTGGCTCTTAACGCATACAGAGAAATACCTCACCTCACTTTGGGTTTTACGCTCTTTGAAATGTTATATGGTAGGAATGTTCGATGACCATCTGGAAGTACAGTCGTCTTACTGGTCTTAATTAAGCTTCGTCAGGAGTTAGAAGAATGCGCTGATATAGCCTACCAAAAGACTGACGTGAATCTGGCCAAATATAAATCTTACTTCGACTGTAAATCTCAAGATCAAAGATTTAAATCCGCCGAGGAACTTTTTTTATTGATCCTTACGAACAATAACAAACTCTTGAGCCAATGGAAAGGCCCTTACCGAATAGTCCAAAAACGCGGCCCCGTAGATTATGTGGTTGAGATTCTATCTGGAACTAGACTTTGCCCTGTAAACCTCCTTAAGAAATACCACCAGCGCGCCGGGATCCATCAGATAGTAACCAGAGGTGAAGAATCGGCGCTCGAAGGAGATTGCCCCTTGTACTCCCTGGGTGTGGTCCAAAACCTCTGTGTGGAACAGGAGGTGGATCACCCCTTAATCGTACTCGACGTAATGGAATCACCTTCCAAGCAGTTTAAAATAAGTGATAAATTATCTCACCGTCAGAAAACCTAGCTCCAAGCTACCCTGGATTGATTCAATGACTCCATCTCCAACACCCCAGGATGTGCTACCCAATTCGAGCACTATATCCAGCTAACTACTCAAGAAGCTATTAAGTCTAGACCATACCTTTTACCCGTTCATTTAAGGAAAGAATTTAATAACGAAGTAGAGAAATTATTAAGGTTGTAGATAATTGAGCCCTCCAAATCAGAGTATTGTTCCCCAGTAGTTATGGTAAAGAAACCGGATAATTCATATAGAATGTGCATTGACTTTAGAAAGTTAAACGCTCTCACCGTATTTGACGCATCGCCTATCCCCTTAATAGACCAAAATCTTCATCTGTTCAAAAATACGGAGTATATTTCCAAATTATATCTGTGTAAGGCGTATTACCAGGTCTCTCTTAAGGAAGGAGTTAAAAGGTTCACCGCATTTTCAACTGAAAAAGGATTAATGTAGTTTACACGACTTCCTTTCAGCCTCCTCACTGCTTGTAGTACTTACAAACGGATGATGAGAGGGATTTTAGATGGATTACCGCACATATCCTTCTATTTTGACAACATTTATGCTGCCAAGAATGACTGGGAATCCTAATTGACCGCCCTTCACGCTCTGCTACTGAGGCTAACAGATCACAATATTACCCTTGGTCCCAGAAAATGTCACTTTGCTTTCAATACCATTGACTATTTAGGCTTCCACATAGGTAATAACTAATTAGCCCCACAGGAAGAAAAGATCAGAGCCTTCGTAAAGATGCCCCTGCCTGTAACGAAAAGACAAATAAGGTCGTTTGGGGGCTCCACCTACTCCTATCGTCCGTTTATCCCTAATTTTGCAACACTTTCCGCTTCCATATGCAAGCTCCTAAAGAAAAGATCCCCAGAGCGACTCGTCTGGCCCTCATCCTTATTTTTAAACTTCAAACAGCTTAAAGGTTAACTCGCATCAGCTCGATTCCTGCGAGTACCTAATCCCACCGAACCATTAGTAATTAGAACCGATGCCAGTCCCGAAGGAATAGGGTGCCTATTGGTTCAATAAGAACCTAATGACGAGAGTTTTCCCATAGCGTATACAAGCGGAAAATATAACCTCGCGAAAGGAACTATGCGGTAATTGAACGCGAGGCACTTGCTATTATATGGGGAATTAAGAGATTCAAAACTTACCTATTAAGCAAGGAATTTGTTATTGAACCCGATTACAAACCACTGGCGTATCTTAAGAACATTAAAAATAACAATGGGAGACTAATGCGTTGGAGCCTAGTTCTTCAATAATTTTAATTTAAGATATTGTATTCAAAAGGCTGAGAATTGTATGGCTGATAGCCTAAGTCGGAATCCTGCAGATTTCGCTTCCGATGTAGATGAGCCTATCAATTTTGTCTCGTGTAAATAAGTCAACGTAAATTTTGGTATTTTCTCCATGGTTAGATATATACGTTACCCATTCTTTTGCGACCGAGGCCCCATATGCCTCAGCTGAAATTCGTGTTTATTGTTGTTATTAGACCATGATAATGACAACTTTTTCTAGGTATTTATGTAGTTATTATTTATTTGTGCTTACATGTATTCTTGTATTCCATTGCTATTTTCTTGTGATGTGAATTATTCTATTTGGTTTTTTTTTCGGTTCCTTGTGATTCAAGAACCAATTGTATATATTTTTGTTTTTGAGCGACTCGAGGGATTGCACTAATTTATTTGTTTATAACTTGAGATGTCATAATCCTTTTGGACGTTCCATCTTAAGCTGGGGGGGGTCATAAAATGAGGGAGAAAGAGAGAGAGAACGCGTGTGATCAAGCCAAGAGAAGGAATTTCGAGCGAAGGAGCCCTGCTTCCAGACCAGCGGTAAACTTCCGGAGCGATAACGCACCAGAACTCCCTCCCATTTATGGTGGTACGACCCTCACCGCTGATTCTCACCATCGGGACTACGGGACCGAACCGATAACGCTTCCGTCGGCAAACATCGGAACTTCCGGCGTAATAATATATATTATGCACCCCGAGAATAATCTTGGAAGTATTTTTTGAGCTTTCGGGTCACTAGCTGTCCCCACATTGCTTCTAAGTAAGCAAGCCTACGCAATACAGTAGGTATTCACGCGGCATCATAAAAGGTCTTTAGAATCATTCATTGACGACGCGCAATCCTCGAGCGACAAACTCCGATGCTATTCGGTCTCGCAGCAGGAATCCATATTCGGAACGAAAAAGACTACTTCTGGAATATCGCGCTCTACTCCGCTTCCTCAGAGAATACCTTCCCTTAGTACCCATACTCGTGATCTTCTACAGAAAATCGTAAGACTTACATTTTCTTTCATTTTCAAAGAGGCATGACGCTCTCAGACGAAGCTACTACCTCACAATCTCCTTCCTGTCCCTCCAGGGTAATTATTGTAATAATTATTGAGCCTCATACGGCTAAGACTCCCCTTGTAGTCTCCTCCCGCTTTCCTTCGGGTAATTAGTGTACTTATTGAGCTTAGTACGGCTAAAACCCTACTTGTCATTTTAATTTCATTAATTCAGTAACAGTGTTAGTTAAATCGCCTGTATATTATTCTATAAGTACCTACAGTTGTTTGTATAAGATTAAATATTAATTTTGTTTTCCTCTTTAAATCCTCCAGCCACCAAAGCCTAATTAAATAGTAGCAATATCCGCCAACGATTAATTCATTCTTGTTATTTTAAATCCCCTCGCACTCAAGGAAATCCTTTCTTAATTTCGGGCTGACGTCTTCCCTTCCCTGCATCTTTGGAGGGAAGCCAAAAAGGTTCAGGTTGGGCTACTTGAATTCTACGACCATTTGCCTATGTATGGGAGTATATAGTTGGGTAAGCGTTGGAATCCTATTTATTCCTTAGCCTTGTATTTTTATATTCAACAGATGCTTCCCTTGTGAGGCTATAATTTACCACCGTGTGGCCCCTTTTACCCAGTTCATGGAACTTATACCCTCTTCGGATTCCAGTACGTGGTCTTAATAAGGCTAAATTAGCTCTAGTGTGCCGTTTTTTTAATTTTGTATCAAAACTTGAATATGAGTGCAAGAATCGCTCCTCTGCATTGAAAGGTCTAATGCTGGGATTAAATTTGACCTACCCCACTCTTCTCTGGTTGGAGATTGATGCCTTCTCTATATGCCCGCAAAAGATCCTTTTTGTGAACGCAGTGATGTCTCTCGCTTTAAATCACGCACAGTGCCAAATGTGCTTGAATGTCTAGTTTTAGCATTCCCGATTATTTATTTCTTCCAAGGCCTGACACAACTCTGTCTATGCAAGAGAGAGACAGCATTTAGCACTAAACATTCTTGTTCACTGTAAGGAAACTCATTCAATAGTCTGAGGGAAACCTTGGATCGGTTGTGCCTATGCTTTTGCACAAGACTCACCCAGAAGGATGCAATACAGGGTGTCTCCAAATTGAGTGTTTAATTTGATGAAATTGGAAACTTATATAAAAAAACCTTGTTGAATTACGTTTATCATGTTCAAATTGTATTTCGCACAAAATTGTAATGTTCCATGTACAGGGTGTCCTAAAATTTTAATTTGTACTTCAATCCTTTTCAGAACCATTTAATAATGAGTACAGAAGAGCGGATTATGTGTTGAGTTAGCTCGTATCAGAGAAGCGAAATTTAATGAAGTAAGAGAAAAGTTGCAAAGAAAGTTTAGAAAACCTGGAGCTGCACAAAACGTGATCCGTTAAGTTGCGAACAAATTTAAGAAGGGATTATGAAAAGGATTTAAATTCTAGGACACCCTGTAAATGAACACTAAAATTTTGTGCAAAGCACAATTTTATCAAAATACGCCCTCAATTTTGGGACACCCGCCATTTGACATTATTTTACGCGGTTCTCCTTTTCAAGCTTTAACAGCATTAGAAGCCGTGCTACTGTACATAGATCCCTTAAATCCCGTTTAATTAAAGGGTTCCCATGCTCTAGGGTTTGAAGTTTGAATCTGCAGGGGCCCTTTCGGCCGCTGTGTCTGTTTTCATTTCCACGGCCGAAATGGTTGAGTCATACTGCTCTGTATCCCTGATTACGCGCTGATCCAGACCCTTTTATGATCTGAAGATTCGCATAGAATGTAGTTATTCTCATTGAGGCGTTATAATGACCCTATCCTCTGATAAGCAGCACGCGTGATAGCATTTGTTCCGGCGATTTGGAAGGATGTTGAGATTAGGGGACAAGATTGGCTGCACAGACAGAAGCAGTTCAGCATTTCGTTTCCCCCTATGGCATCAGATGAGAGCTTAGGACTGCATAGCAATGAGGGACGGCAAATCCTAATTTAAGATTGACTATCCAAGGCACTTCGTCGCTATTTATGACCTTATTCTCGATACAATGACGGTATTAATAATTTTTACCGTCCTGTTTTATTCATAAGCTTTTATTGTTATTGCTTATTACGTTTTTTTCGTTTGGACTCTTTGAATTGACTTGGGATAGGCCTATCTTTGTAATTTATGCGACTTTGCTCCTGTCGGCTGTCCTCAGAGAGGAGCGCGCAATTAACAAAAAGCAAACTTCAGTAAAAATATGAAAGAAGCGTAATTAAGAGAATTTATGAGACTTCTGAAGAAGAACATTTTGTCATGTTGTAAGACGCGCAGCTGAAAACAGGTGGTAGTATCCTTACTCGCGTGCTGCATGATTATTATTATCGCGAAATAACCTTACGATAGAAGTATTGTGTAACCTCTTTAAGGATATTGTAGTAGTTAAAATTTGTGTTGATTACGGGGAAGTTCACGGTAACAGAGGTAATCTAATGGAGGCTGCTCATTATGTAAATAACGAACTAGAGAACAACAAGGTCTGCTGACCAAAATTCGCATGCTCTCATTTATACTAATTTATGACCTTACGCCCTTCAAAACTTTCAATAACTCACAGACTAACCTTGGGAGGGCCTTGAAAATTATATAATTCGAATGAGAAAGTAAAACAAAATAAGGATTTCAAATTTCGTTAGTATCTGCAGAATAGTTATGATGTTATTGCAAAAAACAAAATAATTCTCGGGATAACCTTAGGTGTTGGAAGTGTAATTGTTTAAGGTAGCGGTGTAGATAGGGGTATTGTAGGTGGTACTAGTGTAGGTGCTGGTTGTGAGGATGGTGTAGGTGGTGGTTTTGGAGGTGTAGGTAGCGGTATAGGTGGTGTTATAAGTGGTGTTGGTGTAGGTAGCGGTGGTGTAAGTGGTGGTTATCTAGGTGTAGGTGGTGTAGGCTGAGGTGTAGGTTGTACAGATGGTAATGGTATATGTTGTTAAAGTGGTGGAAGTGTAGGTTTTGTATGTGTAGGCGGTGTAGGTGATGTTGATGTAAGTGGTAGCGCTGAAGGTGGTGTTGGTGTAGGATGTAGTGATGTAGGTGGTAGTGGTGTAGGTGTTAGTGCTGTAGGTAGTGGTGGAGTATGCGGGGTTGTTGTGGGTGGCGCATGTGGGAGTGTTGTAGGTGGTAGTGTGTAGATGTTGTTGTTGTATGTGATGTATTTGTTGTCGGTGTAGATGGTGGTGTTGTAGGTGGTTTAGGTGTAGGTCGTATTGTAGGTGTATGTGATGGTTGTTTAGGGGGTGGTGATGTAGGGAGGCGTAGGTTGTGGTGGTGCCTGTGGTGGTGGTGTAGGTGGTTGTGGTGTAAGTGGTGGTGGTGTGGGTGGTTGTGATGTAGATGGTGTTGGTAGTGGATGGCATGTAGGTGGTGCAAGTGGTTGTGCTGGTTTAGCTAGTGGGGGTGGGGGGTGTAGGTGGCCTATGTGGTGTAAGTGATGATGGGTTAGTGGGTGTAAGTGGTGGTCGTGTAGGTGGTAGTGGTGTAGGTGTAGGTAGTAATGGTGTAGCTGGTGGTAGTATATGTGATGTAACTGGTGGTAGTCTATGTGGCATTGGTGTATTTGTTTTAGATGGAGTGAGTGTAGGTCGTGGTGGTGTAGCTGGTGTTGCTGTATGTGGTGTTGGTAGTGATGTAGGTGTTGTAGCTGGTGGTGTAGGTGGTGTAGGCGGTGGTGGTGTAGGTGGTGCAGGTCATGGTGTTGTAGGTTTTGGTGGTGGTAGTGTAGGTGGTGCTGATGTAGGTTTTGTAGGTGATGATTCGAAAGACAATCTAAAACAACATAAGGGTTTTCAATTTCGTTAGAATTGGCCGAATAGTTACGATGTCTTTACAAAAACAAAAAAAAAGCAAAACGGGAACCGACCGACCGACATAATAGATGTAGACTCGGCCGCGATTTTGCCCGCACGTGACTAAATACATTCAAGAAAATGGAGGATAGAAGAGATTTTTGCAGCAAACTCCATTAACCCTGAATGTAGGGACTTAAGGGGTGCTTTGAAAGCCTCAAAAACAACGTTCAGCGAAAAAAATAAAGAGGTGGAAACATTTAAAGTGTATACGAGCGAGGAAGAAGCCATTTTCAATCCTTTCTCCCTCAAACGCAACAAAATACAACCCAATGAACTTTTGTGTATTTCCATTTTTTACCTCGCTAATAGAAATAGAATTATGTGATATTCATGTGGTTTTATCGATTGAGATGTCGTGATATTAAACTCGTTTAAGGTTTTTACCACATGATACTCTTTTTATTTAAGGTTTATCTCACCTTGCACACCTTACCTACGTTTCATTCACGTAGCTCACCTCAACATCCTTACCAAGAAGTTGTCGATCGAATTAGCTCTTTGTCTTTTCTGTATTGGTCAACAATGGAATATTTTTACATTTGGGGCTTCTTATGGTCACTGCTAATTGGTATTTATGCACATAAACCGAAATGAGTATTCAATTATTTTACAAAATGTTTTAATGATATTTTCTACTCAAGTTTTGCAAGAATTGAGGCCACTTGAGTAAGAAAAGCTTTATGCCACTTTTCTTTGCTGTCGTCAAGCGAACCGATCTAAAATGAGGACTCTGGAAATCTTTAATTATCAAAGCCCATTTGAAGGCTTTTATTGAGTTTGGACTTTGAAAAAGATTCTGGAAATGCAAAAGTTTGAGTTCCATTTAATCATTAAAGGGAACATTTTTATTTGTTTATCTTTGATTCTTTTGTACTAAAGAAATTAAATAAAGGTTAATAGAGTTTCTCTGATAAAGAGATAAAATGTTTCGTCGAATATTTATGTATATACTGTAGGAAACGTCCCTTTATGCAACATTCAGTAATTATATTGGGTATTCCGTCAATAGTTATATGCATTTTTCCATTAGACTCCTATTCACCAGGTAATAATTTTATGTCCATTCAATTCTTATTATGGATTCATTCATTGCGATAATTAATTTCTATTTATGTAGGCGGTCGAAGAACTCCATGACAGCAATCACTTTCATATTCATACATTTTTTGCCGGACCACTGCTACTTGAAAAGCCAATTAGGTGATGCTTGTAATGGTCGCTGTGGTATGTATTTGATGAAATAACCAACTTCCCTAATTCAGTCAAGGTGTTTAGGTCGAAGGATGAAGCCGTTGAGTTCTTCTCCGGCGCCCTAACCACTGCCCAGCTGACAATTCTTCATCCAAATTCTAGCTGCCAAAGAGTAAAGTATTATCATCGTAATCATCATCATCATCATCATCATCATCATCATCACTAACTCTATAATTTAAGAACGGGATTTTTTGGAGTATTTAAATAATAATTTCGGTAACACTTCAGTTTCGGGGTGCAAGGTAGGTGGCGGTGTTTATAGGCTACAATTTTGAGCTACAATATATGTCTTATGAAGTTAGATGGTAGCGTCAGATGTGAACAATTACAGCGTTATATTTTTTTGTATATGAGTATATACTGGGGGGGCTGTGCCCCCCAGACCTCCCCAATTGATTGAAACTCAGGATCATCGCAGGGTGGTCCTTCCGCAGTGATATTTCCCCCACGAGCAGTCCCCTTGAATTTACCGGGGGATTTTCCCCCAACAGTTTTTTACTGGCAGAAAAACCTAACCTAATAACAAACCATTCTTACTTTTATAAGTTTTTTGATTAGTTTATGCGCCTCTAAATAATCTAAAAGTTTTTCGCGATTATACAAAGTAAAGCCGAATTCGAATAACAAAGAAGCACACGGCGAGCACGTTGCCGGTAAGAAAAGAAGCTGTTATCGTTCGCAGCAAAAAACATACGAAAAAAAACAATAAAAGACATCAAGAAACCTTACCTAAATTAGAAAAAAAATATATAAACTAGCAGAGCGCAGATATTTAGTAAATAATACAGACTAAGAGTTACAAATTGCCAAAACAACAAAAAAAATATAACGCCATGATTGGTCACATATGAAGCTACCGTCTGACGTTATAAGAGATATATTGTAGCCCAAAATTGTAGCCTACTAACAGCGCCACCTACCCTGCGCCCCGAATCTGAAGTATTCCCATAATTTCATCTTAGTTTGGCTATGACTCAAGTATATTTTAAATCTTTATCAAAGTAATTTCTAAGAATTTCTCGAGAAATGAAAAAACAAAATAGTTTAGTTCAGAAAAACTGAATATGATTATCCGATGCTTTATAATGTTTTAAAAAGAAAATAAATTACAATTGGTGAAGCTCATAAAATTGATTAAAATTTAAGTAAGGCTGCTTTTTTATTTTATCTATAACTATATTTTAGCAACGTGATTTTTGAAGGAGGGGAATAGTTTAGAGTTCATTTTTAAAATGATTATTAAAAGGAGAAGTTCAGAAAATTTATAAAAATTTGACCATAGCTGCTTTTATATTAGATTTCAAATATTAATCTTGTAGCGAAGCGCAAGCTCCGCCCGTAGGGGGGAGTGGCGAAGCCATTGCCTGGTGTACTATTTATAAGGGTTAAAAGCGCCGCTCGATTTTCGTTCAAAAAGGCCAGGTCCGGTCAGTTTCAAAGCATGTTCGCCTGTTTTGTCAAGCGATTCAGGGTAGGTTCTCATATGCTCCACTTCAGCCCGTCCTTCATGAAGTCAGGAACTTGCACCTCGCGTCCTTGGTAGATAATTTCACGACCGCTTTCTCTTAATTCTCTAGTCCGGATTCTGTTTCACTAACCTATAAACTATTTCATGTTTTCACCTAAGACAGACGACTGGACTTCACCTCTTGTGCTGAGAATTTTTAATCACCAATTAGTGTAATTGAGCAGCGTTATGCCCTTCTTTCGTGTGTAAATATCGCCCCATGTCCGCACAATATCCAGAATACCATGCTCCTATAATTGCTTGAGCGAGGCAATACCTATTTGGCAGATTTGTTCAAAGGGATATAGAGAAAGGAAATCCTTAAAGGTGAATGGCCAAGGTGTTTGCTACTAGTGAGAAATTATTCGGCTTCAACCGTTTTACGCCCAATTTTTTTAGGTTCTTACCTTGCAACTGATAGGGAAAATAATTTATTTTAAGATAGGTAATTTTCTGTTCAGCGAACGTCACCGGTGTCGTCCAGAGGGCGGAGTTCGAAAGTTCCACTGCAGGATGGATACGCTCATCCGCCTGGAAAATGATAAGAGAGCTTACTTCATTGTCTCTACCCGAGAGGCGAGCCTACGCCTCCAAATTTCTTGTTTCAATTCCTGTGAGATCGTCGATTCCACATCCTTGCGTGAAAGCTCTGTCTTGTCCTATAGGGAAGGGGAAAGAGGTACTGCATATATATTTCCTCGGCATCACTGACTTGGACATCAAGAAAATTACCTTTGTGCCACCAGAATTGCTTTCTGCTTCATTCTACGTGGACGCCCTTTTGATCTCTCCTGGTGCAGCCCAGAATCCTGCCTAAATTGGAGCATATAATACAACAGGCTCTAAACCACAACAAACTTCATTACGAATCTCAATGGTTTTGCTTTTATTTGGCACAAACCAATGTTGCACAATTTAGCCGCCATCTACTAGTTCACCTCGAACTGGTCCTGTTCATAAATAGGGTACTCCACCATCTATTGTAGTCACATTGTTTCCTTGGCTTGTTTTTTGGCCGACGCCTCACGTAAAAAGCCTTAATTCTATCCTTAGTTTCTTCCTTCCAGCGTCATGGATACTCTTTGCTTCTAATTGTTCTTCACTTCTTTGTGTTGATAGTGCTCACTTCTATTGTTCTAAACTAGACTAAGGATGCCAGTTGTACCGTTCGCAGTCAATCATGAATTGTGGACTTTTTGGACTTTGTTCACTACACATGTCCTCCCTTATTGACCAATAAATCCCTCGCGTTTCCTGTTTTGGACCTCCATTACGATGCCTGCGGATACCGTTCGCTTAACGGTGCGCAAATTGAAATACTATACACTTTCAACTACGACGACACCAACTACCTCCCTGATAAAAGGCTCCTATCTCCTACGCGGCTGATTTAGACGCTGCCCATGCTGACGGGAAACGCCAATCATGCCCTAAGCCTTTCGGGTTTTAAGTGAAACAACTCATTCGCAAGCTCCTTGAATTCTTCTAGCCGGCGACCCCATTGGCTTGCTTAGAAAGCGACCCTTGCGGTTACTACATCTGACCATTTGCCACCACACATCTGCTCAGAAAGATTCTACAGCACCGGGAGATCTCCGTACATTTTTAATAGAATTCATGTCATACCATATTGGATCCTTGCACTTGTACAACATATATGGCCGCAGATACGAATAGTGGGTCGGCTTCTATGCTATTTCTTTCATTTTTAATTCTGGTGAGGCTCTTGCAGTCACTGTATTTGTCTTCACAGCCAATGATTGCAATACACTACTTGTTATGGAGTTTAACTCGAACATGTTTTGCGGAAGGTGGACTTAATCCACCACACTGGTCTCCTTCCGGCGTGTATTACATTTACATGCAAACTAAAAGAACAGAAATTAATCTTCCCTACCCCATGAATTCCTATCCAGGATAAATATGCCGTATCTTATATATTTCAATGAAGAATACACTTATAACTAATACAGAATTATAAAACATACCTAGATAAATGGCTGAGAGTTTCATAACAATACGAATAGACATGGAATAAAAATAACAAAAATATCTCATCTGGACGTGGATGAGGTACAACTTCATATAAACATATCATATAAAAGACTCAGCTACAAGGACAACTGTATGAGCAATGCAGGTTAAAATACATACACGCTTGAAAAGTTCACAGGTATGCACAGACATGGAAATTAAATGTCTCATGCATGCAGGTGATCCTCACACACGTCCACTTTGCTAATGCAAGCTAAAACTAAACTTCTAGGTACCATTAAAGTGCTAAAAGCCAACGTCGAAAAATCGCGAACACAACAAACATTAAACATATGTTTAATTAAGAGCGGCCATTAATTAGGGTTGGACTCAGGCTTTTACAAAGGATTTCGAAAGCCGTGAGGGACAGAGGGGGTAGGACTTCGTTATTTCCTGACTTGCAACCGGGTTCGATCCTTATCATCATTTGACTCAATGTTTTTACAACGCGCTCTCGATAGTCAAGTGAAACAGATTGGGTAGAGGTTCGAATTTCTGCCGGTTTGCAGGTACTACCACCAACAAGCTGTGCGCCGAGTAAGAATCGTTGGCGAGGTAGATACATCTAACATTCTATCAGACACATATCCAAACACAACAACGCTCCCTCTTCAATGCACATTTATTTAGTGCACAAAATATATTTTTCAGTCTCAACCCCTGTCGACGGGAAGGGGTCAATATCCACCCTTCTCCCATGCGGAACTGGTGACTCTGTCTTTACCACGTCTCCTTGGTTAGGTCACAAATCAGGGTACTGTCGCTCTTTATGCACCTTTCCCATCGTGCCAGAGATATTGCCATCATTTGGCCCACTGAACTTGATGTTAATTTCAGTATAACGTCTGGGGACTTTATCTTAGATTGGTAATGGTGTAAGTATTCAGACGCCCTTCTAAGGTTAAACGGTAACAATGGTCGATAGAATGGTATTGGTCAAACCAAAGACCAAACAATTTCAAAGAAAACTCTGAAGCCAGAAATTTGAGCTTAAGAGAAATCTACAAGACGCTCATTAACGGGAGAACAAATCATTAAATCAAACTAGGTAAAGTTTTAAATCCAAATTTGTGGAAAAAAATAGAAAACGTTAATAGTAAATAAATTTCTTGTGTCAATGATAATCTTATATAATAATTTTAAGAATTATAATCATTTTAATATAATTTGTGCTCTTTTTAACTCGCTCTTTCTCTTCCGGAGATTCTCCTCAGAATAATTGAAGAGAAAATAGATTTGGTCGAGATCAACTTCAAAATTCGAGTTAAGCTGAAAAGATATTTATGTAGATGAGTAGGAATGTAAAATAGGAGATGAAGAAAAGTAAGTTTTGAAGGAGATAAATTTGGCAAGGTATAAGAGAGAAAACGTTACTAATTTTAAGCCTCTATCAAACTCTAGTAAAAGTGGTACCTGGATCATCAAATAATAAAACTATTATTTATTATTCTATTACTGAAATGTAATTTTCCAATGAATATTATTCTTCTGTTTAAAAAAAAATAAGATTTTGATCGTTTCGCTTTTTCAATCTCGAGGCTCAAGCAAAAATAAAATATTTCATTTACCAGGAAAATAATCATACATTGAGTTAAAAAGTCTAAAGATAATAGATTACCAGATCCTGGTTATACCAAAATTATCATTTATGCAGAAGGTGTAGAGATAGAGAAAAATTAACGATGCTCTGAAATATCATGTTTAAATACAAAATGGTAAACTGTTCAGGTAGGAAATGGTTCTTTTTCATTTTGACGAGCGTTTAAAAGTGGGATCTGACAAGTATGTTTGAACTTTTGATTTAGGAAGCGCTCGAGCTTTTAAAAACTTAATATATATATATATATATATATATATATATATATATATATATATATAATATATATATATATATATATATATATATATATATATATATATATATATATATATATATATATATATATGCGGTTAAAAGGCTATTTTTTGGAAAACCAGTCTTCCTCAAAGCCTTCGGAAAGAGCTCTTCTCACATACACGAAAAGGCTCCTTCCGAAGGCTTTGAGGAAGACTGGTTTGCAAAAAAAATAGCCTTTTAACCGCATAATTAATTGCGTTACTGTAATAATTTTCCTAATATATATATATATATATATATATATATATATATATATATATATATATATATATATATATATATAATATATATATATATATATATATATATATATACATATATATATATATATATATATATATATATATATATATATATATATATATATATATATATATATATATCTGGATTTGCAAAAGTTCTCTTAGACTCGTTTTTTTTATCCTTCCAGAGGTTTACGTGCAGGCTAGAAAAGTTTTCCTTCAAACGAACTTAAAGTTATACTTATCCAGGACATGTCATTACAACGTGTGAGTCGAGATGGAAGTGGATAAACCGAGATCTCTGCTCTCTTGCGCGCGGGCCATAACATCATGTCAGACATCGGCAAGTGGCTCAACGTCAGCCGGATGACCGTCAACAGTGTCTCGGAGAGGCTCAAGAACGGGAACAACCTCAACAATCGACCTCATTCAGGCAGAACTCAAGTTATCGATCAGAGAGTGTGAGAAACGCTTTCGAAATTTTTCCGAAGCTCAAAATTACTGCAATGGGGAAGAAAAAGAACATCTCGGTGTCCATGGCCACCAGAGATGTCAAGGAGCAGGGCGACAAAAGTTTGAGATGCGTTTAATGGCCTTTGCACTCCGTTCTTCTGCAAGAGCATCGTCGGGAGCGCTGGCGTCGCCTTTTCAAAGACTTGAATAGTCATTGCAAACGAATTCTGATTTTTCCTGATGACCAAAACTTTTCAGTCAATTCGGTCATCACCAAGAAGAAGGGCAGCACAATAAGCTTCGGCGTGGACGTCTCTCAGGTTCGCTACGTGTCAGCGATTAATCATCCAGCCTCCATGATGATTCTCGGCGTCGTAGATTCGAGTGTGAGTTGATGGTCCGGTTATAGGATCACTGCGGCCTAATTTAGGGACATTTTGGCAACCAAAGTCTTGCCTTGGGTGAGATTGATCACGAAGAAGGCGGACTACGTCTTTTATAAGGACGGTGCTTTGGCCCACCCGGTCAAGACCGAGCAAGAGTGATTAAGGTCAAACATGAACTTCTGGTCGAAAGGTTTTTGACCACCTCAGTAGCCTGACCCCAATCCCCTCGACTACAGCGTGTCGAAGGCAATATCTACAAGATCTGTCACAGTAGCGTTGACGAGCTTAAGTCCTCTGTCATACGGTTGTGGGCCAGGATAAGGAAGGACTTCGTCCGCAACGTGTGCACAGCCTTCAGGTCTCTCCCGGAGCGCGTGCTCACCGCTGAGAGGTAGCCACATTGATTAATATTACAATTTAAACACATATTTAGATGTTAAAATAATCAAAACGTGTCTAACTGAATCAAAATTATCATTGTGTACTCGGTTGAGACGGTCGTAACGAGTGTAACAGGACTTTTACAATACCTGTTAGTATGGAAATATGTAATAATTTAATCCTTTTTTCATACAGTATCACACTTGAACATTATTAGCCTATTATTTACCAAATTAAAGTATGTCATTATATTTGTAGGTTCATATATATTGCTAATTTATATGAAGTTTTTTGAGGTGTTTAGGTATTCTCTCCTGAAGTATTGTCTTTGTTGTTTCCACCTCTCTTGTGTTCGTGGTCTAATTCAGCAAATTGCAGGTAGTGGAAGAACTCAATCACTGCTTGAGCTTAGCCATTGAGCAAAACAAAAACTATCGTTTTCGACATCTCGATATTTGATGGAAAAATTTCTGAAGGAGAAATACTCATTAAATGGTTTGTGAACATAATTTTTAGCTTGGATGGCAAATATATAAACTCCCAAGTACTTACAGAGTTTAAGGTTCTCGGTATCATTTATTATTTGCTAAGCTTTCAACACTGGCAACGAACACGTATTTGAGAGCGGATGCGCCTAAATGTGAAACAGTTTCTTATTTTTGTGTACAGTGTTTTGTGTACGCCCCAAAAGACCACCATGAAAATGTTTAAATAAATGACTGGAAAGTCGCTTATTCATAAACATTAATAATGATGACGAGACGCACGCCTGATATACTCGTATATTGAGGAAAAGCAAATAGTTACATAAACGAGTACAACTCCCATTTTAAGAGTATAGAGACATTGGTTGATTCAATGTGACTAAAAGCTTTCACCATATGACAATTAAAGGCCCCGAAGATGTTGATAAGCCCTCAATTTGGTGTCGTCGCTGCCACTGGTGAAAGCTACTTGAATGAAGAGATCAAGAGCAGAAGTAATGGGCTTAAAACTACTTTGCTGACCTCATGAAGAGATGTACCATCATTATGGCCTCTTAGCTTGAGGCAAGTTCAAAGGAAGTATAGGATGGGGGAAATGGGCGAGAGAACGATGGAGAACCTGATCAATAACCTATTTTAGGAATGTAATGAAACGATTTTAAAACTTGTGTATTTATTTAATTTGAAAGAGTTAATGGAAGTAGCGTTGGATTTAAATGAAAAAGAGGAGCTCGTTATGGGTTCGACCGATAAAATAAGTGATTTTATTTTATTTATAAAACTGGAAAATTGCGTCATAAAAAAGTGTTCAAGTTAGATGGTGTAAAAGTGTGCAGAAGGTGCACAGCCAGGGGTAGGTAGGGACTAAGAAGTTGAAACACCATCCAGAAACGTTCCCCATTCAAAGGGAAGGGAGAGGTATCCTCACCACCATAGAAGTGTGCTTTATTCCTCGAATTGAAATGCAATAGCAACGAGGCCGTATCACAATTGAAATGGACAAAAAGAGATCTTTAGAGATCTTAGTGAAGGTGGAGGAAGTGGAAAGAGCGGAAGATAAACAGCAGGAGGTCCTGCTGCAGTCCGGGTGGCTAGAAGGGTGCACAACTTCAGGCAGGGAGAGCGCGTCGCTCCTCTCGGCTGAGACCTTATTTTGCTGCTATACCATCTTCCTCCTTCCGAAGGATAGAAGAAGAGGAGGGAGGAATGATAAACCTTTGGAGAGATTAGGGAGGGGTTGAAGACGACCCAAAAGAGAGAGAGATCCTCAATTTTTCTTTGGGCACTGGAATGGAGAGGCCACGCTGCGCCTCCAGGTTTCGGGGGTAGGTGGGGCCTTATAGGCCTACTTTCCCCTCAACCCATGTGGGGGAGCAGAAAGATTCAGGAGTGCCTAAAACTTCCCCCTGAGTTCCTTCGAGAGTTGCCGATTTCTTCTTTCGTCATCTCCGAATAAAGAAGGAATTATTCTCCAAAGAAAGGATTAAAGAAATCGGTTAAATAACTTTTAAAATATAATTTCTACTATATCAGGCGAGAAACCTAAAGGTAGATACTAAGTAGATATGGTAAAAACAAAGGAATAAGGTAGTAGAAGAGGTTAAAGTTACCAGTGAATTGATAATCTAGGCATTGATTTATTTAACTTTCTTTCGTATTAGTTATCCTTTATTTTACTTTGTTTAATTTCTCAATCTTTGCTACTGACTTCAAAAACCCTTGGTTCCATGTTTTCTAGTATTTGCTCTGAGCCGTCCGACATTTACTCATATATTTCGGTATCATTCAATCGGGATCGGGATTTTCCGGATGCTTATTGGAGATCGATGCCTTTCTCTTTTTCCTGGAGTGGTAGGTCTATTTGATCCTCCTTTTCGCTATTTTTTTAATTAATAATCCGCTGGTTATTTTAACCATGTTAATATATAAAAGTACGTTTTTTATTATCAAAACGATTTACACCATTTTCGATTGGAAAATAATAAGTGTTAGCCGACACAATAAGCAAAGCCTATGGAGTTGGGTAGGCTATGACCCAAAACACAAGATATTAGGCCTTCCTAAGAAAACAACTTTGGCAATTGTAAAGGAAAGCATCAACAATCGCGCAAATTATTTAACTATCGTCCGAATGCGACTGGTCTCACTCTCAGACAACCAACCACCACCTCGCGAGCCCATTGGCCGCACGGCGCCTAGACGACCCGAGATCGGGCAAACTTTAAACCCAAACCTTTACTCTAGTTTCTGAAACATCAACATAAAGGTGCGTTGGCTTTCCATTGTGTGTCCCGTTTTCCTAAAGTTCCTTTGTATATATTTATCAATTGTGACTTGTGCATATTTTTTTTTCTATATTCTTGTGCCCCCTTAAAAGTGTTTTGTGTATAACCTTTACGTTTTAAGGGTATTTTTTTGGGGGGGGTGATTGTTCATTTATAATCCTTTTCTTAAATGGCTAAGGTAATTTCATGTGGATTTTTAAATCTCTTCCTCAAGGGGCTATTGCTTTCTTTAGTTAATTTGAGATTATTATTCCTAATCTTTTTTTGTAGGCAAATCATCTTCGCGATTAACCGAACTCTAATTCAAGAAATTCGGCTCAAACAGAAGTTGAAAACTAGAATCTGAGCCAAATGATCCCCTCGGTCGTTCACCGTCAGGAAAGTTTGTCACTTTCTTCGGAGCTTAGCCTCGGTTTAATTTTCGCATTATTTTTGCTTTATTCCTCTTTTCTGTATATACTGTTAGCAAATTACTTTATTTAATTTATTAAATTTTACCCAGTTTTACTTATGTATGTAAACTACTTAATTTACTATAGTTTAATTTTTGTCCTCACGATCCAAAAGTGGGTGGTAATAACTCACTTACAGCAATATATTTCTTTCTTTTTTTTATATTCTGATAAATCATTTGCTTTCGTATATTTTTAAACTTTCTATATCTATTTTATGTATAAATTTAAATTATTTTTGTTAAAATAAATGAATGTAAAGCAATTAAATCGGGCCATGATTAAAGGGTGCCCCTTTTTTTACGATATTATATATTAGGAATATCGGTACACCGTCAACGCGTTTCATGATACGAGTAACTAAAATAGGCTCATTTGCCAATGGCCTTGTTCCTAAATGAGGGGTTGAGTTCTTGCAGTTTTTGCAAGAATTCAGTCCTCTGTTGGGTTATAAGTGACGGGCAGTTGAATCCTTTCAAGAATTTCTTCTTGCCTTCTCGACTAAACGAAATAAAACACACTAATTAGTCCAAATGACAATAAAACGAACACTAATGGAGGCTAGCATTAATAACAGTGTATTTATCGTTTGAAAAAATTATTAGATTTAAACCTAAGCGATCTTTTCTCCTCTTTGGCGAACCCCTAAAATAGTTTGATAAATATTCAAGCTTCTTATCCTGGTTATGTCATCGCTATCTTTCGCAGTTCATCCTCTTTTTAACCTTAATTTGATTTCATGGCTAATGCTAATAAAAGAGGTTTGTAAAAATTTGGTGAGGTTAGGATACGTAAAAATTCCAGAATAGGGGTTAGGGTGGAAAGGAAATATAGTTACGAAAGATTAGGACTCGAAATTATCCTGCTCAATGACCGATTCTATTTAGAACCGATGTTTGGTGCAATTAAGAGAAATAGAGAAATTAATGTAACATGTGTAATCCAACGAGACTATGTTCAAAACAGTCGGAATTAACACTAAAACAGGATGACCTTTACTCGAGTGAGGCTGTACAAAGGACTAGCGAGACAAGTCTCGTCAAAAACTTTATGCCCCTTAACCCTGCGTCCCATATTTGAGCCTCAGGCGATACTGAGAGATTAGTCCATAGCGCAGACCTTCTGAAACCTTTCAATGGAATTTGACATGAAATCGCGGGACATTCATTTATTATTATTCCATGAATGCTCAAAATATTAATAGGAATTTATAGAGCGAATATGAATAGGAAAAAATAAAGACTCTCCCAACTATCTTTGCAAGATGCGCAAATTCGAGAGGGTTGTTAGCCAGATCTACTTTCTTCAATTTTCGAGGAGACGCTGAAGTCTTCGATTGTAGTTTAATTGCTGTACCCAGTGAGGTCAGGGAGCAAATACGATAGTTCTAACTGCCTAAAATCGAGGCATGTTTATCAAGTTTCCTGTGTTACTTCTGGAAAAAAATATTAAAAAGGAAATCATATATTTGTAGAATTAAATATATATATATATATATATATATATATATATATATATATATATATATATATATATATATATATATATATATACTCGTATATATATATAAATACAACTTCACCGCAGGAAAGATAAACGGAATATTTTACTTCGGAAATAGTTATTTCCCACTTCGAAAAAATCCGAGCTGGGGTAGGATTCGAACCGTGCACATTGAGGCAGCAATTTATTTCATCATTCTTTCGCGCTCATGAGACATATATATGTATATATATATATATATATATATATATATATATATATATATATGAATCCATTAAACCACATTGAAAGAGAAAACGGAATAATTTTTCCTTGCAGTAATATTTTTATTACCTTTTTTCGAAAGAATCCGTGCAGGGAAGCGATTCGAACCAGGCACACTGAGGCAGTGAGCACCGCTTTGATCACCGTTAAAAGTATGCCGTTAGTACACTCTGCGTAGCGTAGTGTACTAACGGCATACTTTTAACGGTGATCAAAGCGGTGCTCACTGCCTCAGTGTGCCTGGTTCGAATCGCTTCCCTGCACGGATTTTTCGAAAAAAGGTAATAAAAATATTACTGCAAGGAAAAATTATTCCGTTTTCTCTTTCAATGTGGTTTAATGGATTCATTTTCATCATTCTCTCGTGATACTTTGAGATATATATATATATATATATATATATATATATATATATATATATTTATCTTAAACCATTTATTTAATAATCGTAGCTATTTTATAAATAAAATTATAATCACTGTAAATAATGTGGTTTCGACCGGTGCTTGCAAGTGCTCTTCATTTTTCAGGCCAATACTATAAGCAGTCGGCTACAATTCATTTTCTCACGAAAGAATATGTCAAATTATGTAGCTCGTTATGATTATTTTTAAATTCCTACCACTATTATCCCGTTTAATTATTCACATCTTAATTTCCTCGATGGTTGGTAACAAAGGTTGATCTGTGTCTGTGTCATGATTGATAAGGTCAAAACCCCCAGACTTATATCTCCAAAAGAGGAAAGCAAGACGTCGGAGTCCCCCTAAAACAAATCCTAAATAGTCACAAACATAAACAACTAACGCATTATTACACCCTCTAACTATATAGAGTAAATTTGAAAAATTTTAACTATTTTAACATTAATGTTAGAAATTAACGCAATGAGTTATTTAATGTTAAAAGATAAAACTAACTTAACGAAAGGATAAAAGTTATTGCTGGAGACCGTAAACATCGACCAGATGGAAAAATCATCGGGCAATTGCTCATAATGTCGTCTTCTACTCACTTTTGGCGATCTCTGATTTTGTTCTATTATTTGAAATGAAACTTTACATTTTTGTAAATATTCTTAAAATATTTCGTAACCTTAGCTAGCATATAAACAAACTTTTCAATGGTAGAGTGAAGTAGTTCAACGTGTCTAGCAACAGGGTTGTTGAGAGGGGAACTACATCATTTTAAAAATAGTAGAAGTTGGGTGGGTAATGCTAGAAAGCTAAAATTATTTGCAAAAGAAGAAATAATGGGTGTAAGTTCCTTACTCCTAAATATGAAGGCTACATATAATAGCAACAATTACACTATTAAAATATTTACTTTTTCCCTTTGGAGAAACTTATTTTTTGAAAGTTTAGGCATCAAGTTAAAGGAAATAGCTAAAATTATCTTAAATCAGGGACGTTTTAGAATTTTTTATAACTTTAAAGTACAAAGTAGAATTATCTAGAACTTTCTGGTATTATAAATAATAATAATAATAATATAGCTATAGGAGGATAACTTCCCCCGTTCTTATTAGTTCTCGCTGGTTAATTTTTGCGTGATTTAGCAGCGATGACAACAAGCAACTGAAAGCACGCAGAAAACGCATCTTGCTTTGTCTGTGCCCAATTTACCAGGAGAATAGCGAAAACGTCCTTTGTTCAAGGCATGTTTCGGAATGCCTTTGAGCGGACATGATCCTAATTTTAACCCTGAGGAATTCTAAAAATAATATAAAAGGTAAAATACGAAATTTTTGCAGGATTTTAAAGTTTTCAAATACAAAATAAGTAGGTTATAGAGGTCAAAATAAAGCCTGTCTACTCTGACATATCATTTATATATATTTACAAGCCTCCCTCTCCGTTGTATCTCTAAAGGGAAGGTACAGTATCACGGTACGGTAGAGTAAGGTTTAAATGATCTGTTTTATGTTATGATTCGGTAGTAAAAAAAAAATATGAAAGAATTTTGTTCAGGGATTTATCTCGCTGTTATAATTATAATTTAGGTTCTATCTCTTCCTAAGTTTATTAGCTTAAGCTTTACAAATCTTTCGATAATATTCTTTATAAATCATGAGAAAATAATGTTACAAGAATATAATTCGATTAGAAAAAAGAGAAATTATAATGGAAACACTGTTAATTACTAACTTTTATGTTTAATCTTGTGTTGACCCCCTTTGCATTAATGACATCTTAATACGAGCCTTCGGAAATAATTTAGACCATATTTAATCCATTCCTTGAGGGAAAACTGTTCTAGCTCTTTCGAGAACATCGTAGAGGGAATCAAACCCTCAGTTCTACTGCAATTGACCCTACAATTGGGCGATTATATTAATACCTGGCAATTACGAGGACCAATTAAAGTTTTCGACCCCATTTGTATGCATTTAAACACATTTTTACGACCTTATCAGCATGAATGGATGCATTATCGCTCTAATACATGGTTCCGACCATAGAAAAGAGAATTTGTAGCATTTGATGCACCCCTTCAGCCACAAATTACAGATTGACTCAAATGTTAACTATGACTTCTTTGAAAGTCTAAAATTTCAATCTTGTTTTTATTAACTATCATTAAATCTTAAAAACATGACATGATGTATATAACAAATTAAAAAAATAATAATATTTAACATATTCTAGCGGTTATTTGAAAATTTATTTTACATTAATTTAGTTCAGAATAACAATAATTTAAATTAGACTGTTATTCATTATTTTGTATAACCTCGCTATCTTTCTAATAAAGCTTAAATTATATATATATATATATATATATATATATATATATATATATATATATATATATATATTGCCTAAAATAAGGAATCTTTAGATTGCTGAGTTATTGAGACAGCTTTGAATGGAAAATTTACGCTTTATTGACTTACTGGTATATTGTTCTCTTAAAATTGGAGTAGATTATTTAATTATACCTCTAAAAATGCTTACATATTTAAATGTGAAAATAAATCTAAAAAAGTCTTTAATTAAATTCGATCTTTTATCTTTTTTTTTAACCTAATTAATTTTCTTTTCGCAGTATTGCAGAACAATTTCTCCTACAAAATAAAAAGAATTCAGGTCTCTTTCTCAGCCATATTACATAATCATTTGACAATAATTAATAATATGCAGTCTGTTTTGTGATAAAGGCGATGATAATGATCAAGATTCTTTCACAATCAATATTCTTTCATGCTCTCTTTTTCACTCTAATTCCTGACTCCATACGTTGTCGTGCAAAGTCTGGCTTGCGTGCAATAAAGGCTGAATATGTCTTTAAACATCAGTTTGGTAATTCCAATACGTCGAAAACGTATTTTAAAGTAACTTTTTAAACCAATTTTTCCGAAAGAAAGTTTATCATTGATTCCGCAATTGTATGAGACGTTCTATAATGCAGTTTTATTTGATTTTGTTGAATTGTTTCGCCCAACTTAGCTAAAAACATCAAAGATGATCGGAAAAATGAGTTTCCATCATATTCAACATATTCTCCTATGACTCAGTATCAACTCTGATAGATGTTGGCTGAAAAGTATTGAAACGTTTATTATATATTCTTAACTATTTCATAGTTCAGATCCTGGATTTCAAAAGTCATGCAATTTTTGATATATCATCATCATCATCACTAACTCTATAATTTAAGAAGGGGACTTTTTTGAGTATTTGAATAATAATTTCATCTTAGTTCGATTATGACTTACGTTTTTTACCAAAGTTATTTATAACATTTCTCTAATATTATCAAAAAACAAAATGGTGAAGTTCCGAAATAAATATAAGTATCGAAATTTTGTGATTTTTTTTTAAACCCAAAGAATTACAAATGGCGAATTCAGAGAATTTATTTTTATACATCTTCTATAACTATATTTTAGCAACCTGATATTTTGAAAGGGGGGAAATTTAGTTTAGAGTTCCCTTTTAAAATTATTATAATTGGCGCAGTTCAGAAAATTTATAAAAATTTAACCATGGCTGCTTTTGTTTAGATTATAAATTTTAATCTTAGTAGCGGAGCGTAGGCTCCCCCGTATGGGAGGTTGGCGAAGCCATTGCCTAGTAAATTAATATTTTGTTACTTTAAGGAACTTCTAGATATAAATTCATTGATAATCTATTTTAAATAATCAATACCAGCATAAAATATCTTGGATTTATCAAACAGTCCTAATCAAGATACGTGAATAAATGGCAGAATAAATAGGCGAAAAACTACAAATTCTATCTAAAATTTGTCACTTACGAAGTTCATAAACTAAAATCAATCATTAAGTTATTTATTCTTGTGCCTTCTTTCTCAAAATTTAATGATTTAAAAATGTTTTAACAATTGGTAACACTAATAGTAAGCCATATTAAAACTATACTGGAAGCGTGGTTGGTACCCCATTAACCGTAGTAAGGTTATGGATGGACACCCAAAGCGACTTTAATAAAGTACAATAAACTGACTCAATTTGGAAGATATTTGCGTGAATAATAATAATTTTTTACAGATATTTCTGGAGTAAATTAACTCAAGATTATTTATGAAGGAATGTAGAAATAAGGTTCAAGTTAAAATGGCGAATGGTTGCTACTCGTTCATGTCACAATATTTAGGTATTTTCTTTAAAAAGTAACAGGTGTCACTGAATGCTACAGTTACATTATTTTCATATATTTAATGGTTTATTTTAGAAACATCTCCACATATTAATTCATTCTAGACATGAATAATAAACTAAATATCAGGTATAATTTTAATAATTTTTTAAAATTATTTAAAAACCTGGCGTTTTTATATTAGAATTATTTAGTCGTAAAAGTCATTTTTATAATAATAGAGAACATAAAATACGACCATTAATCTGTCGTTATCGAGAAATGAACACTAAAAATTTCACTTAACCATATTTTCCCTATTTCCTCAGTCATAAGAATATTGTATTTATTATCATAATTAAGAGATTGAAATATTTCCACTTTAACATTTGACATGCTCAAAAGCCTCCACAAACTTCGGCGACTATAATGACAAATCTCCTATATTATAAATACCAATAGAGCGAAGAAGACAATGCATGATGAAGATAGAAAGGATGGTCGGTCCTTTCTGGATTATAATTTCCCGCACGAACCTCTTAATAAAGATGGAACCTCCTTCTAATCATAAAAAATGTTCTAGATGGAGATGCATTGAAGCCATTAATCTCCCGAGATCACCCGAGTCGTAAGCAGACCCCACAGAACCATATATCAACACAATGATTAATACGAAGAACATCTCGGGTAAATATCAAAACTGATGACAATTCTCGAAGAAGAATCATCTCAGGTAGATCTGTTTAGAATGAAACTTATATTTTCACCTAAATTTAATTTAAAAGGTGTTTTTCATACTTTATAAGCACACCCCTATCGTAAGTTGATCCTGCGCATAATTCTAATAATTTTTTAAAAATTAATGGCACTAAGTCTTAAACTATAAAAAATATTGTTTTACATATCTACATCGATTGCAGTTCATAAAACTTGTAAAAAATAGCATCAAAATAAAAAAAATTATTAAAACTTATCTGATAAAGAAATAAATGCGAAGGGTGGACTTGTTTTTGAGAGAAAATTTGATTTAACCTGAGTTTCAAAATTGAAATTTCCGTTCAATAGAGACTTGGATATTTGGATTTTAAGAGGTCCTGCTCCCCCAAAGGTAGGGGTTAGCAAGTAGAGTAAGTGGAAACTTCTATTCGCAGTACAGTACTATTTTCGAATTTTTCCTCCTCATCTTTCAGCTTGAACAGTTCGCCTATAAAAAAAGATGTGAAAACCGTAATAATATTCACAATGATTTTTGTTATAAAGCAACGTCTTCGAGCTTTAACAAGTCTTTTATATTTGAAATAATATTTTGGAGTTGTGTTGCATGAGAGGTCTATTAATCGCTCATGCTCAGAATTGAATAGATTCAGCCTATCACGTTTAATACTAACTAAACAAAATAATAGTTACTCAATTATATTCTATCATAATTATGTTTTAAGATAATATGAAAATAGCTTTTGAATAATAAAATTCAGTTTTGTTTAGTTCGATCTTATTTAATAATAAAAAAAATTTTGGAAAGAGATAATAAAAATGCCAATTTGTAACTCTGTGATCTATATTTCTATTTTCCACATAGGCAATTAACTTGTCTAATTGATTGATGAAGTGCTCCAAATATTGTTCAGTGTTTCCAAAAATATGAACCTTAAAAAGCAAATCTAATGAGAACATTCTCCTTCTTAAATAATTTTGATTGATTACATTTATTAGCATTAAGGAAAATCAAATTTCTCTCTTAAGTCCAATTAATTTCTAAAAAGCATCTGATGAAATGTTTGAATTTTCCTAATTGCATACATTATTATCGGCAATGGAAATCTCTCTGATGTTCTTTGGAAAATTATGTACAAAATTACTTTGAACCAAATAAATTGTGGAAACAAATACTAAACCTTATCTATATGATTTATGTAGGCCTTTTTATATTCATAAATTGTGTAAGAAATTTTGAAAAATGTAAACAAACTCTCAGGGGGTTTTTTAAACAGATGTATGTAATGTTTACCAACTTTTTCTTTTGTTTATTAAAATTATCTAATTTTCATTTAATATTTTGGTTGGTTTACCGGCATTGGTGAGATAATTATCTTCAAGATTACGCTGTTAATTTATTGGATTTTGTCTTGTGCAGATAAACTACTATCACAAATTAAACACTGGCTATTCATCTCTTGTCTTTATTAAACTATTAGAATAATACACTATAAAAATGTAGAGGTGCTTTTGTATGTACTATTCAGTATTTTAATGTAAATATTGCAATAACATCTTGTATTGAAAAAATAAAATGCTTGTTATTTTAATTTACAGAATATTCATATTATCGAGTGCCGATAAATCAGATATTTAAAAATAATTATTATATATATAGCAAAGGGTGACAGTCTTATGCAGCACTGTGTCACTTCTTGATTCTGGTTATGATAGTAAAAGAAAGACGCTTCTTCGTTGCCATAAATTTTGATGCAAAGATAAAATATTCTATGATTGCTATGCCAATTGGTCCAGGATTTGAAAGAGTTGTTCTACATTGGATGGAATTCACCCATTGACGGTAATTTGTCAATCTACTGAATGTGGAGGATGCGTGGTTGATATGTGATATGGAAAAGAGGAGAGTTGAAGATAATGTCATTAAACAGGAAGTTTGCAGATTTTTGACTATATGTAAGACAACATGGAAAGGAAATGGAATGGAATGGAAGCTCGTAAAAATCAGGATGTTTTTTTAAACTTCTGTAACCCTTGTAATGACTCCTGTAATGATAAAAGTGAAGACGAAATAGATATGTTTTAGAATTACTTAAGACAAGTGGTGGATGGAAATGTGAATTTTTTCGGCTGAATGGTTTAGGAATTATGAGTGGACGACTATGTGACAGAATAGAGAAGGGATAAATATGGCTGGTGTTAGGCAGAAAATGCCGAGAGGCTGACAGGCTTATTTGTTTAGATAACCTAATGTGTAGAACAAGATGTAAAGTTCTTGCAAATACCTGCCGTGTTTTGTGATAAGATGATAAATGGTTATTGCATTGATGGTTTCCAATAGTTCAAATCACTTACAAGTGCCTTTGAATGGCTAAATGAGGCTTCGGCTACTACATAGCGCCACTCAGCGCCAAATCCGATGGCAGGTATGAAACCTCCAGGGTGAATAACCATATGTCACATGGTCATTTCATGGCTCTAAATGGGTACAATTGAACATTCGTCCTTTTGCCAAAAAACTGACGCCTAAACCTGACGCTTCGCCCCAGATGGTGGTCAATTTATACACATTTGTTGAACAAAGCAGAGCGGAGGATTTAAGAGTATGAATGATTTCTGCTTAGCAATAAAGATTATGCTGCCGAACGTCTTTGATGTGAAAGCTTTCACTAGATTTAACCATCTGATCAGATAAGTGTGTTGTGTAAGTTTAAATGGGTTGATCTATTGATTAGAAAACTAGCGGAAAATGGAAATAAATGGAGGATCGGAAAGAAAAGATTATCGAATCAAAGAGAAAGGAAAGATTATGTGAGAAATGTTAAAATTAGAAAAGAGGAAATAAATGTAGACATTAAATAGAGAAAATGTGGAGCAGATCAAACTAAGTGCTTGTAGCTAATGCAAAGGCTCCTCGTGTGGTGTGTGGCAAAACTGGATAAAATGAAGTAAAGTTTGGGATGTCGAGATGGCGAGGAGAGGGATCTAGTGGAAACAAAAAAAGAGGCATACGTCTAAATTCTTAACAATGTGCACGAGGAATTTAGGGAAGTCTGGTTTCATGTATAGAAGGAGATAAAAAGATAAGCGAAAACATAGATGGAACCCTTCAAGTAAAGAATTTAGGCAAGAGATAAAAGAGATGATGAGATTACTTTAATGTGTAGCCTAATTTGCGTATGAAAGTTTAGGCAAATGCGAATATGATTTTATTTTTCGGTGTAAACCAAATATTGTGTCAGGATGTGGGGAAGATAAACATGCAATTTGTTGTCAGTCCTGTCATAGCTCTAGAAAATGTGAAGGCAGCTGGAGTAGATCATAGAGTAGTCGAGATGTAAAAATTAGCGGCGATTGTTTTATGCAATAGGTTTATTTGATGCGATGTAAATAAAGACTGTATGAGTCTGGTAGAGTGCAGTTATAGTGCATGTATAATGGTAAAAAAGAGAAAGTTGAAAGCAAGAATGTACACTTTTAAGTAAAGTGTAAAGATATTTTAAATAGGCCAATAACAAGGATAATAGGGGTTTAATTGAGGGTTAATAAATGGGGGGGGGTTAAAACATTCAGGGGATTATGGATTGATAATTTTGTTTTGAGAAAAATGACGGCTTACTCATAAGCTGACCTGACTGGATATCCATTATATGACCCGAAGACAAATAGAGAGGTTGCAGTCCAAAGCGCTCTGAGATCACTTGTATATTTTCATTTAGTGTTGGGTATTTGCAAAATTAAAGTGCATTTTGCATGTGTCCATAATTCAACAAATCATAACTGAAGTAATGCGTCTAATTAACTAATTTTGCTTCATTTTGCTTATTGGGCAGTGCGGCGGCCAAGAACTAAGTTATCTTGATACATCTTTGTTTGTATTTTATTGTGCTATTCTCCGCCATCTTTGTACATGGATAATCACGATATAATATTTTTACAACCTTAATGTTATTTACTTATCTGCTCTTTATTTGTATCTTTTCTCTTGTTATTAATTTAGTTTATCTTTTTCCCAATTTGTTTGCAGGTTTCTTTTGTATAGCTGCTAGAGGTCGAGGTGCACAAGGCAGTCTATCAGAATAACGTCTTTATTTTATTATGTCGATAATCTGTCTAAATTTGCCCGATTTTTGAATGAGAGCACTTCTCACGTTCCCCCTCACCCTGATATGTATAGGACCCCTAGAAATTAAAGTTGGCTAAAATAAAATAAAAGAAAATATATTTTTATTTTCTACTAATAAAGACATTTATTATTACAGATAATTTACTTACTGAGTAGATATACATGTACATAATTTGTATTATAATTTTTATTGATTTGAAGACACACTCATACAGCCTTTGTCTATTTGTGTTTCTCTTTTTATCAATACGACAGTCTTTGTTGTTGGAAACGAGCGAAATATTCACTTATTTACAGGTTGGTAATTAACAAGAGCTTTCTCTGTATCCCTCTAAGTTACACAACTAAGTTTTTAGTATTTTTACTCAGTTTTTCTGAATATCACTTACAACGAATTTAAAAATTTCGTTTTTAGGATCCCTTCCCCCCCAAAAATCCTTTGTGTGTGTGTATAAATCTCTTCCTCGTTTTCCAGTCCCAGAAGCAAAATATTCACGCAGTGCCGAATAATTAACAGCACTTTTATCTCTTCTCTTGTCAGAGACACAACTATTAGGTTGAGGAATAAGTTCTTGCGTTTTTTTAATGTTATGTTGATTTAAATTTTTTTGACGTGATTTGTGCACAAATTAAGAAACAATAATAAATAGTGAGAGCAAAATTTGCAAAGGTTAGGCTACGTCTCTTAACAGCGTAGACTATTAAGATTTTGCTTAGGCTACGTCTTGAAGTTGAATAATAAGTCATTACGGTTTATTTAGAAAGTTATGTTAATTTAATTTTTGTTCTGTACCCTCAAAATGGAATGTCAGGTTGAAAGAAAGGCGCATTTTCGACATTTGGAGTTATTTATTGTCAATCGAGACGGGAACAATACAAACGCAGCCAAAGCTCGTCGCCATATTTGTGCTGTATAGGGAGAAAATGTTTTATCAGAAAGGACAGCTCAATGGTGGTTCTCACGTTTCAAAAACGGTCATTTTTATCTTAATGACGAAGAACGTTCTGGTCGCCCCATTAAGTTGGATGAAGATCGAGTGAACGACCTTCTTTATGAAAATCCTCTTCAATCGACTAGAGAATTGGCTGGACAATTGGGGTGTGATTAAAAAACTGTAGTGAATCACCTTCATTCGATGGGGAAAGTTAAAAAACTCGGTGCATAGGAGCCGCACGCTTTGAATGAAAGCAACAAACTTCAACGCTCCATGATTGCCGCAGGTTTGCTTGCTCGTCACAAGGCTACTCGTGGAGATAAGGACAAATTTCTTCCCCGCATCATCACTGGCGACGAAAAGTGGTATGTTTATGTCAACATGAACCATCGAAAACAATGGCTTAACCCCAATAAAAAACACTTCTGCTATTAAGGCAAGGACCTTATCCCCGAAAGACGATGCTGTGTGTGTGGTGATATTGTGAAGGCATCATTCTTTATGAACTCCTTGCAAACAACGAGAGTGTCAATGCAGAAGTCTACGTTCAACAAATGTATCGACTCGCCGTAGCTATTCGTGAAAATCGACCTCATCGACGTTATCGAGTCCTCCTGCAACACGACAATGCTCGTCCTCACATTGCCAATATGACGAAAGACGCCATCTAAACGCTTAATTGCGAAATCTTGCCGCATCCTCCATATTCGCCAGACTTGGCTTCATAGGATTTCCATCTGTTCCAATCACTCTCCAACAATTTGAGCAGCGTTTCGTTTAATACTGATGTAGAATTTAGAACCTGGTTAGACGAATTCTTCGAGTCAAAATCCAGTGATTTTTATTGCAGAGGCATCGAAAAACTAGTTGAACGTTGGGAAGAAGTCATAAATAACAACCGAGAATACATTATTGATTGAATTGCATATTGTTATCAATTAAAAATTAAGTTTTTCTAAAATTGTTAATGGTAATGAATAAATTTGATTAAACCGCAAGAACTTATTCCTCAACCCCTTAATTTCGTTTCATATTTCTTTTATTTCTTTTGATTTTTCTTTATGCATAGCACCCAATATCCAATTTGAAATCAAACATATCTCGAAAGACTTATTAAAAAGGCTCATAAAGATAAAATAGAGCGACATGAGTTCTATAAAATTTCTTTTCCTTCTTCTAAGGTCATTTATTGTGATTTCAATGATGTCTTTAGTAGTAAGTGGTAGCTTGAGATTGAGCATTTTAGCAAAAGCATGAAGTAACTCATCTCTAGCCAAAGTTAAGTGCGTTGATTTTAGTCTTAAACCCTGCAAAGTTTCTTTGAGTAGCAGTTCTCTAGACAGAGCGTCTAATAGTAAGATTTTTTTAAGTGTTCTTTGTCAACTCTTTGGATCATTTATATGAAAGACACCTGTTTATGTCAGATTGACTTCATTTAAAGCGATCAAGATTTTAAAGTCGGGCTGACTTTTAGGTAACTTTCCATGTTTTAGGAAAACTTTAGTTATCGTTGAATCTTAATTCTGATTACCTATCCTCACATAAAATCTATCGGAAAATCACCTAAATTTAACCACCTAATTGTTTTATAGTGGTAAGTGTGGATGAATCTATGACAGAATCCCAATCTTACACAAATCATCACCATGACCACTATGGACATGGAACAGAAATTTCGCCACATTTCTTTTTGGACGTGAGTGGAAAGTCACGAGTAAACTCTTTCAAATATCAATGCTTTTTAACAAAGGGCCTCTCGTATGTAGAAATTGGGTACCATCATTAATATGTCTATTAGTGCTTTCTTCCGGACCATAAAAATGTTCAATTTGACAGGCAAAAGTGCTCCAAAGGACGCTTCGGCACGTCCGAAGGGTATATTTTAAGCGCGTGGGTCGCCTTCTAGTGCTGAGTCAGATTTGGAATCTTATGGCTACTAGCCCGGAACTTGCTCATGAGGCGGGTGTGTCTGCATCTGCCCCTATGGTGAGATGAAGAATTCTGTACACTGGTGTCGTGATAAAGAGGGCAACAAAGAAACCACTTCTCACTAAGAAAATATCAAGAACAGGTCGTTGAGCAGAAGGTGAAAGGATTTCCGGAGGTCGGAAGAAAAGGGAAGGTTATCTTCTCTGAGGAAGACCTATTTTTACTGTTTGGGACATAGGGAAGATTGACTGTGCGAAAAATGAAAGCAGAACGATACCATGAGTCCTGCATTGGTCCAACCGGGAAGCACCCTCTGACCATTTATGCATCGGGATGCTTCTAAAGGAACTAAGCTCTCCCTTATAATTCCTCACCAAATACCGAGATGAATTATGAATAGGACCAAAATGTCCTTCAAGAAGACAACCTACCAAAACCAATTTGAGGAAAATCCATAAATATTTTAAGATGATAATCACAGTATCATAGAGTTGGAGTGGTAAAAATTGTATTAAATAAAAGTGCTTTGAAATATCGGGTCTTTGGAATGGAAACACCTAATATTTATCCGATTGAGAACATGTTGGCTCACATGATACTGCTGTGGTAGGTTATATTGGTAGGTGCATGGAAAGGAAGACAAGTTAGGTGGAAATGAAGTAAATGTAAGAAGTGAAAGTTTACTAAATTTGAGATAAAGAGGAGATGATTTGAGAATACTTGAGTCTATAAAAGAGGAAATGCCGTAATTAGACCGATATAGTTAGAAGTAAGGTGGAGTAAATTTTTAACGACTGGTAGCATGTTTTTCTGGGTATACCAGAACTATAAAGTAAAAGCCAAGGCCTTGATAAAAGAATGACGATATGACGTGTGTACTGGAATGCAAAACGGAGGCGTACTTGCAATTTCGTAATAGTGTAGATGAGGATCTCAGTGTGATGTGATGGAATGTAGAGTGGAGATGAAAAAAAACTGAAACGAGTGAATAAACAGAGTAAGAAAGCAGCAAAGCAATTAATTTGATCAAAGGTGACGTAAAAGGAAGTGAGAAGTGTGAGAGACAAGAAGAATAATTGTGTGAACGTCACGGACAAGAAGGGCCACCTACCTGTGACAAATGAGGAGGTCAAAAGTACATGATGAAGGATAAGCAACTGCGAATACCATTGTCTTGGTTTGCTTCAATTGGGTACTACATTGGGGCATCGAATAGATTACCATGCAAGAGAGAGTGAATGATGTAGATGCAGTTGGAATAGACGATATTGTCTCTGATATGACAGAATGTGAAGGTTGTTTAATGAAGTGGCTGGGTTGGCTGTGTTAAAAGGCATTGGAGAGTGGAAAATGCAGTTATAGTGTCGTTGTATAGAGGTAAAGGGAAAAGAGGAGGGCACAAGTATATACTAGAGATAGGGATGCTGGGTATGTAGGTAAAGTGTATGGAAAAAGTGTGATTGGGCAGAAAAAAACGAATAACTCAATGATATGTTACTGATGAAAGACGTGATTTTAGCTATGTAAACAAAAGCGATGCAATATGTGTGATGTGTTCATGGAATTTGAGAAAGCTGATGATTGTATAGATAGAGAAGCAGTATGGCAGGCGCTAATAATACATGGATCGAGAGGTGAACTATTGGATGGTGTGAATGAAGGCTATATATCTTGGGAATAAGTTGTACATTAGATTAAAGGGCAGCTAAAGTGGTCGGTTTATCATACGTCGGTGTGTGGAGGACAAGAGTGTGTGAAGTCACCAACACTGTTTAATATATGTATTGATGAAATACTGAGAGTAATACGCAAAAGAATGCATGAAAGGTGTGTGAGATTGAGGAAGGATATGTTCTATATGCTAATGACCTTCTGTTGTTGGCTGAGAGTGAGAAGGAATTGTTGATTGTATTTTTTTGAGAGGGTCTGTGAGTGAAGGAGTGCAAATTTGAAGGTAGAAATAAGAATTTGGAGGCAAGAATGTGATTTGGTGTTGTATCTGAGTCTGTGGTGTTACCATTGAACAAGTGCGGAGTGAGGATGGGTTTTCGATGATGTGCAAATGATGGTGGTACTGATGAAGGAGATTGCGACAAGTGGTTTTTAAATGGTAGTAAGGTAGATGGGCCGATCAAAGTGTCCGGTAATGCTAAAGGTTTGATTGTGAAGTGTGCTATGAAACTGCATAAGTGTGTGCTGTTAACAGCATTGTGTATGGGTGCAAGAACCTGGTATTGAAGGAGAAGAACAGATCTCGAGTGGGAGCAGCGCATTTAGGTAAATAGAGAATTGTGTTTGATGTGCGAACGACGGTACAAATGAGAATGACTAGGTAAGTGATGATCATTGTGTGAGTGAGGTTGTAATTGAATGTTTTTGAGGTGGTATGGGCAGGTATAAAGAAATTGAGTTGAGAATAAAATATATGAAAGTGAGTGTTATTAAGAGTTGAGTTAGATGTAAGTGGATGATATTATATTTGAACTTTCTGCAGGGAGGGTTGTCTCCTTCTGTATGGGTTTGCTTGGGGCCATTTACCCTAAAAATAAACTTTAATTGAAGGAGATACTACACTACATGGCTCCCCTTCCAAATGAAGTACTTTCGGCGTGTAGAATAAATGTGGCATGAAAGGTAGGTATCTTCTGTTGTTTTAAGGCCCATACACTCAATTTGTGGGAACCTTGTAAATGCCTTTATCTTAAGTTCTTAAATTTTAATGGAAACATGGACACGTTGCTATATTTTATTTTCAAACACAATCAAATGTTTCCCTCAAAGAACAACCGAATTGTGCTTTTGAATCACAAAACTTTTATTTCCCACCGCCACCCCTATTTCCAATGTTTATGTAGGGGTAGAAATGTAAAGGTTTGGAAGAAGAATATAAATTTATTCCTTTAAAGTTAGGAAGTGTCCACAAATCACTAAATATTCAATTGAGTTGCAATGATTCTTACGCAGATATATTTAGAAATTAGATTTGTATTTTCTCGCTCGAGATTGCGGGATTTTACACTTCCCTTTTATAAAATTTCTTGAAACTTGTTTGGATTTGTTTACTTGTTGGAGCAAGTTTGGTTGTTTGGACGGCTATCAATAAGCCTACAACAGTGTTTAAATTGCATCTGTAATTCAGTAATTAAAGTAGAATTTCCCCCCAGAATCGTATTGTATAGAAAATCAGTATTGTGATATGATTTGAGCTGGTTAAACATGGATGCAGATCAGTAGTTTCCGACTAAATATAAAGAGAAGTAGAAAGGGAAATGAATTGTCAATAAATATTTGCTTAGGTCATTAGACTGGCTTATTGGATGAGCTGACAAGGCCAGACAAAGTATGAATGAGAAGTGTTTAAAATGAATACTTTAAGCCAAGGAGAGCATGAAGAAAATATAGTTAATTCGCATTATTTAATGGTACATACGATATGTATGATATTGATTTAAAACAGAAAAACCGAACAAAGGCTAATTCAAACGTAGGTTATGAAGGATTAGAAAGAAAAATTAGTTGTCTTAAATTATAATGTGGTCATAGTTTCAAAACAGTATGTTTTATATCGCTAAATATGAACAGACCGTAGTGATCCGTGCCTACAATTTTATCGCTAAATATGAACAGACCGTAGAGATAGGTGGCCTACAATTTGCATTTAAATTTAAAGATACATAACTGAAATGCCAAATTCCATGGGAGTGACAACTAGTGTCGTGTAAGCCACTTATATTCTAGGGAACTGCAGCAATATGACGTGAAATCGAATCCACAAATAAACGGCCGACTTCTGACGGGATTTTGGCTCGTGCCTTCTGTTAGCTGTTTACAGTTCCCTTATATTTGTAGGGCTCGGATCCTCGGTGCGAATAGACCTTACCATCACGTCCCATAAGTACTCGATCTAATTCAAATTTGAAGATTAGCTTGACAGCTCATTTGTAGGAGCTCCTCAGAGTGTTTATCAAACCACTGCAGCTCAATGTGTGGTCTATGTCACGATCTATTATCATTCTGGTATATCTCATCGTTTTGGGGACACATAATGTCCATCGATTGGTCCAAATAGTCAGCAAACAGTATAATCAGCGGTTAATGACGTTATTTGCGCACCGGCAGAAGCAACCCTCGTAACCAGAATGGTACTACTACCAGCTTGAAGATTGCCTTATTAAAGTCTGGGTTTCATAGTCACATGGGTTCTACTCGACAAGTGAATCCTACTATGAGTCAAAACAACTAGATCCATGAATCCTCGGATCACACCATTTGTTGCCAGTCCTCGAGAGTCCAATTAGTTACGTTAGTAGCCCAGATGCAGCACTGTATAGATGCGACTTTTAGCTAGACACCGCTGGACACGGTCATGAAGCACCTGTGGTCAACTACTGCACCTTCCACGTGTCACCGGAGATCAAAGGATGTTGAATGTTCACACAATTTCCGAAATGGAGTTTTCCAAATGTCTGGCACCCACTATCATGCCCCTTTTCAGAGAATTCACTTCCAATTGCAATCAGCAGCCTAGCCGAAGTTTACAATGACTCACGAGTTGACAGTTCACAACTGATAAAGTTCTTGGAATTTATATGATATAATGGTACTGTTGCGCAGCCCAACATTACTTGTATATTCGGCTATCCTATGACTTTAGCTACTTGAGTGTTTCCATTATTATTTAAAATATTTTGTCCTGCCTCATTTCATTGATGTTATTCAATTTTTCTTCGCTGCATATCCGAACCTGTCTAATCTCAAATGGTAGAAATATTTAATATAAAGACAGACATCGAAATCTTAACTTTTGTCAATGCGAAATCGGCTTTTTATTGGTCAATTCCTCGACCTCTTTCAAAGCATAACTAGTTTTACTAATCTGAAGTGTAATGATTTACTATTTGCGCTTCAAATTTAGGCAGCCAATAGAAGGGTCTTCTTCAAGCATATTTACAATAGATTTAACATATGAATACCACATAATATGTTGTCGTATAAAATTATTCCCATATGAAATCATTTATCATTTAAAGTGGATGAGAGTACGTCTTTAAATATGTTTAAAATTAAAGATTAGAAATATTTCTCAAAAATTATCGTTGTATAACTTTATTTTTAAATGCAACACTCATACTATATTTATGCATTGTGATAGAACGGGTTGAGGCCGCGCTAATTTCAACCTCTATCACATATTATTTAAAACCACGATGCTCCCACGTGCATCTTCGCTTTGAAGCTTGGCGCCTTATCACAGCCACCTCAGTCAATGTTTAAACAAGGAGGTTTATCTTCCCCCCGTTCGCCCCCATACGCTGACCTCGCCAGATTGAGTTAGGCTTATGGGCAGATAAGGCATTGTTCCCAGGCTCCGCTGTGCCTTCCCTCGAAGCTCCCACTCCATTGTCCCCACGCCAAGGGAGTGCCTCGACTATTTAGATGGAAACTTTACCACTAAGATCAGATTGGAGATCCAGATTTTCGTCGCGAAACATCACCACGACCCTCTCTCACTTTGTGCGACAAGGGACCTCGAGATTCACCATCACTAGTCCAGAAGAAGGACAATATCCCTTGAGTGCCAAAGTTCGAGCCTTTCGTGACGCCAAGTCCACAAGGCTTCCCCCTCGTTGTTCAGAAAGAGAACAACGTTAGAACAGCCATTGTTCGTTCGAGTCCGTTGACCAGAAACGGTTCTCACCCCTTTCCCTGCTGTTCAGAAGAGAACAACGTAGAACAGCCATTGTTCTTTTGAGCCCGTTCGCCAAGAAGCGGTTCTCACCCTTCCCCCTTGTTGTTCAGAAGAGAACAACATTAGAACAGCTATTGTTCTTGAGCCCGTAGACAAGAGACGGTTCTCACCCCCCCTGTTGTTCGGAAGAGAACAACGTAGAACAGTCATTGTTCTTCAAGTCGTTCGTCGAGAAACGGTTTTCATTCCCAAGACGCCACGTCAGGATCCTTTTATTCCCCCCCCCCCCTTCAGCTGGGACTCGCCAGTGGACCGAAAATTCCTTCACGTCGACTTCCACTGCACAACTAGTATAAAATTACGTAAGCCGAACGTTACCTTTGAGTATTTAACCCTTTTTGTCAATTCTATCCTGTGCTTTAAATGGTTTAGCGAACCATCCCATCTCTTTAACTTTATATTTGTTTTACCTTTTTAAATCTTTTAATCCTCGGATTAGCCCGAGCCCCCACGACCCTTTCCATTCTCTGTTTATATCAATATTTTCAGTTTTGTGTATTGTTGATAGTTATTATTAATAAAACTCTATTTTATTAATGATAGCAATATTATTATCCTTGAGCTCAGTTCCACTTCTTAAGCATATCGAAGATACATAATATCGACCCGCCAGACATCCACGCACTTTAAACATAATTAAAGAAGTTCCCTCAACGAATAGTTATATATGATATATCGTCGAGAGTCCATTCTACGACATGTATGTATATCAATTTTTTCTATTTTTATGGAAGTAATATCATAATAAATATCTAAACAACACCTTTTATTTTGCCTTGACTGATGAAAACTTATCACAATTTAGTAATACAATTAATTCGTTAATTTCTAAAGTATTTTCGACAGCGAAAATATTTTGGAGTTTGATAAGAGTAAATTTATTTACTGCTGTATTTCAAACAGAAAACATAGAACTGATTTCTTATGTTCTAGTAATAATTAGAGAAGCCTCTATAAATTAAAATATGACTGAGGGTGGGTGAACTATCAAAATAACTTATGGTAAGTTTATCAATCCAATTGATTGCAATTCCTAGGACTCATATCATATCAAAAATTACTTTAGCAATTTGACTGACCTTCTTTTGAAACTAAGAGACTTTAGAAAAAATAGAAATTTTTACCTTTTTTCGCAAATGTTTAAAAAATGTAATCATTTAAGGAATTAAAAAGCAAGTTTGATAGAATATCAACAGAATAAATAAAAGAGATAAAAAGAAAGTATGAAAGGACATAGAGCAGTTATTATGAATACCTTTGGCATTAAAATTTTCGAAGAATAGTACTTAAACGGTACGACAATTATTATGTCTAGATTTTATTAACACGATTATTGCAACCGTCAAATCATTGGTAAGGAAGCGAACCTAAACGAAAGAACGGAAACGAGGACTCAAAGTGAATATTCTGTGATCTTGATGAGCGGAGGCTTGCGAGCAGAAGCAGACGATGAGGAGATCGCCCCTCCGAGCTAAATCCGCTAGATTAAGTTAATGGCACTCTCACGGGGGGTTAAAATTTCGGAGTCTCGTTTTTCTTATTTTAAGCTCAAAAAGGCTTTTAAGAAAAGAGAGTTAAGTTGGTAGCAAGAGTCGACCCCGAGTTGGAAGGCTTTACTCCAATCTCCTTAAGGTACAAAGCCTAAAATGTTTAACAGTGGGGAAGTTAATAAAAGGTAGAGTCGATTTTTTGTTTCAAAGGGTAATGCGACATGTACAAACTTGTTTTATGGTTCCATCCGATTAGCATTTGTTTTTTTAAGTTCAAGAGCTCATCGGACGACTAGCATTAGGTCAAGTAAAATAATATGCCACTTTTTTAAGTTTCAATAATTGTATTTCCTAAATGCGTTAACAAATGGATATTTATAGGCTTCGAGTTGTAAGATGGCCGAACAGGACCTCAACATTATAAAGCCATTTATAAATTTCAATATCTTTCCTATGACAAAAATTTCAAATGACTCTGTTATCTAAATATCTCCGTGTGGTTACTCTCAGAGGTCAATTTACTATTATCGGAAATTCAACATACCCTTTTTGGGGGTAAACTGAAAATATTTTGTAACGCAACATCGGTGCAAAATTCAGAAATTGCTTAGCTTATAAATATGAGAGTGTCCAAACATTACACCTAAATACAGCAAGTTTAAGAACTTAAGTTAAAAAAAAAACCCGTACAAATGAGGATTAAATTTCATCTAGATTTTCTATCAGATAACTGTTAGAACATTTTATCATTAAAGTAAAAACAGGAAAAATAGATAAAAGAAGCGTTTTCATAGATAACATAAAAATTTGCTAAAAAATATTATCTCATGAAAACATTTTCTAACCTACAAAATAAAATTCCTTCCGCAAAATAATAAAATAAAATGCGGAGGTTGGGTCCATTTTCCTTATCAAAAATTACTTCCATTGTCATCTATTTCAGCACGACTGAAGTTACAATGATAATAATAGTTGTTGAAAATTTATATCTGCCTTCAATTTTATGATTTTTGTCATTAAGATTCCAAATTTAGGGATGTTTTCTTCCTATCTCCGCTCAGTTTCATAGGATTTATCAACGAGGAAAATAAACTTGAATTTGTTTGTGTATTTTTAAACTTTCTTTATTCCTTTGTAGACATCCTCACCGAGTTTGAAATAGAAGGGTTCAAAGGTGTACTGTTTAAGAGCAGCAAAGTGCGGTTGTACATGAATAATAGTGAAAAAGATTTGTCAAATTTGAGATGAGGTACTGAAGAATGGACAGTTAACAATACACATTTAGAAAATTAAGATTTATTACCGTCTACTTAAACATATATGTATGTATGCTAATATAAAACATGTAAATAAGTATCTTAATTAATATTGTTATATTACATCTAAATATTTTTCCTGTAATTTTATTTTAGTAATAAGAGAGTTATTTTTATTACCTTAACTCTTTTGTAAATAAATGCATAATAACGATAAAGATGTAAAAACTTCTGAGTTCATAACTCCTACCATTTCTCTGGTGATAAAATATGATTTTAAGATATTTTAAAATTTTGTGCGACAGATTGGTTGAGGCTTTCTGTCAAAATGACTGAAATTATTTTTCGAAGGAATAAATTGATTTTTCACCATCTTAATGCTTGTCGATAAAATTACTTCCTATTTCCTAAGATATTTATCAATGTATTAATATTATTTAGCGCATTAATGTTATCGGGGCTGCTATCCCATAGATTACATTCAAATCGGTAAGTATTTGAAAACCAAATAGGCTTTCACCTATTTGGCCTTGTGCAGGAGGCGTTAACTTTCATGAAAATTTTCAGTTTGCCTTCGAAGGCTTGCAGATAATCCAAGCATGATGTTGCAGCAACAATTCCTTTACAATATACATGTTAATTTACTGTGCCCCGTAAGCGCAAAAGTGGCCCAATGCCTTCTACTTAAATCACGGCCTAGACGATGACACTTCATTAACCAAACTTCCCACTCGTCTTGCTGCAATTCAAAGGCAATCTTTGATTTGCTTGAGGACGAACCAACCTCCTATAAACGGATCGTTGCAAATTGAACATTGATTTGTTACTGACTTGGACTTAGCTCCGTTGATCATCTGTCTATGTATGCAATCAATTGCAAATGTAAGACGAGCCTTTTCGTTCTTCAACTTGATCAATGATTTGGCCGCAGATACGTGAGCGTGAATATTACCTTCTTCAAGTCCAACCTGACCGAGTTTGTCTGGTCATTAATAGTCAAAATCTTACTGTCTCTCATTTAAATTGAAATAGAAGTTTACAAAACGAAAATATTTATCATTAGTTACGAAATGAAAAACAATTAGGATGGACGAAAAGGTAGCAAACAGCTACAAGACTACTTAAGATAAGTTAGGAATTCTTGGAAGAATAAAATCAATAAAAAGACACAAATAATATTGATTCTGGTAGGAAATATTCCATACATATTTATAAACGACTTTCCTCAAAGCTGACAATGAAGTTACATAATCAATACTCCTTAGCAGTCGTAAAGAAGTAAGAAATAGACACAACATTAAAGAAACGCAAAATCAGAAAAACTGATAAAAACATAGAGTAAAACATGTTACAGCTAACTAGAAGGGAGAATAAAATGAATACAGGAATATATAAATTAATACAGATCCCCAAAAGAGACGCATAAAAGACCCTGAAGCAGACCTACCAGAAGGGAGCATTACTGGTGCGGTAGACTCGCGTCTTGGTCCATAATTTCTCGATTCTTCTTGGACATGCAGTGGGAAGAAATGAGATGATCATTTTATATGCAGGCTATCCCAACAAACCTTACACAATTCTTAGATGGAATAACAAGAAAACAGTGCAAGATAGAACGCAAATATTATTTATATAATCATCATCGACAATTTAAATTACATGAAATTTGCTTTCAAATGTTTTTTTCCATATTTATTCACAACTTGCATGAATTTCTATTTCTTTTCTGGACCATTTAAATATGGTTTATACTGAAGATGATTCGATTTTACAACAAGCAATACGACAAGAAAATAATTTTAGTTTGTAGAGAATTTATGCAATTGAAAAAAATAAGTATTGTAGCTGATTTTCTCGAAGAGCTCAGAGAAATTAATGGCATTCAAAGCCGCATTCGAAGTGGAACCCCAAATATACCAGAATTTAGAACAAAAATAGAAGTCACGTACGATTTTGTTCAAAGATAAGAAGATGCGCTTGTAAGAAGTAAAAGTCTATTTCAATTGATAGGAGATTTACATCAACCATTTCAATTAAGAATATTTAGTTTCCCGATGAAAAAAGTTCTTTAGGAAAGTTATCGAAATGCCCCAAATGATCGTGTCTCAAGAGCGGTTTAAAGGCAGAGCAAAATTGAACCCGTGCCAATTTTACGTGTTACAAAAGATTTTAGATCCATTCATTAATGTTGAGGTTTCTTTTGAAGAAAAATGTATATAACTCTTTGTCAATTGCGGAGTAATGCTTAATTCATCGTATTTTCTCCTGTGAACGATTCTTTATTTATATTTTGTAGTTCCAGATTGACATTTTTTCATTTGCTGTCTTAATACCGTATTCCGAAACAATTCAATGTTGGCCTTAATTCTACGAGAGATGTTTCCATATTCCGCTTGTTTAGTCTCCAATTTGTTATCTCCTTGGTTCTCTAGTACTCCTCGAGGCTTTTTCTTCCTCTTCTTCTCTAAAATTTCTTTTAGGTTATTGATGTCGTTGTTCTGGATTTTTCTGTTCCCAAACCTTAGGGTTTTCTAAGAGGTTTTGGCCATTTCTTTCTATTTCGCCGATATGCCTTCCTCAATATCAGTACTTGTTGTATTATTAGTTTCTTTTTCTTTTTATATTTCATTCTCATCACAGTAAATTATTTTTCTGTTACCATCTCAAATAGGTCGGTGGTAGCTTCTACATTAATCCACTTTATATATTAGTTAATAGATTAGTACCTTGAATATCCCATTTTAGTGAGTGCTAGAAGTAAAGGATATTTGGGACAATCCAATACTCTTGAGTTTCTAGTTTATTTCATTTTCTTATGTTGCTGACCCACATATGATAATTACAGGTAATTTTTGATTATATATCTCGGTAATCAGTATATTTGTCCGTTCCTTTTTCCTTTTAATTTATTGTTCTTTAAAGTATTCGCATAAGGGAGGATTGGGTGGCCTGATTTCCTCTGTTTCTTCTTCTTTTTAATTCCGTTCGTTTATACATGGTTTGTTATGGTTATGTAATCTTTCCAAGAATATCTCTCATCCTCGTATTCCGGAAAGAGTTGTTCTTTACTTTGTGGGCATTTTGCGGTCGTATAATGTTCTATTTCAATGCATTTAATTATAATTTAGAGATGTAATATTTTGTGGAAACGGATTTTCATTGCAAATGCAGGAGGTATTCTGCGGCTGGCTTGTTTGCCATTGTAGTTGTCTCAAACTTTAATTCCAAAAACGTGTCTGTTTTTTTTTAATTTATCCTCCACTTGGTATTTTATCCCAGCTATGCTTTTCACTATTTTCTGGCTTCATTTATTCAGTTGTGTGGGATCATTCCAGGTTTCCACTTTGTTCCAGATGTCATGCAGTTCCACGTTGCTTATGTTCTGGTTTGAAGTCGTTTTTCTTGTTTTTCTCCTCCGCTCAAAGATAGATGCACGTCAACATCCTTGTCCTCTTCGCTAATGGCAATAGAGCCATTTTTATGTAGATCGTTTGCATCAGTGCTATTTTTTGTTGCCCTTATAAGCTTTCGCTTTCACTTGGCTCTACTTAAGTCTTGGACAAGATAGGGATTAACTCAAATCACCTTAGGGAGCTTTTCTATTCTAAAACTAATTCCAATTAGCCTGGGATATAAGGAGCATGCGCTTCTTCACCATTTGACCAAAATAGGCTTACCCCTAGGAGCGATTCTACAGTTACATTTAGGCATGTTGCCCCTATCTGTCCCCTCTTTTCAGGCTACTAACATGGTATTTTTCAAGAATTCATGATACACTATTAATTCATTAAGAAACTTTGTAGATAGTCAAGTTATGCTGTACTATTTTGAAATACAGCCTAACATTGTAAATTGTTGAAGAGAATATGAGAGTAGGGAAAGCTATCAATAAAGCGACGTGTTATCATCACATTTCGAGAACAAGAAACATCTCCAATGAACCGAGAGAATGTATATATATATATATATATATATATATATATATATATATATATATATATATATTTTATTCCTTCTTCATAGAGCTCTGAATACAAGAGGTATCTCCACTCAACACTCAATTAGCTGTATGACCGTTCACTTGACTAGATTTCTTCAATAATGTGGCTTTCATTTACCCAATTTCTTCGTAAAATTTCTTCACAAGTAATCGTCGATTTTATGAAATCAGTCGGACGGAAATGCTATAGGATTGCAGGATTGAGCAACCACAATACTGAAAATTTCAAAATGAGAATAGAGAAGTGATCAATCATATTTTGACCTAAACTCCTCGGCTGAGATAGGAAGTCAGTAAAGTCCTCAAAGATAAACACCTCTACAAAAATTACATTTAATACAATTAATAAGAACAAGGGCACATATAAATATGGAAACATAAATAATAATCAGTACGTCAAAAGAATATTATGAAAGGCCAAAATTAGAGAAACTAGGTCGAGGAAAATATAAAGTGATCCAATAAGTTGGATTGAATGAAAGACTTAGCAATTCTATAGGCGTTGCACCAAATGGAGAATGCTTCTTAGGACTGGGAACTAAGAGGTGAGACTTACGAGGAAAGGAGTCCTGGTTACCTCTATATGAACTGGGGATGTGGAACACCAATGGCCAGATCTTCGTCAATGGGGTCTTGATGCGAAGGCGTCCAGAGAGACTCCAAAGGGGGTTGATATTACCTCGGCTCCAGGGAGAAGTAATCACTAAATCGAGAGCGATTCCCTTCTACTCCAAGAGGGGGAATATGGACACGGCTGCCACCTGGGAGCGGGACAGCGTTACCAAACTGGGGGAAAAACGTTGATAAAGCATCACAATTTAAACACAGCTGCGTTTATTTGTCTCAACCAGAGAAATTCTGTATGAAAACGGCGTATTGATTTTCATGCTTCCGCAATAGTGTTTTGTTAATTTTATTTTGTGATTAATTTTGCTTGTTAAACGAAGGCGAGGAAGTTATTTTTAGGTTGTTGCGTTTAATAAATATTTGGAGTTGGTTATTCTTTTATGATGCTAAGGAGAGAATGTTTGAGTTGATTGGTTTTATATGAGGTTTATGATTGTTTATACCGTGCTTTGCAAAAGTTCTGTCACACTTGTTTATTTTTATCTTTCAAGAGGTTTATGTGTGATAGAAAAAATTACGTCAAACAAATTTAAAGTTCTACTTGTCCAGCGAATGTCATTAAAACGTCTTTTCCAGTGCGTGCAGGTGTGTCTAGTTGAGAGTGAAACGAATGGAGATGTTTACTCTCCTACAAGGGCTACTACCAGTTTGACATCGCCAAGCCGCTCAACGTCAGCCAGATTACCGTCCACAGAGTCCCAGATAGGCTCCACAACAGGGAAGAGCTCAAAGATTGATCTTTTTCAGGCAGGAAAAAGTTGACAATCTTTTGATTGGGATAGGACCCATTGAAAGGCCTCCAACGCTCAAAATGACTGCGCTGGCGAAGAAGAACATCTCAGTGGTCACGCTGTCTAGGGCCGTCAAGGGGAAAGGCAGTAAGAGATTGAGATGCGTGGTAAAGCCTCTGTTCAGCGAGATTATGCGAGAACAACGTCTGGAGCGCTGTTCTTACTTCTAATTGACGCGAAGTGTCATGCAATCGAATTCTCATTTTTTTCGGAAAAAAAGTCTTCAGGGTCGATCCGGTCATCGACTTGATGAACGATCGCCGGGTAAGCTTCTTCCAAGACGTCTCATGGGTCCGTTACGTGTCCACGATCAACCACTCGGCACCCATAATAAAGCTCGGCGTCGTGGCATCGAATGTCGAGAAGATGCCACTGTGGGTCGAGGCTCACCCCGCCCTATTACAGAGACTTCTTGGCCATAAAATGTTCTCTTAGTGACAAAAAATCACGAGGGAAGGCGAACTATGTCTTTAAGCAGGACGTTGCTCTAACTCACACGGCCAAGACCATGTAATAGTGGTTGGGGTAGAACATGAACTTCTGGTTAAAGAGGTTTAGCTGCCGCAGTTGTCCGACCTCAATCCCCTCATTAACCGTGTGTGGTAGCGGGTTGAGAACAATGCCTGCAAGGTCCACCACAGCAAAGTCGAGGGGCTGAACTGCTTCGTCAATCGCATGTGGGCCACAATAGTGAAAGACTTCGTCTGCAACGTGTTCGCGGCCTTCAGATCTCGCCTGGAGCAAGTGCTATCCGCCGAGCGAAGCCAAATTGCTTAATATTACAAATTGAACACATATTTATATGTTGAAATAATAAAACCTGTCTAATAGCATGAAAACTATCATTGTATTATTTTTTGATAGATCAAAACCTGTGTAACAGGACTTTTGCAATACCCGGGATGAGTAATATTTTGCCCTATATTACTTAATTTAATCTACTAAATCAAGTGGAATTAAGTCCGTAAGAAAAAGGATGAACTAATTTGAATCATTTTTTTATAGCTCTTAATGTCCTCATCTTTGTTTACATAATGAAAGAATGTGAAAATTTCATGAACTGTGTCAGAAATGCCAATTATTTTGTTGCTCCACGTTCTTCTCTTTGTCCTATAGAAACGAAACATGGAGTATTAATTCCACCATAAAAGACGCATTAAATGAATGTATGTTCATATCTCTCAGCGAGTCTGTTTTCGCCTCTAGAGCAGATGAAAATATAATAACAAAACATTTTGTAAAACAAATCGGCGTTCCTTTTTTCAGCCGTTAGCGTATTGAGACGAAATATATACCATTGACACTGAACCTAACCAATTTTGTAACATTTACTGTTCGAGTGTAAGGTGCATAGCATAAATGCAGTTCTATGCCTCCCAGCTCCTCCGTTTTGCGCCTATAGCGGACTCAATAACAGCACTTAATCTTTGCATATTCAATATACAAGGCAAATCAAAAGTAATAAACCCCGTTTTATTTAACTAATATTTTATTAATGAAAAGTAATACAAAACTCCATCCAACCATTACTATTCTACCTTATAATCAAGTTTTATTTCAGTCTTACAAGTGTTTAACTTGGCCACCACCTGCATCAGTTGTGACATAAAGTCCAGAATAGAATCCCTTCCAGACGCAAAAGAGCATATCACGATCCACTAAGATCATAGCTGTTGTTATTCGATATTTAAGATCATTTAGGTTAGTGGGCAGAGAGTTAATACCAACGCGATCTTTTAAATATCCTTACAAGAGAAATTCAAATACAGGGAGGTCTGAAGATCTTGCAGGCTAAACAAAAAGAACAAGGTCTTTGACCCTCTTCCGAGCACTCCACGGTGGGCCACTTTTTCATTTCAACTATCAGCTGCCAATAGGATGGCGCTTCATCTTGTTGAAAAGTAAAGTCATGTGAATTTGCTTGCATTAATTCAAAGAGCCAGTTTTGGAGCATACCTAGATAGGTTTGTCCTGTTAAGTGCTTCCCTCGAAGAAAAAGATCATGAACCTTCTTCAAAGTCACATAACAGGAGACCTTCACCTTAGAGAAATCTCTTTCGTGTTCTACTGTTTCAATTGGTGCTCTGTTCCCCAAATACGCACAGTTTGATGATTGACTGCACCGATCAAAGGTCGCTTCATCACTAAAAACTAAGCTTGAAATGAAGGTTTCGTCTTCCATCATCGATTCGCAAAATCTTATCCGATTCCTCTTGTCGTCATTGGTAAGTGCTTGAACGAGGTGTCATCTGTATGGTTTCATATGTATGCGACTTCTTAGGACACGCCAGATAGTGGATTGCGGAATCGCAAGTTCACGGCTGGATTGATATATTGACGTCCGCGGGCTCCTCTCGAAAAGCCCCATGCATCCTCATCACTTCTCCCTCCAAAACTCCTGGTCTTCAAGGATTTTTCCTTCACACAGACACCTACTCTCTTGAAATTGTCAAAACACCGTTGAATGCTCTTAGGAGAGGCTGAATTAACGCCGAATCCCTCTAGAAAAATATGTTGGATGGTGACAACCGAATCTGTTTTCGCGAACTCGAGAACAAATAACGTCTTTTGCGGAAGACTAGCCATTATAAGGGCAAACAAATAACCTAAAAATGCTACTGAGTTAAGGAAAAAGTTATTTAGGATCTATCAAAGCCTAAAACTAAACACTGTATATAGACGTAGCCGAGGCAAAGATAGTATGTATGTTCATGTCTTATTCTTTGACGAAGATTGAGAACTGAACAAGGTATCATGAAATCAGATAATTTTTTCACTTATTCTTTTTCTATGCTCGCCTCTATATTGTCAGTGACACAGGTGGTGGCCACATTGAACACTTGTAAGACAAGAAATCAAACTTGATTCTGAGTAGAATACTTGTGGCTTCGCTAGATTTTTGTGTTCTTTTCATTAATAAAATATTACGTAATGAAATCGGTGCATTATATATATATACAAAGGGTGGTCAATAAGTTTCGCAATTAGTATATACGGAAACGAGATATGTGGAAAAGTGTTTAATTATTTTTCAATATAACTACCCTCGACTTAAATGCACTTGCGCTACTTGTCCCTGAGGCTTCGAATTCCCGACAACCAGAAATCTCCCGACTGCTGTTCAATTCACTCCTGGACGGCGAGCTGTACATCTTCATCGTTCTCAAACCGGCGTCCACGCAGTGCAGCCTTGAGCTGGTGGAATAAAAAGTAGTCGCTAGGGGCCAGATCTGGAGCTCTTCGAATCTGCACTCACGCAGGGTAGCTTGTGCAACTCTGGCCTTGTGGACTTTGACGACGTTGAAGTCGATCATGGGGCGTGAGGTTTCTAGGGACCTAACGGCCATAGAGCTTGGTCATGGCCAAATTGTCGTGGATGATGTTGATAACACTTCCATGTGATATTCCAATTATACGCTCAATTTCTTCGACCTTCACCAATCGATTTTCAAGGATCATCCAGTACACATGGGCCACATTGTTCTCGTTGGTCACGTCTGACGGGCGTCTTGGACGGGGGTCATCTTCGAGGGACTCACAACCATGGTGGAACTCCCTATTCCAGCGAGCAATGGTTGCATAGGAAGGGGCGGTGTCGGTGTACACTGCAACCATGCGTTCATGGATATCTTTAACATTCTTGCCTTCCTTGGTCAAAAATTTGATCACTGCGTGGTGCTCCTCAACCTTCTCCATTGTTGAAAAATATGTGGGTGACGATCTGCGATCAGCTACTCCTGACTTATCACAACTTGTACTAACACCCCCACAAACAGCCATCCCCCTTCCACTGTTTAGCCCTACCCATTCGCCAAACTTATTGACCGCCCCTCGTTTATATATTATATATATATATATATATATATATATATATATATATATATATATATATATATATATATATATATATATATATATATATATATATATATATATATATATATATATATATATATATATATATATATATATATATATATATATATATATATATATATATATATATATATATATATATATATATATATATATATATATATATATATATATATATATATATATATATATATATATGTGAATATATATTGAAAAATATCCAAGACAAATTGGTGTGGTTAAGGTAATGGCATTATTAAACTACTACTCTGCTTCAGGTCCAGCGGGTGATCCTATCCTCCTCAAATTGAAAGACTATACTCAAGATCGACCTATCCTCCAGCCCAGAAAAGCTGGTTTCCTAGTCACCCCTTCATATCGCCTTGCTTACCGTCACAGAAAACTGTTATTGTAAATATATTAACAGCCTTGACTAGCCAAAACGCTCGAAAGATGAAAAAATGTCCAAGACAAATTGGTGCGGTTAAGGTAATGCCATTACCTCGACCAAACCAATTTGTCTTGGATATTTTTTAACTATAGTGTTCCAGTTTGGGGAGGATAGGATCACCCGTTGGACCTGAAGCAGAGCAGGTGTCTAATAATGCCATTACCTTAACCGCATATATATACATATATATATATATATATATATATATATATATATATATATATATATATATATATATATATATATATATATATTCTAACGCTAAACAACCAATATTAAATAAGGAAAGATGATACACAAAAAGTGATCTACTTTTTTCATAAGACCAAACAATGATCAAACGTAGACTAAGAAAGCCGAAAGAAAGAGAGAGATAGCAAATGGAATAAAATAATAGAAACTCTCTTACTCTTTATTAAAAGTGAAATAATAGGTGCAGGTCTAACCTATGCCATCGAGTGCTGTTCGCTTTTCATGCCAGCACTCTAACCGCTAGGCTACCATCCACATCCACCAAGAACAGAAAAGGGGAAGTTTTGTGTAAAATATTCCTCGAATTTTAATAAATAGTTTAGCATTCCTCTCAAATAAAGAGGCTTAATAAAACTTTATTTTACTCGACAGAAAAAAGAAGCAAACAATTCTGACAGACATCAATTATGGGAGCCAAATGTCCAACTTATTCGCTCCTGTTCGGTGATGGCGATGGCGAGGAAACGTTTTGGTAAGCTCCCATGTCACAACCAAACAACCACCTAAATGCGATTAACAACCTAAAGTTATAAGCAGCACGTACATAAGCTCTTCTTACTCATTTTTTTCTTATTACCGTTCTATTTCTCTTGCCCCCCCCTTCTCTCTCTCTTTCTATCTCTCTCTCTCTCTCTCACTCTCTCTTTACATAAATAAATCGGTTAACATGGCATGGCATTATCGTCAGACACTTTCTGTCCCTCCCTAAGATATTCATTTAGAGATTTTTCTTGTGTCATCAATATAAAATAAAGAAATTCTGTATTTCTTCCCTTAACGTTCGGGTTTTTTATTTAAGGTCATGAATCGGCAGCAGAGGAAGTGGCTCTAAGATTCTCACTACAAAATGTTACTAACTTTAACAGATTCTCGAAAGAAGGTGGGATTTTAGAGGCCTTTTGTATTTATATTTTTGGGCTCTGATATTTTTAAAATTTAGGACTTTGGGGAGTTAGAGAATGAACAAGATTTGAGGAGGTTAACAATGTTTAATACTGCACTCTTTGTTAACTATATTCTTTTTCATTGTTCCACTCTTTTGTAGTTAGACATTCTTGTCTTGTTTGTTTATCTCTTTCGCTGAATTGTTTATTTTGTTTATTAAATTATGAAGATCAACGATAGCAAATACACCACAGAGTTTTAAACCGAAGCTTTGAAAAGATGAATTAGTAGAGTTATGGTAACTAACTGAAATCAATTAGAAAATTTATGATTCTACAGATCTGTAGGTTGACCAATTCACTTGCTATTTACTCCGTTTCGCATCGTCAAGTTTTCTTCAGGGGATTCATCGGCCTAATTATGAAGACCTATTTCGGTTATATCGGTGTTTTTCGTTCTCGTTTCATCACATCTCTCTTTCTCGATTTTTATTTGAAAATAAGATCGATAAAACTGACAACATTTATGATAGTATTCCAAGGGCTTATTATCAAAGAGCCCGCTTGATGCACATTTATTTAATCCTCCTTTGATCATCTTTTCTTTCTTCCTTTCCATGTCTAATGCTACACTGGTCAGCAAATTTTTCGAAATCTCAGTTGCGTTAGTTTTCTTTAATCATTCTTACTGTTTTCGACCTGCTAAATTCATATCTGAAAAACGGCTCAGCTCTACATGCTCTAGTTTTCATGCAATTTTAAGTTTTTTATTCTAGCCGTAAGTAGTCAAATTAATTCCTTACACGTTTATGTTCTCAACAGAGATATTAAAATTGTTTTGTTTTTCTTTCAAATCTGATCATAGCTACAAGGAGACGGCAATGTGTGAACAAGCCTGATGCTTCCTGTCATATTTGTGAATACGTTTATTCGTCAAAGGTATATTATAACATCATTTGAGAGGCGTACTGTGGACTTACTCTTGGCGACCAAGACAAAAAACGGGCCCTACACACTGTGTGTCATAAGAGCGGGCGAATTCTGCGTGACTGGACAAAAGGAAAACATAAGAGTTTACCTTTGGGAATTTCCATGACAGAACCGACCGACCACAAAACTGACTGTTTTTGTCTGGCCAATACAAAGGGCATTGGCAATAAATACAGACACAAAATCTTATAGTATCCCCTTAGCAATCCGACCTACTCTGCACTCTGATGAGCTCCCAATCCTAGTTTTTAAAGGATTTATTATATCTGAAGATATGGGTAGTAACCAAGAGCAAAAGACTGCTGATGAAAGTCAAGAAATATTTTTAGAATCCGGCGATCCTTCTTATAAGATTCCAGAGTCATTATATCCCCAGCAGTTTAGTCAGCCAATGCCGAATGACCTTGTGCATGATTTGGGTCTATCTAAAAGTTCAGCTGAAGTGTTAGCCTCCAGGTTGCAAGAAAAGAATCAGCTGAGCCATACAACTAAAGTTTCATACTTCCGAAATCGGGAGCAGGTTTTTGTACCATGTTTTACAGAGGCGAATAACTTTGTTTATTGTCATAATATCTCAGGTCTTCTCCAGAAATTAGGGATGCCAGTATACAACCCAAATGACTGGCGATTATTTCTAGATAGTTCTAAGCGCAGTTTAAGGTGTATTCTACTTCATATCGGCAATATCTATACAGCTGTTCCAATTGGACATTCTGTGTATTTACAAGAAGAAAATAATGACATACAAATTGTGATTGAACTACTAAAATACCACGAGCACAACTAGACAATATGTGTTGACCTCAAAATGGATAATTTCCTCCTATGTCAACAAAGAGGATTTAAAAACTATCCCTCCTATCTTTCTATGTGGGAGAGCCGAGCAAAAAAAGCACTGTAGCCAGAAGGAGTGGCCCATACGAGAGACTCTGGAAGCAGGTATGCCAAATATTGTCAACGATCCAATTGTCAGTCGAGAAAAGATCATTTTACCTCCGTTATATATCAAGCTGGGTTTGATAAGCAGTTTGTCAAGCCGTTGAATACTGACGGTGAATGCTTGTAACACATATTATGTCCTCCCTTGTTTGTCCTCCGAGAAGATCAATGCAGGTGTTTTTGATGGACCACATATTTGTGCACATGTACGTGTTTAAGAATTTGCCAGAAAGATAAACAACAAGGAAAGGACTGCATGGATTTTATTTATGGCGGTGATGACAAACTTTCTCGGTGATAAAAAGGCTGAGAACTGTGAAGCTTTCGTAGCTAGTATGTTGTCAGCTTTTCGCAATCTTGGAAGTAACAGAGGTATCAAACTCCTTTCATGTACAGTCATCTTGATAGATTCCCTGAGAACATGGGAGTAGTAAGTGATGAGCAAGGCAAGCGGTTCCATCAGGACCTCAAGACCATGGAACTGCTTTACCAAGGGACAGGGGACAAACATTTGATGGCAGATTACTGCTGGATTATTAAATGAGAATGACCTCAGACAGTCCACAAACGCAAGAGCTACAAGCGAAAATTCATGCCAAAGTAGAATACAATTAAACTTTGCCTCCTGATAGTGAAAAATGTCTTATTTAACAATCAGTTTTATATAAACTATAACTATTATTTATTTGGGAAAGCGTTTCAAATCGTGATCTTGAATAGATTTATACTATCTTTCATTTTCTTTATCATTACCCAACTATATTAAAGAGTTTTATAACATATTTCATCACATATTTTTCCTGATAGACTACGACGTCTATCTGAAATCAGCAAAGAAATTAGGTAATAACAAGTGTTTGATATCAATCAAATAAAAAATTGTTGACCAGTGTAATTAATTGAAATTGCCCCATCAATCAATAAATCCTGTTCCATCTAGATTTGTCTGTCAATAAAACATGCCAATTCTCCTTCTTCTCTTCATTAAGTTACAAAGAAAACATTTTCGTTACCTGACCGTAACAATATCTTCTTTTTTTGTGCTAAAAATGCCACCACACTAATAACGTGGCAGGCACTGGGAATGATCGAGGACAAACGTGACAAAGACAAGTTCCATGATCACAGGGTATTTATTTTTATTCTCACTATTGCTTTGTTGTGTATTTGAAGTATATTTGTTCGCAGCAAAATTTATGTTATAGTATCTGTGATGCCGGTAATAGATGGAAATTCGACTGCAAACCTACAAATAGGCAGTTTAAGTTCGGCCGTAAAATATTGCTTCTCTTTTTTCCTCAATTTAATGACTAAGATTTTCGCTATCCATATTTTCTTCACAAAAGCTCCAAGATCCGACTTTCTGATTTAATTTAAGTCTACGTTTATTATTTTTATTTTGGTTGGAAAACACTTTGATGTTTGATTTAGGTAGTTTCAAATGGTTTTTAAGGTAGATGTAGAGGAATGGTCACCCCCCCCCCTCGTTCACTCTTGGTGCAGTTCCAAGGCGGTTACCGCAAAGACATCCGGCCGAAGGCCTCGGCGGGTCCCGCGTGGCCGCAGCGCTGCACCAGACCGTGCCATGAAAAAGGTCAATTATAAGTTATTTTGGGATTAATGTTCGTTTCTCTTATATATATCCTTACGTGTTGCACAACGGCTCTTTTCTTTAAGATATTCTTATAATATCAATAATTAGACACTCTTAGCACTCTTAGAGACTAGAACAAAAAGGAGGAGAATTCTACGACACTAACTAAGTAAAAGTGGTGTCAGACAGATCAGTAGGGTTCTTATCAGAAAGAATTCTACGACAGTAGAATACAAGTTTTTTTATCATTAAATTTCATTTATTTTTTTAAATGATTGAATGCTCTGGTATTAATTATCCTGTACAAGTAGATTTCCAATTGAATTTCTTTATGTTGCACACTAACGCATAAGTAAAAATAAAGTGTTTCAGCAAATAATTGAGATAATGAAATTCCGAAGTGTATGATTGAGAAATTAAGCTGACGAAAAATAATCCGAGATATGGACTGCTTATTTATCTTTAATTTATCTAAGTAATTTTAATACCAATAAAATGCATATAATAGTATGCCTTCTTTAGTTCTAAGGCTATAAAACCAAAAAAAACAAAGAGATCCAAAGGGGACAACAAAGAAACAAGAAAAAAGCAAGTTCTCTCACTTACTCTTAAAAAATTATTGCAAAGAATAAAAGGCCTAAATGCTATTATTTATTATTTAAAGACCGTGCAAAAAGCTCACCAGAGGCACAATAAAAACGCACACTATTCATTCTATTGAAATACCACATTTGGCATCACACACTTTATTAGGAATGGCCGGATTGAAAAAAAAGATAAGATTGATTTCAGCAACGTTTTCCCGATAGTCATCCTCCAAGGAAGCTCTCTATTTGGCTATACATCCAGAAGTACCAAGAAAAAGGAACTGGATGTTTGCGTAATAGGAAAATCATTAGAACAGCAAAAAATAAGTAAAAATGTTCACATGGCTCCTCTTTACAATACAAAGCTACTGACGTGGCAAAATCTTTCTAAATGGAAGAGAAAATTACCATAATATTCTACAGACTGCGCCGCTGAACAATCCAACAGAATTCATCTTTGAAGAGACCTTTTCTTCGGTAGAAAGCATGTTTGTGGATCGAGATAGGCAGGAATGGCCATCTCGTCGACCCATTGATTTAATAAATTAATTTCATTAGAGCTCCCTAACTGAACACGATTAACGAAGGGAATCCTGCCCATTACTCCTCCGTATTTACCTCAACCACTTCAAAAGAGTTTGCTAGATTCTTGACAAAGACCCAACTCATAGATTGCTTGCTGTAAGCAAAAGAATCAAAGAACCTTTTAAAAAACGCATCATCGAGCTAAATCATGCAAATGGTGGCTCCCAAGATCATCGAGTTATCACGGCGCGATTTCTTCTTATGGGAACATCTAAAGAGTAAAGTGTATTCTACTCCTCCGGACAATATAAACCAGTTAAAGGATAGTACCACACGTGAAGTCAACTAACTTAAGAGAAAACAAGAGTTGATGAAAATAGTTGTGACATAAATTAATGCAATCAAAGCAGCAAGGGAGGTTGGTAAGAAATAGAAGACATAAGGAAGGAAATTGTGCTTGAAAAATAAAAAAAAACATTTGCATTGCGCATATGTAGAGCTGTTTCCCAATTAATGGACAAATAAATTTGATAACTTTCAAATTCAGATTTTTATTATTTTAATTCTTTGCTTAAACACTTTTTTCCCTCCACAAAAAATATTTGTGTATTAATATGGTAAAAAGTAAGTAGAGATTTTAACACTGGAAATATTAATAGTTGGTAACCAAATCAAATTTTACAGGATCAAAATATATCTAAGAGTTTTTTGACTAATACAAACTCAAATTTAAATTAACTTCTTTGTGAGGCACCCTGTAATGGGGAATAGAAAAAAATTAATAAGGCAAATATACCTAAAAGTCTTCAGTTAAACACTATTAAATTATAATCCTTGTAGGAATTTATAAAAGGAGTAAAACGCCTCTTTAGTAATGGCAATTTCAAAATTATACTTTGTTGCCCATTTAAGAACTCATAAAGATGTCCTTTTAATTGAGTTCAGAAGAATTCGAAAATACGCTAAAACAGTCCAGGCAATTTCATGCTTCCTTTTGAGGAAATGAAAGTACTTTTATGCGTGGTATGATTAGATTAGATTCATTTATCATATGATGACGGATTACTGGTCTAAATGAACGATAAGTTGGAGCCATTTACAGATAACATGGCCCTGTTACCTGCTAGGAGTGTTTAACATTACTTGAATCCTGTTTTATATTTATCTAAATTTGTTTATCTCTCATTTTCTTTACTAGCCAACATCTCCATTTGATTATAATGTTTTTTCCGCAGCTTTGCTTAATTTTTACTCGCGTAATTGATGAATAAGCCTTAACTTTGCGGTGCATGGCTGAATGTAATCTTCTTGCGCTATAAACAAATGACATTGAAGAATTGAAAGAGAAACTTATTCTACCCAAAATTTTATAACTATTACAAAATATTCTGTCACTTTATCATTCCATGAATTCTGTATTAAATATTTCCATTATTTTGTCTGAAAATAAAAATAAAAGAATTTATGAATCTTGATCCTTCTTTCCCTTTAATCCCGTGTCAAAATATGTACTCAAGATGCGTCATCGAGTGAAGCCTTAAATGGAGCTACTTCTGTCCTTCTGCTCTCTCGCGCAACGAATCTTGCTCTTTCCCTGCCATAATGGCAGCGATGTCCTAAAGAGCTGCGTGATCATTCCTTATTTCTCCACTTTTATCGCCGTTTGTTAAAACATAAATAAAGGAAAGTTTCCTTGTTGGTTTCATTTTTTTCTCAACCATTTTTTAGGCCATGTTATTTGTGACTTTCTACCTTATATTTAATTATATTCCTTTTATATTTATCCTATTTTGCCTTAATATATTGCTAAATTTGTGTTCTGAGCTAAAATTTGACAGAAATTCAGTATTAGAATAACTTAGAGATTAGAATGTCTTACAATGAAGCCATTCTCTATTATAGCTGCCAGCTATAGTATAGAATTCAAATATATAAAAATCCTCTATGCTGAAACAGTATTACTTACATTTTCCCCTACATATTGATGTCAGTTTACCGTTGTAATGGTAACCAAATTGATATAGCAAATCAGTATATAAAAACGGAGATCTTTCGGATAGACATTTTTTTTCTTGAATTGGCTTGAGAACTTGTCCCAATTATCCATATAAGTTCATATTTCATACCTATATTCAACTCCTTTTTTTAAATTCTATCTTTTAGCAATTCATCGTTATGATGTCATGATTCAAGTCAGAACCTCTCACTAGCTGTATAAAAAGAAATTAGAGAGAGCGAAGAACGTGAGAGAATTCGCCAATATGACCTGGAATCGAATCGTGATCGGCTCGATACCTTTTCAGTAAATTTCTGTGTAGGAACCCCTCAATCAGCCCCCGTTAAACTCACTACGTTCAAAGAAGGAGAGGACTTCGCATCTTTTCTCACTCACTTCGAGTAATTTTTTGAAGTTAATCATTGGGACATAGAGACAGACAGTATAGCTAAGCTTCTTCCTCTACTAAGCTCGCCGCTCCGAGACCTAGTCGTATCGCTTCCCTCTGAAGTTACGGTGGATTACTCAACCCCCAAATCCCAACTTCTCGCGGCGTACAATATGATGCATGACTTCTACCGCACCAAATTTACCACGCTCGTATCCAACCAAATATGACCTTCCGTCATTTTGGAAATACTCTTTCCCGTACTTTTAATTTTTGGTTAGACGCATCGAAAGTCCCTCAGGATTATGAGTCCCTGGTAGTTTTTGTCCTACGCGATAAGTCGCTGGCCTCACTAACACCATAGATCGGTTCCTTTGTGAAAGATTGTCGGTGCAACTCCTTCAAAGAGTGCACAGAAGAAGCAGATATATATGCGGCCGGCCACAACTTATATCCTAAGGAAAATAAAAAGGCTCCCCCTTCATTCCCCAAGAATAAATTTAATAATTCACGCTACCCTCCAAAGAAGTCCCCAGAATTCGCCAAGGTTACGCGCCCCTTTAAGCCTAGAATTTTCCCTCTATCGGAACCCCGTGACGTCAAGCCTCTCATAACTAATCCCCCGGCGTAAACTTTTCCCCGTAGGCCAATTATATGTTTTGCGTGCGGTGTCGAAGGCCACACGCGCCCAAATTGCCCCCCAAATTTATAACTTTGTTATAATCCCATTCACCAAGTCCACCAGCTGAATGCTGCTCCCGCTTCCCCTCCATCGCGACCAGAAATCCCAGATCTAACCTTGTCTCCCAGTGCCCCAGGGCACCATATAAATTTCCTCTTCGACAAAAATTCTCTTGGAAGTCTTAACTTTGAAAACGGAAGCGTTAATGGGTTTTGAGTCTCCACCCTCGTCCGTGATACTGGGTAAACGTGTAAAAAATGGACTTAATATTTACAGATGCTGCAAATTTTGAATTGCGCCATGAAACATTTACCAAAGTAGCTGTAAAACTAGATAGAAGACAATTTTAACAGGGTTTTGCTCAATAACAGCACTCGAACTTTATTTCTCAAGTAACATATGATTTTCTCTATTTTCTATTTGGACCTGGCTTGGGTATACTACCCGTTCTACGCAAGCTACACCAACCTGATGTTCCTTTGCCACGAACTGTAGTTTTATATGCTCTTTTTAGCTCTAAAATTTCCAACTATGTAGCATAAATCCTCTACTGGTTCGCCGTTGGTAATGCATTATTCAAAATAGTTATTTCTTTGTAATGAATTAACATCACGCAATTTTTTCCTCTCATTGGAACAATTGAGATTATTCTCAACCTAATTTTTACAAAAATGACATCCTGTACAATTTTCCTCGTTAAAATTCTAAGCATATTTTGAAATTAATTTTTAATGAGATTTATTCTTTTAACAATGATAAAGCTTACCAAAAGATAAACAGAGTAAATATTCGATCCCAAAAAGCACCAATAACCGTTAACATTTTCATGATTCATCTTAAAAATAACTTTATGAAACTATGTCCTTTAAATTTTAAGTCCATATTTTCCCCTTAGCTATGTTGATGATTCTTTTGCTAGTTTTAATAACTTTGATCAAGTTAACCAATTTTTCAAGTTTTTAATTACGTTTCATCTCAAAATTAAGTATAATATTAAATGAGAGAGTAACCATAAAGTTCCTATCTTTGATGTTATTATAAAAAACATCAGAAAAATTAACTACCTCTATATACAGACCTAACCTTTACTGGTCTTGGAATAACTTTTAATTGAGCCATTGGAACATGTCATACAAACTCTGCACAATAAAATTGTGTATATATAAAGGTTTCCATCTCTCCTTCATTTATTCTTTAATGGATAAGCAATTCCGAAAACTCTAGTCTTATTTTTTTTTAAATGTTATCCTTTTCCTTTAGTTGATAAATTAATCAATAATTTTCTGAGCAAAATAAAACATCCATATTTTCTGTCAATGATGTTCTTAAAATTAAAATACTCTTTATAGTATCTTAAATGGGATCTTTAACTAAATTATTCACTAGACTGTAACAAGTTACTCAAAAAATACTTCACACTAACTTCCAAATCACCTTTGTCAACAAATTTCCATAGGCTGATTTTGTATCTCGAAATACAAAATTCCGCTTAAGATGAACAGCCGTATTGTTAATTCATAGGATTGTTCTTGTTGTCTGCAAGGAACCTAGATTTTTAGCATGGTTTTTTTTATTAAAAGAGAGATTTTATTCTCATATACGAATCAGTCACCAGACAGGAAAATAATAATATATGTCGGAAGTAGGCTTCTGTAATTAAAAAACAAATATTAGATGTTTGTAATTACAGAAGTCTTATTACACAAGTCTCCTTAAAACTGTCTCATCGACAGTTTTAAAATAATTCCCTGCAATAAATATAAATATAGTCTAAGAGGTTTGGAATCTACACCATAAAGAGCAAGTCTCCTACACCTTACCTTGATAACAGCACTCTTTTCTTAATTATACTTACCTGAGTCGATAAGAAACCAAATTGATCCTATTCACCAGACAACCTTCAACAACTTCATCTTTCTTCAAGACTATCACTCTATGATTTCTTCACTTCTTGATTTCACATGAACTTCACCGTTAAGCTAAAATATATTTTAATAATTTATGATTTGGGGGGAGATTTTTGAGCTTCAGTAGAGTATTCAACTTAATAAATAGTTAATATTTCCTCGTTTAATAATCTTTTGTTATTTAAATCACTGATTTTAGATTTTTATTCTTTCATTTCTTAATATTGTCTTTGACCTCTATTATTCTTTAATAGTGGTCATTTATAATTTTTATTTATTTTCAGCTTATCGTTTTTGCCTCTTAGATCTTATTTTTTTATATTAGTTTGTGAATAACTTAATTAAAGATCCCATTTAAGATACTATAAAGAGTATTCTAATTTTAAGAACATCATCGACAGAAAAAGTGAATGTTTTATTTTGTTCAGAAAATTATTGATTAATTTATCAACTAAAGGAAAAGGATATAATTTTTAAAAAAATAAGACTAGAGAGTTTGGAATTGCTTATCCATTAAAGGATAAATGAAGGAGAGATGAAAACCTTTATATATTAACAATTCTATTTGTCATTTTAATACCGTTTGTTTGTTCATAATTTTAGCTTTTAAATTTTTCCTCCCCTTTCATTAATTTTCAATATGATGACGTTTAATTTTACTGGTTTAGGATATTTTATTGTAATAATAGATTTAGATTATTTTTTGGCACTCCTCTCCCCTCCCCTGTGAAAATTATTCAATATTATTTTAAACCTTTAAAAAGATCGACTTGTCTTTAAACAAAATCAGAAAAGATTATACAGCAGACTAGATTATACATTCGCTGTGACTGTTAAGGAAACAAAACCGGAGTTAGATTATACACACCTTAGGACATCGTAGCAACCTGAAGGTCATGTTAGACCTAGTTTACCCTAATTTATTAACTTGGCCTACCATAATTTATCAGTCTCTTGATAAGCCACTGTTTGAGTTACTGAATTAAAAGATAAATGAGAAAATAAATTATATTACGTTAATTTTGAGTTAACTTAATTCCACGGGGAGTTATTCTTAAAGTGGTCCAGGAGTTAATCCAATATCTAAGTTTGTAATTCGTGCACAAAAGCGGATCAAACTTCTACAAGCTTCATTTACTGAATTACTCGGTGCCGTTCAATAATAAAATTGGGCCGTTGTTTTAATGCAGCTTTGCCATTTAAGTCTCCAAATAAAATAATACAAGTGGCCTATTTGAGGCCGGGAGAATCCTGCGAAATTTGTACATTCAAAAATATTCTAAGTGTTTTTTTAGATTTGTTTCAACTTTTTTTTTTTAAAAGACACAAATTTGCTCATCGCGGAGAAATATCTTACATAGATGAATATTCCCTTCCTCTTACCAGGGCCTCAAGTGGCGTAAAGCAGCCATTCAGGGTACTTTACTTAGTTTTCTCCGCCCCTACCCTCTACTACCTCTCGTCTGCGAGGTAGACTGCCACTACAACAACCATACACTCTATGGAATGTGTTCACTTGTCCATAGGAGAGGAGATATTGCCTGTAGGGCGTGGGTGTGTGAGGTTTTGGCAGTGTGGGATGTTGTCTCGGCTTTGGTTGAATCTGGTTCTTGTTCGTTTGGGGGCCAAGTTTATTCTGTGTTTGCATTTGTTGTAGTGTCATGGCTGCATCTCTTCCAGGACATCCTCGCTACAAACACTAGCGGGGAATATTCGTGGATTGGTGTGGGATGGGTTTTAGGAGGATCTCGACGTCGGAGAGACCGCTCGAATAGACCTCGAGGACGGTGAGAGGCGGATTGGATGCTGCTGTGACCACCGATTGCCCTTCTTTTGAGAGGCCCTTGATTTCTCCGTGGGCGGGAGGGATCTATTGATTAACGAGGGATCCGAAACACGGGTAAGTATCTACAGCGTGTGATAGGTGTCATGAAATCCATCCGATTACTGACCGCAAGTGGTGTGGCTTAACTTCGCTGTAATCGGAAGCGGTGCTTCCCCTCCGCTAAGCCCCTCGTCCGACCAAATGAGTAGTGAAGCTATATTTACCCCATAAAAAAGAGACCATGGAAGAGTTAGAAGGAGGAGGAGGAGGAAGAGGAAGAGGAGGAGGAAGAGGAAGAGGGGAGGAGGGGAATGAGGAGGAGGAGACGCCTCATTGACTCTCTATCAGATAATCCTTGAAATACCCCATTCATTCCTTTTGGGCGTCTCCTTCATTCAAAAAAGATTAACCGCTGTTATTCTCTAGGTTCTACCACACTCCCCGTACTTACCACACTCACTCATCTGGAATTGCTACACTCGCGAATGATAATAATAATAATGATAAGCATCCATGTTTTAATAATGGTGTTGCAAAGACATTTATTTCCTATTTAATGAGAAATAAACACCAACTGTGGCATCTGCGCCAGAGAAGTTCTAAACATAGGCTCATACAGCGTGACCAAATTGGATAGGCTTCATTTCTTAATGCTTGGTCGAATTAGGAAAAGAAACGAATGTATTAAAAGGGTGTATCTATCCAGAGCGCATGGCAGTTGCAAACAGAGAAACAAGAGTTTCCTGGTTGACTGATTTCGCCAAATGGCCTAAACGATTGACCTGCCATATTCAGAGATCGAATCATTACTTTACCTTTTCGTGTTGAGATGAACTTTAAGCCAGAGGAGACTTGAGGTTTTTCTAGTTACATATGGTGAATTTAGGGACATTCTGAAAATATTATTATATTTAAAGCAGACTCCAAAGAGTTCATCTCTCAGATAAAGTATATAAAGAGAGGTATAAAAAGTGGTGAAGTTAGTAGAAGTGAAAACGTGTGAAAGATATATATAGCCCCAGATAATCCAGATGTCAGCTGCGACATGGTGTGGCATTCAACACCTGATACCATGCTTTCAGGTTGCAGAATGGGGCAAGAAGAGCGTCAATATTCCTTCAGATTTAGGTTGTAGCAGGGTTGGATCCATCGCCTTTAATACCCGATAAATCATACATCGGACATTAACGAGTAGTTTCCTCAAGCAATGCGACCGGAATATATATATATATATATATATATATATATATATATATATATATATATATATATATATATATATATATATATATTGTTAAATCCAATGACCGATTCCAAATATGTAAATAAAACCATTCTGGGGGAGCGTAGTAGTGTATTATCTCGAGACCAGTTTCGGCATGGAGTTTGTCATTCCAGCCTCAGTCGAACACTAAGAATACATGCCGTCACACCAAGCATACAATATATATATATATATTTGAGCAATACAACCCCTCCCCCTACAGTATCGTCTTTAATACTTGGTACACTTTAAATATTTGAGAAGCAACGCCCATCTTTTCCCTAGAGAAAGAAAAGGAACGACAAAGACAAATCCCTTTCAATAATGGACTAAAGAGCAAAAGTGAATTCTTAACGACTAAATGAGTCATGACAATCGAATTCTCCTTTTGTTCTGTGGATAAAACCTTCTCGGTTGTCCAGTCACTAAAAGTAAGAACGACCGCTTGGAAAGCTTCGGCCAGTACGTCTGCGAGGTACGGTTCGTCTTCCCGAGGACGCACCCGGCCTTCATGATGATGCTTGGCGTTGTGGCTTGAAGTAACGAGAAGATGCCCCCGTTGTGGTTCGCGGCCGGTTATAGGGACATCTTGCCCACGAAAGTCCTGTCCTGGGTGAGAGATCAATTTCACGAAGAAGGCGGTCTATGTCTTTCAGCAGAACAGTGCCCCGGCCCACACGGCCGAGACCGTGCAGCAGTGGTTGGGGTCGAACAGGAACTCAATCCCATAGACTACAGCCTGTGTGAGCATTTTGGGAGAAATGTCCGCCACAGCGGCGTCAACGAGTTGAAATCCTCCCTCAACTGCATGTGGGCCACCCTGAAAGGGGACTTCCTCCACAACATGTGCGCGCCCTTCAATCTCGCCTAGAGCGCATGCTTCCGCCGAGGACGTCCACATTGATTAATATAACACGTTAAACACATATCTACATGTTGAAACAATAAAAATGTGTTTAACTGCATTAAAACTATCATTGTGTCCTTTGTTTAGAGCGTCGTAACGAACGTAACAGGACTTTTGCAATACCCGGTATATTCAAGTGTATATTTAACTTCTCTACTTTTGGACGGTACTGTAGTTTCTTTGGTCGGTCGCTCCCAGATTCTCTCGTTCCTGGCGTCCGACTTGAGTGCTGCTCGGTTTGAAGGAAGAAAACCCGAGAGAGCGACAGCGGAATGAAAATAATTAGTCATTAATAATTACCCTAACAGAGTCTTGTATTTATTTAAAATATAGAAAAGGGAAACATTTCCACTAGAAAATTTGTGACTGAGAAGTTCGTAAACAAAAAGTAAAGTTGCGAAGATGAAAATGTGCGAGTGAGATGGCGCAAAATGTAGTCAAAATACGAGTTCGTTCTTTGAAGGTTTGCTCATATGTCCAAATGTTTCACCTAACCTTAAAGGTACAGCTTTGTTGGCTTCTCTAAACCAGTCATTCTATTCGTGTACATGTGCGTATATTAGGGGCGCGCTTATGTAGAGCCTGAAGCGTGTGAGGATTATCAAAATGAGTCAAAACTCCGGGAATTCGAGGATTTCTGTAACTTGTCGCTCTTATTTGAGTTGAGCAAAAAAGGCATAAATGAGAGGAAATTTGAATACAAATATTTATTTGTGTAGCACATATTAATCGGGTCATAGCCTCGGCGCGTTTTTCATCCTGTTTTTGCACCAATTTTTGTGAGTATCCAGAGAGAATCAGAATTGAGTTCCCTTTTACCTTCATTCTCAAGTAATTTCATGTTTTCGCCTCCTTATTTATTCATTCTTTGCTCATTTTCCCCACTTTCTTTAGGATTCTGATATGAGATCTCCTTCGTAAAAATTGACCTCACCTTTAAAAGAATATCACAGTCAACTTTCATCTTCTGTACCTTTTCAGACTTTACTTTCTAGAAGTTCTAATGCGACTTTAAGGGAATTTTCGGATTGAGGACTTTTAATTATCCTCTTCTTGTTCCTTTCCCAACTATTCAATCAATTCGATGACTTTAGAGCTCTTTTTGGCCACTGTACACCAGGCATGGTTTTGCCACGCCACGCTACAGGGGGAGCTTGCGCTTCGCTATTATGATTAAAATTTAAAATCTAAAAAAAAGCAGCCATGGTTAAATTTTTATAAATTTTCTGAACTTCGCCAATTATAATAATTTTTAAAAACAACTCAAAACTAAATTTTTCCCCTTTAAAAATATCACGTTGCTAAAATATAGTTTTAGAAGAAGATATATAGAAATAAATTTTCTTAACTTTACCATTTGTAATTCTTTGGGTTTTAAAAATTCACAAAATTTCGATACTTATATTTATTTTTAAACTTCACTATTTTGTTTTTTTTATATTATCAGAGAATTATTAGAAATAACTTTGATAAAAACAAGTCATAACCAAACTAAGATGAAATTATTATTCAAATACGCAAAAATCCCCTTCTTAAATTATAGAGTTAGTGAAGTGATGATGATGATTATTATTTAGATGGCTTTAATTAGGCCTCGTTCAATCTATTAATTATGAATACAAACCTTTTATCACAGATTGCTTAAAGTAGATCTTTACAATTATCCATGTTCTTCCTGCGCATGCTCTATGTTCTGTCTCTTAAAGAAAGGAGACCGTAACCAACCGTCGAACTACCGACCTATCAGTCTGACTTCGATAGTCGGTAAACTCATGGAAAGCATCATGGTGGACAAAGTGACGTCGTATTTAGAGTCGAACCTGCTACTGAGGAGTTCCCAGCACGGCTTCCGAAGTCAACGGTCATGCCTGACGAACCTTGTTGAATTCTTCCACTTCGTTTTCAGTGAGCTCGATCGGGACAAGGCGGTGGATGTGTTCTACCTAGACTTTCAGAAAGCCTTTGATAAGGTACCACACCACCGCCTTCTCCGGAAAGTGCGAGCGCTTGGCATAGATGGAAAGGTAGCCGGCTGGATCGAGAACTGGCTAAGTAGCAGACGGCAACAGGTGGTGAGGAATGGACAGTCTTCTGAGTGGGTGCCCGTTACTAGCGGGGTGCCTCAAGGTTCTGTCCTGGGACCACTACTATTCATCATCTACGTCAACGATATGGACGGTGACATGGTTGCCAAGATTTTCAAATTTGCCGACGATACCAAGCTTGGTATAAACGTTGCAAAGGATGGAAATACTGCCCGCCTGCAGGAAGATCTTGGGAAGATTGGGGAGTGGTCGGACACGTGGCAAATGCCTTTTAACGTGAACAAATGCAAAGTGATGCATATCGGCCACAGAAACCCCCCAATCTCAGTATATCCTTAAAGGCACTGCTATTGAATCCACCGACACTGAGAAGGACTTGGGTGTAACAATCACTAGTGACCTCAAGTTCTCGAAACAGTGCATTGAGGCGGAGAAAAAGTCCCAAAGGATGCTAGGCTATATTAAGCGCCAATTTGGTTATCGGAACCAGGAGATTGTACTGTGCCTGTACAACTCACTTGTCCGACCGCACCTGGAGTATGCCGTACAATTTTGGAGTCCTTCATTGCGAAAGGACATCGCGAGATTGGAACGCGTACAAGCCAGGTCAACCAAGCTGATTCCCTCTATCCGACATAAAACTTATGAGGATAGACTAAGGGAGTTAGATCTGTTCTCGCTGTAAACCCGTAGACTGCGTGGTCAGCTCATCGAAGTCTTCAAAATACTTTGAGGGTTCGACAATGTTGACTAACTGGGTATTTTCACACTGAGTGAGAACAGAACGCGCAATCACGGCTTCAAACTTGAACTGAAGCGTTACCACCGCAATCTGTGTGGAATTTTTTTCACTTACAGTATCTGCGGTAAGTGGAACGCACTTCCAGTGGAAGTTGTCAACCTTGAATCTGTTGACCAGTTTAAGTCAAGACTAGACAAAGTCTTGAAAAGTGGCCGTTTAGGGACGCAAAACAATTGAGCAGCCATGTGCCCACTCGATTGCTAGTCCAAAGGTACCCTCTCTGAATGGACCGTAAGGTCTCCTAGGGTACTTAATTTCCTTTTTACTCCTTGTTAAGCACTAACTCATTCATTCTTCAGGGTGTCCCTGATTTCTGGACACAATAGAATATGTCTCCTTGTACCAAGTGAAAATTAAAGATCCGAGGCATTTGAGTGAACAGCGCGTCATAAATGACTATGGGACATTTATGAGTATGAGACCAATAGCGCTTCCTTTATCCACAGTCCAGTCTTCTTGTTTCCGGAAGGGCCAAATCGCAGTTACCTCTGGACGTCAGTAGTGATTTTGAGTCGGGCTTTTGAAAGATGTCACTCCAAATATGGAGAGATGTGGCTTCCGCAAGAAGGTTTTAAGTCTACGTCTATCTCTATTCCAAGGTCTTTTAAGTGGACTTACTTTTTACTGTATTTGCTCTTTCTACCAATTTATTCCGTGACTTTTATTGTACTCTGACTTTAGTGCATTGAATGTTAAAGAGGTTTGAGATGGGAGTTCGGTTTAACCTTATTTCTCACTATCACTGCATGGCTGATTTGGCAATTTATGTATTCTTTTCAGCCATTTATTCTTAGTTAACTCAGTGTCATCGTTATATTAGTTGAATTTTCTCATGCTTTCACACTACTGTCTAAGTTACTCTTCAATTTCACTGCAAATTACAATGATTTTTAGCGTTCATCTCACGTCTAACCATTCTAACTGGTCGTCCCGTCCTCTACCCGTACACCCCTTTAAATCAATTTTTTATTATCATTTTAACGATTACAACCACCTCTTCCTCAAATTCACGGTTTTACACATTATAATATGAATTATTCTTCCATCTTCCACTTATTTTAATCGACTGTAGTATTCATCAACTATTACACTCTATTTTAGGCCTTATGTATACCATCAAATGTACATATTTCAATTTTATTTTCCTGCAATCATTTCCCCAAATCAGAGGTCTCTAACTTTGACTATTTTGTAACGTAAAATCTCCCCCAATTTTTACTATCTAACGTTTTTTTCGGAAGGGAAAGGGTTTATAGGTCACATGAGCAAAGGATTCAGAGCCGGGGATTGGGTTTCGAAAGGTCGCTCTTTCTCTCGAATGGCTTTGTAGAAATGTGTCAGAAATAATTCTTTTCAGTTAACCTCTTGTCGGTTGTTTTTGCATCGAGATTCAATTGGTCCAGGGGGAGACTTGTTGGACTCTTATATAACCCTGCCGCAATATTTTAACAATTATTTGTAACCCATTTAATTCCAATAAGGGAACAAATAAAAGACACTTATATGAGGTTTAATTTCATTAGTTGATCTGAGTGCTTATCTATTTGGAAGGTGCTTAACAATTTATGTACAGAGAGGTGTATCCATTTATTGGACAGAATAAGAAAAGATAGGAATAGAAAACTGTGAGTAAACAGAAAAATGTGTAAGCAGGACAGAGGCAGACGTAGGGGTGAGAGCATATTGCTGCTACCTAGGGATTGCAGGATAAAATACGTCCATACCCCAAGCTATTATGTACATATATGCATTTATTTTTTTAATGTAGTGATAAACGAATAAGAACAGTTCAGTGTAGGCACACAACACTAACTTAGGACAGCTCCGAGTAGAGGCTCAGCAAGCACGCAAAAACATTACATGCAAACCATGTTTTTTCACAAAACTCGACACAGGCGGTTGCTAAGCTTTACCGGGTTGAGTGATAGGAAACCTCACGCCTATTTCTAGTTAAGCAAGGCGATACAAAAGCTACTTCCTTTTTGGTTGTGAGTCTCATCCCCCAATCCCTCAGGTGACATGAAACGATCACTGAACCTTTCAGATGACCTAAATTACAACGCGTCTCGCACGCCACCCTTTTAAACAGCATTACTCTCCATTTAGGTATGCCGCTAAGTTATTTCCGGCGTGATTTGATGAAATTCATAATCTTATGTCGTCTCGATTCTATTCACTCTGTCCTATCTGTTAGGTCCAATCCGTTGTCCCGCTCCTTGCCTCCTGGTTCTAACCTAAAATTAAGTCGTAAGCCGTTAAAGTCTGCAGTCAATTCAAGGGAGGGTCAGTCACGGAAATCTCATCACAAAGAGGAAGAAGAACTCAATTCGCAATGACTCTCGCGTCGCTCGACAACTGTCGAAATAGTCTCCTCTCGACACTTCTCCGCAAGATAACGGCTAAATCTGGTGAAAGGTCATTTTTCATTCACCTATAATTGTGTTATTGTTAATTTCAAGTATACCTTGTTATAAACAAAGACCCCAAAACAATCGTTTATTGTTAGACCTTACCATCTATTGATCTGAGAATAATTTCACCAATGTCTTCAATTTAATTCAGTCATTTCGCTACTAGAATATATATATATATATATATATATATATATATATATATATATATATATATATATATATATATATATATATATATATATATATATATATTTATGTGTGTGTGTGTGTCGAAAACTTACAAAGTATCGCGTGAGTAAGCAATAAATACAACAAAGCCCACAGGGAAAATTAATACGAAGATTCCAAGTACTTTCGAACTTTATTTCGAGTTCTCAATCAAGGAATTACAAAAGTTTGGAAAATTGTAATATATATAAGGATGACACAGAGGAGAGGGAACGCCCATAAAAAAAAAACAATCAATAAAATGAATTATTATGAAATAGTAACATTAGGAGGAGCAAAAAGTGACAGGAAAAAAATGGAAGATAAATACAAACTAAGATCATTAAATCAGGTAAATTAAAAAGACTAAAGTTTGACAAGAGGATTAAAATATCACCTAAGCAATTAGGGAGGGAGGAAACCTGAGCGAGAGATTAACATCAGAGGTCAAGATTGAAAAGCTAGTTAGAAAAAGTACAAATGTCTAAAGACTTGACCCAAACTATATACACATACATAAACATAAGGCTACATAGACCCACCAAAAAAAATCAATAGTTTATTAAGATTAATATAACTATTTAGTCTAAAATTAAAAGTTTCGACAGTGCATTGTGAATATAATTTAAAAAATAACCATCGAGTTTATATAAGCCAGGACTTGAATTAAAATTTAGGAATTTACTAATAAAGGTCGATTCAATGATATTTTAGCAGAATTGCAATCAATATTGTAGTTAAGATATGACATATGAACATAAAATGAGCTGCTTTCCTTACCGTGACAGACATTATATTCATGCTGAGAAATTCGTTTTTTTAAACATTTACCTGATTGGCCAAAGTAAAATTTAGAGCAATCGATACATTGTACGCAATATACATTAGCAATAGGGAAAGGGGAGTTCCTGATTAATCATAGGTAAGAGATAGTATTATTATAGTTAAATTCTACACAAATGCCTAGAGATTTTAAACTGTGAGGGAGAGAAGCAAAGGATGAATTAGAAGGAAGTACAAGAGTATTCTTGTTACTAAAAGGCGCGTGAGGTTCAAAACGATAAAAAGATATTTTAGCCTAACTGAAGGCATTTATCAAGGAAATGAAAAGGATAGCAAAGTTTATGGCCGATGTCCAAAAATTTCTGGAAACTTCAGAGTCAAAGAATTCAGGATTAACCACACGAAGTGCACGGAGAAACATTAAAATAAAAATTAATCTTTTGACTGTAATATAGTGAGAGGAGTATAAGCGAATATAAGATAAATTAATTAGTTTCCGATAGACAGAGAATCTGAAAACAGAAGGCCGCGGTGTATTAAGAAATCAAGGAAAGGAATTTTCCCATTCTGTTCTATTTCAAGGGTAAATTTGATAGAAGTTACAAGTGAATTAAGTTTGCTAAAAAAAGAACAATATTTTCAGAATTGGGCCACAAGCAAAGTATATCATCAATATAGCGAAACCAGATTATAGGAAAATATACAATAGACGGGACGTAAACCGTTTCGGAAAATTCTATATATAAGTTAGATAAAACGAGGGATAAACAATTACCTATAGCTAAACCAAATTTTTAGCGAAGGAATTTACCATTAAAAGTAAATGCATAGTCTTTGATACAGAGGGAGATAAGTTCTAAGAATAACCTATCCCCCCCTAATACTTAGAACCTTTTTTTGTCTCACCCGTATTTTTAAGCAACGTAATATCTCTGTAAATTTTAGATATGAATCCACTTTATATTAAATGTTAGTCCACAATAATACAGGGAAAAAAGGTGGAGTATATTCTCGAGAATGTTCTATTCGTAATTAACCTTACTTCGGGCAAACTAGTAAATCTTTATCTACTAGAATTTACCAACATAAGTATAATAATAGAAGAAGTCAAATAAACAGGACTTTATTTTTACATTTATCTGAAAAAATCCACCCCATTGACTGAAATTCTGAAAAATTCATTTATCATTCCAAATTTCAGAAAAAGAAATATTGTCGAGTGTTCCTTAATTGGCATCTTACCCAATATGAACATTTCCCTGGCTTAGTAAACTCGACCCTGTTTTGAAGAAAATTGTACTAAATGAAATAACTTCATAATGGCAGCTGGTTTTCACTCTTTATTGGTATAATATCATTTGCATTATCGTCCACACCACCTGTCTTTGTTGTGCCTGTGGATTAACTCTTAGTTCTAAATATTTTCGTTCTAATGAAATGTTTATTTTTTTAGCCAACCATATTCCACTCATATACATGGGGGTGTTGTGTGTATATCGTTTTATGGATGCAAATCTGGTATTAGTTGCCTATTGTTCTTTTTCCTGTATTTTTCTGTCTTGTTTTTGTGTTTTTTTCCATTGGTCTGTACTATGTAATAGGCGTTCCCTACGCATCTTTGTACCCTATATAAGGTTGTCTTCTCCATTTTCATGCTATTCTTTGAAAATAAACTTGCAAATATAGTTAGAAATTGCTTGGATTCATATTTTTCATTTTGCTGTGGGTTAATTTTCACATATATATATATATATATATATATATATATATATATATATATATATATATATATATATATATATATTAGCTATATTAAAGGAAGGCCTAATCAGTAGGTTTCTTCCAATAAAGCATTAAAATATCATACGCAAAGATATCTCTTGAGAAGACAAAAATGTAAGTGTATAAATTCTGAATTCTAATGTAGTATAAATGAGTCTAATATATTTTCTTTATATTTTAAGTGTATTCGTTATAAGCCATCATCTATTAACACGTAACTTTACAACACTTTTTGCCATTAAAACGCAAACTATTTGGAAATTTGACTCATTTTGCGCGCTTCATATCTCGTTAGCCCACACGTATGGAGTTACCCACAAGGTTAAAAGAAAGTTTGGCGAAATTTCAGAAGACTTACGCCATGTTTTAGTATTAAAAACAGGGCTATTTTTCGGTTTATGCCCGCTCTCGACGAATCTTTTAATATATATATATATATATATATATATATATATATATATATATATATATATTAAAAACAATTATTTTTTAGTGTAAAAAATGTTTTTTCTTGGGCATATTAAAAAATGTGCTTTTTGGAAAGGGGGTGTTGTTAAGCTGTTGCAATCGCATCATATTGTATTATATATAATTTTTAACTTAATTTAGAAATGGGCGCTTCGCCCCCGCAAATTTAAAACAAAACTCGTAAGTATTTCTAATTCGAAAAAGTCTATCCTTGGTTTCAAATACAAAGAAGGGGGCGATTGCTAAATCTCGTTAGGCCTCTATTTGTTTAGAGCGTGTTACGTAACTCATTCGCACCCATTTGTACACAATTATAGCATCTTAATTAAAAAATAAATATTTAAAGTGTTAAAATAAATTAAAAAACTAAACTATATAAACACCCCTACGTAACCGATTCTTTTGAGGCAAAGAATTTACAAAAATAAAAAATTAAACTAACTAGATTCTTTCAATTCGAAAATGGAGGCCAATCTATTTTTCGTGATATCATCACAATTAGAGATTTGCACAAACCATATATACTCTATACAGCATTTGCATACTTTTAAAAAATAGATATTCGAGGGTGGGCATAAACAATAAATTAACTAAAAACTGTACTAATGGTGTTTTTAGGCAGTGTAGTCTTCATTTTTCGTTTCACTTCTGCGTGGAGTGTATTTACATATTTTAACATTTTTACCATACTCCACCTTTGATCGGGTGAAAATGAAATTAAAATAAGTTCACTTTGCCTTCTGTTGATGTGTAAAGAAACCCTGATTTCAAAAACATTGGCAACTCTGATCTCAACCTAATGTTAGGCTTTCGAATTGCTAAGACAAATAGATATTTAAAAATAGCAGGAGGGTGCAACTCTCCGCAATTGCAGGTGGGTATAGGGGCGAAGGTTCCCATTTCGAAATAATTACCTTAGGGTTCAAAACCAATTGGAAAGCCTATCATTAGGTTTAAATCAGGGTTGCCAATGTTGGAAATCTTGGTTCTTTTCCCATCAAGAGAAGGCAAGGTGGACTTATTTTGGATCATATGGAGATTACGAACCACAAGTAACTTAAATGGAGAATAAGTACTCAACCTTGGCCTTATGTATATTACGTGACCCAATGTAAAGTCTCTTCAGTTGATGTTAAAGGGCATACGACATTTTGGAAAATAGATCTATTCATGATTGTTAAATTGTCCCCAAAAATATATATATTTTTTATGGGATCAGATTATTACTTAAATTATTCTTTTGAAAATGATTGATGGAAATTTAAAAGCTAAAAAAAAATTGAATATTAGAAAAAATTGAATAATATTTTATTTCACTGAAGCAACTTTCCAAATATTGAAATTTAACAAGAAGGTATAAAAACAATTAAAATGGCCATATGAAGAATACGGACCCCAAACATGTCTGGGGTCCGTTATCTACATATGATCCCTTATCATCATCATCATCATCATCATCATCACTAACTATAATTTAAGAAGGGGATTTTTTTGAGTATTTGAATAATAATTTCATCTTAGTTTGGTTATGACTTATGTTTTTTATCAAGGTTATTTCTAATAATTCTTTTGTAATATCAAAAAGCAAAATGGTGAAGTTCAGAAATAAATATGCACAGTAATTTAAAAATGTGTTGTTCCTATGCAATTTTATATGTACTTTTCAGCTTTTACACTCGTTTTTCCCGGAACTGCAAACTTTTCCCATAATCATTTAAAAGATCCAGAACCAGACCATACTTAACCTGGTAATTTTAGACGACGATAGCCAAAAATGAAAATTTTTTTAGATACTTTTGAAATGGGCCTTGGCCCCCATAGCCCCCATAGCTCCCACATATGATTTAGTGCTACTGCACGTACAACGAAAAATGTATAGAATTTTTATCGCATACTGGTGGGTGGTTGATCTTTGAAATGGAATAATGTTCCTAGTCTTTAATAAGAACTTTAGATGGTAATAATTGAGGATAGGCCTAATTCAACAGTTTTAAAATAGATGTCTTCTTTTCCTTCGCATACTTTTTTTCCCAATCCGAAAAAAATTTAACATTGTTGAATTCGGCCCATCATCAATTATTACCATCTATTGTTCTCATTAATGACTTCAGACTAGGATCATTATTTAAGTTCAAAGATCAACTACTCACCAATATGCAATCTAAATTTCTATACATTTTTCATTGTACGTGCAGTAGCACTGTATCATATGTGGGGGCACCAAAGGGTACACTTTAGTCCTGCTTCATGCAGCACATGGGTAGATCTGAAAGAACTGGACTACACCTTTCATAACCTGATCCATCCTCAATTCGAAACCATCTGTCTCAATGTGGCTCTAGGGCTACACTCGAGAACTTCACGATACTTAATGAGGTAAGAAACATCTCGGACCTGTACCTGCTAGAGTCAATTTATATTACAAAACTTCAACCCAGTCTAGATAATTACTCATTATCTGCGTTCCATTAAACTTCATCACACATTAACAAACATATCACTGTAAATTATTTTCGTATTTTATATAAATTCTTTCGTTGTTTTTTTTTTCTTTCCGGATTTCCAAATAATTCAATTCGTTTGAAAATTAATATTCATGTTTCGTTATTTTTTTGCATGCGTTGAAAAACTTTTTATGTATATATTTAATCAGTATTTTGTATTCTTTAGCGCTGATGATGGGATTTGTTATATTCCTCAAACGTTTTCAATAGATGTTACGAGGCATCTTCGGCTCTGTCCTGGTTATTCTGTTTATAGTTCGCCTAAAGTTTGCGCCCATCAATTCGTTTGCCGCTTATATATATATATATATATATATATATATATATATATATATATATATACGTAGCAGGAATATGAAGACCCAGAAAATTACACTAATCATTAATTGGCCGGACGTTTCGGACCTTCGCTAGGACAAACTTCAGCGACTGTATCGACAAATGAGAAGGGCAAAAATATTAACCATTAATGCCTTACACCGCTTTTTTAGCCACTATATAATGCAAGCTTCAAACTGTTTAACTGTTATCATGAATATTTCTGCCCCTTCTCATTAGTCGACACAGTCGCTGAAGATGGTCCTAGCGAAGGTCAGAAACGTCCGGCCAATAAATGATTAGTGTAAATTCCTGGGTCTTCCTCTTCTTACTATGTATCAAATTCACAAGGAACAAATCAATTATAAGAATATATATATATATATATATATATATATATATATATATATATATATATATTTAAAGTGTTGACAAATATGACAAAAAGAGAAACTTTTTTCCTATAAAATACAAGACCCAAGAAAATACATAATTTATAATGAGTTAGAATATTAAAAATCCCAGAGGAATATAAGAGAGAAGTTGGGAGTGAAGGATTGAAATGGACAGAGGTAAGATTGTATTGGTAGTAGAGTTATGTCATAAGTAGGGGAGCAGCGGACGAGTCACAATTAAGACTATTATTGTAAAATTATCTATAGTTATATCCGCGTTGCATTTGATTCCTGGTGAAATTAAAGATTTGTCTGGCTAGCAGCAATCCCACTGATTATATATATATATATATATATATATATATATATATATATATATATATATATATATATATATATATATATATATATATATATATTATATATATATATATATATATATATATATATATATATATATATATATATATATATATATATATATACATATATATATATATATATACATATATATATATATATATATATATATATATATATATATATATATATATATATATATATATATATCTTTTTGACACATTTACGACTTTAACTCACACACCCTAGCTCTTTTCTCGACAACCTCCTTCCCTAGAACCTCCTTAAATCTCACTTCTTCGCAACTGCTCTCCGCCTCACTCAACCCATGCGTTACAATGTTGATTTCCGAGTATATTACCAGCAATCAAAGACATTCACTTCACTTCACTGCCAATTAGCTTCCAATTTATGGGAACGAAAAGCTTTTATCGTCCTGAAAACAATACGAAGCAAATTTTTCGCTGGGATTTTGAGGGGAGTAGATGTAAAGAAGAGAAAGAGAATTAGTTCAAAATATTTCCATTTTATCCATCTAGTGATGATTTGCAAGGTTATTTTTAGCAAGGTGGAAATCAGTGAATTTGAGAGAGAATTTAAAGGAAAGCTGAATGAGGTGTGGCGTTAAATACATTCTCAAAGATTGTTTGGATCATGTGTGTAGGGATAGTAAAAGGGCCGAAGGTGGAGGGTGGGGTATCCACTCAGGCGAAGAATTTGTGAATGGAAAAATAAAGTTTTGGTGCTAATTTTTTCCCTATTCTCTTTGAGATGGATGCAAAAAAAAATTTTTGCTATCTGATTTAATGTGAGAAAATAGAAATGAAGACAGACTTTCATTAAAATAATTTACTCACTTCCGATTTTATTTTTATCACTTCAATCGATGTTGAATAAGAAATTTCAAGTATTATTAAATTCCATCTACATTTGAAGCATTTGCCATAATGGAGATGATTAATCCCCTGGGCGCAATGGGAAGTTTTTCCATTAATTATAGTAACTTACAATCAATATTTCTTTTTGTTGTGTTGATATACATAAGAGATGGGCTAAGACTTTCAGAGTCACCTCGACTAAAATTCCTCAAAATGAGTCATTCTTCTGCAGGCCTCACATAACGCCAGAGATTGGTGTAGTTAGAGAAATTGACCATTGAGTTAAAAGTGGTTTTCTTGTTATTGCTTTTTTATTTGTATTTGCTAGAGGTTTCTGTCTTTAATAGAATACTAGTTTTAAAACTGTCTTCACAATAATAATTAATTCATCAAAGCCGGAAAAACGCGGCTCAGGAGTAGAAGGTTGAAACCCAATATATCTAGAACTCATTTAACCACGGCTGCTATGGGTACGCAAAATCATTCCCATGACCTGTTAGAGGAAAAAGAGAGAAGTACGTTGTGATGTTCTTTTATATTTTCAATTTGTCCAAACCACTACAACACAATTGCAGTATAATGATCATATCATGCGTTGCTCTTATTAGTTCGAAGCAGGAAGATCCGCAGCATCAGCGAAAACTTTGTCCAACTAGTCATTGAGAGATATTCAAATCAATATAAATTTGGAATTCAAATTGATGAGTCAACTTCTGTCCATATTTACGCTCACTCCTACCATTAATACAATATATAGAGAATCTTTAAAGAAAGACCTTCTTTTCTGCCGAGCATTGGAGATTATGACAGAGCTGAAAAAATATCTTTAATTCTTTAAATCCTATTATAAGTCATATTGATCTGTTGTAAAAGGGTGTAGATTTTGCACTGATGGATCACCTCTAATGCTAGGAATTATTTCAAGAATTTATATTAGGGCTCGATAAATCATATTTACTGAAACTTTGCTCATCCTGGAGGATCCATTGCTCAGCTTCTTAGGTGAATAGGCTGCCGCAAGAAGTTCTGTAACTTTCTGAAAACACTGTTAACTTCATTATGGTAAATTTAACAAATATATTGATTTTCATGGAGTTCCAGGCGTAATGAAGATATGAAATTAATGAAGTACTATTTTATAGAGAATTAAAGGGTTCTCATTAGAGTTCTGATATCCAAGAAGATATCCACCTTTTCAAGTGACATTTTCCTACTGGGTTGATGCATTCATGAAAACATGTTTCTGTGAGTGGTTTCCGAGACTGGGCAACCTTTATCCGGCTTGAGTCATTTGAGTATTTACTAATCCTCTCACACAACCAGCTTATTCATATTTATAAATTAATAAGAGCAAGCTATCAAAAGAAGTAACACTTTAGAGAAAGTTTTGGTAAGAATATAATTATTGAATTTATATTCACTAATTATATACAGCCGCAACTAAATGGCTAGCATTTTTGTAGCAATTTTACTTGGCGTTTAACAATACTACCATAATGAGGTGAAAAAAACGAGAGCGAGTGTTATGGTTGAGCTTAATAACTCCAACGAGTGATTGGTAGGAGAGGTCTATGACTATGATTTGAACTAAATGACTATGATTTTGACTGAATGCTATCATTTCGACTGAATGGCTATGACTTCGACTGAACAGCTATAATTGCGGCCTAATGGCTATAATTTCGACTAAATGACTGTCATTTTGAATAAATGGCTATAATTTTGACTGAATGACTATGTTTTCGACAATGGCTAGGATTTTGACTGATAGCCTATAATTTTGACAATGGCTATGATTTTAAGTAATTGGCTATAATTTAGACTAATTGGCTCTATTAAAACTGAATGACTATAATTTCGAATGAATTGCTAAGATCTCAACAATGACTATAATTTCGACTGAATGGCTATAACTTCAACTGAATGGCTATAATTTCAACTAAATGGCTAGGATTTCTACTAAATGACTATGATTTAACTGAATGTATATAATTTTGACTGAATGGCTATTTTATCGACTGAATGACTTCAGAAGTCAAACAATCGGATCTCCCTCAATTGAAATAATCCTATTCGGTGAGTGCCGTAGAGATAGTCTTAGTGGCATTCAAATATTCACTTCGTTTTCCTTGCGTGAAGCTCTCGCTAACCTTGTAGATAAGGCCTTGGATTTCCGACACTAAGTACCAGGTTTAATTACCAATGAGGTAGACACAAAGAGTTTGGCACTCGTAGGGAGCTTGTCGCCAAAGTGCACCCATACAACACCAGACACATACGTTAACACATAGTTGATCATCACACGAACCTGTTGACAGAGCTATATGTCCACACTCCATTGGTGGAGCATGTATGGCGCTCCATTGTGCCACGAAGGGCTCTCATGCTCACCTGAATTTCCTGAACCTCTTCATCGCCCCCCTCCTCTAACGAGAAACCAGTGACTCGTTCTCTGGAGTTTGTCAGCGATTGTGAATCGAATCTTCGTGTCTTTATCACCCATCAGGAGAACCACCTCATTAACTTTCACAGCTTAGGCAACATTCTCTTTTACACATACCTTAAGTCTTACATCTACAGTCAGGAACATTTGCTGTAGTACAGAAAGGAACACCTCTATCATCGGATACAGTTTATTTGTAGTGTGAATTAAATGATCTGAAAAGTCAATTTAAGGATAATAAAATTTTAAGGTAAACTCTATCGTACGCAAAGAAGCGATGGTATCCAATATTAGGTTGGTCTATTGCAGTGGGAAGGTAGCAACTCGTTGCCATAGAAACCGCATAATAAAATAGAGTTTTGGCAACAAGGAAATGACGAGACTCAGAAAATGAAATTTTGGCGTCGATTTATTTTGAATTAAGAAATTCGCGAAATCCGTCAAAGGTCCAAAATTTTGAGCTCGGCTCATCTTCCAAAATCGAAAATTTAATAACAAAATAAAGAAAAATTGCGTTTTTAAATCAAGCACATCTTCCTCGTATTAGGATTGTATTTTTCCTTTTTTTTATTTGCTTTAAATTTATTTACTTGTATTTTTATGCAAAATGTCGATGGAAATATATTGCCTACTGAGCTCAATATGTGTATTATTTGCCTTCTTTTTTCTGGTGGGTATTGACGATACCATGATTCTGCCAAAAGATCAATCACACCTAAATTTGGTCAAGAACTCGTCCAGTGGTACAATTTTGTAAGAATTATTGGTTATCAAATTAGACGAGTAGACTGTCCGTTCTATCGTATACTTTACACCGCGTGAATAAAACAAAGGTTCTCAGACTGTCTGTTTTCTCTTATTATATACTTCACTGTACGTGAAAAAAAATTAAAGGCCTCGCAAAATAATGCTAGGATATGGTTATAAAGATGAAGACTATACAATATGGCGATAATATATGATTTTTAGGATTTATTCGAATTAATTCTTATGTTAGAGGGCACCTATTTTTATTTCAATTTTTCCACAGGAATATTTTCCCCTCAGTAAAACGAGACGATTTACATCTTGATTCTTACTCGACAAAACTGGTCGGCCAAATCGGACGCAGAATGATGGTCTGGATGGGGAAAAAATTGGCCTCTTGATAAGAAAATAATCTTTTCCAGGTGATTCTCTGCGAGGACGAACAAGTGAATACCAAAGAAGATTATGAAAAAAAATTTTAGAATCTGAAAGAGAAAAGTATAAATTACTCATTGTATTATTCTTAAGCGATAACAAGAGGAACTACTTTAATAAACACTATCTAAAACTTTATTCCAGAAAATCGGACATTACTTTCATTCCAACCTATTATTTGGTTGTGTTGAATTTATCTATGGGTGTATTTATGTGGATGTAACTTATAATTTGTGCTTAATAGTAAATGAATAAATTGAGATATTGATTTAATTTCTTCGTGATTTTAGCAATATCACTGCAGATCATAGGATTATTATCCTTTTCTCTACTTTCATAACTGACAAATGTGCTTAGTACTGCTTTTGATAGGATTTTATATTTTATTTTACTCGAGGACCGTTTCATTAGGAAATTCTGAAGGTTTGGCAGTGAATAGTCATGTTTGTCATAAAGAATTTTCGCTCACTAACCAGGAATAGCAATTTGCACTATTTTTGCTAATATCCTAACTCGCGGATAGATGATAAACATTGTTTTTACAATCTTTTAAATAGTCTTGCAACTTCTCTTCTATAATCTATAAAACGTGAATTATTTGAACATTTATCCGCTTTGCGAACCTGAGTCCCTTAATTTGAAGCAAATTAAATAGGAAAGAAAAATACAAATTCGAAATGGGAATTAATATTTATGTCCAATTCGTCCGGTGGATGGATTTGAGAGTGATCATTTGGATTTATAATAGACAATATTATATCAAGAGGGAAAATTTCCGAAATGTCTTGGAAATTAGCGGACTCATGCTAGGGGCCGATGCCTGGTAAATTGTAATCGGACATTACTTCGAAAACTTTACCTCGAAAGCAAAATATTCGAAATTACATTAGTGGGAAACACTTAACTTGAAATATTAAATGTGCACATAATATTATATAGGATGGACCGAATATTGAAAACGATCATTTAATGCAGGAAAGAGTTAGGTTAGGTTATTTTTACCGTATCGTAAACATTTTGACTTAGTTACATATTTCCATTAACAGTAACAACAAACTTTAAATTTTCTTTTTCGAAGCATAGAAATTTATATTCATTTCGAAGATTTTCCCTTCGAACCAGCGCTTTCAAACAAATAGCCGTAGTTCCTCGAAAATGCATAACTTAGATTATGCGACTCGGTTCCAAAGTATATAAAATAAGGGTCAAAATATGCTTGTGGACGAGTTAATTAGCTCAATATTAGGTATATGGGTTGTCAAGAAATTGATATCGGCAATTGAAGACAAATACTGCATCTTTGATTTGTTTTAATTGTTCAAAATTTGCTGTAAACCTATTAAAGATAACTGTAGCGAAGCAGGGGCATATTTTAGGTGTAGTCGTGTCTATAAATTTTTTAGCAAAGTCTAGGTATTTCGTAGCGTACAAAAAAAATTTTGGTGTAGAAAAAGACTGAATGAGGAAGAAGCTATTATACAAGTGACGAAAAATGTTCTTTACTGCAATATTTAGAGCCAAAAAAATGGCTTAAACGCAAATAAAAAACGATTCCTACTCTTAGACATGACCTCCAAAAGAGAGGGCTATGAAGAGCTCTGCTTTTTAGTTAATGGGATGAGAAAGGAGCTATTAACAATAAGGCAGCTGCTGCCGTCAGATAAATCGTGTAGAAAAAGACTGAATGAGGAAGAAGCTATTATACAAGTGACGAAAAATGTTCTTTACTGCAATATTTAGAGCCAAAAAAATGGCTTAAACGCAAATAAAAAACGATTCCTACTCTTAGACGTGACCTCCAAAAGAGAGGGCTATGAAGAGCTTTGCTTTTTAGTTAATGGGATGAGAAAGGAGCTATTAACAATAAGGCAGCTGCTGCCGTCAGATAAATCGGCATAAAGGTTTGACACTTTATTTTTGTTCATTCTTTAAAAAGTTACATAGTGGTATGAATTTAATTGAGCATCAATATGCTGAATAGTTACAACAACTTCATATGTTTGTATGCCTTTTTCCGTCCGTAATTTTGCGTCAGAAAATGGTGTTGATTCTGTATCAATCCTTGTGGAAACCAGTCTTTGTCTCGAATTCCGGAATTCAACCATTTAACCAGAATTATGAGGTAATTTATGGATCCAAGTAAAGTTGTGTTTGAAGCATGATGTGGTTTGGCAGGCATCGCAATTTCTATCGATGCCATTTTCAGTAAAATAAAAATACTTTTCAATAGCATTTTTTTTATTGAACTTGGTATTTCCTTCTCTGTCTCTTTTTATGTTTATAATTCAAATTAGAGTGATAGATAGACATTGAGGCGGTGATAGTGGGTCCCCCTTGACAGCCGGCACATGAAATTTGCTACTCAGTTTGATGCTACAAAAAGGATAATGATGGGATGATTTGGAGAAGACTAGACATGCATTCTGCTGCATCGTGGTGCCTTTCGAGTTTAATGGGTGATATTATTCCCATTACTCTTAGTATAAGGTGTTTTAAAGGCATCATCATGTCAACATTTGCCTCTGGATCTATAATTGTGTCCTGTAATTGCAGAACTGAGTCTGAGAGTGACCTGGGTCCACTCTGAGTTTGGGTTGACTTAATTTTGACGTATGAGTGAAAAGATTGGTACCCAATTTTGTTTGGTATCATCGAAAATTTAAGGGCCACTATACCGATAAAATTTCACCCAAGAAATATCTTGCAAATGGTTCTTCTTCCTCTTGCTGAGGATAACTATGTCCTTGACTACATCTCCAGCATTATTAATCAAGCCCGCCTCAACCTAAATGTTGCTTGTCAGCATGACTCGACGTCTAATTGATAAATGAACTGTTTATTTAAGGCTAGAAAATTTATCAGATGAACTCACTGCTTTACACTGATTTCCACTTTCATGAGCCTCAATTCTAAAAATCTTAATTTTGTTATTCCGTGCCAGCACATGTAATCTGTTAGCATTCCAAGAGCATGTTTATTTATTTGTAGTTACAAGCCTAGTTCCATTAGCAACAAATTGAATTGATCTTTTAATGGAAAGGTGTGAAATTTTCTACAGCTGATGATCTTGAATTGAAAAAGTTCTATCAAGAAATTTGAGAGAGTTGTCTAAGCTGTTTTGATAAGATAATTGTGATTCAAAATTGCTTTAAAAGCAATTTACTTTTATTTGTCAAGCTATCATCTTGTTTTGACATATCTTGTATAGGTAATGTCGTTTCATCCAAAAATGATTGCTGCATAATTGGGACTAGCTGCCTAAAATCACCACACACCACTATTCCCATTCCCCCAAACAAATGCCTAAGCAATGAGGAGTCTTTATGAGCAGTATCAATTTTGCTTGAATTGATCGCTCATTCATTTTTCCTAGGGTTTTTCAACCGATTATTGCTATCTCGTCAGTAATAATTAACCAGACATTTTCACAATCCTGCTCTAATTTTTTTAGCTTCATTGATAAATCCTTGAAGTTACCTCTACTAGGTAATAAGAAGGTTTCATGAACTGAAGTAGCTCTAAATCCTACATTTAATAATGTCAATCATGTTGTGGCACACATGATTATTTTACCTTGTTCATTAAGTGAAAGATCAGAACTGGCCATAATTTTTTTCCACTCTTGTTAGACTGTCTTGACCGTTTTACTTTTTTCCACTCCTGCAACTCCGATTAGCTTTATTCTAACAGGTGTAAATGGTTTATTTTATTTTTCGCAGCATATAAATTGTCTTTCCCAAAATAAAATTGTGTCTAAGAAGATAGTATGAGTTGGATCTAAATCATTAGGATAAAAGTTTCCTTGGATGACCTCAAATCATGCTTCATTCTTAGAGTCTGCTCAGCTTTCTTAGTCATTGCTATAGTCAGAGAGAGAAAGAGAGACACCCGTAGGATGGAAAGGACCCGCGATCAGCTTCTTTTGAGGTCACTTCCATTCGATAAGACGGCCTATAGCGAGCCTAACCGTAACAACGAGAGGTTCTGCGAGATGGCGTAAAGTTATAAGTTCACTTCCGGCGTCCCTCTATATAGAATAAGCAAAATCCCCCTTCCGGCGCCTCTGTAACTTTCACTTTCAGGCTCTGTCTATATAGTAAAGCATTGGCATGGGTAAATAAGTATTCTGCTAAGAGGAGACGTCGCATAAGGTAAGGCCTGCAGGCTCTAATTGCTGGCCAAGCGTAGGCTGGAATTAAGTTGAGATAATTGTTAAATATTAACTAAAACATTCATTGCCCTTTATATAATTCCGTATTTAAATTAGACCCAGCCATAATTTTTGTAATATGACCCAGTGCCCTGATCGCTTGCATTATGCTAAGGGGTGTCTATTTTGTCTCCCTTTAAAGATTCTTTCTCTCGGCCTCCCATACTCAAGAGCTCGAAGACAAGAATAGAGAAAAAAGAAACAAACGAGAAAAGATCTCTCGAGCTCAGCTTTCTCTACGGCAAATACTCCCTAGATCCCTATTTTCGATGCTGACTCTGGTTACTGGAACACAGGTTGTATTTTCCATCATAACTTCGAACAGGCCGAGTAAGAATCGGCCTTAAGTGCAAACCCAACCCGTGCTGTTGGAAAATACTTGAGCTCAATGCACTCCTACTCGTCTTCCTCTAGAGCAGCCGAAACTTTGGGTTGCAGATCTACCCGGAATTGTTGTCAATCATGTGGGGCCAGGTGTGTATACCTTGATTTATCTTACATGTCCATTATTTTTTGAATTTATCTTTCATGTCCAGTATTCTATTGGTATTTGTACAGTATACAGAACCTTCTAGAAGTTGATTTAATTATGACAAGTATAATTAGTCACTCATAGAGAATTATTGGAACCCAAAGTTCAATTGCATTATTTGAGACAAGGTTCAACTGAAGAGTTGCCCTGCGTGCAATCCCTCCACCGTTCCGAGGCACGGAAAGCGAGCGAAGGTCAGAAGATCTAACTTGACCTACGAGATAATATAATATAATTCTCAAGTTTTATGGGGTTTGGTTTTGGCTATCAGAAAACTGTGGAAAAACAATTTACTTACATATAATACTTACAATCAAATTTTATTTACTTTATTTCCTGTACTTTTTGAATTCATTTTAAAGATTTTTTATGTTATTTCTTTTTGTGACTGTGCTTAACTAATTTTCTCTAACGGAATTTGTGTTCTTCCAGGCCCCATATACTATGCCATATTTGAAAGATTCAGTAGGAATTGCATTCTGGGGGGGGCATACTTTAAGGAATAAGACACCAAGGCCATATCGTTTCAATCTCAGCAAAGTTAAAATACGGAGATAGTGCTGAAATCTCGACTTCGGGAAGTCAGAGAAATTATTCCAAGTGAGCCAACGGAATAGAATTCGAATCGTGCAAATATTTAGTGGGGGTTAATCAAAACCCTTTTGCACTTCCGTTAGTGCTCTTGAGAACTTAACCTAAGTGAATTACGATTACTTTGGGTTCGAAAATCCTGCTTCGTTCTTTTGTGGGGTGTTATGTATATATTTGTGCGTAAAATTTTTGTGAACACATCACCATGTCGTCTTTCGAAGTCTTCAAAGCACGAGGTGAGTCCTTCCGATTGCATGGAAAGGATTTATTGACGTACATTCAAGAGGAAGAGAGAGCAGTAAGAGCGGAAAGAAGAGAAAAGAGAAGAAAAGAACGGGAAGAAAGAAATGAAATAGAAGATAAAGAACGTGAAGAAAGAAGGTAAAGCATAGGAAGAACGTGAAGAAAGAAGGGAAAGAGGAAGTAAGAGAAGAGAAATAAGGTGAAGAAAGAGAGAAAATTTATTTGAATATGATGGAAATGATCAGGGCCAGAAGAGAAACGACATCAATTCCGTCTAAGACCGAAGTGGAACAAACTGCGTGTATTAAGTTGCCTGTTTTCAAGGAAAGAGAAGATTGTGGATCTTACCTCACTTTTCGAGAAAATTTTTGAAGTGAATCATTAGTAGATTGAAACCGAAGGCGTATCCAAGTTGTTGCTTTAACTTAGTACCCAGCTCATGGATATTTTCATCTCGTTCCCATCTCAACTCTCGTGCGCGACACAGGGTGGACGTACATCCTGATATCTGACAAGTTACTTTGAACGGTAGCCACAGATCATGACAAGTTTGCAACAATGCACGACCAACTGGGGCGCGCTGAAAGATTCCTCATTGAGAAATGCTCCATCGATTGCGCGTACATCACTGACTGGGCTGAGGTCGTCGCCGCGCCTATTTTCTGTGCTTCTTTAATTGGCCATTTCCGCGGGTATCCGCCCCTCCCGTGGCTCAACCCGTGACCACTAGAGCTCAAGCAATATAAGACTCGGAAGCACCCGCACCTCTGGAAATACCTGGCACTTCAGATTGCCAAATCTCCTGAACGAGAATTTAAGGAAATCAAGAGAGATTTCGAATCACTCCGCCCCTTATGTATAAAAACACAAAATAAGACACAAGAGACCATAAAGGCAACAAGATAATCTCATTCATTGTTAAGGATGATCTTCTTTTTCGCGTTTGCTCAGCATACACTGGCACAGGCTCCCAAATATTATGTGTGCCCTGTTCCAATATCAGACCAATCCTTCGAACAGCCCACGATATGCTATTCTCTGGTCATTTTTGCCAATATAAGACGGCACAACGGGTCTTCAAATATTTCTATTGTCCAGGTGCATCGGACGAAATTCCCTCGTTATTGTCGTTCTTGTGATATCTGCTAGAATTCGTTTATTTAGGGAAATAAGAAAGATTTTGGCATCATATAGATATGAAATAACCACACATGTAAAAAACGTTAAAAAAATCATGTGGCGATAAATAAAAAAGTTGACTTGATTAAACACAGCCAATGTGATTTTTTAATTTGGCATTTAAAAATTGTACTAAATCAGCTAAAAAATTAGACGTTAAAGTTGGTGTTTGCCAATATTATTTAAGAAAGGGACACCTGCTTCTGACATCTTATTTCGTTCGACGGGTGTATATTTATATGTAGATGGATAGAATGTGTGAGCTGAATATCATTAAAGATGTGATAGATATGACCATAAGTGTTACTTGCAATTTGTGTAACAAATAAAGTAGCTTATAATTAACAAAATCTTAGAGTAACATTTCTTAATAACGCCAAAATAACACAATACTTTTAACCATTGAAAAAGGAAATGTCAAACCATGTATTTTTATTTCAAAGATCTAATATAACACATAAGAGCAATGTTCTTTCGACAAATTTAATCCCAACGTCCAGCGACCTCGAGCAATTATTTCCTGTTGATGCCATTATTTCTCGGCGCCGCGAGTGGTTAAAGTAGATTGCCTCATCTCTTGCAATAACAGCTATGAAGAGAATTCTCTTTGGAGTTTATGTAGCTTTTAATTGGCTGTCGTCGCGCCCCTCACCATCCTCCGACAGTCCCAAAGTGACTTGGAGGGAAGGAGAGAGAATTCCCAATAAAAGTGTAGTTAAATATAAACACGAGAGCTTCGAGTTAAAGTGAGACCAAGCTCTATGCAATATTAGGGCAAGGGATGGAGATAGTTGTGATGAGGATAGTGGCCAGGAAATATAGATTGGTGTCATTTACAGGGAGAATTTTTGTTGTTTTAATTAAGGGAGTTTGCAAGATCATTTTAATTATGAGAGAAAAAAGAATGTTTTTACACATTCGGGTTTTTCGGGGTAATATAGTATGTCTAAAGAGTACAAAAGGTCGTCGCCCTAAGAAAACTAGACATCCGGGGATTTATTCAATCACCAATAATTCAGAGGCTATAAAGAATTCTTATTAGTTTCAATACTTCACCGAAATAAGATTTATTTTAAGATAATTTACTTAATATTTTCTTTCTATCCATGATCTTCATAACTTAAGAAAATATATGTGATTGATAATTGAGAAAGAGTAAAACTAAATAAAATTGTAATCTTTAACATTAGCTTCTCCGCGGCGATTATTGTTTTTTAGAACCAAATGAATTTGAACTTGTGTTTTTATGTTTGGTTCAGCACGAGTGACAACGTTGTTCATGTCTAAGTTTAAATCTGACGGAACCATTTTATTTGTAGCTAAAGACCCCACCCCCCAAAAAAATGAAAACTGAAGCTTATTTTATAAAATGGGAAATTAATTTAATTATACTTCGAGAAAGGCATTTATTTATTAAGTAGAATGAGTCTTTTTTTTTAGACCCCCAATACGCTTTCAGCGTAAAAAAGACCACTTTTGTTAAATTTTACTTGACGGAAAAGCTGGTAGACTTAGACAGGAAGCTATTTTCTGTCTAGGCTAGTATTCAAGAAATCCGGATATCTCAAATAGTTTTGGAATCACTTGGACAACGGAATGAGTTTACGATCGCCGAATAATTTTAATAATCGATCGTAAACGGGGTAGGAAAGAATCGGGAACACTTCACACGTCAAACCCATTTTTAAGACCAGATTGCAGAAGTGAACCATTTCGTGATGATCTAAAAAAGCTAGTTCCTATTAATTCTTTAAGGTTTTCTAATAGTAAATAAGATGTAGTTATGCAAATATATTGCTAAAATATTTGAAGGGTCAAAACTAAAGAAAAGAAGAAAACCATACTAAGATTAAATTTGAATAAAATATTTATGTAAGTAAGAAAAAACTATGCCAAAATGAAAGAAAAGAAAAGGAAATAATTGAATTTTGAATAAGATGAAAAGGGGGAAGTAGAGAGTAAAGAAAATGAAGATAAAGTCTATTCTTGTTAACTTTAGTCTTAAAAAAGAGTCTTTAATATAAAAAAACGAATTCAAAAGGAACGAAGGAAAAAAGTAAATAAAAAAATGTAAAAGAGGGGAGAAAAAAATCAAACTATATTGTAAACTACCAAAAAATTAGTTAAAATTATGCATGTACCCGCAACAATAGTTCATTTCTACTTAAAAGGGGTGGGGCGAGGGGCTGTGTCCCGAAACCCCCGATTTAAGACAGTTAAGCGAAACATATTGGGAAATTGAACGAAACATTATGGAAAAAGGTAAAAAAACGGCTGGAGAAGCTAAAGTTCAGTATTTGCATACTATTTAGCAAAGTGTAAAGTCACACTCACTTTTCATTGGAAAAGTATATACTTTTTCAACTTCAACTAAAATTTGAATTGATATAATTTAAAACTAAGCGTCATTAATGGGAAAACTGCTATTTTATTATCAATTTATGATATTAATGCAAACCTATTTTAACTAACTCTGGACAAAGAAGCTAACACGCTAGCATGTTGCTCGATTTTAAAGAACGTTTCTTTTTGTTTTCACATTTCAGCTCTATTTAGTTTGTCAAATTTTCCGCCTTAATTCCAAACGATTTTAGAGTTATTGTAGTGTTCTTGATTTGTTCTCACGTCGAATTTATCCAAAAAATTATTCTTTTTCCATTTTAAGCGGAAAAATCTAGATGGGTTTGATAAATTAAATTAATTCACAGAAATGTGCTTAATTTAGCGCAATCATCGATAGCGAAAGGTATGGGAGAGCGATCCGAGAAAAACGTGGATGAAGAAGATTACTAGTTAAGAAGAAGAGTGAAAAAATAATGACCTAGCAAACATCCTCAATAATGGTTAGAAGAGATAGTACGATGTTATGTGATGTAATGTAAAGTATCAAAGTTAAAGAAAATTAAAATCTCGAACTAATAGATTGTAACTTTGAGCTCATATGTGCTTTGCCTCGAATATTCGTTACAAAGATTATGAATACTGCTTAGCAGGATCCACATAGAAATTTCATAGGATATGCGATTTCAAGTTATTTGAATACGATACCCATTTATTCCTAATTTTCCTTAAATTTACCTGTTTCGGCTCTCTTTATCAAACGCTAAGAGAGAAGAGAGAACGGAAGAGAGGACACGTTTTTTGTGGTTCCTCAGCACCTTTCTTTCCCTTATTTCCGGTTGATCGCCTCTTTTATTTCCTCTCAGCTCTAGTTCTTAGACAAAGGTTTACTTCCCACAACATCACATAGACTTATCCACTCTTTCTGCTATGGTGTATGCACTGTATACATATAATATATATCAAACAATCTTCAATAATGACCTTAGCAATATTAAGCAGGTTTAAGTAAAAAGCGTACATTTCTTTTGTTAATTTCTATTTATAGCTTTCCATTGTTCTTGAGTTTGTCAGGGATGATTGAGATTAATGGACGGAAGATTTTCAAAGTTGTGACCCATGTATTTTTCAAGATCAAGTTACCTTCATACATAACCTACACGTTTATATAATTAAAACTCCATTATATTTATTCAAGAAACTTATCTAAAGCTAGGTCAATATTCTACCGGCCCCTACACAAAATCCTAGATGCATAAAAGAATCGTTTATCCCTTACATATTTTCCCTTACTTAAAGAATTGAACTTTATTGTCTATCCAAACCTGACAAAATGCAAATATCCTTCAACCATGGGTAAAACTTTCCCTTCCCAAAAATATAAGCACAGAACAAAGATGCTGGCGTATACCTTGTATATCCGTGTAAAAGCATTAACTGTCCTTTATTCTAGATTGGAGAAACAGGAAAGGCCTCAGGTTGGTGCATTTATGAACAGAAGGACGATGCATCAAGTAGTTTTAATCATGTCAAAATGTAGCCGTCAATGTCTTAATTAAGACGACTGTAATGTTTGGTTCTCATCTTACAATATTTAGTTTGGAGAACTAAAGTTCAAGGAGGGGCTCTGGCAACGCGCCCTTCTCTTGAACCTTATGCTCAAAACTGGTGACAATATACCTGTTGAAGAAGGGCTTCGACACTAGAGATATCTAGTAGTTGAGATAAAAATTGAGCCTTTTATTGCTTTTGATTCAGTGTTGTCCTAGAGTCAACAAGCCCCACTCTCCCTTACGCATCAAAGACAAAATTATAGTTAAAGACACTACATGAAGTCCGCACTCATTCGCACTCTATTGAGTGCTTAGTGTTATTGATGAGGTATTTTTTATCATCTGGGATCATCTTTGGTTAGAAAATCCCTTGCAAATCACCATCACAGTATCTCTCGTTATACTCCTTTCCTACACAATATCATCCTCTTTTTCTTCAATAGATTTTTATTTGTTAACACACTTTTATATAACAATCTAACTTTGCCAAGCCTCTTCCAACCCTCCCCACAACAAGATAAGACCATAGTTATAATATACTTTCGTTACGAAGCCGTTCTAGTTCATTCTTTTGACATGCAGACATCATTTCAAAACATTCTTAGTTACACTCATTTACATAAATGTTCCCACATAAATATCTTTAATATCATAGTTTCTTATTTTATCTATCCATCTCCAGCTACATATCATTATTAAGTTGTTCATTTGCATTATTGGTCTAATATTTATTCTTAATTCTCTTATACAATTCACTAATATACAGTACATAATAGTGACATTATCATGCACCATGTAACTTTCAGGCACAATCCATACTCACTACATTGGATCATTACGATCGAATTGCTCCTAAGTCTATCTTCACAATAGAGAGTCATTTATTCACATTTTGCTTTTTCGTATTGGTACGTATCATTCAAAAACGTCGCAAGAAATTTCATACTCCAGAAGATTTTCACCACAAAATACATATACCTTACACTTTACTGCATTTATGCATATTCCATGTACACGGTCATACAACCTTAATCAACATTTTTTTATTCCTTTGAATCTCAACCAGCAACACTAGGTTATAAGCATATACGGAAAGAATCACTCTCCCATCTCTGCCATTATTACCAATCTCATACTCATGCCCTTCAATGAAATTAGTCTTTTCTCACCTCTACCTCTATTAATATATTCAATATCAACGGTAACATCTCACTCAATTACCTCACACACAACATATTAAGCTTCTCCTTCTGGCCATCTTTCATGCAAACTCGTATCTTTATTCCAAAGATATTGCTTTTAGTGCCTTCAAACAGTTTACTACCCAACTGCCAATATTCAACAGTGCCTGGATCCTACTTTGACTCTGGACAGTGTGACTGAGAGAGAGTAAAAAGGAGTAGCAAGCCTTGCTCCCCTCCTCCTTGGCCCCTCTTCTGAGAGCCAAGGGGTATGGGGTGGTTTGGAGAGTTGTTTTCTGTCTCACACTTCCCTTTTCATTTATTTGGGTAAATAGCAACCATGGCAATTCAGTCTGACGTTGAGGGTAAATAGGTACAGGTGGTATAAAATTGAGAAAGAGGATTGTAAAACAGCAACTAGTAAAACAACAAATAAAATTCATGCCTTATCCCTATATAAGGTGGTTCAAAGAGCTTTTTATTTGTCAACTCTTCAAATCCCAATAATCCGTTATAAGAAATTGACGATAATAAGAAATGAAGCATATATGTGAAAAAGGAGATTTCGATTAGTTAATCTAAATGAAATTGCCAATAGATTATTTAATAGGAAATAGAAAAAAATCTTTATCATATTTGTATTTTGTTTAAAAAAATTATTTTTTAGAAATCGAACAGAAATCGGAAATTAAATTATTTTGAGTTTTTAACCAAAGTAGGACTCGGTGGAAAATCTTTTGAAACATTGACTCTCTGGGTCAGAGGATTAGAAAGATATAACTTATGATAATGAGAACATATGTTTACCACCTAAAATAATATGGAAAATGTCTGACAGTATAATATATGCGCGAAAACTGATCAGGTGGAAAATATAAAAAGAAATTTGCATCATCCTTTTTTCACCCCGGTCGATAGGCTAAAATATAAAAAGATATGGCTACCAAACACAATTACATTTCATATTTTCCAAATATTTTGCTCTTTTTCATTTGCCTACGCTAAAGGCCAAAAGACTTGGCCCTGCGAGAGAGAGAAACGCTTTCTTATATTCATTCATTCACTGGATTTTATTTGGGAATTAGGCTAGGTTAGATAACTATAAAATATATACATGCAAACAGAAAACATAAACAAATTAAAAATATAACTATCCAAAAGAGTCTAACACGATAATCATTATAGAGCAGTCAACTCATAATCGTCTAATAAATATTAAATAAATCGCAAAAGCCCAAACGGCCATTAAATTAAATCAACAAAACTAAAGAACATGACTCTAACCTTGTAGCAGAAAAGTCAAAATTATCAAATAAAATTAACAAATAAAACGATCAAGTCACTCAAACCTGAACTACCCTTCGTCACACGTCAAACAGCTCAAAACCTATAAACACAAACTACCGTACATTACCTATAGCGCAGGAAACAAAGTCCTAAATATTAAAATAATCTCCCCAAAACATGGCCTATGTACATTAGCTTATACTTGTACACGTGGAAATAAATTTGCTCTCTTTCTGACCATTTAGCTAAACTGTCCTTTTGACAAAATTTCATTGTTATTATATTCTTTGCTTTATTACTAAGTTTGGGGTCATCAGCTAATTTTGAAAATTTACTTAGCTTATTCGTTCAAACTCGTATATACAGTTGGGGCTAAAGTTTCGGACACTTGAACTGTTCTTTTTCCTCGGGTTTTTCTATGAATATATCGGTGTATGTGTGCAATAAAAACTCTACGACCTTGCATTTATCTACTTTCCTGAAATTTCCGAGGTGTCCGAAGATTTTTTCCCATAGCTATAACTCTCTCTCTCTCTCTACATATATATATATATATATATATATATATATATATATATATATATATATATGTACAGTAAGAGGTTAATCACTAGCTAGGAGAAGGTTAGATAACATGGTTTGTGAGCCCTTTATTACGTGAAAACATTTCAAGACTTATTTCCTCATCTTTCAATCCAACAAATTCAAATTATTTAATAATCAAGAAAATATTGTGTATAAAAGAAATATAATTATATATAAAAAGTAAAAAAAGGAATTCAATTTAAATGAGTGGCAGAAATACCCTCAAATCAATTTTTTTTATTTTACAATTGACTTAAACCGTTGCGCCTATAATATTACAGCGACTCAACCCCATCTTAATGAAAATAATACTCCAGTTTTAAGACAAAGAAAACAGACTTCTTCGTAAATTTAGATCTGCATCTGTTATAACCAATTACATCTACAACCACTTAAAGGCCACTGCACTAGACTTGGTACACTCTATGGAATTGCTAAAATTCATAAGACAAACTCATTACCATCACTTGTTGCTTCCTATAAAATTCCCTCCTATCAATTATCTAAATTCATGGTTGATATTCTTTCACCATAGAGTAAAAATCAATTCTCAATCATTAATACTTAAACATTTCTGAATAAATTGGCTCCACAGAACATCAAATACTTATTTACCGACATTCCTCCTAACGAAAGATGTAATAACTTTAATGGTTTCACTCAGATTTTTTCGTGTGAAATTTCTAAACAGACGATTTAATTCAATTAATCAAGATATCAAGCTTTTATACTACAAAAGATATGTGGATGATTCCTTTACCGTTTATAATCTAGTAGAACAAACACAAAATTTATTCTAAATTTTAAACAACTTCCATCAAAGTATCTCCTTAGAGGTGGAAATAGAAAACAGTGGGCCTTTGTACCTCTTAGATGCATTAATCACAAACATGAGGACAATAAACAACTAAAATTTACAAAAAACCCACTTTTTTGAGTCTAGAATTAAATTAGTTCAGCCTTTGTGATATACAAGGGGCGGTCAATAAGTTTTGCAATTCGGATATAAGGAAACGAGATATGAGGAAAAGTGTTTTATTATTTTTCAATATAACTACCCTCGACTTTAATTCACTTGCACCACTTGTCCCTGAGGTTTCATATCTCCGACAACCAGAAATCTCCCTACTGCTGTTCAATCCACTGCTGGACAGCGAGCTGGACATCTTCATCGTCCACAAACCACGTCCACGTAACTGCAGCCTTGAGCAGGCGGAATAAAAAGTAGTCGCTAGGGGCCAGATCTGGTCTTCAGGGAGGATGGTTGAGCTCCTCCAATCCGCACTTGTGCAGGGTAGCTTGTGCAATTCTCGCCTTGTGGACTTTGACAACGTTGAAGTCGATCATGGGGCGTAATGTTTCTAGGGACCCAACGGGCAGAGACCTTGGTCATGGCCAAAGTGTCGTGGATGATGTTGATAACACTTCAATGTGATAATTCACGTTCTCGCTCGATTTCTTCGACCTTCACTGGTCGATTTTCGAAGATCATCCTTTCCACACGTGACACATTGTCCTTGTTAGTAACGTCTGACGGGCGTCCTGGACGGGGGTCATCTTCAAGGGACTCACGACCATGGCGGAACTCTCTATTGCAGCTAACAATAGTTGCATAGGAAGGGGCGGTGTCGGTGTACACTGCAACCATGAATTCATGGATCTCTTTTGCATTTTTGCCTTCCTTAGTCAAAAATTTGATCACTGCGCGGTGCTCCTCAACCTTCTCCATTGTTGAAAAATTTGTGACTGACGATCTTCGATCAGCTACTGCTTCTTAAATAAACAACGCAGGAGTGTGCGGCCACAGGTCCTGACTTGTCATAACTTGTCCTAACACCCTCATAAACAGCCATCCCCCTTCCTTTGTTTTGCCCTACTGATTCGCAAAACTTATTGACCGTCCCTCGTATCATATAAAATTACATCCATACAACTTTACTTTACAGACAGGGTCGAATCCATGACCCTTTCCCTCCTTGAAAAGGGGGAAATTCCACACAATGTGTTTTGTTGAATCGCTTTTCGAGTCGGCACCTCGTGTGTTTAGTCAAAGCGGACACACGGCGCGTGCGCTTGACTCGCTGACCAGTCGGATCGCGCATCCTGTCTCACACGCCTGGCCATTCGACTCTTTGTTAGCTGGCCTGAACTGGTCATGTGGTCGCTGGCATCTTTCACTTTCGCAACTAATTCCAGCATCCTCTCTCTCCTCACAACTAAACCAGCATCATATCTGCGTCATCCTCTCACTGTAACAGCAATTCAACGTAAGGGATTTTTTTTTATTATATATTGTTACAGACATGGGGTGATGTAAGCGGCTGGGCTTTTCCATGTGATGCATTAGTTCCCGTTCATTCACAGGGCCAGTACCATGAAAGATCACCTCGTTCTTCAAGCCCAAAGTGTGCAAGACGAGTAGTGATTGCGAGCGTGATGTCAATGAGCTGGAGCAACAACCAATCACTTCGACATCGACAGCCAGTAGATCCGACAGCGAAGCCGAATCTCACCATGAGGAGCAAAAGGGCAAGCAACTTACTTCTCTCTTTTGCCTAGTACACTGACACCCCTCACAGCTCCACTGGGCTTTGTCAACTCCATTAGGAAATAAGTCGGCCCTAGACTACAAGAAAGTGGCCGTAATCAACCAGACTGCCCGCCTGCCGGATGGCTATCCTTAATTGTCGATTCCAACCACCCGGTGCATCAGATACCCCTAACTGAAGTACTCGTTGTTGAACGAGGGTGGATACTGCGTTACATGTGTAGATATAAAAAAGCCACCGAATTGCTTAGCAGTCACAATGAGCATGGATATCACGTGACAGCTATGACAAAAAGGGAGGGAGTTTGTCGACACTTTGCGAAACCCGACGATGTCTGTCGAAGGAGTAAATCGAGAACAACCGATGCCTGTTGGTCCCAAACATTGAGAGCATCCGCTTCTGCAGGCAAAATATGCTGCCTCTCCGTGGGCATCAAGATGACGGTTCATTGGACCTCTTTATTGCGAGCAAAACGGGAGAAGGAGTCTTCAGGGCCCTTTCCCGTTTTGAAGCCCAGGAAGGAGATGCCGACGTCAACCGCCTCCTTAGCAGCTTGGCCAGCCGAGCCAACTCCACCCTCATTAGCAAAATCATTCAGGACTTGATGATCCATATCACAGGTGGGTGACACTGCAACATGTGTCCAAAAAATAGGTCTCTTATTTCAAAAGTAGAATTCATGAAATTTTGACATTATGAGCAGTTGTCACCATGATTATATTTCGCTTTTTTAGGTTGATTAGTGCTGGAAGAGATTTTAGCCAGAGTGTCATGGGTAATTACAGTGCTAATGGATAAGACCACGGACGTCTCAGGGAAGAAGCAAGCCACCTTTATCCTTCGACACGTCGAAGAGGACATCAAGAAAGACTTTCTCACTGTCTTCTGTCTTGGGAACCTCACTGCTGCGAAGGCCTGGCCCAACATCTCATTCGCACTGTACATGTTCTTGGTTTGGACATGTCAAACTGCCGGGGCCTCAGCTTCAATGCAGCGAGTGTCAAGATGGGGAAGTTCAGAGGTTGTGCCGCCATCATCATGGAGCAATAACGCCTCGCCAAACCGATCGACTGCTTTAATCACCGACTGAACCTGGTGCTGACAAAAGCTTGCGATCTGTATGAAATGAAACTCGCCCTTCAGACGCCCAACGAACTCCATAACCTCATTTACTCCAGCAACATGCGGAAGCTCCAGTTCTCCAAAATCGTGAAGCTTTCCGCAGCTAAGCGAGAGAAGTTGGTGCCCTTGTGTCCCACCAGATGGGTTCAACAGCATGATGCAGTCCTCTTCTTCATAGAGTTTAGGCCTAACGTGGCGGTCTTCATGGAAGAAAAAATAAAGCTGGATGCTAATGATGGCATCTTACTCGCCGCGATTAGGGACCCTCGCTTTTTTATTCGTCTGGTTGTGTCGGAGTAAGTTTTAGCACACACACTTAAGCCGAGCAGGACTCTGCAGAAGAAGGACGGTGAATTAGCTTCAGCGTATGCACTGATTCGTGAGATTGAGACTGTTTTCGCCAAGTTCAGAAAGAATGCCGAAGGGCACTTCCACTGTCCTTCCACTGCTCGTGCAGGTGGAGGCACAACGGTGGACAAATTTCGCTCCGGTCTTTAGGAGTATAAAGAATGCGAAGGAGTACGTAGAGACCCGTATGTTCCCAAACATTGCGAAGCTCCTGACCATCTAATTTCTCTGCCGGTCTCAAATGCAGAGGCCGACCGCTTATTCTCAGCCTTGAAACGACTAAAGACATATAAAGAAGAGAGGATTATTTCAACAAACCATAACAATCATAATAAAGAAAGGTGAAATATAGGAAATATTGTGGCGATGGAAAATCATTATTATAAAATAACCTAAAAAAATGATCGTCATTCGTTGGTGTTGATGTTGAATCACTTTCCAGGGACAGATGAGCTCTGCTCTCTCCGAGCCCGTGAGAGATTAAAGGAAAAAGCCATCGATCCGCCAGCTTGGGCTGCAGGGCCCTCAACGTTAATGCAATTAAGTAGGGCACGCCTGCTGTAAGAGTCTCTTCTGAGACCAGATTCGAGTGGAAGGAGGTTGTTGCATGCTAGAGGAATGCCTTTCACACCCCTGTGTTTACGATGTTTGCAAAAACTAGGAAGTGGAAGTTCTATTCAAAATTAATCTCAAATTCCCGAGTGGACCTTTCTGGGCGGTCGGTGGAAAATCTTTTAATAGCAGCAGTGAATAATAGTTTAACATACATGGATACTCCGGAGTAACAGAGGTGTATACGAGATGATCCTGGAAGCGAAACAAAAGTTACCCACGATAAAATTAGATCAAAGTTAAATTGATATTTTCTAAAGGGAAAAATTTGGGTCCCTTAGGTTTGAGTGTCCTTTTAATGAAAACATGAAGAATGATTAAATTAAAAAATCAATAATGATTTCTTGAACATAAAACTCACCTGATAGGATGTCTCCAAGAGTGAGTCACAGAATGTACCTCTGGGAATTGGGAGTTGCGCCCCCCTTCTGAATTGATCCCGGGAAGCATGACTCCACACACCTTCTGAAGATATCCCCGGGGAGCATGAGTTGACACCCATTTTGAAGTTGCCGCCTCCATTCTGCACCAAAACCACCCCCAAGAAGGATGATTTTGTTGCGTTTTTTCAGTAATACTTGGAAAGGCCCCCTCGCTATGAAAGATTATCCAGTGTTCTTATATCAATTCATGTTATGCTCATTACTTTTTTACATCCTTCTCTTTCCTCTCGCTCTATTCCTCTTGTTCTTTACTAACGAAACCTTCTCTCCCTGTTATTTGTAAGGATTTAATAACTGCTCTCAAAAGATCTGAATTTAAATTAGAGAGCGTTAATCACTCAAAAGCAAAGACAAAATATAAGCCGCGATTTAGGTTTAACTTTAGCCCTTGTGTCGATAGAATAGAGAATTGTTATGTTATTTTGCTTTATATTTCTTCACAAGAGACAAAGCTAAAATGCCAAGTGAAGGCAAAAAGTCGTCAGACAGTTTCTGTTAGAAATGGGGATCAGTTACATTAAGACAATACAAGGCACAGTTAAATAAACATGTGAAGAAACTTCATGAGCTGTACTTTGGATGTAAAGTGGGTGACCAAGACAAACGCTGGGCCTTCACATATGTTGTGTCAGGTGTACAAGTTCCCTTCCTGCCTGGGTGAAAGGCAAAGGGCTTGGCCTCATGCTTGGCATACCAATGGTCTGGAGGGACTCAAATGACTATTAAACGGATTGCTACTTCTGCTTAACAGATATTAAAAGTGAGTATTCATTGTGATTTCATTCCTGGTCTTTAATATATTTTCAAGAAATGTATCAATTATAAAGATCAAACTACATACTATGTTGTAATTCCGTTATTTCTTTAAGTGAGCACAGCCAGTAATGTCCATTTTTAGTCTGATTTTGTTTTATTTTACTGCAGGTCGCAACAGAAAAGGCGAAAAATCTATCATATATCCAGATCAATCATTTTGCCGCCACTGCATATAAAACTAGGCCTAATGAAGCAATTTATCAAAGCACTGCAAAATAACAAGCCATGTTTCCAGTACCTGAAAGCGATCTTCCCTAAAATAAGTAATGCCAAGATTAAAGAAGACATATTCTTAGCCCCTGAGATTCGCCAACTTATAGCTGATGAGGACTTCGAGAAGACGATGGATGAAACTGAGCTAGCAGCCTCGCATGCATTCAAAGATGTATGCAAAGGACTTCTAAGCAAGCACCAAACAGCCCAGGGATAGCGTATAGTGGAGAGCCTAATCAAGTGCTACCAAGATATCAGATGCAATATGTTACGGAAGATACACTTTCTTCATTCTCTTCTCATATGTCCTTCTTTCCGAAGAATGCAGGAGATGTGAATGATGAACATGGAGAGAGGTTCCATTAAAACAGGGGTCGTGAATATTTTGGCTGACAGAGCCATGAAAGTCAAATATTTTTAAATCTATTTCCTTGAGAGCCATAATATATTTTAAAACACTTAATACAACTAAATGCGTGCATTTTTTAAATAAGACCAAAAATTTTAGAGTATAATAATTATCTAAATTTATTTTTTAAAATAACGTTATATTGAAGCTAACCAATAATAAATTCAATAATTCTTACAAATATGACTAATGTAACTTCTGGTGCTGCATGGTTTTGCTGATCGCTTTGTAGCCAGGTTGATACTTGGCGAGGTTAAGCTTCATGCAGGCATTGAGGCTTTCATCCGTTAAACATGACCGTAGGTTGGTCTTAATTGTTTTCAGATGTGAGAACGACTGCTCATATGCATACGTCGAGCCAAACAACGTCAATACGGCAATACTGACACGCTGCACTGTGTGGTATGCAACTGGAAGCGCATTCCAAGTTTTGAAAATCAGCTGGTCATCAGATTGAAGTTTTTCATCTCTATCCACTTGTGTTTACTCGACAGCTCTTGGTACTGACGCGCAAGTCCTTCCAAATCTTCACCCACATGTCTAAAGCTTTCAGGCCAGTCAGCAACTTCTACCTCAAAGTCTCTTATGGAGACATCAAGGATGTGTCATCAGGTCGGCAGTGGACAAAGCCGACCTGATGAACTTAAAAAGACGAGAGCTCTCACGAAACTTTACATAGCGTGCTTTGAATGATTGCAGGAGATTAGATCTGAAGGTAGCTAGCTGTTGGAGATCACAATGTTGAGCGGGGTCATTTGCTGGGCACGCAACTTTAAATCGTCTCAGTGTAGTAAGCGACCTGTTTCAATACCCCCGATAAAGAGTTTCAGCTTGTTTTCAAATACATACACTGCCTTGCATTTTCACGTTGAGTTGATTCAGATGTTCAGTCATGTCTACTAGGTAGAAGACTTCAGTCACCACTCAGCATTAGCAAGCTCAGGATGTTTGACGCCTTTCATTCCAAGGAAAGTTCGGATTTCGCTCAGGCAAGCCGCAAAACGGCTGAGCACCTTCCCTCTTGGCAACCAACACACACTGTTGTACACAAGCAAACCGCGGTAATTATTCCTAACTTCATCCAGCAGTGTTTTAAACTGGCGATCATTTAAAGCTCGAGCAACAATAAAGTTGACCACCTGAATCACCAGCGACATCACCTGCCCGAGCTGCTCGCCACACGTTCGATCACAAAGCGCCTTCTGATGTAGAAGGCACTGAAAACTTAGGATTGGTCTATTTTCATGTTCACGAAGAAGCGCTACAAATCTTTTGTTGTTTCCCACAAAACACGGAGCACCATCAGTACACACTGAAATAAGTTTATCCATCGGTAGATTGTTCTCTTCAGCCAACCTAATGAAAGACTTTAACAAATCTTCCCCTCTTGTTGACCGCTTCATTCGCCAATCGGCAAGACTTTTCTCACGCATTGTGTCACCGACGATATATTTTGCAATCATACTGAACTGTGATAAATGGCTTACGTCTGTTGACTCATCTTAAGCGATGGAAAAGTTGACACTGCATTTTTTATGTCTTTCAATTGTATTTCCGCCACTTGATTTGCCCTCATGATAGTACGATCGTGAGCAGTTTTTGCTGAGAGAAGCCTGTCTTTTATTCATTTGATTATTTTTTCCTTATCTGAAAAGTCGTCAAAAAGTTCATTGGTCACTTCAAGCATGAATGTTTTGGCATACTCGCCATCTGTGAATGGCTTTCCGTTCCTGAGTATTACTAAAGAACCAGCAAAGATAGCCGAATTCTAGTTACTTCGTCTAGTTCATACACTGAGTTACTGTTGACTGGCTTGCACTCTGCGCAGTAGCTCTTGGCATGCCTTTTTCCTGCTCCCTCCCGATGGATATTTCGATGCAAATGTAGCATGGCGTGTGTTGAAGTACCGCTTTATATTTGACCTTTCTTCGATGAAATTTTATCATTGCATACTAGACTCAGTGCAGTACCTACTCTTTCTGCAAAGGCGAATTCCTCTGTCCATTAGTCCTGAAATGTACGGTACTCCTCATCCGTTTCTCTTTTCGCCATCTTCGTCAAAGGGGTTTGATCTTTATAAATTAGCTAACTGACCATTTGAATTCAATGTATGAAGGCAATTGGTCAGAGACCACGAAGATAACAGCGATTACCCCACCCACTCACACTGCTAAGAAGCGACTGACTAAATATGAATAGCAGTAACTTCACGCACAAAAAAAAACAATCACAAGAATCCTTCGTCACTGAATGGGAGGAGCTCGTTAGCCACCACCAACGGCACGCGACCTTAAGTAAAGTGACAGCGGAACTATTTATCTGCGAGGCAAATGTAGTCATCAAAAGATCCAGATCCGGCTCACCAGCCATAGGTTTCTTACCCCTGCATTAAAATATAGCGTCAATGTAAAACAGTTATAGAGGAAACTCGAGCCCTACTATGCTGGCTGACTTCTGCTGGAACCTTAAGCGTGATACAGCTGAGAATTTCTACACATGAAGAAGTAAATACTAAAATGTAGGTTAATATATTATATAATGCTAACCAACATACTGATTAATTATATATTCATGAATTAATTACAATGCACACATTTAATCTGACTTTGGGAGCGAAATACATTTATGGTATCGTGGAAGTCGGTATCAATTGCATAATTATTAATTCGGCAATTTACGAGAAAACGTTACATGATGGGAAATTACTCCTATGAAATTCGAATTAAGCACACTCAACTTCATAATAAAATGCACATGAGAGCTATATTTCTTTCTAAACACTTAAATTTGTTGTACAGTGTTATGGGGCGAGGGGGTATAAGATGATGACTTTCTTGCTTCTCTGTTATTGTTGCCACCCCCTATCTGTTAATAGAAGCTAGCCCCTTGAGTGGTAATCATTCTTACCACTAGGGGGTCTGGTTGCCCGGTTATTGGTAACGTTGCCAGTCAAAAAGGGTGAGCTTAGTAGGATTGGGATAACGCTTGCCACCAGCAATGGTAACAAGTTATTTGAATGCGCAACGGAAATATCCGTTGCGTTAGCCTAGTACTTGATACGAAAAGAGGGTACCAGCTGGGATGAATAAAAGGATCTGTTTATAGATGTAAACCAGTCTCAGTCTATTTATTTTACTTTGTACCAAAATAGGGAAAAAATTTCCTTTTGGGCCACCAGAAAAGAATGAATAGGAAGATCTCCTCCTTTTCGATGGGGAACAAATTTCATTTGGGGCCACCAGAAAAGAATGGAAGAGGAGATCTCCATTTTTCGATGACGAACAAATTTCATTTTGGGCCAACAAAAAAGAATGGAAATGGAGATCTCCTCCTTTTCGATGGGGAACAAATTTCATTTTGAGCCACTAGAAAATAATGGATAGGGAGATCTCCTCCTTTTCGATTAGGAACAAATTTCATTTTGCGCCACCAGAAAAGAAAGAAAGAGGAGATCTCTTCCTTTTCGATGAGGGAAAAATTCATTTTGGTCCACCAGAGAAGAATGGAAATGGAGATCTCCTTCTTTTCGATGAGGAAAAAATTTAATTTTGAGCCCTTATAAAATAATGGAAGACGGGATATCCTCTTTTTTGATGAGGGACAAATTCAATTTGGGGCCACCAGAAAAGAATGGAAGAGGAGATCTCCTCCTTGTCTATGAGGAACAAATTCATTTTGGGCCATCAGAAAAGAATTGTAATGATCGACTTATTGAATTAATGAACGCGTAACAATTACGATAGTAATAATAATAATGATCCTACACTCTCTCTCTCTCTCTCTCTCTCTCTCTCTCTCTCTCTCTCTCTTTCTCACTCTCTCTCTCTCTCTGCACCCCTTTATAAAGGTGGAGAAGATACTCATCAATTCAGCCTCACGCCCCGCCTACAAATGACGTTGGCGCATGTGATTTGCTGCTCATTCCATTCTCTCGCCTCCTGATTGACTTAAATTAATGCCTTATTTAATTCTGATTGGATAGCGTCTACACTACTATACCTCGTTATTGGCCAATATTTCTAAAAGGCGAAGCTTTATTATTAGGCTTATATTAGATTAACTTGTGGCTATCTTTGTTACTGAATGGTGAAATGCTTTTATCACACGCCCTTTTATTACCTCCAGACATTTTCACTTGCCTAATGTTTACCTCTCTTGCGCATGTCTGATTTAAGTCCAGATATTAAGACTACCACTTTATTACTGTGAGAAAACCGAGCTTTTATCTCGACCTTCTAAACTCGCTCCCTCTCTTACTTACCTCTGGTTCCGTTGTGTAGGGTGTCTACATGTACACCCTTCAGGTGAATACATGTGTGCCCTACAGTGTAATAGAAGCAGGTGGGATGATTTAATGAGATGGGGAAAACAAAGTGGGCGCTAAATGGTTACCAATAGTGGAATAAATTGCTATCGTTGTATGGTAGCGCAGTGCATTAGAGAATTAACACAGCAAGTGCGAGTTCTGGAGGAGTTTGGTAAAGAATAGTATTAAACTTTTTCTTCTCTACCTTATCGCACTAATCAGCTCAAAACCATGTTATGTTTGTTTTTGAATGCCTATATGGGAGACGTGAGATCAAGTCCATTGTGTAGAGTTCCTGTACTACATTCTAGAACTTGTTCCTGGGAATAAGAAAAAGTTTCTTCTGGCCAAGCAGTCGGATACTGTTTGCACTACTACTCTTTGTCTTCCTGATCTTTATTTAACTAGTCCGGTTATGAAAACAGATACAAACAGCTGTTTGACGCTTAGGTCGTAAATGACGTCAGAACAAGAGGGTACATAGTATTTATTTTCATGTAACAGTTTGCAAGACTTACATGAATGGATTAAAATCTGAATAGAAAGAGATCTCCTCCTTTTCGATGAGGAACAAATTTCATTTTGGGCCAACAGAAAAGAATGGAAATGGAGATCTCCTCCTTTTCGAGGGGAACAAATTTCATTTTTGGCCACCAGAAAAGAATGGATAGGGAGATCTCCTCCTTTTCGATTAGGAACAAATTTTATTTTGGGCCACCAAAAAAAAAGGAAGAGGAGATCTCTTCCTTTTTGATGAAGGAAAAATTTCATTTTGGTCCAGCAGAGAAGAATGGAAATGGAGATCTCCTCCTTTTCGATGGGGGAAAAATTTCATTTTGGTCCACCAGAGAAGAATAGAAAGGAAGATGTCCTCCGTTTGGATGAGGAAAAAATTTAATTTTGAGCCCTTATAAAAGAATGGAAGAGGAGATATCCTCGTTTTCGATGAGGAACAAATTCAATTTAAGGCCACCAGAAAAGAATAAAGAAGAGAAGATCTCCTCCTTTTCTATGATGAACAAATTCATTTTGGGCCACCAGAAAAGAATGGAAGAGAAGATCTCCTCCTTTTCGATAAGAAACAAATTTAATTTTGAGCCCCCATTAAACAATGGAAGAGGAGATCTCCTCCTTTTCGATAAGGAACAAATTCAATTTGGGGCCACCAGAAAAGAATGGAAGAGAAGATCTCCTCCTTTTCGATGAGGAACAAATTTCATTTGGGGTTACCAGGAAAGAATGGAAGAGGAAACGTCTCCCTATCGATGGGAAACAAATTTTATTTTGAGTCACCGGAAAAGAATGGTAGAGGAGATCTCCTCCTTTTCGATGAGGAACAAATTTTATTTTGAGCCACCAGAAAAGAATGGAAGAGGAAACCTACTTCTTTTTTGATGGGGAACAAGTTTCATTTGAAGCCACCGGAAAAGAATGGAAGAGAAGACCTCCTCCATTTCGATGAGGAACAAATTTTATTTGAGGTTACCAGAAAAGGATGAAAGAGGAGATCTCCTTCTTTTTGATGAGGAACAAATTTCATTTTAAACCACCAGAAAAGAATGGAATAGCTTATTTGATTGCCCCTGATTGCCTTCTCCCTTCTCGGAACATTAAATTGAACGAATCTCGTTCGTATTGAATGAAAGTCATTGGTATAAATGAAAGTGATTTTAAGTTTACGAGATATTAATCTATATTAAAGAGATACTTTTATATTCCATTAATAGAATCCGATTTCCATAATGCACACTTATGTAAGCTCTTTACGTGTCGAGTTCTTCACTATTTAGGATTTAAAAATAGCTCGGGAGATTGTGAAACGTGGTGTTCCGCTATTTAGAATTCGCAATTGAATTTTCTCCTTCTCGTACTCTCCACCAAGTTTATTTGAGGCATATTCCTCAATGGGAGGATAGTTATTGTTATACTTTACAAGCCTATTACCTGGGGATGCTGGAGTTTAATTACGGCGTTCTCAAAGGTACCTGAATGTGTTATCGAAGAAAGTGGTTGTTGCCCTCGAGAGATTTGGTTGTTAAGTGGGCTTTTATTTGATGCTTAAGAGCGGGGGGACGTGTGATGATGGTGAGATTACGTTGTTTAGGTTTCTTGATTAGATTTGATGATTATAGCGTTGTTTACTTTGTTATGGAAGTTAAGATATGTTTTTTGGGTGTAGGGAGTTGGTTTTATTACATAATTTGAGATTTTTTTAAGCGAAATTTAAAGCGAATGTTTGTAAGATGAGTGGTGTTAATATACTACTGAATATGAAGGAACTAAAATAATGTAAAATATATATACCCACCGATTCTCTTACAAGATTGGGGCCGGAAGGGAACACACCTGTGGACGTTGAGGAAAGGAGGGCACGCATTCTTCAAAAAAACAGCTACAAAAACGTAATAGTCATAGAATAGGACGATGAAGGCATTAGGAGAGATACAAGGTATGAAGAAATCATACATGCCCACTACCCCTTCCCTCTTGAGACAAAAGGGGAGGGACCCCCTCTGTCTTTCCATGCTGGCTCAGGAATTCCTTGACAAAAGCAGGTGGGTGACTAGCTTGCATAACTAGCGACCAGCAAAAGAAAAATAGGTAAGAAGTTTCGTTAAAATAAAGTGGCGAATAGAGGCTAAAATTGAGATGTCAAGAAGGAAAATGCCCAGGTAGCTTCAATCTAGTCTACGACAACAATCTTTGCAGAGTTGAGCTGTTTGCCTTTAGACGAAGGCTTGGTCAGATTGGTTGAGATTGCAGGGGTTGCTTTATGGTTATGAATTGTTGGCTGTGTTATGTAGGTTAGGCCATTTTGCGCAGATCTTTCGGTTTTAGTTTATGGTTTTGAGTTCTTTGAGAGGTGGCAAAGGTTTTGGACAGGTTCCTTTGTTTGGTTTGCTTTTTATGGTTATAAAAGAGTTGTAGTTTTATGTAGGTTGAGGAAAGTTGTATGTTCATGATTATGAGATGTTTGCTCTTTTAGGAAGTTTATGTCAGGTTGTATGAGATTTTTAGTTACATTTGATGGTTGTATGATTTTGGTGGTTTAATAGACGATTATGCTTGAGTTTATCAGTTAGGATTGTTAAGTTAGATTGTTTGGGTTTATTGGCTTTCCAAAATATTCATGATTATTTTTGTTTATGGTTATTTTTTGTTTATTATTTCTTAACTTACCGCATCAACTGAGCTAGAGCGGGCACACATACAGATAGATAGCACCCAATCTTTCAATTTTGTATGCAATATTTCAAGGTAAACTTAACTTTGTCCCCAAACTCTTTAATTTGGGGAACAAAATTTAGGATTTTAGAAATAGTAAATTTATAAAGAAAATCACTCTAATTAAACGAGTTATCTTAAAACTATAAATTTTAGGATAGTTTTGTTTTTTATTATTCGCGTATTATTATAATCCACTTCAACTGTGTATTTATCGAATGATGGAGGTATTCATTTGCTGGTATGTGTTTGTAAAAACAAATAATATTAGGAGAATTTTATTCTGGAAATGAATTTCATAAGTGTAAATGAAAAATATTTTCTTAGGAATAATGCAAAGAGTTATTACAATATGCCTTTAGTTGCCGAAGATTCAATAATAGCAAGAAAAGGGAAAATCGAAAGGATTATTCTAGGATTTTAGAGAATACGAAGAAGAAATTATTTGCTAATTTAGAACCCTTTAGTAGAGAAGAATAATCACCGTTAATGGTAATTCGCCGGTGCGACGAGTGAAAAGGTGCGAGAGAATTTCGTAATCTCCTTATCGAGTTTGGAGACGGAGATGGTAATTAGCAAAGAGGAGAATCATAATTATTTTTCCAGCCACCGAGAAGAGGGTGAGCTGCCAACAAATGGTAAGAGCTCAAAATGTGTGCATGTGTGTGCGTGTGTGTAAGGTGTAGTATTATAATAAATTCTGGGTGTGGCTCGCAAGGGCCTTTATGGGATTCCACGTGAGATGGCGTCAATACAATTTTATTAGAAGAAAATAAAGACAAATGCAAGAAAAGGGTCTTGTCCTCTCTCATCACCACTATACGTAGTTTGCATCTTTGATCTAAATGCACACTCCAAGATCTCCAGCTATATATCTATCATACTTTTTACTTCCTTAAGTTTCATTACTTTATTTACAGCTCTATTCCGACCAACTTTCTTGGTGATAAGGCCTCGTTGTTATTACCTATCAAATCTGAGGGAAAATTCCGGTATCCTCGAAGATCCTCTTGCAGCAGGTGACATTTGACTAAGGTTAAAATTCTCTTCTCAATATTTAGCAGTGATTTTTCTCCTGTCTTTAAGAGTACTCGGAAGAGAGTAGTAAATGAAAACTGATAGAGATCAGATTAACCACGTTTGTAACCAAATTATTATAGATTATTACTAGCTAATATTCGATTACTCTTAGAAAATGGTAACTGTGTGGTAGAACCTAACACGAGACTTGCGAAAAATCGGTCTAGATTTAGTAGTTTCAAGGACAAAACTGTAAATTTCTAAAAGGAAGAACCCCCTCCCTAAATCGGTCGCTCCGGTATTTCAAAGAAATGGGGGCAAGGGGCGCCTACTTCGCCATGGGAAAAATCACCTATCCACGCAGATGGGTACAATAACTCATGCAATTAACCTCATCGAAATTATTATTCCATCATTTTATAATTAAATAACATGAAAGTAAACTTAATAACCCGTCCCCCGCCCCCAAGAACGGGCACCAAGGACTTTGATCTCACTACCAGGGTAATACAGGACCAGCCAACCATCTCCTGGTTATGGCACAGCATAGCAGCGAAAGATCCACCCATAGTAAGAATAAGGGTTTTTACATTCCGGCCTAATGACGGAATCAAACGGTCAATTAATATTAACGATAAGCTAAGATTTCTAAAGATGTTAAATATTTCATTTTTTTAGTTGCCACTTCATCATTTGTTATCCTAATTTATCCGGACTTTGAATAAGCATTCCATACGCTTTAGTCAGCACTCAGATTGAATGAATGTTTGAAGAATAAATGTTTGCAGATGAGTACTGTTCATACCGATGAATTAACAAAGATGAGTGATGATTCTCACTCATCTGTCAGCGTTTAATGAGTGGATAAACTATTAAAAACCTCCTATGGGTAAAAAGTTCAAGTTAAAAGAGAATTCACAACCTCTTCTTACTTTCGATCGAGTGAAAATAGAGTTAATTTAGGATGTTTTTTCGTTTTATATCTTTGCTTTTAAAATTAATAGAAACATATTCATTAATCGACCCGATAAAACCAGCCAATGATTACAGCACCAAAGTCCATGACCTAATTAACGATCTAACAATTAATAAAAGCAACAAATTTAAAAAAAACTAAAGCATTTAAAAAATGAACTAGAAATACCTTAAAATCGTCGCAAATTCCAAAGATCAACATGTTGCCATTAACTCTACCTAGCGTCTTTGTATGGTAACCTTAAGACGCATAAGAAACAAATATCCTTCAGCCTGATCATATCTAATGTTAATTCCCCTTCATAAGACTTGCCAAATGGCACGCTTCTGTTCCACGCACAATTCCAAGCCGGATTTCAGTAATGGCATCAATCAAGCCATGAACAAATATAAATTCCTCTCGACAGATGCTGATTCCGCTCAATCTCTATTCACAAAAGTATCCATACAAGAAACTTTGTCATCCCTAGAAAAACTAACTCAAAATTAACTGCATCTATCCACTATTTTCATTAAACCAATAAATATTTTCAGATGAGAAGGAAAAAGATATGGACAAAAACATGGTTTTGCAAAGGGTGGGGACATTACCACATATTAGGATCTTTATATGGGATATTTTGAATCGAAAATATGGTATAGGATATATATATATATATCGTAGTGATCCATTCCTTTGAGTTTGTGGCACAAATTTACCATTATGTGTAATTTTGTCTGAAACTCAAACTTGTGAAGGATTACATATCCAATTTGCTATTCCTAACATGATCACAATTTCCGCTAGCGATAAAAGCCCCGTTAAATTCGATTATTTACTCCCATTCAATATCGTTTATTTGATTAGGCTAAAGTCCATTATGTCCTTATTCCCTCCATTAGTTAAGGGAACAACTAATTCTATTAAAGCTCCGGCGCCTTCATAGTAGGTCAATATCTCTCTATTTGGCACGTCAAAAATCCCCAAAATGAATGGACATCTAAAGTTACTTCCTCTGAGACATATCTTTAGGATAAAAGGACTAGAATTACTGTTACAAATCCTGCTCCTACCAGTTTCTATTAGTAAAGATGAAACAAATTATCATCCAAGAGTGCCAAGTAAAAGGTAAAACGAGATATTACTAGCAAGTAAAATTGAGCAAGAAATGAAAACCAGTCATACACCTATAATCCGCTCGGGACGAATAAAATGCTGCCAAAGATTTCAAATGGCGAAATGGGAAATTAGACAATCATAAATATTATTAAGAAATAACTTAATTCCTTAAAATCCATATACCTTTTTTCTTTTGACTCTTCTACATTTGTCTAGTATACTGGAAAAGGCAAATATTCAGTTAAAAACCTCAACCTAATAAAATATAACCTATTTCAATCAATACAAACCACCTTTCCGTCCTAAATAACTTTTAAAATTCAAAATATATTAATCAGATCATTTTTTAATTAAAACGGAGTAATTTTCACGTTTATCATCGTTTTATGGATAGCAATCAAACAACTCTTTGAGTTATTTATATTTATACCAGGCAATGGCTTCGCCTCTTCCCCTTACGGGGAGAGCTTGCGCTTCCCTAATAAAATTTAAAATCTAAAAAAAAGCAGCCATGGTTAAATTTATATAAATTTTCTGAACTTCGCCAATTATAATAATTTTAAAAAGGAACTCTAAAATAAATTTCCCCCATTCAAAATATCACGTCGCTAAAATAGAGTTATATAAGATACATAAAAATAAATTTTCTGAACTTCACTATTTGTTATTCTTTTGGCTTTAAAAAATTCACAAAATTTCGATACTTATATTTATTTCGGATATTATAAAAGAATTATTATAATTAACTTTGATAAAAAAACATAAGTGATTTGTCTACTAAGCAAAAGAATTTTTTTTAAATTTTTCACCCATCTTCAAAAATCCCGTTATACAATTATAGTTAGTGATAAGTATTTATTCATTAATTTAATATTATTTCTACCAGTTTCTACTATTAGTCTCCATCTTTCTAATAACTTTTCAAAAGCATGTTTGTAAAAACCCTTTAATATTGATTTTTAAATATTTATTTAAGGTTATTAAGATCTCTTCTAGTATTGACATCTTTATTATTTTCAGAGGCTTCTCTGAACTCCTAAAAAACTAATCTAATGGGGAAAAGTCGGTGATTTTGGACAATGAAACCTTTGTTTCCAATCAAAATTGTTTGTTATCTTTTGCGATATGAGGTTGCTTGTTGTATTGATTAAAGAGTATTGCACTAGTCAACACATCTTTTGATGATTTATGTTTTGTGGTTGTTTATAACTAATATTGACGTCCTGATTTCAAATATGTTATCCATTTGTTTGTATCACATCAGGTTTTTATTCTACAGCATATTCCTATTTTACGACGTACTGCATGTATTTACTCGGTAAGGATAGCTTCCTAAGTGTTATAGCTTCAAACCATAACTTAAAATTTTAACAGAATTTGAAAAGATAAATGCATTGCAAGATAACATCACCTATTATTAAATACATACAGGTTATTTTTATAATATAATGGAGAAAACACAAGCAATCGTACACATACATCTACATTCATGGAAGAAACTTTCGCTTGCAAAAGTTTCTGGAGTGTTTGATGTCTGCACAGTCTCGTTGTCTCGTTGAATACTCCAATAGTAGTCTGTCATCATGCATCATCTTTGTGTTCCATCGGCCTTGATATCTCTCCTCCATAATCTTGATATCGTGATGAAAACTCGTTCCGTGTTCATCACTCACTTTGCCAAGGTTAGCAAAAATTTCATAAAGATGGTTCTTGAGGAAACGAACCTTTATGTTTATGTTGCAGCCTAAACGATGAAAGCTATCAAGTAATGTCTCTTCCAAATCCTTGTAGTTAGCAGCCTTTTTGTTTCCAAGAAATCCTTTCACAACAGCCACAGATGAATCCAATGCTCCTTTTTCTTATGTCAGTCATCGAACTCAAGAAATTTTGTTTTTCAATAACTTTTTTATTTGTGGCCCATCAAAAACTCCAGGCTTTGTTTTATCATAACTTAAGCCAGGAAATATTGTACATATGAATTTGAAACAGTCATCCTCCACTTTAAGAGCTTTCACAAATTGTTTCATCAGCACTAGTTTAATATGAAGGGTAAGGAAGATGATTTTCTCTCGCTCAACAAGTGGTTGGTGTATAATATTCTTCTCCCAGCAGTTAAACTTTCTCTAACTGGCCAGAGTTTCTGTTTCCAATGTTTGTCCTTGGCTCGGCTATCCCATAAACACAGGAAACACGGATATTTTGTATAGCTTCCTTGTTAGCCAAGTAAAACTTTACCATTTTCAGATCCACATATATAATCTATTTGTGTTCATCATATTTGAGGGAATCTAATACAGATGTAATGTGTTCATGCTTCTCTTTTAAATGCACAGAGTGACCAATAGGAATCGCACCGAACAAGTTTCTATTATGGAGTAACACACATTTTATACTCTTCTTTGACCTATCTATAAAAAGTCTCCATTCACTTGGATCATACTCTAAAACACCCATCGCGTTTAACAGTCCCGCGACTTCACAACAGTAAACAAAGTCTTTTTCAGTTTTAAAGAATGCCAAGAGATCTCTCTCCCTGTTTCGATAAAAAGTGACATTTGTATTTTCCTCCAACAAATTCTTCTCTTTAAGTCTCGTAGCTAACACTTCTGCTAACTCTTTTTACAGCCTTTGGTCTCTAAATAAATCATTCAGTTGTAATTGGCTGAAGTTTATACATACTTAGGTCGATGAATATACAAAGTCTGAGTCAGTGTCAAGTTCATTGCCTACATCAGATTCACGTATATCACTTACATCGTCCAGTGAAGGAGGTTCCTTGAATACAGGTACTGGAATTTCATCTGAATAAAGCAGTGGACCAATTTATAAATCAAGATTTACGTAACTTCTTTTACGTCACGTTTTCTTTCTATAACCATAGCTCTTTGGTAGGGAAAAGTAGCAATCGTTTACATGTATTTTTGCCTCCCGCCATACCATAGGAATATCCATTGGCGTAGCTTTTCGACACATGGTTTACAAACATTGTGCAGGGCCAACGGTTTGTCCTAAACACCTAATTTAATTTTGAAGTAACGCAAGTATGCTCTTTTCACATAGATACTAATGTTCATTCTCTGAGTTGGTGCAGTAAAGCAACCACATATATAGCAAAACGAGTCAGGGGAATTCAATAATTTCCTTCGTAATGAGGCCATACTACTGAATATTATTTCATAAAACAAATCTGAAAAAACACCAAATTTATAATAAACAATTGTTTTATATATATATACATAGATGTGCATAAATAAAGAGAAGTTTAAATATGTGGATAAGGTAAAATAAGAAAAATACCAAACGCCTCCACTTCCTTTCACTTGGTCATAAAATAGCCTGCTACTATGAGTGGGACCAATATGCAACAGTCCAAAAATAAAAACTTGACGTTATAGAAGAAGATTATTGCCATTTTTAAACTCAGTGACCCCGAATTTCCCAAGAAAAGGTTTCAAACTTAAGTCAGCAGAAAAAAAGTTAAAATTTGTTGAACAGTGTTATATGTAAGAATAATGATGACCTTTCTTCTTCTAGCGCATATTGACAACGGTCAAACATAAACCAGTAAACCTCTTTGGTGAGAGTCAGGCTTTAGCCAAGAAATTTAAAATGAAAAGGCCATTTATTTTAAACTTAACGCACAAGAGAATCTTCCGTGGATGAGGCATCTGTTTATGTAAGGGTATTGGTTTATCTCAATGATGAATCCATTCTATAGAACGATTGATATTATTGTAGATGACCTATATTTCTTTTCCTGTAACTTTACTACTCAAAAATGGTTAAATTTTAATCGAGAAAGGAGGAATAAACAAATGTTGATTCGTTGCTGCAAGTGTCCCTCTGGCAAGTGGTGAAGAACCCATTATATTACTCGTATAACCTTGGTCTTTTGTCTCTTTCAATGACGATCCGCTTGATTGGAATAGATTAAATGTATTTTTTCAACTAACTGTTCCCTAGTTACACTACGATTTACTTCTGCCTGAATATATGTACATTTTCATCAAATTCTTTGAAATGCTAATTTCGAAGCACTTAAATATATACTCGTAATTAAAAACGTGTTCGAACCTAAATAAGGTTCGTACTCTGAGTTATAGATGCAATTTCAATGCAAAATTATGATAATAATACTATGGTGAGAATGCTTATCTAATAAACTAAATGACAAATTATTATATAAAACCACTCTGCTTTGTAGTGGTCTTGGTTTAATATCCGGAGTTTTCCCTTCATATAACCCTATTTTATAAGGTAAGACCAGTGGAGCGGGATACAACCAATTACTAATATCCAAAACTGATTGGTTTGCCGCGAAGAAATTGTTTACACGAGTGCCCTCCAAAGTAAGGGAACATTGATTCGTTTATAGCAATTTCTTCATACACAACGTCAAATTGGGCAAATTTATCATTTATTACATCATATAATGGCTTTAACCTGACCAATTTTGTATTACTAAGGTTTTTTTTATTAGCTCCATGTATATGACTTGAGATTCGCCGAAAACGATTTCCTGGCATTGTTTAAAAAAAAACTAGGCATGCTAAATCTTGTTATTTGTTCTAGTAATCTTGTCTCGAAGTTTACTTGTTATATCCTGATAACAAAAGAAACCTGAAAAAGTTATTTTTATTTAGTCTTTCCACCCTAAATTACCGATTTATTTTCTTTCTATTGAAGTATTTATGTTTCTTTCATAATGTGGTCTATATTATCGCCCAAAATCTTCTTATATGGCTCCTACTTACACAAAGCTTCTAATTCAGGGCACTTTTCCAAATCGATTATACTAAGCTCATTGTTCCTCATCATTATAGGTAGCTTATGAGTATTTTAAAACTGGTAGTTTGTTATTCTTTTTTTCATTTTGGATTAAGTTGGTTAAAATCTTCAGCTTTCTCTATTTCAGAAAGTTCCATTAGAACATGAAGCTCTCCAGCAACTTCGTTTTACATATTAGGGGTGTCTTCTAAATTTTCAGCATTTTGTGTTTCTCTGTCACGATCCTTGTCATCTTTAGGACGTCCTCAATAACAATATCTCCAAGCCTACTTTGTTCACTAAGTAAAACAAGGGGACCCTCGAGAAGAGATGCTGCAGGTTCCAAAACCGCCTTGATGTAAACAACGGCAATTTCATTGAATGGAATGGATGGTACAGTAATCTTCCAAGTCTTTATCATGTAATTTACGTAAATATATCTTTATGTTGAAATATCTTTGTTATTTTCTTTCATATTGAATTTAGGCAGCAAATTACCCATCAGACCTTTTATTTTAGTTCTGCTCTTTAAAAATAATAACATCCCTAAAGAAAGATTTTACATCACAGGATCATGAAGCTAAAGAAGCTAAAGAAGGTGTAAATCTGGAGAAGATATAAAGGGTTATCAATTATTGGTGAAAATTTATTGATTTTACTATTGGATCATGTTATTTGATTCATGGCATTATGTGTGAAAAATGATTTTGCCTTAATATCCACCAAGGCTTCGGTGGCACACCTCCACTCGATGGTAAAGTTTGGAAAACATCTCTGCATAGTTGCTGCTCGATCTCACCAATATGCCTTATTATGTTATCCTTCAGCTGTTGAATTGTTGTTGGCTTGTTTGCATAGACCTTACTTTTGAGATGACTCCCAAGGAAGAAATCTAAAGGCGTCCAAATGACCTCACTGTTTCAAGAGATGGTGCGACCTGGGAACTTCTCATTCAAGAAAGCCATTGTTGCATTGCTGTGTGGCATGTGGCGCCATCCTGTTGAAACCACAAATCTTCAACATCCATAGAGTTTAATTCAGGCCATAAAAAGTTGGTTATCATGGCTCGGTATCGCTCGCCTGTCACCGTACCAGAATTCCCGGCATCATTTTCGAAGAAATACGGCCCAATGATTCCGCTAGCAAAAGATGCACACCAAACAGTGACCTTTTGTGGATGCAGTGGCTTTTCAACAATCTTCCTGGGATTTTCATCAGCCCAAATGTGACAATTCTGCTTATTAACAACTCCACCAAGATGAAAATGGGCTTCATCACTAAAGATGATTTTTCGCAAAGTGCCCGAAATGCGTTTCTGTTTGAATGTCCATTTTCGTAAATAGGCTTCGATAACTTTAATACGTTGTTCGATTGTTAATCTTTCAATAGTTGAAATTGCCAAAGACTGAAGTTGTTAAATCTGGAAGAAAAAGAAAAAAATCATTCGACGCTTAAACTTAACTCACATTTAAAATCGGTACAAGTTATTGGAACACACTTTATAACCCCGAATGCTCTGACCGGCATAGGGGTAGGAGAGCAAACAATCCTGCACATGTCGCTTGCCACCCCCTGGGGTAAAGGTATCAAAAGCTATCAAACAAGAAGATGGAGGATGTGGAGTCCTTAACAGTTCGATATCCTTTAATCCTTTATTATGAATCTGAAAAATTGAGGGAGAAATAAAGGTACTAAAATGCAATAGTTATGCAGAAACTAAGAGGGGTAGAAAGAGGGTTCGGTTTACGTATGTTTGATGTATTCCCATGTAAGTTGATTTGTGTGTGATTGTGTAAATCACTTACTTAAGCTTCCCTCAAATACTAAAATTCTAGTCAAATTTTGTTCATGAAAAAATGGAAATTTTGCTTCAAACGCTTCTCGTCCTCTCCAATACTTTAATTTTTGCCATAATTTTCTTCTCCAATCCTTTGCAAGAGATTTCGAGATGAAAAATGGCGCTTAATGAGAAATGAAATTCATCTGGTGGATTAATTTCGGAAAAAAATCATAAGTTGTGAATTCAACCTTCTTCTTCGACCTAATTTCATTGGAGTTCCCCAAAATTGAGCAAATAAATAAAAAAAGAGGGGATTAATGTAAAATTAAGAAACCAAAAAACAGATTCATTATTATATTTGTAAGAATAAAGACGGATTTGCAATTTCTGTTTAGGTTTATGGTTCTTTGTTTTCTAACGAGAATCGAATAACCGAACTTAAATTGTGATGAATATCACTGCTGCAGTAAAGTTTATGGCATTGAAAGAGTTAGTAAAATATGTTTTATTATATTATTAAATAGGCTGCAATAAAAGATAAGAGAGATATGGAGGGATAAATAATAATAAGCACCTTATCAGTTTCCTGAATTATAACTCTTTTCATTCCCTACGCGACGTAAACGAGATAGGGGGAGGTATAAGCGTGTATATATCTGACAGACTCAATACTAAAAAGGTTGACGAAATTAGTATTTCTTATAACTATATTGAAACTTTATTTATCAAAGTAAAATCAAATGGTAAAACAATAACCATTGGAACCGTAAATAGACCTCCTTCTGGTGATCCTGAGATGTTTATAGATAAGATTGCTGAATTAATCAATGACTTCAATGTTACAAACTATGACGACATAATAATTACAGGAGATTTTAATTTCGACCTTTTAAACTTTGAAAACCACGCATCAACTCAGTCTTTCCTCAATACTTTTTATTCTCATTCCTTACTTCCAATTATAACAAAACCGACAAGAATAACCCAAAGCTCAGCAACACTAATTGACAATATTTTCAGAATACACCCCGAAAATTACTTTTCCGTTATTCTACTTTGTGACATATCAGACCATCTTCCTATATTCATGATCCAAAAGTCTTTTTTCAACTCGAAAAATATTCATCAAAACTGTACAATAACCTACTGTATAATTAACGAAAATACCTTAACAAACTTATATAACTATGTTCTAAATCAGAATCTATATGAAATTTCCTATATAAATGACATCGATTCTGCTACCGAAGAGTTAATTTCACGGCTAGACGATGCTTTTAAACTTAATTGTCCTCTAAAATCGAAAACCATATCATATAAACACAAAACAAAACCTTGGATAACAAACGCAACTATAAATAACATCAAAAAACGTCAAAAATACTTTTCTCTTTATAAGCTTAGTCAAATTAAAAAAAAAACATGAAAATTTTTGGAATCAAGTTACTAACCAAATTAAAAAGCCAAGAAAAATTATTACCATGAACGATTTAATCAAACGAAAAACAATATAAAACAAACTTGGAAATTTATCAATTCTGTGATAAAACCTGAAAATACTAAAGGAACAAACCAAATTAAACAAATTATCGTTGACGGCAAACCAGTTGATGACAATAAGGAAAAAGCAAATGAATTCAATAAATTTTTTGTCAACGTACACGTAGGTAAAAAAAATCTCAGACTCCTGCAAAATATTCGATAAATCTTTTCTTTCGTAGTTTAATGAGATTAATGTACCAAATTCCTTGTTCTTTTCTCCTGTAAGCGTAGCCGATATAATAAAATCCTTAGATCACTAAAAAATAAGAAACCCGCTATTAATTCAATCTCCACTAAAAATTTAAAACACATCTCTGATATAGTTGCTCCAATTTTAGCATCAATAATTAATAAATCATTTACGCAAGGTCTTCCCAAGTGTATTGAAAGTTGCTCGGATAACACCGTTACCAAAGGCCGGAGACCTCAGAAACGTCAGCAATTACCGCCCTATTTCATGTCTTTCATTGTTTAGTAAAATATTTGAAAAAAAAGCATTCAATAAACTTTATAAATTTAAGGAATCTAATTCACTGTTGTATAAACACCAATTTGGTTTTAGACGTAAAAAATTAACGATTCACGCGATAATTAACCACCTTCAATATTTATATGATAATATTGAAAAGGGCCACATTGTATTTTCAATTTTTCTCGATTTTAAAAAAGCTTTCGATTGTGTCAACCATAATAGCTATGTACGGAATTAGAGGCAACTGTCAAAATTGGTTCAAATCATATTTAACTGAAAGAAAGCAATTTGTCTCCGTCAATGGTCAAGACTCATCCCACCTTAATATTACAACTAGGGTCCCACGAGGCTCCGTTCTAGGCCCACTGTTATTTTTAATCTATATTAATGATATTGTCAAATTATTTTCTCTGTTTAAATTTATATTATTCGCGGATGATAGTGCCTTATCAACTCCCTTGCCATATGACAAACCGAGCAACATTGCATCTACAATAAATAAAGAACTCGAAAATGTCTTCATTTGGCTTAATGTTAATAAACTATCAATAAATGTAGATAAAACTAAATATATTCTTTTCTCTTACAAAAAATCTATTGAATTGCCTCATATTAAAATGGGCGACGGAATAATTTAGAAAACTACTCATATCAAATTCTTAGGCATCTTTATTGACCTAAATCTGAGTTTTAAACAACATATTACGCATATCTCAACAAAACTATCAAAATCGATTGGAATATTATATAAATTAAATAAGTTTCTTCGTAAATCGATTCTCCACTCTTTATATATGAAAATGGTGCAACCTTACTTGACATATGGCATAGAGAGTTGGTATGGGAAATATCAAAATTATCTCAATAAATTTTTCATATTACTGAAAAAAGCAATTCGAGCCATCCATCAACTCGACTACAAAGAGCACACTAATCGATATTTTAAAGAATCCAGAATTCTAAAATTAAATGATCTCTTTGTTCTTCAAACATCCTTATTCCTTTACAAAACAATAAATTGTTCCTATAAAAACTATATATTTAATATGTTACAAACAGCTGATAATACCCATAATCACCAAACCCGCAATAGAACAAAATTTATTTCACCCTTGTATTCAAAATCAAAATCACAATGTAGCTTTCTGTACAAATCTATCAAAATATGGAATGGCTTCGACGACAATATCAAATCCCAAACCAATTTAGCTCAATTCCAAAAAGCTCTTAAAAACAATATAATTTCGGCCTACTAAATTTCTATTCAGTTTTTGTTATTGTGTATTTATTTGTTACTGTACACTATTATACTATGTACTATTACTCTGATTTACAGATTATAAATATGTTATGATTTATATACGACTGTTGAATATGTTAACTACAGAACTTTTGAAATAATCACTAAAAATAAATCGTTTTTTAATTTATCTCTAAATTTAAATAATATAATTATTTTTTATTTGCAATCTCTACAATGATTAGGTTCTTAAATATATACTAAGTTGTTTATATCTTTTATAACAAAGGCATTCTCTGTTCGTAAACATGAAGGGATTTTTATTCTTAATTATGTTATGCTTATTTAGCTGCTAGTCTTAAGTTTTAAGTTTCTGCCCTAAAAGACACTGACTTATTTCAGGCCCATAACTAATCTTTGTATGTATGTATATATATATATATATATATATATATATATATATATATATATATATATATATATATATATATATATGAATATATATATATATTTATATATATATATATATATATATATATATATATATATATATATATATATATGTATAAAGTACTTATTGTAACGAGTCATTAAGATATAATATATCATTTATTCCTACTGTACATTAGATAAATATGGAATTTTATAAATAAATATACCAGGCAATGGCTTTGCTACTAAGATTAAAATTTCAAATCTAAAAAAAGCAGCTATGGTTAAATTTTTAGAAATTTTCGGAACTTGCCCAATTATAATAATTTTAAAAAGGAACTCTAAACGAAATTTTCCCCCTTTCAAAATATCACGTTACTAAATTATAGTTATAGAAGATATATAAAAATAAATTTTCTGGACTTCACCTTTTAAAATTCTTTGGGGTTTAGAAAAATCACAAAATTTCGATACTTATATTTATTCCTGAACTTCACCATTTTGTTTTTTGATATTATAAAAGAATTATTAGAAATAACTTTGATAACCAAACTAAGGTGAAATTATTATTCAAATACTCCAAAAAATCCCCTCCTTAAATTATAGAGATATTGATGATGATTATGATATATATATATAGAAATAGACAAAGAGAGGGAGAGAGAGAAGAAGAGAGGAGAATGAAAGATCAATAGTACGAAAGGAAGAGATTTAGATATATATATATATATATATATATATATATATATATATATATATAGAGAGAGAGAGAGAGAGAGAGAGAGAGAGAGAGAGTTACAAGGAGTTACAAGGAAAGAAAGTACCCTAGGAGACCTTACGGTCCATTCAAAGAGGGTACCTTTGGACTAGCAATCAAGCGGGCACATGGCTGCTCAATTGTTTTGCGTCCCTAAACGGCCACTTTTCAAGACTTTGTCTAGTCTTGACTTGAACTGATCAACAGATTCAAGGTTGACAACTTCCACTGGAAGTGCGTTCCACTTACTGCAGATACTGTAAGTGAAAAAAATTCCACACAGATTGCGGTGGTAACGCTTCAGGTCAAGTTTGAAGCTGTGATTGCGCGTTCTGTTCTCACTCAGTGTGAAAATATCCCGGTAGTCAACATTGTCGAACCCCTGAAGTATTTTGAAAACTTCAATGAGCTGACCACGCAGTCTACGGGTTTCCAGCGAGAACAGATCTAATTCCCTTAGTCTATCCTCATAACTTTTATGTCGGATAGAGGGAATCAGCTTGGTGGCCCTGGCTTGTACGCGTTCCAATCTCGCGATGTCCTTTCGCAATGAAGGACTCCAAAATTGTACGGCATACTCCAGGTGTGGTCGGACAAGTGAGTTGTACAGGCACAGTACAATCTCCTGGTTTCGATAACCAAACTGGCACTTAATATAGCCTAGCATCCTTCAGGCCTCTTTCTCCACCTCAATGCACTGTTTCGAGAACTTGAGGTCACTAGTGATTGTTACACCCAAGTCCTTCTCAGTGTCGGTGGATTCAATAGCAGTCCCCTTAAGGATATACTGAGATTGGGGGTTTTTGTGGCCGATATGCATCCCTTTGCATTTGTTCACGTTAAAAGGCATTTGCCACGTGTCCGACCACTCCCCAATTTTCCTAAGATCTTCCTGAAGGCGGGCAGTATTTCCATCCTTTGCAACGTTCACACCAAGCTTGGTATCGTCGGCAAATTTGAAAATCTTGGCAACCATGTCACCGTCCATGTCGTTGACGTAGATGATGAATAGTAGTGGTCCCAGGACAGAACCTTGAGGCACCCCGCTAGTAACGGGCACCCACTCAGAAGACTGTCCATTCCTCACCACCCGTTGCCGTCTGCCACTTAGCCAGTTCTCGATCCAGCCGGCTACCTTTCCATCTATGCCCAGCGCTCGCACTTTCCGGAGAAGGCAGCGGTGTGGTACCTTATCAAAGGCTTTCTGAAAGTCAAAGTACACTACACTCACCACCTTGTCACGATCGTGCTCACTGAACACAAGGTGGATGAATTCCACAAGGTTCGTCAGCCATGACCGTTGCCTTCGGAAGCCGTGCTGGAAACTCCTCAGAGAGAGAGAGAGAGAGAGAGAGTGGGGGGAGGGCAGGAGAGAGTTAGAGAGAGTTAGATTAAGATATAGCGTCAGACATATAGTTAGATAGATTGCGAGAGAAATTTACATTATATAACGGTAAAGATAAATAAAGAGAGAGAGAGATATCGTAGGAGAGATTTGGAGAGGGATAAGGTACAAGAGATTTAGAGAGAGAGAAATTGCAAGATAGATTTAGGGAGATATTTATAGAGAGAGTGAGAGTGACATCTAGAGAGAGAGATTGAGATAATGTGAAAGAGAATTAAAAAGAGGGATTGAGATAATGTGAAAGAGAATTAAAAAGAGGGATTGAGATAATGTGAGAGAGAATTAAAGAGAGGGATTGATCGAAAGGGAGAAATTGACAAAGAGGGATTGATAGAGTGGGGGGGAGATAAATATATGAGGGAACCTTTGGTAGAAGAAATAGGATGCAGAGAGAGATTGGATAGAAAGATTAATGTAAATGAGAGGTAGAGGATGAAGAGAGAGATAGTATGATACGAGTTTGGAATAGATAGAGGTAAGAGAGAGCAAGACCTTGCAGACAGGCTGACAGAAAAGAGGAATAAAAAATAGCAATAGAAAGAGCGAAGGGAGTGAGAGAGAAAGAGATAGGAGTTAAAGAAGGAAGAAGGAGAGATAAATAAGAGAGATAAGATCGATAGTAAAGGGAGTAAGAGAAAGGCGGGAGAGAGATAGGATGTAGCGCCAAGACTGTGAGAAGGGAGAGAGAGAAGAGTGATAAATAGAAGGCAGATATATAGGTGAGATAGAGTGAGGATTGAAACATGAAAGAGTGAGCTATTGAGGATGACCAGAGCTGGCGGAGGGTGTGAGATAGAAAAGGTTGAAAGGCAGATGGGTATTAACATTGAAATAGGAAGGAGAAAGAGAGTAGGAAGCAACATAAAAGAGGTTAGATATATTGAGATAAGAGAGGGTGAGTTATAGAGTTAAAAGTAATACACATTATGAACCTTAATCCAAATAAATCCAATAGCCTTGTTATTGGGCGATTGAGGTCCTTAGAACCGCATTACCCTCAAATCATTGTCAACTGCGTTGTGGTCCCTAATTGTTCTTCCCTGAAGTGGCTTGGTGTTACTTTTGATCCCAAGTTGATGTTTGAGCTGCACTTGTTCACTGTTGCGTCCTCAATTTCTCAATAAGTTGGTTTGTTTCGTAAGTACCGCCAAATCTACTCTACAGTCAGAGTGGTTATGAGTGGCTTTAGTCCTTCCATCTGCCTTATTTTGAATATTGTCATTCTCTCTTGCTTTCTGCATCGGAAATCAATTCAAGGGCCTTAAAAGAGCTTTAAACCAGATTAATTTTCTGCTACCCATTGTACATTTCAAACTTAGGCGTCGTCGACTCGTTGGAGTCTTGACTCATTTCTTCAAAATTGTTTCTGATCCTGATCATCCACTTCAGTGTCTGATACCAGCTCCCTCACGGCCGGTTTGCGATACGCGCTACTCGTTAAGGCAGAATTACCGTGATTTTTCGGTCGCTTGAGTGAATACGAAGCAGTTCTCTCGATCTTTCTTTCCTACATCTGTCGCTCTGTGGAACACTCTACTTAATGATGCCGTTAATTCGGATAATTGTGATGTTTTTAAAATGCGAGTGGATGCTTTTCTTCTCTCTTGGTTTTATGTTTTCTACTCCTATCGATGCTGCGTCGTTCGTTGGACCCTGTAGGGTTTTAAGGTTCTGCCGTGTCGGCTGTGGCTTTCCAACGGGTCGCTTTCATTGACTTTGATAATAATAATATTAGAAGTATTATTGAAAGCCTTGCAGTCCATCGAGAGGGAATATTGTCGACCAAATATGAGCAGGCCTCTTGTGACTTCAGCACACATAAAACATTGGTGCCTTGAGAGGAGAGAAGAAGTGGAGGGAAAGAATAAGATAGAGAGGGCAAGCGGAGCGAGATGGAGAGTATGGTGAGAGTGAGGGAAAAGATGGAAGAGTGAGGTAAAAAGGAGGGAGAGAATGGAAACTAAGATATTGAATAGAGAGAAAGAAAGCATAGAGAGAAAGATGGAATAGAGAGAAAGAAAGCATAGAGAGAAAGATGGAATAGAGAACTGATAGAAAGAAAGTTTGGGGAGAGGAGTAAAAGGGCCCGTATCGAAAGAAAGAGGAAGGAGTTAGAAAGTACTGAGCCAGCGGAGAGAGAGAAGAAGAAGAGAGATAATAGCGTCAGATATAGCAGTGAATGAGAGAGAAAGGATAGAAAGAGTGAAAGCAAAGAAAGCGTGATGAGTAAAAGAAAGAGAGATGTGCTATGGATAAATGAGAGTGACCCATAGCTCCGGGTACTGCCAGGGCAGTGACTGATACTTCTGCGCTATTGATTTGACTTGCATCAATACAAAGAACCGGAGTAGCCTCAAGTATCCTCATCTTCAATTAGTATGTCGTCCTATACCCCATTCTGATCAAATTTTAGCTCCTCTATTTGGAGAACTTCCTGAAGTGAATGATAAGTTTCCTCTATTGTCAAAAAAATGAAGAAGAAGTGGTTTTGATGATAATGTTTCACATAATTTTTCCCCAAAAGACCTAAATGATCTAATTCGCGTTTTTAGCCTGGCAAAGTCCTCTGCCGAACTGTTGGCATCCAAAATGAAGAAAAAACTTACTCTTCTACAGTACTCGCATCATTTTCTACCGCATCCAACATCAAGAGTACTTCCTTATTTTTATGAAGAGAAGGACTTGGTGTAGTGTGCAGATATTGCGCAGCTTCTGCATAGGCTTGGAGTGCCTCAGTACCACTCGGAAAATGTCAGATTGTTAATTGAGGGTAGAAAGCCATTGCTGAAATGTGTTTTGCTGCTCAACGGTAACCAGTTTGCCTCCGTACCTTTCGCTTACTCTACTATACTGAAAAAGAAGTATGAAGAGGTAAAGTACATGTACGTACTGTAGAAAATTCGTTATGATCCTCATGAGTGGTTGATTTGTTTTGACCTGAAGATGGTGAACTTTTTGTTTAAGCACATTCTGGGTTCACCAAGCACTCGTTATCTTTATGCGTGTAGGATAGTAGGTACCGAGCTAGGCATTACAAGAAAAAAAAGACTGATCTGTTCAGGAGGAAATTCTGACTTGCAGAGCAGAGGAACGTCATAAACAAACCTATGGTAGGCTGAAAGGATACTCTCCCTACCATTGGACATAAAACTTGGCTTGATCAAACCGGTCACCAAAATTCTGGACAAGGATTGTGGCGGCTTCACAAACTTTTCCAGGATTGACCATCAGGAAGTTGAAAGTTTGCATCTTTGACGGTCCTCACTCAACTCCTTCAGTTGATCAGAGATCCCGAGGTTAAAAACTCAATGAGCAAGTAGCACTGAAAGCGTTGAAGGCTTTTGTGGGGGTGTGAAGAACTTTCTTGCCAATAAAAGGGCCAGGAAATACACAGAACTCGGATTTAAAAAAGAATAAATTAGCATAAAAAAAATTACCTGATAGCAGAAAAGGAATGAAATATCTGGATTCAACGGTACACAATTGTCATAAATCAGTTGAAAACTCACGTCTTACACATATTTTTTATAACTAATTGAATTATCTATTTCACACTATACCTAGAAAAAATATAAATGAAACAACTGGTATTGCTAAACATATTTATTCAGTTGTTTCCTTGATTAAGCGGAAACAATAATGTAACGTAATGTAATGTAATTTTGGGGACGAGTTGCACAAGGCTATTTACTCACAAAGGTATTTTCCTTATTTCCAAACTAAGCCAGGAATATCTGCAGTGAACACAGGAAAGTGAATAAGAGTATATTATTTAGACTCTAAAATGTGTCATTCGCTTAGTCCAAAGGTGAAAGTGGATATAAGGAAATACCGTGACATTCTCTTATCTCGATGATTTTGCTTAATAGACCACTATCTGGGCATTCCCTTTATCCGATGGTGATGCCAAACGAAGACATTTATCTTTGTATTTCGGGCGTCAGGTGGTTTGGCTTAATTTAAGGTGATACTTTTGTATTCCGTTCGTTTGAGCGTGACGCTGCAAGGAGGAGAATTTTTATCTTTCGTCTTCTCTCACTATGATGCTGCATGAAGGAATTTTCTTCGCCCGGCAAAGAGTATCCTGACCTTCAGACATTGTTCCATTCACAAGTTGATAACACAGGCCTGCGTTTGAAAATATTTTTATGTTCTCCAGGATTTCTTTGTGGTTTCTTAATGAGTCCAACCTCCTGAGCTCAAAAATGAATGTATATTTGTTCAATCAGGTCAGATTTTTTCAGTACAGCATACACCATTTTCATTGAGATTACCTCATTTTTTCTGAATTTTTAAAAAAAAAAACTTTCTCTATCTACTAATGCATTATTACTGTTATATCATATAAACTGGAATGCACGTATGTAAACTATAATTCTTTTAATAAACAAAAAATAAAAGAATGCAACATAATAAAAGAAAATAATTATAATTTCGAAGAACAGACGCCCTTGACGATTTTTGTTTGTGCCTGTCATCTGGTGCATCACACTTCAAACACCAACAGTAGTCAGCAAGCATGTTTACGTTCCATTTACACTGATACCTGGATTCTATTGTTTTTATGTTCTGGTGGAATCTTTGCCCCTGTTCTTTACTGTAATCCCCCAGTTGTGGGGAAAATAATCCAGATGGGACTGTAAAAAGTGTATCTTTATAGACATTCGAGCTCCCAAATGTTTGGGACTTGTTAAGAGCTGATTGACCAGGGCAACATATTCTTCTGGGCTTCTTTTATTGCCTAAAAAATTGTTAACTAGAGCTTTTAAAGCTTTTCAGGCATCTTTTTCTATGTCCTTCATTGATGCATCAAATTTCTGATCAAGTTCCTGATTTGAAGTCCATCAAAAATTCCCCCATGGAGTTCAGCGTCACTGATTTGTGGAAATTTTTGAAGAAGAAATTTAAAAGCTTGGCCTACTTTATTAAGGGTTTTGACATAATTTTTCATTATGCCAAGCTTTATATGCAGTGGAGGGAGGAGTATTTTTTGAGGAGGCACTAAAGGTTCAGCTATCACATTGTTTGATCTAATTCTAATGCTTCTCGTGGAGGCCAAACCTTGTTCTCATAGTGCATACTATCTGCACGACTGTCCCATAAACATAGGAAACAGGGATGCTTCGTGTAGCCTGTTTGCGTCCCAAGCGTAAGAGACACTACCTGAAAAAATTTAGCACGGTATGTAAATTCAGTGTAATATTTCTAAAAACAAATTCAAAGTAATATTTCTTAAAACAATAAGAATATGAATATGTACTGAAAAATCCTGTATGCCGATGCATTAAATCATCGTATTGGAACTAATTGGATATATGTACATCTTATTTTGAGTTTATTGAGTTGTGTTGTATACCTTCTCAATTAAGATAAGCTCCCCATTAACCCAATAGGATGCATTAACCTATAGGGACACACTTCAACAAAAAATATAACTAAAAAATGACTCATGATTTCCAGATTTGCATTCTTGTAAAATGTAAGTTGACCAAAAGGTGTATACAAGTATTAACAATTAAAAATTAAAATGTCATTATCAAAAAGCTTAGAAATGCAAAGTGTAAAATGATCTTACCTTTGAGGCACTACATATCCTCCACTTATAGCTAGAGTAATTTATTGCATCCAGTAATTTTTTCATATTTTCATAACTTTCAGTAAGTTGGATTGAATGTCCTATAGGAACGGAAGCTATCTTGTTACCAATATTCAGTAACACAGCTTTTAAACTTTTACTGGAGGAATCTATGAACAGTCTCCCTTCTAATGGGTTGTAGGGAATTCCAAGGGCCTCAACAAGTCCTTTAATATTGGCGCAGTATACTAAAGAGCTGGAAGAATGCTGTAAAAAATAGCTTCGAAACTCTTGTTCTCTATTTCTGTACCCCCCCTAAATGTTGTTTTTTAAGCGAGAAGATTACTTTCTCGAAGTCGAGAGCCAAGAAGTTGTGTATTCGCCTTTGAAACCCCCAGATCCCTGGTCAGGTCATTTAACTGAACTTGAGTGAATGGTCTTGCGACCATATCATGTGTGGAAACCTGATAAGACTCAGATGTGCCATAATCTTGGTCAACTTCCATATTAATCTCTTCATGTACATCTGTATGTTCAAGGGGAGAAGGTATAGGAATTCCTGGGCCATAGGGCATGGGTTTGGTGGCAGAAGGAACATCCGGATATGCCACACTATGTTTATTCTTCTTATTTATACCTGTGGAAAATATAATTGCATATTACCCTAAGGAATTGATTTGGAGTTGCAGATAGTACATAAATGTTTAGTAAAGGATATGTTCATGCTGAAGTGAACTATGTTAGTTTTAAATTTTATGCTAAGTCTTTGCATAATAATGACATTTTCAGGAGCCAGTATAATACAGAAAGCATAAATACTTGATACAATGCTCACCTTTAAGATTTGTCATGCAAAAATAGCAGTCCGTAGTGTGGTCCTTGCCATCTCTCCACACCATGGGAACACCAAAAGAGAGGGACTTCTGTTCGCCCTGACTCCAGCGTCTTAAACTTATGTAGCATCCCTTGCAGCAGATATGTGGTGCAAAACTTTTATCTTGATCTCTTAGCCTTACTCCAAAATATGCACGATACAAAGATTTAATTACAGGAGGGATTGTACTTTGCTGCTCGGGAAAAGTCACTTTGCCACAAACATAGCAATATCTGTCGTAGCTATTCTTACATTTTCTGTTCATTTTTAACACAATCACTATTATTATTATTCTTATTATTATAATGCTAAGCAATTTTTAACCTGCAAAATACAAACCTATTTGCATAATTACTTAAAATGTACACAAAATTTCCTGCGAATAGAGCAGTGCAAAAACTATTGAAATTTGATGTAATATAGGAGATGTATAAACTATAAAATTATTATCACCCCCTGTATCGCAAAAACTGGAGGTGATAGAGAAAAACGGATGACAGATTCGGATTTAGGAGGTCAATTTTATTAAGAAACACTATAGAAAACCTAAGGTACATTTTTGACGCAGACCAGTGTAATAGGCTATTGCGGTAATACAAATGTGAAAAACGGTGTTTGTTTGTTTAATATCCACGTAAAGACTTGAGTTTGATTTTATCTTCTTTTAATTGTATTATAATTGCACTGTTTGAGTAAGGACTGAAACACCTTTGAGATAAAGGATCTTTTTGACAAAATTATGAAGCTGAAATAAACTGCTGAGTTTGCAAAATTTGAAAGAATATATTTCTCATCATATTTAAAACGTTTTGCTATTTAAAAATAGTCTTACTCCACTTTAATAAAAAATTATTACTTTTCAACAATTTTCGATCATATGTATTGTTAAATTTTCATCCTTCACATTTAACACCGCAAAGATCGTATACAAAATGCATAGACAAGATTTAATTGCTAATTTCACTCACAATAAACTTGTTTGATCATAAATTAAAAGTGGTGTGTGGAAATTTCTGTAAGTACCTTTATAAATACATTAATATTAATTCATAGATATCTTCGTTATATCGATTTAGTAAAAATAATGTTGACCCCCTTTTTTTACATATCATTGACTTAGTACGGTCAATTTATTGGAATGAGGTTTTCGGACATTTCGTCATATTTGCGATTTAGATTAGAAAATAATTCTCATAAACCCAAGCAATAATAATAGATACACTAAATAATTTCAGAGGAAAGACGAGGTTCATATCGTGTTTTTTATCTATCACTCATCTTTGTGTTTTTTCCCTATTTTCACAGCTGATAAAACTCGTGAATTAAAAATATATTTCGGAATTGGGTAAAAAATATCCCATATTGATAGGAATATTAATAGTCTATTAAAAACGTTGTTTCTATAGTGAGTAGTTGGTTTGTTGTGGCTTTTTTTGCTCCTGCATCGGCATTACCTTTGATCCCCACATGTGAGAGGCACTAGAATAAGGTTGTGTTAATGCAAAGAGATACTAATTTATCTCAGAATTTGACTTTTTCACTATTGGAGTCGGAGAATATTGCAATCTTTTTGCCTGTTGTTGCAGAATTTAGATCTTATAAAATTCCCGTTAGTTTCACCTCTAGAACTGACCCGCAGTCGGGCCATTCTTTTCTGGTGATGCAGAGTTGCCTCGCATGCCACACCGTTGTTTGATTTGGATCCGTCTGTAAAGGTTGTCTGTCTTGCTGGACTAATAGATTTCATAGCAGCACTGTAGAAGAGGGTATAGTACTGTAGGGTACGCAGTTGCTTTCGAAGACCACAAGGGTATTCGACAGACTTTTAGAATGTTTTTTAGCTATGAGGAAGTAATCGAGGGTTTTTCTTTGACGTTCGGCTAAGTCCAGTTCATGTTATGTAGAAGGTTTTGGACTCTTTTGATGTATGCTATGGATTTGCGGATTGTGGGAGTATCTGTTAGTGTTGGATTATTTAGAATTTGGTTCATTTTGGTGGTGTTTTGATAGACTTGGTTTATGTATTTTGGTTCTGTTAGCTATCTATGGTAACACAATGGTGCTATACCATTCTCTGCACATAGATAACTTTGATTTAAATGATCCAGGGCTCCTCGAGAGGTTTTCAAGTTTGAGGGTATAATTGGATGCTGGTGCATATAAGTGGCTTCATTATTCTAATTTGGAGAGTAAGATGATCTTGTGTAGGTTGAGAAGAGGTTTAGTATCCGCTCCCTAATGAAGGTGCGAAAGCTTTTTAAGAAGGAAAATGATGCGTTTGCAGCGTTTCCGGAGATCAATGACGCGTTTTCTCCATGAGATCTTTTGGTCAAAGATGAAAGATGAGGCCTAAGAACCTGTCATCTGTTCGAGGGGTAATTGGTCGTCCGTCTTTATACAGGGGTCGCTTGTAGATACTTTTTCTCCTGCTGAAGGTGAGGGTGACTGTTTTTCTGTCGAAATTCAGCATTATTGACCAACGAAAATTTAACATCATATCACCTTATTGTTAAATAGAATTTAATCAGTCTAATTTTCTTAAAGCAATGCATTTCTCATAGTACATCCTTCTGTTTTCATCATTTAGGGCATTTAAACGAATTTTCTTCTAACTTTAAGTTTTTTTACTTCTTCGAAACCTAATATTAATAACTTGGTAGACTTTTAATACACATGAAAATATGCATGTAATATTGGTAGCCCAATAAATAGTATAAATAGAAATGAAATTATAATGAAGCACAAGTAAAATAACACCTAATTTAGGTTGTAGTCCAACTCGGTTAAGGGCATGAAGTGACGTCATCGCCGAAATCGACAGATAACTAACTACTACTACTATCTTTTAAGTTTTTGTCAAAGTTATTTCTAATAATTGCTTTAGAGTTAGAAAAAATAAAATGGTGAAGTTCAGAAAAATAAATGTTATCTAATGTTTTGGATTTTTAAAAAAACAAAAACAATTACAAATCTGAAGTTCATAAAATGAAGTAAAATTTAGGCAAGGCTGCTTTTTTTTATTCTATTGTATATTCAAAAATTTTATAGAAGTTGCATCTAAAATAGATTTTCAATTTTTATCTTTATTAGAATAATATCGTTACAGGCCCCTAAAATAAGTAAAACAAAAGTAAATTATTAGAGCAAATTTAGACTGAGAAAAAAAAGAATCGTAAAGATTGTTTTTAGTCACGCGCGACTCTACATCTCACAATGTCTTTCTTTACTCGTTTTGCTTTTTTTTGTTTCTGTATTAACATTGTAACTATTTCGCCGATTCAAACGAAGCATCAAACCCTTATGTTGTTTTAAATTTACTTTCGAATATTATAATTTCCAAAGTCCTCCCAAGGTTAGCCCGGAATTATTTTACTTTGGAAATAACTTTATAATTATTAGGTCTATTCTAACGAAATTTGAAACACTCCTATTGGTTTAAATTCTCCTTCGAATAATAGAATTACCAAGGTCTTCTCAAGGTTAGTCCGAAAATTATTGAAACTTTTGAAGGTCATAAGGTTATGAATTAGAATAAATGAGAGCACGCGACCTTTTAGTCAGCAGACCTTGTTTCCTTATTTAAAAGGAATTCGATTAAAAGTTTTTTCTGGCCTTTAATGCATCGATGTGATAAAAAAAGACTAATGGGAAATATAAGATATGTGTACTAGAAGCATTATAACCTAGCCACTATGGAGCCAAACCAGCAGAGCTCAGCATCAGCCCCAAGCCCTGATAAAAAGAGAGGGTTAGAGTCAGGAACGGCATCCCACCGTAAAGTCTCTGCTAAAACCTTAATGGATGAGTCTTTTACTGAATGAGAATCAGGCTGTGACGTCGCCCCTACGTGACCCACAGACACAGCGCTCTAACTTTGTGTCGCAGAAAGGGCAACCTCATCAAGAGCGGGTGCTTTCAAAGAAGAGAGCATAGACAGTGATTTAGTGAGAAAGCACTAAATAGAAGTGCACTAAACAGAAATATTTAGAAACGACTCATCAAGAAGAGCAAACTTGCGTAGGGAAAAGCGTAAAAGAAGAAGAACTAGAAAAATTATAAGAAGATTCAGACCTAAAAGTGTTGCTTAAGTGGAAGAAATAGGCGGTAGGGAGGGGTAGGCCTGCCTCCTCTCGGCGCAGGAACATACGACCTATGAAAAGAAGCACAAAGAAAGTTCAAATAAAAGGGAGAAGGCCGGACTCCTTCAAAAGACATAGAGTCCATAGGTCAATGCGCACGAACTCCTCCCGAGTACAAGGGATAAGCGGTAGCGATCCCGCTCCTCTGGGTACCGGGACAGGTAACGTGCCTGAAGATCGCCCAGATTGAGACAATCAAAGAGAATGTGCCGAACATTCTGGGGCGCTGCGTCTTGCAAGTGTGTCCAATTAGGAGACGACAGGAAGCAACCTGAAACCATCGCGACATTGGGAAATAAGTCCATGGGAACAGTCGCAGCGTTTCTACATCTTCTTTGCTAAGCAACCCGGAGAGCTGCCCGAATTACTGCCATGTAGTCGGTGTAAGGAAGATCGAAACGCTGGTCTTGTGTCCCAGTCCTCGCGGACTCTTTGGTGCCCTTATTGGCGCGCTCATTCCTCACAATTCCTACATGTTCAGGAACTTAGCAAAAGATAATCTCGACATCCGCCTGGCTCACTAAAACCGTGACGTCGCAGATATCGCGAACCATGGGATACGGAGATTCCAATGCTCCGAGAGCACTCAGGGAACTTTGTTATTCTCTATAAATGACAATCCCGTCTCCCAACTGAGCACGACGCGTAATCTCCAGTACAGAGTGGTGTATTGCAACCAGCTCTGCCGTGAAGACATAGGCAGTGCCTGGCAGAACAACAATGACTTCAAACATACGGGATACGGCGTGGAAACCGACCCTCTATTGGGACTTGGAGCCATCCGTGTACACAAACACGCCCCCAGCGTGACGCAAAGTGTGCTCCTGAAAAGGAAGAAAGCAATACTCCCGGCGCTGTAGAAGCTTTAAGAGCAGAGGCGTGGCAACAAATTGTCAAAGGAGGTACCATCCATGGTTGCGCTCTGGACAGAACCAGTGGCCTTACCGGCCAGAGAGCTATACCGAGCTCTCGAAGGAGTTTTCTGGCCCGTAACGCGAGGTCCCAGGGTATAAATGGCATCTCATGGTGGCATAGGCACCGTCGATATCAGCTGCGAATGCATTGAGAGCTATTGGCGACTAGGCGAGGTGCCGGGCTTGCTCGTACAGGCAAATAATGCACGCTACACGGCCTGGAGCGAGTGGCATCTCCCCGGCGGCAAAGGTGAACCACCTTAGTCTTCGCCAAGGAAAACCGAAGCCTGTGCGCTTTGGCCTATCAAGAGACGCGGTTCAATGCCTGTTGGAGTCGACGATCCAAAGTTAGCATCTGGGCCACGCCAAAAGAGATCAAAATGTCTCCCACGTAAAGCGTAGCAAGAACATCTTCCGGCAGCACCGAAGTGATGCCATTGATACTCCTGCTCCATTTGACGGGAGAGGGTTCCTCCGCTTTACGCTAAATCGAAATCTCGCAAAAATTCAGATATAAATATTGGGAGGTGTCCCCTGGTCCCCATTGTGTGGAGAGTCTTCATGATACCGTATCGCCATGCGGTATCATAGGACTTCTCCAGATCGACGGCAGTAGAGCATCATACGTGGAGTAGAAGTGCGGAAGCTGCATTGTGAGGAAGAGAGATGGCCTCCTCTGTCCAGAAAAAAAGCTAAACTAACATTTACCCATTTCTCCATCAACTTGCACACGCAGGAGGTTAGAGAGATCGGGCGGAAAGCGGCCGGGGTAGAGTCATCTTTCAGTAGCGATTCGTCAAGAATATGAAAGGATACCCTCTACCCAAATCCTGTAAGAAAAAAAAAACAGAAAGGCCACGCCTCCCTCACCCAGGTGTCGAAGCGTGGCGTACGGAACATCTTTTTGACCAGAGGCGGTGTCCCTGCACGAAGCGAGAGCAGAACCCAACTCATTCAGAATAAACCATTCGTTGAAAGGATCTCCGCCTCTGTAGCTAAAGTCCAGTAGGAGACTTTCTGCGACATTACGACGTACATTTAGTGTTTTCGGAGCAGCATCCCGGTTAGGGAATGCAGATAGAGTGGTTGCATAGGATTCCGCCACGGACGCAGGGCCAACATTGCGGTCCCATTCTCCTGGAGAATGGAAGGGGGTGGCCTGCGATAACTTGCCCCAAATCCTTTGGACTCGCTTCCATACCTCTGCTTGAGCGGTCTTTCTGTTAAGTGAAGAAACGTATGCCCGCCAAGAATAGCGGCGGGCGTGCTTCGAAATACACTGGAACATAGCCCGATAGTGAAATCGTTCAAGCGGCGCTTATAGCACATGTAGGCATAGCGCTTCTGCTTGAAGGCCGTCTCACACTCGGCTGATCACAACGGGAGTGGTCGCCGTGCAAAACGGGTAGACCTTGTAAGAATAGTAGCTAGGCTCACGGCGATGAGGTTGCCGGAAAAGAATTCAACGGCCTCATCAACTGACTTCAGCTCCTCCACTGAGATAGAGAAATCAATCATTTCCTAAAATGTGGACCACCGCAACCGACGGCAAGCTCCACTGGGGCGGGCTTTCGGGTGGCACGACCCAGAAAATTATATTTGAATGGGAATGTTATCACTACCATGGAGGTCATCCACCAACCCCACTCAAAATCAGGTTATGCATGCGGAGAGCACAAAGACAGATCAAGGAAGGAAAATTAAGCGCTTCTCGGGCAGTGATTCGTAAACTCATCCACATTTATGTCACCTATCTCCAGCTCGTCGATCAGGTTGGCAAGGACTTGACTTCGGGGATTAATCGAGTAGTCTCCTCATAGAGGGTATCTACCGTTCAGATCTCTGAACAAGAGAAAGGGCGTGGGCAACCTTGCCACGACGCGACGGAAGTCCTCCTCTTCGAAGCTGGATGACGGTTGAATGCACGCGGAAATAACAGTATACCTCTTATCCAGGTACAACTGCACAGCGAAGGCCTGAAAGGAGGTATCTAAAGCAAATAGAAGAACGGAGACATCATGGTGGATATATATTGCGCATCCTCCTTCCCAGCCCACATCGCTTAGTGGTGGGGTCGCAAATTTCTTTTAGCCCGGGATGCTGGGCAGAGGCCACGCGCCCAGCCTGGTCTCCTGCCAAAAGATAGCTAATGGGAAACGGCGCAAGACGAACCTCCGAATTCCTCCCAGTTGGCCCGGAGTCCGCAGCAATTCTAATGAAGGAATATGCCTTCAAGGCTTAGCTCGGAGGAGATACAGGGGCTCTCTTCAAAGAAAAGCCCCTCACGGGAATGGCCTTAAATTTCCCGAAGGCAGAACTCCGGAGGCAAGAGTCCTTCTATTGAAGAACCCACCGTCTATGAGCGACCCAGCCCACAACTCGATGTGGGCAAAGGAACCAAAGCTCCTTTAGGGGTGTTGCTTCCTGAGAGTGTAGCGTTTGGATGGAAGCTCTCTGCAATTGACACACTTCGCCACCCACGATTTGGACTTATTGTGTACGGCCTTGGAGCAACTTACACAGACTTCGGATAACCCCGACTTTGCGCACCTACAAGAGCGATTAGTATGACCAAAGCGGTGACAGTAATATCACCTCCGCGGCAGTGGGACTAATGCTTTTATGCGCTAGCGATACAAACTTGCACGCACTGACTCATGGAAGTTATCACAGTCGAACGTGACGAAGAGTGTAGGGGTGGGTCTCGAGGCGCCTCCCTGTGTACTCACAACACCCACGTCCTTGACTGCCCCATGGTCGCCCAGCTCTATGGTGATGTCATATATGGAGTAGTCCACAAGTTCCCTCGCATAAACTACTCCTTTCATGAGGTTCATGGAAGAGGGCGTCGTTACATTCAACGGCGTGCCACCAAGTGTCCGTAGGGCACTAATCATGGCCGCTTCGGAGGGATTCGACGCATTAGACAAAAGGCTGTGGTTAGAGACACGGATCATCTTCGGCTCTCTACCAATTACACTAGCTAACGTTCTCCCCTGATGTATCATGTTGCCTTATCCAACATGCTGCCAACAGGGGAGCAAATAACGTGGAAGTGGTTGAAGCCAGGGGGTTCAAAATCGCCAGGTAGTCTCTAAATGTGGAGCCCGGACGTAATCGAGGCTCAGCTCTGCACACTTGCACTTTTGGTCTTTGTTAGCGACTCCTCACCCAGGGAGCAACAGGCCCGGACGTGCCTATCATGGCTTGGGGCCTTACCGAAGTGGCAGCGCACCTATCCGTCCGCGCAACCCCCGCAGATGGAGAGGAACCACGAAACTTTTTGGACTTTTTTTATTTTTCTAATTTTTTTCTCGTTAAAGAGGAAGGCAGGGAATGAACCCGCTTCTTCCCTCTAGGGGCAGGAGCCCCCAGGCCAGATGGACCAGCCTCAGCATGATCCTTCTCCCAAATCGAGAACTTCTCGGCTTTCACAAAGGCACCATACGGAGTAGGAGATTTCTCCTCTCCTTGTAAAGCCTTGGAGACCCGAGTCGTCTGAGGAAGACCTTGCACAGGGGCGGACTCGGGTTTGGGGCTTGGCAGCGAACCCAGGTTCGCCCCTATGGAAGGTCCTACCGTTTGGGCTGGGTTGCCTTAGGCATCATGTCCATCTCAGGTAGGCATCTATGTAGCCACTTCCCCCAGGATATCACAGGGCCCTTTGGTTTCATCTTCTTTGTCGGGTAAGAGAGGTATTTTGGGGAAGAGGCCAACGAGCTTTGTCTTTCCTCCTCACACTAAGGACGTTGGCTCTATCGTGCCGCTCCCACCTGGAGTGGTCAAATATGGGCCGCCTGCCTTTCTTGGCAGTTCTCTTTTAAGGTAAAGGGGGGACTTCCAAGTGAAAGAGGGAGGCACCCGAGGGCACCTCCAGAGAAGGGGGTTGGGGGAGTCTCTTACACCTGTAGGCAAAGGAGAGGAGTAAGCCTCATCCCCGGTTAAAGAGATTTAGAGGGTCCCCTGCAAGAGCACAGGGGGGATGGACCTCCATTTTTTCAGTGGAGCTGCCCGAAGGCAGCCTTGGTGAAGGCGAAAGTAGGAAGGTTCGATTTTCAAATTCTCATTATTGGGCCATCGGGACCCTATTACTTATATGGGAAGCAAACTCTAACCACCCCACGCAATAGTCCGCCCTGCGAGGGGTGAGTACTGGACCTTCAGAATCAGCGGCCACAATTTTAGGCCACTCTTCCCGCTTAGTGGCCTTGCAGCCCTTCGGAATGGTGGCTCCACCTTGGGCACGGCGTAAAATAGATAGAGATTGAAAGGAGAAAGAATTGGGAAGTGACGAAGGTGTGGATGGAGATCAAGCAGGTTGTTAAAAGCCCACCACCCTAGACCAGAGCTCAGGGAGCAGGAAACGTTGACCTCTCCCCCCCAACCAGGATAGTTGGTTAAGAGTAAGCTGGTCGGCATCTACTCTATGAAATTAGAAGCAGACCGGAGAAAGTTGTGGGAGAGATTGTAGGGAAAGTGAGTAAGTAGGGTAAAAACACAGTCTGTCAAAAAAAAGAAGAGGCTAAGGTAAAGATTAATGTGAATCTTTACCTTCCCCCTTCCGTCTTCCTCATTGGTGATTTCTTGTTTTTTAGGCGGTCTTTCATACTTTTCTTTCGTATATATACCTCTAATATAATATTATTTCTTGTAGTTATCCTTGATAAGGAACTTAAAAAAAGTTCGAAAGTACTTGAAAACACCTTTTCATTTTTCCTGCGGGACTTTGCATTCATATATATATATATATATATATATATATATATATATATATATATATATATATATATATATATATATATATATATATATATATATATATATATATATATATATATATATATATATATATATATATATATATATATAAAGAGAGAGAGAGAGTACAAAAAGATAAAGATATACCACAATAGTAGTAGAATACGCTAACACAATTTGGTCCCCAATTATTTCAGAAACCAACACCGAAAAACTACACACAATACAAAACACAGGCCTCTGCACTGCCACAGTATGCACTCTTGACACAAACACCCAACATTTCGCCGACAAGACGAACATCCTATCAATCAAAAATCATCTACAACTAGATGCAGCACAACTAAGTCAGAAAACCCAACATCCAAATCAACTCATTCACCAGATCACCAGGCAACCTTCTAATCACTGACACAAGAAACAGAAGATTTTGGAAAATAACTACACCACCAACTTAGACCCTGACCCTAACACAACAACAGAAGACACAATGAAGCAAAACATGAAAACAATCCACTCTTAGATCACACAACACAATAATACTTGACCCACAATAAAATATTAAGTTCACCACCTCCAATCATACCCAACTGAAAACAAATACTCACAAAGCAGATCAGAAGAATACTGGCACAGATATGAACAAATAAATCACCACTCCTTACATCATACGTGCACAAAATATCTCCCACCACCCATACCACAACAAACTGCCCCAAATGCCTAACTTATTTATTTGCTTAATATTTTCCATCGTTGCCGATGACGACGTCACTTCATACATAGATGAGTTTGATGATTATTGTCTTTGGTGAGATCGTTGATTGGCTGCGGAGTCCGCCAATGTTGGCACAGCCTCTTTCACAGAAATCGCAGATATGGAGTCCTTGTATTTGTTAGTGTCGTCTTCACGGCGGGCTATGGCAGCATTGTTGATAGGGTATTGAAAGAATGTGTGGATGAATGACCAATGAATTGAGTGATAACTTGCACGATGACGTTTATGTAGGAAAGTAGGTGTGTAGATACACGACACCACACATCTCTTCAACTGCCCACATATACACACAGACCAGGGGCGGTTAGATCTCTGGGAGAGACCCCGAAAGGCGTTGGGTTTGCTTCTGCGATGGTCCGGGGAACTGAGCTGGGTTCTGAGATAGGTGTGAGGGTCCTCGACTCACTTTCAGACCGCAGACCGGGTCGCCATCACCACCACCACATGGTACGTAAATATTTGAAAATAATCCTTGCTTGTTCTTTAATATCAATTACTTTGGTCCTTTGCTGTCACAGAGGAATAGAGAGGCAGGTGTTAAAATTCGCCTCGGTATCGTATCAGCTGCTTCAGGATCTAATGCTGCAACGATGCTGCACCCACTACCTGAAACCCATTAACTCTTCTGAATGGTATCTAAATGCCCAGACAGATACTTTGTAGTAGCATCAGAGATTGTCCTGTGTGGGTATTGAAGAAAGGTCCTCATTATTTGAAAATCATTCAGATGAGCTTCCATGGAGAGAGAGGACGTTGTCATGCTTTTGTTTACACTATAAAAGAGGCTCTCAGATTGCGAATGCTGCGTTCCTCAGTGTTTGTACGTGTAAAACTGACTCCCGAAATAAACGATCTTGATGACGAAGAATCCATTAGCTCTCTATCTCACTTGAGACATAACAATACTGGCCCGGATGTGTATTTCCTTGTACGGAACTCCTCCAAGATAGATGATGACAATACCAAGTCATTTCTCATAGTCTTCATGAAATTTAAGTGAGCGCAACTTGATGAAATCATTTGATGTGTGGGAGCTGTTTGACGTATGACGGTAATTTCTGATTGTTTCGGTGCGATGCATTTTTTATGTTTAATAGTTATGTCAGGTTCTTGGATTTTGTAGGTTTTTTTAAAAATGTGATATTTTTTCTATTTTAATAGTTCATTCTATTTAATTTTTGGCTTAATTTAATGGTTATGAATGGTTTGTTGTTTGATGTAGGTTAAAAATGATTGTTTGCTTTTTGGTTTTATTAAATGATTAATACATAGTTCGTTGGTTCTCAAATTAGATTGTTCGTGGCTATATGCCTTGTGTTATGTTTATTATTGGTGTCTTTTTGTATGAGGAAGTTTGTTTTATTTCCTAAGTTAACCTAACCTAATCTAGGCCATTAATTTCCTCGAAAAAGATGCATAATAGGAATGCATTTCCTAATCGTCAAAGATAATGTTTTTGCGCGTATAGTGCACGAAAAGGATCATTTTGAGAAATGATAAAAAATGTGATTATTTCGGTTATATCTTTGTTAAATTTTAGAATATTGTAACAAAATGTGCACCATTCACTCAACCACGGAAATATGCATAGGAAGAAAATATTTGTCTATTTGCTAGCCACCCTACTTTTATGCCTTTGGAGGACAGGAAAACACTTATTTTTACAGGCAATACTGTTACGACGCCAGGTTAAAAATTATTTAGTATTAAATTATCTTTGCAGGGTGCATAATGATGCAAAATGAATCTCATTGATCAATAGATGGAGGCAGGTGTTGTGATATATTAGCCTACAGCATCATATCATCGTCCATGGTTTTTAAGTGGAAGTGAATGTCGTAATTCCCGTAGGAAAACGATCCGAACCTTTTGCAACAATGATACTAATAATTGACTTAGAAAAAATGGAGTTGACATAATAAAATGTTACTGCCAGGCTTCTGGCCTTAATTCGATCGAATAGCTGGGTGGGAGAGAATTGTAGATCCTTATTGATGCTTGACACCCATTATTGTAAACGAGTTAGAGAAGATTTTTAGGGAAAATTGTCCAAAAATTAGCCAGTTGTGTTTAATGCCAACAGCCTTTTGTATAAATATACGCGATTCCGATTTAAAAAATAGACATTGAACTGCCATATATCATAGAATAGGATACTTGCAACGTCTAGGGCCTGATCTAAGAAATAGGCGAAGTGCAACAATTCTATGTGGCATCAATTTCACCTTTGGACGGAAGACCTTTCAAGAAATGGTGACCCATGCCCTTCCGATAGCTGTCCAGAGTTCCTAGATATTTGTAAGGGAGTGATATTGAGATTACATATATTTAGCCATCACCAGTCATAACTGCTCAATTTTGATCGGAATGGCCGAAATTCACCAAGGATAAATCAGTTAATTTAATCAAGTATTCCTCGGTGAAAGGAAGTAAGAGTTCATAACTGGGCATCAACGAAGGAAGGACGTGTTCTTTCTATTCACGTTCACAAAGGCTCCATCTTCCAAGGCAGTACAAAAATTGAGCTAAGTCCACTCAGTTTATTTCATTAAAAAATCCTCGGTTGACAAACACACAATCACAAAGTCATATTATTGATCCGCGCACTAAGTTCCCTTCCTATCATTCACGACCCTAATAACTTCACTAGCCTTCATTTACCAGAGAATGACTTTAACTTACCCAACCCCGATTCATTCACTAAATCAAGCATTCTTCAGTCTCTTCCCTTTTTATTTGCGATTAAAATCCTTTGTATTAAATTTGAGCATTATTTTCACCATACAATTGTGTGGCAAACTACTTCTTATTCAACTTGCTTTCAAGAAAGGAAATTTTAGTCTAGGAGCCGCATTGCAAAAAAAGAACTCTTTGTGAATAAAATAGAAACCCAGTAATGGTGTTTATATGAATTTGGTACGCTGCATTAAGTGATGAAACCTATCACCATAAAACGAAGTAAATATAAACATTCTCAAATGCTAACCATCCTGAAATAATTCCTCATTCTCGTTATAAACTAGCAAACTGGAGTGATTCTCGAATTCCCTACATGCATATTTTTCTTTTTAAATACTCAAGTTTCCTCACCGCAAGTGTAGTCATGAATGGCAGCAGCAGCAAAGGATGGACGCCATCCAACGGCGTCCATGCAGCACTATGTAGCTTTCTTTAAAGAGGAGCACCATGGTAAGCCTACTGTCCAGGTAACCGGATCATTTTGCTTTAAGTAACGCGACTCCAACATTTTAAACTTACAGCCAGTTGATACAGTTATAAAAACCCCTTCATTATGCCACTTGGTAGACCTTTAATGTATCTTTGCACTTCCACGGCAGAATCTTGCCTCAATTCATTACCAATACACAACCAACTGCAGTGCAATGATACCATGCTCCGAAAATCTCTTAGCACCAGTCAGGCCGGGCATCCACCAATATCGACAGGTCAGTCAATAAGAGAGGCTAAATTACCTTTGCAATATTGTAGCAGAACCGCATAAAGTAGTTAACGTAAAACCGGAGAAAACTCTCAGTATCAACATCTCATGGCACAACAATTGTGATTTCAGAAAGATCTTATCATGTCAAATTCGCATTCCCACAAATGATCCCCTTCAACTCGTTTCATTTTGCTCACTATCAAGGAGCAATTAACACACAAAACTCACTCATCCAACGAACAGATTAGGTGAGCTAACTTCAAGCTAATCTCTATGACGGTTCCAGTTTTTTAATTCTTCACTAATTCTTACAATTTAATTGACCTTTGTTCAATGATCAATTTCTTCATCAACTTAGAAGCTTGGCAGAAGCTTTTCTCCATTCAACGTAAATCAAACGATCAAACCGCGTGATCACTCGTAATTTTCAAGGTCACATACATTCCTTCGTGTAAGTCATTTTGTGTTAATTAACTTTCATTCATCTACTAGTTTACTCACGCTTACAGACATACATATCTATTTACCACATGGGTACTTCATATTCAACTAAATAATTCGTTTTGTTGTAGTTTATTCCATTTTCTTTGCAACTATTCAAGTTTAACTAATCTCTTTTCTTAAATCTTTGTATACCCCGTATGTATTCAAGTGTGTTCTCTCTCATGATAACATTAAATCAAAGTGAATCATCAATCAATTTTAATATTTTTCATCATTCACTCACCATTCAATTCAGATGCATCGAGTGACATACATATTAACGAAGATGATCATTTCAAGGCATAGAATTTTTCTGGAAAACATTTTTCAATTTCAAAAAATATCTTCAATTCTTTCAAAATATAGCATTTGTCCATTCAAATTTAATGCATCCAAAAATCTATAAAATTACATCCATCTAAATATATGCATTCATGTCATGTTTTGAGATATGTTATGCTTTCAATCATATCATGTGCTCATCCTGACAATCGTTCCTTTAACCCTCTTTAGTCTTTTTATTCTCAATGAGTCGACTGTTGAGATAAGATATGCTGATATGATTAAAAGCAGATTGCGTCTATTTTGGCTGAAGGAAGTTCATTATTAGTTTATTGGTGTCTTAATTATGCCATGAGGTATGACTTCTAGTGTCGACTCATGATACCATGTTGTTTCACTCAATTTGTAAAAAACTTTAATAATATTTTTTCAGCAAATCTCCCAGTTTGGTTTTGTGCTGTGAATATAATGATCATTATGTTTACAATGTACCTAATTGCATATTATTATCAACAATTATGTTATGGCTATTTTACTTCACTTTATTCATGTCCTCAATGGTCTCTTTCATTATTATTTTGTTTCATGTTATGAATCCAAAATTAAGCATTTATCACATGATATTCAATGTATTATGTAATAATCTAACGTTTGAAAAACCTTTTAGTTTAAATAAGTTTTAATCGTGCCCATAGGCAATGCAATTCACTTGTTTTTTCACAAAATCTGTCACAATATTTTCCTTATTTCAGAGAAAAGATGAAATATGGTCGACAGATATATTTAGCATGCCTCTCCTCCTGGGAAAGTCACCTAATTCCAAGCTTTCCGCGTCTTTCATCAGAAGCTCGCTGGTATTTAGGCTTACCATCAAAGGATAAATCGCCTTTCAAATTGCTAAGACTGAAAAGGGCGTTCTCCTCGCCAACGCCGTGCAGAACAACAGTAATTTTTGTCGCCTTTGGAAACTATCTGCATTCCAAATCTTAGCACAGCGTTCATATTTTACTTGCGTTTAAGAAGAAAAATTTGATTCTAATAGCCACATATATGGATAGAACGCTTGCTGAATTAGAAAAAACGCACCATTAGTGTTTATAGGATTGGTGAATCTGCCTCAAGTACTAAAACTTCGCACGATTATCTTAATTATATATATATATATATATATATATATATATATATATATATATATATATATATTTATATATCACGTACATAAAATCTAAAAAGCGCAATGCTATTTATTTTGAGGTATATTTTAAGTTTTTTCTCAAGAAATACATAAATAAAGAGAGTAGAGCATTATATATTTCCTTAGAGAAAAGTTAAGGAAAGCCTTCATAAAAATAAGCCAATAGCAGAAAGTGACACAATTAAACTTACATCTTAACTCTTTCCTTGCTCATGAATGACATTTTCTTTCATAAAATTGTAATATTAGAAGCGTATGCATGACAATGTCAGTCATGAATTACATAGCCTATAAATAAATTCCAGTTCCTGTTTTCTTCCTGCTTATCGTTCTTGTAGGATCATTGGCTCTTTATCTTGTGATTGATTGCAACTGATCACCATTTTCAACGATAAAAGTTTGTATTTATGCCGTTATCTGAGTCAGTTGCCCACAAAATGTCGAAGGGGAAGTTGGGCAAAAAGTCCCACCATCAGATAGAAGAAAGACCCTTTGAAAGCGACAGTGAATCTGATGGAATATGTATATAATATAACATTCTCTGAAAGTGATAACGAAGAAGAGTTCAATTCTTTGATAGTGAAGATAAACTTGTAAATCGTCATGCCTACAAGAAAAAAGCCAAGGCTAGGCCTACTGATGCTGATGCTTTCATTTGGAAGCCATTGGGCAATGATATTGGATCTGCACGCAATGTTGAACAGTTTTCAGGTAAAAGTGAAGTCTGTCTCTATGCTAATGTTTATTCAATGTATGAAATCTTCTGTGAAATTGGTCCTGATAGTGTTTTTCAACTAATAACTCAAGAAACTAATAAGAAAGCAGACAATTTTTGGCAACGACCATCCTAACATCTTTCTCAAGATATAAGCAGTGGTATCCCACTACTATTCAAGAAATTAAAAAATCTATAGGGTTATTGGTACTTATGGGCATTCTTCATAAATCGAAGATAAATATGGATTGGGTAAAGAATAATTTTATTTCTACTCCATTATATTCTCAAATAATTAAAGCGAGATAGATTCTTTAATCTGCTCACATTTTGGCACTTCGCAGATAGTACACAAGAAAACACAGATGGTTCTCGGCTTAGAAAAATTGATGAATTTCTAAGACTGATGCATAATGCACTTCAAGAAAAATATAACCTTTAAACTAAACTAAGTTTAGACGATTCATTATTGCTGGGGAAAGAAAGAATGTTTTTCTCAATATATCACATCTAAGAGATGAAGATTTCGAATAAAAATGTTCAAGTTGTTCGATGAAAATAATGTAACCTTAGAGCAAAGCATTTATACAAGTGTAATGGAAACTGTAGGCGAATTCTCAAAAAGTGAAAGTGTAGTTGTTAGGTTGATGAAATATTATTGGGGAAAATGACATCATCTATATACAGACAACTATTATACAACTCCAAAGTTTTACCAATATCCACTTGATAACAAAACTTATGAAACAGGTACAATCAGAAATAATAGAAAAGTTCTACCATCACAGCTGCTCAACTGTAAAGTTGAAAGGGTAAGCAAGTATGCATTTGAGACAGATGACTTCATGTGTCCTGACTACCATGATAAGCGGAATGTATACATCTTAACTCATATGCATTCAAATACTGATAATAATGTGAATAGAAGATCTAGAGCAGGACCTGTAAAAACAAAAGTTCCAACCTGCATTGAGGATTACAACAAAAACATGGGCTTTGTTGACCTAACGGATCAAGTATTACACTACTACACTATGACCAGGAAATCAACAAGATGGTACAAAAACTTACATGGCACATCACTCAAGTTAGAATACTAGATGCTCTCGGCATATTCAACTTTATCAAGAAGAAAAAAGTCACCTTTCTTGAGTTCAGCTTGGGCATTATAAAAGGCGTGACTTCTACTACTCCAGTTTCAATTGAAATGTCCGAACGTTGGTTAGTTTCAAAACATTTTCTACAGAAAATTGTTCCTGAAAAACGTAGGAATTCTACCAAAAGATGCCCTGTTTGCTATCATCATGGAATATTATCCTAAATTCGATTTAAATGCAACACATGTTCATATAAACCCGGATTGTGTATTGAAATATATCATACCCAAATAAACTAGTAATTCTTATTATTACTATTTTTAAGAATTTTTTAAACACATTGGAATATACTCGTAAGTATATGAAGTCATAGAAATCAAAACATGCAAAATTATGGATATAAATGCTAAAAATTAATAAACAAATTGTGTTATTAGCAACAGAAAATTTCTGGCTCGTTCTGGGCGCGGTGCGTGTGTCAGCAGTGAATTGGTTAAGACATAAAATACTAACCATTGAGTGCGAAAATCCAAATGAAAATGAAAGGTGGATGAGTAGTCACAAAATACACTTGAAGGGCAATATTTATTTTGGGGGCCAAGGATTAAATGGAGGTTTGCTCAAAACACAGTTTAAGCCCAGAGGGACTATTATTCTAAATGAGTAGGATAAAGGAAATAAGTTGGCAGAACATAAAAAATATTAAACTCTTGGTTAAGGTAAAGTTAAGAGAACGAGTGAGGGTGAGAGAACTAAAGAAATTAAAAGAAAGAAATAAAGAGAGACTGAAATAGAAATGAAGTGCACAAAGTATAAACGAACCCAACAATTAATCATGAACTAAGGTTAGGTTTGTGCATATTAGAAAACAATTTATTTTACTATCAATTTTTTTATTGAAGTATCGAGTTTAAACAACCCTAAAGAAATATTCTTTTGATCGAAAAAAATAATTAGTCATCATTCTACGATGTTTTCTTATATAAAATGTCAAGAAAAGCAAATTAATTTGGCAAAAATCCAATTAATTTGATAATTTTAATTAGAGATGTGGGCAAAGAAAGCGCTATTATTTTCTCCTCTTCTTACATTGTTTCGGTGTTGATTAATTTCATGAGATGAAAATTTCCCTTATTCACTAAAGTAACGTAATTGGCAATTTGAAGATTGGTAGAATAAATAAACAGATCTTTTTTTAAATAAATTGTCTGAAGAGAGTTGGAAGATATTAAAAAAAGCTCGTCCCAGTATTTCAAAACAAGAGAATTTTCATAATTAAAAACAGGTGTTTTGTTTTTCCCGAAAAACGATGTTTTAGTAGAATTTATATTGTATATTTGATATAGAAACCATTATCTAAAAATTCCAGTCCGATAAGACGAAAAGCTCGTCAAATTTGGAGCAAATACGGATCATTTAGTGTTAAAACTATTGCCAGATTAAAATTAAACGTAAGAACTAGAACTAGAAAAGTTTACGCCCGGCACCGACCTATGCCCTAAATCCAGGAATAGTAGAGTTCTTTTATGCTCACGTTTGAGTGAAAGTGGACAAGTGCATTTCAAGGGACAACTGCACTAAGGTAATTAAGAAAAATATTGACATATTTGGATTTCGGTCATGACCAAATATTACCATCAATATATCCTAACGAAACAATAGGGAAATCAAGAGTACTAGGTAAATGATCTGGTCTTTAAAAGTTTAAAAAAATATTAGAGAGTCGGTTATAAACAACCGAGCAAGATTTTTCCTTATCTAATTTTTTTCGAAATAAAATATTATTGACAATATTAAATATACGATTTAAGAGTTCTTATTGTATGATGCATTTATTTCGTTCTGTTTGAAATAATAAATGAGTTGAACTTTTTAACATTGAAATATTTATCGTCAAATATGAAGAGATTAATAAAGTTCAGTGGAGAAGTTAATTACCACCGGTCTACATAGGAAAAAAACTACATATGCCTCACCTTAAGGTTTACCTAATCAAATCTTTTTGTGTTTTGCGATTAATTTCCTTTCCATTAAAAATAAATGATTTTCTGTTGTATTCGTTTGTTTCACTTATCACTCAAATTTAAACGAAACTCAATTGTTTCTTTATTAGTTAAATATGAACTAGGGAATTAAGAGGCAAAGGCACTATGCCTATGTAGATAATTATATTATGGTTATAGCAATTGTAGAGGTTAGGGGAAGTGGATATCTGCAGCTAGTACGCAGCTTGAGTGTGCCAAAGCTGGAAGTAGTTTGTGTGCTTGAGACGAGAGGATTACACAACTCTCTTAAGCTATCTTGTTTCAAGAAAAAGACAATGAGTGTAGCTGGATAAGGCAATCCCGTTGAACGACTTCATCGGCTTCATTAAAATTCCTTTATCCAAGACATTTAAAGATCATCTCCGAACTAATTGTTTATAACCTTAAGGAATCATTCATAAATAAATGCCAACAGCAAAAAGAATGAAGAGGAGAAGTAAACATTAAGGAATAAATATATTGACACAAAAGAAAAATTTAGCCATATTAATTGTCACAGGATTTCATTTAACAAAATCTCAAAGAATTTGGTAATAATTGGTAAACCTAGAAATTTTCTTCCACTTAGAACAGGTTTTTAGTATATATCCACAAAGCAATGGCTTCAACACTCCCCCTTACGGCGGGAGCTTGCGGTTCGCTACTAAAATTAAAATTTAAAATCTAAATAAAGCAGCCATGGTTAAATTTTTATAAATTTTTGGAACTTTGCCAATTATAATAATTTAAAAAAACAACTCAAAACTAAATTTCTTCCCTTTCAAAATATCACGTTGCTAAAATATAGTTATAGAAGAAGATATATAAAAATAAATTTTCTGTAGTTTACCATTTGTAATTCTTTGGGTTTTAAAAAGTTCACAAAATTTCGATACTTATATTTATTTCTGAACTTCACCATTTTGTTTCTTGATATTATAAAAGAATTATTAGAAATAACTTTGATAAAATACATGTCATAACCAAACTAAGATGAAAATCTTATTCAAATACTAATAAAAATCCCCTTTTTAAATATAGAGATAGTGATTATGATGATGATAACGCTAAATTTTAAGAAAGCGATTTTTTGAACAGTTGAATAATAACCGATATTTTTTCTCTCTTATTTCGGTTAAAACCTAATTATATTTTAGGTTTTTATTTCATGCTCATTCTAAGAGTTCCTTTAGAGTTTGAAAAAACAAAGTGTGAAGTACAGAAAAAATAAATATGATCATCGAATGTTTTTGAGTTTTGAAAACAAAAAGAATTACAAATAGTGAAGTTTAGAAAATTTATTAAAATTTGAGCAGGCGAGCTTTTTTAATTTTATTTGTTCCTATATTCCATTGTTTTATTAAATTTATTTTCTAAAGAGATTTGCAATTTTGATTTTAATCAGAAGGAAATAGATACTCACCCCTAAAAACAAGTAAGGCCAAATAAAATTATTAGACCAAATTGATAGAGAAAATAAAAAGGAATCGCGTGGATGTATTTAAGGTATTAAAAAAATTATGCCAAAAGGGTTTTTTAAGGCTTAGAAAATAAGCATCTATGTGAAAAAATTATAAGGATTGTTTTTTGTATATTCAATGCTTTAATACAAGTTCTTTCTAAGATTCACGTTAGATTTTGAACAAGATATGTGGGATGGATGTTTTTTCGTATATTCAATGCTTTTAGCGAGCTTATTTCTAAAAATTGGCTTAGAATTTGAAAAACAGCTCTAATGGTTGCTTTTTCGTATATTTGAAGCTTTTATCAAAGTAATTTCTAAGAATTACCATTGTTTCTCACCTAATAATTTTTACTCACTGAACTTAAGATTGAAGATGAGAAAAGTTGGAAATTTTTTTTAAATAGTGCATTAGAAGAAGTATTTAAAGAATAATTTATTAATAGAACTGTAAAAGAAAATAACAAAGATTACGATTACAAAAGAGAAAATTAAAAAAAAATGATTACATTTTTTTTTAAATGCGAGAAGATATAGAAAAATAATATACTTTAGAAGATTCTGAAACTATAAGAAACGTAACAGATCAATTAGGTTATGAAATTGAAACTGACACAATTAGCTTGGCCTAAGGCTCAGACGTAAAGCAACTCCCACCTAAAAAAAAGGTTTATTGGAAGTTTTTTTAAATACGGAAAAAACTATCCTCAGTTTTTTTCTTCTTTTGAATTTCTTCTAATAATTTTATTTTGCTTTACTCCCTTCTAGGAGCCATTAGCTATTTCCTGATGATAATTATGAAAATTGAAAATCTATTTTATAAAAGAGTTCGATAGAACTTTCGAACATCTGGAAAAAATAGCAGCTTTGGCTAAGTTTGTTTTTTTTTTCAATTCCAAAAGATTCGTTGTCGAGTGACTCTCCTCTCCAGTCGAAGCGACATCTCCATTTTACCAGGTAAGCTTTACACTCGCGTAACTTCATCAAACTTAAACACTGGACAAAAGGTAAAAAAACGAAACTCCCTCATTAGATAACTGGCGGGCACAACCTGCGGAGCACACAACAGGAGGTCCTACGAACCTCTGCCCTATCACTGTGCTATAGGACAGCAAAGTACTGCTCACGAGTATGGAAGCGTAGTGCCTGCACACAAAAAATAGACGTCCATCTTAATGACACTATGAGAATCATCTCAGGTGGCCTAAACATACACCGATCACTTAGCTTCCTACAATGAGCTCTATAGCACCACCTAACCTCCGTATTAAAAATGATGTCTAAAAACTCAGGGAACACATTAGCAATCTGCGAGACAACATACCCCTGAAGACGATAATTGAACAAGACCCCAACACTTCAAGACTCAAATGCCGCAGACTCTTTTACAAAACTAGCAATAACTTTGATTTGATGTCATACCGCAAAACGCAATGGGAATCTAGCATCCCTGAAGGTGGAAACCTGGTATCAGACCCAACATAGGCACTCTCAAGTTTCCAGATAGCGACCAGAAAACATTGGACAGCAGGCAGCAAACCGCTTGAGATCAAATGCTGCAAGAACAGTAGTAAACCTACATCGATGTAGCATGCAGGACTCGACCATCTGTCCAGCATACCTCACCGCCCGCAAAACACCAAACATCTGGTGCTAGAATGTCATCAAACTCTCTTACAGGGAGGCTATAATTCCATCCACGAATGTAGTGAGACCTTTAACACCTAGCTAGAATTTAACAAAGTGGAGATGTGAAATCCATACTACACGAACGAGCTACTCGGGGTTCAAACTTTAAAATATGGTGAAAAATATAAATGTTGATTTACGAAAAAAAGATTGAAGGGATTGCACGTTGCCAGGCGTATACGAAGTTTTAAGATGAACAATAATGTTGCATAAATAAATTCAAGTAAGACTTTTACCCGTTTATCTTTTACCATCTATAGATTGTTTAGGGAAATATGAAGGGCAAATGTATTATAACAAAAAATGAAGCAGATTAACTGTGATTAAATGAAAAGGCTATAATGATCCTTAACAGTTAGGAGAGTAATCTGTTGTAAGTTTCATCCCTTTATAGAGAGGCGGAAAATGAATGTTTGTGAGCTTTATTACTTGTTTCGGGTCGAAGAGATTTGGAGGTGAAAGACCGTGGTTGTTCACACATTTGTAATAATATTGAAGGAACGGAAATGATATTCGGAGTTTAGAGCCGGATTGGTAAATAGAATATAGAGGGATTCAAGTGTTCTTAATTTTCTTTCAGTTTTGGTTCTGTTATTTTAATTGAAATTTCATAGAATGAAAGTGTATAACCTGAGTGTTATTTCGGTAATATAATCGCAAGATGTGAGCTAATACGAGCATGTAAAATGCGCTGCGTCGAACCTAAATTAAGCTCAGATTTCAATCGCGTGCAGAAATATTCATAAATAATTTAGGATAGAAGGAGCGTAAGCACTTGGTGTTTGTCATTAAAGAGGCGTAATCATTTGTTTGGGTTTTCAAATAAAAATTGAAAGTTGGTAGTGGCGAAAGTGATTTTTGGTATAACTGAGAGTTCAGTCCAGAGAAGGGAGTCGAGAGGTCCTATACAAGGAAAGGGTGTGAATAACTTCTCTTTAGGGACGTTTTCACAAGGGAATTTGGGGTTGAACTGTGTATTAATAAATGACGGATCTGGCTCAAATACGCTTAGCGGGTATCTGTTTTGAGTGAAGTAATTAGAGAGAAAGGTAACATCGTTGTGAAAGCTGAAGAAGATTTTAAATCACTACAAACAGCGTTGAAGTAACCTCACTCCACACTAGTGTCACACTTCTAAAGCCCAGTATATTATATTACGTTTTCAAAGTTTTTAAATTAAAGCTAAAAAATCCTATGCTCACACTCGTTACACCAGGGAAGGAAAAATTAACAGTTAAACACGGTCACTCAATAATCAATTAACAGAAAATAAATGGGAACGGCATCAAATACACTTCGCATGTATGTATACAATGGTCATTTCTCACCTATTAAACTCCAGAACTCGAACCAAGATTAGCCCAAAATTAAAAAGTTAACTAAGGTTAAACAATAGATTGATCAAATTCCATTGATTGACCAAGATTAACCCCAGTAAGCCTGACACCAGTTTAATATATAATAGATAATACTATATGTCGTAGAATAGGGTAAAGTTACCTTTTCTGCGTTTCTCAGCCGAGGTCGAACGGTTATGTGCGTTGGAGATTTATAATATAAGCAGAGTGCGAATTAAGTAGATGAAGGTTGGCCAGACAGTCAACTATCTTGGAGATTCCGGGACAATAGAAAAACGGGATGGAATAGAGAGCACTTGCACAGGAGAGTTGCGCCTTTCGGTTACCGCGCAGATTTGGTCCTAGGGTGTAATCCTTGCCTTGGCGCAACGTGCAAATAATAGTCTCTTGACAACTACTATTACGGGATGAACTCAGATCTTGCTTTCGAGTAGAACATGAATCGAGACTGTTGCGTTCGAGGCGCAAGTAGAACGGGTGCGGGGTAGACTCACGCGAATTAATCGAGAATAACCGGAGCTTGATGGGTTCTGCGAGAATTGTGCAGAGTACAACGAGACGCAAATAACGGGGAGGGGGCAGAGAATAGTGACGGAGTGGGCAGAGGATACTGACGGGGTGGGCAGAAGGCGGATACTGACAGAGCAGGGCAGGCGGCGGATACTCTGGGTCAGGGCGAGCGGTGGATACTACCTTCCAACTCTGGCGCTGAAGGATTTATAGTTGGCTCGAATGGAGTTTTTCCCCCTCCGTCCAAACGGGACTGTTTCAGGGTCCGACACATCGCCAGGCGAGACTATTCTCACCCTTTTATCACTATCGCGAGAAAGTTCTTAAGTCGGCGAGGGGAAACTTGTCTGACTTCTACTAGGACCTTTTTCGAGCTATTAAGCTTGACGCTGCTTCCTGCGATGGCGGTCTTTAGGCCAGCACGGCGTCTCATCATTTGCACTCTCATTAGCGCAGGCAAAAATTGTTGCTCAGGTGTCTGTTCTCTCACTCTCTCTCCAATTAAGGCCGTGGCTGCGCGTATCTTTCTCTCTCTCTTTCACTCTCTGATCTCTGACATCTAGGTTACACAATTTTCGCATATTTAATGTAAATTGTCGTTAATTATTTCCTGTAATAACGGAAAAAATCCATTATATTTCCTTGTAACTTGCAAGAGGAAATGAGTGTAATTTAAACTTCCTCAAAATTTACTCCGACCCCAAAGCGAAATAAAGCAAGCAAATATGTTGTACTGGCATACAATATAGTGCCAGTGGTGACTTCGGATTTATTATCCCAAACTTGGCAATTTGTTGTTCAGATTTGCCCACATTTGGTGCAGGAACGAAATAGAAGTCGTTTGCTTAACTGTTATGCAAAAATATTCTCCTTTTCTTAGTCATTACTTGAAATGAAAGTTTATTTTTTGTGCCACACAGATTTCTGAGTTTTCAGAGAACCAACGATAATAATAATAATCACGTAAAATGCAGCTAACAAAGATTCTACGATTTTCCTAATAGAATTAATAAATATACACCTATTTCCGCATTCCTTTTGGGTAAGTAGCAGAAAATCTAATGAATAACATGCATAATACTCGTATGTGTTCTCACCGTGATAGTTCAAAGTACCCTTGCATCTAAAAGGGCAGATCCACCTTAAGGACATGACTTCTGTAGAAGAAGAAATCATGGTGAATTTTAAAAGTTCTTCTCATCTACGTTTGATACACCCGTCCATGCCACAAGGTCATATACCTTTATCGCCTTTCATTTGCCCGCCCGATCTTCTTCCTTTAACAGAGGGCGCGCAAACGATTTTTATAAAACCACTGATTGAAAAAACAACTTGCAAAGGGGTTTATCCCTCCCCCTTTCAGAGAACAAACCTTTCCATCGATTAGGGGCTGTAGAAACTTTGTAGTGCAGGCGCGATTACCCTCACGGCACCAGGCTATTAAAATCGTGGACCATAAAATCGGCTCTTCTAAAGAACCCAACCCTAGTTTACGGCGAGTGAACGAGACAATTCCTATTTTCTCCGGTGACCAGTGGGCTTATACCCTGTCGTATTCATTGTGGTCGTAAATTCCTAACATCTCCTTAGGAACGTAAAAGATAAGGGGCTATGTCGTGATGACAGCCCAGTTAACAATGTAAGCTGTAACCGTGTTCCTTTGAAAAGTTAATGACTTCTTCAAATTTCTAGCTAACTGTAAAGACAGTATAATAGAAACACTACTCAAATCAATCAAGAGTAGCAAATAAAATTTGCTCCTTGTTTGACAGATCAAAATGTACCTCTCTAAATTTTAAATCATAAAGTGTGAGATTATTTAATTTGGGAGATTTTTTTAATACACTTATTTCTTCAAAAGCCACATTACTTTCTTTCCTGAGTCCAAATGATACTTTTGTCAATTTTTTAAAAGGTTTTCAAAGGAAACCATCTAAGCAATGCAATTAATATATTGAATGGGGTCCGAGTTGATCATGGTGTGGGCCTTGACTTTGCCCCCTGATTTTTATCTATTCCTTTGTCTCTGTCTTTCTCTAGCCAATAAAGGTCCTTTGATCCGAGCTTCTCTGCCATACCCTATCCGGGAATTTAACGCTGGGCCACTTCATATTGTGTTTGTGCGCCAATTTCATATTCTTATCCGGCTATTTCCGGTAGTGAAGGGTTTGAATAGCCTGATTTCAATTTAAAAATTATATAACTTTTTAAAATATATATGAAAATTCCAATTAACTCCTTTTGGTACATAATTTTAAATCACTTGAAGGAAACTTCCTGACTGGATTACTTATTTAATAAATAAAGTATCGTACTGGCCAAATAAACGAATTATATCGTAATTCTGAAAGATTGAACTTTTCTCATCTTCTCCAAAATTACTTAGTTTCTGATTTTCATGTATGGCATAAATAGACTTCATTTCGTCATACATAAGAAAAGATAACGCCCATAAATTTGATGCATGAACAACAATTATGGGTATAGAGGTTTGTTAAGGAAGAATTAAAGTTTGTTTATAATAATTAGAACCTTTATAAGCTGACTAAATATCAGCAATCCTGAAAAAATAAATTTAACATTTCTGAAGTAACCCAAACTTTTTCCTACCATAGTAAACTAAAATATTCCTCTTATTATTTGTATATTATGATGTTAAGATGATTTTATTAGTAATAATTCATCAAAGGCAATTGATGTCAAAGTTGATTTCATGGGTAGTAATTTTTCGTGGTTTACCAATGCGCAATTGTTTACTTAGGTCAATTTTATGACACGGCGATTGAATAAATCGGTCCTCACCATAAAATAATTAGTATAAAAAAGAAAAGGTGTGAATATGAAACTTAAAATCCAAAGTATTTACGTGGTAATTGCAGTTAGTCTAATACGAAATGTACTGAAGCAAGTGAAATGCTAGTCAGAAGCCTCTTCCGAAGTTGACTTATGGCAAATGAAATTCTTCATGTTTTTACATACGTCGTCAAGTTCTCAATGTTCAAATTTAATTTCGACGAAAACGACGAAGGATTGGCTTGCATCAACGCAACTATTATTAACCATATTCTCAACTCCTTTTAACTTGTTTTAACCTCGAAGCTACCTATTCCTTTTCCACACCAGCACACATTCATCCTGATGAACAGCTCTGCATTGTTCCTTCTGATCCAGAGTTCTTCCCCTAATATAAGAACCCATCGCCCTCCTTCATTTCCCACCTATATGAAAACAAATCGTGCACAATATTTTCAACATATTCTTCTATTACTGCTATTTGTTTTAAAGAAACTCAACATTAGGGACTTCTTCCATTTCATCAAACAATTCATCCAACATTCTCTTTCCTAATCAGAACTTTCTTTTACACAATGGCATTGACACCCTTATTGAGCGTATTTATGTTTTTTCCCAAACCCTCGAGATGCGAGCTGAATAAATCTTTTCTATGCATGCAACAAGAGGCTGGAAGTTTTCACAAAATCCTCTTCAACACGTTCCCAGTTTGGACTTTAGCGGTGGCTGGAAAGTTAGCGAAAATAGACTTAAATAAAAGCCAGTCATTCCTCCTTTGAGCTGCTCTGCCTTTGTCGAATTATAAACGCCTTTCATGATCTCCCTGGTTTGGGGAATATAAAAGTTACCTGCTTCCAGTTTAGCTTAAAGTGGAATGTTATGCTCCCGATAAGAGACAACTCTGCTTTCTTTGCTGAGTTCTCTGACAAATTTTCAATTAGTGAAAGTTTTATGTGAGGTTTGTTTGATTTCCAATCGTTATCACATTTTAAATTTACTGATTAATGTGCGAATTTCTAATTATCAACGTACTCCGATTATTCACCTCCTTAAAAGATCATTAAATTGGTTCTAAATATGGAATATTAAGTCACATTTTTAATTAGAATCACATCACATTGTATTATATATCATTTTATAGGGATTCCTTTTCTCAATAAAAAGATAATATAGACATTTTATATTACTCAATATTAAAGAAAATATCATTGATTTAAATAACATTCTGAGGAGTGTTTTTTATGTCTGAACTCAAGAAACCTGGCATAAAAACAATAAATAATGAGACTTTGAATTCGAACCTAATACATGGCTTTCGAAGTGTGTATACTACTAGATGATTACATTCAGTGTTCTTCCACTTTTGGAAGGAGCTGCACCGCCCCGAATCGGCGAAGTTAGAAACAAAGTCAGGAAATTTTCTTGAAATCGGTGGGTGTTTATTCCATATTTACCAATTTTCGACCAACTCAAAGTACAAGATGAAAATGATGCTCATTCTTCATCAGCAAGTTTCCGGACCAAAAGACGAGTAGATAAAAAACAAACTACTTTTAGCAAATAAGAAAGAAAGAAACTGGCTGGAAGTGTTTTATGTGCAAATGTGAATGTGCGTTGAGCAGAAACAATCTTTTCTCTAAAATCAAATGGTTGACTTGAGATTTCTTAACGAAAGGGAGAAAAAGCTATATTTACCTCCTTCAGTTCTTTCTAATCCCTCCATTTTTATCATTAGTTCTCTATATTAGTTTTAAGCAGCTCCTCTAAAAGTTCAAGTTAATGAATAATGAGAAACAAACTCATTTTTTGCCTGAGTTGATAAAAATCAACAAACTTCGCGATTTTAATCTTATTTATCCTCCCAATTTTAATAAAATGACTTAAGAATGGAGATAAAAAGTAAAAGCATTTATCTAAAAATAATGATTAAAATATTTAAAAAAATAGTGTTGAGCAAACATGATTAAAATCACCGTTGCGTCGTTAGAAAAGAGATAATTATGTTCTGGACTAAATTTGATGCCACCTCCCTCATTTATTTAAATGAGTCTCACTTATTTCCTCATAAAAGTATCAAAGTAGAAAGATAGAATGTGAATGAGAGAGTCAGACATAATAAAAATAACAATGAAAGTATTTATTTATAAGGAAATAAAATTATGATAATTCAGTAGTATATTGCCATTTGATACAGATAATAGAGAAGAATTGGTCCGATAACTAAATATCCTATGGTAACGAAGAAATCTAAAATTTTAGCATTATATTTCGTAAGTAAGAACGTGAGGAGAAATTAGCGGAGATTTAGCAAACGACAAAGAGCAAAGTACTTGAAGTGGAATGACAGCGTTCTAAAGACGTGCTTCAAATCCAACAATAAAAATCACGAATAAAAAATTAGGCTCTTATTTATACATCTCTTTTTCCCTATTCTCTGATCGGAGCCGAGGAATCTTTATTTTGATAAGAAAGGAAACTTATGCATCCAACGAGGGCAATTTTAATAAACAAAGAATTAATCAATGGGGATATATAAAAGTTGCATAAAAGAAAAGAAAAGGTAACATTAATTGAGAATGGCGATGAGAGTAATAGACAGAATAGAGAATAGAAAAAACTTGAACGGTGGGAGGTGAAGGTTAATAATAAACTTTCAGGAACAAGTTTGTCTCAACAGATCAATTGCCTAGATGTTATGAACTTTAGGCAACAACAGCACAGGATGAACTATTTGCATGTTGAATGGTTCACTATCTTGGCCTGAAAATGTTGAAAAGAAGGTTCAAGTTAGACTCAAGAGAGTTGCGTGCCTTATCATGCTTACTAATTCCCCAAATAGTTATATTCCATGAGGTCTCTGCCTACGTACCTCTTTTATCTTTTTACCTCCTCTAAGTTCAACAATTGCATCATGAAGGTTGCCAAGGGTCGGTAAATCGCTTAAATCAATGGAATTACGAAAGGGAATCTCTTGAAATCCCTTTGGATTGGCTGGATGGGAACCGAATTCCAAAGGGGACTTATCACGATTTATGTTGGCTTATTCCACTAAAGGTATTAAGAAAAGAGCAAATATTAACTTGTGTCTTTCGAATAAAATTGTAAACAAATATTTAATGGCCAAACGTGATTAATAAATGATATATATTCATGTTTAAACTAAATCCTTGACAAATTAAGTATAAGGCTTCAATAATTTGTTTGTTTCTTTAATTGCTTTCAGAGTGGCAACTATGATTGATACAAATTTAAAGAGATTTGAAATCTAAGTTAAAATTTCTGACTTTCTTTTTCATAAAGGTACAATTTATTCCTAAGTTTTTGATGATGGTCATGTGAGTGATTGGCTCAAGGTCAACGAGATTTCTGATAGTATTTTGCTTTTCCCATTGAGAGCTGTCCTCTTCAGATCAATTAGTCGCGAATATTGGCTCTCTTAGAATGACTAATATATATATATATATATATATATATATATATATATATATATATATATATATATATATATATATATATATATATATATATATATTTAGACGGAGTGGGCGTTCAAGGTAAATTGAGTGACCTTCGCTCGTCTCCCAGCAGCGACAGACGAGGAGGGAGATAAGTAGAGGGGAACGGGGTTCCCAATTGAGTACGTGGAAGAATTTATCTACAGAAACGAGTGCAATTGGCCATTAGTATAATAAAGAAGGTTGCGGACTCTAGGGCTATGAAAATAGGGGTACTAAAATAATACTTAATAATTACAATAGGTATACGATAAATACAAATGTCAAAAATTGAAAGCGGGTACTTAATATTTACAGGGGGAAAATAGATAGGCTCAAACGTAAGCCTACAACCGGCTGCTGTTGAGCAAATATACGAACAAGCACTTTACCGGTTGACTGATCAAGAAACCACAATGAGTCGCTGGAGCCTAGCTTGAGGGTTGAGGCTTTATGAGACGACGTGGGAATGGGTGATAAACGAGTAAATCGTAATCGATGGAGTTTAAACTCAAGGAGTGAATTCGAGGGAGTACTTGCACCAGACGAGGATAAGACCGAATCTAAGGATAGCCAATTGACTGGGGCCGAATTCCTTCGAAGATGAGAATTCTTACCTTCGAGCTCGAGAAAGGGAACGGAGCTGATTCGAGAAAACGACGTCTCTCGTGCAGAAAGAAAGGCCTATACAACCTTTTCCCCGGCTGTTTCTAGCATTATATATGGGCCGGCCGGAAGCAAAAATATCTCAGGCCAGGGGATAGGGATAAACTCCAGCGGAGTTTCTTGATAACGACCGGAGAGGTGGGCAGTGTCTTCTTGCGCCCGCGAGCTTAGAATTCTTGCTCATTTCTTATCAGCGGAAGCGGCTTGATTCTCTCACGGTTTCCAGGATTTTGCTCTGCGTTGCTTGACCTCCTGCTTGAACTCATGGGATATATTAACCTCTATTCCCAACATTGGCAAAAAGTTCGTTTTGAAGATAAATCTATTTTTCTATTTTCTACTAAAGAAACGTGATAGTCTGACCTAACCTCACTTACACAACTCTAGAATATAATGTAGGTACGGTAATATGTTTGACTGTTTCTATTAGTAGATTGCTATCAAACTCAAGCTCAACTGATTTCCAGATCGATAGCCATCCTTGTCTGAAGATTCATTAAAGAAAGACGTCAAAAAGTCATCCTATCATAAAAACTAAAGTTTCTGCACAACTCTTCAGTCCATTGTGTCCGCGTCTTATTGTTAGTCGTACTTCGAAAAGCTTCTTCATCTTTGCAGGCACGTAATAAAATCAAGCCAATTTACCTAATTTGTTTTATTCTGCAGTAAGATTTAAAATTTTGCCATTTTGGAACCTTTTAAAGGAAAATCGTGTTTCTAAAGTGATTTTTGAACTACACAAAATCTGAGAAACTGCAGAAAACAAATAGTTTTATATTAAGTCTTTGTTTTATTTTTGCGTTTAATTTAGTATATTATTCTATTTACGATCGGATAGGAAACTTAAAATTTGCCCTAAATATGTATATATCAAGTGTGAAGTGCCCCTTTGTTGTTCTTAGATTGCGAAAGAAAGGTGAACTTACATAGAATATTTTTAGGATAATGACAAAACTATCGGAAGTCTACATTTTAACATAAAATAAATATTACTCACATATGCTTTTCGTAACCATGAAATATACAAGATAAAAGTTTCTCACATGTTAATAATAACAAATTGATTTCGCGTAATTCTGTTGGGGTTTTTTAGCCAAAAATACTGTAACATCCAAACAATATCAGATCGTCTGTAGTTCTATCACAACTTTTTACATGCTTTCTGCCAAGGATTAGAGGTATCAACTATCTCTTGGTAAAGGATACGCCTATTTGGATAGATGAAATTAAAGTTATCAGCAGATAACTAGAAAATGTGGTGGACACAATGATTCGAATAACAAACTTTAGTACAATTTCGTCTATTCTAGGCGATTGTCTTGCCTATGTACTACCTTTCATGTAACAAGTCTCAGAAGATATCTTTTGACCCTCTCTCTGTTCGCAAACCGATCGTGCAGCGACGCCACAAAGATGGTCATTTAATTTGACCAATTGCATCGAGTGTCAAACTTCTAAGTGGGTAGTCCATGATATTCTGTCATCCTATGAGAAAGTAGATTCATGTGAGGCTGTTAAATCAAACAGTGGTAGAAAAAAAGACATCAAAGAGAGAAGAGCAAGCCATTACGCTAATTTTGAATTGTGAAGAAGGACATTTTCAAGACGGTTGCAGGAGTTTCTCTAGAGATCAGTGATATTTTGGCCATTAATCGATCCACTTTGGCCACAGAAAGACCTTTTAAGTTTCCATCCTCCCTGCTGCCAACCCAAATGAGCAATCCGAAAAAAAAGAAGGTTTGCCTTAGATTCGCCGCTGATCAAGTAACATGGACGGATAATCAATTGAGTCAAGTCTACTTCAATGACAAATTTAAGTTCAATTATTTTGAATGTGATGGCAGGAGGTTCGTTTGCCTAAGAGCAGGAGAAAGTGTGCCTGGCATTTGTACCAAAAACAGTGTCAAGTTTAGCTGAGGATGTGTCATGGTGCGGGGCGTGATCTCAGCATAAGACAATGAGCCACCTCTGCGATTATGGGCACATAAAATTCACAGGAGTAGATTGAGTGGCTGCAGCAGTCTGTTTTGCCCCATCAGCGAGCCTCACAAGCCCAATCTTTAATTTTCCTACTGAATTAGGCCCCCTACCATAAATCCAAGACCTTCCTGGACGACTATCACACTCGAAGAGAGGTCTCAAGCGAGGAACCGGAAAACAGTTAAAGAAATTCTTCAAGTTGAATGGAGAAAGGTTGCTGCGAAAGTGCAACAAGCGTTGGTTTATTCCTGTTTCAGGAGATGTCAAAGCACCCTCCAAAATAAAGGCCTCCACGCTAATATTTATAACTTGTATAAATTTATTTCCGCTTTTATTCGTATCATATTTGACACTTCAATTTTGGTAGCAAATTATTATCTGCTGATACCTTTCGTTTTATTCATATAAATATGCATAACCTGTAAGTTATCATACTCCATGTTTGGAAAACCTTGATTTTCTTTAAAAGAAATTAAAGAAGATGTATAGGAATAAAAGCGTCCTGCTCTTTTCGACAGTATTGTACCTCTACTGGATGTATAGCTGAAACCAGGCTTATAAATATTTTATTGAGTCGTCTATGCTAATTAAAGTCATAGGTGACTTTACAGTCGCAGATTGTAAACATTTTGAAATTTTTGGATATAGTTATCTTCGCCCAATAACAAGTAAATTACAGTTTTGTCACTTTATAAAGTCTATTTAATGAATGGATGCTGAAAACACGAATATAGAATTAAGTTTCAAAAGGAAGAACCATGTGATTAAGGAAAAAGTAGAGATAAAATAAAATAATATAATGAAAAGAGTTCAAATTTCTCCACAATATTTCTTTGATTAATATTTTAAATTGAAAAATAGAGAGAAGATGCTAGTAAACATCCTATACAAAGTAAGACAAGGTCCCTTTTTCCGAATAAGAAAAATTTTAATTTCTTGAACTAAATTTAGCCAGTTATAAATTAACAGTTGCAGACGAGGTAATGGTGGAATAATAGTGCCAATAAGCCATTTTGAGTGTTTAAACTGCTGTTTTGTTTTATTTTGTTTCTTGAGGTTTCTTATCTATTTAATTTTGATTTCTTTATCTCCTTTCGTAGAATAAAAACTAATAAATCCTCTTTATCTATTAAGTCACCGAGAAATTAAGTGTTAAAAGATAATTAGCATACCTTTATCCATTTTAGTAGTTTTCTTGAGTGGTAGACGTGTTGTGGTAGTATATCAGAATTGTTCGATCAGTTTGAAGTTCGTCTTCGCCTGGTTTGTAAGCCCCATTATGGCTCTTAAGATTATATTTTCATTGTTCTGTGCTGATATCGAAATTTGAATATATTCTCGTGTCATTTGTTTATTTTTGCTGTCGTTTAGTGTGATAACTTTGTGTTACCTAAGGAAGCGCGCTTAACCTCGTTCTTCCAATAATCAGAAAACCAAATTGGAATATATATGTACATGAACACTTCGCATCAAAGAGGCGAAGTGCCCACAACTTAAACAAACAAAATAAAAAGGAAATGATAACCTAAACACCGGCAAAATGAGAATTATAAATTGTTATTTCAAAACCTAGAAAATTATATATAGCAATCAAAAACCTTAAAAGGCTTGAATGCCACGACGGAGGAAAGATAAAAATTTATTTATTTAATTTAAGAAAAAAATAAATATAAATATATATATATATATATATATATATATATGAAAAGTATATATATATATATATATATATATATATATATATATATATATATATATATATATATATATATATGTATATATATATATATGAATATGTATAAAAAACCACAAAAAATAACAAATGGGAGGAAGAGAAGACAAGACAAAAGAAAAAAACCTGAGAGATGCCCTCTACACCAGGGCGAACTCAAACTCTTTTTCTCTTTATATACCTACCACATATTTTTTTCTTATAAGATCATGTTTCATGTTTTTAACGCCAAGGCTTTTATTTCAAAAATGAACGTAAGAATGACTATTAAATGTATATCAACCCTGATTGGTTAAATTTTTATAGTGTTATGAGTAGATATAATAACCATTTATATAGGTGTATTTTTGTGTAAAAGTTAGTCAGAAAAATTATGATTATTCAAAAGGAAAAGTTATATTTCCTGTTCGCCATTTAGAAGCTTATTCCAGTTATACTCGTATACCCAGGAATATAGAATCCATATATATATATATATATATATATATATATATATATATATATACATATATATATATATATATATATATATATATATATATATATATATATATATATATATATATATTCCTTCATCCCATAAGGAAGCGGTTGATCACTTAACCCAGCTTTCAAAAATAAAAGAGAGAGAATACCTTACCCAGACCCTATAACTGGTGACCCCGGAGTCCTCGAATAACAATTCCAGACGCCCTTCTCCTCAATCCTCAAAATACGCTCCGTTTCTAGGAGGGGGCTTGTGTAGCGTGCGAGAAGTTCAGGCGAACGGTGCAAATGCTTTGCTTGAAAAACTCTTTTGGGGGGACTCAGGATAGCCGAGTGGTTTAAGAGTCTCGCAAATGGCTGTCCCGCGACGCGGGAAGCGCGTTTGAAACTCGTTTCGCTACTTTTCTTTATTTATTTTTCTTTGCACCCTTTTTCTACTCTAAGCTATCTACATTCTTATACCTTTCTCGCTTGATTTCATAAATTATCTCAATTAATGGGTTGAATTTTCCAGCTATAAACCGGTTTGGAGATGCTTTAAAGAGCCAAAATGTCATAGTTAATCACGAAGTTAATTATACCATATTGTCTTTTGTTTCTTTCAATTTCAACATTTTTACGGGTTACCTTTTAATCAAGCAATACGTTGGTTTAGCTTTTTATATGAGTAAGAAGTACCATCACATGTACGCGAAGTACTATAAAATAAAGGGAGTTTAGCAACTCGTATTGGTACTAATAAAATATCCAATGGTTTGGTTTCCACTATAGTAGGTTACTGATACTCTGCTTAGAGGTCATAGAAATGAAAAAACGTACGGCGCTTATTTTTTTAATTCATTATTTCTTTTAATTAGTTGCATCTTGTTTCACCGAGCTAATTGTTTTAATTAAACAATAAATAGAGGGTAAATATATTAGAAGTGTCCTAGAAGCGGCAGATTTATTTGCTTTGTCTCAAACCACTTACTACTACTCCTTATCTCCTTCATGTGGAAGAAACATAAAGACCATTGAATGCTCAGAATCGAAGGCCCTACTAAGAATTAATGTCTTAAAACCTGCCTGGCAGTTTATAACAGACAAAAAGCTGTGCAGAATGGGAACGAAGGCGTAGGCCAATATTTAAGTTTAACTTTTCTTATGATAAAGAGGGTATTTCCTTATCATTTTTAATGTTTGAATAAATCTCTATAAATAGCTATAGATTATCATCTGTGTTCTATGATACTGAATGCACCTGAATCATTGTGTCGGATGAAGTTGTTTTTGGCAAAGAACCTAATCATCAAAATTTGCTTGAGTGAGCGACTATAGAGAAAGGCCTGATAAAAGTAACCGGTGTTAAATATTATTTAACTTGTGATTCCTTGTGCCTATGAGTTAAAGTTTTCAGAGCCCCTAATTTGTTTTGTTTCTTGCTCTTCCCCCATTCTTCTCAAGGTAACTTGGCATAGTATAAACTGTGTAAACCAGTAGCAAAAGTAGCCCAATTCAGTTAGTATCCTTACAGCTTCAAATTAATGATTTCCTGAGATAATTTAAGGAACAAGACCAACAAACAAAGGGACTCCTTCATCAATGTAATTATTTCCTTCAGCTGCTACACAATAAAAGAACATATCACCCGGGTGTCTAAAGAAGGAGTTCCTTATGTGTTCGGAATATGGCACAGAAGGGCACACTTTGAGAATTTTTTATAACGTAAAAACGAAATGCATCAACTGCAAACAGAGGATTTCACCGGACTATGGTGATGTCCTGCCGGAAAAGGCCTGCTTCATGCCTCCTCCTCTTCCTCCTCTTTCCTTTCACCAGCATCTGTTATGATGTTGAAAATCTTTAAATAGTACATGTACTTCGGTTCGTGCTTGCAGAAGAGGAAAATATACTCGGTCGACGTGACTGATAGGCCGTTTTGGGGCGGGGCGTATGCTTCAACTTTTTAGGGCTTAGAGCTTTTATTTGCGTGTCTGTCTGGGTCAGACCTTCAGTGTGTCACCTGCCAGCCATTGTCTGGATCTAAGGTTTCATCGGTGGGGCACTGTTTGGGGTCCGACATTTTGGAAGCTATTCTCGCACTGGCGTTGGAAGTATATTCATATAAACTCGTCAGAGGAGGAGTTTCTGGGAACTACATTTCTTCTATGCAATTTTTAACCACATGTTATTCATCTCCTTTGCAAATGTGCCGGGTCGGGTGAAGTTGGCAATGTGTGTATAATATAATAAGCAGCATTTATTTTAGGAGAATTTTCGTTCTCTATATGTAGTATTGTTTTTTCGATGCCACACCGCTTTGCACGAACGCTGCCTTGGTAACCTTCGCAAATGTGGTAATAGCTTTTTTTCACTTCATTTGTTCCCTAGTTCATTTTTTTGTGTTTCGTGTCTTTTTCTTAACTCGGCAGCTCTATGACATGTTTCTGTGTTCTCCACCACAATTCAGGCCCTTCTGGGAGTCGCTTTGGCAATTTTGACAGACGTTTCCTTGTTGGGCGCAGTCACAACACACCAAGATGTTCGCATTATGGCAAGTGGCCGGGATATGTACGTTGTACCAGTAGGATTTGAAACACATTTGAAGGTCAACAAATACTTCACATTTAAAGGCTTGGTGCAGAAGAGCACATTAGGGAGCGTGCCCTACTGGATGGGTAAAAACAGTCCCGTGTACTGCGATGCTATAAGTGAAGGTCAAATTACTTAATTGATAAATTTATTTTAACTATTTTTACTTCCTATGATCAGTAACATATGTCATTAAAACACATGCAGAGATAGATGTAAATATTAACATGTTGGAAAATTTTCAAAAGGTTTTAATTATATTTTCTATCAAAATTTTTAGAGTTATATGTAAAACTCTTGACTATGAAAACGCTTATGACATTTAAAACGCTTTTATTTACTTTGAACTTTAAGAAATTATCTGTAAAAATTCCATTTTGAGTTCCATTTAATGCATTTAACGAATCAATTAAATTAGGCTTTCTTTGGTCCATTTGGCTTCAAGAAATTGGACTAAGGGTGACCAATAGTTCTTTTGCGATAAAAATAAAATTGGAGGGGGTTTTGCAACTAGGAATAATAAAGCGGACGAAATGTCCGTTTATGCATCATTCAGTAATTTAATTCTGTATTCCGTCCTTATTTATAAGCGTATTTACATCCGACTTTTTATGCACCAGTTAATTATTTTAGGCAACAATTTCGGAAGTATCTCACTAGATGAGTCCCTTGTGGCCTCGATTACAGCCTTGAGGCCGCCTCAGAACCTTTTCTTCTCCTGTTAGTTATTATAATCTGTTTTCTGTACATAATTTTTTTTTCCTATTTTTGTATTTAACCTACTATTTTCGAAGATAATTTTGTTTAAGTCAATAAAGCCTATAGAGCTAATGAATATTATTGGATCTTTTTGTTTGTTCAAACTTCAAACGGTAAATAAAAGCGCGTATATATTGGCTGGAAAGCTGCATTCTTCTCATTCATCTTAGAATGAATATTTTGGGTAAAATTTACATTTAATTAATTTCGAACTTTTGTTTAAAAGTAAAACTGGAATGTGAAATGCTGGATTCTTGCCCAGAATCCATACATAATTTGGAAGTTTGAGAGGGGTAATATAAAAAGCTTTGGAGGTCAAACTCTGGAATGCATGCAGCATAACAGATGTGGCTGCGTGGCTCCATCTCTTTAAAAGGGAATAAAAATAACGCCTATAAACTATTCATGTCTATCAGGGAAAGAGGATGAGAAAGAGAATCACAAAGAATAAAATCAAAGAGCCATAGAAGACAATATTCAGAGAAAGATTAAAAAGCGGAGAGGGATGATATCAATTAAGTGGCAGTAGTTTTGCGTACCATTTGGCTCTCAAATACACATTTGATTAAACAAAAGTAGTTAACTCACTGATTATTTTACTATGCTCCGAGGGAGATCGATTGCCTTTACATTACGGGGACGAGTTTTCTCTATCTCTCATTACTCAAAAACCTTAGCGTTCGGTTAGGGAGCTATGTAAATTAAACACATTTTCACACGTTTTCCATTTTTAAATTTTCTACTAGTCAAAATGTCCGCGTATGTCTGCTCTTAATTTTGTTTTATTAAATAATAACAATCCCTACTTTTATCACTGAGATTTTCTTGGTTTTTATATCGGCCACTCTTATAAAATTCCCTTTAAAGTAAGAGCACAGAGTAACTCTAAGCCGATGTCAGGTAACGAGTTTCAATTTCCAGGAAATAGTGTTGTAATTTTGAAACTCTGCAACAGTCACGTCTTTATTTTTTCCCCCTATTTGCACTTAAATGTGACATTAAATAATTAATTGAATTCGGACAATTGATTTTAAGGAAGAAGGTCGTTGATAGCAATCTCTTCATAACTCTCGCCTGATCTTCAGCGCATTCCAAAATTGTTTTACGGATCATTGCAGTTAAAACCCTCCTTCAAAAATACTGGTGAAATTTAGAAACATTGTAATATATCTTCCTATAATTAATTATTGTCAGAAAGAGAGAGTAAAATCATCACGAGGAACAAGAAGCTCCACGAGTTCGAGGAATGCCGAGCAAGAACGTGAGAGAATCGAGCTACTTCCGGTGATAAAACAGAAGCATGGACCGTCGAGAGCGCGGAGAAGAGGCCGCCCGACTCACCACGCGATATCGAAAACCTTTGCGAGGATTCACCCTACCCCGGCGTTGTGTTTGATTAAGAAGAAACCCTTCCGGGGCCTGAGGCAAATCACTTTCGGTTGGGCCATATTTATTATCAGTCACAGTCCGTGCAAATTCAGTATAGGCCCGCCTTTTAGAACGAGAGACGGCTCTTTCTCGATTCGACTCCATCCCCCATCCTCTACCTAGCGCGAAAGCAAGAATTCACTCTGAAGGAAGACAGACACAGTCATTAGGTGAGTCCTGAAATTGGCTTTATTCTTGTTTGGCGCGAATACTATCTAGAATCTTAATTTTCGAGGTTAAAAGCATAGATTGCGACCAAACCATGCAATCCCCATCCCCACCATCACCCCCCCCCCCCACCCGGCGTCTGCTAAAAGCCTCAAACCCTAAAGCTAAGATCGCGACGACTTAAATCGTGTAACTGTATCCCGTGAATTGTTTGTTCATACGTTGGCTTATTCGAAGCCGCTCGCTGACTCCCAACTAAGTATATTTACTCCCCGAAATCCTTAGTCTGATAACTGTAAATAACGAGTATCCATTTTCCTTGTGTATCCAATCTCATTTTATTTATATATATATATATATATATATATATATATATATATATATATATATATATATATATATATATATATACATATATACCAGACATCAATCTACGACAATTATTATTCGTTTAGCTTAGAATTTGAAAGTAATAAAGAGAACAAGTATGTAATAAGGTATACTCCAAGGAGAATTTATATTTTTTTTCATGTTTCTACGATACAAAGAATTCAAATTGCTACCATTCCATTGTATTTAATTCTATGATACCACGAGTCCCATCTCATTCTAATTGTGTTCTCGCTTCTTCATTTTTCAGTGTTGACAATAAATTCGCTCTTAACTTCCTTCGTTTCGATCTTTTATTCACATTAAGCTTGCAACATTGATGTAGGTTCAAATGAGAAAGAGTTAGAATGAAAATGTGTCATGAAATATATCTTTTGGGGATGATTAAAAAATCTAAATATAAAATCTTCAGGAAATAATAATTTTTGGCTTTCGATAGCGTCAACTATATTGAACTAAGTAGTTTGGAGAAGCCTTCATTGTAGCTATCCTTCCCACATTTTAGTACAGTCGTTATAGCTCTAGTACATGGTGAAACCTAACTGTCCTTCACAGATTGGGTAAGATGTATTACAAGGAATACAAACCCCTGGCCATGAGCAGCAAGGATTTGTCTTCATCCCGCCTCTACTTTAAATAAAATAGGCGAAATCTGAGAATCAAAGCTTCACCTCCACAAATCAATTGCTAGTAACGATGAGAACACTTGAGTCATCAAATCCACCCCATAGTACCTTCTGCTAACAACAATCATGGTTTTAAATCTCCTAATTTTTCTTCGATTCACCACTTCTCTTTAATCGGAATGACTTAATTATTTCCGAGGATGGAGCCATTTGGAAATACTCCATTAACATACCTGTTCTTCCACACAGAAACATGTCTTGAGAGGATCATCTTCACCTATCTTTGATGCCATCCACGTCCGAAAATCCCAATGTAATATGTATAAATCTCCTTTGTATTGATCAAGGTTTTCGTTGCTTAGCAACGCCGGGTTCTCATTATTTCGAAGAACTCTTTCGCCACTAAATTTAATGAATCATCGATTCATAAATTTTCCTCTGAGATTCATTAAAAGAATCTCAAATTAATTATAATTAATTGCACAAAACATCCATTTTCAATGGAAGACAAATAATTACATCATAGATTAATACATCACAGATAATTAAATTACAGATAATTACATTAAAGATAATTAAATTACAGATAATTACATTAAAGATAATTAAATTACAGATAATTACATTAAAGATAATTAAATTACAGATAATTACATTAAAGATAATTAAATTACAGATAATTACATTAAAGATAATTAAATTACAGATAATTACATTAAAGATAATTAAATTACAGATAATTACATTAAAGATAATTAAATTACAGATAATTACATTAAAGATAATTAAATTACAGATAATTACATTAAAGATAATTAAATTACAGATAATTACATTAAAGATAATTAAATTACAGATAATTACATTAAAGATAATTAAATTACAGATAATTACATTAAAGATAATTAAATTGCCTGGAGAAAAGAACGAAAATTGTTGGCAAGCCCCAAATCACCAGGAGAGGTCATCGTTCTCACGAAACTGAGAAAAGAACCATCCGTGGACCATGGGAGGGTCATTCTCCTCGAAATCAAAGCGCAATAGCACCGAGGACGTATCGAGAAAAAGATTGGAGGTAAAGAAAATACTAAATTGGGGATAATGAAAATAAGCAGAAGACAAATAGGGTATATTCCTCCCGTAGGCTTTGGGGTCAGCTGGGCAATCTATGGGTGTCAGGGCCTTCTAGTAGGGCACACACTATTCCATATCTCACACGCCGACATGTTACACCTGGCATAAATTCGTGGGGCCCAAGGGAGAGCTATCCATTCCGAGGCCGTGAGTGAGGGTAAGGAAAATCTCTCAACGAATTTGGAGACGATAGAGCGATGTGCTGTGTGTGGGAAGGAATGAGGTCAGGGAGAGTGATATGTTGTGTGTGTGTGTGAAGGAAAGTGGCAGGGAAGAGAGGCAGAGTAGTTTCTTTTGGGAATGAAGCTGTCCGCGCCTCCGCTTCAGATTCGACTCAAGGGGATTAGGGGCTGATCAGAGAACACCCCAATATTTGGAGGCTGCTCTCCGTGCGAGTGGAACCCAGTAACCAGTTGTGGAATCTCGAGGCTTTAACCACCAGTCTAAGGTAATAAGAACATGGGTCGGCTTTCCTAGTACCCGTTTTCCCTTCATTTATGGCACCAGGTGTGAAATCCTATTTCTGATATTTCGGAAATATTTTTCCAATTATTTGGGTAACGACCATCAAATGGTGTGGAAGGTAGTTTTAAATAGTAAGTTACTGACGGCATAATAAAGAAGAAAGTGAGGATTTAATCAAAATATGATCCATTTGCTTCATGATCTTTCTTGTAAACGATCCTCTAATGATAATATCGCGTTTCTATAGAATTATTTGAGTTTATTCATCACCATTTCTGAAGAAATATGAATTATGTCCTCTATTATTGCATTTTCTATTACGACTATACAGTTCAAACTAGTCCAGAGATGGTGAGCAGTAGGGGAATGTTAAGATGCTGCAAAGCTTCATATTCAAGTGTCTAAGTTTTGATACATCCATGCAAGGTGTGTAGTGCCTGGAAGTAACACGAAAGAATAGTGGTCCGTGTATATTGACCATTTCAGTTCGTGTGGTGATCAATCTGAAATGCATTCAACAATCTGCATTGAGTATATTTAGACTGTTGTGGTTTCACTGCTTCCACCAAAGTTTAGCCATAACCACCCAATGGTTTCGGGTTATGACTTAGTTACAGTTTTTTCATTTATTTGAACTTCAATATTGCATTGAAATGTCGTGATATTATGGTTGCTGATGTCTAGAGGCCTCTAGCAAGAGAGTGAATTGATTATTTGCTACTGTAGCTGATAGGTCTTCATCCTTAAGAACAGGCTCAGTAGACATATTTCACGACCTAAACCTTTTGAATAATCGCTGAGCAGGTCTCGCTGTGGTCCTGCTTGTCGCGAAAGTATATTAATGGTATCAGCAGCTAGGGTAGCGTTTAGGTAGGTCCTATTTTGAATTCCTATTTAAAAGTTACTTTACTTTCTTGGGTAGAAACCATTGTGTTCTTTACATTGCATGTAAAAATGATGTAAGTGCAAGTGATGATAAGCTCAGAGTATCAAAATTGTAATTACTTCAATTTCAAAACGTGATATAATAAAAACAATAAAAAACTAATCAAACCCTTATTTTGTTCCGGTTTCTACGATTTAGAATTCTGAGTTTTGTCGACATCCTTTATTTAACCTTAAGTTAACCCAGTTTGGGCATAGCTTAGCTAAATATATTTTAGCCTAACGTAGCTAACTAAGCCCAGAGTTCCAATTCAATAGATAACAAGTCGAACCTGCGATACTCTTCTTTACAGGTGTTTTTGCGATTCGCAGACAGATCTTCGGTCATTGTCAACATCCTATTCAGCTCTGACAACGGGCTTCTGGTCTAAAAAAATTGTAAAAGGTTTCCAATACATATCTACTAATAATTTACTCTTGGTCGAGATTTTTTCAGATCGATGCTTATTTTCTTCGCCTAAAGGAAACAAAAAACCTTTTATGGGAATTCTTTTGAAATTCAAAATAAACACCCCGCTTGGCTGTTTTTTTCCGATCTAAGTTTTATAATATTTAACTTTAGATTCACTGAGTTTAGGGGCAGGTAGTTATTTCCCCTCGCTAAAAATTAAAACGGAAATCTATTTTACAACATTTTATATAATTAAAACTTACTTGTTTCATAAGGAGAAGCTACCCTTGCTACTCAGGTCCTCACTTGTATATCAATTTATGTGTGCGCGCTACGTAGGTAAATCTGCTACAATTGAAGCTGAGGATTTGCAAACATAAGGGGGTTTCCCACTACACAGACACACCCATTGCTAAACCGGAATTTTCTACAATGGGGAATCATTCGGATAACTGTACCTCATTATTGTCCCGCTCAAATTTCAAAGTTTTGGGTTCTGCGGATAAATCCGTAGATCTCAACATTTTGGAATCTTTATTTATTCAAATGCTTAATCCAGAATTAAATTCGAGTCAGTCGTCCACACCACTTTACATCTATTAATTTAAATATCTTAATTTTAGGTTGTTTTATAATTCATTTTTACCTCAAATGTAATAACAATTCACTCAATGACCCGATAATTATAATGTTCTATTAATTGGTTAACCATATTTCAGTTATTTTAAACAACTACCATGTTTAGCTCTGTTCAAATTTCCCACATATTAAATCACTCGATTCCTGTCCTTCTCTCAAGTTCGTAAGTGTTCATTCATTTATTTCATTTTAATTTTGAATTTTTGCTTTGTTTTCTCAGTTTGTTTTGTAATTTTTGAGTGTTTTACTTGGGAAGTTCGCATTGTCCTGTCGGAAATTTTTGCATTGTTTTCTTGAAAACTTTACTAAACTCTAATATTCATTATTACATTGTCGCATTATTTTCTCTCAAATTAATTTTTTTGTCAGTCATTAAAACATATATCTCTTTATGTATTCTAAGCTTGCTTGCTTTCATATTGTTTTACTCCATTATAGGCTAAAGATGAACATAGCTAATGTTCGAAACGTTCCAAATTATATATGTTCCGGATATTGGTTCTGGCTTCAACCTATATATATATATATATATATATATATATATACAAAGAGAGAGAGAGATAGTAGAAAGAGAAAAATATATATATATATATATATATATATATATATATATAGGAGGAGAAAGAGCGAGCGAGCAAAAAAGAGCTAGACGGATATATGTATGTACATAAATACTTATTTTAATATAAGTTAAATTCAAATATTAATCACAAGTGATGAGTAAAAATAAATGGAATTGTGCGCTTCTTACGAGAGCATCCACGATGTTTATGCGACGAATCATTAGAATTCGCTGATTTCTTAGCTGCTCGTTCAGACATCCACCATATTCGTCCGCTGCAGAATTTTGATTCAAAAGGAGCCCTCAATATTTTAGGGCCGTGCAGCCCCAAACCCGTATATATTTTGCCCACATACAATATAACAATAATGGTTTTAGATTACTTTTCCAGGTGCCATTCATTTCCGTCCTAGTTAGGTCCCTTTTGATAATGCGACGGGCGAGTTCGAATTCCTTGCGCGACTCTCTCCGTCCACTAACGCAAATTGTTAGCGGATATCGTCAACGCAAAGGGATTGAACCCCAGCTTATAGGATTTTGGCGAATACCTTGTGATATGAATGGACCAAATTTGTTCAATCTTCCTCCAGGATAAAGTTCAAAGGACGCTTCGAATTTCTAATAATCCTTCTGCTCTGAGTTGAGAGGCTTCGGGTCTTGATTCTCTTGGCGATGGTTATCTCTCTCCTATTTTTCGTTTAAAAATATAAATTATTACTCTTCAGGACAAACTAAATAAATAGAGCAGGCTCTTTAATACTAACTATTAAGTCTAGTAAAATATTAAAGTTTTATGCATAGTAATTCGAAATTTTAAATTGCCCTTTTAATATTGTGCTAAGGAAATTACTAGAATGTACCTAAATGTACGGTAGTATGAATGTTAAAGCCAATCTGCTTTAATTTAATTCATGTTCGAGAATCTCTTTCCGTCTCGAATCCTCTCTCTGATATTAGAATATGATGGATTCTGTTTCCTTTTCATAAATAACAAAGAGACAGCCAAATTGAGAGTCGGAGAGGAAGATTAATGCTGTGGACTAGGTATAGGAACGGGACGAGGCATCATTGATTGAATCGTCGCTTCGGGTAAGGAGGGAAACAGCAACCACCTAAGCGGGTCCTGTGTGTCACCTTCAGTTTTATGCGCATGGGCTGAGGAGGAACATTAGTTCCACGACGGCAGAAAGCGACGGAACCTCACACTCGATAATGATGAAATTACCGTAGACAACGGAAGGGGGACAATGGCAAGAGAGTTGAAGGTTCTTCAACCATCATTGGCGTATTCTCGCGTTTTGGCAACTCGTGGTATGAATCTCTCTTGTTTAGTTCACCTAACTTTACTACATTGCAATTGAATCTCTTCAAATGCTTTTTTGCCCTCTCTGGTTTTTTCTTTGTTAATTTATTAGTTTTTTTTAATAAATAATTTTGCATTTTAAAACCAATATTTCAGTAAAACCAGGTAATTTAATAAATTAGCTTAATTGCTTCTTTTGAGTAAATACACCTGTGGCAACGTTTATTAAAATTATTTATGGCATAGCTGTACAAAATAAACATTTCTAGATTCCTCAACCTTTTAACAGCTTCTTGCTTTTGGAACTGCCTACTCCTTGTAAAAGGGTGAACATGTTAGAAAAATTTGGTTTCTGTAGAGGAAATTTGGTGATGAATCAGAAGCTCCCTTCCCCTATTGTTGACTGTGGTTGTGCTTCTCTTAACCATACTGATTATTATTATTATAAAAATCACTCATGGCGGAAAGATGGACAGCACGAACAATAGAAGAACAGCGTCGATAATACATTAAATGTTGAGGGTATAGAGAAAAGAAAAGTTAGGCAGGAAGGAAAGGAGTCACCTTGTTTAGAAAAAATCATACACTTGGGAGAGTTGATTACATCATTTGAGAGTGTAGTGCACATTTTAGCAGAATCAATAAAAAAATAAAGCTTGATACAAATGCGAATTGTTAAATCGATAAACAGAAAGAGGAACGGTCATTCAACCCAAAAGAGTATCGAGTAGAACGTGCTGGTTGTGCACGGCTAGGCAGCAGCAATACCAGCACCCTATAAACATTTCCTCTCAGTCTTTCTTATTTTTTTCTTAGGTGTATAAATATTCATATAGACAAATAAACAATAAGAGTAGCTTTTAGAACAATGAATATTTCGCAACAACTAAAACTGGTAATTTTTGTTCTTGAAATCTCAGAGGCAGTTGAAACGATTTCAGTACTACTTATAAATATACATATTAGATCTCGTTGATTTCGAAAAATAGATGAAGATTGCAAAAGGAGCTGATGTAGTTTATAATTGAACAATAACTCAAGATGAATCTCATAATTAAAAATCAGTAAGCCCGCCCTCAATAATTGGTACAAGTTTTTGAACGATAGTTAAATATGGATATCTTATAATCATAGAATAATTGGAATTGGGCTCAGCCTACGATGGATTTACATCAGGTAGTCCTTATTTGTGAAATTTCTGAGACGTTTTCGATTATCTCTCAGAGTAATGGGATCAGAGAAGATGGCAGAGATATAATCTACTTGAATTTCAGTTAAGATTCTTCATAGGTGATGGATTTAAAAGTTGATAAGACACAATATTTCTGGAGAAAGTTTTAATTATGTGCCAGAATGGCCAGAGAATGGAAGGCAGAGATAGAACTGATTGGAAAATATCAAAATAAATAGTTGTGATCCGTGGGTTACCTCAGGCATGTGTTTGGGACCCATTATTAATCTTAGTTTATAATAAAGACTTTGGGATATGTTTTAATAGAACAATGTCATATTAGCTGATGCTTCTAAGCTAGATGTTGGTGTGTGGGTAGAGAATAGAAATTTCAAGTTTAAGAATTAAATTGATTTACTAGTTACCTGGGCACACCCGGAAGAATATATTTAACCTCTAGGGGGACTTGGATATATTGATAAAGAGAATATTATTGCTTTATCAGATTGACAAAATCGAATACTTTTAATTTGCACAATTAGAAATGACCATTCTACAATACTTTTAACCCACATCATATTGTCTTCTATCTGTAACCATTTTAGTTCAAACTCATAACACGCTTATCTGTCGAGGTACGCCAGGCAGCCACTATTGGCGATGCGCTCCGGTACAATTGAATTGAGAAAAAGGTAAGGACCTTCTAGAAAGAGGGCGATATTATTAGGTTGGCTCTTTAAAAGAGAATACTTTTGCCGGGTTCGTCTCAAGGGTTATTCGAAAGATAAACACATCTACAAAAATAAACTTTAATATAAATTATCAGAACAAGGGCACAGATAAATATTGAAATCTAAATAATAATCAGTACTACAAAATAATATTAGAACAGGCAAAAATTAAGGAAACTAGGTCAAGGAAAATATATAAGTGATCTAATAAGTTGGATTAAATGAAAGATTTAGCAAGTCTATTGGCGTTACACCAAATTGGGAATTCTTCTTAGGACTATGTAAGAAGAGGTGGGACTTATGAGTAAAGAACTCCTGGTTTCCTCTGGATGATTAACTGGGGATGTTGAAGACCAATGCCAGGTCTTCGTCGATGGGGTCTCGATGCGAAGGCGTTCAGAGAGACTCCGAAGGGGGTTGAGATTACCTCAGCTCCAGGGAGAAGTAATCATGAAATCGAGATTCGTCTGCGGATGGTAGGAAGTCTCAACCAATGTAGTGAGACGAGAGAAACCCAGGACATTCTTCTGGGGGTATAAATGGATTTCCGTAATCTACCTCTGATCAGGGCGGATTACACGAAGACGATCTTCTGACGAGATCACAAGGGCGAGAAGATCACTTCACGGGAGACAGATACTAGGGTCTGGACGGAAAGAAGATCGGGTTCTCTCTATTTGCTTAGGATTTGCATACATCACCTTAAATAGGACCCACATCTATGGGCGACAGAGGGCTGCGCGCGCAAGGGCGTCCCAAGGGTATATCGGACGCCGCTTGAGCAAACATGGACCTTGCTAATATCGGGCATCAAGGAGGCGAAAGGGACTTGAGCGAGATTCTCAAAGGCTATCGGCTGCGGCTTAACCAAACATGAACCCTTATAATTTGGGGCATCGACGAGGCGAACGGGAAATAAGAGAGTTTTCCTTCTATTTCAAGATAGGGAAGATGGACATGGTGACCACCTGGGAGCGGGACAGCGTTATCAAACTGTGGGAAGACGGTGACAAAGCACTCCAAATTAAACACAGCTTAATTTGGAAAAATAAATTCCACAGAAATATCATTCCCCACAAACAGCAATATATATACAGAGAGACAAGGCTTAACAAAAATATCCAATTATGAGTACACACCTTCGGTGACTCGATCTTCGAGGTAGGAGAAAGTTCCTCTATGGTGTTCCTACTAAGACCGTCAGCAATACAATTTTCGGAACCTTCAACCCTTCAGATACCACGCCTTGAAAACTCAAACCTCGTTCATTACCCAATTTTTTTATTTTAAAAACTCATTTCAAATTAGCTTCTTTTTAAAGAAAACTTTTTAGTAATAAAGAATATATAAAAAATGTAAATATTTATCTTACCTCTCTCCGGAAATTGAATTACAAGATGAGCTTTAAATCATCATTTAAATAGCCTCTGTTTTGTTCGGTGTAACATTTGACAACAACGCATTGTTTTTCGTCCTCTCTTCCTCAATCTCCCACCAAGTAGGTTACACTGAACGAGATCTCACTCACCGCAGACATTCCTTTAGAATTTGAACGCAGTAATGTAAATAAAACAAGTCTTTTATAACTAAGGAAATTTTTCAATAAGTTCACAGATAATTGAGCGAAAATATAATAGACGCTCTACTTCTTAGTTTTTTTAGGGTTAAAGTATAAAATTTAGTATGTATTTATGGATGTACACAAATATACACACATTGCTTATACATGGTTAGTTTTCACATCTCTTGGATTGTATGGAATTCAGAAAAGCAATGCTCCATACACAGTGGCACTTGACAATGCTTGCACCATAATGTTGTTCGTTTTCTACTATGTTTTTAGCACAAACATAACATTGTCTTTGAGCCGATTTCCGTTTGCCTACATTTGACATTAAGGCGATATAATGTTTTTCTGAAAAAACGATTCCTTGTAGTCTATCAAAGGAATTTACCGAGAGCCAAGTACACATTTGGTTTGAAGCCCCAGAATAATGTCTGTCAAGTAATTGTTTTATTACTTCCATTGAAAATTCTCTGAAAGAAAGCCTTTTTTATGTACAATCTAAATTCATCAAATGCATGTTAAATGCATTGAGCATGGACACATCAACAAATCGGTAAAAAAGCTTTTTGTACCATTTGATGGATTTTCTAAGACATTCAACACAACTGATCATCATATCTGATTTGTCAATTAAACGCATATTTATATTATAATCCATTATTGCATCCGGTTTCTTTATTTCTTCTCCTGTCTTATGATTTTTTTTCTTCGAGTTTACTGACTTGCCTTTGTGAACGGAGGTAATAATCAAAACTTCACGCTTATCGACCCATTGAATTGCTTACATTCAATTTTTCTTGTGTAGTTCAACAGTACCTTTAGTTACTGCCTTGTCTAACTTAGGCATATTTTGCGGTTGCTTTTAGCTGTCCCACAAAGCCCCGTATTCTGATTAAGAAGGTAAGCGCACAAAGAAGGGCTTGTGTACCAATTGTCTGTATATAAAATATGTCCTAATCTTAAATATGGTTCAATCAGTCTTTTCACAATTGCCCCCGATATTCCTAATGGATCATTATGAACAATATCTGTGGTTTTTCCTGTGTAAAGTAACATATCTCATATTATTCCCGTCTCACAATCGCACAAAACAAAAAGCTTGAGGCCAAAGCGATGTCTTATAGAAGGGATGTATTGTTTTAATGACAGACGACCCTTGAATAAAACGAGGGATTCGTCTATCACTAGTTTTTGGAAGGGGATAAATGCCCTTTGGAATTTTTCTTTCAATGAATGAAAAAAAACGTCCTATTTTCCACATTGTCCCTCTTATTCCTCCAACCGAGTTGTCAGCAAAGTGAAGAAACCTTAAGATTAACTGATATCTATTCCTTGACATAAATTTCCTGAAAAAAGAAGTTTTAATAAAGGCATCAGTTGACCAGTAGTGAGCTAATTTATTCTTTTTCACATGAGCCATTAGTAGGGTAAGGCTAATAAAAACGTAAAGCTCGCTTACAGTTAAATTCCTCCATCTATGAGCGTTAGATGAAGGGGAGAAGGGTGTTTCTTAACTTTGTTCATAATAGCTATTTGTTTCCATGCATATTTCTGCTACGATTTCATGATTAAAAAATGCTTCAAAATATGTGTGAGGTTTACTTTCCGATTTAAAACCCATGTGCGCTTGAATTCCCAAATGAGAGTCATGAAATATGATATTTGGGGGTGAGAAGTCAAGACAGCGTTGCCACGTTTCATCAATTTGTTGATTTTCAGGAATAATTGGCTCTAATTCGTCATCGGATGAGTTTGAACTGTTCGTATCACTGTCTGTTAGTTCCAAATCAGAATCAAGTTCATAGTAGATATCCACAATTTCAGAAGGTTTAGCCATTTTTTTAATTAATATTAAAAAACTAATTACCACAATTTAAAAATGCGTGTGATATCTACAACTCTCTTAGAAAGACAAACTAAAAGAAGTACTTCATATATAATTCAAAAGAGAAAGTAAATTTACCGTTACCCGAACAAAAGGAAGATTCTTAGGCCTAAAAAACATGCCAGACTCAATTGAGTCGCTGGACATTTTTACGCCCAGCCTCTTTTGAGGCTCTTGGTATCGTAAGAGTTAATACAAAAATATGCGAAATTGTTACGCCATCAATAGTAAACTCCATCGCATGACTCTGCTGTTTTTACTTTTAATATTTTTTAAATATGCTAAGGGGCAGTGATCCGTTTTGATCGCAAACTCCTTTCCAAATAAATACATTTTAAATCTTTGTACCCCCAAACTATTGCTAGAGCCTCAGGTTCTCTGGCTCGCGTATGAAATCGGATGACTGTAATCATCATCGTATTGCAACAACTCGCATCCTACTTCTTCGTTGCACGAGTATGTCCTGATTCCGAAAGGCTTGGTCAGATTGGTGAGTATTAGAATGCGGGCAGAAGTGGGCCTATCCATAAGTTTGTCAAATTGGGCGGATGCCTTGGGGTTCTACACGAGGTGACCTGGGGATTGCTTCTTTAACATGAGGCTAAGTGGAGAAGCTAAGGCGGGAAAATTAGGAACAAGACGCCAGTAGAAAAATGTGGATCCCAAAAAGGAGCAGAGCTATTCCTTCGTACGCGGAAGAGGTCTGCTGGCAATCGCTTTTACTTTATCTTGCTGGCAGGTCATCTGGTTCTTCCCGATATGAAAGCCTAAATAACGAATGGAATTATAGGCAAAATGACATTCACTAAGCCCAATGGTCAATCTATGTTCCCGTAACCTCATGAGGACGAAGCGAAGGAAGACTAGGTGTTGTTCCTATGCACGTGTATCAACGTACACATTATCAAAAAAAAAACGACATGTCACCTAGGCCATCCAGGATTTGCTGAATCATTCTATTATAGTTACTGCAAGCAGTTACCAAACCAAAAGGAAGACGCCTAAATTGCTTTAGCCCTTCTTCGTTGGGAATTTGATAATAGGCCTTACATAGGTCTATTTCTGAGATAAATTTGGCCTATTCAAACAGGTGTAGGTTCTGGTCGATGAGTGGGATTGATTGCGAGTCAAAAATCGTCAGGGAATTCAATTTCCGGAAATCTATACACATTCTGAATGTTTGGTCGGGCTTCCTTACTATTACAATGGGGGAGCAGAAATCAGAGGTGGAGTGCTTAATGATACACAACTTTAATATTTTTTCCACTTCTGAATTAAAGGCCGGACGAAGATTCACAGGCACGGGGTGCGGTTTAATTAGAACATGATCCAATGTTTTCAGAGAGATGGCATGTACGATATGACGCGCAAATCCTGGATTTTCCGAAATAACCTTCTCAAATTCAGCTAATAACTTAGCCAGTTGAGTCTTTTGAGAGATTTTCAATTGGGGGTTTCAATCGAGTTCCGGGGCGGTTTTTTCACTGGAACCGGTGAGTGAAGGTAGGGGGTACTCCTTCTCTGACTCGATGCAAACTGTTTGCATCAGATTAAGAGGCTCGGTGGGGTAAGCGTGTTCCCTCACCGCCTCCTTGTCAAGTGCGTCTCTGTTATTAATACACGCGCGGGATGGTATCGCTTAAGCATGTTTATGTGATATAACTTATTAATGAAGAGGGTCTATATGAGGTAGTCCACGGGTCCTTGTGCTTCTAAAATCGGAACGGGCCTTTCAACTTTGAACTGAGCGTATTAGATTCAGTGGGGAGGAGGAGCAGTACCTCATCACCGGGTCGGAGGCGTCGATCTTTTGCCTTTACTTCGAAATAAGTCCGGTATTTCTTCAAATCAAGATGCGTATTTTATACGTGATCTCGACGCATTCCTCTAAGTGGTTTCTCAGGTCCAATACGTACAAATACGAGGTTTTAATTTCTTCTTCGAGGCGGGAATTTGCGAATAATTCGTTGAGAATACTCATAGGGCCTCGGTCGTTTCGCACATAAAGGAGTTCGAACAGGGCGAACGCTAAAGTTCTATGATGAATTTCACGGCACGCAAAGAGCGTGACAGGCAGATACCGATATCACTCTTGAGGCTGAGCGTGGCACAACTTCTTCAGGACGATCTTCAGAGTCCCATTAAATTTTTCACAGAGTCTATTAGTCACAGGGTGGAAAGGCGTTGTGAAGAGAGATTTTATCAGGAGAAGTTTTCCCACGTATTCCATGAGTTCAGACGTAAATTGTCTACCTCGGTCTTACAATATTTCTTTAGGGATGCTGACTCGAGAAAAGATGGCAATAAATGCTGTCACGCACGTTATGCTATCGATTCTTTTCAGGTGAACTGCATCAGGAAACCTCGTAGCGAAGTCCACGAGCGTAAGGATATGAGAGATTCTTCCGCTCGACGGGGGAGAATTGTGCCAATCATGTTGATAGCCACTCTAAAAAATGGTTCAGAAATAATGGGGGTCCTTTGAAGGGGGGCAGGTGAGATCCGTCCTTTTGCCGTCGTCTTTTGTCAAATATCACAGGATCGACAAAATTGTGCAATCTCTCTGGCAGCACCGGGACAAAAGAAATATAGAAAGATTCTTTATGCAGTTTTATTGTATCTGAAATGACCATACAACAACCCATTATGGGCAAGGCGAAGAACCTGGGGAACGCGAGCACGGGCGATGCCAAAGGAGCATCTCTGAGTCCCATCCTCGGTCGAGGTAGAACGGTAAAGGATGTCATCTTTAACGAGATATATAACACTCCCTGGGCCACAATTAGAAACTTGATTTTCCTGCTTGGCTTTTCCCAGGGGCTGTAGAGAAGAGCACTTCTTCTGCTTACTTGGGAACTCCTTGTTATGAAAGGATGCAAATTCGGGGGCATAAGGAGTTTCTAAAGGCACAGGGGTTGCAATCTCTTTTAATGCCTGAGCCCTCGTAAGGACGGGCTGGGCGACAGGATTGGGGGAGTTCTGGGGGTTCTAGCCGGCAAAAACGGCGCAGAACTTAATGGGGCTGCGACGGCCTTCATCCAACTGGTGAAGAATTTGCATTCTAGGTAGCAGCCAACCACGGGGAACCGGTTGGCGCCCCTCAAGTAGTCGTGTACTACTGCATATCTATCGTGGTGGGCCTTACTGGGGGATGCAATTTTTCCGACATTACGTACAACGCAGGTGCACCCCGTGTCTCTCACAAGGGTTGACACCCGGCATCCGTTTACAGTTCCTTCTTCAAATTCAAGCCCACCGAGGAAGCTTTTAATAAATAAAAGGTTGATGTGCTGTCCTGTGGAACCGTTAGTTGGGGCAGAAGCTGGAGTTATTGGGCTAACAGGTGGTTGAGAGAGAGAAGCATTAACTTGATGTACTTGTTGGATGAGGGAAAAGCGAAGGTGAGAGTTTTGGGGGCAGTTTGTTTTTGCATGTCCAGGCACGCCGCACGTGAAACACACGATGGGCTGCCAGGTGGAATTGAATGGTGGGGGATTATTTAGGAGGGGCGTAATATCCGTCATTTTGTGGGGGGGGGGAATCTAGGTCTGGGGAGACCAGCCACTTTAACAAAATGGGAAGAATTTTTATGGGAGGACTTAGAGAAATTACTCTTACTCTTGGGAGATGGGGATGCGATTTCTTGGGGTCCGTCGGATACAGATTATGGCTGAACGCGTGTATATTCGCCTTTTCCAGGCATTCCTCAAAGATAGACACTCGTCTATCTTATACGAATCCAGGATTCTTGGATGGCAGCGCAGTCATGAAATGATCACGTAAGACAAAATGGAATTGTAGGCTTCTCTGAAGAATGAAGCCAAACTGGCAGTAAGTTTAGCCAGGTTATATTATTGCCTGGCGAAACTTAGAAATTCGGTCTTCAGAGTCAAGTAACTAAGGATGTCCTCGTCAGGAACAGATATCAAAATTTCCCAAAGATGACTGTTGAGCAAGGGAAATAGGCGTGTGGTTCCATTATCATCGATGTCGCACGAATTCACTTAGAAAAGATTTTCGAAGTGAGTGAGGTAGGCATTGAAGTCTTCGCCATCCTTGAATACGGGAAAATAAACCGAAGGCGTTTGAGGGGCTTGATTCCTTTAACTAACGGAAAGGGTTTCTACGTTATCCCGACTTAGCTCTCGCTCATGTTGCCGGTTTCTTTCCCTTTCTTCTTCTTTTCTTTGCTCTCTTTCTCTTCTTTCTTTTGCTTCTTTTTACTCTTTTGCAGCTTCTCTTTGTTCTCTTCTTTCTTCTTTTTCATTTCTTTTTTCGCCCTGGATATAGGCAATTAAATCCTGCCTGTTAATTCTAAGATTTGAGCTTGTTTGTGGAACCTATCAAATGACGACATCCTTGACAGTAAGTGTGCGTCTAAGAGCACAAACGTACACGGAACACACGACACAGATTATGGCCTCTCACGGAAGTTTTTCTTTTTTTCTTTTACCACAAAAAATAAATGCACACCAAAAAAGAAATATGAAACACAAAAGCGAAAATTTAATCCCTACCGGATTCAAAACTTTCCGTCCTCTTAATCCAGCTCAGGATTTAGTAGAGGGTTACCACCAAAATAAATGTAAACTTATGGACTCGCGAGCACATAATTAAATAGTTTAAAAAAAAGTTGAAAATTAGTTCCACAATCTTTGAATAACTTTGAGCGAACTTAGGCCAACTCAGTAAGAATAATTAAATGGGGGAAATTGAAATTTAACGGATTCTTATGTAAAAAAATAAATAAATAAAAATAACACAACTATGACTGACACCAGATTTTAACATAATGATATAATAGGAGGGGAGGTCAATAAGTTTTGCAATTCGGATACAAGGAAACGAGATATGAGGAAAAGTGTTTTATTATTCTGCATTATAACTACCCTCTAATTCAATGCACTTGCGCCACTTGTCCCTGAGGCTTCAAATTCCAGACAACCAGAAATCTCCTGACTGCTGTTCAATCCACTCCTGGACGGTGATCTAGACATCTTCATCGTCCCCAAACCGGCGTCCACGCAGTGCAGCCTTCAGCTGGCAGAATAAAAAGTAGTCGCTGGGGGCCAGATCTGGACTGTAGGGAGGATAGTTGAGCTCCTCGAATCCGCACTCGCGCAGGGCAGCTTGTGCAACTCTGGCCTTGTGGAATTTGACTACGTTGAAGTCGATCATGGGGCGTGAAGTTTCTAGAGACCCAACGGGCAGAGACTTTGGTCATGGCCAAATAGTCGTGGATGATGTTGATAACACTTCCATGTGATATTCCAAGTTGTCGCTCGATTTCTTCGACCTTTACCCGTCGATTTTCGAGGATCATCCTCTCCACATGGGACACATTGTCCTCGTTGGTCACGTCTGACGGGCGTCCTGGACGGGGGTCATCTTCAAAGGACTCACGACCACGGCGGAACTCCCTATTTCAGCGAGAAATGGTTGCATAGGAAGGGGCGGTGTCGGTGTACACTGCAACCATGCGATCATGGACCTCTTTTGCATTCTTGCCTTCCTTGATCAAAAATTTGATCAGTGCGCGGTCTTCAACCTTCTCCATTGTTGAAAAATTTGTGACTGACGATATGCGATCAGCTACTGCTTCTTAAATAGGCGAGGCTGCAGGTCCTGACTTGTCATAACTTGTCCTAACACCTCCACAAACAGCCATCCCCCTTCCTCTGTTTTGCCCTACCGATTTGCAAAATTTATTGACCGCCCCTCGTATTTCCAGTGCTTTTTTGGTCTCAGTCTTGGCTTTCAAATTCATATAGTCTCTTTTATTGTTGGCGGCGAGCAGATTGCTATATTTAAAATTTTTGTCTTACATTCTTTAATTTTCTGTCTCTCTCTCTCCCCTCTCTCTCTCTCTCTGTCTCTCTCTCTTTCTCTCTCTCCTACTCTCATTCTCAATTAAAAGTATGCATGTGTGTGTGAAAAAGACCTCTCCCGACTCTCACCACTTACTTCTTTCTGCTGCATATGATTTTGTGTGTGTATCAACATAAAACATTTTTCCACAATGCTATACTTTTTGTTGTGTATAGTTATACAAGTATTGTCGTTTTGTATCTTGGGTCACACATGTAGTGCTACATATATATTCTACTCATACATTCATTTTTAGTGTTATAAACAGTTGTTGTACATCATTTTTTATTGAGGAAAAGTATATTTCATGAATTATTTATGCAATTTCTTTTGTTTATGCAAATTTGTATTTCAAAGATTAGAATGGAGTTTGCTGTACACCGAATCCCGTTACTCTTCAGAGAGGATGAACAAATGATTTTAGTTGCCAGTATTGAGCTATGTTTCACATTTGGTCTTTTTCTTCTTTTTTTATTATGAAGTTTCCAACTAATAAAAGAAAAATGGGAGGATTTTTCACTTTGCATGATATTATTCTTCTGGTTCTCACCATCTGCTTTATGTATTGCAAGTTTTTTTCGAGGTCTTTATTTCTCAACCAGCTTTTAATTATTAAAATAAATACATTAAGCAACTTGATAACTTTTTTTTAAAGTTATTTTCTAAGCTTCAGTCCAGTCTCTTACACTGTGAATATATATATATATATATATATATATATATATATATATATATATATATATATATTGTGATAGAACGGTCTAAGGCCGCTTAAATTCAGCCACTATCACATGTTTAGAAACACATGCTACCCACGTGCATCTGCGAGAGGAAGCAGAGCGCGTTATCGCCCACCTTAGCCAATATTTAATCAAGGAGATTCATTCCCCCGTTTCGCCTCCATACGTCGATCTCGCCAGATTAAGTTAGGCTTATGGGCAGATAAGGTATTTTCCGATTATCTTCGCGAGGCATCATGCCGGTCCGGTCTCCCTTGTGCACTTAGGAACTCTCTACCTCGAGAACTCCCTTATTGTCCAGAAGAGGACAATATCCCTTGAGTTCCAAGGTTGGTGCCTTCAAGACGCCAAGTCAACAAGGCCCCCTTCTTGTTCAGAAAGAGAACAACGTTAGAACAGCCATTGTCCTTTGAGCCCGTTTGAAAAGAGACGGTTCCCCCCCCCCTGTTGTTCAGAAAGAGAACAACGTTTGAACAGCCATTGTTCTTCAAGCCCGTTCGTCAAGAAATGTTTCTCGTTCCCAAGACATCACGTCAGGATAATTTAATTCCCCCTTTTTTAACGTTCTTCAAGAGAACGCTTGGTTTCAACAATAACCTCCATTGTTCATCTAGAACATCCCCGATTTGCTGTCACAAAGATCGCTCGTACTTCCGAGCCCTTCTTCGCTCTCACTCTTCGAAGACAGTCCTTCCCCTTTACTAAGGACAACCCCACGGAGAAACCTTCTGCTGGAAATCGCCAGTGGAACAAAGATTCCTTCGCATTGTCTTCCTTTGCACAACAACTTTGTAATTACGTAAGCTGAGCATTACCTTTAATTATCTAACCTTTTGTCAACCCTACCCTGTGCTTTAAATGCTTTAGCGAACCATTTCCCCCCTTCAATTTTTATTTGTTTACCTTTTTAAATCTCTCGAAATCTTAATCCTCGGATTAGTCAGATATTCCCACGACCCTTTACATTCTCCGTTTATGTAAACATTTTCTTTGTGTGTTGTTGATAGTTTAATTAATAAAACTCTACTTTATTAATGTTTTGCATATTATTTTCCCTTGTGTTCCGTTCCACTTCTTTAGCATATTTAAGATAAATAAGCCTCTCCAGGCCCCTTCCCCCCTTTGGACTAACCTCGGTCAATCAAATTCCCACGCACTCGAAATATTAGAATAAGTCCCTCAACGAATAGTTATATATGGTATATCGTCGAGAGCCTATTTTATGACATATATATATATATATATATATATATATATATATATATATATATATATATATATATATTTATTTATTCATCTATCTATTTATTGACTATATTCTACTTCCCAAGAATATCAAGGAAGCTTCTTCAGTGTAGGTTATGGATGAGGGAGTGTTTCAACATTAATGGGGAGCGAATTTTCAGTAGAATAACAGTAAAGTTCACCACAACATTTGAAGCTCTCCTCCATTCTTATTAGGTATTTGGAATTGAATACCCAAATATTCTTAAGAAAACGATGGTATTTGTTGAAAAATATCTTTTCAATCTAGGCTCCAAAATCCCAAGACTCATTACATCATGGAGCAAAAAACTTGAGATTGCCTAGGTTAGGTTAGGTTAGTTTAGGCTGAAAGGGTATTTATTTGTAGTAAAACTTTGTATTATAATAACTAATTCTTTATCTTTACCTATTTCTTTAATCTGTTTTTTATTTAATTTAAGATTTCATGTAATCATTCATATTTTATAGATGACAATCAAGAATTTATTTGTATTCTTATTTTTGGAATGTTTATATTTAAGATTTCATTGTTTGATTTATTTTGCATAACATTGTAAAGCATTTATTTTTCTTAATACAAATAATTAGATTTTTCTTTGTATTCAGTCATTCTGAATATTTGTAATAAATGTCGTAGAAAATTTGTATATATTTTATTTTTCCTTTTACTTGGAAAGGAAAATTGAATGGAAATTGTATATCATCCTGTTAAAAGGGGTAAATATGGGTTGTAACTTGACCTTAGGAAAACAAGGGCAAAATATAATCTAATTTACTGATATTGGAAAGGGTAAATCGCATCTCATTTACCCTTAAAAGGGTATCTGGAACATTAAGTTTACCTCCATCTTACCCTTATTTTACCCATTTTTTTCCTACAGTGTAAGGGAACTCCTTAATCAAATTGACTGTTTAAACACCTGTCAATTTGGATTCCGAAGAAAACCTCGCAATAAAGAGAAACAAATAGCAAAAAAACAAAGGAGAAATTGCGAGCGTAGATATGGATAATAGATATAACGGCGAATGTAAATTATTATAACTTACAATATCAAAAAAAGGTTACAAGAAAGACATAACAGATAAAATCAACAAAGAAAAGATGAGACTAAAAGGACCCTTCAAATTGAGAAATCTTACCTCAAAGAACAAAAGCATAGTATATCAAGCAATAATCCAAATGGATTTATTATCCCTGAAGTTATCATTGTGCACAATCTCAAAGAGCAGCCTACAGCAGGTCTACAGTATAATATAAATACAGGTACAGAATAAAACTATTTCCATAATAATCGATAGAAGAAGAGGGAACTAAAAATCTTCTAGAATTGCACAGAGCTGCAAACTTTACCCCTTTTATCGAACTCTAGAAAAAAATGCAAAGAAAACCATAATAAAGACTAGACAGGAAATGGGAGAAGAACCTTCCAACCTGTTATATCACCTAGAAGGTAGGACAGCCCAGTGACTATTCGAAATTAATACATAAATAAAGTAAATTGAAGACGAATAATAGTATAAAAAAATAAAACTTAAAATTAACATACCTTTAACGCAGAGGAATAATTCAAGTAACAAATAAGGACTAAACAGGTTAAGTAGATCCTTAAAGGTAAAGATATTATACTTATGCCTAAATTAATAAAAAATAATAAAATAAAAAAGTACAAAAATAGGTATATGGGAGAGTAGGCCTAGGAGATGCATTTTACCGCCCGTAAAAACTGTTTTCACGCTGGTACAAATACACACAAAATTACAACACGGTTAGACTATAAACATCCATCTAAAACAACCCTATAATATGCCTATTCACAACACTTCTAACTTGAATACCTACTCAAACCTTCAGAGATTAGCTTGACCTCAGGCAAATTAGCTCCCCTGTACAAACCCTTTACCATAAAAACATAAGAACATAACATAAGAAGAGAAGGAGACTGCAAAAGACCATTCATGGCCTACACTTGGCAGCTCCTGTTCCATTCAACACACAAAAGATTTCTTACCAGATAAAAGTCATCAACATTGTCAAGCTTTACAGGAGTTCGTCAGATCTAATCTACAATATACCATATTTAATTCCAACCTTAAAACTTTCACCCACTAATGCAACTCACACTAACTCACGAAATACATAACCGTATTTCTGGACTTAAGAAGAATAAAGGAATCCCTTCATATCCCCTCTTATTAAATCTTTCTTTTTTGACTGTTTATTTTCCACTCCACGCTATTCCAAATAAGGAATGGGTGTAGGTAAATTTGGAGATCCATTTCCATTGTCGTACGTGGAAGACAAATTTTTCCATTCCAATCGATTCATCAGAATATATCACCTTGAACGCTTCGCGGGATATCTAACCTCGTAATAGAAAAGGGACGGTAGGTAAATCTGTAGTTCCATTTCCATTGTTGGACTCGGAAGACAAATATTTCCATTGTAATCGACTATTCAGAAAAAATATGCTTGAACGCTTGGCGGAATCTCTAACCTAGAAATAAAAAAAGGGTGATTGATGACAGAATAGCTAAATTGAACCTAGGAAAAGAGAAAAATGATGGTACGTAGTTACATGAACAATTTCTAGAAAAAGATAAGTTTCACAAAGTAGGCAAAATTTTATACTTCGCGCATACCATTAATACAATATAATACACCATCATTTCGAATCAAGTAAAGAAAGAAGTCATAATTTTATAAATAAGAAAGGAGGAAAGCAAGAAAGTAATTCAACCAGTTACTATTTGAAATGTGTTTTGACAAGGAATTTGTGAAGTTAATGGAAATGAAGATGCTTAAAGTATATACCCAGCTATTCCCAGAGACATGTGTAGTTGCGACACGAGAAATTAGAAAAGGGCGGATTTATCTACTGTTGTAATATTGTTGTTGTTGCTTTAGAGCGCCAGTCTGATCCTATTAATTATGAAGGACAACAATACTTCAATATTGCCTGAGTGGACATTTTAATTACCTTATTGTTGAGAGAGTGTCACAGCGTTTAATCCGTTTCAAGGAGAGAGCCTATTAAACACGTAAAGGATCCATTGAAACACCAGAATTATCCAAAAATAAATATATATTTTAAATATATCAATTAACTACGAAAAAAAATAAAATATTTACAATCGCCTAATAACTATATAGGAGCTAACCATACTTGAAACCGGGCCTATATCAGAAGCTATTCATTCATGCCCAAATTGAACTAGGCTCCAAGTAAACAAACCAATTGCAGATTAATTATTTTTATAGTGACACTTTTAGATTAACATTAAACTTCAAATTAAATTTCTCTCTTCTAACTGTAAATATGACGGGGTTCACTAACAATTGTTTCTACCTCAGTTAATTTCAGTACCCTAATAAACTCATACTAAAGCAATACGAATATAAATGGTCATTCTAACTTACATAAAAGAAAGGATTAGGGGTTGCCTGATGTTACTAGATGGATTTTCTCGCGCTTCGGTGTGTTGGAGCGGCCGATGGTAGATTTTCCTCGAGGTGGGAGGGGGGTAGGGGAATCCGATGTCTAATTCTTCGGCTCTACGTAAAAACGCGGATGGAAGAGTTGTAGTCTCTGGCTCAAGGAGTGCTCTTCTGGATTATCTTGAAGCCTCTTTGTATCCTAGTCTTCTTCAAGGGGTTGCTCACTGTTTTGGGGGTATACGAGGAGCTTTTGGATTTTCTGGAAAACTTGGATCTTTCTCGGGTATTGTTTCTTCTTCTCTCTTCGGATTAAGATCACAATTTGAGAGTCCCTCGAGGGTGACTGGATTTTCTATTATCTTACTTGCGAAATTCCTGTTTGGCACTAGGAATGTTGGTCCAGCCAAGCTTCTTACTAAGCCTGTGCAGAATACTTCGGTCTGGAACCGATAAAAAACGTAACGTTTTAAGTTATTTTGAAATTTAGGCGAGGGAGCGATCTTCTCGAACAAGTCTTCTATCGTCTCTCACCGAATAATTTTTTCTCTTTCCTTCAGGGGCTAATTTATAGCCTGGCGACCGCCCCATATAAGGGGGAAGGGGCGAGGCCGCAGAGGGGAGAGCGAAGAGTGACGAGGGTGGCACCGCATGGCCCAAGTCGACTTGTTAATTAGGCGCACTACCAACCGGGAGCATCCTTGGTGTTCCGTTTGACTGGCACCGCTTTTTGTAGCGATTTAACCACGGGCCTCGAGATCTCGTAAGTAATTGGATCTTTTGAGCGCTGAGTAATGTCCTTTGGTGCTCACCTTGGCACAGCGGCTCGCTCCCGACTACTTATTCGGCGGGGAGATCAAAAAGGGTAGGCGGTTTGACTGTTATCCCGCCGGCCAACTTTCCCACGACTCTCCTCAAGTCACTCGATTCTCCTGCTTACTCCGCCTGGCCCTCCGGGAGGCTTTATGTTGTAATTTTTCTACATTTGGCATCTCCCCTCCTTTTGCGGACAAATGCAAGAAAATTCTGAGAAGAGAAGACTTGCTTGAAAGACTCTAAAATATTCTTGGCATTACAATAACCACAAATTAATGACCACCACGTTGAAAATTGCGCAGGGCATCTTCGGCAATCCTTCCGTCTATTGCTACCATGGGGAGATATAAAAAATAAAAAGAATATCTAAGGGAGTACCCTAAAGAATGAAAGGTACAGAAAATAAAATTAATGACGACTTAATAAAATATAAACTCGCAAGAAATAAACCTTTTCAATCAATGATATTTTTTATCTGCTATAAAATTTGATTGGGCCTTGAAGGAGCTCCCTTTCAACTTAAAGAGAAGATTTATATGTTCGATAAATTATAAATTCTCTCAGAAATGAAAAAAAAATTTAAAAGTGAAAAGAAACTAGGAAATGCTATAAATTACTGCACTCTTAATTTATCAGTTTGTACTGCATTTAATTGTTCCACGATTGAGACGTTGTAACACCAGTCATTATTCTCCTATCGTATCGGATAATCAAAAGTTTACATAACTTTGTTCCACAAAATGTGCCTACTCATACCTAATACAGAGTATCTCGCCATATCGACATAATTCATGAAGCGTTTATTGCAGATTAACTTGATTTAATGGCATTAAAAGGAATGGATTAATAAAAAGATTCACAGAATAAAACAAAAAGAATTGATCAATAAAGGAGTCATAACCTTCTTATACGATAATTCACAACTCAAAAATATTCATTCGATATCATTTTCATAGCCGTTTGTTTAATTAATAAGTTTTAGATCAGGGGCGAGCAACCTCCTCCGGCCCGCGAAGGCTTAGCGCTGGCCCGCCACCTTGCTCGGCATTAATATTGCAATCTGGCCCGCGAAACCCCAGCTTCCCCCCAAATAATAAATTCTGCCAAACAGCGTCTGTCTCCGTAGACTCGTAGAGGGAGAGGGGAATGAGTTTTACGTCTGGCAGTGAAAATTAGTAAAAAATGAGACAAAAATGCATTTTCTTCACAGATACGAAGAGTTTCGTCGATACCGGAGTTGTAGAGGAGGCAAATTTAAACGAGAAATGCTTAAAACTTTTTCCGCTGCGATGATTCCTTACTGAGATATGGGTACTAGCATACCATTCTGTGTTGTCTACCTCATCCATCGAGCCTGATCTTGAAACACTTCTTCATGGCAACCAGCACCAGACGTCTCACTGATTTGTATGTTTTTCAAAAAAATTCTTTTATAATGTATTCTAGTATGTATATATATATATATATATATATATATATATATATATATATATATATTTATATATATATTTATATATTTGGTCACTTTGGAGATTTCATTTATAACTCCGGTCTGCGGCTGCTCCCAAAAGTCTCATCTGGCCCTCACTCTGAAAAGGTTGCTCGCCCCTGTTTGAAATTATGAAGCCATTTCGAAGGCACACTTATAACTACTATTTGTAATCTCGCCATGATCAAGACTAGTCTAAAATAATAGTTCCTCCGCCCTCTGGATCAACCATTTATTCGGCATAGCAAACTCGACAGTGTTTGTTTGTTATTCTCTAAGCAATCATCATTGCGAAAGTAAGTGAGTAGCTGTCCAACTTTAAATTGAGACTAATTAAGAAATTCCTACTTTGTTGAGGTCGAAGAAGATTTGTGAACAAGAAATTGTCTTTATCTCTACTCTAGGGTGAATAATAATAAAGTTTCTGGAATTGGGGACAACTGCAAATCTCCTTCTTTCGTGTTCTAGTCGCTAAATACCACACCGCATGATTTGAAGGAGCTTAGTTGTGTTAAAAATAACCAAATTAAAACTAGAAGGAAGATAAAAATTCTTTTAAAAGAAGAAAACGTAGATATTAGTTCGAACATAATGTCACATATTTTGCTTAAAACGTAAAAACACCATCGACTCTGTCCAAAGAAGTCGTTGTCTTGGATATCTTTCGAGGTGGAGTAAGAAGGTCTTCCTTCGGATGGACAACGAATTTGTCTGTACGTGTGTTGATGATGTACAAAAATGTTAAGGTACATTACAAATCAGCAAACTGATCCCAGTAGCAAAGACGCCAAAACGACTCGAGCTCGAAGTCGAAGACTTGTGCCCGCCTGGCCAGCCTTCAGAGCCGTTGACTTAAAATAAGCATTTTCCCGTTACGATCATATTCGCCAGACCTCAAACTAATAGAAAACTTATGGTATAAATGCAAGTTCCACATCCATTCAAGCCACCTCAAAACATTAAATGAATTGTTAATGTTTTGCAATGACGGATGTGATATATTTCTATCCGAAGTTTGTTCGAATTTCGTCGATAATATAAAAATTAAACTATTGAATATTAGATTGACAATGGAAAGGGTATAAATATTTTTGAATTGAAAACTTCCAGGAAAAGTTTTATTAATCCTTTCTTTGTCTATATAAGTTATTATCATTTGGTGGGTGTCTAATAATACATTTCTTTCAATGTCTCACAATTTCTTAGCTTACAATGATATCATAAGCTTTAGGGCCCCAAAATATGTTTTAAGGTAGGAATAAGAATACCTACAGACGCCATTGTATCTACCTATTAATCCCAGGGATCATATAATTTTCGTATAAATCCTGGGCATTGTTTGCATCTACGCATTTCCATACAAATTCATCCGTGCTAAAAGATGAAAGTATGAATATTTAGCTTGAAACTCCTCATCATTATGGCAGAAAGCAAAGCCCGGAATATTTCGGAGTGTAAAATAATGCTTTCTAAAATCGAGACATTGCAAAAATCAGAAAGCCATTTTGAGAAGCCGGAGATAATGAATAGAGCGGCAATCTATTTTGCAGCGTAGTAGATATAACCTTGATAGATAGATGGCCTATATAACCCTTGCTCGGAATTATTAATTAGAAAATTGAGGCTCATCAACACGGGCTTCTTACTCCACCCTTTATTTTCAAAGGCAAAGAAGAAAACGAGGTGTAGTGGACTGCAAGTTTATGACAGGAGTTTTGTATAGACGCTAGTGAAGTTAATGGTGTAAAAGTGGAGGGAAGAAATGTCGTCCAAGTGACCGAACGAGGAATCTGTATGAGGTATTGGAAATAAGGAGGGCACGCAACTCTCTTGAAACTGACTTCAGTCAACCGATCCTACTTACTCGGTAAATAGGAAAGCGTTGGGTGGGTCACAACATTCGACCCTAATATCGTGGGCGAGATCGCCGAGGGAAGCATAACCAATATACATTAAGATCAAAATGACAACCACTGGTGAGCCAAAAGCAAAAGGAGAGGGTCTACTTCTTTTTATTATAGACAACAACCTGCACTGGTGCAACTCTTTGTGGCCTCGCGGTGAAGGGTGTGAGGTAACGAGTCCGCCTAATGGATATGGAGATATGAGCACCCCATTAGGGATACCAAAGATCGCTCGGGAGGGTTCCCAAACAGAGGATGTGAGTATGTTTTGATGTGAAGACTAGAAGGGAAATGACAGCGGTGTTTCGATTGGCTATGCCCAGAATCATTATTGTGGAGCCACTTAACCTTAAGGTGGCGAATATCAGCGTATCCTCCCAATGTGCCGCCAGATCATGATGCCGCTGAAAATAAGGCATCCGAGCTTATTAATCCAAACGACTCATCGACTCAGCTGGTCACAGCGAATGGTAGACTGATGGTCTCGAATGAGAAAGGACCAAATGGTAAGCGAAGAGGAGAAAAATGATAAATATATCTTTACATTCCGCAGGAGTCTCCTCTTTTGAGTACTCGGGTATTGACAACCACACATTTTTCCTCTACTAACTCCACCATTTCATGGAAATGCCCCAATTAATTCTTCTTCACGTAACTTAATGGAATAAAAAGACCTTTATTCTTTCTTCTTCTTGCATCGGGATTCCCTCGTTAATCACTTCACTTCCTCTTGTTTCTTCAAAGATGGGCCTAACTTGTCACTTAAAGAGCTCCATTCTCTACCGGGCTGAAATCATTCAACCCTAAATCTCTTGTCTGTCTACTATAGAGTAGACAAGTAATAATCAGAAGAATTAATGCTCCTTTGAAAGCGGTGTCAGATTTTAATCTTTACACCCCAGACTCATTAAGCGCTATTCAAAATTGATACAGCTTAAAATCGGATTTAGGTAAAAATAAACGGCGAAATAATTAATATTGTTCGGATTATCTTCAAAACATATTAAATTTTGAAAAAAAGGGGGCTAATTAAGTTCGGTGCAATGACTGTGATCTTTTCTCAGGTAGAAAATATTTGCCAATCTTAACTTTTTTATACTAAAGTTTTAAGAATAAAAAAGTTAAGGTTATTTGTTCACCATAATTTTGTTTCTAATTTTGATCTAATTCGTGGAAATGGATGAAATAATTTCTCCAATGACGGAAATAAATAAATGGTATCACAGGTGAGATATAAGTGACTTAAGGGTACATCAAAATGGTGTATCAAGATTTGAGATGGAGCTCTTTTGTGACTTACCACAGGGTGCTGTCCTATGACCACCCATCTTTAGACGTAAAAAGTAAACAGATTTATTGGTTTGTTTCGGTAGATTTAGAAATATTTCAAATTTCTAAGCCATTATTAAATCTTATTTGAAGTTCAGTCCGAAGGTGGACCAAACACGCTGTAGAAAAATATAAGTTCGTCCCCTCTGCTCTCGAAATCGAAAGTTCGATTGAAACCCTATAAGTGCGTTTTGGCCTACTCCTCCGGATCTCTCTACTCTTATGTACAGACTCAACGCACCGTTTGATTGGCTACTACCCGCTGCGAGCCCTAAATTATTTTGGTTTCTTTCACCGCTAATCTATTCAGGAGCTCATACCTCAAATTCTAACGCTTTATCTATTAAGTTAGGAAGATTTATAGTTAATTAAATAATTAAATAAACAAATGCCTTAATTTAACATAAATTTTAACAAAATCACTCGTATTTTTATACGATATCCCGCAGGAAAAAACGAAAAGGTGTTTCCAAGTACTTTCGAACTTGATAAGGAACTTAATAAAGTTCGAAAGTACTTGGAAACACCTTTTTATTTTTTCCTGCGGGATATTGCATTCATTTGCCACCCTCACGTGATACTTTGTGAGTTTTTCATTTTATTAAAGCCATATAGCACAGTCTATAGGAGCCTAGTTGTGTTAAAAATAACCCACTGAGGACTAGAAGGGATATGAACGATCATTTATGAGAGGAGGACGAGGGCAATAGTTTGAATACCGTTTCAAATATTTGGCATAAAACGGATTGACGTCGTCCAAAGAAGCCGTCGTCCAAAGAAGACGATCGCCTTCGTTCTGATAAAGAACGAATACGTATGTTGGTTCATTTATTTAAAATGTACTTCATGTTGCATTACAAGATAAACCCGGTACTTCACAAATCAGTTAGTTAATTCCATGGGGCAAAACCGCCAAGAGGACTTAATTTCTCACTCTATCATTTTAGTTTCACCTTTTTTCATATGCACATGTGTTAACTCCCTATACTCATTATCATCTTTATCTTGGCTGTTGCGGTAGTTCAGTACAGCACAGAATAATACCTTATTATCTAAAGATATCTACATGTACATATTTCATCTCAGTTTCCAGGTTACATGGTACCACCACAAAACTCATTTCTCAACTGTAGTTCCAAGTAGCTGTTTTCATAAAACAGTTGCCCCACACCGTGATACTGATTCTACTAGTATGCTAAACCATGTTGAGAGCATTCGACAGGATTCTTAACTCCAGTGGACTTTGTGTTTGACTGATTGGAGAATAAATGGTTACAGCCACATGAAGCGGATAGTCTAGAGCATAAACCAACTACTTCCATTTCTATCTAGCAGTTCTCTTGACCTTGTATTGGCACTAATTTTAGCTGGTCCCTGACAATATTGAGAAATGGATTACTTTTCCTCACCCTAATTAAACTCATAGGGCAGGTTTTCCGTCATCTTTCATATACCACTCATTTTAATGCATCAAGGTTTCATGAAATAAGAGCGACACAAAGCCACAAGTCTGGAAACAATGAGAGTCATAGCCAAAAGCATGTTTGGTAGCCGCTTGCCGTGACTCATAAGTCAAATTTATTATAACACTCCGACCCTGGCATGAATAATGTGCTCGAAAGTTGTCTCAATAATTACCTACTCTATGCTCACTATGGCAGATGACCGTGTGTCGTGGAGCCCCTACTAATGCGGTCGATCGAAGCCCCAAATGATGAGAGCAAGGGTCACACCTTCAGTACTCGCCACTTAGGATATCCGTACCTCCTCAACAATACTCTACGAACTCTCACCCATCGCAAACCGCTGGAATGCTTGTTATATCTCCACTTGCGAACGCTTGCAAAAATCTTAGACTTTGAATCTCTGCGAGTTATTTGAGTCATTACTGATTGACCAATCTCAATTTTAAGTATGCTTATCGAATTTCTTAATGGCTTCCTCTTGTTTACATATGAAAATAATTCATATTTGTTTTCTTTGCATCAATTCGCAAGATTAATCTCGTTTGGCAACCTTTCACGCCCTAAATCATTTGTTGACCAAGTGCCTATAATTAGTATATTTTATGATTCGGTGCCCGTTTTACAATATGATAATGTGTATTTTGCTACATTATGGCATGTTGTTAATTTCAATTTGTGGTTTTAATGTCCTCGGATATTTTTATTTAAACTCCATCATTTGATGGTCGTACGCACCTATATACTCACCGATGGATACGTCTTCAACAATTTTTCTTCCGTTGTTATGAACGGGTCTAAAATATTCCGTTCCCGAGTTATCTCTTCAACACCTGATGCAAAAAAAAATTCATTTAGGGAATAAAGTTAATGCATTACCTCAGTCAACATCTGCTCTCATCTTTGAGATTTAAATTGAGAAAAGTAAAGCCACCACAAAACATAGTTAGCCTTTGGTTAGTAATATCAACTAAGTTCTAAAGTAAAATTTCTTCATTTATTTCATTTTTTTAGTGGTCTTTAAATGAACGAAAATTGAAATCCGATTTATGTGCTTTTACTCTGACTGCTGGAACCTCATTGCTTCTAATAGTTTGCGACCACAACACTAGTACTTTTAAATATTCGTTCAATTATATCAAAACTCTTCCGCCTTTGCATCGCTGCATAGATTTATTAAAATGCTTAAAATAATCAATATGCTCGTCACTACCACAGAAAATATCCAAGACCTCTCAGCAGCCAAGTTTCGATTATAGCAATCAATTTAAAGTTTTCAACATTGGCGAAATTATGAACTTATAAACTTGTTCCTGATTCTATGCACATTAAAAATCACTGGCGTTCGTTTCGCAAATGGTATGTTTAAATGGTGTCAATCTCGTCCAAATTGGTAATCCTCGTTACTACAATACTTCTGGTTTATGGAGATAGCCATAGAATTTTATTTTGTGTTTGCATACAAACGCTGAAAATTTCCGATAATTAACAGTCGTTTTGATATTTCCATTTATGTTACAGCATTTTTCTACTAATTCACTATGGTGCATATCTAAACGAGAAACATCGTTTAATCCTACTATTACAATAAACGCCGGATTTTCAGTTTGTTTGGCTCTAAGGAACTGGACTTCTCCGTTAAATTAACAATACGTCCTCCTGGAAAACAATTTTTTATCTCTCTCGAGTTTTGCTGAACGAACTCATAATCATAATTTCAAAAGAATAAATCGAATATGAAAATAATCTCCATAGCTCTACTTTCTTTATCCAGTAATAAGAAATGGTTTATTGTAGGCAAGGTTAAACATTCGCTAATTCTATTTCTAACCCCATTTGCTCGAATAAAGTTATCCGACAATTTGCATAATCATTTGATATGGTCTGATTATATTATAATTTCTTGGGACTTTTACATTACAAGTGCTTTAAAGAAGGTGACCCATTTCATTGAATAAATTTCACAAGGTTTAGTTAGGTATGGCGTTTGCCAATCCCTGCTTTCGGCCTTTAACTCTTCGGCGGCCTCTTCACGCAGGTGCATAAGTGCAAATACCTCGTCTTCTAGCAAAAATATTTTAACGTTTTAGTTGTTTTTTAATCAAACAAAAAAGATATGTAAACTTATTCGTATCGAAATATCTGAGACAAATAGCTTTATACTGATTAGGGCAGGAACGAGAACAAATAATGTTTTGAACGGGCACTTTAAACAAAGTAAACCAAAACGGAGACCAGACATTATAATTGTACGACTTGAAAATACATATGGATTTCCTACATATAAGTAAAGGGCAACGAGGTTTATATGCATGGCCTCAAAGCCAGAAAAAAATTTTATCGGAATTCTTTTTAAATATGGAAAAACAATTTTCCCTTCGCTAAAACTTTCGAATATACGAAAAATTAAAATAAAATGCAGCCATGCATAAATTTTAAACTTCTACATTTTAACTATTTTTGATTAAAATATTCAAAAGCAATCGATAATCATATTTATTTTTCTGAACTTCACCATTTTTTTCAAACTATAAAGAAACTCTTAGAATGAATTTGAATAAAAACTTAAAATATACCGAGGTAATAACAAATTTAAGAGAAAAAATATTATTCAAAACCTCAGAAAAATCATGTTCTTAAAATATAGTATTATGGATAAGTATATAACAGGAAAAGATTGAATATGGAACACTGATTTTTATACAAAAAAATAAATACGAGAATAACACTGCTAAGATGATTAACGCTATCAATTAAGTTTGAACCGAGGGATAATTAATTAAGTAAAAATTTTACAATTATGCAAGTTCTAGAGCAAAGGGGATCTTGAGGTTCGACACGGTAAGGGTGGGAGGAGCGTGACGAAGCTGGGATTAAATCCCTTTTACCTTGATGTGCGGTGAGTAGGACAAGGTAGGTAAGTTTGACCTTAAAATTGTGGGCATCTCACGGAACGCTCAATTCAACTTCGGTAAACTGGAGCTGGGGCGGCTCTTATCCTTAAGAGGCAAACGGAGGATGCTTCGCGGATGGCTTTTACTATTTCCACGAACAACACTAAGTGACGACTAGCTCTTCCTAGGCTCTTCGACAATCACTCAATTCCTTTCTAGACGAGAATGTAGTCGATTCCCTCTCGAATAACGAAGACGTTACGGCTAACGTACTGGACGGCGGCTTCGGGCACAATCTGCCTGTGAATTTTGAAGTGTCGAATTTATACTCCGAAAATATCTAGACAGGGAGATAGATTCATTATCAACAGACTTCCCTAATTGCCTTGGGTCGCGATAAGTGCACATAGCAAGAAGCCACGATGGCCCCTTAATTGTCTTTCCATTGTTCTAATTTTCGCAGTATATAGAGCAGAGGAATTTAGAGCAGTCAACGAAGAACTAGGAAAGTCAGGGAGTGGGAATTCCTTATCTCTCTCCTTATTTTTCTACAAACACCAAGAAATAATAGTAAAACCAAAGCCACTTATTCCCGCGTATTCTCAAGAGAAATATAAATATCCATTGCTCTGGTGAGGGGAATTTTTCAAAAAGAATTATTTTTTATTGTGATTGAAGTTGGAAAAGTCTGTAAGAACTTTCTAAACTTATTTAGGATTAAGAGAGATAAGTGACCTTTAGTGCAATTTCCCAGAGGCATTTGTCAATGTTACCACTAATGTTTTTAGCTCAGTAGAGAATATATATTTATTTGGGGATATTTTTTTAAGTTAGCCTAGGATTTAGGATAAATAAGGATAAGTTAGGTTCAGTTACTTTTTCTGAATTATTTTTAAATATCATAAATAATAGAATCTTTGACGCTTTGTTCTAATATGCATTCAATTTGTAGAGTAAAAAATAGAGGAAAAATAGATAACATATTGCCGTTTAGTTTACTTTTTCCATATTATTGACTCCGAGGCCACAAGTCATTAATTTTGTAATAAATTTAGATGATAATTATAGTTTATGATCAGTCATTTTTTTATCAAGTAAAGATAGTCCCTCCTAAGACAAAGAGGAAGAGTTAACTTTACTTGGTTAATTGGGGGAGGGATGACCTTTACTTGGTAAAATGGAGGGTATACGAGGTTGTGACATCGTCATTTTAAAGCTAATGGAATAAGCATAAACTAAGAATTAAACGCATGGGAGGATGTAATAGAGAATTTATTTGGCTTGAAAGACATAAATGCAATGTTTTCGATGATTTTTGCGATACGATTGCCAGCCAATGCCATTTTAATTAAGTTATTAAAATTTAATTTCTAGGATTCTACAAAGTTTACAATTTTTAATTGTTTTAAAGTAAACTTTCTAAAAAATATGTTCCTAAATAAATTTTTTAAAAGTTATTTTTTTTATTTTAGCCATGGGAGGGATTAGTTATACTAGTTTAACTTTGAGAGGGATGATCTTTACTTGTAAAATGGAAGAGACTATCTTTACTTGATCCATTTTTTTTGGAATTATTTGGAAGCTTTATTAATAATGCAGTTTGGGGCGATATTTCCAAAATTTTAATTTTAGGGGTCGAAATTATTATTTTCAATATGGATTAGGAATAAAAAGAAAGGTTACGTTTAGTGCAATTTCTTCGAATTCCTGTTCAATCTTCCTTTGAAATTACATAATATTTGATGACATTTTCGATAATATGTGCGTTTTTTATCCTTCCCTTTTGGAGGAATTATCTATTTTAAAATCCGAAACGTAAAAACATTTTCCTCATAATCTAGAGAAAGATACAGAAATTTCCACTTCCTACCCAGCAAAGAGATGGTTCTGTAATTTTTAAAAATCACTCGTTGGCAAAGTCAGTGGTAAAAATGTTAGAGGAATATTCATAGGGTAAATATGTAAAGAGGTTTTGTAGAGTTGTCCTGGAAATTGGCATGAATCTTTGGGCATTTTTTTCCGGAAGTTTTCTTATTCAATGCTCCATTTTCGCGGTTTGTCTACTTTTCGTTTTACCATTTTGATTTTCTGCACTTGCATAATCTTTATTTTGTGCGATTTTCTTCTACATCATCATCTTCAGCGTGTCCCGGCCACTCATCAGAATCCTCTCAGGTGATTAAGGTTCATTTCAACCAGAATTCCCAACATTTCAGGTAGAATCTGCGAATATTTGGCTTTGAGTCTCGTTTAGAAGATAATAATAATAATGGTTATTTATAATGGGCCCTTCAGGGCTGTTAGCCCTCTCATAAGCCCTCATGTCTGCATTTAAAGGAAAACTTATTCAGTTATTTTTATTACATGTTTGTCTTGAAAGCAAAGCTCCTAAGAAGGACTTTAGAAATTTATATGATCAAGAATTACTTCTTTTTACAAAATAATCCCTAACTCTATATCTTTAGAATGGGATTTAAAATAAAAAATTCTCTTGGTTTGGATGTCGGGAAAAGTGCGCTTGTTTTTAAGCCAACGAGAGATATATTATCCACATATATCTCTATCTAGAAATCTCTAATCTGTTCGTCTGTTCTACCGGGGAAACGTGGGCTATGTTTAGACAGTCACAGAGATATATTCTTCTTCTTCTTTTTTTCTTCTTCTTCTTCTTCTTCCTCTTCTTATTCTTCTTCTTCTTATTATTATTATCATGATTATTATTATTTATATTTTTTAGTGTATTTATCAATCTTCTTGGAAAGTGAAGATTGCGCACGGCGTCACCGAAGTCGGTGAGCCTCAGACGTGGTATGCAAATTATGTGGTCTGATCATTTGTCGCGCAGGGGCTTCACACTCGAAAGTGAGTCGGAAAGGATTTTTTAATGAAGGCTTTTCGAAATACCGCCGCCATATGTATTTTCTTTCTTTTTATAAAATCAAGAGGGGTGTTCAAACAAATAGTTACCACTATATTTAACAGGAAGTTTGCTTTTCTCTGCCAAATCTGGCTCCTTTTCCCCAACTGTGGAATGTTAAGATGCACAAGGTTGGGGCTGAAGAAAATCGCAGAAGGTTTTCGACGCTCCTTTTCTTCCCATTGGTCGGTATTCCTGTGCGCGCGCATCGTCATGATGACAAGGGCCAAAGACTGGCATGATCGACTGGCCTATGGACTTAATTTGAAGCGGAGGGAATAGGAAGCCAAAGTCGAGTCCACCCCAGCCAGATCATCGTGAACGTTCCCAAAGATAAAGATGGCAAAGTATAAATGGAATTGGAATACAAAAATTTATAGGTTCACAATTTAGCTTTGCCCTTGGATTGGACGATAAATGTTTGTGTATATTCGACCATGAATTGTAGAAGGTTTGGTATCTAACTCTGCAGCCACTTCCAGACGGTATGGTGGGCAAATAAACTATGTTTGGCAAAATCCTACAATATTAATTGGGTACTAACTACTAGGGAAGGGATTCCTCTCGGACATCCGTGAGTGAACATAACTACAGGCTTATAATTTTTTAAACAAAGAAATGGCGCTAGATGTTTTAACTCAACTTTATTATTACACTAATAAAACATTTCCTATGATATATATAAACTCGATGAATTTTATATAAAGAATATTTTTTGCAAAATGATTAAAGATATACAAAATCGCCCCACTCCTGAATAAAAATCTAAATGAAACACGAACATTCATTAAATAAATAAGAGAATAATCTTCACAGATTGGATTATTTAGATAGAAAAGAAATCGGAATTATTAGACGACACCAATTCATATGTCTTTGCTCAGCACAATTTCTCGTTTGTGTTAGAAAAATCCACTTGCAACGAGCAATTACTCGAGGCTATTCAAAGTCAGAATCCAAAAGGAGGAGCTGAATTGAAGTACTATTAACAAGAGGAGCAAAATCTTACTCTAGAATCATTTGTTTCATCTTTAGAGAAGATCAAGGTTGTCAAAGGATCAAAGAAACAAATTTCACACTAATTAATTAGAAGGGTATTCCATTATTTAGAATGAGGAGTCAACTGATTAGAGGCGAATCAAAAATGAATATTTTCTTTAATACGATTGAATTATGAAGGTCAGTTCCAGTAAGTAGAAAAAAGGATGGGATATCAAATGCAAAGTGGATGTGAAAAGTCTAAAATAGAGAATGAATTATATAATTGTTCGCCGAATTTTAGCCTATACATTAGGTTTGGAATTCAGATTTCAAGCTACTCTTCACATGGTTTGCGAATTATTTCTTTCGATTGCTTCGGATTTTTGTGAGAATTTTTCTTTGAAGCTCCAAAATTGCCTCAAAGATTTTAGGGCTAAAGAGTATTCTTAATTTATTTCACTCTCACTTTAGAAAATCTCATAGCCTAGTCGATGAAGACACTTGTTTGCCACCCTTAGTTACAAATAAAAGTGGTCGAACTTCCTAGCAAGAAGCATGTTTAAGTCGAACGACAAATTCTAAAAAGTGGCTAACGTTTGTCATTGGTAAAGAAGGCTAATAACAAAGTATTAGATACAACTTAGTTTAAGTTCTTGAAGAGTGATGAACCAAGTTTCCCTTTAATTTAAGAGTATTTATAAATATCTTTTAATTAGAATGGTATCTTTTTATTCTTTAATGGCCCTAGGACTCGATCATATCAAAAATAGAGAATCCGATTTCGCTCAAATTTCCCATGCAAGAATAGCAAATTGAATATAAATGTCATGTAAAAGAAAGAAAGAAACTTACGAGATCTTTAATTTAATACAATTGAACGCTATCCTAATTTATTAAAAAGAAATTAAGTGATAATTAAGTTTCAGAAATTAATTAACCACTTTATTTTTTCCCATCCAAATGAAGAGTTGCAAATATCCTGGAATGAATTCGCGTTTTCATTCTTGCACGTTCTTAATCTTTGCCTCATTTATATTCCCAATAGGATTCAATATTTTGAGTATAAACGCTTGTTTGTGGATTAACGGTGTTTAAAAGGTGGTTGACTACTGTGCTAGTAATTAGGATGATTGACCAGATTTTTCTGGTCTTGCCATTCATCACTATGGATATAATTCATCACATCTCTCACCTCTTTCTCGATTATTAGCAAAAGTGTTTCTTGGTCTCTGTGTTCAAATACTTTCATATACCCAACTCTTTGGTGAATAACTAGTATCTAATAGATCAAGCACTGAAACTGGACTTTCAATGCCCCGAACTCGATAGTGTTTTGGTTAGATTAAGTAACCATTTATTATCCCTATGTAACTCAACCTAAACCTGCCGTCTGAGGTTAAGACAACATCGTTGAAGACATCACATGTCAAGAACCTTGACTCACCAAAACCTTTGTCAAGAATAGGTGTTAGGTCGTCTCTTCCGTAAATGATCCCTAACAATTATTAAGGAATCTAAGCCACCTATGTTAAAATTAATTTTAGTATATATTTACTTCCAAGAAAGTATGTTACTAATGCAATTAACTGATGTATAACGTGCAATGAAACCCTTTTAAGCCCATTGGACAACTTTAGACAATTAGCGAAGTAATTGTTAATTCAACGATGACTATCCTTATGAATTTGTGTGGTCTTCATTGCCTCGTTTGAAAATTCAAGTTAATTCTAACATTACAGAGACGATAATCTAGAGAAGATCGGCATCCCTTTGGTCCAGAAGGAGACAGAATTTTTTTTAGCTATATTCGTGCCACACTTTGATAATATGAGTAATCTCCAATATTGTCATATATATGAGTTGAAATTTATAAAATTATATTGATTTTTAAATGCAAAATAACACTATTCAGTTTATTTGATTACACTGGGTAACACTAATTCTGTTTCTTCAAATGTTTTTAGACTTTCTAAGGTGGTTAGACCTCCTCATTCCAAAGATAGCATTGAAAATTGCATAGCATCGATATTTTTACAGATAATTGGAATTATGTATATTAAACTAGCCATGAATAGCTTCGACATTTCTTTACTTTATTCAGCATATTCACATTGACTATGAATAATAGCTGATAATCTTTGTGTTTGTATTCCTTTTTAAAGTAATGAGAAAATGTGATTATAAGAGATAACATACTAAAGGAGCATTAAAGAACGTGCTTTCTTACTGGAGCTCCCCCATCATAGCAGTGTCCCATCTTCCTTGGTATCTCTTCTCCATTACAGCAATGTCCTGATGGAACCACTCACCATGCTCCTCACTGAGTTCTCCTAAATTTTCACGAAAAAAACTCCGAATGTGAATGCAAAATGTGCACCTTTAGTGACATTCTACATCCTCAATTCTTATCACTTTCTTGAGGTTTTGCTACTAGCTGCTTGTAGTTTGGGTCTTTATTTTTACTAAGATTTTGAAATGCACACCACGCCTCATTTTCGACATGACTCTTTGCATTTTTTAGTTGTACTGATCTCAACAGTTTCCTTACTTGCTGTCCAGTAAATATACCACCCTTAACTTTGGCCTCTGATAGCTTTGGAAAGAGTAGACTAATCTCTTGAAATGCTTCTCCACCATGATCTAATGCTTTTACAAACTGTTTGACCTAACCAGGTTTTATATGAAGTGGAGGTAGCAAAACTTTTGCAGGTTCTACAAGAGGCTGTCAAATAACATTTTGTTTGCCTCGCTGCAAGTCATCTCTACGGGGCCCACTCAACCTTTTGGTAATGTTCATGATCATTCCTACTGTCTCATAGGGAAAGAAAACATGAATACTTGGTGTACCCACTCTGCAAACCAAGTAAGAAGGCAAGCATTTTAAAATCGCTACAAACATCTCATTCAAACTTAATATAGTCTTTGTACCAAGTCCTTCCACAGTCCTAGGTTTGGGTTCCCTACTTGATGGTACAGTCAAGTGCCTGACTTTACTTTCTTATTGTCTATCTGATTTTTTCAAAAGGTGTGTAGGGCAGGCTGATTAGATGAGCAAGGTTGCTCGGTGGGGGTTTTTCAGGTGGATGCCTTTGTTCTATTCTTAATCCTTCTCTATTAATCTTTTTTTTATTCATTTATTTTTAAAATCGATTTCACCTGTTCTCTTCCAGTCTTGTGGCGATTCTGGGGATATTTTGCCTTGCATGGTGTCCCGGCTCTGCCATGTTGACCAGTTTTTCCGGGTCTTTTATAGTTGCTTATGGACTTTTTTGCTTCTCAATCCTTTGTACATATTGTTGTTGTTGACTATATTTACTTTGTTGCTTTATTAAATATTTTTGTTTTAAACCTTTTACTGGTGCTTTAGTTTCTGATTCTTTCTGGAGATGTTGAGTTGAACCATGGACCTGCTACTCATTTTCATAAGAAGAAATGCAGTGTCCTCTATTCTAATATTCGGAGTTCAAGATCTAATTTTCTAGATCTCCAGGCTCATACAAAGAATTATGACATCTTTTTCCTTCAGAAACCTCTAGTGACAAGTAATCAATCTAATTCAGAATTCCTTATTCCAGATTTTCTGGTCCTAATTTTATTTATCGTCGAACTGCGCCAGGAGCTCAGGGTATAGCAGTATTTTCGAGGTGTGGCCTACCAATTTATCGCCAAAAGAATTTAGAATGCAAGTTTTACGAAGTTTTTGTTTTAAGATTTATAGTAAATATTATAATATATATATATATTTGCGTTGTACCGTAACCCAGGACATGAAGACTCTATTTATGACTGTCTTTTAGATGGTATTGCCTTGGCTCAATCAACAGATAGGAAAGCTTGGTTTGTAATTAGTGGGGACTGTAATGCAAAGCATGAAGAATGGCTCAATTCTAATGTAACTGATCAGCATGGTAGGTCAGCTTATGAATTTTGAACTGCTGCTGATTGTCTCCAGATGATTCAGGAACCCACCCATATTTCAGGTAATAGACTAGATCTTGTGTTCACAGATGCTCCAGCTGCTGTAGATGCAAAGGGCTGCGAAAATTTGGGGACATCAGATCATTGTTCCATTAGAATGGACATAGCTGTTAATCAGCATATCCCGAATTCCATGATCAAAAAAAGAGTTTGGCTTAAATCTCTATCTGATTTATTTAGTTGGTTGTGAAGAGAGTTGTCAAGGCTTAAATATTTCGGATGAAATATCTGCCCCACATCCAATGGCTAAGTGAATGATATGTTATCTACTGTTTTGGCCAGGCATGTTACCAGTAGAATTATCAGGATTCGTACAAACGACCAGCCATGGTTTGATGAATCCTTTATAAGAGCCTACTATGATGAGCAAACACATTTAATGTATGGAGGCGTAATCGGGCGCAAGAAAGCTTCGAGATCTTTGTTCAGTCTCGGCCTACTTCCAACAGAGTTTACCATCGGACTAAGAGATTATATAATGATAATCTGAGGAGTAAGTTGGCAGATATCAGACAGCCTTATTTGTGGTGGACTAAATTAAAATCTGCCATTTTTTACTCTAACACTTCTACCATTCCAGCCCTACTTTGCCAAATGGAAAGCTAGCAACTATTGCAAAAGAAAAGGCAGAGTTACTCCATTGAGCTTTTGAAGCCAAGCAGTCAGTTGAAGAAGTTCCTCTCCCTGACACTTGCCATCCGGAGCCCGGTTTGACTGGGTTTGCTTTTCGTGCAAGGGATGTTAAAAAGATACTTGACAGTCTTGGCATAGGTAGCTACATCCTAGGACTACGTAACGACTTTTAAATAGATTGGTAGCAACGTGTTGTCGTAGATGGAGATTTTAGTGAACCTAGACGTGTTGTGTCTGGAGTTCCACAAGGCACTGTTCTTGGGCCTTCGTTGTTTAAGTATACACAAGTGATTTGGTACGTCTTGAAAACGAGGTTGTTCAGTCTTCAGCAATGAGAAACCAAGTTGCTATGAGTCTAAATCGTGATTTAGAAAAAAATAGAAAATGGTGTGATCGTTGCGGTATGAAGCTTAATTCAAGTAAAACTAAGACCCTCTTGGTTAGTAGATTTCATACCAATGAGCCGCCTCATCCTCTACTCTATGTTGAAGATACACTTCTTGCTGAGTCGGAATCCCTTACGATCCTTGGCATTACTTATGTTTCTCACCTGACTTTTGAGAAGCATCTTTTAAATGTATCTGCTAATGCTGCCTGAAGTCATGGTATTGTACGTAAGGCCTCATATATCTTTAATAATGAAGATATTAATGCCACTCGTTTCAGGTCCTTTGTTCTCCCTCTTCTTGAGTATTGTTCTCCAGTTTGGATATCAGCATCTGCCATAGATCTGTCTCTCTTAGATAGGGTTGGTCGTGGAGGCAGGTTCTTTTTTCCTGATGGGGCTAGCTATGACTTGGATCATCGACGGATGATTTCCTGTTTGTCGATATTCCATAAATACTACTTCAGTAGGGAAGTGCCACTATCATTTTTAATTCCTGAGCACCTGCCTCTTGCTAGAGCAACAAGATCTGAGGATGGACAAGATCCACATGCACTATGCATTCCCCGCTGCCGCACTTCTTAGTTTCAGGCATTTGTAGAATTATCTAGGAAAAGTCGCCATTCTTCAGGGTTGTGATCAGTTCCAATTGCTGTAAACAAGCAATTAATATCTTTGCAGAAGCAAAGATCCTCACTTATATCAAAGTATACCTTGACTTCCTCATAGCGCTTTATGTATACTCTTGATCTGCATTTCTCGCCCAACAGATTTCATTAATTAAGTCTGGATGCCAAAGCTCAGCTCATGCCTTAGTGAGACCTAGGTCCCTGAAGAGATCATACATCATCCAGTTCACGTTGATATGAGAAGTGTGGTTGGCTACTCATTCTTTGCTTAAACGTTTCATCCATTTCTTTATTGTCACAACCTTTCGACTCTCCTGATCAGACCTCCATCATACCCTATACCTGAAAAAAATATATAAAAAGAGATGCATTTAATAGCTGGAGCATAAATATGGATTACATGTGTAATCACATTACAAGAAACCTTAGCTAGATGATTTGAATATTTCAGTATTGATTCTGTTACAAAGAATATAGCTTACAATTTGATAGGATTTACTTACATTTTCTGGCGGCCGTGGAACCAATAAGGTATCATCATGTGGCACAGGTGCAATAGAGGATGAAATATTGGGATATGGAAGGCATTTTCTTCCCTTAACTTTTCTGTACTTTGATATGTCAATCAATATGATTATTTTTTGGCTCACGCCAAACTCTCGGCACAGCAAATGGCATTTCTTTTCTTGCACTTCTCAAACATGCATCTAAATTTGATCGGCAAGTTCCACATATAACATGGGGGGGGCGGGGGCCATGGTTTTTCTTGGCCACACATACTCATTTCAAATTACAGTCTATAAGCAATCCAGCACTTTGCACCTTTCACAATTTTATATGATACATGCTTAGGTCCAACATAGAAACCACACACAAAACAGAACAAATCTGGTAAATTTCTTGCATCCTCTTGTAGCCATAATCAATAAGGTCAATATTAATCAAATAAACCTGAAAAAGAAAATAAATCAATTAGAAATAAATGTAAGTGTGCTTTACCTGTACCCCATACATTTTTTTATAATAGCATAATTGGTTATATCTTCCAGATGGTCAATGGTGGAGAAAAAGTAAGGCCATATTTGGAATCGCGCAAAATTAGTATTAAAAACACTCACAAAAATAAGAGAAACAAAGATTTTGCGAAAAATTTACCCAGTGTTTTTACTGATTGTCCTTTTCTCTGCTCGCTATAAGATTGAAGCGTGCCAAAAGGGTTGTGACCCAGATCAGCTTGATTAAAACTGAAGAAGAAGGTTTTTAGGACGGTTTGTTACGTGGCGTGAAACTTAGATTTATCACTTTGATTTAAAGAGCAAAATTCAATCATAACATTAGCTTTCAATAAGTTCTATAAGTTCTCCTGTTACAAGCAAATTCAAAGCAGAGATTATCAAAGAAGTTGATGGTGGTAGTTTTAAAAAAAATGCCGATATGGTGGTCTTGATTGACCTTCTTAAAAGTCAAAATTCGATCAATAGGCTCATTATGAAGGGCTATGAAGAAAAGGACAAACTTTCTTGGCGAAGAAAGACAAAGATAGTTACATCATATCATTCTATTTTTCACATTGATAATGCTTGGTGGCATTCTTCTACAGTTTTTTTTCATTTTCAACCAAATTTATTTTGGCTGATATCAAATAATCGCTTCAAATATCTTATCGATGAAATAATATATTTAGTATTTTCACCAATTATAATTTACTATGTCCTCCGATAATTACATAACGCGCATTTTGTTCAGGTTTATCATTATTTTATGGTGATAAATAATCGAACAAATGAACGATCATTTAGTAGGCTTGTTAGAGAAGACGAAGAGTAGTCTATTTAAAACCATATTAAACGTTCTAGACAATGGATTAATCCTAGGAAAAAACGCTAGTTCAGTTGAAACTGTGGCACCGAGGATCCATGGAACATTGTCTCGTGGCAGATGTTCGGCATAACTCATTTTGAACTTTTTACCCAAATAAGTCTATCACCAAAGAGGTTTATTGAGCTCACTTTGACCGTTTACATGCAGTCCTTGAAGGAAAAAGATGCCATCATTAGACAATATAATAAGAGTGCTCTTATCCCAAGACAACGGGGGACCTCATATAATAAGAGATATCGTACAAAAGCTTAAATTTTCGACTATGAACATAAAGTCATGATCCCGAATCACTCAATTTAGCCCCAACAGATTAATATCCTGAGTTCAGAGAATCACTTGAAGAGAATGAAGATAAGTACAAAAGGGGTAAAAAAAAAGGTTTTATTAAATTAAATTTAAACAAATTTAAAAGATGAGTAATAGCGATAGTAGCTGATGGAAATTATAATAATTGTTAAATTAATAAATAAAATATTAGAGATTGGTGTGCATTTATATCCATTTAATACCGATAAATATAAAATAAATTCCACATTATTATCAGTAGACCCAATTCAATAATACCAAGTGTCAGTTGTATAGCAAAATGTCTATCGAGAATACCTGATGAAAGGCTTTACTAGCCACCGTGCAGAGCCCAGTGACCCAAAAAGGATGAATACTGATCGTGACCAGCTAGGTCAGAGCAGCCACACTGCATCAAATCGCATCCTTCTTCGATGCATAAGGTACAGGACATATACCCAGCAGGTGAGTGCAACTTTCTATACCTTCAATGGTATATGGTAGCAGAACTCGCAAAAGAAAAATTGGAAGAAGAGAACTTAGAATGCCAGGAACCTACTTTGTCTTTTAGAGCCAAGTTCTCTTTCGCCCGCTCCAATTTAGTGAACACGTCAGAAAATGTTTCCAAAAACTAGAAGTAAAAAGTAACACAAATATATAAATAAAAAAAACATGAATGATGATCTTAATTCTTCCATGGCCTATTATTCTTGGAAACTTGGCTTCTCTGCTAACTCGGCGGGACCCTTCATTTAGATTGTTTCGCAAATAGAAACAAGAAGACAATCCCCTTTGCAACACGTCTTATGTGTTCAAATTTAAAAGAATCATTTCCCTTTTAAAGGCATCGTTAAACGAATCCAATTTTAATTCTTTCATTTTTATTTGGTAGATTTTTTTAAATAAGTGGAGATAGTATCAATGTCTAATCCTGTCGGTTCCTCCAACACCCTGGAAAAATAGCGCCCCTTCTCTATAGATTTTACGGCCCTCTCATTTAAACGAAATGGGTGGAATAAGCCACATTTGCACTTTCATGGAAATATAGGACTATTTTAAGACAATTGTAGGTTGAAAGGTACTCAATGTGTGAGTTTTATGCATAATGGTAGCAATGTATGAATCTAAGGTAAAAACATTCGGTATCGTCCTTTCGCGAAGCGGATAAAATTTGAAAGATTTTCTTCGTTTAATGTAGAATAATTGCTGTATTTTGGTTGTGCTCGAATTTGCGCGGAAATAGATGCCCTTTAATCATTTTGCGCTCTTTTGTGTTAGTAATAAATTGGACCACTAATATTATGTGAAAACTTGATGCGATTGCAAGAAGTATTAGGCATATTTATAGTCAAATATGTTTCTTTTTCGATTATGAGTATGACTCTGTACTTGACAGTTAACTGAAAGGGTTTATTTATATTTCTAGAGTTATTGGAAATATTGTTTTTATCTTATTTCGCTTTTATATTTACAACTCACAGTGATAATTATCGGACATACCACCCTTCTTTCATTACGAGTCTAGTTTATTTTTATTTTTAATTTTTACAACAATTATATTAATTTTAAATAAGTATAACCTAATTAGGAGTTTATTTCGCATTTTGTTGTTGAGAAGGACTTTAATTTCTTTTGCTCTTTTATTTTTTCAGGTTAATGCGAAATGATTAGTGAAATGGTTACATATTTTTCATGTGTCAAGCCCCATGTAATCTTTTTTTACGGGAAAATTGGCCTTTTTTAAAAAATAAGTAATTTATTATTGATCGTCAGGGATACGATAATATTGTAATTCTAAGCCTGAATGAAAGTCTTAATATAATTAAACCTCTTCTAGGCAAAAGTCCATCATTGATCTTGGTGCTTTTCTGCAAGATAGATCATATTTAGCACTAAATTAGCCAATGAGATTCGGAGCTCAACTCTTATCTAGATACCAATTCTGCTTTTGAATTTTGGCAAGGAAACAAACTTGATTTTTGAATGAGAAAAAATACGATTATGTTGAGGACAATGAAATAAAAATATTTGTACCTTTTTCACTCTTGATCTTAACGTTTGCATACTTATAAAATTAAATCAATTGACGATATACAAATATATTGCAAAATTCAATCGAACTCACGAATTTCTGCCTCAACTTGTATGTAATGCATTTTCAACTGGATTTAAAATACAATTGCCCATACTAAAATTCAACATATAATTAAATATTGCCTGTATATGCTTGCGAGAATTCACATAAACGATAGTTATACTGTGAATTCTCCGATATCTTCAGATGGGATGAGGTTTAGCAATGAACTTATTGGGCTATATCCAATTGGTGAGTTGGAAAGAGGCGAATTCTCCAAAAAGGAAACTATTGACTGCACTGGAAAATCTTGGCTGTGAAATTTGTTGAATAGGTCACCAGCATTTCCATAAATCCGTTGGGGCACCGTTCAGAACTGTTTATGAAAGTTCCAAGACTTAATACGTATAAAGTTGACTGAAGTTTACAGTGCACCGCATGATGTGTTTTGCAAGGGTGGCATACGTAATAAAGTTTTGCCTGACTTCTGGAGGGTTACGTCACTTTCAGACCTTGACCTCCAGATCGATCTTCGGCCATATATCTTCCACAAATTTACACTCGCTCCATATTCCCTCTTTATTTAGATATCCCTTCTTAAAACATTCAGGAAGAAATGTCCTCGTTGTAAAGATCTCGCGAAATATATTTAACCCTTTAAGGCTCACTGGCACGCCTGTGTACCATGACATTAACTCGCTGTATAAAATATTCTTTTATATTTTTTTCTTCAAATTAGTACTATTTTCTATATAATTTCAGGTTTATATTATACTTTTTTAATGACTAAGTGGCAACTCAATTGGGGGTGTTTTACCTTATTCGGAAGAATGATTAGTTGGGTCTCAGACATAGTTGAGAGTGGTTGTTTTTTTATATCTTTCGGTAAGTGTTAGAAAATATTTTGGGGTCTACAATTTTCATATGAAATAGTATAACATCTATACTTTTATTGAAAATGACTTCCATAAAACAAAGTAAATAGTTACTCTAAAATGTTTAATAATATGTATACGGCACACATCGTGCCATTGTCCATTAGGGGTAATTTTAGATGTCGGCACTTTTAGTTCTGTAGATTATATTCCCCATAACTTCAAAATGCCATATTGAACATTTCAATTATTGATTTTTGTTTGCCACCTAGTTACTGATACAATACATACTTTATTAATTATTTTCAAATAATATACAAATATAAATATTTGCAAGATATTACGGTCAATTCCAAATTATGGTGGCCTTCGTAATAGGCTACGTACACCCAACATATATATGTCAATGGATAGCGAATTTATCACTTATTATAATGTTCTTTGGGTTTATATACGAGGGTCGGTAAATAGGTTTTGCAATTCGGATATAAGGAAACGAGATATGAGAAAAAGTGTTTTATTATTTTTCAATATAACTGCCCTCAACTTCAATGCACTTGCGCCACTTGTCCCTGAGGCTTCGAATTCCCGACAACCAAAAATATCCCGACTGCTGTTCAATCCACTCCTGGACGGCGAGCTGGACATCTTCATCGTCCTCAAACCGGTATCCACACAGTGCAGCCTTGAGCTGGCGGAATAAAAAGTAGTCGCTAGGGGCCAGATCTGGACTGTAGGGGGGATGGTTTAGCTCCTCGAATCTGCACTCGCGCAGGGTAGCTTGTGCAACTCTGGTCTTGTGGACTTTGAAGACGTTGAAGTCGATTATGGTGCGTGAGGTTTCTAGGGACTCAACGGGCAGAGACCTTGGTCATGGCCAAATTGTCGTGAATGGTGTTGATAACACTTCCATGTGATATTCCAAGTTCTCGCTCAATTTCTTGGACCTTCGTCCATCGATTTTTGAGGATCATCCTCTCCACACGGCCCACATTGTCTTCGTTGGTCACGTCCTAGACGGGGGTCATCTTCAAGGGACTCACGACCATGGCGGAACTCACTATTCTATCGAGCAATGGTTGCATAGGAAGGGGCGGTATCTGTGTACACTGCAACCATACGTTCATGGATCTCTTTTGCATTCTTGCCTTTCTTGGTCAAAATTTGATCAGTGCGCGGTGCTCAACCTTCTCCATTGTTGAAAAATTTGTGACTGACGATCTGCGATCAGTTACTGCTTCTTAAATAGACGAGGCAGGAGCGTGCGGCTGCAGGACCTGACTTGTCATAACTTGTCCTAACACCCCTACCAACAGTCATCCCCCTTCCTCTGTTTACCCCTACCGATTCGTAAAACTTATTAACCGCCCCTCGTATATGTTAGATGTGCGTAGCCCATTACCAAGGCGACCATAATCTAGGAATTTACCGATATTACGAATTTTCATTAATTTATGAGACAATCCTCATTATTTTACAAATACAGGATGTCACAGCGAAGGCGACACTTTGTTCTTCGATAAAATGAAGTCGAACAATTGTTTTCATGTGACCATAATGATACTGAAGATGTAGCCTTATTTGATGAGGAAGATAAGAATTTTATAGAACAAGATTTAGAAGATACTTAAAATGACCAGCTGACTGAAAGTATAAATGTAATAATAGAACCTAACCATTCTCACATGATTATACAACAAAGCTATGAGTCCAGGAGGAGCCTACATGATGCTACTTTACATCAAACTTCAAGTGAGATTGCAACTTTTAGATGAAAGAGATTATGAAATGAAGAAACAATAACATCTGAGAACCCTGATAATTTGGAAGCCTATGATTACGGAAAAGTGCTTATCAATCTGAGTAATGATCCAAATCCTTAGGAAATATTTAACAGCCTAGCTAGTGTGGATGTTTTTCTAAATAAAATTGTAATTTCTCAAACTACAGTGTATAGGCTACAAAAAGTTCAAGTCCTTACAACTAACATAGAGGAATTGAGAGCTTTTTTTGAATGAACATAGTAATGGGATATTATGTTCTGCCATCAATTAGAGATTATTCGTCAAGTGAACCTGATTTTGGTGTTCCATTCATATCTAACGTGATGCCTTTGAAGAGGCTCAAAGAAATCAGGTCTTTATTACACTTTAACAACAATGATCAAATGAAAGCACGAGCTGATGAATTACACGATAGAGTTTATAAAGTCAGAATTGTATAAGATCATTTCAACCAAATATTTTTATATGTAATGAATCCTTCTAAATGTCAATCAATTGACGAGCACATGATTAAATTTAAGGCTCATAATATCCTAAGATAGTATGTAGAAGAAAAAAAAAACAAATAAGGTTTCAAAACGTGGTGCAGATGTGATTCTAAATCACGATATTTGTTCAAATTTGTCCTCTATACTGGTCAAAAAAATGAAAAAACAGAATGCGGGTTGGGCGAAGGAGTTGTTCTAAAACTTACAGAAGAAAATTCAGAGTATTGGTTGCAACAATTTTATAGGTAACTTTTTCAATTCGCCTTCGCTCCAATCAATGAAATCCAAGAAAAATCTAAATAGTGCAGGAACCGTACGAATGAACAGAAAAATATTTCAAGATCCTAGGTACCTTCTGATAAAGACATTCAAAAAGGGGATATCTCTTGTTTGGAATCAAATGGCGTTTTTTACGAGTATGTAAAGTGGATGGACCATAAAGCAGTGCAAATGATGTAGAAATTTATATCGTCATTTCACGTTTCGAAAGTGTACCATAGGAGAAAGGGAACTAGTGATAAAGAGGGGATTGAATGTCCTACTGTTGTTAAGCACTACAAGGGGTGAGGTCGATAAAATGGACAAATAAAAGTAACTTATCAGTTTGATCATAGGTTAAAAGTTAAATATTACCTCAGAGTAAATTTGATCTTGTTTATATTGCAATAAATAATGCCTCCATCGTGTTCTGCAGATTGGAAAGAACATCAATTATTGAAAAAGTTGATGCAAAAGCATTCAGAAGAATTGTGGCCCGAACGTCAAATATTGAAAAGGTTGATGTGAAAATATTCAGAGGAATTGCGGCCCGTAGGTTGATTGGAAACTACTCCAACAGAAAAAGAGCCCCACCATCAACTTCTGTTGCTGTCAACCCCCTAAAAAGAAGATTCAATCTACAATCTCCTGCACCAACATATCCGATGCGAAAATCTGATTGCAGACAACGTTGCAAAGTGTGCACTAAAAATAAAATCTATAACAGAACCAATAATATGTGTGTTGAATGTGGTATCTACCTTTGTTACATAAATGGTAGAAATTGCTTTGAAAAATATCACGAATAATTGTAAATTGATATCTACGTGCTTAATATTGTATATATATTATTTTTAGGTTTGAAATATACGCATTCATTAATGATTTTTCTTGCATTATCCATATTTTGTATATTAATAATTGAAAATGTAAATAAGTAACACATATTTGGGAAAATAATATACATAAATATTTTGACTATGTTTTATATGTTTAATAAACCAAATTACATTATAATATTGTTTTCCATCCTGATAATATTAATAGAAAATGTTATTATAAGCAGCAAAGGAGAAAATTCTTGTAAAGCATAATTAAATGCCCCTGAGGCTCAATGGCAAACATACATATGTGCCATACAATATTTCATAATGTACATTTTTTTTTTTTAGTAAAAACATTAACTATCACTCATATGCAGCCATTTTATAACATTTTTTTCTAAAAAAGAACAATGCTGGGTTTTTTTATGTCCTTTGAAGGGTTAAGGAAGAGACAAACAAATATTTATCAGAACTCAAAAAATCCGAACCTAATGGGTGATCTCCGCTGGAAAGTATGTGAACAGGGGTTGCAATAAAGGTCGTGAAGATAGTACCAAAACTAAAGCGACGAATGGTTTAAAGCTTATAGAATTTAACTTCAGTGTTTGATATCCAGCTTTGTTGTACAATAATACAAATTTCTTTGCAAGTTTTTGTTTTTAAATGACCAATGAACTTCAATGTAAAAAGAAACAGTGCTTCATCCTGAGTCCAAACATCACGCATTCATGCAACATGAAGCACGCTTTCTCTCATTCTAAATACGTCTCCTTTCAAGTAGCCATTTGTCATTTATTCAACTGAAAGCGATTTTTCATCAAATCCCCTTTAACTTCCTCAGGGCGATTGTGCAGTTAGTAATTCATCCAGACTAAGAGTTTGAGAGAGGCTGAGGTTTAAATCTGGTCTAAACGCGACAAACGAGTTCCCATAAATTGTGCTGCGTCTAAGGAAGAAGAACCGCCCCCGAAAAGAGTAAAGTCTCCCACAGGATATGAGTGAAGAGGAACGGACTAACGGATATTGGTCTCGGTTTCAGTCAAAGGCGATGGGTTCGGGCTTTTTTTATTGCCTGATTTTATTCGATTGTCTCATCATATTCTAGACTTATTTCATACATTTATACTTTCATTTATATTTTCATTTATATGGAGGAAGATTTTAGAAACTCGCATTAAAATTGAACAATTCACCAAACTTAGCACACTCATTGACTAATTTCCATTAGAGAATTATGTTACAGAATAAGATCTATAGAAAAAAATCCATTGATTTCAAGTTCAAACTCAGCTCATTACTCTTAGATGAATTTTATAAAGTAAAAAGCGCGCAAATTCTGTATAATAAACCTGTCAAACAAGGTTCTTGCTAGAGAGACGAGAAAAGGAAGATCTAGGCGATTTGGGGCTCACGAAAATACCATTCCCTTTTCACTAAATGACTCCAGTTTTTTGAATATCAAATAAAAAAATTAATAAAATATTATAAATCAAAGTAATATGCATTATTGTCTCAAATCTAAACCTGCATTTAATCACAAATCTTTCCATAACATTTGCCAGAGTAAATCCAAATTGTTCCAAAATTAAACTTAAATCTTTATTTGAATGTATCTTTCCAAATGATATTGAGCATAATAAATTTGGATTAAAAAATAACTGACCTTCACATTCTTTAGAGAATTCGGAAGAGCAAAGTTTACTTTGTTTAACCAAATTTTTAAATCTATTTTTCAGATTACTGATCCTTTTTTGTGTATCATCTGACTTATGTCTCTGAGTGCCCGGCGGAAGTCCTTTCAAATTGCTGCGCTTCATTTTCCCTTGTATCTTTTTTCAAGGGTAGCAATGTCTTAGTGAAATATTTCACCATGTGCACCTCTGAACTCTTTGGAAATAAGAACTGATGCGAATAAGAAAATGCAATTTTATTGGAATTTTACACTCTAAATTCGTATAGGATTTAATCATTCGTTGGGTAAGAATTTTGTAGATATCAGCCCTTGATTTCCAGGTAGTCAATTACACAACCTGATTAAAACTTTGCAAGGCTTTTAATTCTACCTCATCCATAATAGATTCATTTTCAATTTTTACCATTAGTTGACGAATTTAATGACTGCAAATTTTCACTTTCTTACTTTCTTACATGAGAAAAGTTGTTATATTTGCTTCAAGGCTTTGAAAATGATTTCATAAGTCCTAATTTTATAGGATGAGGGGGTGAAGTTATTTTTTCTTTATCATTAGTAGTTAACCACTGCAACTCATTATTCCTAATATTTTCCTGAATAAAAGCTATCTTTACTTATGTTTCTTTTCAAACAACAGAACAACAGGAATTAATGCAAGATTATTTATTCTCTTTGTGCAAAAGAGCAACTTTTCAGCGTTAATAACGACCTGTCGATGAAGTTATCCTCTGAATAGAATCATAAGGGATATCGAGCTCTTCCAAAATTCAAGAAATGTCATTGCAAAAGAAATAGTGTTGAACATTGAAAATTCATCTTTTAGACCAATAGATCGAATTCTAGAAATTGAAAGACGGACATCTTTAGCCAATAATTTATTTTCCCTAACCTGAAAAGCTAAGCGGTCAGCTTTTGGTTTTGCCAAACCCGTCACCAAACAAATTATGTATCTTAGTTTGAATCATGGGTTTTGGAGAGGAATCTCTCTACTGAGACTCATATAAGTAATCTTGTGTATGTTTATGATCAACATGTTTTAAATATGAAATTAATCTAATTGAAGTTCGGAAGAGAGAGGTACTGGGCGGAAGGCAGAGCAAAAATTGTGAAAAACCATAGTTGAGGTACTTTGTATTTTTCACTGGAATTAAAATAAATATTTTTATATGAATTGTTGTATATTTATATTATTTAGGTTAACTTCATCAATTATTTACCCTTAAATAGAAATAACAGTGAGTGATAGGATTTCTGCTTCCCACCAAACTATCAGCACTTGATATTTTCAATTTTTTAACTTTCATTTAGACCATTTAGAAAATGCATTGCCACATGTAGTACAACATATAATGAGTGCTTATTATTTATATTGATCACCAATTTTGAAAACAAAATATATATGGTAAAGTTTTTCTGATCAAAGAAATAATTTTTTGCTTATTAATTTTAAAAGATAACGAGCAGCATATGTAACAAAGAGAATGTGAAGGATTGTTGCCTTCTATTCTTGGTATATTTTATAATTCTTCTTAATTTTAGAAGTCTTAGATAAAATAGCAGAAAAATATGAAATAAAAAGTTGGATTAACACCCAATTACACTATTTACAATAAATCCTTCGGGTAATATGCAAAATAAAGAAACATATAGAGAGGAATATTTTAAGTTTAACATACAGTGTTTTTCACATTTTACAACTTTCTTTTTAATTTTCCTAATATCACATACATGCTGACAAATTTAAAAGTTAAACCTTTTTAACAATAATAAAATATAAGATATTATTGAGTAAAAGATATAAAATAAGGTTATTTATCTTTAGCTTTATAAAGTAAAATGCCAAAGGAATATTTAATATGTAAGAACGAGTCATTTCTTAGACTCGTATCGATACTTTGAGCATAAAAAAGAGTTAGAGAGCGAATTTTGTCGGTGAGAATGTCATTATGTGTGATTGTTTAGAATTGGGTTTGGTAAAAGCGAAGAGGAGTTAGGATATTTATTTTTTTTTGTTATTTAACTAAGGTTAATTGTACATGCAAATCATGGCCTTGCATTTTCAGGTCCATAAGTTATTTACTATCCTACTCACAACTGTTGTTACTTCTACCACAATTGATGATCCGTCCGTCCGTTTTTCCAATTTGCCTGCCTTTATAAAGTTTTCAGATTATTTGCCATTAAATCCATAGAATTAAAATATAAATTTAAATTAGATGCAATAAAATTTGCGAAAAGTATCTTTTAACCAATATCTATCAAACATCACATCCAGCATGTCATGTAGGTCTATTCCAACCATGGAGTATTAATATTCTTTCAATATGACTTATCTTGTATTCTCAACATAGACATTTTTCTGAAACTCCACAACAATCCACGAGTTCTCCGAGTGATTTTTCCTTATATGAAGACACAAGCTACACTGGCCTAGTTTCATAGTATGATTTCTTTGCTCTCACACTGGATAAATAAAGTATTCATACCAACACCTAATACAACAAGGTCTGTTGACCAGAGTCGCTTGCTCTCATTTATTCTGAATTATAACCTTACGACCTTCAAAACTTACAATAATTCCAGGACTAACCTAGGGAGGATCTTGGCAATTATATAATTCGAAATAGAATATAAAGCGACATAAGGGTTTTAAATTTCATTAGAATCGGCCAAAGAGTTAGGATGTTATCGCCTAAACAAACTAATTCCCGGGATAACCTTGGATGGAACTTGGCAATTATATCATTCGAAAGGGAATGTAAAACAACATAAGGATTTCAAATTTCTTCAGAATAGGTTAAATAGCTACAATGTTATTACCAAAACAATAAAAAGCAAATCGGGGACCGACTGACGTAGTGAGATAAAGAATCGCCCGCAACTAAAAATATTCGCCATAGCTCATGAACCGTTTATTATCAGCTCTCAAAATTATGGTGATTTGAATAAAATGTATTAATAGACACACCTACAAACTTTTAACGTGTGCGATAAATAAATAAAAGTATAATAACACCTAATATGAAAATCTATAATAAAAAATATTTCTACTGTAAACAATTTGATAACTAATAGTCAAGAGTATGACCTTTAGGTTAATGATTCTCCCCATATGATTATTACAGCTTATAAGTTGGCTGAATCAAATTTCAGATGATATCTTGACGCATGAGTCTTTGCAAATCCTTTGCATTTCATCGATATATTGGGGTGTCTTGTATGGAAGCAGATCTTCTTTCAATACTATAGATGCATTTTCTATCGATTGAAATCTAGTAACTGTGGTGGCCATTATAATAGGTTATTTTAACTTTTTCCAACCAGGGAAAAACCAATTTCAAGTTGTGTTTTGGTTTCTGTAGTTTAAAGAAAAACTAACTTTCTTCATAGGATACTTATACGCTTATGCATTTTCAGATAATATTTAAAAATCTTCCCGTAGTGGCTTTCTTCATTGTTATGTTGATACAATGAAGGATACCAATGCTATTGTACAGATAATTCTCTATTACAATAGATCCATTTCCATGTTTTACAGTTGGACCACGTGTTATTTTGTTAAACATACCTGACATCATTTATGACGAACATCTTGATCAACATTTTATTAGACCCTCATAGCACATGGCTCAATAATTTAAATATTTTTCCAAATTATCGTTGTCCTTTATCACACGGGCTTTTGAATAAACGTCTTATTTCTATGCAGTTCCGCTGTATGCAACATATTCGAAACTGTATTTAAACTAACATTGACTCATTGGTTTGCTAAATGATCGTTCATCTCCCATTTTATTCATCCTCAGGTTAATTTTAACAGATTTGTAATCTTCCAAATCTTTCGGAGAGGAAACTATCGTGGGAGATCCGTATTAAGGAGATATTCAGTTGTGCCCAATTCCTTAATCTTTCTAATTACCCACTGGGCTGTGGATTTAAGGAAAATTAATTCTTCAGATATCTTCTCATTACTCATCTCAGATTTTATTTTGGTAATTATTCTCGATTTGAGGTCGAAAAACAGTTTACTACATTTTGCCATGATAATTCTTTGTAGAATAAGAGTGTAGAGTTTTGTGATGCCAAAGAAAGGGTTGGTGGAAAGTTCTAGAGTAGTTCTCATGGCTTCAAATTATAGAGGGTGTAATCACGAACTATAGAATAATATATATTTAATTATTTTTAGAACACAATGTTATATTACAAAATGCTTGCACTAAAACGAAAGAAAAATTATATGCTGCAAGATGACTTAGTAAAATATTCAATACGACCGCCTTTAGAGACAATAATACGAAGAAGTCTCGGTATGAACTAAGTTCAAGTGGCACGCTGTGTTTCAACCGATATTTTCACTCAGTATTTTTCCACTTTGCACTTGCTATGTTCGAAACTTCGATCAGATTTACTACAAGTTTCCTGTTCAAGCATTGAATACACTGTAAAATCTAAAGAGTTCAAATCCAACGATCTGGGTGGCCAAAATTCCCCCGACCACAACCCTTTAGAAATTTGTCTAGCACCTGTTTTGATATTTTGGGTTGTGTGTGAGGTTGCTTCATCTTATTTAAGGGTTAAACCGACATTTTCGTGGGGGAACCACAAAGGATTAAAATTTCTCCTTTAATATCTCAAAATAAATAGGTTTAGGAAGCTTTAGAACCTCTAATGAAAGGTTTTAGTTAGCCTGTTAATGTTACACCGGTATACACCATGATCGAAACTTGCTGAAGGTGGAGGCTGGCTTCGGACGACCTGAATGCTCTTTTTATTTCAGCATTCGCAACATGTGCGCTGCTATAACACTTTACAACAAAGATAAAACCCGGAAATGAGAAAACCTTGTCTAGGAGTATTTTGGGCGTAAATCACCAATATAACATTCGTCTCTTTTGCAACCCTCCAGTTTCTCGTAAATTACCATCTTACTTACGTTAAATACACTGATGGTTCCGTAGGGATTGTATGAAAACACGATAGGGCTGAAATTGACAACTCTGAAAGTTATAAATGTATTTTAATATAATCTAAATGGAGGTGTTTATAAGGTATTTTCCAAACCTATGAAATTTTTAAAAGTGTACTCAATATTTCTTTAGTTATATGGATTCAAATCCCTGGTAACTCTTACGTAACGCTTGAATATTTTGTAACTTACTATAAATGCTTCCAATTTTTACTTTTTTATTTATTATTTGTTATTGTTCCTATTTATATTATTTTTAACATACTACAGTGCTTTTTCTTTAGTGGAGATGCCTAGAGAATGCGAAAAATCCCCAGACAGTTTTCTGTTATATATGTTGATCAATTACATGAAGACGATACAAGAGACAGTTGACTAAACATGTGAGGAAACTTTAGGAGCTGTACTATGGATTTAAATTCGGTGATCAGGACAAACGCTGGACACTTCACATATGTTGTGTCAGGTGTACAATTTCCCTCCTGTCTGGTTAAAAGGCAAAGGGCATAGCCACATGTTTGGATTACCAATTGTCTGGAAAGAGGCAAAGGACCATTCAAAGGATTGCTAATTATACTTAACAGATAATAAAGTTTAGTATTTAATAGGTTTTCTTTCCGGGTCCTTAATGTATTTTCGAGAGATGTATAAATTAAAAAGATCAAAATACATACATACTATGTTGTACTTATACTATTTCTGCAGGTGATCACAGCCATTATTATCCACTTTTAGTCTGATTTTACTTTATTTCACTGCAGGTTGCAACAGAAAAAGCAGGAAATCTGTCATATATCCAGATCTTCAGTATGATATTCACTCACTTCGACATTTAAGTGCTATTCCTCTACCACAGCCATCCTGACGATTCAGAAACTCAAGATACACAATATATGGCACAGCTTTAATCTCACAAGAAACCACACCTCATCGCCCAACCGGAACTTAATGATTAAGTTTGTGAACTAACACTTACTAAGCAACAGAGTGTACTGCTGGTCTATCCTCTACAACAATTTAATCTGTTGGATGAACATGCTCCAATTACAGGATTTAGGAAGCATTCTCCAGATCTACAGCAATTCTTCCCATTTAAAAACAAATTAACTTATTATAATGATATTAGAGACCTATTCAATGCCCTTAGGCTAAAATATGAACCAAATAGGCGGAGATTATTAAGAAATACATCCATTTTCAGTATAAAAGCGGGTCTGTTGCGCATTTAGGAACAGTATACCTTCAGTTCCAATTGCTAACTCAGCCATTTTAAGAGAGACATATGAAAACCTTGCTTTTATTCTAAACCGCATAAGTTACAAGGAGCAAGAGTGGTTAATTTGTGTAAACTTAAAAGTAATAGCCCTATTTAATGGGCTAAACCTGGGTACACCAATTTTATGTGCTTCTTTTGCAAGTGGGACATTAGGACCAGATCAGAACATTATTACACTCAGAATGGTCACCTCGGGGAAACTATGACGCCTGGATGCCATAATGTAATTCATGAAGCACTAGTTAAGAAAGAGAAAATCATTTTGCCACCACTGCATATAAAACTAGGCCTAATGATGAAATTTACCAAATCTCTTCAGTATAACAATCCACGTTTCCATAAACCTCAAAGCGATCTTCCCTAAAATAAACGATACCAAGATTAAAGATGGCATATTCGTAGGCCTTCAGATTCGCCAACTTATTGCTGATGAGGACTTCGAGACGACAATGGATGAAACTGAGCTAGCGGCCTGGCATCCATTCAAAGATGTATGCAAAAGACTTCTATGAAGCACCATGTGGCCCAGCAACAGTGTATAATGGAGAGCATAATCAAGTGCTACCAAGATCTCGGATGAAATATGTCACTGAAGATACACTATCTTCACTCTCATCTGTCCTTCTTCCCAGAGAATGCAGGAGATGTGAGTGATGGACATGAAGAGAGGTTCCATTAAATTATATTGTCAATGGAAAACAGGTATAAGGGAAAATGGAGCCCTACTCTGCTGGAACCCGAAGCGTGACACACAGGAAAGTCTTACAAACGAAGAAGTAAATACTACAACGTAGGTTAATACATTATAAAATGCTAACAAACATGGTGATTCATTATATATTCATTTAATCTGACTTTAGGAGCAAAATACATTTATGGTATCTTGGAAATCGGTATAAATTGCACAATTATTATATCTGCAATTTACAAGAAAATGTTACGTGATCGGAAGCTTTTGTTATTAAATTCGAATTGAGCACACTCAACTTCCTAATAAAATGCACATGAGATCTATGTTTTTTTCTTGATACTGAAATTTGTTGTACAGTGTAATCATAGGTTTGGATTATGTACGATTTGCTACGATGGAGCCGATAAAGGATAAGGTTGGTACTATGGAAAGTTTGTGAAACAATTCTTGACGCTCTTTTATCCTGCTAATCCCACAGTTCTTAGTATTGGAAGCATTTCATATGAAATAAACAGTGTATTAGGAGGATTTGATGGTGTGCAAATTGAGCTATTGAAGTAGGGGGTGGAATGGAACTAATTCTCCAGCGCTATCGCTTTCCACAAGTACGGAAAGACACCATAGTAGCGTCCATCTACAAGCATAATCGTACCATTGTAGTGATCGTGTATGTTTGCCTCCCCTCGCCCATTTAGATGCTTTATCCCTGTCAACTTTTCCAAATTGTTGGCGAATATAGAGTGAGCACGGCAAATGATGAGGGGCTTGATGGACCTCCATCTTGCCCGGTATTTAGTTCCTTTGATTTTATTTTCTGGAGAAAGTAATTTTTAATGTTAATTTGGGCAAAGAGATTTAGCTTTTTTATTTTCTAAGTGATAGCCCGAGATTAGGTGCATTGCTCGACTGTTTGCTACTGATAGGAGTGCACCAAAGGTGTATTTGACGAAAACAAGAGGAGTTGGTGTGGGAGCCAGGTAAGGCTCTGTCTGCATATGGATTAGCGTGATGATATTGGTGCGGATGTTTGAAAGTACCTTTGGAAGAAAGTGACTTCTCTTTAGTGAGTTAAAGCCCCGAAGGCCGTCGCTTGTCAGGTGTATCGGTAGTGGTATTTGTATCTTCATGGTTGAGAAAGGCTAGTTACAAAGCACAGCCAGTCCCCGAGCGAAAGAAACCTCCCGAAACTATGTCGTTTACTAGAACTGCCATTGGAAACTTCGGCCGTTTCCAGGAAGAGGGTGTAGTTCACTCTTTAGAACACTCTTTCGACTTAGAAATCACGGGGGCACATCTGATTTGCTTGTTTAGGATTGGCTTCATTTGTATTCTCAATTATGATTTTGGTCCTAATTTTTCGTACCTTTGAGATTTTAATCTCTTTTTATTTTGAGGGTGTATTTTCCGATTATATTGATATTTTGGTAATTTGACCTAATGTTAAATACATAAGATTTGAAGTATAAATAAAGGTTAAAAATGAGCCCCTCTCACTTTCCCTTCAGACACGTAGACGAGCAGACTGTCTCTTTGAGATAATCTGGATCTTGTAAAAGGATTCTTGTAAAAGTCATGGCTCTGCACTTTTGGGAGTGGTTTGTGGACGCTGTAGCCCCAAAATCTCAATGTATAGTGCTGTTAGTCAGACGCCAGGTACAGTTAAAGGATTTGTTCATAGCATTTTTTTATCACAAAAAGCCTTTTTACATTCTCAATATGAAGAGGACGTGGCATCGGGAAAAGCCTTGGATTAATTTTAGGTGTTTGTTGAGGCAATGCGAGATGTATTCTGACTCTTGTTCAATTTAACAATTTGTCTCAGCCTTGACAACCATCTCGAATCCTGCAATTAAATAAAGTGCTAATAGAGAATTATTGCGTTATAGAAATGAAGGTGGACAATTCAACTTGGCCAAGGGTAAAAAAAAAATTATTATTTTATGGCCCATGCTATTGAGGTGAAGTGTGGTGTGAGGGCCACATTATAAAATCGAATATGACTCAAAAGTACCCCCAAAATAAGGAATTTGTAGTTTTATAAAATTTTATAATGGGTTGACATGTTGAACAATAGAAAAACTTTCGTTGGAGAGAAATTTAGAGTCTTCTCAAAAGGCCGCTGGTCCCCTGGAGTTTTATTAACTCTCTAAAAAGTTCTAAAAAGGACGACGGGTTCTAAGACGGATTTTTGGTCCATATGACGGTTGGTCTTTTAAAAGACCTAAATTTTGTATGCCTAAAGAGACATCAATGTTATAGCGCGTCTTAAGGTTACCGGTCTACAGGTGATAGGTTGTTCTGACTACCAAGGTTTCACGTAGATTTTGCTTCTAGGCTGTGTTCTAGAAGGTGTATTGTTTACCTTTAGGTTAAAGGATAGGCCTCGAAAGGAGAGCGACGATAAGTAGGCCTTTATTCTTAAATAGGTTCTACCTTATTCGCGTAGGCGAAAATAAATCGAGTCCTAAGCGGCCGTATGTGAGTTTAGTAATGTTAAGAGGGTAGCTAAGGCTAAAACGACAGGACTTAAGGACAAGGAACAGATTCGTGATGCCTTTACCTAAGTCTATCTAACCGAATGACTTAACTCAACTCCTTATAATGTTCTTGTTCGTTTATTTATAGCTCCCTTGCTTAATGGGGCGTGCCCTCTTTCTTTCTCTTATTAAGGTGTAGGGCCGAGCTAATGATCAGAAACTCATTGGTTAGTCTGTTCGTTGACCGTTGGGTGAGGTTACCAGAAGTGTGTGCGTTCCTAGCCTAGTGTACACATTTCCAGACTGAGCTGGCAAATCCTATCACGATACGACAGTTTAGTTTTTATTTGACACTTTAATGAGAAATCAACCGGTCAAAGCATATATATAATCACTCTGTATTTGCTTGGCTTCCTTAATTATCAGCATCGGTATCTTTTCGTTCTGTAGCTGCTCCTTAATATATATGTATTTGTGTGTGGCAGCTTGACAAACCAGTTATTCGCTTGCCTTTCCTATGCTTTTACTAATAAATGAACAGTTGTGATATAAGTATTTTTCTATTTTCCATTGGTTTACTACTTATTGCATGGCATATAACCTAATTAATTAACGTGTGTACTCAATTTTAGGATTTCATAGATCCACTGAGCACCTATTAATGGGGGTTCCTCACTGGGCCTACCCGTCCTGTAATTTAGATGTTTCTCATTTTACTTAACAAAGTTAGCTTTTGCATGAGTAACTAAATAAATTATAAGTCTAAAAACAGGCGCTCAAAACACTATTGCCCAGATCGTTTAAATGGTCGATGAGAGCTCAAGCCAATTTTAGATAATACTAAAATCATCGCTTCCTGAATTCTGCATTTGAATTCGAAAGGAAAGTTGGTAGGAGGTGAGGCAGAGAAAGATTACCAGAACCATCTCCTACCACTCCGGTCATCCTGAAATGACTAGATGGGATGGAAATGAGACCCAATCCACCAGGCCTCCTCTCTACCCCTCCAGGGAGAGCGAGAAGGAGGCTAGGAGATATAGAGGGGAGAGGAAAAGTAAAAGGTAGAGTTAGTAAAGGTTGAAATAGCGTAGTAGACTTTAAAGTTCACCTAGTTGGTCGGTGGACCTACAGTTTAACGTGGGCTCCGAATCACCGTGTGTAATATATCCTTTTATTATTCATTCTTTCTATAGTGCCCCTGTCTGACGTATGCAGTGTTTAGCTTTTTAGATGTTAAGGATAGAAAAAAAGTGTTGGAGAGGTAGAAGGAAGTAGTGGTGCCGCAATTGAATGGTAGGGTTCATGGAGGTCAGGCTAATCTCTTTCATTTTAGTATTGTCTTAGTTTTGAAATTCAATAGTCTTTGTTGTTTTTTGATTTGTTATATTGTTGTTTTGTTTTGTTATGAGGCGTTCAAACCGTTATTGTTGTTGTTCTTGTTTTACTACTGGAAAGTTTTCTCCTAACTATTTTTCGTTGTTTATACTATATAAGTTTTCTGGGTCTGTTAAAAAGTAATACTTTACTACATAGTCTCTCTTAACATCGCAAGTTATTGTGTGAAAACTTCTTTCTTTTCTTGGTTGTTCCTTGGTGTATATGTGGGGAAGAGGCGATGTGCTCCCCCCCCCCCTCCTCTCTTTGGGTTATCAAATCCGTGATTTCCTCTCCGATTTCCTGATGCGTTTTCTAAATCAGTTTCTTGCTCTTTCCTCTATTATCTTGTTAAGTGATTTCATCTTCACTTGTCTGTGTAAGTCTCGTTGTCTTCTTCTATCTCTTCTTCTTGCGTTAGAGGTTATTGAAACTGCTTTGTTTTGAATTCGCTGCAATTCAGTAATTCTAATATTTGAAATGGTGTAGATAGGGATCACTGGATATGCCATTGCCGACTCGATGATCACTTGGTTATTTTTTTTCTTGTTTCTCCGGTTAAGGAATTTGAGCCTGTATAGTAGACCCAGTCCTCTTCTTCCTCTTTCAACTCTTTCTTTAACGTGGTTGGAGTATCCTGTCCTGGTAATCGTTAGTCCTATTACTTTAGTTTTATTAGTGTAATCGTATCTCTCTCCTTCGATAATTATGTCTCTGGATATCCTGCTGCAGATTAACACAATTTTAAACTTATTTCTGTTTATGCTTATCTTCCATTCTTTTTCGTATATATTATTTCTTCGTATTTCCTCTGTTGTTAATCTTGCTTGTATGTTGAGGTTCTTGTACAGGTAAAAGGCTATTTGAGTAACGGTGTCTGCGAATTATATATTGAGGCACCCATACGTAAATGGTGGTGGAATTTCTAAGGTATACAATGAGTATAGTGAAGCACTCAGGCACCCTCCCTGCGGCAGGCCAGCCTCTATCTTGAAATTTTTCTCATCGATGGTTCCCTATCTCGATGAATGCTTGTCGTTCGGTTAAGTAGTTTCAGATTAGTCTTTTCATTTTGTTGTTAGTACGTAATTGTAGTATTTTGAATTGCATTCCCTTTACCCGAACTCTGTTAAATACTTATGAAACGTACCTGCAGACGATGTCACTAGTTTTTGCATTTTTGCTTTGGCTATTTTCTCGGTAGTGACCGTGAGGACCATTTCCGTGCTCCTTTTCTTTTTAAATCAATATTAAAATTGGTTTAGGAGATTGTTTTCCCCCAAGTGCTCATTTACCCGATGGTTTATTATTTTCTGAAACACCTTACCGATGAAATCAATTAGTGAGATTAGTCTATAATCCTCTACTCGTGTTGGTGGTTTTCCCGCTTTGGGGAAAAAGATCATTTTTGCGACCTTTAGTTCATTTGGGAATTATCCGGTGTTAAGGCAAGAGTTTATACAGATGTAATTCCCTGCAGTATTTTGGGGGAGGTTCTTCGTAGCGCTTCTTGCTGAGTGCTGATTTCCTGGTGACTTCTGTTTGAATTGCCAAATTGTGGTTTTGATTTCTTGTACGGTGATTTTTGCTTCAGTGTCGTCGAAGATGTCTCCCACTGCATCGACAGATGGGTAAGGGTGTGTTTTATCTGCCTCCTGGTTGAGTGCTTCAATAATGTTGCGTTCAAATTCGATGTCGAATTGTTCGTTGTCTTTCCCCCTATGTATAAATATCCTCTTCAAGTGTTCCTTGAATATCCGTCCTGTAATGTCCTCGTCTTATATATTATTTCCTTGGTTGTCTTTTATTTCCATTTTTCTTCCCCCTACTTTTCCTTCCATTTGGTTTACCTTTTTCCAAAATTCTTTTATGGGTGCATCATTGACAATTTCCTGGATTGTTTCATTCAGTGTTCATTTTGATTTTCTATTATCTCCGTATTTATTTCTCACTTTATCTTTCCCCTTTCGATGTGTAGCCCCCTCGCTGGTCCGTTCCTTCTTATATCGTCTATAATTTCCTTTAGTGGTCTGTGCTTAGGTACCCTTTCGGGTGCCCATATAAATGTTTGGGATGGCTATTTCGTCTGCTGCTTGCATCGAGCTCCTTATATTTTCTAATTCAGCATAAATCTCTAATGGTTTTGGTTTGTATGAATTTAGTCCCCCTTTTATTTTTCCGAGTCTGCTCTGTAGAAGGCTTTTCTTAGCTTTCCTAGGATTTGTATCGGTCGTTGGTTAATGGTAAGAAGAGTTGCTGTGTGGTCCGTGCAGGGTTTATCTTCCGGCCTATTATAATAGTTTTAAAGGAGTTGACTATTGCCTAGGCAGATATAAGGCTCTGTGGCTGTAGTCCCAGTGACAAAGGTTGGGGAGTCGGGGCCTAGTCGTTGGCAGATACCTCTTGCGAGAAGTGCTTCAAGGCATCTTTCTATTCTGTTTTTAGTTCTGTATCCGCTCGCTTGACAGTGAGCGTTGAGGTCACCCATGAATAGTACCTGGTTTCTGTTATTGAAGATATTGATCAAGTTATTTGTCGAGGAATAGGTCTCCTCCCCAGAAAATATGTCTATATATACATATATGTATCTATTGATTGGAAGGAAAGAGATAAAAGCCACAACAATATGTATATATACAGTTATATACATATATCCTCTAATGTACGAACGCGTCCTTCACTACGTACAAGTACGTTCACTTCGTAAGTGTAATTCTTTGATTACGAAGTATAAGAGTGCGATTTACTTCAGGGGCCAATAGCGTTTGTTGTAGAATGACTCCCGACGATATACCATATATCACTATTCGTTGAGGGAACTTCTTTAATTATCTCTAGAGTGCGTTAATGTCTGGTGGCCGATATTATGTATCTTCGATATGCTTAAGAAGTGGAACTGAGCTCAAGGATGATAATATTGCTATCATTACTAAAATAGAGTTTTATTAATAATAACTATCAACAAACACAAGACGGAAAATATTGACATAAACAGAGAATGGAAAGGGTCGTGGGGGCTCGGGCTAATCCAAGGATTTAAAGGATTTAAAAAGGTAAAACAAATATAGAGTTATAGAGATGGGATGGTTCGATAAACCATTTAAAGCACAGGATAGAGTTGACAAAAGGGTTAAGTAGTCAAAGGTGACGTTTGGCTTACGTAACTTTACACTAGTGGTGCAGTGGAAGGTGGCTTGAAGGAATTTTCGGTCCGCTGGCGAGTTCCAGCCGAAGGGGCGAAATAAAATGATCCTGACGTGGCGTCTTGGGAATGAGAACCGTTTTCTCGACGAACGGCTTGAAGAACAATGGCTGTTCTACGTTGTTCTCTTCTGAACAAAGGGGGGGTGAGAACCGTCTCCTGTCTACGGGCTCAAGAACAATGGCTGTTCTAATGTTGTTCTCTTCTGAACAACAGGGGGAGAGGTGAGAACCGTCTCTTGTCTACGGGCTCAGGAACAATGGCTGTTCTAATGTTGTTCTCCTCTGAACAACAGGGGGGGGGGGAAACGTCTCTTGTCTACGGGCTCAAGAACAATGGCTGTTCTAATGTTGTTCTCCTCTGAACAACAAGGGGAAAGGGTGAGAACCGTTTCTTGACGAAGGACTCAAAAGAACAATGGCTGTTATAATGTTGTTCTCCTCTGAACAACAAAGGGGAAGGGTGAGAACCGTTTCTTGACGAAGGGCTCAAAAGAACAATGGCTGTTCTACGTTGTTCTCTTCTGAACACGAGGGGGAAGCCTTGGGGACTTGGCGTCACGAAAGGCTCGAACCTTTGGACTTCAAGGGATATTGTCCTCCTTCTGGACAAGTAATGGTGAATCTCGAGGTCAAGGTCCCTTGGCGCCAAAGGGAGAGAGGGTCGTGGTGATGTTTCGCGACCAAAATCTGGATCTCCAATCTGATCTTAGTGGTAAAGTTTTCATATAAATAGCCAGGACATCTCCTTATCTGCCCATAAGCCTAACTCAATCTGGCGAGGTCGGCGTATGGAGGAGAACGGGGGGACGATAACCTCCTTGTTTAAACATTGACATCCGGTGGCTGTGATAAGGCGCCAAGCTTCGAAACGAAGATGCACGTGGGCCCATCGTGGTTTTAAATAATATGTGATAGAAGTTGAAATTAACGCAGCTTCAACTCGTTCTATCACAGCGTTTAATGAGTTTACCAAGTTGTAGTTCAAGGATATATTTAAAGAGTAAAAACCAAAAATATAATTATAATAAACCACTAGTTAACATATCTATACATACCGGAAATATAGGTAATGTAAATAAGGATGATCTGACAAAATATAGATTAATTGGAAATCGGGTAACGTTAATTACTCGTTAATCAGCTTTTAAATGGGATACTATTAATCAATTATAGAGAGGGAATATATATATATCGGACAGTGGGTCGATTAACGGGAGATACAATCAAGGGTCGTTTTGCCTTAATGGAGTCACCTCGAGAAAGGGGAATCCTTTAGCAAGTCGGCGCGGGGAAAGGGAGACGGACGATGGACGTGATTCTCGGCCAAATATTCTGACAGTGACGAGGATAAAAGGGAGGAGGATCGAAAGACGTGTTCACGATGCTCCTTGCAAACGGGCGATGGCACATCTGCTCCAGAGAAGTGCAACCTCCAAAAATAGAGACTCTGACGCTGCTCGGCGCAAAGTCTTACATGGAAAACTGGAGATCCTTTGGGGGGGGGGGCAGATGGGACGAAAGGAATCCGGACCAATCCTTCAGTAGCGAAACGATTCGAGGCTTTAGAAAAGCCTTCAGAAAAGAGATGGATCTGCCTGGAGATTCAACCTCGATGGTATATGCGAATACCAGGGAATTGGGGAAACAAACACACGACCTGAACCGATGGTGAAGAGTTCTCGAATTCAATCTGCCGATATTCGAAAACCCAGGGTATTTATATGATGGCCATTTTTTGGTTTCTCATCATTGGCAGACTCGGGCGACTAACTGACCACTTCCAGCGGCCAGATTGATTAGCGTTTGTCTCCTAACCCAAATTTTAATGGCCTTTACGGAGATTAGTGCTTCTTCAGCTAGGTAAAAGCTTTTAACACGCCCACTTAATTAACTGCAACTGTGAGTTGGCTGACGGATATTCAAATGCTTTCTTCTTTTTTCTCCCTGTATTCAGAGATTACTCCCCGTGGAGTTATACTTAGGAGACATAAAGAGGAAAGAAATTCAAAAAACAAATGAAGGGATTATTCTTCTTAGCATCCCTTTCCCTTACATTGTTAATTGGCAAATGATCATTCTTATGCGGTTGATATTCTGTTGCGATTAGGATGTTAGTTAGTTCCATTTTTACTTCAGATCTTCTCTAGTTCTGAAACCGATACCTTTCTTAATTGCTATAGCAGTTCCGTTGTGTGCTTGTCTATGAGATTTACGGCTATGACGTAATAGTTCCATATTTTTATTTCTTGATTTTCTAGGTTGATTCCGTGAGCTGATATTAAGGTATTGTATGGGTCTAATCTTCTAAAAATGTTTCCGTACAACTGTGTTTTGTTTTTCTCCATCCATTGATGTTTACCTGTAATATCTTCAGATCCGTCTTGTCCATCGTAATTGGATGATTCTTAAAGGGTTTCCCGTAGATTTGATCGTTCTATCCGTCTATCGAAATAAGTAGTTCTTATTTCTGTATCTTTCATTGTCTCTTGGTCCCTTTTGTTTGTTTTTTTTTTCTTATGGTAGTGGAAGCCGTTCTAGGTGAGGTCTTTAGCGTGGGTTGGCTCGGATTCCTCCCCGATTTTGATTTCTCCCTTTGTTAAGTTTTTCTCGTTACGCGATTAGGTTCCTCATTCGGAACTTCCGTCACTCTCTCTTCTTCCTTATCTTTAACTTTAGTGTCATTCTCTGTTTCCTGTATATTTAATATTGCTGCCTAATTTACTTCATGGTGAACGTTTTTTCAGTTCCAATCCGTTAGTTTTCAATAACACGTTTAATGTCTTCTCATATGTTTGAGGCTGGGGTGCGTTCTGTACATGTGCGTGGATCACGCATGTATATATTTCCCTAAACCTGCCTCCTGAGATGTTATTTAGTGCTGCCGTTATTTTTCCTTGCGTATTTGAAGGCTGCTGCTGTATAAGAGGTGCTGCCTCCCATGAACTTCTTTTCAAGTTATTCTCTCTCCTTTCTTTTAAGTACCTCTTTTCTTTTAGAGCATTGCATTGCCATCGTAGGGTGGCTTCCTCCGCAGTTAACCTATTTCTTCATAACGTTATTGCAATTCCGAAAATCGTGTCCCTCCGTGGCGCACTCAGAACACATGATTTTTCCTTTCTTTGGGCAGTTGGCTGAAGTATAGTCTTCAATGGCGTAGGAATTAAAGCACAATTGTACGTTCAAACATCTTTCCTTTTGTATGTTAGCAGGGGAAATCAGCATGAAGAAATCTAGCAGCCCTTTTTCTTGGGCTTTTGATGCCATCTCAGTAATCTCGCACTCTACCTTGAATACATGGGTGTGATCTTTAAATTTAATCACCTCTTGAAACACAATCAATTTTTGTTTGTCCATAATTTTTTCCTTAATTTCTTCGCGTCTGTGAGCTCCTACCCATGCTTCCACTTTTCTACAGACGAAGCTCCTATTTGCCGTGATTTGTGGCGGAGTTTTGGCTCCAAAGTCGTCTTTTCAGTGTTTTACCCCCTGCCATCGAGAGAAGCTGTTTTACATCTTTTTCTTTGGGACATATCACGGTAAATCGTTTAGGTGTTTCTATACATTAAATTAGTGGGATTAAGAGGTCCGAAAATATTGTTTATACTATTTTCTGCGGTGTCTTTTTCTTCCAGTTTGGTGTCTTTTTCTTCCAGTTCGGTACAGGTCGGAGAGGAAGTCTTTTAAGTTCCTCGGGGCTGTCCATTTGTATAACCAGTGTGCCCCACAAATGTGAGGCTCCTAGTAGTTTACTCTGGGAGGGGAAGGTTATCTTGCTTTACAGGTGAGAGAGCCCTCTATATATCCTAATTATACCTGGTCTACCTTCCAAGTATCGCGCTCTCCTTGGTCACCCTACTTAGATGAGCCTAGCCCTACCAGCAGCCCACAGTTCGGTTCAAGCACGTTGCCGAGAATCGATCTCTCTTTTCTGCCCTCCTAACGGGGTCTCCTGCACGGGTTATTATACCCTAGTACCAACTATTTCTCGGACTTTGCCGGTGACAAGTTATATAGTGCAATTTAGAATTAAGTAGAAGTTAAATGATGGTTAAAAAAAGTCTAATAGTCGGAGGAAAATCAACCCCCTTCGGGGAGGCTACCTCGCTCACAAAGAACAGGAGGAATCTCCGATAAACTCTGTGAGCGCATATATTTCTTCTAGTACAGCTTCTTCTGTGCTTGTAAAGAGTTTTCTTAAGAAAAGTATCTGAAAAGTGATAACATGTGTAAAAAATTGTTATTTTCAATTTTCACTTTTCTTTGTCTCCTTCGCCAGAAAATTTACCAGAACGTAAGCGCGTAAAGTACTTAGATGATTTGAGCCTTCGATTCCTGAATTTCAATGCCCGGCCGAAAACGTAACTAATTAAAATTTAACAAAAAACTACGGTCAAAGTAAACCTTAAATATCTTTTAATGTTACATAAGTTAAACGCCAGTTAAAATACTTCGAATGTTTCTCATTTTACTTGAAAAAGTTACCTTTTGCTTGAAAAACTAAATAAATTGTCTCAATTAACCCAAAGAAACTTTTAAAATGAACTTTAAAAATAAACGAAACAATAGAATTTAGTAATATTGAGTTAATATAGAAAAAATCATGTAAAAGACTATATATCATACTTTCAATCTTAGTTCCTCAATATATTTAATGTAAATCGAAAAAAATTAACAAAAGAAAACGTTGCTTGTTGAAGAGCCCTGAGAAAAAGGAGAAAAGGTGACATTTGGCAACCATACCACAGAATTAAATGAAATAATTAAATCTTTGTAAGATGAGATCTCTGATTAAAATAAAACAATTTTACTATAACAATGCAAGGAATTTCATTTGCTTCTTTTAAACGTTCACAAATTTAGCCTAATCCTATCGAAGGAACATATATGGGAGGAAGACTCAGGTTATCACTTTATATGGGGGCTCAAGGTCACCCAGTTATGGCTAGGAGGTAAAGTCAACCGTCACCAGTTTAAGGGGGAATGAGGAAACCCAGTTTATGGGAGAGGAAGTACGTCACCAATGTGAAGGTTAAAATGATGCGGATATTTTGGAGACGTCCGTCAAGTCCCACAAGTAAGATGATATGTGACGTTAATCTCGTATATGACTCCGAAAGATACTCAAATAATATTTCGGCCTGGCTGCGCTTACCGAAGGCTTGTAATTGAGAAATGACTGAGAGAAATCACGAAAAAAATAAATGTTTAATTCCAACAAACAAAACAGGCAAAGTAAAAGGGAGGCTCGCGTTTACCCGATTACAGTCAGGGAAAATTTCACTACCGGTCAGGTAAGCGAGTATTACGAGAACAAAACTTAGGTGGCTACAACGGGGGCTTCGAGTCGCTAAACGAACCGTAATAAGTTCTTTATTATCGATCGTCTATCTGACTTAACTGTCTACCCAACTGTGAATGAATCTCAATCTCTCGAATTCTTCATTTTTCTTCTATAAATAGTATAGGAGGCGTGGCCTCTTGTAGCACAATGTTTTTAGCTCCGCCCACTGGGCGGAATATTACTTGTCCCACGGTCTCCGAAGATCATAGATTCATGGCGCCTACAAATTGACACTTCCTCGATATATTCCTGAGACGCGGACAGCTGTCTTCGCTTAGTTCCATTTCCAGATGAGGAATCTACGTTTTTATTACACTGTCGCAAAATTTTACTGCTATCTGAATTCTCGGCTTCTCGCTTACTTCCTTGACTGGTTACAAATATACATATATATATATATATATATATATATATATATATATATATATATATATATATATATATATATCCGCAAGGACATTTGTTACATTCTTCCTATTCTTGCGAGTCACTTTGCTTATGCAATTTTAGTGCCAGGGCCATGCTCTCCACGCATATTATATCAAGTTTGTTGAATCTTTAAAATGCTTACGATCCCCGATCCTTCAATTGAAAGATTGAATAAGTATGTAAAACCTTATAAAATAATTAAATTAATTAAAGTGAGAAGTGTTACTTAGTATGTTCAATTTATATTTATTGTATTAAGCGGTCCTATATGAACTCTGTTTATGTGAAGGCTCCACAAATAGTGACTCATTCTATCATCTTAATTTTTTAGGAAAGTGTATTAATTCCTTGTATTATTATATAGAAATTTTAGTATTTAATAGTTATGTAAGATTTTATAAAGTATGTTAATGTAAGTTGAGAGAACCAATTTTACTTTTTGGGAACTGATTAAATATATAAATTTATTATAAATGGTTCATAAAAGACTGCATTCATGTATTCGAAATGTTATGTAAGAAGGGGGATGGACTTCGTTTAAGGATAAATTTTTTTATCAAGAAAATAAATTTGAAGACGATTCCAAATTTCCCGCCGAATAAAGAATTTTGAATCCAGTTCCAAGATTCCTTTCACCTTTAAGGAAATGTCCGATAACCCATTTACCTAGCTTACTAAGCAAGAAGAGAGCTTTCTATTTGGGAATCGTGGCCTTGTGAATACAAGGCGTTCACTAAGGAAGGAACTAGGCAGCCGCCCAGCCGAATCAAGAAACTAATTTGGCTGCCCCAAGAGTAGTACTAAAGTTCGGTGCCCATCACCCCTTGATACATACCACTCTTGAAGAGGCTTACCTCAGTTCACCTTAACCTACCACCTATAGAAGTATGCTGACAACATGTCTATGTTAGCTACAGTAAAGAAAAGCTTAAGTACATCCTCAATACTGAGGTGAGGATCTAGCGTAAATGAGTGCTTGGGGCTAAATATTAGCCACACTTAACAGTGGGTAATGATGAGCTCTCTGTGGCGGAGTACTTTACCTATCGTAGCTTAAGGCTTGCTTCTGAGTGTTTTATGATGAGAAGATCCTGTTTCGTATATCCTAACTTTGGCATCTTTTGAGTAGTTGTCTCACTGCGTCTTCTGTAGCCATACTTCTTCACTGAAGCCAGAGAAAGTGCATATTCCTATAATTGTAAAGTACAAAGAAGGGAACTAGCTGGAAAGCACAAAGTCCAAAAGGGAGAAGTGGTTCTATAGTGTAAGGAAAGCATTCACCAGCTTTTTAAAAACCACACAAATGGGAGAGTTGACGACATCATTGGGGAGAGTATTCGACGATCTACAAATTGATAGAAAGAAGCACCAACAAAAGTGCAATATGTCAAACCGATAAAGTGAAATGTAGAGGCGATTCAACCTGTAACAGGCAGTATGTCTCTCTGTCTGGGACGATAATGTACAGGCATCAGATGAGGAAATTTAAGGTTGAAGCTTGTCATGTCTGATGTTTAGGTAAGATACTTAGCCTTCAACAGGGAGACAGTTGTACAAATCTGAGATCCTTAATTGAACTTGTTGCTCTCCAAATTTCCAGGAATTAGAGGACATGGGTTGCCTTAATTGGCCTGTCCTTTGCTCTCCTTTATTTCTTTGTCTTCTAATGTTCCTTTGTCTTGCATTTAATAACTCCAGTTTCTAGGGTAAACAAAGCTTGGTTCCGGAGAGTTAAGTGCTTTCACAGTCTTGGTTGAATACTAAAACAACTCTCTAGACGTTTGTGATTTCCGCATGTAGCAGAATGCCCCTTTTTATCAATCCACACCTGACACCACTTTCGTCCTGGTATTCTTTCTGGTCGTGATATGCTTCTTTGATGAAGTAGGCTTTGTTCTAAGACTGATAATTTTGTTGTTTTTAAGGAAGAGCCGCTTCAACACGTAAGGATAAGAAGGAAACACACAGGAATTCCCCAAATGAACTTATATTTTGAAATTAACAATTTACTACACAAAAACTAAACATGAACCACAGAAATACTCCGAAAATTAAAATACACAATAATTACTTCAATTAACTTGACCCTCTAAAGTTGGTTAAATTCGATACGCACTTCAATATACAAGAATTAGGCTAATTTGGTTGCTCTGGCGGCTCGTTTAAGTTTAACCTTGAACTCAATGAGCCCCAAACACCTCCTGAATCGGGTAGGTCCTTTGACGCGTGCTTCGACCAGATTGTTGGAGGTGGTCGAGATCACGAGGTACTTTGGCGAGTGTGCAGATGGGGGTCCCCATTGTATTTAAGGTGGGGGGTGAAGAGGGAGAACAATCACGGTGCTTTAGGCGGCACCAAGGTAGGCGGGGCCTCTCTGGCGAGAGTAAGTCGAACTTGGTTCTTAAACCAAGTTAACTTAGAGTTAGGTGTGACCAACGGGTAACGGGCTCGAGGGGAAGCTTTTCTCCTCCGTTACGTAATTCCTCATAGGCGAGGACTGTACTCGGAGGGGGGTCTTCTTCAAGGGCAAGGATCAAGGAGGGGGGTTTCTCTGACAAGAATAAGTTGAACTTGAACAAGTTAACTTAACGTTCGTTTTGATAACCAGGGGCTAGCTCAAGGATGAGCTGCTTCATAGCCCCCTAGGTAGCCCTTCCTCTCTTGCAGGGGACTTCCTAGTCTTGCGACTCACGTATTCTACCTTTCCAGTCTTGGTAGCCTGGCCTCAATCCGGGGACCTTGTACCCTGGAGACTGCCGTATTCTACCGTGTTTTTCCAAGTGTTTCTTATTTATACCTCGTCACCCCACTAGGGTAGGGGTAGGAGGGGAGGGCTTGTGGACAGGCCCAGGATGGTTCGTATTCCAACGGTTTTTCTTACCAAGTCTCACCTCAGCTCCCGTTGGCCTTCGAGCTTGAGAGAAACGCGTCTCTAATTTCTTACTTGATGTGAAATTGAATATACTCTCGCGGGGGAGATCTTGCAGTTTACAACCTTTCGGCTTTTCATAGGGACGAGTGGCGAGGCGCTGTGGTTACGAGTTTGACCCACAGGGCCGGGGCCGGATATCTTTGCGGTTACCTTCCCGTGTCTCTACTGAGAAAGAACGGGGGAGTGACGATGCTCCTACATACCTCCCTTCGAAGAACTTAATGGGGGGGGAGACTCCCGGGAACTCAACCAACTAACTCAACCTAGTCGAGTTCAGCAAAGTTGTATATCTTTGAGCCCTCTCTTACTTTAGGTTTCTTTAAACTTGAGCGCACGCGTACACAAGCATTGGGTCTAACTAGACCTCGCGAGCCTACTGGAAGAGTATGTTACACAGCCAACTTAACCTTCTCGCAATACAATTTAACCTTCAAATAACAAAAACCTAATTCATCGATTACAGGCAACAAAATAAAAACAAACAAGCTACTTCCTTAAATTTCTAAGCTTTCAAGAACTTAAATCCTACCGATAACTACTAACACGAAAAATGAATGAAAACATGGTTTCACTCTTATTAGGTACTGACATAACCCTCAATGGTATTTCGTCTCAGCTTATACAGCGGCTGTCCTTTTTCAGCTCCTTTGATGTAGCTAATATTAAAATGGTGCTCTGTGATCCTTAACTTACCGCGCCTGAGTCGGCCATTCAATGTATGGGGTCTAACCAAGTGAGTCGCAAAATGACAGTCGTACTCCAACTTATGCGAACTACCCGTATTATGGTACTTGGATACTTTTAAACTAACCCTCAAGGCTAGAGCGGCTTGTTGCACTGGGGCATAATTGATTGAAGTGTGGGTCCCATAGTTCTCCTTTAACCAGGTACACGGAGAGATCGTGTCTGGGTTCGATCTCCGGGGATCGAAAAAGATTTTCCTTGCGGGGTCGTTAATGGGCGTGGGGCTCACTACGACTTGGAGTATTAGTGATAACTCCGTGCATGCTTCGCTCTGGGAAAAGACTACTGGGGTTAGGGGATACTTATTGTCCTCGTCTAACAACTGACTCGGTTTACCTGGGTGTACCACATTGACACTTCCGTCTTGCTCCATCGTCCCTCCATTTGACAGAGTTGCATAAATGATGGAAGCGTGAGTCCCATAGCACTCCTTTAACCAGGTACATGGAGAGATCGTGTCTGGGTTCGATCTTTGGAGATTGAAAAAGTTTTTCCTTGCGGGGTCGTTAATGGGCGTGGCGCTCACTACGACTTGGAATTTTAATGGTAACTCCGTGGATGTTCCGTTCGGGGAGGAGACTACTAGGGGTAGGGGATACTCATCTGCGTCTACCATCTGACTAGTTTTACCTCGGTTTATCGCATTAACACTTCTTTCCTCCTTCCTTGTCAACCCATTTGACTCGATTCTCTTCGTAGGTAATTCTTCAGGTACACCTGCTAGTACGTACCTCTCCCCTAATTACTACTTCCTCCATCTTTACCCCCATTTGACTGGGTTCTCTTCGTAGGTTCTTCCTTAGGTACTCCTGCTGGTACCTCATCCCTACTTACTACTTCTTCCATCGTTACCCACATTTGGCTGGGATTTCCTCGTAGGTTCTTCCTTAGCTACTCCTGCTGGTACCTCATCCCTACTTAATAGTTCTTCTCTCTCTTCTCTTTCAGCTTGAGCAAATTCTTTTCCCCTCTGTATTCTTCTTTCATCATCTTCTTTTTTATCTTTATTCTTCTTTCTTTTGACTCTTTTCCCCTCTTCATTCTCCTTTCCTCGGCTTCTATTTCCGCTTCCGCTATTTCGCTTTCCCGTCTGGTTCTTCTTTCTTTATCTTCCATCTTTATCTTTATTCTTCTTTCTTCATCTTCCCTTTTCTATCCTTATTCTGAATTATTTTGCTTCTCTTTTTAACTGTCTTATTTTTTCGTTTGTTTTACTTCCTCTCAGTATTCTTCTTTTCTCTGTTTCTATTTTCCACTGTATTCTGTCTTCCTCTAATTTTATCTCCCTCTGTATTTTCATTGCCTCGCATTCTCTTTTCCCTTCTCTTCTTATATTTTCCATTTCTCTGTCAAATTGTATTATTTCTTCTTCTTCTTCTCTTAGTATTCTCAATTCTGACAGGATGCCGTGATCCATATCCTCGCCTTCAAGTCCCAGAATTTGGGCTTGTTGGTTGAATCTTTCGACTGGATCCATTTTGTGTTTGTCCGTTGACTTTTCCTTGCTGTACTCTCAGGTACTTATGCCTCAACTCACCAGGTAGCGCGCAGCTAACTTACCCTTAATCCCAATACTATGCTGATTTTAGTACCACTCCGACAACAAATTTACCACTTAGCTTAGGATTACCTTCAAATTGTTTCCACCCCTAACTTTACCAATTTTCCTCTGGTCAATTATTCTCTTATTCCTGGTATTCCTTTGCGTGGTGGCTCTAGCTTAATTAGACGCTGCTGGGTTCTTTCTAATAAAAACCCCACGTGTGACACCACTTTTTTGTAGCAGAATGCCTCTTTTTATCACTCCACACCTGACACCACTTTTTTGTTGCAGAATGCCCCTTTTTATCACTCCACACCCGACACCACTTTTTTGTTGCAGAATGCCCCTTTTTATCAATCCACACCTGACACCACTTTTTTGTAGCAGAATTCCCCTTTTTATCACTACACACTTGACACCACTTTTGTCGTGGTATTCTCTGTGGTCGTGATATAATTCTTTGATGAAGTAGGCTTTGTTCTAAGACTGATAATTTCGTTGTTTTTAAGGAAGAACCGATTGAACACGCAAGGATAAGAAGGAAACACACAGGAATTCCCCAAATGAACTTATATTTTAAATTTAACAATTCACTACACAAAAACTAAACATAAACCACAGAAATACTCCGAATATTAAAATACACAATAATTACTTTAATTAACTTGACTTTCTAAAATTGGCTAAATTTGATACGCACTTCAATATACAGGAATTAGGCGAATTGTCTCTACTGTAGTTTAAATACTTTGGTTGCTCTGGCGGCTGGTTTGAGTTTGACCTTGAACTAAATGAGCCCCAGACACCACAGGAATCGGGTAGGTCCTTTGACGCGTGCTTCGACCAGATTGTTGGAGGTGGTCGAGATCACGAGGTACTTTGGCTAGTGTAGCAGATGGGAGTCCACACGGTATTCAAGGGGGGGGATCTTCAAGGGGGAGAACAATCACGGTGATTTAGGCGGCATTAAGGTAGGTTGGGCCCCTCTGGCGAGAGTAAGTCAAACTTAGTTCTTAAATCAAGTTAACTTAGAGTTCGGTGTGACCACCGGGTAACGGGCTTGAGGAGGAGCTTTTCTCCTTCGTTACGTAATTCCTCGTGGGCGAGGACTGTACTCGGGGCGCGGGGTCTTCTTCAAGGGTGAGGATCGAGGAGGGGGGTTTCTCTGACGAGAATAAGTTGAACTTCAACAAGCTAACTTAACGTTCGGTTTGATAACCAGGGACTAGCATGAGGATGAGCTGCTTCTTAGCCCCCTAGATAGCCCTGCCTCTCTTCCAGGGAACTTCGTAGTCTTGCGACTCACGTATTCTACCTGTCCATTCTCGGTAGCCCGGCCTCAATCCGGGGACTTCGTAACCTGGAGACTGACGTTTTTTACTGTGGTTTTTCTAAGTGTTTCTTATTTATACCTCGTCACCCCACTGGGGTAGGGGGAGGAGGGTGGGGGGGCTTGTGGACGGGCCCAGGAGGGTTATTATTCCAACGGTTTTTCTTACCAAGTCTTACCTCAGCTCCCGTTGGCCTTCGAGCTTGAGAGAAACGCGTCTCTAATTTCTTACTTGAGGTGAAATTGAATATACTCTCGCGGGGGAGATCTTGCAGTTTACAACCTTTCGGCTTTTCATAGGGACGAGTGGCGAGGCGCTGTGGTTAGGAGTTTGACCCACGGTGCTGGGACCGGATGTCTTTGTGGTTACCGTCCCGTGTCACCAAGAAGAGATAACGGGGAACTGATGATTCTCCTATATCGCACATTTAAACATTTTGCTTCGAGTTGTCCGCTTTCCTTCCTAACTAAGATTAAAAAAAAATGAATAAATACATAAAATGGACTAGATGAATTAAAGGAAATAAAATACGAAATACAAGGTAAAAATAAGAAATGAATTTATTCCTCACCAAAATAAAATTTATTAAAAATAACTTCAATTGAGGAGCGAACGACAACTGTAAAGATCAAGGCCAATAGGTTTCACCCATTTTTTATTTTACCACTTCTAATTTCAAAACATAAACAGATTTGGGAAAGCTTTACATACAAAGAGTGAAGGTGAGAAAATGACCTGAGATACAGTGATGAGGTTTCTAACGTTAACGACTTGATGACCTTTCGAATGAAATTGTATGGATCTAATGGGATCCTTGCGATTGTCTCTTTGGCTGTGTGTGGCGCGGTGGTTTGTGATTTTACGTATGTTATTTTTATAGAGGTTTCGAAGTGTAAAAATCTATGGTCATTTATTATTTATATTTCCGTTTTTTTTAGTTTCTACTTTTTGGAGGCAGTTTTCGAAAATTTAGTTTGCATTGTCTGTAAATACTTCTATCGGGAGGCACATGAAATAAAAACACCATAGTTTTACGATCACAAATAGTAGAAAACCTTCTTTGTCATAATCATGGTTACCATCATTTAGCTTAGGTCGTAAACATTAATCCCCCCAAAGCCCCAAACTTCATTTGATAATGGACTGTGCGGGCAAAGGAATAATCGTCCGATATGACGATAAATCATCAAATGAATCTTTTTCTGGTCAAAGCCGATAAATTAATAGAGGTTCTAATATTTTGGAAATCTCAGTCGAGACCATCCATTAGTTTAGTAGTAATATGTGTTTCGTTTAACCCCCCAAAAATGGACAGACACAAAGCCTTTTTTGGAGGAAAAAAGCAGGAACTTGATATAATTAATTTGAGTATATAAATCCTTTTGTTTAAATATAGTTCCCATGTCATTTTTTCTATTTTTTCCATTACCGATTAATTTTCAATTTCGTCTTAACTATGCCGGCCACTTGGACTGATATAATTTAGGGCTTACATGAAAATTGGTTTGAGGATTAGCCCACAGCAAAAGCGTAAGTCTGAAATTTTCTCAAAATTCGGACCTAACTGCATCCCTTGGGTCGAGGAGAGATCCTCACATCCGAGGGGTCAGGCCAGAATCATAGAGGGAAGTAACATCCGTCTCTCTTAAGTTGGAAGCAGTTATGGCGTAAGTACCCGAAAGGAGGTGGCAAAAAAAGTAGCGGCAATTGATTAGGTCGCTGCTTTCATCAATTTCATCATTAGTCATCCCTTTCAAGGGGCCCATTTGGGACCTATCTCATCCATCCATCATCACCCACCATCCTGTCAGCATCAAAATCAGAGAGCAACTGGAAAAGGGACGCGAGCGCTCATATCAATTTTTTCATTGTCACCGACGCAAAGACTTAAATGAATTCAGTTCTTCCATCTTACCCTGAACACAATAATGACACTATTGCTTAGAGAAAGGAAAATATATCAAGAAAGAAGAGGAAAAGGACAGAATGAGACTCTCACTAAGAGGGTTCCCTTAAGGTCCATCCCGGGACAAAGCTCGCCCGAAAAAAGCAAGCTCTGCGAATCTTTGTTCGCATCTCTAAGGTTTGCATTGGTGACATTCACCTAGGTCCCTAACAGATGCATGGCTACATGCGCAGAAACTCTGGACGTAGAGAAGCTTCTGTCTGAAGAAGGAGCGACTCTACTCAAACTCTAAATTTGAAGCAAAGACTCCCCCCCCCCCACACACAGGAACTTTATCTTGCGAAAAGTGCAGAGCTGAGTAGGAGGACATAGAGCGGAAGAATTGAAGAAAGAAATTCAGAACCAACATCCCTGGCCAAAAGTACGAGAAATTATCAAATCTTTGGAAACACACACATGTGTTTTAGATAACTTTTGTCTCCACAGAAATGCCAACAAAGGCAACGAGTAAAGGACGCCTAGTATGAGAATACCCGAAGAAAACATCGAACGCAAACGGTTCCATAGCATACAAATGTGCTTTGTATGCTACAAGCTGGAGCAACACACTACTTCGACATGTCCCGAAAAAGAGAAAATGTGGTGCAGTGAATGTGCCACAGCTGGTCACCTGTACTATAAGTGTGAAAGCACAAAGAAAAGTGCTTAAACTATAAAGGTGACCATAGGACCATAGCCTTAAACTGCACTAAAGGAAAGAAATAATAAAGCAAAAGGTAGAAAAGAAAAGTCAAAACAAATCACTTACGTGAGGCTGCTAAGAAGAGTCAAGAGGTACAACCCAATAGGGCTTCCCCCTCAGATCTACACATCTCAAACGACCTTAGTGCTCGCATTCTAATTTGCATCACACATGTCAACGTAGCAAACGCCATACAACCAGGCTGCTACAATCAAGTGCTCAACTCGCTCCTAAAATCGAATCACCTGAAATCTATACTCGGACTGACAAACCCAAGATGCTCAAAAGCTTTCAAAGACTCAATTATCCAGAATAACGAGTTCAGGAAAGCCGGACTTAACATAGAAAAAATTATCCTCTCCGGAAGAATCAGAAGAGAAAGGAAAAGAAGAAGACGATGAAGAAGAAACAAAAGAAAAAGGAGAAGATAATGCCCCTTCGAAAAGTGACGATGGCCCGTGCACTCTTAACAGGGCGAAGAGTAAATCCAAAACTCCGAACCTCTTAGGAAAAACACAAAGACTGTATATGTGCAAAAGGTCACCCAGGCAAATAAGAAGAAGAAATATCGTTAATTAATACTACATCATGGAAAGAAACGCACTAAGAATATTGGAAATAAACACCACCGGTTCAACGACTAAAAGAACTCTATGGAAACGTATTCAGGGAAATTTATGCAGACATCATTTAAATCTCAGAACACCGGATCGACACTCATAATTCGGAAATCAAGATCCGGAATTACGAAGTGGTGATCACAACTTATTCGAAAGAGCGCTACGACGGATCCGATATTGCGATTAAGAACGGGATCACATATAAACAAATAAGAAACCTTGAAGAATCCTATCTCGCGATTAAGGTCGATCTCGACATTGGAAAATTGGTCCTAGCCACCGGATAACAATTTCCAAGGAGAGGCTATTTTCCTCGACAGTCACTCACTGGCCTATTCGGCAGAAGAACCCCCACGATATTAATGGGGGATCTGAATGCCAGATGTCAGGAGTCCGGCTACAGAACCTTTAATGGGAATGGAAGGGGCCTCGACCCTTCACTGGACAGAAACATTGTCCAGCCAATCGGCCCCGACTTCTTCACCTTTGTCAGAGGAACTGGTGCCAAGAAACCAGACATATGTCTGGCTAATTGTAAGCTACCGTTTTATTATTACATGGGACTAGTCCAGGTACCATGTAGGGACCATATAGGGATCCTCCTTACCATCAACAGAAACCCTATATAAGTTCCATCTGTAGTTAGAAAAAAATACAAAAAAGCAAACTGGGCACGATACGCACGTCTCATCGATGCCTATCATCCGCCAAACTTTGATGAAGCAATTCTTAGGGAAATCGACGAGGCAATCGACGACCTCAACGAACATATTAACGCGGATAGAGCTTGTATCCGTAAATTCGAGTATAAGACCATCTCAACCTACAGATGAACCGAATACATGAAGAATTTATACCGTGAGCTGAAGAAGTTGACTCAATACAACGAAGTAAAGAAATAAAAGAAGATCTCAATCAGTTGATCCTTCAGCAACAATGGAGACTATGGGACGATGCGATCGAAAGCCTCGATCAAAATGCATCTCCCGAAGATTTTTGGGAGAAAATCATACGTCTCAAAGGATCGATTTAAAATAGGAAGAAAATAGAAATAAGGAAGGAAGATGAAGCCTTTAAGACGGAAGAAAGAATCATCGAGGAAAGTTTCCGAAGTTATTGGGAACAAATCTTCAGTATAATTGAAGAAGAAACCGAAGAATATGACATAGAGTTCGAAAGTGACATCATAGACGAGCTTAATACACAAATACATAGGACGCATCCACACCACCAGTTGGATAGACAGAACGATGATGGATGCGCCGAGATTACCGAAGAAGAACTACTTGGCGCGCTCCGCTCATACAGTGAAAAGGCTCCGGGTCATTTAGGGAATGATAAAATTTTTTTAACGCCTGTCTGAACACGGGATACTTTCCAGATGCCTATATAAAGGCAAAACTGATATTTTTGCCAAAACATTGAGGGTGAGTTACCGGCCAATTTCACTTCTAGAAATTAGTGGGAAGCTCTTCGAGAAGATCCCCAACCAAAGACTGGCGTTCCACCTTGAAGAGAACTACCTATACAATCCCTACCAGTTTGGGTTCAGAAAAAAGAGAAGTACTGAGATGGTAGTAAATGTCATCACGGAAAAGCTCACACAGGCAAAAATGGGAAGGGCGTTGCGTGAACATTGATTGTCGACATGTTTCAAAGGCGTTTGATAATATATGGCAGAAATACAAGATCCTACACCTGGACCTAATTGAAAACTTAGAAAGAACTCTGTGACTACGTCATGGAGAGAGCGGCTTATGTCACTTTGGGGTGCACCAACAGACCGAAGTTTTTGCTTAATGCAGCTGTCCCGCCCTCCGCAAACTCCACTTGCTTCAACAATCAATCCGCTGATGGTTTCAGCCAGATAATCACTTGTACGTGGAGGAATGCGCCTATGCAAGCTCGTATGACAGCGGTAGAAATCGAGAGATTGAACAACTACGAGGCTCAATGGAAGATTCGAACGAATCAAGAGAAATTGGAAGTAATCTCCGTTAGCAAGAGACTACTCTCTGATGTCAGAGTGATTGATAGAAACTATCCTTACACCACGAAGTGCAATGTACTCGGTATAAAGATTACTTCATCCGGGTGCATGAAGCACGTCGCAAAAGGAATTTCTAAAACCTCGACGGCAGTTAGGATTCTATATATGTTTATATATCTCCGTGAAAGAAACAAGAAAAAGATCTACACTGCAATTGTAAGATCTATGTTGCTGCATCACACTTCCGCCCTCTCCTTTTTCTCGAAAACACAAAAGAGTAGACTACAAACAGTGCAGAATAAATGCCTATACCTTATTACGAGTACACACATGCGAGTAGGAAGACGCCAAAAAGAGCTGCACAGGGAGACGGGGATAATTCCCATTAACAGTGTCATCGAAGAACGGAGAAGGAAAATGCACGAACTGGTTAATCAAGAATTGAATGGCGAAATCATTCAAATGATTAACCAGAACAATAGAGCTAGAAGTCGTGCCAGATTTCCAAGTTCCGCTAGACAAATGGCTGAGGGAGACGAATTACCGTTCTATGCGTGAAAAAGCGTTATATTACCAACTAAAAAGACAATAAACCGAAAAGGACAAAATAATTCAAAATTTTAACCAAATCACTGATTACGACTAATATCTTAAACAGCAGTTTTTCCGTGGATTTCAGTTCGACTCTTTTATATTCAATAACCCCTGGGCAATATTATCACCCATTGTGCACATTTCCCCTCGTAAAAAAAGGTTTTTTCCTCATTGGTGTAGACGAGAAATATTTTGTTTGGAGTAATGATTGGTTTTCAAGAGAATTGAGAGCAATTATGAACGAATTTGATTCTCTTCTCTGGCTGGGATATTTCCTCGAGGAAGACCCATATTTTGAACAGAAAGAAAAGACAACTTCGGTAGTGAGAGGGACAAAAAGGAACTAAATATTTGTCCAGGATCTACAAAGGTATATCTAACAGTATTTGAATCAATGATAAAAAAGAAGCAAATTGTCTTTAATGCCACTAAGGAAAGTATTTAGCCAATCATACCATGTAATTTCTTTCCATTTGTTTCACTTAACCCTACTCCTTTACCTTTTATCTTTCAATTATTATCAATATGCTAGACTTATTTTGAAAGTGTATAAAATGAAACATGAATATTGTACTAAAAACTTATTTATATCAAGTAGAGATAATCCCTCCCTTTTCTTTAAGGATGGATTATGTATACTTAATCACTTTTGGGAGAGATCATCTTTACTGGATAATGTTTGACGTCATAAGATGAAATGGATCGGGGAAAATGGATGTATCGGAGAGGTTGCGTCATTATTAAACCTTTCCAATGTAAGTGTGGTAGATATGCTTAGCTTATTCTCCTTAAATTTTCAGAAATCATTTTACGTCAAGCACCAGAATAATCTTAGCGGAGCAGGAAAATTGATTTGGGTGATTTAGTAATAAAGGAAAGCTTCATCTGGGACCTGCCACTCATAGACCTTTCTAGGTAATTGCAATTCTCGATTCTTCTCCATCGTTCGGGAAAATGGATTTTGTTGTCTCACGGACTGCAGCGACGAGAAGACTGCGAAAATATTTATCCTAATCTTAATTAGGCAACTTTTTGTCTTTCTTGATCAATCCTGGTCAACTCTTGCAATTTTTTTTTATTCTGACCTTTATTAAAGAAGATCCCTCCCATTAAATGTAATTTACTCCCCACCCTTAAGGTAGTCCTTGAGTATTTGGTCTCGTTTCTCATAAAACTAAAAATTTCTTTCGGGACTTTACTACGAAGGCAGTATTAAGCCAACTGTCATCCTTTTATTCGTTTTTTTACTGCAATTTATCGTACCGCTCGATTTCCTTTGGCGGTAATCATTCCCTACGACTCCCAGGGGAAGCATAAACGGTTCCATCGACGAGTAGGGACTTTTTTTCATCCCCAAATTAGAAAGTCTTTTATAGGTTATGATCCGGGGGGGGGGGGAATAGAGAGAAAGTCAGGAAGGTAAATGCCATCGTGACCTTTAATGTTTCAATTAGTCTCCTCATTTATGTCATTTAATTAATTCAAATATTTCACTCTACCTAAAGAATCCGCGAACCTCGACGAGCAGACCATCGTTAGGCAGTTTCCTGCAATTACTACATGGCAGGAATCAGGTTAGGCGTCTGGACAACTTGGCAAAGAAGGTGGGAGACGGACGACTGTATCCTAAGGTTGCTCAGTATAGCGCCACGACTGTTCCCGAGGATTATTCCTCCAATTCCTTGACAGCTTCAGGATATTCTTGTCCTTTCGAATTGAGCGCACTCGCGGGACGCACCGCCATTTAAGGGAGAGCTCAGCGGCACCTTCCTGCGAAAACGTCCCGGCCTCCCAGAGTATCGGGCTCGTTCTTTTTAACGGCCATATCTGGGAAACCTTCGCTCACGTTACATCTCCCGGTACGGGGACGAGTGGTTAGGCTACCGTTTGTCTCATGTGATCGGAAGGGGCTCGCGTACCCCTCATAGTAGATTCTACCCGTCTTGGAGTAGGCTGGCTTCCTCCTTATTTTTGGCCAAAGAAACCAATCTAATTTGAGAAATATTAGAGATGATCCTCTGCCCTAAACTTTTCCTGAATATTGATTTCAGGACATTCATCCAACATGACCTCTTTCTCATCCACATTTCCTTTGACATTGATGACATCATTCGGCAGCTCTGTGCTTCTCTGTGATTCTGCTGAGCAATCGCCGAGGGGCTGCTCAGAGTCGTACAGTACGAGTCATCACCATCAATCCATGTTTGATTTTATTTATCTCCTCAACTTCTATAAACATTCAAATTATTTACTCTAACATAACCGAGCTCCAACATCTGACGATGACTTTTTTCGGAGATAATTCAGGGCAGATAATTTGCCCCTATTTCACCCTGAAAGGCCTAATAATCATCTCAAGCTGTCACATTTAGATGTAAATGTTATTGAAATTTACTCAGTGATTTCTACACACAATCGCTTCCAGCAAAAGAATTTGGAGGACGACTTTTACGCTTGGTTGGCCGTATCCAGGTAGAGGAAAATGAAGGTAGAGTAGAGAAAACAAAGATTAATGGAGAATAAAAAAAGGTTTGGAAAAATTAGAGAGGGGAAGCGGAAGTATTCGATATCTACAGCAACAACAGAAATAAAGATGTACAAATATAGCTGAGACTCATATGTCCGACATTTTACTTCCATAAACGTACACAAGAAGGATAATAACCTTGAGAAGTCTCTCAGCTTAAGTCAAGGCTCATTATAACAAGGACGACTCCTAGTATGCCGCAATAGAGATTATTACTACGAAAGTACTTACAACCGCGATTATTATTAGAGATAATTTTTATAGATATTATTTCATAGAGATATAGGCATCAGTCACTAGCGGCGTTCCTCAAGGATCTGTTATTTGCCCCTTGTTTATATAATAAATATAAAGAATCTTCACACCAATTTATTAATGTAAAATTAATTTATTTGCTGCAGACGAAATTGGGTACTGGGAATTGATTTAATAGTGACTGACAAAACTTGAAAAAAGACTTGGATACAGTAATCAAACGTTCAACATGTAAGGTAATGCACACAAGTCAAGGTAACTCATAAAGGGTTATATATGAGAATTCAAATTTCAAACATTCAACATAGACAAGGGGTTTGGTGCCTTAATCTCTGATGATTCAAAATTTTCTAAAAATTAACTATAACGTCACATAAGGCAACTTGCGTTCTAAGATGCATCATAGTTTTAGACCTTTTGCATTTAACTCGAAAGTTATTATCTTTTCCCTTATAAAGCGCTAGTAAAACCTCGTACAGAGCATGCGGTACATTTAGGAGCCCTCTACATTCGAGAATTATCAAAGTTAATTCCTGAACTTAGAAAATAGATGCACAAACTAAAGCTAAGGGACCTTATTTTACTTTAGTAGAAAAATCGTCATTTGAGCGTTCATCGTTTCGAAATATTTAAAATACTAAACAGATTTACTAAAATAAAATTAAAACAAGAACCAATGACGTCATTTTGCCTGATATACTTCTGAAAAACTGTTTGTAATGGAATTAAGAGTTGTTATGGGAGTGATATAATAGAGTGGATTGAGATATGTATTTTAATGGTTAGAGTAAAGCAAGCATGGGATTTTTTCGAGTAAGGATTGGCAAGGTGTAATAATTGGGTCTGAATGAGCTAAATCAAAAAGAAGGTGCGAAAGATGACTCGGAAAGAGTGGTGGATTGATTTGTGTAAGGGTATGGGTTGGTAGTTGTATGAGATGTGGATGAAAATAGAAGTGACTATGAGAGAGCAGGATAAGTAGAGACTTTGATATACGTTTAGGGAATGAAATTGAAAAAAAGTGAGGTTGAGTTCTGTTACGTAAGAATCTCTGAGGCTGCACATTCTTTTAGCACAGGGATGTCTAAAAATACAGCAGGGCAAGAGTAAAAATTTGAGGGATTGATTAAACTAGGTCCAACAAGTTTTAATGTACTGTGGCCATGTATGGTAGTTATAATATGTATAGTAGTTATAAGATGTACGAGTATACGACAATCAGATGACATGATTTTGCTCTGCAAGATTAAATTTATTGATGAATAGATGAGAATAAGAGAGGCAGGTGAGAGGAAGTGTGAAATAAAGTGAAAGTTTGGGGAAACATAGAAAGGTAAGAGAGTACTTGAGAATGTTTGAGAGTGTTAGAGAGAAGTAATTGTAAAAATAGTGATAGACCAAATATGGAATATATTTATTGAAGAGGGTGTACTATATATGGGTGTAAGAGGATTAGGGACAAAAGCAAATGGATATTGATGGAATAACGTAGGAGAAAATGGAGTAAAAAGTAAAAGAGAAGCTGTCATGGTATAACAATGATATATATATATATATATATATATATATATATATATATATATATATATATATATATATATATGATGAAATTAATGCAACATCGCAAGAAAAGATGAGGAATTAAACCACATTCTCCGAAGACAATTTAATTCAGGACTGTTTCGGTGTATCTCACACCCTTTTTCAACTGACACTGGATAGAAAATATTAGAAAAGTGCGTACATACATAACACGGGGTCAGGTCGTGAAAGATCTCCTCTTTTGTCCCCTAATCCCCTACTTGTGGCTAATCAGGGGGGGGGGGTTAGGCCTAAACATATTGAAGGGCTGACATTTCACTAATTTGTTTATTTGCTTTCGTATTACAGGATTAAAAGAAAATTGGACCCTCAGATAGATTTAAATTAGGAATTGACGATATCAAGCTCGATTCTACGATTCTTCTCTTAAAATAATTAGCCAATTTAAATAACATTTTTCTTCGATTGAAATCGATCGAATGATTCGAGTCTCTAACATGGCAAAATATTCCCCTGCATTGGCTGCCCACTCTAATATCTCTTTTGTATTCGTACAATCTCTTGTCTAGATTTCTCCTCGTTTACCCTATATAAACTTAATGGCAATCGTTGCATGGTATTGCATATACTCCTATGTTATGATGTTCTTTGGGTTTCCTGGCAATAATCAATTGGTTTAAGGAATTATTATATTTAAAGGCTAGATTAATACCTGCTTTTCCAAATATGTCCTTTAAACTATATAATTTATTATTAAATGGCAGTGTTATACATTTGTTGAAGTCATTAGTGCGGGAAGGCTTATTGCCATAGAATGTTTTCCTAGCTGCAAAATGGGCAGACAATATGAACCAATCGGGGTAATACAAATTAGAAAAAATGGTCCTGATAATGACAATTTCCTCATCTAAATAGGAAGGATGACAGATTTTATATGCTCTGAGGAAAAGGTTAGAAATTACCGATTTTTTAACAGTATTATAATGAAACGAAAAATAACGTATAAAGGCATTCGATTGGGTTGGTTTCCTATAAACGTCAAGTTTATTTCATGTTGATCTTTATTAATGAGGACATCTAAAAAGGGGTAATCTATTATCATATTGCCATTCATATTTAAATTTGATGGAGACATGCAAATTATTTAAATTATTCAAAAAGTTATCAAAATCATGGCCATTAGGCCATACAGAAAATACATGGTCAATGTACCTTAACCATATAAAGTTAGGGGGAGAAATTGTGGGAAGGAGTTCAGTCTCAAAATATTCCATGAAGAGACATGCCAATATCGGAGATAAACTATTTCCCATGCTAAGGCCAAATATTTGTCTATAAAACTCATTATTTACTCGAAACACATTGTCAGAGAGACATAATTCAACTAGATCGATAAATTTACTCGTAGAAATGGGAAGATCCAAATTAAGTCTAGGCATGATTTCCCGCAGAAGGCCCATAGTTTGGTCAACCGGAAGTTTGGTAAACAAAGAGTTTACATCAATATGTTTAGGCCTAACCCCCCCTTATTAGCGACAAGTAAGGGATTGGGGGAAAAGAGGGGATCTTTTACGACCTGACCCCGTGTTATGTATGTATGCACCTTTCCAATATTTTCTATCCAGTGTCAGTTGAAAAAGGGTGTGAGATACACCGAAACTGTTCTGAATTAAATTGTCTTCGGAGAATGTGGTTTAATTCCTCATATATATATAAATATATATATATATATATATATATATATATATATATATATATATATATATATATATATATATATATATATATATATATATATATATATATATATATATACTAACGGGCTTGGCCGGCCAGTTGACGGGATGAGTTAATGAGAGCGGGAGATAAAAAACGTCCCTCCAGCACGTGGGTATTAAAGATCGAAGTAAGCGAGTGCAGATTGGCACTCGCAGTTCAGTTTATTTAAAGAGTATGACAAAAATAATATTTAATAACATAAAAAATAAATATTAAATATTTACAAAAGTGTGTCAAAATAAAAATATTTGGTCAGATGAAAAATGACATTGGGTTTTTGGTCGAAGAGGATACGACAAAGGGATTATAGCGAGTTAATGACTTGACTTGGATCAGAGTCTTTAGATGGATTACGTTAAGCGGAAATATAAACAAATATTATTTACATTGGATGACCGGCTTAAAATAAGTTCCGTGGGCGACGGCGGCTTTCAATACTGAAGCTTCATGCGTCAAGAGGTAAACTATTCGGAGAGACGAGAATTGCAAAAAGAACAGGTTTTACCTCAGAGTTCATGTGAGGAAGTACTTGAGTGAATCCACGAAAGAACGGCCGTTGCAGGGAGCTTGCCAATCGTATGGAGCAGAGTCACACGAGGGAGAGAGTTCTCGCCTTCGGTGCTCGAATAAACCATGGACGAAGCCGAATCGAGAATCGTGACGAGGCTTGTGTGTAGGGCGAGCGGGTACTGACTCCGTTCAGCCAAACCTTTGGTTAAATAGGGGTTTACGAGGCGGAGAAATAACCTCAGGCCACGGCACGCTCTCCTTAGACAAACATGGAGCTCAGAGGATAGCCGGCTTCTTGCCGAGGTATTCGAGATAAGGAGGCCTATAGAATATTCTTTTGAGGTATTTCTCGCTTCGAGGGTCGGGGCTGAGATAACAAATCGCCTCAAGTGCGGGGGATAGGTCTCCTCTAGTAAACACAGTTGTGCTCAATAAAGCCACGTTGACCCGATTTCAGCCTCGTTTAACCTTATTCCTTCCCCCTTTTGTTTCCAGGTTTTAGGCCACGTGCGTTTCTCAGAGTCCGAGGTGGACCTCAAGGGTCTATTTTTTCCACAGAAGCCTAATTGTAAATGCACAAAATTAGGAGAATAAAAAAATGAAAAACTTGATTAAACAAGAATAAAAAAGCAGCAAGTGAAGATTTTATACTTAAGATGAATGGAGATTCAGAGGAATACAGGCTGTTATTCTGGAAGGAAGTGAGAAAGGTGAGATAGACAAGAGAAGGTTAGGGGTTTGCAATGAAGATGGAAAAATTCCTTCTATCAGTTGTATAATGTTGGAAGAAAAGAGGAAGTGAATGTGAAATGATTGGCTTCTTGAGTGTAATCGATGTCCTGTATTAAGTTTGGGATGCCAAAAACATGCCAGGGGTTATTGTTGCTGTGAAACTTTGTTTAATGCTAAGGCCAAGGGGTAGATGATATAGTCACTGAGATGATAAAATAGGTGGTGACTGAGTTTTGGAATAGGTGTGGTGGCTGTATTGTTAGAAAGTTGAGGAGTCACTGAAGACTGTAAAACTGCTATAGTAGCGATTAGGTGAACGCAAGATTTCTATTGTGTTGAGTGTTGTTGGCAAGATGTTTGGAAAAACACTGATAGGGAGAATAACGATGATCACTCTCAGATTGTTATAGGATGAGAAGGAAGTTAAAATGAGTAGAAGGTGTGTAGATCAAGTGTTTGGACGAAATATAAGAGCTATGTGATTTTTCTTTTGTAATACTTATGTATCAAATTCCCCAGCCTTTCCTTTCCTTTGAGGGGATTCTCAAATCGTAAAATGAAGTCCGTAGAAGGCCCATGGACTCCAGAAGCAACTGCACTATGGGGTACGGAGGGCAGGAAAAAAGTAATACTGTTTTCGCACCTTCAGAACATCAATAGGCAATATTCAGATGTATTCAATGTTTAAAAATACACTACAATTTTAAAGTCCTAAGCACTGACGATAAAGATCAAATTCCAAGAGAAGAGGAAGTCCTTCAAAAATATTTAGATTCTATCGAATTATGTTGTGATCGTTGATCTTAATATTTTCCCCAACGTGTCTACCTTCTACTAATTTCACTTTATTTGTCAAAACTAAGTCTACTAAAAAAGAATAAATTCTACTTTGAAAAATTCGTTCACTATGAAATATTTTAGAGCTCTTATATGTCGGAGGAGCTTTCACTTACCTTCCATAGATATTTACGCTTCTTCACTTCATCATTTTCTTGATGTACTTCTCCGTAAAATATTTTGCCATGGAAGACTGCATTGCCGGGGTTAAAAAAAATAAATAACTTTACGGAGGTGGGTGTGTAGATTCATACCAAAGAATGTTTATATTGTTAAGGTTCCCTTTCTACTATTTTTCGTTACATTGGTTGCTTCTTTTGATGCTTTTTCCTTGTAATGAAATTGACTCGGCGCTGCTTCGCTGCTTGGGGAAAATTCTCCTCACGAGAAAACGCAAATAGGTGTGAATAATAAATAGCGGATTCAGAGGAGTACGAAGATAAATAATGTTGATTTTTAAAATGGAAAAGGGAATTAGAGTAATTTAACGAATGTCTCTATATACATTTGGTAATATAAGGAGAAAAGATGATGAGGTGATAGAAGGGAGCTTAAATCAGAACAAATAATGCATCGATCAAAAGGTGTATAAAAATATAACTCTATATCTTTTAATGGTGGGATTGGGGAATGATGGATTCCAGTAATAAACATAAAGAGAAGTCCGACGCAACTATTTACCACTCCCTCCATGCGGCCGAGCCTTATAAGAAACAATTAAAAGTCCTTTCAACTTCTGTTTGATAAATGAAGCAGAGAAATGTGTTACATTATCCTTGCTAATCGGTTGCTAACCACGGTGGAGTTCTCAACCTAGTGAATGATGTGGTTGTTCACTTATCTTACTCCTTCAATGGGACTTGCCTTTAGTGCGCAACGGCACTAAGATGAGGCTAGTAGGGTCCTCTTTTAGTTGTGTAATATTTTATTTACAGGTAGGAATTCTTCCTGATTTCTTAACTCATGTGGCTGCCGCTTCACTTGGCGTGAAGCGTACAATTCACATCTCTTTTCAGTACCACTATATAGGCTCGACGGACCTTAGATTTCCAAGTCTCTCTATCCTGTGGTTGCTACCTTAAAAACCTTAATGAAATTGGTCAGCAAATTTTCTCTTTACAGCAGATAAATTTATAATTTTTCTCTAGTGAACTTTGTGCTTATTTTCCTTTCTACTTATTCAAATTTTGATTTATCCTTCGCTGAATTTCCGAAATACTTATAATCTCTTTGTTTTTACTAATGGACATCTTTCTCTCTTAATCATTCCCTAGAAATATGGTAAATTTACTACTGGGTGCAAATGAAAATATCCAATACCAGAGTTAACCAAATGCAATTCAGCCTCGTATCTGAGACAAACAGCTCGGGAAGGTCTCGTAACTTTGGTCTATGGATTCGCGAAGGGGTTCAGAATTTATAAATTCGAAAGGCTTGGTTTTACCACAAGTTGAGAGAGTGTTTTTGTCTAGAAGGGAAGTCGGAGAGGGTTTAGGAGCGTTTAAAAGGTATAGATTTATGTGCATGTGACATAATTCAAACTAAAGTAACTAAACTCACAACATATTTTCTATCGTTATCTAATTACGTACTCATAGATGACTGATCGGGATACCAACTTCTTCCTAAAGTATATGATACGGCCCCTTAGAAGGTACCCTTTTGGTTGGAGAACAAGGATAGGTTAGGAGACTTGCACCCCATTGACACACTTTCTCTTCATCGGCGCCCTAATTATCTCGGTTTTTGCTATTCCTGTAAGGCACTTTGAACACATTTTTGTTTCGCTTAACTTCATCAATTCTTTATGAAATTCTTTTCACAAAACTTTATTGTAGAACTGTCCCTGTTAGTTTTCGTTTTTGCATTTGAAACTAAATGAACCATCGGAAGTAACTCTATTAAGTGAATCTCTCTTTTTAAGAGAACACCGATGAGGCGAGCTGTTCTTTCTTACATTTGAAGTTGAATGTATATGTCTACGAACCTTTTTTTCCAATTTAAAGAAATGCCAGTGCCATCCTCTTTAATTAATTTTATTAGGGTTTAACAAATTAAGGTCGCTTTGAGAATAAATAAATATTAATACTTTGAATTTTTAAAGTTGTACTAAATTTACTAAACGAGATAACTTTATACTAGTAATCATTACAACATTTTTAACCTAGCAATTCCTAGGCCATTTTTAAGATAGCATTGGATAGGCATTATTTAGACTCGGAATGCCTACTCTATTTTTAGCTATATTTTGTTAGGCCCCTTGAATAATGGCCCCAATGGAAACACATTATGAACTTCATTTTTTAGGGATGCCCTTAAATGGAATAGGGTCACATTAGCAGTAAAAATATTACACAATTGTATGGGAATATATAAAATATTCCTAAATCTCAAGAGTTGGTTCAAGACATTCCGGTGAGACGATTTCGAGCAAAGGATTTTGAGGGTAGAAGCTGCCACAATGCAGTTGATATTGATGTTCTTAATCCTCCACAGGTCATTCGTAAAATGGCAGGAATTTAAATTACACTCAAAAAACAGAAGCCCGGAATACTTTAGAAAGAGGAAAATATCACAAATTTATCCTATAACCCTACATCAAGTGTCTAGAGGACAAACTTTATCTATTAACATAGCTGCATTTTAATTGGTTGGCTCGTAGTGCCCATGAACCATTACTGGTCAGAATTGTTACTAAAGATAAAGCATTGGCTCTTTATTGCAATATTTACCGTAAAACAATGAGTTGATGCCAAACAAACACCATTCCTTCTTCTGACATGTTCCCCAGCATCAAATGGCCTTTCACTCGATTTCGTATGAAGTTAAAGTCGATTCCCAATAATAATAATCTCTTACCGCAGACTTTTGTGTATGTTCAACTATTTTAATGTTTAACTGAAGCTCTTGAACAAACGATAATCCGCCTTCCCTCACTGTCTAAATGAAATGGTGTCCTCATCTCCCATCACAATGCACACACACAGATGGCATGGTTGACGCATGATAAATAATTGCGTTATTTTTTAAGTCCTTTGTTATTCTCCAAATTCACCAGAACTTCATCATATGATTACCATTTATTTACTTAGTTACATTACCCAAATGGCCAAGTTTACTCTTTTATAAAGGAGGAGGAAAAATCTCTCTTCCTCTCTCTCTCTCTCTCTCTCTCTCTCTCTCTCTCTCTCTCTCTCTCTCTCTCTCTTTACACTGTCATAGTATATTATTTACTTGCCTTATCTTTACCGATTTATTCACGGACTTTTGAATGGGCTCCGGTCTATTGTTCTGTTTCCACCTAAGAATATATTCACCACTACGATGTGCACCAAAGGGTACACTTCTTATTTGCTCTTCTCAATTTTAAAATATAAAAATTTCGATGAGTGACCCAAGATGGCTGTAGGAAGTTGTGAAGATCGTTGCTCCCTAGCATGGCAAGTGTTTTACTAGTGATTTGCTCCTTTACCAATTTTTATTTCTCTTATTTTCATCACATCATTTCGTAAACTGTTCTGTAGTAAATGCTCTCCTAATTTTTTTGTTTAATTCTGAATTTCATTTAGCAAAATTTGAGTCCGACTCAATCCATATGGATTGTGTGCAAAGCACCCGTACTTATCACCGATCTTGCCTTCATGGCAATAAAATTTAGAAAACAACTAGGAGACTCTAAACTTTTCTCATCACATCGAACTATATGACTGCTTCCTTTGGCATGTTGATCTTTATGACTCCTTCGAACTTCAAGTCAGGAAGCTCAAAGATTATCGCCTAGACAGACGCCTGATTTGCATACCAAGGGGCTATTTGTCGACGAAGGATCGGGGAATTAATAGGGAAGTGAAGTTAGGCGATTTGAGGCTCCCTCTCGATTGCATAAGTCTGGAACTTGTATGAACTCGTTATAGAAAACAGACCATTTGTTGATCGATAAAATCTAGGGCGAGCTTTAAGGAGGTTATTAAATTTAAAGATTGAGAGTACAATGAATTTCGGAAATCGCTTTTCTCTATTTTTAGAAGGCAAGAACTGATAAAATAAATCTTTCATAGTCGTTAAGCTTTTTTTGTTTCTTTTTAAAGATTTTTCGGAATTTGGGGCATATTTATTCGTGTTGAGGAATAGGTCATCTCCCCAGATAATACGTCTATATATACATATATGTATCTATTAGGTGGGAAGAGAAAGATAAAAGCTAGAAGAATATATATATTTAGAGAGTTATATCCACATATATCCTCGAAGATACGTACGCGTCCTTCGCTACACACAAGTACGTTCACTTCGTAAAATTAATCCGTTGATTACGAGGTATATATATATATAAATATATATATATATATATATATATATATATATATATATATATATATACATAGGGGAAATATAGGAAATGTAAATAAGGATAATATTGACAAACTATAAAAAAATGGCAATCGGAGAACGTTAATTACTTGTTAATTAGCGTTTAAATGGGATACTATGAATCAGTTATACAGAAGGAATATTTAAAAGTTAGAAAGTGGGTCGATTAACGGGAGATACAAGCAATGGTCGTTTCACCTTGAAGGGGGACACCTTCAGGAGGAGGAATCCTTTAGCGAGTAGGCGCGGGGGAATGGAGACGGAAAATGGTCGTGATTCTTGGCCGAATATCCTGAAGATGACGAGGATGAAGGGGGTTGGGACCAGAAGACGAGTTCACGATTCTCCTTGAAGACGGACGAAGGCACCTCTGCTCCAGAGGATTTCAACCTTCAAAATTCGAGACTCTGACACGATTCGGCGTGAAATCTCACACAGGAAACTGGAGATCGATCCTTGAGGGAGGGTTCCAGATGAGACGAGAGGAATCCAGGCCAGTCCTTCAGGGACGAAACGATTCGAGGCTTGGTCTGAACAGGGTAAGCCTTCAGAAAAGAGATGGATCTGCCTGATGCAATGTAACCTCGATGGTTAACGCGAATACCAGGGACTTGTGGAAACAGACGTGACGGGTTTTCAAACTTAATCTGCCGATCTTCGAAATACCCAGGGTATTTATATGATGGCCATTTTCTTGGTGCTCAATCGCTGGAAGGCACATACGTCTGTTAGAATCTTCCGGCGCCTAGAGGGATTAGCTTTTGTCACCCGACAGAGATCTTAATGGTCTCAAACGATGTAGGTGGGAAAATTTGGCTAACATTTTCCCGACTACTATGAGCTGAAATCTTTTAGCCTTCAACTCAATTAACTACACCTGTGAGGTGCTGACGGATATTCAAATTATCTCTTCTTTTATTTTTCTCTTTGAATTCAGAGCTTACTCTAAGTGAAGTTATACTTAGGAGACATAGGGATGGAAGGAATTCAAGAAACAAATGAAGAGGGTTTTCTTCTTGGCGTCCCTTCCCCTTACAATTCGTATTGGTTCATTCTTTCAACACTTTCAATTTTCCTTGCCAGGACAAGTAGGATTTGATTGACACCTAAACTAGGAAACTTCCAATTACAAACATAAGGTCACTTTTGCTTGAGCTAGGAGATTCCTAGTATTTTGGCTTTTAGCATGTAGGAAGCTGATATGTTTTCCTCCTCCTCCTCCTCTTTTAACACTTTTATATTCACTAGAAAATTGATAGGGCTGCAAGTTTTTCTAATAGTAAACAAAACCCTATTTCTGATGGCGTGTCCAATCAACCTCAGTGATCAATGGCTTTGCCTGGTGCCTTCTGCATAGCACGTATAAAAAGGTCTTCCTTTCTCCACAGGGGAGATCTCTCATTTTACAGGGGCGAATACTACAAATTCTTTTTATACGCGCACATTTAGCATCCTCGTTTCTTCATCGGCAGATTACTAAGTCACCTTTGAAAAAGAGTGACCAATCATTCTATGAACCTTTCCATTTCGCTGGTAGGAATCTCCTTCGAGAGGTACATGATAATGGTTCTAATACCGCAGATGCTTCTGTTATACATGACACCTTAAGACTTACTAAATTGACAAGTTTGTCGCCAGGGATCCGCTAGTAAAGCTTCTACAGCGCCGAGATTATTCCGAGTCTCATTTATTAGATAAACAATCGTGTCTCTTAGATGCAGGGCTTTGGTACACAGATTACTCCAATAACGAAGGAGAGACTACTTCTATGCTAATTTTTTACTTGCTTTACCCTGGCGCGACCCTTCCTGGTGCTTGGTATGTCTTCATCCGAAGTGGTTGTAATATACTCAGCGCACAATATAAGAAGATTTTGCATCTTTCCAAGATCAAATTCTAATTTTGATCCATATTAAATCAGAGAGCACTAAGTGCCTTAATGGCATTAGATTCTCCATATCTCCTCATTTGTATTAAGCGTAAATCTATATCTAACTCAGGTCGAGGAGATATCGAAATTTTATGCGGAATTGTTACGAAAGAGAAATAATGAGAAACTAGTGTCATTTTGCTCTTTATTGCACTGACCACTTGGCAGAGTCAGGTTAGTTATTTGGGCTGCATGACCAAAATATATATGGAAGAGAATCGAGGTTAAATTTTGCGTGCGCTAAGCAATGACTGTTCATTTGAACTCATCATCCATTTCCTTAACGCTATCAACTAACTGTGATTGAAATCATAACTATTATTTTTTAATTAAACTTTTTTGTTAAAGAGATATTAACGAACACCTTTTTTGCCAAAATGTTCTCATCCATATTCAACTTCAGTTTTGCCTTTTTTCAAGGAAACTTTTAAATACTAAGTGCTTGTTTCCATTGCAAATTATAGTAATTATTTGTCAATTTGTTTTCATTCACATACGTGTCTTTGATTTCGAATCTCAAAGTTAGATTTATCCATAAGTATCTTGATCCTACAGTTTTCTCCCGTATGTTCTTTCATGTAAATTGCATCATTATCAAGGACGTGTTTATGATATCAGGATTCCTAGTTTGCTAATTCTAGATGGAGCTCTCGTTAACCCATTGCCCAAGTGAGTAAGGCATGGACTCCACACCTTGATAATGAGTTTACTCCTCGGGAGAATGGTTACCAAAATTTAAGAGTAGGTAGGGAGCTAGCAGCGTATTAGTGACACATTGAACGTGTTTCCTGAATGCAGCCAACTCCTTTCACTAAGTTCCTCACCATTCATAACATCGTTGTATATTTCTATTCTCTCTCTTTTTCTTCACATGCTCAACTCGTAACCTCACTTTCTCGGAACTTGTCGAAATGGTATCTATTTTCGTGCGCCAATGACGTGGTGAGTGGTTCTTTGATTGATTGTGAAAGACAAATTACATTAAAATCGCAAATTTGCATAATCAACCCAAGGATGACCTGCCCCTAGTGCTTCTTGATTTACCAGCCATTGTGTTTATTTTTATGGGAAAGTCAGTATCCATTCAGTGGGTCTCGTCTACGATTGAAGTGGAAGGGGCATCATAATTAATTAATTAATTAATCTATCAGAGATTCTCATGAATTTTGGTATGAAACGCGATATTTGCAAATGTCTCGTATTTTTCCTTTACTTAGTAATTCAGTGCCATCAATGATGCTGTTGTATGTTCTATCAAGTTCTTCTTCCTGGTCGTGCAGTTCAGTAACATGTGAGTGTTCCATTGATGTATATGCTCGTATGTACGTGACCAAAATTGTAGTAAAAACAGATATAAGAAGAAGGAAATGACGAAATGAAGACGTTGCGAAAGCGTACCTGTAAGTTAAGAGGACATACACCTCTGTCTGCTTAAAACGTATATAGTGTCTAAGCAATGCCTCCTATTTGTTCCAACATAAGTAAGTTTTTCTTATACAATGAACAGAAAAAACACGCACAGTTTGGAGCGAAAGTTTAAATACAATTTACCGTTTTAGGCGGTTTGTTCAATCACTCGAGTAACATTCGAATTATTTTTCTGCTTGAGTAAATATTGCCTATTTCTTCCAAGCGCAAAAGAAAAAGAAAAGGTAAGTTTTTCTGAAACCGAAAGAATTTATTTCACCATCATTGAAAAGAAGAACACGAAACAATTACTTACTTTACAAAGTATCGGTGAAAAACAATCACTGCCCCCGACCCCAAATTTAACCACTATATAAATTAGTTTTGTAATTGCGTAAATATGGCTTCCTGATTCGCTGAGTCCAAAGATGAGGCTACATATTTCTATCAGCTCAATCATTTGAGATATGGCTGAGGGATCAATTTTGCTTTTTCAGATTCAAGGATGGGAACTGTAAACTAGATGATTGACAGTTCTCATACCAAAGATGAAAAAAAATAATTAAAGAGCATTTAACCAATAGGTATATAAATCCACAGCATTATAATTTTAAATAATTTTAGTTTAAAATTACCAAACAATCCTGGCACTCACTCAACAGAGGAAAAGGTTCCTTTAAAGGAACTGCACATCGTGAGATAAACATAGACAGTCTCTTTGTAGGTTTCAGTGTTGATTTTGTTCATGTTTTAATTCTTACCTTCTAAAGAGGGCATTGAAATTGAGGCGAAATAGGTGGCTCGCCCCTATACAGCAACGCTTTCCTACAATAGGAGTGAGTCACCGTCCTTGAGAATATGTATGTCGTGGAATGGCAGGACTCTCTCTCTCTCTCTCTCTCTCTCTCTATATATATATATATATATATATATATATATATATATATATATATATATATATATATATATATATGCCTTTTGGGGTGTTTGGTCGACGTCTGGTTGAGAGTTGACCTAGCCGGTTCGTGAACGAGGAATAGTTAAAAATTCAGTGGGAATGGTTTACTTTTCAATCGAGGGGTCCTTTAAAACAAATAATTCAGAGTGCAAGTTGGCCAAAGATTGACAGGTAGCTGGTACACGTTCAGGGTTGCCAAAAAAATACAATAACAAAAATATATCTTACTCCCAAAGAAATAGAATTAAAATATATACAGATATAGAGTTTAAAGGGAATGATCGTACATGTGACATTAAAGGTCGGCACAGGAGGGATAAATATGGAATTAGTGGTCGGGTTCAGGTCGAATATTAAAAAGGGGTTTTTAATCCGGGAGCTCAAACAAAAAATGAGGCGGTTTGGATAGACTAAATTATAGAATAATCTGTAAGCGTGAACGATTGCAACTGCTTACATGTTCCTTGAAGGGAAGGGCCAGTCGGGATAAGATGACTGCTATGGGGAAGCTGGGTTACCTCACGGGTCGGATGATGGAGCACTCGTAGTTTGTCCTTCTGATATGGAGTTCCTCGTTAGATATTCACCGATTGACTATGGCAGAACTCACCGATATCGATTTAGCTTTCGTCGTCAAATCGAAATCACTGGTGTCTCCGGTCGCGAAGGGTGAGCGTGTCCTTTGCTCGTATGTGGTGTTGGGCGGAACAGTGCTGAGCTGACTGCTCTCTTCTGGTGCTATGGTACTACAGTGCTGCCTGCGGAACCTAGTCGTGCGATTATATAAACCCTCCGCTGTTGGCGGGGATTGCCTGGCGATACAATTTTCCGACACTTTTATATACACTATCCGATTCTGAAATTCCTGCAATAATAGGCTCTATCTCATTACTCGGCCATTGTGATGTTTAATGTTACGGAGATATGCCAGCGGGCGGTGATTGGTGTAGATAAAAAATTCTAGGCCTACCAGGTAGGTTTTAAACTTTTGAACACTATAAATGATAGTTAAAGCTTCATTTTCTATCGCTGCGAAATTCCTCTCATGTGAGATTAATTTGCGACTCGCTTAGGCTACAGGGTGACTCTCACCGTCGTCTCCGTACTGAAGAAGGACAAAACCGATGCCCTCATTGCTCACATTCGTCCAGATCCCGAAGGGACTACTGGAGTCAAACCACCTGCGGATGGGGTCAGATGCCAATTTTCCCTTTAGCTGATGGAAATGAGCAATAGTCCTTGAATTCTAGACGATGCGATCTGGGGACTTCTTCTTGAGCAGTTCACACATCGGGGTAGCCAAAGACGCGAAATTGGGGATGAACCTGCTATAAAATAAGACAGACCCCATGAAAGAAAGAAGCTGTTTCTTTGTACCCGGAAGGGGCATATTAACTATCGCCCTGACTTTGTCTTCTTGAGGCTTAACTTGGTCATTTCCAATGTGAAAAACCAGAGATTCGATCTAATTGGCAAGGTAAATGTTGTCAAAACAAAAGGTGACATTATCCAATCCGTCCAAAATTCTACGCATTATCCGATTATAATTGCTGCAGGCCGTTATTAACCAAAAGGGAAGTCAAAGGTACTTCATAAGGCCTTTGTCGGTGGAGAAGGCGGTGTATTGCCTTACGCTTTTTTTCAGAGGAACCTGATAATACGTTTTACAGATGTCGAGTTCTCTAATAGATTCTGCCTTTTCGAACAAGTGGAGGTTCTGGTCGATTAATTAGATTGGTTCCGCATCGAAAACGGTCACGGAAGTTAATTTGTGGAAATCTACGCACATGCGGTAAGAGTTATCTAGTTTCTGCACCATAACTATTGGGGAACAATAATTTAACGTGGAGGGTTCAACGATTTTTAAGGTTGAGCAGATTTTTAACCTTGGCGTTAAATGCATACCACAGATGAATTGGGAGGGGTAAGGTTTTGAGTGAACAGGTTCCAGGGTACTGAGCGGAATGTCATGCTCAAAGTTAATAGAACACGCAGGGGTGTCGGAGATCACGTCCTCAAACTTAATTAGAATAAGCTGCAGGTGATTAATTTGGTCGAGAATTAGTCGCTTATTGATATCCAAGCTGGCGGGTGGTGAATTGGTGGCGCCGGGCAAGGCGAGTAGTGGGTAGTCCCTATCCTGTTCAACGCACACGGATTGTATAACATTCAGGGCATCTGTCATGTAGTCGGCCTCCAAATCTGTCTCTTCATCGATACTAACAATGTTATTGTTATACGCGCGGTGGTGATATTTCTTGAATATGTATGCAAATAGGGCCACTGGCAAGAAGCGATGCCACTTACGGGGCTGCTTGGCACACAGTTTCTTTAATATCAATTTCAATGTCGCATTAATTTTTTCGCAAATTCTGATTGCACAGGAGTGAAAGGAAGTGGTAAAGAGTGGTCTTACCTTCAACAGTTTTCCGATATATTACATTAATTCAGAGGTAAATTACCTACCTCTGTCAGGCAATACTTCTTTTGGTATGCCTACCCTAGAGAAAACCGAAATTAAGGCTTCGGCAAACGTAACACTGTCGATACTCTTAAAAGGTACCGCGTAGAGGAATCACGTGGTGCAGTCCACAAGGGTAAGGACATAACTATGCCCTTCGCTAGGGCCAATAAGGTATATGGCCAGTCGGGTAAAATGTTCAGCTATGATCGGTCTCTTCTGACGCGGGGCAGGATTAATACGCCTTTTTGGGTTGTTTACCGGCAGATGTCACACGAATGGCAGTATTCAAAAATATTAACTGCAGTACCAGTAGAAATACTGAAAGATCATATGACCAGTCTTATTGTGGCTAAAGTGGCCAGAAAACACACTATCGTGGATATTTTTTAGGACCAGGGGGACATGTGATCGAGAGACACAGAGGGTGTGAATCTCGGGGTTAACGCCATCCGAGCAAACAAGATATAACACGCCTTCTTTTAGGATATAAAAAAACTCTCTTGTTACAGCGGACAGAATCTTGCCCAAGGCTTCGCAATTTTTCCCACAAGGGAAGAAGGTTTGGACAATCCCTCAGTCTTTGAGCGAATCCTACACTCATAACTCCACTGAAATCCGAATCTGGGTGGGTTTCAAGGGCAGCGGGCTTTTCGGAAAACTTCTTTTCCTAGACTCACGGGATAAGGATGAGCCACCGGGTTAGATGCGACTGGGGAGGCACTGTCGTAAGGAAACGGAGAAGAATCTGATAGGGGTTGAGACGACTTCAGCCCATCCTCAGAAGTATTGACACTCCAGGTAACAGTTTACAATAGGGTTTGCGCGTCCCAGGGGCCACAGAGAGAAGTTCATTAGATACCACGATACAGGTACAGCCTGTATCGCGGACGTGAGTGGAGACTTGGCGTCCATTAACGGTTTTATTCTCAAATTTCTAACCTCCTGAAAAGCTCTTGTCGAAGATAAATTTAACTTGTTGCCATGGAACACTGAGAGACGAGATTGGAGCTGGAGTTTTCGGTCGCGATGAAGGGGGAGCATAAGCAGCATCCACTTGGTTTACTTGGTGAATGGGATTAATAAGGAGTTGGTAATTTGGGGGACAGTTCGGGCGGACGTGTCCTTCGGTACCGCACGTGAAACAGACAATTGGCATACGGGGAAGGGTGATGCCGGGGAATTAGATATGAGGGGCTTAACATCATGGGGCTGCAATGGAGGGAGACTTCTGGTCTTAAAGGGGCCCGTAACCTTGATGAATTTTGAGGCGTTCTTAGGAGGGAACCGTGAGTTATTAATTTCAATCTTGGTGACTCGCCGCATAGATATCTGCCTCTTATATGCACTTATTGAAGGAGTTGAACCGACGATCCTTCAAAAGGAGCCGAGCTCTGGTGATAGCGAAGGTAGCAACTGATCCCTTACGACAAAGTCTATCAGGGACTCATAATCATGGAGAATTTTCGATGCGTCTAGCCAGAAATTGAAATTACGGGAAAGAGTATACCCAAAATGACGGAAGGTCATATTTTGTTATATGCAGGCGTGACGAAATTTAGCGCAGTAAAAATCAGGTGTCCTATTATATGCCGCGAGAAGTTCGGATTTGAAGGTGGAGTAATTCAGTAATTCACTGTGGCTTCCAAGGGAATGCAAACACAAATATCCAGGAACTGAGAAGTAAGAAGGGGAATGAGTTTGGTGACACCGTCTGTCTCGATATCCCAATGATTGACTTCAAAAGTTTTCTCAAAGTGAGTGAAAAAAGATCCGAAGTTCTCTCCTTCTTTGAAAGTGGGGAGTTTAATGAAAGCAGATTGAGGGGCATCTGCATGGGATTGACTGAAAGGGATTCGACCCGATCGTAATTTAACTTCAATTCATATTGACGAGTTCTCCGCGCTCTTCGTTCTCTCTAATCTCTTTTTGTTCAGCTCAAGGTCTCTCTTGTTGTTCTTCTTCTCTTCTATAAGCTCTTTTATTTTTCTCTTCTTCTTGTATATAGGCGACGAGTTCTTTGCCACTTAAACCGAGGGATTCTCCTTGGAGTTTGAATCTCTCGAACGAGACATTTTATTGGGAACTCTGTGTAAGTTATCTGAAAGAAAGGATTTAATGGACCATCGGCAGGGGAGGAAGAAGGGGCTCGAGTCAAAAAGTACTCGCACACGGAAGAATACGCTTGTTTAAAAGCGGAAGCTTTGCTAGCTAAATACCTAAACACATACAATACACAAATAAACCCAAATTGAAAAGAAAATGGAGCCTTCTTGAGATGAGAAGAGCTCGGACTCTGTTAATCCATTAGGGATAAAAGTGACCGTGGTAGAAGCTCTTTTTCCTAACAAAATTTTCTAATTAAGGTTCTCGGTCCAGACAGACACAATACACTAAGAGATAAATAAATATGGCAGGCTTGTTCCCTGGTCTTTTATTCAACTCAAACGGTACTCAGCTTTTGAAATTACAACAAAGTTGAAGGGATGCCTTTAAAAGATCTCTCTAAAAAGCTTTTAAAGACCCTGGCACACCTGATCACTAGATTTTATAATGATGTATATAATATATATATATATATATATATATATATATATATATATATATATATGCCTTTTGGGGTGTTTGGTCGATGTCTGGTTGAGAGTTGACCTAGCCGGTTCGTGAACAGAAAATAGTTGAGAATTCAATGGGAATGGTTTACTTTTTAAACGTGTGGTCCTTTTAAAACAAATAATTCAGAGTGCAAGTTGGCCAAAAATTAACAGGTAGCTGGTACTCGTTCAAGGTTGCAAGAAAAAGACGATAACAAAAATATACCTTTACTAACAAATAAATAAAATTGAAATATATATAGATACAGAGTTTAAATTACATGTGAAATTTAATGTCGGCACCGGACAGATCACAGGAGTGATACATATGGAATTAGTGGTCGGGTTCAAGTCAGAGATTAACAAGTGGATTTTAATCCGGGAGCTCACACAAAAAAGGAGAGGTTTGGGTAGACCAGATTATAGAAAAATCTGCAGGTTTCAACCACTGCAACTGCTTACATGTTCGTTGAAGGGAAGGGATGGTCAGAATAGTATGACTGCGATGGGGAAGCTGTGTTACCTCACGGGAGAGGATAAGGGATCACTCGTAGTCTGGCCTTCGAAGATGGAGTTCGTTGTCAGATACTCGCCGATTGACTATGGCAGAGTTCACGGATGTCTATTTAACTTTCGTCGTCGAAACTAAATCACCGGGAGATTATTTAGACGCTGCGCTGGTGGAGGGATTGCCCCCTCGATAGTACCCATGACTTGCGCGATCTTGGGGGAAGGCAGCGACTCCTTCAGGGAACCGAGATAAAGTTGGCTTAGAATGTTTAAAGAGCTTCCATCGATGCCGGAGGGCTTGAGGCTGGCTGTAAGGGCATGCATGACGAGGAAAATGTGTCCCTAAGTAAATGCAGCTGGGGTTCATTAAAACGGCTCGGACCGCATCCTCGCCGTAGATTAGCCACGCTTCCCACGTGGGTACCGAAGGGCACGAGGTCACCCTTCGACCTTATTCTTCCACAATATACATATATATGTGGTCGAAGCAGGTGAGATTTCAAGCTACGCTTCAAACTCTCTGCTAGACGTTGTTAGGTGAAGAGGACGTAAATCCCCGAATTTTAAAACATACGGATATTTGTTGTCATTTGACTCTTCAATAAAGGACAAGGAAACGCTGGTTGAAATAGGACGTCTGGCGATGTATAATTTTTCTCCTTCAGTATATTTGAATTTCGCACAAGGGTGTTTATCTTCTAGAGAAAACTCAATTCTAAGCAGGATTATTTGGAGAATGTGCATTTATTGAAGATACCTCATCTTAATATTGGTCCAGCGATGATCTTCTGGGCACATTACACTATTTATTGTTTGCGCTTCAGGTTTACAAATCACAGGAAAGGATGAAAAAATAAAGTTCTTAGCGAATCGATTTTGCTGTTTCTATTTTGGGTGGATACTGTATAATATTGTTATTTACCCTGAAGTTTTACTGTACCAGAACCAATCATTTTCTCCGAATGAAAGGGTTCTAGTCTTTAGAGAATTCTTCTCCCTCGGAAAACCTAAACTTACATCGTAGTTTCCTTAAAGTTTGCACATTACACTAAAATCTAGTTGCCTATTGTTCTTTTTCTTGGTATTTTGCTGTCTTGTTTTTGTCTTTGTAAAATTATTCGCTATTCCTTGAGAATGAACTGAACAAGATCGAAAGTACTTGGAACCTGGCTTTCATTTTCCTATGGGATTTTTTGCATATATATATATATATATATATATATATATATATATATATATATATATATATATATATATATATATATATATATATATGCATATATATATTTATATATATATATATATATATATATATATATATATATATATATATATATATATATATATATATATATATATATATATATTCAGGTATTTGCTTAACAGAGAGAATTCCTAACTCTTCTCTCCAAAATTTTGTCCGTTTTTTGCATATTGCGGTTTTCTCTTCGGTCGTCATTTATCAATTGGACTCCGTTCGGTAATTTTTATGGTCCGTTTTTCGTCTGGGAACCTTGCCACATGGCCTACCCATCTCTATTTCAGGTTTCTTATAGCTTCTACAATATTCTGAAGTTTGGTCTGTTCATCGATCCATATGGCTGATTTTCTGTCATTCCATGAGTTCATGAGCTCTTTGTGTTGCTTTCAGTTGGTATGTTCTTTGGTCGGTTTCCAAATTTTTCATCCATAGGTCATAGTTGAGGTAATGTATTGGCTGTACACTTTTCTTTTCAAACACATGGACATTTTGATTTTTAAGACGATGCTTGGGTTTCCAAATGCTTTTCAGTCTAGTGATTGTTGCTTAAATTTCATGATCTTTTCCCGTTGACATTGTAATCTGTTGACAAACATAAGTATATTTGTCCACCATTAAAATTTGCTCAATGTCAATGGGGTTGTCTATCATGTCGACCTCTGATTGGTTAGTCATGATATGTTTTACCAAGATATATTCTTAGGCTGACTTTTTGGCTTCCATAGAACATTGTTTTAATCTCCTTTAGGTTATCAGCTATGAGTTAAATATTATTGCGCATCTCAGGAGATTGAATTACTGTCCATCGATCTTAATTTGTTTGTTTCGTCAGTTTAGCCTTCTAAAGTTTCATTCAAGAGAGGAGGTGAATATTTTGAGGGAGATAGTATTTCCTTGTCTTTCACCGTCCCATAATTGCAAGATATCTGAATTATTATGCGCTCTAATGCATAATTTGCCCGTTTGGTATAAATGTTCTATGATATTTATGTAGGCCGTATCTAGACCTTGATTTCTTAAGGCAATTATAACCCTTGGTTTTTCTATTGATTTAAAGGCTTACTTATATTGCACAAATAAATACAAAATATAGAGCTATATATAGTTTGAAGATTTCTTAATGAGCTGGTTGAGAGTAGGTATATGATATATCATCGATAAGCCATTTCTGAAGCCAGCCTGCATTCTAGACTGATTTTCATCTAGAGGGTTTTTTGCACTCTATTACTAATGACCTTTGTGAAGAGTTTATAGACACAATAGAGAAGGCTGATTGGTGTGTAATTTGTGCGATCTTTTTGATGACCTTTTTTGTGTCAAAGTATTATTATAGCATTTAGTCAATCCTCCGGAATCTCGCCTTGTTTTAGACATTAAGTGACGAAACAAGCGATTGTCCTTAATTGCATCTAAAGAATCTTTCACCAAGTCCGAAGTAATGTTCTAACCTTGTTCTTTGTGGCTCTTCATTTGATTAATAGCAATTTAAATTTCTGATTTGCGAAGGTCTGGGAGATTATTGATTGTTTTTGGTTGGTTCTGATTCTGGATGGTATTGTTTCTTGAATACAACTTTTTGGGGGTATTTCTTAGTGCTTTCACCTTTTTTTCGATCCGGGATGATTTTACAATCTTCCTTCTTTACAGCAATTATATTCTAATACCTTTTCCTTTTATAATGAAGTCTTAAACAATAGTTGTATTATATTTTCTGATGTCTGCTTTCTGGTTCATATTAATGAGCTTTATTAGTTCAGCTAATTCAATTAGTTAGCTGCTGTTTTTTGCTTTAAGATTTAGAGTTTTTCCTCAGAGCCTTTTCTTGTTCTTGTTGTGTTTAGTTGTATTTTTTATCAGTAACTGACAGGTGCTTCATCAAGATATTGCTCATCGCATGTATATTGGGGGTGTTAATGTTGTGAAGGGATTTTCTCGGTATGGTCTCTGAAGATAGCGCTGGAATTCTGGAACCAGATTTTCTGGATAATAATGGACTTATGTTTATAATTGTCGAGGACGACACAGTATTTCCCACTGTCTAATATCGGTACATACGTAATGGAGTCAGACCGGCAAATCTCGGCCCTTTACTCAGGCAGGTATCCAGCAAAGGGAAGTCAATGACCTCCCAAAGAAGAGTGCGACTTAATTACAGGTTGGCTATTTGAAAGGGGAACTCGTTTGCCAGATTCAACTCGGGAATTATTTAAGGAAACTCCCCTACAAAAAAAAAGCTTTAATACAAGATAAATGATTAAATATGGAGAGAAGAATAATAATGGAATTTAGCACAAAGATTAGCGTAACAATGTATATTATAGCGGGCAGTAACTAATAGAAGCTGGGCCCGGGAATCATTAATTAATTCAAAGGTTTAAATAAGAGGGTAAGATTACTGAATCTTTTCGTTATGCGATTATGGGGTCTTCTTAGTACTTGAGAGAATGGTGACTTACGAAGGTAGGATTGTGGATTATGTACCTCGGATGATTGACGAGAGCGGAAGACCAGTACCCAGGTCTTCGTAGAAGGAACTCGGGGGGGTATGAGCGTTCAGGGAACTCCAACGGGTTTGTAATAACTCCGAATTGCAGTGGGGAGAGCGACCACAGTCGAGACTCGTCAACGGACGGCGTAGAATCTCCACAAAGAGGGATGAGAAGAAGCGAGCCCAGGACATTCTTCCAGGGCGTAATAAAGTAGTGGTAATCTTCATGTGAACAGAGCTTATTACGGAGAGGCTCTGCTCAAGAGATCACGACGACCAAGCTCGGTTCGACTGGGATACAGATGCACTTGATCCAAGCTACAAGACTTTCTAACTCGCACTCTCTGATGAGAACTGTGCACCTCCTCTTAAATAGGGGAGTTCTTCTGGAGGCAAAAGGAGAGTGGGAGGGGGGGAGGCGAGACGATGAAAGACCCAAGGGAAAGCATGGAGTCAGACAATGCAAACAAGGGAGTTTAATAAATGCTGCTTTGACGAAACGACCGGGGGGTAGTGAAAGAATTCTTTCTTCCCCACAGGAGGGAGCGAGTGAGACAACAGCGGCCATACGGCCGGTCAACGCTATCAGAGTGGGGACGGTGGTCGAAAATGAACAACAAGAATAGCTGGCGCCAGTCTAGGCCTTAAAATATTAAGCCACACGGCGCGTTTGAATTCAGAATTCCACATCTCATCGTTTCCCAACACAAAAAAATTACAAGGCCTAGGGCATGTTAATTCTTTTTTGCCATTTCCCACAGAAATAGGAGAGATACTAAAGAGAGAAAATAGGCTACCTTCTGGGATACATGCTAATTGGTAAGGCCTTAGATTCGGCATTAACGGCAATAAACTCAATACAAATGAGGTGTGGAACTTAACAGAGGTACATACATAAAATCAAACAGACAAAAGGCAAAAAAGACAATGATTATCATATGAAAAATAAGGAAAAAAAAATACAGGCAATTTACACAAAGCACAAAAAAAACTTTTAGTTATTTATATATACAAATGACTACATTTAAAGAGGAAGGCAATAATCCTTATATCGGATTTTGGCTTAGGCTGTCAGCAATACAATTTTCAGTACACTTAATATAAAATATCTGGAACTGATAATCCTTTAAAATTAAGCTCCAGTGCATTAACCTGCCATTCTGGGTCTATTCTTTAGGCAAGCTAACGGTTTGTGATCAGTTTCAATAAATAATTCTTTTTCTATCAAATACATCTTGAACTTTTGAACCCCCAAAACTATTGCGAGAGCCTCAAGTTTTATAGTCGCGTAGTTCTTTTAACGCAACTAGAGCTTCCAACTTGCATATGCATCAGGATGACTTGAATCGTCGCTGTATTGCAATAGGATGCAACCCCGATATGAAAATCTAAATAACGTATACAGCTATAAGTAATGTGGCACTTAGAGATCCCGATAGTTAAGCCATGCTCCTGCAACTCATGAGGAGCGAACGGAGGAAAATCATGGGTTCATCCAATATACGTGTGGCAACGAACACATTGTCGAAATAGAACGACACATTCGGTAATTAATCAATAATCCTTCTCATCATTAGATTGTAATTACTCCACGTATTAACTAAACCAAAAGGAAGGCGCCTAAACTGCATTAAGCCCTACTCGGTAGGAAACGCGGTGTACTTACGCAAGTTATTTTTAAGAGGAATTTGATAATATGCCTCACGGAGGTCGATTTCGCTTCCTCGAAGATGTGCAAATTCTTGTCTAGGAAGGCAATCGGTTCTGCGTCAAAGATCGTCACAGAATTCAGTTCCTGAAGTCGACGCGCATTCTAAAGGTTAGCTGTGAATTCCTGACTATTACAATAGGGGAGCACTATTAAGAGATGGAAGACTCGATTATTTCCATCTTTAGCAGGTTATCGACTTCTGCATTAAATGCCGGGTGGAGATAGACGGGCAAGGGGTAAGGCTTGGTTCGAACGGGTTTTTGGGTGGTCAGAGAGATGTCATGTGTAAAATAATGCGCAGATCCGGGCTTCTATGAAATCACGTTACAAATTAGGCTAATAATGTAGCCAGTTGGACCTTTTGTGGGGGTTCCAAATGGGGGTTTAGATCCAACTCGGAAGAGACTTCTTCATGGGAACCAGGGAGACCGGGTAGAGGAAATTCTTTGTCTGATTTAACACAGAGTGTTCGTATCAAATTAAGGGGCTCCGGGAAATAAGAGGCACCTAATACTTCCTGTTCATCAAGAGCGACGATATTATTTATGCATGCTCGTTAGTGGTACCGCTTGAGCATGTTAATGTGATAAAGTTTATTACCGGAGGGGGTGTTAATTAAATAATTCACAGGTCCTCCGGCTTCCAAGAGCGGGAAGGGACCTTTCCATTAGGAGTGGAGCTTGTTAGAGTCGGTCGGGAGGAAGAGTAAAACCTTGTCACCTGGTTGAAGGCGCCGATCCTTCACCTTCAAATCGAAATAAGTTCGGTACTTGTCTAAATTGAGATCTGTATTTTGTACGCGATCTCGGCGCATTCGTCGAGGCGATTTCTTAAATTTAGCACATAAGAATAGGAGTCATTAATTTCCTCGTCGAGGCGGGGGATAGAGAACAATACATTAAGGATGTTCATAGAACCTCGGACATTTCGCCCATGAAGAAGTTCGAATGATGCGACCTCAAGGGTCCTATGCGGTATCTCACGGCAAGCAAATAGAGCGACGGGAAGAAAACGGTGGCACTCTTGAGGCTGTGCATGACCCAGCTTCTTTAGAATCGTTTTTAGAGTACAGTTTAACTTATCACAGATCCCATTATCAGCAGAGTAAAAGAGGATCGTAAAATTGGGTTCAATTAAGAGAAGTTTTCCTATATATTCCATCAATTCAAATGTAAATTGTCTGCCTTGATATAAGAGAATTTCTTTGGGGATGCCGACCCGTGAGAAGATTATGATTAATGCCTCGGCGCATGTTATACTGTCTTTCCTTTTAAGGGGAACCGCGTCGGAAGCCTCGTAGCGAAGTCCACCGGGGTAAGGATATAAGAATGACCGTTGCTCGAAGGGGGATGTATTGGGCTAATCAGATCGATGGCCATCCTCAAGAACGGTTCAGACACAATGGGTGTCTTTGGCAGGGAAACCGGGGTGACTGGTCCTTTGGCTGTTATCTTCTAACAAATGTTGCAGAATCTACAAAATTTGGTTATCTCCCTAGCAGCAACGGGCCAGAAGAAATACTTGAAGATCCTTTGGGCTGTTTAATTGTGACTAAAATGGCCAGCCATCAGCCCATCATGGGCAATTTTAAGGACATCGAGAACGCGAGCGCGAGGGATAAGAAGAGCACATGTCTTCGTACCATTCTCTAGTGAACTCGCGCGAAAAAGAAGATCGTTCTTAATGAGGTACCTAACCTTCTTTGGGCCGTTCCTAGACGCTTGGTTGCCTTTATGGGCCCTTTCCCTAAAAGGTTGGATGGAAGGTCATTTCTTTCGCTCGTTCGGAAATTCTTTGTTCTGAAGGGGCGCAAATTCAGGGGAATACGGGGTTTCTAAAGTTTCTGGGGTCTCAACCTCCTCTATTGCCTGAGCCCTCGTAAGGACGGGCTGGGCAACCGGATTAACGAAAATCTTGGGTTTATGGTCAACTAATACGGCGCAGAACCTAATAAAGGCGACAATGGCCTTCACCCATCCGGTGAAGTATTGGCACTCTAAGAAGCAGCGAACTACAGGGAACCGGTTACCGCGTCCAAAGTAATCATGGACAACGGCATACTTCTTATGATCTGTGCCTGTTGGTGGGAGCAATACTTCTGATACGACGATACATGTACACCCAATATCTTGCACTAGGGTCAATACACGGAACCATTTACCTATCCCTTTTCGAATTCAAGCCCAACGGGTGAGCTTTTGTTGAAGAGGAAGTTGACTCGGTGATCCAGGGGGGTTATTAGATGAGCCAAAAGCTGGATTTGAAGGATTAGCAGGGGACAGAGAGAGATGTATTTACTTGGTGTACTTGTTGTACTGGAGACGATCGGAACTGGGAATTTGGGGGGCAATTAGTCTTCACGTGTCCGGCCACGCCACATGTCAAGCAGACGATAGGCCGCGGGAGGTAAGAGACCTGTGGAAAATTACTAACAAGGGGCTTGGCATCCCTCGGTTCTTGAGGAGAAACTTTGGGTTTGAAAGGGCCATTAACCTTACCAAACTTAGGAGAACTCCGGTGAGAGAACTTGGGAGGATATTTGTTCTTGGGCGATGGTGGACTAGATTTCTTAGGGTCTTTTGGGTACAGGCCATGGCTAGACGCGTATACATCTGCCACCTCGAAGCATTACTTAAAGGTAGACGCTTGTCTATCTTTAACGAATGAACGGATTTCAGATCATACAAAGACTTAAAGTCTCAGCCAACCTGAGCCGAATGTAACCAGAATTGTAGGCTTCTTTGAAGGAGGAAACCAAACTGGCGATGTGTCTGACCAAGAAAAATCCTTGGCTGTCGGAACTTACATAGCCCGATAAAAATCAAGATCCATATTAATGGTGGCCAACAATTTGGCCTTAAGAGTCGAGTAATTAATGGTGGCCTCATGGAGAAAAGATATGAAAATATCCCGCAGGTGGGAATTTAATAGGGTGAGTAAGAGAGAGACTCCATGTTCTTCAATATCCCACAAGTTTACTTCAAATATTTTCTAGAAGTTTGTGAGATAAGCACAAAAATCTTCACCATCCTTATAAACTAGTAATTTAACGGAAGGAATTTGGGGAAGTTCATTACGTGAACTTACGGAAAGTGTCTCAAGGTGGTCTCTATTAAGCTCTCGCTCGTATACACTGGTTATTTCTTTTTCTTCAGCTTTTCTCTCCTCTCGTCTTTCTTTAGCCTCTCTTTGTTCCTATTCTTCTCTTTCACGGCCTCTCTTTTTCTTTCTTCAGCCGCTCTCTTCTCTCTTTCTCTTCTTTCTTCCCTTTCAATACTCTCTTTTTCCTGGACATAAGTAATTAGCTCCTTGCCTGTTAATCCCAGGATTTACCCTTGATTAAGGTATCTGTCGAACGATAACATCCTGACGCTGCGCCCACGGCTAGCACTCGTACATAAACAGAATAGGCAATATAATTATTGGGCTCTCACGGCCTTTCCCACAAAAGTTGACCCACTAAGATTTAACCCCTCAAAAAATAAAAATGCACACCCAAGAAATAATTGACTAAAATTTCTCTGATTAACAAAGGTCTAACCAAAAATAAAGATAGTTAAAAAAAAGAAGAAAAAGATTATGAGTTCCACAATCTATAAATAATTCTGAGTGACATGGAAAACTTGTCAATAACAAATACGGGGGTGGAGGCGGAAGGGGGGGGGGAATTTACGGGTTCTTAGGTCAGAAAAATTTGACCTAGCTAACCTGACACCAGATTTTAATATATATATATATATATATATATATATATATATATATATATATATATATATATATTATATGGTGTCGAGGAACGACACATTATGTCCCACTGCCTAACATGTGTATATACGTAATTGAGTCAGACCGGCAAATATCGGCCCTGTACTCAGGCAGGTATGCAACGAAGGGAAGAGTGCGATAATATAGAGACAAGAATAATAATGGAAATTAGCACAAAGATTAGCGTAACAATGAATATTATAGCGGATAGGAATTAATGGAAGCTGGGCCCAGGAATTATTAATTAATTCGATTGTTTAAATAAGAGGAGTAAGATTACTAAATCTTTTCGTTATGCGCTTATGGAGTCTTCTTAGTCCTTAAGAGTATCAGGTGACTTACGAGGTTAGGATTCTGGAGCGGAAGACCAGTGACCAGGTCTTCGTAGCATGAATTCGGGGTCTGAGAGTTCAGGGAACTCCAACTGGTTTGCAATTACTCCGACTTCCGGGGTGGGAGAGAGGAGCGACCACAGTCGAGGCTCGTCAACGGACGGTGTAGAATCTCCACGAAGACGGATGAGAAGAGGCGAGCCCAGGACAGTCTTCCAGGGTGCTATAAATTAGTGGTAATCTTCCTCTGAACAGAGCGGATTAAGGAGAGGATCTGCTCAAGAGATCTCGACGACGAAGCTCGCTTTGACTGGGGTACACATGTACTCGATCTGGGCGACAAAACTTCCTAACTCGCACTCTCTGATGACAACTATGCACTTCGTCTTAAATAGCGGGTTTTTCTGGATGCTAGGAGGGGCAGAAGGGGGGCGAGACGAGCAAAGTCCCAAGGGATAGGATCTTGTCAGACAATGCAAACATGTGAGTCTGATAAGCGCTGCTTTGACGAAGTGACCGGAGGCGGGGGGGGAGACGAGGGAGACACCAGCAGCCAGACGGGCGGTCAACGCTATCAGAGTGAGGGACGGTGGTCATAAATGAAAACAAACATAGCTGGCGCCAGTCTAGGCCTGAGAAAATTAAGCCACACTGCGCGTTCGAATTCATACTTGCGCAATCCTAGAATTGTTTTCTTCACACTTTTCTAAACATTAATTTCTCTCTTACATTTGAATATCATATGGTCACTGACTTTGATTTTATCGAATATCTCTACTTCAGTCGACCACTGACTTCTGATTCAAACACTTATATTTGCCTCGTGTTTCTCTTCCTGGTTGGCAAATTTAGTTATTCATTTTGACATAACAACAGATGTGGGTATCTTTGCCATGGAATTATTTAAATAGAAGCACTTAAAGAAATTAGTAAAGTTAGAGTATGTCAAGATTTAGGTAACCCGCGTGGCCAAAAGAGCAGACAACATGGAGTGAAATCAAAATTCACTTTTCTTTACTTCACCACATTCATCAATCAGTTTTAACTTCGTCTATTTGTTAGAATTTTCTTCAAGTTCGGAATTTAATTTATAATAAATGTTGTTTTCGACGTCTTTGCCAATCTCAATTGTTCTTTTTTTCCTATTAAATTTGGGTCTCGAAATTTGTGCGGTTGCTATAGAAACAAAGGGCAGGCCAAATCAGAACCCTTCAATCTAGAAATTGGTTTAATTTTCTTTGCATTTCCTCCATTTTTTTACTTTATTTTGGTAGACAGAGAAATATTATAATCTAAAGTAAGAAAACGAGTGACGCTCTTAATCAAAAATGAAGGCCTTTGCTATTATAGCAAAGAGATTCCTAAAGTGGTGATGTTAGGGTAGGGGAAATTTATTATATGGTAACTCGATAGCTAAAGGAAGAGGCTATTCCAGAAGATACAACTAAAGGAAACCCCATTCTTGTGTTGCCCTCCTCCACCCGGAAGGTCTTCTTGTAAGCAAGTTGGAAGTGATGTTACTAATGGGGGCAATTTCACCCTAGATAATTTGAATCCGAAGGGGAGAAGATTATCAAATCCAAGTTCACAATGATTGCGAATCCGGAAAGTAGGACGAAACCCGAATTGTGATAAAGAAATAAAAAAAATACGAGAATAAAACAAACAAAGATATAATGTATCTGATAATAATGAGGCACCTCGGCCTTTTATTACTATTCTGTAGTAATCATTTGTTTAGTCTTCATTTTTTATCCTAATTCGAGGCCAATCTCCAAATAGGACTTGAATCGACCTCAAGAAGATGCTCGTGCTCGTCTCCTGCTCATAATTTCCCATTTCTCCTCCACGCTTTTATTAACCAACGCTTCACCAAATGAGAGACGAAGAGAGAAACGGAGAAAATATATTAATGAAAGTTTAGCCGAAAGGGATTCGAATCGTGATTACGAAGCGGCTTTCTTTGCATATGGAATTCGCCCTCTCGATTTCAGTCACCCGTCGCGAAACGCGGTGTATCTTGTATTGATGGACTCGCTTGGCATTCCGGACGAATAAATCTCAAGGCTGGAGTTGACGTAAGACCTCGAAGAAGGTTCTGTGGACCCCTTTGGGGCAGAGGGGTTGCCAGCGTGGGGAAATTTTAGGAAGGAGATAAATAAAGGATAAAGGAGAACCTTAGGGGCGAGGAATGGCTGACGATCAGATGAGCTTTTCGTTCATAGCAATAAGGAAGATAAGAGAAAGGCAAGATATGAAACAGTTTGGCATGTTGATTTGTTTTTAAACATACAGCAATGAGTACTTTATCCGTGATAAAGTGCTCAGAAGACTTACAAAAGTCCGACAAGATACAAGCAAGCAAACGCTTTCACACCAGACTATATAAGAACGTTCTCTTTCCTGAACTAAATAATTATAGCAACCTTAGATCGACCTTCAAAATGAAGTAATTTCTGAACGAAAATGTCGCAGTGGCTTTTGATTTAATAAGTAATTATCGAAGCAAAAAGAGATTATGATAAATTCTAGTTCTTTTTTACTCTCAGTGAGTTGTCAATTAAATCCTGACCATTAATACCCTGTTAACTTTTTTTTAAAATTCTTGTATGAGAAGGAACTCGTCTAAGCATGGTTGCCTCAGCTCTTAAATGAAACGTGAAATTTTTTTTAGATATTTTGGGCAAGGAAATCAACATTTCTGATCGTGTTGCTGGTTATTGGAAAATATTACGTGTATTTATATTATCCAAACTAAAAATAATCACCCTATTCATAGCAACGAATCTATAACTATTCCACAAAATACTTTCTTGTTAACTTCCTTCCTCTGCTCAATTTCACTTTAGGGTCGGATCCCGGGACTGAAGGTAAGAGTGAAATTTAAGTTGATCAGCTTTACCTCCCTTTTTGTAGTGTTCGTTTTTATATAAATTTTTATTCAACCTCCATGGTTCTTTTTGTTTTAACATCTCTTGCTACATTTCTTCATTGTTATTATAATATTTTTGTGCATGTTGCGGCATGTTCTACTATTTTCGTGTAGTTTGGTTACTTTATTCATCTACATCAGATTTAAAGGCATATTTTTATTTGCAAGCTTTAATTTATTTATGACTAGCTCTATAATTTAAGAATGAGATGTTTATTGAGTATTTGAATAAGAATTTCATCTTAGTTTGGTTATGACTTATGTTTTTGAAAAGTTATTTCTAATAATTCTTTTATAATATCAAAAAACAAAATGGTGAAGTTTAGAAATAAATATAAGTATCGAAATTTTGTGAATTTTTTTAAACTCGAAGAATTACAAATGGTGAAGTTCAGAAAATTTATTTTTATATATCTTCTTCTATAACTATATTTTAGCAACGTGATATTTTGAAAGGGGGGAAATTAAGTTTCGAGTTCCTTTTTAAAATTATTATAATTGGCGAAGTTCAGAAAATTTATAAAAATTTAACCATGGCTGCTTTTTCTTAGATTTTAAATTTTAATCTTAGTAGTGAAGCGCAAGTCCCCTTCCCCCGTAGGGGGCAGTAGCAGAGCCACCTACTGGTTCTTTTATAATTTATAATACAGGGTGCGGCAGAACCGATTGAGCAGTTTTAAGGAGATATAAAAAAGTAAGTGGGGTATATAGAGAAGAAATATTATTATATTCGAGGTTAGCAGTACATACCATTTATAATCCATAGGTTCTGAAAATAATGTCATAAAGATGGCCACCGTTAACAGTAACACAATGTTGGAGTCAATCTCTGAGGTTTCGTACAGCACGTTCGTACATACTGCGGGGTATGGCGTTAACTTCCTTAATAATCCGCTCCCTTAGTTGTGGTAGGGTGTGAGGGCGACGTTTAAACACCTTTTCTTTGAGATATCTCCAAAGAAAGAAGTCACAAATGCTCAAATCAGGTGACCGCGCAAGCCACCCTAAATCACCCCTAAGAGACACCAGACGTCCGGGAAACATTCGTCTCAAAACATTGAGTCAATTTCGGGCTGTGTGAGCTGTTGCCCCATTCTGCTGGAAACACATGTCACATGATCCCTCATCTTCAATAATCTCCTCCATTCTGGGCTGCAGAAAATTTTGCAACATTGAGACATAACGTTCGGAATTCATGGTCACGGTCATTCATTCCTCCACAATTAGGCTTTTGCATAGGCTACGTCTTGAAGTGGATTAATAAGTCATTGCGGTTTATTTAAAAGTTGTGTTAATTTAATTTTTCTTCTGTACCCTTAAAATGGAATGTCAAGTTGAAAGAAAGGCGCATTTCTGACACTTATTGTTATCCATTTTCAATCGAGACAGGAACAATGCAAACTCAGCCAAAGCTCGTCGCGATATTTGTGCTGTGTACGGAAAAATTGCTTTATCAGAAAGGACAGCTCAATGGGGGTTTTCACGTTTCCAAAACGATCATTTTTTATCTTAATGACGAAGAACGTTCTGGTCGCCCCATTAAGTTGGATGAAGATCGATTGAACAACCTTTTTCAGGAAAATCCTCGTCAATCGACTAGAGAATTGGCTGTACAATTGACGTGTGATCAGAAAACTGTATTGAATCACCTTCATTTGATGAGGAAAGTTCAAAAACTCGGTTCATGGGTTCCACGCGCTTTGAGCGAAAGCAACAAACTTCAAAGCTCCAAGATTGCAGTAGGTTTGCTTGCTCGTCACAAGGCTACTCGTGGATATAAGGACAGATTTCTTTCCCGAATCATCACTGGCGACGAAAAGTGGTGTGTTTATGTCAGCATGAACCATCGAAAACATTGGCTTAGCCCAAATAAAAAAACACTTCCGCGATTAAAGCTAGGACTTTATCCACGAAAGATGATGCTGTGTTTGTGATGGGATTGTGAAGGCATCATTCTTTATGAGCTCCTTGCGAACAACGACTCGCCGAAGCTATTCGTGAAAAGCGACTTCATCGACGTTATGGAGTCCTTCTGCAACACAACAATGCTCGTCCTCACATAGCCCATAAGACAAGAGACGCCATCTAAATGCTTAATTGGGGAATCCTGTCGCATCCTTTATATTTGCCAGTCTTGGCTCCATCGGATTTCCATCTGTTCCGATCGCTCCCCAACAATTTGCGGAGCGTTTCGTTCAATACTGATGTGAAATTAAGAACCTGGTTAGACGAATTCTTCGAGTCAAAATCCAGAGATTTTTATGGCAGAGGCATCGAAAAACTAGTTGAACGTTGGGAAGAAGTCGTAAATAACAACGGACAACAGAGAGAATATATATATATATATATATATATATATATATATATATATATATATATATATATATATATATATATATATATATATATATATGGATGAAACCACAGTAATAGGACTAATTTTATATGCGAAACTGCGAAACCAGGTTTCGACGGAAACATCCGTCATCGTCAGTCGCTGGTGAACATGTGAAATAAAAAGTTGCTTAACCTACAAACACACAAATCAGTTGAGCTAAGGTGGATGATGTGGGGATGTGGCGGCATTTTTGACAAGCGGAAGTATGAATTTCTTTCTTATTAAGTATTACTATAAAATTGGCCGTCAGAGGTATTAAAGTTGGGAATTTATTTTATAAGTGCCGATTCAATTAAGCGCGATGTATATAATTGTGAGACTTATAAACTATTTTATCATTATCAATATCAATTTGATGATTTTCATTAGACATATGTAGAAATAAACTCGAGGAGAGGGAACCACGTCGCACATCGCATTTATGTTCATTCATTCTTTTGATTTTTGGATAAGCTATTTCTGATCGTATTCTCGTACTGCAAGGCAACTTTATGTTGTTGGTCCGTGCCAACTTTTTGAAATTGATTAACTGGGGGAAGTATGGAAAGCTAACATAATATTTGTCACATCTGTTTTTCTTATAAATAGCTAGGGAATAATAGATGGTTCAGGCTTTATAGTGACACTTTTCTATGAACCAAAGGGGATATTGCAGCTCAATGAATGTTTACATGATTGCATTACTTTCGTCTTGCAAGAAACAAGGATCACAAATGCGATATGCTCTTATGAATATGGAAGAAAGTACAGACTTTTAACGGATACATCATGAAACGAGAAATTATGAATATATTTGCCTTAGAATAAGTTAGTTTCTGGTAGACGGAACAATATGCTTTGTCGTTTATTTTAGATATTTTTACATCCAGAAACGGTATTGAGTTGTTAGTTCCCATTCTACTTTAAATGTAATAGTTGGGTAAATCTTATTGAAAGAAGAGATGGGTATTTCCAGGGCGGATTCCTCTCACGCTGTTCTTTTGAGGGCATCCCCTCACAGTGGTGTTAGGCCGCAATCTAGACGTGCGCTGTTCTCTGTGTGTGGGCGGATTGTGTGCCACTACCCTGTGTGTGAGTGGTTAAGGGTTGCATGCAAGTACATAAAGAGGGTAAGTGAGGGAGAGAGATGGGATGATGATGTCCGAGACCAAGCAACGGGTTTGATCAGAAATCTACTCACCCGCATAAACTCGGAGGATCCAGTGAGAGGGCTGTTTCATGTGGCGCCTTGCAGGCGGGGGCGCACTTGGTGTGATACCATCAGTCGTGCTCTTGGGGTTGTGCTGGAAATCGAGAGTCAGATTGTGGATGATGGTGCTTGGCTACTCAAAAGTGATGACTTTGCTCATATCAACATTGCTGAGTTGGATGCAGTTTTCAAGGGGCTGAACCTAGCTTTCAACTGGGATTTGAGACATTTTGAAATTATGACTGATTCGATGAATGCCCTCGGTGTTTAAATAGTGTACTCCAGGATTAGGGTAGGGTGAAGGTAATCGGTATGTCAGAGATGTTGTTCAGACGGAGGTTATCTGTTGTGCGAGACATGATGCTGGAGATGGATGTCGACTTGTCTGTAACCTTTGACTCGTTGGAAAGAAACAAGGCAAATATCCTTACCAGAGTACCTAAAGTGTGACTTGGGCAAGCAAAGGTTGTGGTGGCACTTGATGTTGACATTGAAGGTTTACATTCACAACGCCATTTTGGCGTTAAGCGAACTTTGTACTTAGCCAGGCTGTTCAATCCCATGATAGAGATAGAAGGGTGGAACGGGTTGTGAGAGCGTGTATGCAATCTAAGTTTATAGACCCTACACCAGTGAGACATTAAAATTGGGAGTTAGTAGTTGAGGGCTCATGGAGCAGGCTCGCGCTGGATGTGACACATTCCCAGGTCAGTGGAGAGTGGACCGAGTAGGTTTGTAATATGGCGAGAGTTGCGGTCTAAAAATGCTGGGAAAATCTGCCAACAGTTAGAGCAGATATTCCGAGAAAATGACCTCCGGATGAGGTTTTAGCTGACAATAGCAGCGCCTTTAGATCTGTCCAGCTTGTTGATGTCTGCAGAGAGTGGAATGTGAGCCAGAGGTTTCAAGCAGCATACCGACCATCCGGAATTAGGCGTGCTTAGTGGATGCATCGTACCATAAAGAGCGTGGCGGCAAGGTGAGGGAAGAGTCCGCTGCAGATCGTGTTTTAGTAAAATTGCCCACGAAAGAGGGTGTGAATGGAGAGACCGGCCTGCTTCTATGTTCGACATACATATGCATTCGAGAGTAAGAGCGAGATCAGTTTTAGACTGAGTTCATAGTGGAAGACGTGGTGGTGGTAAAGCCAGTAGGTGGCGGGTGTACCTCTTGGTGGACTGGTGGTGTGGTCACTAAAGTGATGTCAGAAAACACGGTAGAAGTTGATGGCGCTCTGCAACACGTACATAACACTTAAAATCCGAGGAATTTTTCTCGATGAAGCATCATCTGATATGGAGGATAGCGTCGTGGAATAGGATGATGGCTGTGATGATGCGTGGAGTGTGTCTCAGAGAGAAAGGGTTTCGGTTGATCTGAGGCAGTCGGAGCGAGTCAGGCGACACCCAGTCTGGCTTCGCGATTACGAACAGTGATGGTGAGATGACGGGGGGATGTGTAGCCGTGTTGTAGGAGTGAAAAGAGGAGAAGCAAGGAGGTTGTGCGGAGGAATACTTGTATAAGTACAAGTATAGTTCGTGGTGAGTTCAGTTCTTGGGTGGTGCCGGCGTAACACTGTTGTTTTACTATGCATTTGTGTTACTAGTGTTATCTTTGTGGCTCTTTCCTGCTATCTTGTTTGTGCTGTTTGTAGTTGATGTTTTTGTCTTTGTTCAATTTACTTGTTCTTTTGTTCGAGGTGTGATTTGGAGTGCATCAGACGGACGTGCTAGATCGACGGAACTACCGGTAAGTTAGAGCTGCCACAATCTATTGTTTATATTCCACAAAACCATCGATAGTTTCATAGAAAGAGGCTATGAGGAAAGATTACATTCCTAATATCTCAAACTAAGAAAGAAATGAAAAATACGACCTTTCTAATATCCGTAAATACGAAAGAAATGACCTAATATATGGAATTACGAGAGAAATCACCTAATAGCCGGAATTACCGACAAATCACCTCACTAAGATACTAAAATCAGAACAAATTGCGATCTAAATTTTCAAGAAATACTAAAGAAATGACCTCATTAATGTCCGGAAATACATAGAAAAAGACCTCTGTCCCTCCCGCAAATATGAAAATGACCTCCCTATTATCCGAAAGTACGAACGTAATACTTTTCTTTATCGCAGAAAAATGACAAGGGAATTAAATTCCTAACACCTGGATATGCGGTCTAAATTAAACCTCCAATACCTCCAAATACGAACGAAACAACCTCCATAATATCTGAAAATACAAATTAATGATTTCCGAAATATAGTAGAATCGTCACCACAACACAAATGGTGGTGAAGATCGGTGGGGATGAAATTGATTCAGGTTTAATCCAACCAGGGAATATACTCAACGAGAAGGAAGTTGGCAGACAGATGTGAAAAATGAATATAGAGGGATTGTCGAAATATAAGTATAAAAATCGACAGAAACCAAATCCTTCCATTACATAATGCTGAGAAAAAGAGGGTGCTTGAGAAGCCTCAGTTACAAATTCGTATAAGGGGCTAAGTAATCAAAGGTTCGAACTCGAACCACGAGTACAGAACGCCACCAAAATTTACCATTACTAATAAGAATTTCACGCTACCGTTGGAAAGCACCACACTAAAATACCAAAAAAGATATGAAGAGAACACTACTAAAGGTATCGTGCGGAAGGTGCTGAAGATCACCATACTCGAGTCTGAGAAGGACACAAAATAGGAGAAGATATGTAAGGAAAAATGGATGATCTTAAAAGAAAGACATTCATGAAGGGATCAAGAGAAGGATTCGTTCATGTCTGAGATGACTGAAGTAGTCAATGGAAAAAACCCTGATTTCCTCTTCTCTCACTTCAAGAGCCTCAGGAAACTCCATTTAATAAGGAAGAATTGAGCACCTTGGTCGAAAGGAGCCTACGAATAATGAACTCTTTGAACCTGCCCAAGGTCTATCCAGCTAAGCCTTTGTCGTAGAGGAGGAGAAAGTCAGCATACTTACGCACTCTCACGGTTTGGCATGCCACAGGTAGTCTACTCTCTGAAATACTCTGGTTATGCACATTTAACTCATTTCTATTTCATCTAACTTCATCGCTTCCTTTATGCACAACCTCTCTGATGGTGAGTTTTCCCTCATTGCTTTTCCTTTCTTAAATAACAAAATAATAATTATTTCACAAGGGATACTTTATGCCATACTGTTTAGGTTATTCTGACTGAGCAGTGTTATTAAATATTACGAAAGAAATTCGGTATATTGCCAGGCAAGGCAGATATGTTTACTCAGTTGAAGTGTATAGAATGAATAGTGGAATAACCAAGGGATAAATGGAAAGAAAAGGAGAAAAGGCGTGAACAAAACTTTGGAAAGGATAACTCTTCCTGCGATCGTCAGATAATAGAAGCTGGGACAAGATTTTGGGTTGGAAAGATACTAATACTCTCCTCCGGCGCGAATATTAAGAGGCCACAAAGCTTAAATAGGCTGCCTGTGGTCTGTGAATCAGCCTCCTCGAAAGTGTTATCCCACGAGAGCAATGCTTAAGGACCATAATAGGGGGTGCTCTTGCTTACTCTATACAGTCAGACCTGCTAGGCCTCGTCAATGCATGAACAAAGTGAGTGTGTGGAATGTGAGAATATATGCGACGTGTAGAAGAGAAGTTGATTCTAGAAGTTTCCTTTTGTTTGTTAAACATGGAAGGAAATTAAGAATTTATGTGTTGGAGTGATACCAGGTATGAATGAATCAGGTAGGAGGAGGGAAGAGAGTGTGACTGTGTTTTCGATTGCGGAGTGGCATGATTCAATGGTTGTGTATGAATGTGTAATGAAGAGAATTATTTGGGAAATGTTGAGATTTGCAATAGTGAATCTGAGCGAGATTGTAGTGAAGGGATCTTCAATGTTGGAAATGAGAGAGGACATTTCAGTGACTTAAAAGAAGAGAGTGGATGACTGGAGTTCTTGGTAGGCCAGTAATCGATGAAAATGGAGACAAGGGCCTGGGTTTTAGTGTTGGAATAAAATTAAGATTTGCAAAAGATTCTTCCAGTACAATTTTGTTGAGTTAATTGCTGATTGATGAGACGGTATGAAAAAGTTGCAAAGAAATGAAGTATTAATTGTCAAAGTCATTGAATTAGTGGTGGAAAATTTGGATGCTTACGGAATGGGTGTTTTATTGGCTCAAAGAATTTGGAGGGTTTAACACCGCAGGTTCAAATTCCAAACATTTTCAAGACTTTCAAATTTCAAAGAATTCACTATCTTAAAGTTTGGCTAAAATTTAAATTAAAGAGTCGCCGATAGGTCAATTATTGACTCGAACAAGGAGGCCCATTTGAATTATCAACAATTTTCAAACGCCTAATTTTATTTCCAAACAAATTTTTCGAAACTTCAGATATTCTAAATTAAATTAACCTAATCAATATTTTTTTACTTCTTAAAGTGGCCAAATTTACCCTCCCCATTGTTATTCATCCTACTGAATATTCTCTGCTCCATTTAAATTTTCGATGTTGAACATCCTTCTATTTAAATCTTGCTGGTGTGGAGGATGGTCTAGTTTTCCGCATGATCTTGGACAGAACTAAAGGCAAAGAAAAAGAAAGGCAAATTATGGAAGGGAAAATGAGAACAGACAATTAAATTTATCGATATAGATAGGTAAAACAACAACAATGGCTAAGAAAAGAAATGCTTATCCTGCAACAAATGGATGTTTGGTTAAGAAATAACTATTTAAACTCTTTTAAAACAGCCAAGTGCATAAATCTAAGAAGATATTTGCATAAACATCATTTTCGAGTCGTCATCTCATATTTTTCGTACAGCTAAAGCTAAAGAGGCCGATGGATTAGCTAAAAGAGCGGAATAAAAATAAATTCGTCCAACAAACTCGCTTCTTACCCCAGCAGCCCATTTTTCGGGCAACATAGACAGGAATAACCATAATCAACGAAGGCTGCATCAAAACAACATGGCAACAAACAAACTTAACGCGGGAAATTGAGTGAATGGTGGAAGCACTCCTCTCACTTTGCACGCGAGAGTAATTATCCATGCCCGTTATCTCCCCCTCTCTTTTACGATAATCCAGACACACGCGCTTTTTCTCCGTTGGCAAAGCTAATTTGAGGCTCCATCAAAGAGAGACGCTTCTTCGGCACCGAAGTTACTCCGAGTCGTCCGGAAGCTTCGGGCGAAAAAGGCGGAGAAGTTGAAACTCGTGAAACCAAAATGAGAGGAGAGAGCGCAAAAAGAATATGAATATTTCAGGTGTAAAAGGTAAGCAAGTTGTAGTTAACTCAAATATTCTTTTAAAAAAATGAATGTTAATACAGAAAATAAATCTATAGGATTACTAAAAAATAAATGATATAGATATTTTTGAATAGATAATAACAAGAATAGAAGTGGGACGTTAGAAAATGACAAGTAATCTATAGAAAGCAGTTTATTGGCGTCAAGGGTAAAATTCTACTAAATTTTGTTGACGTATTGTGGATGAGCTCAAAAAAGGGGGGAATTACCGATTTTATCCACATGAATGTGAGGTGAAATTGTCATTTCCATCACTTCTTGGGAGTTGCTGTTACGAGCACAAATGGAAATTACTCCTGAATAAAAGCGTTATTCCTCAAAGAGAAGATTTTGAGAACGTGACGCTGGGTGATTATAATAATAATTACTGAAAAGTAAAGTTCGTGTAAGGCAGCAGTGTGATGATCCTTAATAAAAAAATAGAAAAGTTTTGCCTATAGAATAGAAAAGTCCAGAAAAGAAAATGAACAGAAAAAATGAAATGAGCAGATTTTAAACGGAGGGGTATATTTTTTCCTCTTAATTACTGTGGTCAAAATAGGACATACGGTGGAATGGAAGGCTTGTGTTAGATGAAGCAATGCAATATCTTTTAAGCAGGTACAAACTCAATGCTGTGACTTATAAAACTCAATTGTATAAGTGGTGATATCAAGATTTGGTTTGAACTTGCATAATTTACACACTTTTAGGCTCCAATTTCAAAATTCTAAAGGAAACGGTGAATTCAAGCATATTTTCTTAGCTAAAATTCTTTGATTCCATCAACTAAGTTTCTATTAACCTTCGACCCGGAAAAATGCATCGCCGCCATGGAAGGTGGAAGGACAAAACGCGTGAAGAGCGGCAATAAGTTGATAAGAGCTGTCGATGTTTCTAATCTCAACAGAGAAAAAAAAAACAAATCCATTTTAGGGGAAACTTTATGAGATGAATAGTAGTTGATAGACAAAAATGAATGGTGTGTTTTCGTTGATAAACAAGGTAAAAATCTTGTGATTTATTCACAAGTGTAACTAATCTTCCGTAGCTTGAGGATGTAAGGTGTTGGAGGCAAAGATCGAAGAGAAAAAGAAGAAGTGTAGAAGAGTTCATGGACGATTACATTCCTCTTCTTACGTATCCCTTTAGTCTAATAAGACTTAGTTCTATCAGGACTTATACTTCGCTGACTTAAAAGTCATCCTGCACGAAACGGAAAACCAAAGAGGGTTTTGTTTACTGGCATAAACTCTCGCCTGAACTAATTTGGGGCTTTATTCTCCTAGCGAAGGTTAGTTAGGTAAAATGAAAGGAGAATTAAACGTAAGTCGTTTACTTAGAAGACTAATTAATGCTGCAACAATTAAAGTTATATAAGTATGAGAAATGCTTAGATAATTTATGTTATCATAATTATAGTTTTTTGTTACTAGATTTTAATGGTAGTTATCATTTGGATTGTTAATACTAAATCTCTAAGTTTCATTTAACCTCCAATCCGTTGGTGAAGAATGAAATGATAGGAATTTTGTTATTTAAATCACTTAAATCATGAAATTCCAATAAAGTGAGGTCCAAGGTAAGTTTATTCATGTTATTCTAATGTATAGAATACCTTCTTTCTCTCCTTGATTAAGCTTTTATCTAATGATGCCTCACTTACCTCAGCCGCTAGATTTTGTTTTACTCTCACATTCGCAGTAAAACTTATTCGTCTTTCTAAGTGTATGAAATACGGAAGCAAAGCTTTCTGGTGATTCTTTTCTACCCTCAAGTATGTTATTTTTCCTTCTTACAGAAGTAGAAACCACTCCCCGTTGGTTAAAAAGAGAAGCGAATTGTTTGAGACTCGGATGTTTAGGAAAGGTATGGGGAGGGAAAATATGGATAAAGAATTAACTTCAAGATTCTTATTAAAATGTCGTTTTGCCTGTATTGATACAAGAATAAACCCATAGTATAAATGAAGTATTACAAGCGGTGAATACTAGGGAATAGAGAAGAATAAGGCCTGAAGGGTGACCACGTGCCCTTCTGTACCCACGTGGTCTTGAGAACACTGAATGGAGCGTTGAAAGTGAGGCTTATCTACGGCGAGAATGCGGTCCACGCCGCTTTGTTACACCCCAGCTGCATTTATTAGGGACACATTCTTCTTCTCTCGCGTGTCATTAAAACCATCTTCCTTTCCTCTGGCATAGATCATAGTTCGTCGAACATTCTACACCATCTTTATCTCGGTTCCCCCGAAAGAGTCACTGCCTATCCCCAAGATCGTGCGAGTCGTGGAGATCCCGCCAGGCCATCTCGGACACCAGCTAGTGCTTATATATTCCCCCAATTCTGTTTAGCGTGTAGCAATACAAGACTTTCGTGCCTATCACCGCATACGAGCAAAGGACAGGCTGATTCGTCGTGATGGGAGACACCGGCGATTTAGATTCGAGGAAGAAGGCTAAATCGACATCCGTGAACTCTGCCATAGTCAATCGGCGAGTACCTGACGAGGATTTCCATCTGCGAAGGCCAAACCACGTGTGGTCCACAATCCGCCCCATGAGGTAACTCAGCTTCCCTATTATAATCATCGTATCCCGAGCGGACCTTCCCTTCAATGAACGCGTAAGCAGTTGCAAGAGTTGCCGCCTACAGATTATTCTATAATCTAGTCTACCCAAACCGTCCCATCGTTTGTGCAAACCCTGGATTAAAATCCCCTTTAAATCACCAACCTGAACCAATAATCCAATATTTCTCCCTCATGTGTGTCGTACCAACTGTTAATTTTCGCATGTACGATCATTCCCTTTAAACCTTGTACCTGTACATATTTTCAACATTATTTATTTGTTAGTAAAGGTATATTTTTGTTATCGTCTTTTTCTTGCAACCCTGAACGAGTAGCATCTACCTGTTAATCTTTGGCCAACTTGCACTCTGAATTATTTGTTTTGAAATCTTGCAAGAACCCTGCAATTAAAAAGTACACCATCCCCATTGAATTCTTAAACTTCGACGCAAACCCTCTACCTCGACCCGCTAAACCGCTCCTCAAACGCAGCGCGCTCAACCTGGATTCGTGTTACTCGAAAGCAAGATTTAAGTTCACCCTCGTAATAGTCATTATCCAGAGAATAATTTAACTTGGTGAATTTTTGGAAATTTTTGAAAATGGTTTTTTTGCTTAGTGGACAAGTAACCTTTCATGTTTTTGAGTTTAGGTTTATTTGAAACTTTTATTCGCAGGGCTGTTTTTTGTATGTTTCGAGCATTTATCAAAGTTCTTTCTAAGAGTTCAGAAAAAATAAATATAATTATCGAATGATTTGGAATGAAAAAACATACAAATCGTGAAGTTCAAAAAATTTATTAAAATTAGGGCTTTGGCGCTTTTTTACTATGATTTTGTATATGAAACAAATTTAGATGAAAAAAGAGATCTGACGAAGGTTTTTCTATATATCAAACCGGGTGAAATAACTTAAAAAAAGGTTTTAGGGTGTCTATGTTGAAAAAAGTGTTTGGAAAATTCTCAACTATATATAAATCTTCAAGGGATAAAGACAATATAATAAAAGGTGAAATAACTTCAATAAAATGTTTCAGGGTATCTATGTTGAAAAAGGTGTTCAGTGTGTTAAAATAAAGAGTCTATAAAGGGGATTAAAAAAAGCGGTTTAGAATAGCAAATAGGCCGTAGACTACACTATGAAGGAGTGCCTGTGGATCCAAGTCTTTCTGTAAGAAAGATACGAAGTATGGTTTCTTATCCAGAGACTATTGTTTAAACTTTGCGCCACGGCAAGGATTAATCCCTGAACCAAATCTTCGAGGTAACAGCAACGCGCAACTCTCTGGAGCAAGCTCCTAGTATTCTCGTTAATTCACCTGAGTCTATCTCGATTCGCTTCTTCCACTCCTCGAACCGGGCGCTGACCGTCCTCACCACGTCTCCCCCCATACTCCTTTTAACTGCGGATACCCGTGTAAATCTAGTATGTGTTTAGCTCATTCTAAAACTCCTTTTAATCTTGGAAAATAATATTGAATTTCATATTAGTAAAGTTATTTTTGTACCCGTTTTTCTGTTATCCCGGAACTCCAAGATAGTCGACTATTTGCCAAACAACTTTCAATTATTTGCACTCTGCTTCTATTGTAAACTTCCCATGCACTCATAAAGCAGAAAGAGAGAACTTGACCCTATTCTTCGACATCTATATTAATCTGGTATAAGGTGTGTAGGATTAACCTACGACATGCATCCTAGACCCCAATTGGCCTTCTTTGGCGGTATGTTTAGTGCATTCTTGGAACATTCTAATTTTTTGGAGATTGCAACACCATTTAGATGTTGAGTCTGTTTAAAATTTAACCATAAATATAATAATCTTCAAATATTATCATGACCTAAGTACAATAACTTACACTTTTCAACGTTTAATTACATGTACAATCTTCCCGAACATTTTACTACTATATTCAGGTCTTTTTGCCAATTGCCTCAGTTACGCTGTTACTTTGCCCTAGTATCAAGTTTTGATTCATTTTACACAATCAATTAGTTTCAAACTCTTTTAAAAATCTATTAAAACAAACAAAGTTCAGAGAACCGATCCAAGAGGAATGCAATTCATTGAAGCCCTCAAATCGTGCTCCAAGTTGTCCCGTGGGATTTTAGCTTTATTAAGAGTCCTGAAATTATAGGTACTCTTGAGCCTGTGAAGATATGGATCTAGGAAAGGGCCAAGCCACCTTATTTCCAATCTTGACCACACTAAGCAAGCAAAGCAAGGGAAGATAGAAGATGAGTGTAAACGGAAAATTGAATAAAAAAAGAAAGTGACGCAACTTAATTAATTAGTTGACGTTCGTTGGTTCCCTTGACTTCTGTGATTTTTACCTTTGTATTTTACATGTTAAATAATCTAAGCTAGATTGTATTTCTTTATTTCCATCCCCTTTCTTACTGTATAGAGCTACTATCCACAAAACTAACGTATGGTTCGCTTTTCTAAAACCAAATTGCACCAGGTGTAAGTTTTACATATTCCATTTTCTTTTTAAAAAAACACTGTTAATATAACTTCTTCCGCTTTAGCTTATCAGCTTATATAGTTTCTTTGATTTCTATATATGTAGACTAGCTGAAGATGTTCTCAAACAGGGAATTAAATGTATGATATATCCGAATAAATACCCGTTTGCATCTACTCGTCGATCTTAATTATATTATGCAAGTATTGAACCATATTCACATTAACTAACGCACCCTAAAAATAATTAAGATCTAAGATGCAAACAGCTAGAAGTTGAAATAGTAAGATTATTTCAGTATTCTTTCTAGCAAGCAATTAAACATCAGCGCTCCCTTAAATAGAAATGCCGGTAACATTGATTGAGTATTGGAACTCTAAGAACTCGTTTATTCGGCCACTAAGAATAGACGCCGAGAGGTATAATGTAAATTATTTAATATAACTTTACTCTAATTTAATAGACCTTAAGCAGCTTCTATTTTTCCAGCATCAATGCGTGATACTCTATTTTTATATACTAACTTACTGTATAAATTACAGTAACACACTGTAAAAATACAGTATCAACCAGGGGTTTTTTTCAATATTAAACACAATTATTACAGTGACATACATGCTACGGTAATTTCTAAAGTACAATGCAATATTAAGGTATACAATAAAATACATCCTTGATACCAAAATATAGTCAGGTATTGGTTCTTTAGCTGACATTAAATAACTGTCATATTTACAGTATATTTAGGGTTTAAAGCGTGTCCAGATATTGTCCCCCCTTCTGCGTTTCTCAGCCGAGGTCAATGACGGAGATTTGGTCCGAAAGAGTAATCCTTGCCTTGACACAAAGTTCAAATAATAGTATCTTGACAATGACTATTATGGGATGAACTTAGATCTTACATTCGAGTTCGAACATGAATCGAGAATAAGCGCGTCGCGTGCAAGGAGCGGGTAGAACGAGTATCGAATAGACTCATGAGAATTAATCGAGAATACCCGAAGCTTGAGGGGTTCTGCGAGAATTGTGCACAGTCCAATGGGACGTCAATAACCGGTACTGATGGGGGCGGGCAGAGTATACTGACGGACGGGCAGTGGCGCATACTGACGGAGCGGGCAAGCGGCGTATACTTACGGGGCGGGCAGGCGGCATATACTCCTTCTAACTCTGGCGCCAGAGAATTTATAGTGGCACCCTATTAGCACTATCGCCAGTAGGTACATTTTTGGCTTTCAAATCTGCCGTGGTTTTCTGCGATGGTGGGCTTTCAGGCCACCATGGCGTCTCATGATTTCACAGTTCCATTAGCGCAGACAAAATAAGTCGACCAGGTGTATTTTTTCTCTCTCTCCATTAAAGGCGCAGCAGCGCACATCTCTCTCTCTCTCTCTCTCTCTCTCTCTCTTTCTCTCTGATCTCTGACAAAGCGAGTTAAGGAAAGTTTATGTTGTTTTTTTTTACATTAGAGCAGTTTTATGATGGTGCAAGATGTGGAAAAGGCTGCTCAATAGGTGCTATAAGAGGGCTGAATGAGTATTCATGGATGTCTCAATGGGTGATTAAGAAGAAAACAATGGGTGTTAGGCAAGTAACCGATAGATGTGCAGGTAGGACTAAACAAGTGCTGAAAGAAAGTTGAATTGGTATCACATGTATGTTCAATAAACCTGGCTATATTATAAAAATCTGGATACTCCGACAAAAGATTTGCTCACGTGTAAGATGTTTTGCCATGCATCTCTTATGCAGCACCCTGTTGATGGGTGCGAAATTTAAAATATTTCACTCCAAATAATGCTTTTGAAATGTTGAATAGAAAACTTCGGCGAATAATGAACGAGAAAGTTTTATTGGAATATTTAGGCAGAATTTCTGCTTCTTTACACTTGCAAAGAGTTGACAAAGGAAAAAGAATTGTCGTTTGTTGTGATAGATTCCGTATGTATGAGACTACATTTACCTCAACAATGCAAGTTTGCCAATGCTAATATTCGTTTTTGCCTGCTCGTCAATGCATCGTTGGTTGTTCGTTTAATTTATGGAATTACCTGTGTTTCGATTCGATTTCATCACAGACACTATTTATGAATCATTTTTCTCTCTTCTGTTTTCAAGGGTAATGCTATGAATTAATAGCTAGTCAATGCAACAGCTTCCAGACGTCAGCTGAACTATCATTTCCCATGCTATTAGTGACAATCTCTAACAGATTACCTTAATAAATTGTAAAATATATATAAAATACATGCAAGAAATTACTCGGAGAATTGTTTGGAAAATATTTTCACATTTAACATGAAGTTAAATTAACGGTTAATTCAAAATCAAAATATAAAATATATACAAAGCTTCACTTCAACAAATCAGACTGCATTAATGATATATATATATATATATATATATATATATATATATATATATATATATATATATATATATATATATATATATATATATGTATATATATATATATATATATATATGTATATATATATATATATATATATATATATATATATATATATATATATATATATATATATATATATATATATATATATATATAAAGCGGGTCCCATCAGGAGCTAGAAGCAAATTCTAAATGAGTAATCTAAGCCCTAAAACATAAATAACAGCACAAGTTCAAAGTTAAAAACCACAGATAAGAGAAAATCACAAAAACGCCGTTAAAAATATAAAATGAACGTTATGTTAATGAACAAACAAAATAGTGAGGCAAGGAACAGCCAAATATTTGTAAAGAGATACTATCAATTAAGAACAAACAAAGTGAACATAATATTACAAAATTAAACAATTGAAATGAAATGGAAAAATAGAGAATTGGATACAAACAAAAGGTAAAACTAAAATATAGAAACTGAAACATTACCTTACATGGTCGGACCACAATGACGAGTGAAGACAGGAAGGAATTCAAAGAATGAATACAGCTTGGTTAAGTTATAAACAGAGGAAAGGATGACGTGTCCTCATTTAAATTTAGGTGGTTGTATTTAATACAGAGTGATTCTTTAATGCGGAGAGATGAAATAGATTTAGCAAATTTTAAGACAGAAAAATCATTAGGAACACGTCTGTTTTACAATCAATAGCATGTTTCCTGATGAAAGAAAACTCTTTAATACTTATTCTTTTACCGGTTCTATGGCTAATTCCCATGTTAGAACAAAAACGCGACTGAAAAGTACCTACTGTGCTTCCTATATAGGTCCCTAATTACAGCTAAGGCAAATGGATTTATATACAATGCACGAACTAAACGGCGTGGGAATACTGTCCTTCACTTTAAAAAAATTACAATATTTTTGTTATTAATGAATATAAGTTTAAAATTAATTTAAAAAATAAAAATTTTTAAAAATGGAAATTCAACATTTTCAGAGAAGGTCATTACAAGGGCTAATCTCTGGTAACAAGACATACCTGATTTCCTTTGGGACATTAAAAGAAGTGGAGCCGTTATAACGCCTGAAGAGGAACTTCCTAATACAGCTTTCAACTAAAGATAAGGGAGAATCATTTTTTACAAAATATTCTTTTAAAAGAATTGAATTTAAAATGCATACTAAAGTAAGTGGAAGACAAATTAAAACCTCTGAATAGGAGTGTTTTAATGGCGCTAACTTTGTATGTTAAATCACAGAAACTAAACAAATTTAAACCCTGCCCTGTGAAAGTTGGTTTTCTAAAATCACACGTTTGAATGCCGGAAGGGGTACGAGAGAACATTATTATCTAGAAATGGCAACATATTATCAATCTCATGTTATTGAGTGAAAGTAATATTAGGGTGTAAATTTTTTATAAAATCGAAAAACCTTTTTGAACAAGAACCAGAAGAAAAACCCGCAAAAGGTATCGTCAACATATCTTTTGTAGAATATGGGACGAAATTGAGAAGGGCAATCACGAAAGAGTCTATCTTCAAAATTAAACATGAAAATATTTGCAAAAATAGGACCTAGTGGGCTTCCCATCCCAACACCTTCAATTTGATGATAAACCACGCTATTGAAAGTGAAATAGTTGTCCTTGACAGCTAGATGCAGTAACTGCGAGAATTGTGAAAAATTGAAACCATTAAAGAGGTCATTTCTATCCGAAAATAATCTCTATAGTTGCCTGAAGGGTAATATTTATAAATAAGGACGTGATGTCAAAGCTAGAAAAGAAAAAAGGAATTGACGATTCAAACTTTGCACAAAATCAAAACTATTATTAATGGTATATAGATTGGAAGTAAAAGGGGTTAACAGAGGAACTAAAAACTTAGCAAGTTTATAGGAAGGATGAGTGTATGATGCAAGAATGAGACGAAGAGGGCAACCAGTCTTATGTATCTTAGGTAGCCCATAGAGCAGACTTAAGTAAGATGATGAAACATACAGAGAACTGTAAACAGAATCACTAAGAACACACGAAGACTTTAACTCCAGCAAAAAACGGTTAATCTTGTCCTCTAAACGGTGAATGATAGTCAAAGGTTGATCCATAATTTCAGTAAACTTGGATTTATTAAACGATTTCAGCTGATTCCTAAACAAACACTCCGGCGATCGATTCCTCAAATTGAAAGAAAAAGGAGAACCATTCGAGTGTCGCTTCTGGCTTGGCGAAATGTGCTTCCATTTAACAAAGCGAAAAATGACGAGAAAAGGTGTGGTGGCTTTTAGTCATAGTCAAGAGGCAATTGGTGGACCCTAGTGGCTCCTCGAATGAGAATGTGCACGTATCAAGAGAAAGACGGAAGAAAAGAGAGAGGAAGGAATAAGGTCAAAATGATTGTAAGACAAAATATAATGATCAAATGATATATATTAACATACATATAATTGGATATGCTGAATTAACTAAATAATTCATTTATTCCTTTCCAATTTTGTGATAATCATTTAAATACGGGTACAATCAAGAAGTGGGAGGGAAAGAGCAGTCTAAGAAAAAAGGTTGTATGAAATTTGATGGAGCTAAAGAAAATGGGAGGAAAAACAAAGTTTACAAAATTCTAGGTTGCAAAAATCTTCCACTCTTTCGAATGTCAACTTTTTCCCTAATTTTTTGCATTAGGGGCCTTAAATTCTTCCATTTAACCCTCACTGCATAATATTAAGAAAAGTTCTAAAGACCACGGATGGAAAGTTTGCCTCATAAAATCACCAACAGATTTGTTCGAAGATAAAGAAGAGCGAATTTCCGCGGTGGAAGGACCGGGGATTTTTTTTTGTATGAAATGATTGAGGGCAATTTTGTTTTCTCAAGTTTATAGCAAAATCCAGACAAGGAAAAATCTCCTACAAAACTTTAAAGAAAGGCCTCGAATAAAATTAATGAAGCTAGAAAAAGCGAAAATTTGAGAAGCCTAAAGCCACAAATACTCAAGCAGGCTTTGGAAACGAGAGCCCAAACTGCGGGATTTGAGTCGTGAAAGGAACATAAAGAGTGGATATAAGCAGCAGCATGGCTTCGCATGGTACAACTGACTTCTCATATGCCGGTGATGGAGGGAAATGATGGAGAGGTAAAATTGTCGGGCAAAAGAGTCTAATGGGCCCAATTAGGTTTAACTCTTACCCATATATATATATATATATATATATATATATATATATATATATATATATATATATATATATATATATATATATATATGTATATATTTATATATATATATATATATATATATATATATATATATATATGTATATATATATATATATATATATATATATATATATATATATATATATATATATATATATATATATATATATATAAATATATATATATATATATATATATATATAGAGAGAGAGAGAGAGAGAGAGAGAGAGAGAGAGAGAGGGTCTTTCAACAAGGACGCTCGAGCTTTGTCAAACGATAGTGGCCATGTTGTTAAAGCGAAATCTGGCAACCTCACTGTGAACTGTTCAGTATTACTTGGCAAGTCATGAAGGAAGGTTATAGCGTTGAATAGCGTGTGCAAATGATCAAATGTTATTATCAAAAACAGTAGTCCGTTTGACAAACGTCCCGCCGACTCCACTGTTCAACGTTTGGTGGCCAAATTCAAGGCAAAAGGGGTGATCAACAATCAGCCCACACCCTTACGTCGTCGAAACGCAAGGTCTGCTGAAAACATCTCTGCCGTAAATGAGACAGTACGGACAAATCCTAGGCATTCAATTTCTCGTCGTTCACAAGAACTTGGCCTTTCTGGGACTTCAGTTTGGCAAATTATGCGTAGGGATTTGGGTCTGCACCCGTACAAAATCCAACTTACCCAAGGACTTAAGGTAAACGACCATAGATAACGCCGTGTGTTCGCTGATTGGGCTCTAGAGCAGTTGGAAGTTGCCCCAATTTTCCCCAAAAAATCATCTTCAGCGAGGAGGCCCATTTTTGGATGAATAGATTTGTGAACAAACAAAATTGTCGGATTTGGGACGAAAACAATCCACATGAGATACACTAGCACCAATGGCATCCCAACAAATTTACTGTTTGGTGCGGATTTTCGTCTAACGGAATCATCAGTCCGTATTTTTTTCAGAATGAAGATGGGATTGCCATAACCAACAACAGCGAGACCTACAGATCGATGATAAGCAACTTCTTGTGGCCTCAACTGGATTATATGCCTGGTATGGATATTGACGACATGTGGTTCCAACAGGACGGCGCTACGTGCCATACTGCGCACGCCACGATAGACATTTTGCACCAGCGATTTCAAGGCAGGGTCATCTCGCGCGGCGGCGACGTCAACTAGCCACCGAGATCATGCGTTTTAACGCCATTAGACTTCTTTCTATGATGCTATCTAAAGCTCCCGTGGTTGGTATTTTATTCCAAGACTTATTGGTGCTGATCCGAAATGACAAGTCATTCTTGAATCATAGAAACCTATAAGATAGACGCAACAAAGAGAAACAAGAAGAACGTAAGGGGCTGTTTAATCAGGAGAATTTAACTAATGAAGCAAGGGGGAGGAGAGTTTATATAAAAGTAATAGAATATGATGAGAAAAAGATAAATAACCAGTGAGTGCATTTCTAGGATCCAAATTATTGCATGAAAATAATCATTCCATTTGAGACGTACTCTTAGGGAATAGGTTTGATTGAGTCAATGATGGACCTAATTAATCCCAAAGGAGTTCTTGGTACAAGAATGGAGGTGGTAACCATTCTTTCAACAAACTAAATAAATAAAGATATATCAGCTGTGATTTTGGAATTCACTGATTAGAGGGGAACATATATAAACTACACTAAATATGTCCAATTTTACAATTATGAAGTCTAGCAGATATGAGAAGAAGGCAAGAGGATTTTGGAAAGGAGCAATGAGCAAACAAAATGCTCTTTCAAATTCATTAGATGATACATAATAGGCTTAAACATTAAAAGAGGCAGAAGACACTAAAACAAGCAACCACAATAGCAACCAGTAAAAGATAAGGAACACAAGTATAGTATACGAGCTCAGAGAAGACGCACAATAATTGTGTATGTGCAATCTGTTCTGTGTAATTTATAATGGCGAAAGAGAACGAGGCATCCAAATTACACAACCATCAATGAAGTATCTCCATAAGGGAATATTTGTGCAAAAGTGTGTTTCAATCGTTTAGTTCGTCTTGATAAACGCCCTACCATTGCGAAATGGAGTAGTTTGACTTGGAAAACTAAAGATTTAAGTTTAGCAGGTTTTAGATTGTTAATGGCGACTGTGACCTCTTTTTTATTTCAGGAAATATTTTATCGAGAGAAATACGGTGAGAACTTCTCTTTCCCCAAGTGCTTTAACGCATATCAACTCGTACTGGAATTTTCGAAAAGATGGCAATGGGACTTGATTTGCATTCTTGGCTCTATTTGAAAACCTAAGCAATGCCGCCATCCTTTTCGTCCCTCGTTGGGGCGAGTTCAGTCAAAGAATCCACTTGTAAGGGCAGCCAAACTATTGATTGCACCATCAATCAACGTAAAAGGATTCTTTTTATTGTCAATGCTCACGCTAAGCATAGCGATTAAAGGGTCTAAAGCAGTGTTTCCACACCTTTATTGGACTAACGCCCCCTTCGAGAGTAAATCTTTTGATATCGCCCCCTCTGCCAACGGAATTTCATCGTTCTTAAGTTACAAGACATATTAATTTAAATATATAAATTAGAAGAATCTCATTAGAAACTTAACTCAATATGTTTTAATGAGATGGTTGACTTTGATGCTTTTTGGCTAACTCTTGCACTCTAGGTTCAATCCTATTAAGATGTAACCTTAATTCTCCTCTTTTTATGATTTGCAGGTGGTTTCTTTGTTTTGTGAGAAGTCGAGTAACAGCAGTAGATGGGAAAGCTATGAAATATAGTTTAATTGCTTCCCACACACAGCTTTGGATACATTTCAGGAATTACTTTTTGTAACCAAAATTCCTGGTATGATTACTTGAATAGAGCCTTCAATTCGTAGGTCATTTTTTAAAACAAATTAACTCTTCTTGCACTGCAAGATTAATTTCATTTATATAAGCATCTGTAAATGGGTTTATCAGATAGTCAGGTATTTTCATTTCTGTGAGATCCAGATATTTACAACTCATATCATCGTGTAACGTGTTCAAATGTTCGCAATAAATCAAGAGGTCGTCATCTAATATAGAATTATTAGTCTCATCATATTCCAGTTCATTTAGACTTGCAAACAGAGACAGATTGTTACGACCAATATTTTTCTTGAAGAAGCATATATATATATATATATATATATATATATATATATATATATATATATATATATATATATATATATATGGAGGAGATTTGATTAGCTGAGTGGTCTAGAATAGGCCGCAAAAACGCTCAGTTGACCTTTCCTCGGGTCCGTTACCAGAAGATAGGGGTAAGATAATGAAGGGGGATGACGGAAACCGTTCCCCTGAATACGCGGGGAAATACAAAAACGGAGTGCAGATTGGCCGTTAATTACTTAGCTATGGCTGAATGCTGTTCTGGGTTATTTAAAAGAGGAGTACAAAAATAATATTTAATAACACAATAAAAAAAAGATAAATATTTACGCAAATGAAATAAAACTGGAATATCCAAGACTATAGGGTACTCGATAGTATAGCAAAAATGGAGAAGCTAATGAGCTGAAGGCTGCGCTGAGCCGAAATACAAATATATCTTTATGGGATGACCGGATTAAAGATATCCGCACGCTTCGACGCCTTGTCGAAGTTAATTCTTGGACGAATAAGGGAAGGGCCAATTCGAGGAGGAGAATTTCAGAAAGTTGAGATTTACCTTGGAATACCTTGACGAGGGAATGAGAAATGCTGTTCCTGGGGAAACCACCAATTGACTTTAGTGGTGTTCCAACAGGAGAATTTTTTGCTTTTGCGCTCGTGTAGACGAAAATGGAGCAAAATTGAAAAGAGACGTGTCTCTTCTCGGACGATGGGGTGAAATCGCTTCCTGCCACGCAGAGAATTACTACATGGTAAACACAGGGCTGGGGGATGGGCGTCTTCCAGTCATGAATTTGCAATAAAAGATGTAATTTCTCCCTCTCACATGCTTCAAGATGGTAGGCGGGAGGCAAGATTGCCTCAAGGCTTAGGGAAAACATCCATGAGCAAACACAGCTGCGTTCCGAAAGCCTTTTTGCTTGGTTCTCAGGCCCATTCTCTCGTCCTTTGATCTCGTGTTTGAGAGTCACCTCGGTATCTGAAGGTCATTGACTCTATTCTTTCACATCTGCTCCCTTCCGAAAGATGACGCTTTTCAACTTTGGTGAAAAGGAGCATAAAAAATATGTTAGACTAGGAAGGCGCGTTCCAAATTTCCGGTCTCGAGGATTCAATCAATGTTGTAATACTTTGACCTGTCTCAATACAGATTTACATAGCTAAAGTGCATGACTAATCTGAGTATCAAAATAATTTAATTGAACTGCTACAATAAAAAAAAGGGAAAATTTGACATAAAAAGTTAATCTCGAATGGATGCTCACTCGCCTTGATTCATTAGTAGCAAAAATTATATGGGAAAAGAAACAAAAATTGACGTAATTACATGGTACAAAATAAAATCATAGAAACATATAAATAAATAAATAGGATCGTACAACTATAAATGAAGATATATGTACAGAAGGTTACTAAGGCAATAAAGGTATACAGTTCAAAGACATAAAAAAATACAGGAGCGTCTTCTTCTTGCCGACATACGATAAACATACATAAATATATATACATGAAATCAATCAGGAAAAAAAATATCTCCTTTTTGTCCATTAGCTCAGGGTATGGCCCAAGTGGTTTTGGCTGAGGCTGTTGGCTAGACAACGCATGATTCATCCGTCATTGTTCTAACATCACGTAAATATGCGAGAGGTCGGTGACACGTCTCGATCACGAAATCTTTTCCTACATGGTATAATTTGAATTTCTGCATTCCCCAGACAATGGCCAGGGCTTCTCGCTCTATTACGACTTAGTTCTTTTCACATGGGAAGAGTTTGCGACTCGCATACGCTACTGGACGGCCTTCACCATCGTCCTTATATTGCAATTGGACACAGTCTATGCCCTCGTTGCTCGCATCAGTCCGGATTCCATAAGGCTTACTGGGATTAAGTAACCTAAGAATGGGAGCGGATGCCAATTTACTTTTAGGTTAGTGGAAGTGAAAAGTGGTTTTCGGAGACCTAAATAATTCAATTGGGAGATTTTTTTGCAGAAGGTTTCATAAGAGGATGGAGAGTGACGTGAAATTAGGAACGAGCCGCCGATAAAACGAAGCAGATCCCATCAAAGATCTTAATTGCTTCTTACTACAGGGGAAAGGCATGTCTACGATGGCTCAGAATTTGTCTTCTTGGGTGGTTAGAGCGATGTCGTGTTCAAACTGTGTGGCACATTTCGGAACTTCAGAAATCACATCCCCGAACTCACTCAGTGGCTACTGCCGCTGACTCTTCTCATCCGGTGTCAGCCGCGCGTCAATATCTAGGTCAGAAGGTGGTAAATTGGCAGCGCCGGGCAAGGTGGGCAGCGGATAATCTTTGTCCTGATCCACACAAACGACCTGTACTACATTCAGTGAATCTGCAGGGTGGGTGGCTTCCTTAGCCGAATCTTTATTGAGGGCCACACGGAAGAAGAGGTCAGAGATGATGAGTCCTTTCTGAAGAGAAACAGGTTTGATTCGTCCTTTTGCCGTGGTACCTGGCAAATGTCTCACGATCTGAAGTAATTCGAGATGTCATCTGCACCACCAGGACAAAAGAAATACCTTAAAATTCTTTGCGTTTTTTTATGGCTAAATTGGCCAGAAAACAAACTGGCAGGGGCAGGTTTAGGAATGATCGGGATGTGGGAGCGGGAAACGCATAATGCATGAGCCTCGGTGCTATTTCCTTCCGAGCAAGCGCAGTACAACGGATTTCCTTCTCGAAGTAAGAAATGATTTTGTTGCCGCGGAAGGATTCTCGCTCGTTACTCCGGGCTTTTTCCCACCATGGATGGAGGGACTCACACTTCTTCTGGTTCTGAGCGAATCCTTTGCTCATAACGCCCTGAATTCGGAGTCAAAGAGGGCTCCAAGGAGAGCGTGCCTCTCCGATTCCTTTCTTGATTAGGCTAGTGTAAGGACGGGTTAAGCCACGGGGATGAAAGAAACCCGGGGGCACTGTACTAATAACACGGAACCCAATTTTATAGGGGCTGATACCACTTCAGCCCAGCCAGTGAAATAGTGGCATTCTAGCTGGCAATTTTCTATGGGAAATCGGTGTGCGCGTCCCAGGTAGTCATGGACTATCGCAAATATTTCGTGGTTCGTGGCTACTGGGGGAAGCAGCTCGTGTTAAACCAGTATAGAGGTGCAGCCTGTATTTTGGGCGAGGGTGGAGACTCGGCAGCTATTTACTGCTATGGTCTCGGATTTCAAACTTCCAGGAGAGATCCTATCGAATAGGAAATTGACATGATATCCGGAGGAATTGGGAGCAGAGAGAGAAGTGGGAGAATCAGCTCGAGACGATGGTGGCGTGGGGTCGGCACTCACTTTGTGTACCTGGTTGACAGAAGTACTACGGAGTTGGGAGTTCAGGGGGCAGTTCGGTCGTATATGGCCTTCTACGCCGCAGGTGAAACATATAATTTGTCTCTTGATGAAGGATGACGCAGGGTAATTTGAGGCTAATGGTTTATGTAAGGGAAAGGGAATCCAAGAAGAATATCCCCTTCATTTGTTTCAAGAATTCTTTCCCTCTCTCTCTCTCCTAAGTATAAAACTCCACGTGGAGTAATCTCTGAACGCAAAGAAAAAAAGAAGAAAGAATTTGAATATCCGTTAGCTGCCTTATAGGTGCAGTTAATTAAGTTTGGCGTGCTAAAAGCTTTTACCTCGCTGAGGAAGCACTAATCCCCATATTCTGGAAGCTGATACCGGAAAGTTTCCCGCCCACATCGTAAATGCCATTAAGACTTGGGTCAGGCGACAAACGCTAATCCATCTGGCCGCCAGAAGTGGTCAGCCAGTCGTCTGTGTCTGCCAACGAGGAGAAACCAAAAAAATGACCGTCATATAAATACCCTAGGTTTTCTAATATCGTCAGATTGAGTTTGAGAACCCGTGGTATTCGGTTCAGATCGTGTGCCGTGTCTGTTTTTTCCACATCCCTTGTATTCGCTTAAACCATCGAGGTTGGATCTCACCAGGCAGATCCATCTGTTTTTTAAGGAATTCCTCTGTTCAGAGTAAGCCTCGAATCGTTATCGTCCCCGAATGATTGGCGGGGATTCCTCTCGTCTCATCTAGAACCCCCCCCCCCCTCAAGGATTTCCAGTTTCCCGTGTGAGACTTCTCGACGAGCCGCGTTAGAGTTCCGATTTTTGAATGTTACACTTCTCTCGAGCAGAGATACCATCGTCCGTCTTCAAGAAGGATCGTGAAATCGTCTTCTGCCCCTTCCCTCCCCCCCTTCATCCTCTTCACTGTCAGGATATTCGGCCGAGAGTCACGTCCATTGTCCGTCTCCATTACTCAGCACCGACTCGCTAAAGGATTCCCCTTCCTTGAGGTGACCCCATTAAGGTAAAATGACCTTTGCTTGTATCTCCCGTTAATCGACCCACTTTTCGAGATATAAATATTCCCTCTGTATAATTGATGTATAGTATCCCATTTAAAAGCTTATTAACGAGTAATTAACGTTACCTGATTGCCAATTAGTCTATATTCTCTCAGAATTGTCCTGATCGACATTACCTATATTTCCCGTAAGAATATAAATGTTAACTAGTGACTTATTAAAATTATATTTTGTTTTTTACTCTTTAAATTTACCCTTGAACCACAACTTGGTAAACTCATTAAAAGCTATCAGCCCCTGTAGGAAATCGCACTCTTATACCTCGTAATCAACTGATTACTCTTACAAGTAAACGTACTTGTACGTAGCTAAGGACGTGTACGTACATTAGAGGATATATGTTTATATATAATTGTATATATATATATTTTCGTTGCTTTTATCTCTTTCCTCCTTACCAATAGATACATGTATATTTATTTATATATATATATATATATATATATATATATATATATATATATATATATATATATATATATATATATATATATATATACATATATTTGTATATTTGGGCAGAAGATTCTTTTCTTGACATATTTTATTGAAAGCGACTGCGAATTCAGCATTAATAATTTTCTTTTCAAGTCTCTCTATTTCTCAAATATTTCGCTTTTGGTCGTTGGGTAACCCGTGTATAAGCTCGCCAAAATTCATTACAAAAGCACTGATGAACGAGGGCAGTAAAATAATTCACTGGATAAAACGAAACATTTATTGTCCTAACGCGTTTCGATACACTCCTGTATCATTATCAAAGGAAGGTAGAAATAATATAAGGAAATAAAAACATGGCTATATATATCGGGGTTTGAAGGTTAACAATTATACGAACATATTTATAGAGAATAGAAATTCTTAAATACAAAGGATTAAGACTGCTTAAAGAGGCTATTTTAAAATGGGCACATGATTAAGATAGGCGGGGATTATTACTTGGCGCACGAGGACGCGAGGAAGGCAGGGTGAACTGTATGCTTGTTTGTGTATTTAATTTGGGCTGTTTTTTTTATATAGAGAGCTTCTAATGTGAGTAATTGTTGGCGATTTGGAGTATATGCAAGAATTTCGGTGTTATCTTCGAGTGACTTCCGGTCCAAAATTCTTCCATGTTTTCAAATGTATGTGTTTTGGGTGCACCGTTGTTTAAATGGTAGCTCATTCTTCGTGTTATTTTTTTTTCTGTCATTTCGAAATATATGAATGATGTAGGAGCTCACAGTCTCCCAATTTACAAGTGTATTCATATGTTAAATGACTTCTTTGTTTAGGTGTTAGGGTGGGTGTATGGTTATTTTTTAGTATAAGGCTGGATGTTCGTTTATTATTGTAATAGATTGTGAGTGATACGTTGTTTTCGTTTGGGTTGGCTTCACTCCTCTGTTTATGATTTCCTTAATTACTCTTTCATCCGTTTTGTAGGCTGTACTAATAATATTCTTGTAAACTAGTTTAATAATATTTCCTTTTGCATCCTGATTGGTGATGACTGTATGTGACGTGTACCATTTATCCATCTTCTTCCGTATAGCTGGTTGTATGTCACTGTTTGTAAATCCATTATTTATGAGTACTTGGGTAGCCCTCTCAAGCTCTTCGTGTGTGTCTGTCCATGTGGAGCAGTGGATGAATGTGCGGTTGCTATATGCATTAATTACACCTCTTATATAACGGTTGGGACATTCGCTTTAACGTTCATACAAAGGCCTGGATTTGTCTTTTTTACGTAAACTTTGGTAGTTATTCTGTTGTCGTTCTTACTGGTTAAGGTGGCTAAGAACGGGAGTTGGTAATTTTGGCTATTTTCTACGGTATAGTTAAGTGTGAAGCAGTTCTTGTGTTCTCTTAATAATTCCTGGATTTTTTCATTGGTTTGTATATTTATATATATATATATATATATATATATATATATATATATATATATATATATATATATATATATATATATATGTCGTCTATATATCTGCAGTAAATATGTGGTTTTGGCAGATTTATAAAAACTCCTTCTTCCACGCTTCCCATGTAAAAGTTTGCGAAGAGTACTCCCAGGGGGGATCCCATTGCAACCCCATCGGTTTGCACGTATAGGTCGCCTCTAGGTCCATAAAAGGGGGCTTCCGTAGTGCAGAGCAAGAGAAGTTCTCTTGAGTCGTCCCTTGGTATTTTAAGAGGGGGGGCTATCACTTCGGTTATATACTTTCTCTATGATTAAGTCTATAGTTTTGGAAACAGAAACGTTTGTAAATAAGGATTCAATGTCCAAGGAGGAGATGAAACTTTTGGGGGTGGTGGACTGGATGAGATCGATGAAATCTGTAGAAGATTTCAGATTAAATTTGCTATGCACGAAAGAGGTGAGGATCTTATTTAAGAACTTGCCGAGTTCAAAGTTGGTGTAGGGATTTGGCTGATTATGGGTCTTAGAGGGTTGCCGTTTTTGTGCGTTTTTACTGTACCGTAGGCGTATTGGGGAGCAAAGTCTCCGATTTTTTCTTGAATTTTAAGTTTCCTGGTTGGCCGTTTATGCCTTCGATGGTTTTGTTTAACCTTTTCTTTAAGTCTTCAATGGTGTTTCTTGTTATTTTCTTAAACTTGGTTCGGTCGTTTAATAAAGTGTCCATTTTGGTAAGGTATTCTTCTTTTGGTATGATGACGAAGGTTGAGGCTTTATCGGCTTTTCTAACGGTGTGTTTGGGTTTATAATAAACTCTTTGGCAGCCGTAAAAAGTTTTAGGGAAAGAATCTTACTCTTAAAGTTACCTGTGACTTTGTTGTCTTTTTCTAGCTTTTGGAGCAATGAAAATCAGAAGTCATATTATACGTCACCAGAAGCTCGGATTTCAAGGTGGATAATCAATCGTAGCTTCAGACGGGAGGGAAATAAATATGTCCCGGAGTTTCAAACTAAGCAAGGGGAGGATCTTGGCGACACCATCTGCCTCGATGTCTCAATGATCCGAAATCCCTGCCATCTTTAAAAACGGGGAGCTTCCCCAATGCTGACAGGAATTTCAACCCGAGAATTGTTAGAGAGAGTGTCTTGACCCTCGCTTGACTCATTGAGTCTTTCTTCTAAGGCTGCGCTGAGCCAAAATACAAATAAATCTTTATGAGATGACCGGATTTAGAGATCCCCACGCGTCGATGCCTTACAGAAGTTAATGCTTGGATGACAAACGGAAGGGGCAATTCAATGAGGAAAATTGCAGAAGGTTGAGATTTACCTCGGAATACCCCGACTAGGAAGTACTTGCGCTGGTGAACAAGAACGGCCATTGCTGGGCAAATCGCCAATTGACAGGGGCGGAGTTCCGACGGGAGAGTTTTTGGCTTTTGCGCTCGTGTAGACGAAAACGGAGCCAAATCGCGAAGAGACTTGTCTCGTGCGTGATATCTAGCGGGTACTGACTTGACCCGTCTGAGCCTGGCGTTAAATACTGGCTTAGAATGGGGTGAAATCGCCTCCGGCCACGCAGGCGATTCTCCCAAGGTTTACAATGGGCTGGGGAATGGATGTCTTCCAGTCATGTATTTGCGATAACAGATGTCCTTCCTGGCTCTCGCATTCTTCCAGATTGTAGGTGAGAGGCAAGTTTGCCTCAAAGCTTGGGGGAAATCCTCTATTAGCAAACACAGCTCGATTCCGCAAGCCTCTTCGCTTGGTTCTTAGGCCCGTTCTGTCGTCCTTTGATCTTGTGTTTAAGAACCACGTGGGTTTCTAATGTCCGCGTGAGACTCATTGACTCTATTCTTTTACATTTAGATTTTTCTTTGATAAGAGTTACATCACAGCCTTGCAATTTCAAATTCAGATCGTTGAATATGTTGAAGATACCTGTTAAATAGGCAATGTCCTTCTTGCAATCAAAGAGTTTATCACTCAAATGACCTCATTTGTTCTCTCGAAAAAAAAAATTATGCTGTTTAAAGGTAAATAAAATCGCTTTAAACAGTTTACTTTCGAGAACCAGCTCACTTCGGTATGTAAAAGGAGGCGATCAAATTTTTCATCATTGTTATCACAGAGCTGTCGAAATATTCGGGAATTAAGGGAATCGAATTTTATCATATTTACTACTGTGATAACAATGGTAAGAGATTTATGGAGCCGATCACTCAGGTTCCTGGCAACCAGATGTTGTTGATGAATTATGCAATGTATTCTAAAAACACTGGGCAGAACTTTCTTTAAGAAATGCAAGAAAACCTTTATATCGTCCTGTTAATGCTGGAGCTCTGTCAGATCTGCAAGCAATAGAAAACCTCTACACCGTTCTGTTAATGCTGGAGCTCTGTCAGTCGCGCAACCAATAATATTGCTCATTCTACTATCTTTTTCTTTGAAAAACTGTTCAACTGCTGTAAAAATAGATTCATCTTTAGTGTTTGTTTCAAGTTCCTTTGGAAAGAGCAACTCTTGTTCAATTTTGTTATCTTTAATAAAAGGAACCAATCCTAAAAGTAGTGCTTCATTGCCTGGTAGTGTAGACTCATCCAATTATAAACCAAATTGCTGAACCTTACGTGTGTCACATAGGATTTCTTCAATGTCTTCAGCCATTTCGTCAACTCTTCTTTGAACAGTATTATTATTGAGTGTAATCGCTTTAGCAATTGTGCTTGGTGAAGGATGATGTACTTCTGTACGCAAGACTTCCTCTATAGCTGGCAAAATCAATTCTTTTCCAATTGCATGAGGTTTCCCAGACCTGACAATCATTTTGGAGATATTTTATGCACAGACAAGTCCATCGTCGCATTTTGGGGATTGTTTTGTTTTAAAGGAGCCAATGGTTTTGATGTTGTTAAATCTGTCTCGTAAAGTTTGGAAATATGACAAATTCTCTTAGACTTTATTAGGATGAATCTTCTTTAAGTGATCAGAAAGTCGGGACGGTTTCATGGCCTCGTTAGAGAACACTTTCTTACACTTCAAACTTCAAATATTCAACACTATATTGTCTACACTTTCGTTTTGAGGAGTTTTCAGACATTATTATGGGTGGTTAAACTTAGTCACTATAATTCATATGGATCAGCAAATGGCAAACACAGAATTTCACCACAAATAAGAAGAACATCAAACAGCAATTTAAGGAGAACTCCGTTTTAAAATTCACTTATGTATTAAGCATGGGCAATAAACTCACTTTCTTGTACGTTAAGGTACATAACAGCAATGGTAGCTAGATCACAAAAGTATATAGCGAAGGTACGGACATGGGAAAATGCCTCAAAGTGGCTAGTAAATGCCTTGAAAGGTAAAAAAAGGTGTTATCGGTTCATACAAACCCCGAGCATACAAATGCTGCTCTACGTGGGAACTTTTCCATTAAGCGATCTCACACGTAAAACAAACACTCGTGAACAACGGTTTTTCGAACAGCATGATTAAAAAACAACTCCGAACATTTTTAAATATGTTATTTAAAGATACGGATTAAACGAAAAGTAATCAGGAAGCAGTAAACAACATCAAACTCTATTAGAGAAATAAGATCTCTACAGCCTATAAAATAGACGACAAAAACATCAAGGAGATTGTGTTCCATAAGATCAAGGTTAAGAATCAAATGGACAAAATTCAACTTATTATATACTATAAAACGACAAAAGCCAACAATCTCCTTATGAAAAACAACAGCTGCCAAAACTCCTCGAAATAAAGTCAACCAACACAGTTTACGAGTTTATCTGCCCCAATGAAGACTGCAAGCTTTATAATAACTCAAAATATTTTGCCATGACAACCACCACTCTTTCGAGGCGTTTAACCCTGCATCTGAAAAGCGGAGAGACTAAAAATCATATGGAGAGCGCGCACAACATCTACCTAACTAGAGATATTCTATTTGACAACACCAAAATAAAGCTAGGCTGAACATCTTAGAAGCCATCTTAATAAACTAAGAAAAGCCGGTCATCAACTCACTGAATTGGCTCGTTTCCTTTGACGTTACGCTTAAGCGAGGCGAAATAAATATCCCCTAAAAACCGTTGTGCCCAGCACGCTCGGGGAAGACACTCTAAAGAAAATCAACAGAGGGTTAGATAGGATCAGAGGAGAAATTAAAAGGGCAGAGAAGGGGGCTGTCCCCATTAACTCGTTCCAAACAATTAAACAATTTAGGTGGGCACCAGAAATGGCGGCTTTGAGCGAGGAGATCGGCTGGGCGGCAGAAAATATAAGAAGATTTGGAACATCAAGGGATGCATACAACGCACTCAGGAGACAAAAAAGGAAACTAATAGCACTAATTTATATAAAACAGAAAGAGAAGTGATATCAGCACATCGATAAAATAAATGCAGAAACATCACTAATGGAATTCTGGAAACATATCAACAGTTTAAAGACACGGACAGCAGGGAATAAAATGAAAATTAAGGATGCAGGGAACAACATTTGAGAAGATTAGGAAGGAAATAGAGGCATTATTTAAAGAACACTGGAGAAGTGTTTAAAATTAGCGAAGAAGAGAATAAGGACTATGACATTGATTTCAAACTTCAGATCGTGGACGAACTAAATTGAGAGATCGAAAGGACATACCCCTTCCACTTTGTCGAGGAAAGGAAAAACAGCAACGACGGAATAGACGCAATCATTACAGCTGAGGAATTTAAATAAACGATAAAGAACTTCCTCAGAGAGGCCCAAGCAGATCATGACTCACCAGATTAAATTACCTTGAAGCACCACCGAACATACTGGAGGGAGTGAGTAACGTCTCCAATGCGTGCTTGAACACGGGATACTTTCTTGATGAACTGAAAGTGGCAAGGATGATATTCATACACAAGGCATGAAAACCCCCAGATCAAGTGAATAACTACCGCCCCGCCTCGCTTCTAGATTTCATCGGTAAGGTATTGTAAAAAATAATTAATAACAGACTGTACAAATTCTTTGATGATAATGGCCGGAGAAACCACTGCCAATTCGGCTTCAGGAAAAACAGAAGCACGGAGCTGGCCCTTGGACTCATCCTTGAAAAGATAGCGAAAGCAAAGAGAAAAAAAATGAGCGTAGACATCGTATGCTGGGACGTGTCCAAGGCATTCGACAAAGTATGGCAGAGGAGTATACAACTCAATATATTCATTTTAGGGATGAACAACAAGATTAAAAGGATTTTATATGATTATGTAATAAAGCGTGCTTCTGTGGAAATAGGACGATATCAGGGAGAAATATTCGAGCTCACAGCGAGTTTGCCCCAAGGTGGATGTCTGAGTCCGTCTCTCTATTCAATCTACCCAACAGATATACCACCACCAAGAAATGAGGGCTGCTTGAACTTCCAATTTGCCGACGACGTCTCTCAGATCATAGTTTGCCCCTACAGAAACGGACCAATGCAAGCAAGGATGACTGCAGAAGAGATAAGATGCATTAATAGATACGACGAAAAATGAGAAAATTAAAACCAACAGGGATAAATTTAAAATAGTACCCGTGTACAGGAGGAGCATCTCAGATGTATATTTAGAAGGACAGTGCTACATATACGACAAAAAACGTAAGGTGCTTGGACTAACCATTAGGAAATCAGGTTATAAAAAGCACCTAACTGAGAGGGTAAATCGGGGGAAAAGCATCCTGGCATTACTGTACAAGTTATTTAACCTAAGTTTGAAAAACAAGAGGAAATTTTATCAAGCCCTAGTAGAGTCCGCGATTATTTATCCAACCATAGCGATGTACACCATCTCGAGAAGTAACCTATTAAGACTCCAAAAAGTCTAAAACAAAGCCATATACTTAATAAAAAACACTAAAAGAGGAGAAAGAAGAAGACTACGAGACCTGCACCGAGAGGCAAAGATAAAGCCACTTAACACAAAAATTGTAAAAAGAGAAAGGAGAGTCATAGAAAAGACATAGAATGAAGTAGGAGTTGAATTAACCAACCAAATTGCCCAAAGAGAAGGATAGAGATCACACAGATTATTCCTAAGTTTCCCAAGGATAGTAGAAGGAGGAGAAGAGGACGAAGAAGAAATCTACACCTAGAGAAGAAGAATAATACTCGACAAGAGTAATTAAATAACCGAAGCATCACCAGAGAATTGCATATAGTCAATTATAACTAGGATACGAATACGAAAGAATAGGTAGAGAGATAGAAACCTACACCAGATTTTAGTAAGAATAATTACTCATAACAGTTTGAACGCCTCATAAATACAAACGTTTCATAGACATATTAAAAATAGATATATATACAAAAAAGACAGCAATGCGGGACACTCACGCAAATACAAATTTTCTAACTTTATTACGCTAGCTATAACTACCTATAATGGATAGAGGTAAGCTTGATCTCCAGACAACTAGCATCTCTTTGCAAACCTGTTACTTCCTTCAACCTTCAACATCTATTCTTTTTTATAATATCACATCCGCACAAATGACTCACAGTTCGAGTTTGAAAGATTTGTTCCCTGGTGAAAGATGATGATGAAAGAAAAGGTGGGGGAGAGACAGATAAAGATTGCCAGCCCCTCCCCTCCTATTTCGGGCATCCTGAGATGACCGAAGGAGGAGAGAAAGAGACCTGGCTCCTCAGGTGTCCTCTCCGCCCTACCAGAGCCCGAGCGGGACTACTGGGGGAGCAAGGAGGAGGCCAGGAGATAAGGAGGGAGTGGAACTGTAAAAGGTAGAGATAGCAAAGGTCGAAATAGTATAGTAAAATTGAAAGTTGACAAAGTTGGTCGGTGCACCTACAGTTTTACGTGAGTTCCGAACCACGGTGAGTATTATACCCTTTTACTATTCATTCATTCTATAGTTCCCCTGTCTCACATATACAGCGAGGACAACAAGGATCGACCAAGAAGAGGAAGGAATTTTCACGCGATAACTTGGAAAGTTAAAACAGGAAGGATAGAATAAAAGTATATGGAAATATGGAAGGAAGTATTAGGTTTGCAATTGAATGCCAAGGTGCATGGAGGTCACGCTAATCTTTTTCGTTTTATTGTCTTAGTTTTGAAATACTATAGTTTAAGTTAGTAGTTATCTGATTCACAAGCTATCCTTCTTTATTGTTTGATCATATGCTATATTGTTGTACCATTATGAGGCGTTCAAACTGTTGTTGTTGTTGTTGTTGTTGTTGTTGTTGTTTCTCATAACTCTTTTTCATTGTTGTTACTTTATAGGTTTTCTGAATCTCATAAAACAGTAATTAATTTGCTACTTACTCTGTTTTAACTTTCCAAGTTATTGCGTGAAAATTCCTCCCTCTTCTTGGTCGATCCTTGTTGTATATGTGGGGAAGAGTCGATGTGCTCTCCCATTTTCTTTTTAGGTTATCAAATCCGTGACCAAAATATTAATGAGAGGTATGCATGCCATTGGTCTGATTGAGTTCAGCGATTCTTTGGCCGCAAGACTTCCCTAATTCCAAAGGTTTTTTATCGGCTTTAAATCAGTGTTTGGGGCAGCCCCGTTCATCACGTCGATATTTTCAGCATTGAAAAACTAGTAACTGTAACTGTATCTGCAGAACATCAGTGATTTAGACGTTCTGTCCTTACTCTGACCTATAACCTGAAGATGCTGAGTGAGCTGGATAGTTTATGGCCGCTTCTATTGGTCTAACTCCACTTTTGAGAAGATTATCCTCTCGCTTAATTTTTACGATGTAGTCTGGGTAAGAGGACCGTTTGATTACCCGAAAAAAAGGAAAATGTCAAATTTGAAGATTATTTTTTGGACGGAGACTCGGTAAGCCTAGGCTTAGGTCAGATATTTTAGTTAGACCTAATAATGTTTAGGTCTACCTTGGCCTACGATTCCTGAAAACTGCTTACGATCTTTCTGCCTTACTATGCTTTCTGTTTCTTTAATCTAACTGATTGTCGTTTGGAGTCTACTTCAGATGGTATTTAATGTGTCGAAAATTGTGGGCGTGGACCACCTTTAGCCAATTATGTAGATTGGGCGAAACTTAATTGACTTTATGTTTATTCGTGTGTACGTACAAGAGGATAGAGAAAGGTGAGCAGGGAGTCAGGCCTACGCCATTCAAACTTTATCTCAAATTTCCAGAATAAGATTTCTTGTTTCACGGCCCTGAGATAATAAACAAAAATCCACGTCTTCCCATTTCCCAGCTCGGTACGTTTTGATAAACATATCAGAAAAGCTGTTTTTGGTGCCTCCCAGAACCTTGGGAAAGCCTGAAAAAAAAACGTCTGGAAAGATAGAGCGAGAGGCACCTATCTGTATGTGAGCGCTTGTACGCGTGTAATTGTATTTGCGTGTGAGTGTGTAAGCGTGCTAAAGCGTCTCTAATTCATTTTTCTTATATATTATGATTTAAATGACCAAATGTTTTGTGTTATTATTTACATGACCAAGTGTTTGATGTTATTATTTGAACACAATTGTTATATATTATTATTTACATGACCGAATTCTATATATTACTGTTAACATGAAAAAATGCTTTATATTATTATTATTATTGTTATTATCACTATTAATTTTATTATTATTATTAGTATTATCTAAGTGAATCAAGGCGATCCGTTGAAAGTCAATAGCCAAAACAGCAGAACCAAATGCAACCCATCATCATCGTCTCATATTATCATTTGAATAACCAAATGCACATAATATCATTTTCATGACAAAATATCACACACTTTTAGTACATTAGTTGCATGCGCATAATTATGTACGTGCCCATTTTAAGCCTTCATAGGATTAACATGATACTTATTTGTGAGGCTTCATTGTTGATCTCAATACACCTTGCAGTGGGGCACCACATGTTCAGTACTCCTCTTTACAACTTTGATTTCCACGTTGCCTTCTTCTCTATTTTCCTCTGAACTGGCTCAACCATCACGACACTAGTCAGCTGGCAACGTGTAAAGGCAAGAGAGAGAACAGTGGAGACGTCACTGGGGGAGTTATCTGATAAGGCGGGCGTCTTCAGCAGCTGCTCCGACGTTGAGAGCAACGAGCGTGAAGTTTTTCATGCATGATTAACTCCCAGAAGAAAATGAGCAGTTACTGATCGATCAAGTTCAAGCTGCAGGACAAGTTAAGGCCTGAAGGGAGGTGTCTAAAAGAAGTTTTCCAAGCTGACGGATATGCCCTTCTGTATTAATCCAGGCCGGATTCACGTCTTCAAGAAATATAACACAAGTATCCTTTCTATCATGGAAGAACTCAGAGGCAAGAGTTAATATTCTTGATGCCGGAATGGATCTTCACATTTCTTTAGGTGAACAACTAAAGGCAGATATTTAGTTGCCGAAATTGCTTTTTAACGTTGCTTATTACTTAAATTAAATAATGTTCGACATCGCATAAGTCAAACTTAATTCGCTAAATACATTTAAACTTTAAAATCAAAACTCAATTATAAAAAAACAAGCCGCTGTTCTCTTCCTTAACAGGAAGAGCTTGGTTACACACGTACCCTTGCGGGTGTGTGGCCTACGTCCTTATTTGCTAATCCTATCCGCTTTTTTTAATCCCCTTTATTGACTCTTTATTTTAACACCCTGAACACCCTTTTCTTCTTCTTCTTCTTCTTCTTCTTCTTCTTCTTCTTCTTCATCTTCTTCTTCATCTTCATCTTGTTCTTCATCTTCATCTTATTATTCATCTTCATCTTCTTCTTCATCTTCTTCATCTTCATTTTTTCCTTATCTATATCTTCTTCATCTTCTTCTTCTTCTTCATCTTTTTCATCTTCATTTTCATCTTCATCTTCTTCATCTTCATTTCCTTCATCTTCATCGTCATCTTTTTCTTCATCTATATCTTCTTCTTCTTCTGCTTCTTCTTCTTCTTGATCTTTTTAACTATTTCAATCCTTTGAATTTCCAAAACACCCGAAGTCATTTGTCAACTAAGCAAAAAAAAACATTTATAAATTTTCAAAAAATCCCCATCTTAAATTATAGAGCTATAGAAGATAAAAATATGCGTCTACTTACTAATAAAAGGCACCCCTGGCATGCCAGGGCATAGATGACGTCAGAGATTGGACAAGGTTTGATTTGGAGGAGCAAGACCTCAAGGAGTGAACGATATCACGGCTAAGCTTCTTTTTAAACACATTTTCCATTTCTTTCCTTTAGCAAATTAAAATTCTACAGTTTTTAGCGAGTGACCGAGTAACAGTTAGTTCTGTTTATCTTTGTAGCACAAAATCTATAAAACTTCGAAGAAATCGGCCGCTCAGTATTCGGCTTAACCAAAAGACTTGCCATAAGAATCCCCATAGAATAGAATGACGCCGCTAAGCTTCATTGTCGATTTCTGCATTAATTGTCGAGATAAAAAGTTACATTGCCACTATTACAGGACACCTGCGTGTTTTTTTTATGAAATGCCCGTCCGATTGGGGCAAAGGCATACCCAAATTTGTTTTATTCTTTAGTTTGTGGTAGAACGAAACACCTCCACTCCCGGTCCGAATATCCGGTGTTGGAAAAAAAGTGGAAATTGGGAAATATTCAAGAGGTGAGTAATTCCCATCTTCACTTGGGTTTATCTGTGAATTTATTTCTGCTCCTCTGTGATAGATTGAAATGATGATCCGATAAACATTCTTTACTTTTTATTTAAAATAAAGATGATCGCTTATGCCTGTTTGGCATAAAGGAGAGGAGACCTCTCTATGTTCTCTCTCTCTCTCTCTCTCTCTCTACTTAACGAATTCATGGGCTCCGAATTATGTCATGGGTAAAGATGGATCTATTTTCATCGGTTTGGCTTCGGTAACTATTTAATAGAGATTGAAGAAGGAAGATAATTATTTCTTATTTAAAGGAAGATAAACTTAACGAAGCTCTTTCGCCCGATTAGTCTTGAAATGTAGCTAAAAAAGCCCGTCGAAATTAAAAGAAGCAAAAATGTGTGGAAAAGATTCATAGGTATTGTCCATATTTATGACTACTTGTTGGTTGTCATTGTACAAACATCTTCCATGTTTCACATGCCATTGGATGTCGTAGAAACAATGGTTTAACTGGCATCTGGAATCTGGGATCTGCCTCAGGTATAGTGGTTGGGCAAATCCTAGAGAGTTGCGTGCCTTCCGGAGCTTCAATTAGTCTCTTGTTTACTCTCTTTGGCATTTATCCTGTACCCACATTTTTATTTCCCATAATCCTTAAGAAATCATCTCCATAGGCTTTCGCCAGAGATTCCGTCGTTAGTTTTATTTTCTTAATTTCATATAAATAAATGAACCAAAATCCTCCTGGTAGTTTTGAACGCTCGCACTAGGAAGCCTTTTTCCTGTGATCCTTAACGTATTATTTTCTTCGCTGTTCTTTTCTCTTCCATTCTACTCCTAAACTTGGATAAAGAAGGAAGGGGAAGGGAATCCTCCCACCCCAACTTACACCCTGTCGAATTTGTGTGGATTTCTGGCTTTAGAGTGTACTTCTACCTTCCCAATCTCCTTAACCTTTATCATTATTTTACTTCTTTCAATACACCTACCCCTCGAGCGTCATCTATACTTCCCTGCCTAGATTTTTTTGCTAGAATTCCTCTCTTTGCTGCATTAAAAACCAATTTCAACAAAACCGGCTCTACTACCAAAGAAAAGATACTCCAACATAAACAAATTCCTCATGAGCTAGGATGATTTGCCCTTTATCACTTCTGCAACACCATGTTGGTGGTTTGGTAAGTTAGAATCTTGTGCGCCGAATTTTTTATCAAATGTTGAAAAGAAAAACTTCGGGAGAATAATGAAAGAGAAAGTTTTAGTCCAATAAGTCGCAAAATTGGATTCTTTGACAAACACACAAATAAGGCTCGAACGGCGAAATTGGTCTCGGCGTGTTTGAAATTTGTTTAACAAGAATTTCATCTTCTTTGCAATGGCAAATATTTACTAAATTGAGAAAGAATTGCCGTGTGTTAAGGTTTCATTCCTTATGTATCAGGCTAAATATACTTCACCAGAGCGAGTTAGCGAATCCGAGTATTTGTTTTCACCCACAATAAACGCATTATTGTGTTTGCAAGTTTATGTATATAGTTACATGTTTATTTACGCTTTGAAGTCAATGACTGCAGCCTCTATTTAAACTTTTTTTATTTTTTTCATTTGTTATCCTGTTCTGTTATCAATGAGGGCGATTTATTCCTTCCTTCCTTATGCATGAAGCTAAATACGTTACCAGACCGAGTTTTAAAATCCTAGTAGTTGTTTTCATCGACATGTAAACACATTGTTTTGTATGCAAGTTTGCGTACTTGTTTAGTTGCGCTTCAAATTGAACCAGGGTAGCCTCTATTTAAACGTCTCTTTCATTTCTCTCATTTGTTATCATGTTTCCTTGTTTTGCCATCTTGCCTTCCACACTGCTGACCTCGCAAACAAATATGAGTGCCATTTGTTGACTATTAGTAAGAATATATCACAAGATCCGTTAATGTCATATATCAGTATATAAAAGAACGTAATTTTATTTGAATTATAACTACAAACTGAGTTGTTTTAATCTTTAATATGAACGTAATTTTATACTCGGAGGGTAATTCAATTTCCAGATTTTGAAAGGATTATTTTCTAAATGCCCCACTTCCGATCTCATTATTTAGGATTCAGGGAGTTATTGCATACTTATTTTCCCTTAACATATTTCATTATCTTTTTAGATTCATTTTTATACCTCATTTTACGCCTCATTTTACACCTCATTTATTCTCAGAGAGATATGAACTCGTTGGTAAAACACCACTTCTCTTTCTTTCTTTTTTTTAAAAGTACATAATTTAATTAGGAATCACTAGTACATGCTAGATGATTTTAAAGGTATGACACGGCGCGATGTGGGCTGAGGAACGCAACACAGTGATAGCATTGGCTGCTACAGAAAATGCACTCTGTGACTTCGCTCATCTTCACTAAAATGGTCAACTTTTATGTATTGCTGCGTTGCATCACACTGCTCGGAGCCTAGCAGTACTCAAAGTATCTGGAACAAAGAAGGAATCTCTCATTTATTCCATGTTTCCACACGAGGTGCTCTCTCTATATATGTTTAAAAAACAACCATAACAGATATAAGGATATTTTTATAACTATGAGTTGTCTCCTCTGACAACTATTCAAAGAGCCTTAGCCGGCGAAGACAAGTTTATCAAAAGGAACAAGAGGCAACGACACAGACTTCTTCTATTCAGGTGCGACCTTTTTGTCTAGAATTTTAGATGCAATAGAAGCGAGACCGTATCAGGTGGGAGGTTAAAGGAGAGATATGTGAAGAAAGTGAAGATGTGTAGAATATGCGTAGCTGAAGCTTTCTTGCCAGAACTGTGACCAGGACTTTTTTTTCAAACCAGAGGGCACCTAACTCTTCCGATATCCCGTTGCTGGTGAAGATAGATCGTAAAATCATATCTTCCAGGCAGGAAGTACCCCGGAGGCACTATTTTTAAATAACCATGAATTTCTCAAGTTAGGGCAAAGTTCAAAATAGGGCATATTACAGACCGATTCATAGCGCCTCTTTTAACTTTGTGTTCCTTTCTATCTCCTAATTCTTCCTTTCGCGCGAAAATAGACATAAAAATTCCATTATATAAAGGACTGCCAGAAAACCAAAAGAGAGGAGCCATTAGCCATAATGAGAACGATCTTCGCAACGCTTTCCTTCAGATACAACTGAAATTGCACCAAAAAAAAGAGCGAATGCTCTTAAAGCTTATGATATTTCTTGTGATTTTACTCTATTCACATGAATTTCTATTTATTATTTTTTTTAACACTCTCACTCATTTTATTTTATTCTACTAAATCATCTACTTCTTAGAGTTTAATTAAATAACATTTTTACTACTAAGTTCTCAATTCCTCGAGTTCTATCACATCACACTTGTTCGATATGTCTATTGATGGTATCTGAATCATTATAAGCTCCATCTTTTGATTCCAGGACATACATGATCTCCTGTCCCTTCTGGTGATCTAATTCCTTTTATAGCTATTATCAGTTCATTTTAGTAATCCATTAAGAAGTTTTGCACTGGAATCATATTTCGTCGGTTGAAACATCCCACTTGAAATACATAAATATATATACGGAAAAATGAATACTATTTGTTATTGAAATTCTTGTTGTATATATATTAATTTATTTTTTTGTAATATTTTTGTTTTTGAAATGCTTACCATTGGAATTAAATTACAATTTTAATTATGAAATCTTGATAACGGAAAATATGTTTAATTTATGACATCTTTCTTATAGCAGTTAACATCTGAATGCTGATCGGGCAAATGCCAAGATATGAAACTGATATCAAAAAATTGTAGAAAAATGGAATGTTCTTCGTTAAAAGCTATTAATAGAGATAATAGGAATCTGTGCAAGGGAAATTCTAGAAGACCATTACTAATGATTATTCATCTTATACAGGGTTGTGCAGCAAATATTATTCGTTAGTCGTCAGAAATCATGATTTCCCTATAACACGTTATTGCATTTTGCTGTATTCTGGATAAGAAAATTGTAGAGCATCTTATAAATAATGAATACAGCGGATGTTTTCTGTTCTTTATGTAATTATTTAAGTTCATTAAAATAAAATAAAATGATTATATTTCCTCAACTTAGTACTATAAAATATTGGAGAGAATTGTATAAAATAAAAAAATATCAATGCTATGTTTTATGTTTCTCTTTTTAAATATTATATTTTACCAAAACAATTTTGTTATTTTACAGCGTGACTAAGGCCCAATGGTTAATTTTTATTCTACATGATGATTTTAAAATATCATCAAAATCACCAGTTTGCCCAATTTATGAACATTGATATGTATCAGTAACTAAGAAAAGTAAGAGAATCAAGGAGCCACCTCTTTTATCCTAAGAAATCTCTGTATGTAAGATTTTTCTACTCATTATTTCTTTAGTGGCAACACACAAGGGATTAAAGTCTCAAAAATTCAAAGAATACTCATAGACACATGGATCCCTGCCTTCACATTAAAAAACATATTCAAATACACTTACTTGGAAACCCAAAACGCAAACTCATTCAAAATTAGTGAATCTTTTTTTTGATCACTAAAACCATCGGTCAGAAAACAATTCTTTCATAATTCTTTGCATTCATTTTTCGATTTTTACTCTTTTTAATCTTCTTCACTTTTATCTCCTAAGTTATTCAAATTTTACACAATCTCTGAATCAATATTTTAAATTCTTCTTTTAAAGTCACACTGTAAAATTCCATAAAGCACACTAATCACATTCTACACAATAATGCAAAGCATAATACAATTAATCCAACTTATCAAGCAAACATATATTTTTTTAATATCTTCATTGGATGATTAAATGGTGATACATTACCTAGTATTATTCTAATTGCCTAAGACTGGGATAACCTACCGAAATGTGGGGCAAATCTGTCTAAACAGAATTATTCCAGCAAAATTATATGGAATGATAAAGCGTTATCGAGTGTTTTCAATCCGCAGGAGACAATGCAAGGTCTTAAATTGTTGAGGAATTAGAGCAAAAGTTCGAGGGAATAGATAGGTAGGTCTGTTGGTGCGTTTCTTCGAACTCACGTAGATATGTTATATCCTTCTCATGCAGCAACAAGGGCTGAGTTGTTAGGGAGCACACTTAGAAAGAAAGAAACATCATTGAAGCAGAAAGGTAGAAGGGTGAGTAGCTAAGAGATGATCACAGGATAAGGTGCTCATTGTCATTATTTACTCTAGTTTTTCCTCTTGCCAATATTTTGTGTATACTAGAGCGCGAAATCTATTCATATTCAACTTCACGCTTTTTTCCTGATGCTTACACCATGTGCGAATAACGATTCTAACGAAGTTTGAAAGGCTTTTGCTGTTTTACATTCTCGTTCGAATGATATAATTGCCAAAGTTGTTCCAAGGTTAGTACGAAAATTATTTTGTTTTCACAATAACATCTTAACTATTCGGTTGATTCTAACCAAATTTGAGACACTTTTGTTATTTTACATTCCCTTTCAAATGATATAATTATCAAGATCTTCCCAAGTGTAGTCCTGGAATTATTTGGCAATAACATCTTAACTATTCGGCCGATTCTATCCAAATTTGAAAACATATTTTCTATTACATTCTCTCTCAAATAATATTATTGCCAGGGTTCTCTTAAGGTTAGTCCATGAATTATGGAAAGTTTTGAAGGTCGTAAAGTCATAAATCAGAATAAGTGAAATCACGCGACTTTTTGGTCAGCAGCTCTTGTTCACCTCAGATTCCCCTCAAATTATTATTTTAAGTTTATTATTATTTATACTCAACTCTAAGCAATACTACTTACATGAAATAATACATGATTAAAACAGATTTATAAAAAAATGTAAGAAATTTCAATCTCTTGAAAATTAAAACAAAGAGAATTCAAAGAATTCCGCGCGTTAAATTTATTTAGGATAGCAAATGATTTGTCATTATGTAAATTATTGTCCTTCGAAAATGATTAATAGTTTATTGTGCAAAGAGGTAAACATAACAGTCTATGTTTTACCTTTTAAAATTAATATCAGCCTCATCATTTACAAAAAGATTCCTTATCCAGTGGTTTCCAGCTTCTTTTTTGGTATCAGGAATATTATTCTTAGCATGCTTACTTGCTTAGGGAAGTCCATCGAGGTAGATAATGAGGGATGCCCTCATAGTAGTCCTGAGTGTTGGGTGCGCCCATGACTGTGGAGACCGATGCTGGACCCGCAGCGCTGCCCACACTCCGGACTGTGTAGGTCTGGAGCTGGGGGTGGAGGGGTCAAGGTACCCTCTGGTGACGCCTATGACGACGGCCATTCCGCGGTCTAGGTCGTTCCCTTTCGAAGTGGGTCGCTTCTTAAAGACAGGTAGAACACCACATGGCTCTGAGTGTAGCTGCAGCTTCGAGATGGTCTGAGTCGATGTTTAAGTTCTTCAGTGTCCTCTCGATTTACTCTTTGAACCTCTTTTTCGGGCCACCGCAGGGGTGACTCCCCTCTGTCAGTTTTCCATAGAGGGTGCATTTTTACAGACGATTAGTGGGCATTCGAAGCGCGTGTCCTAGCCATCCCAGTTTCCTGCTAAGGAGGAGGCACTCAATACTTGAGATCCCAGCACAGCTACCATATCAGTGTGGGGTACGCTGTCTTGCCAAGTGAGGCCGAAAATTTGTAGAAAGCTTCCAGGAGCTTGATGAGTTTCCGGTAGAGCGTGTAAGTTTCATCCCCAAAAAGCAGCATGTTAAGGTAGACAGGTCTGTACACAGCAACCTTCGTTGCGAGTTGAAAGTTATGGTTCTAGATCACGCGCTTGCTGGTCCTGCCGAAGGATGCCGATGCTTTGTTGAGTCTCCTGTTCACTTCTTCATCAGTCGGCTGACAGCACGTGACCTAGGTAGTTGAATTCAGAAGAGATCTTGAGTTCAGCTGCTGCGACACTAATGACAGGCACCACTTGCGGGGCAGCACGGGACCACTGGTACATCAACTCTGTTTCGTCGGTGTTGATGGCGAGCTCAAGAGTACTGTAGATGTCGTGGATGACGTTCAATGCTTCTTTTAAGTTTTCAGGGGAATGGGAGACTAGTACGAAGTCATCGGCGTAGTAAAGCTCGAACACTTAGTCGTGTGAGGTTTTTGTTCTTGCTTGGAGACGGCGTAGGTTAAAGACTTCCGTCGAGCCGGTATGTTAGATCAACATCACGACCAGATGTAAATCCTTCCCGGAAGAGGATGGTGGATGCAGCAAGGTAGATGGTAAACAAGGTGGGCTTAATCACACACCCCTGTTTAACTTCAAGCTTCACGTCGAAAGTTGCAGTTTCTTCGCCACCGATGACCACGCTCGCCTTCATGCCGTCATGGTAAGCCCGAGTAACTACAATGAATCCATCAGGGTATCCAAATTTCTTCAAGACGCGCCACAGCATCTCCCAGGTAACTGTAACAAAAGGTCTTCGTCAAGTCATTGAAGACCAGACATAGATTTGGGTGGTGTTCAGGGCACTTTATTTGCAGTTATCTAGACGTGAAGATCATTTCCACGGTGCCCCGCTCTCTTCGGAAGTCACACTGGGTTTCAGGGAACACTTCAATAATAATGTTCTTGTTCAGTCGTAGTAGCACCACCTTAGTCAGTACCTAGTGGTGAGGATAACCTTATTAATTGGGGAGTCCAGAGTACCCCATGCTAAGAGGAGGATTGCAATCGCAAGGCACAGTGCCTCTGCCGGAAACCGGAGGTCGATAAGCAAGCTCTTATCCAGAGAACAACCGATGGAATCTTGCCACTCTCTTTGTCCCGTTCCAAGTGGTAGCTGGACGCTGGGCCGGAAGGTTCTTTTGGTCCCCCGGAAAGCCTATGTGAGTTTGTGCACGTAATGTGGGTAAAACCTTGATCCAGTGTAACCCACATGTATTTTTTAATGAGTCGAAATTACACCAGATACTCACTACATGAATTCACGTCTGAAATGATCTTACACTAGCATTATCTTTCGTTTCAATTCAATACTGGTTCCATTACTGATAATCGCCAAAGTTTGCATGCATACAATTTATAACCATGCCATACAGATACTTACATACAATATATACTCTGTTAGCTAGGGAAAAGAATCCGTCGGATAGTCTATTTATTTTTCACACTTTTAAAACAATTTCATCACGGAAGCGAGATATTGAATTCGCAGGAAATTACAATTATGCCTTTGCATTCGCAGCATCCATGGAAGTGATCTTTATCAAAACCATTTAGTGGTATTCCTATTCATTATCGTCATGGTAGTTTCAGATATGAAAAGATTTTTATATACTCTGTAAAAAAAGGGATGCCATTGATGTGGAAGATTTAAAAGGATCTATTTATATCTTTCATTATAGAAGAACCCAAATTTCTCAAATATTTCATTAACGCTGGTAAATCCTAAATGTAATATTTTATTTATTTATTTTTTGAATTTTATTCCCTTTAGCAGAAGCTGATGAAGAAATCATTATTAAAAACTTCTTTGTCATCTTAGCTCATTTTGTCATAAACAAAGTCATCTTTATCAGGAATTATTCTGATCTATGAACGAGTAATTTTATTAAAAAAAGTGTAAAGAAAATAATTATTATTCTAATTAAGAAGAATACGATGCTTTGAGAAGTACGACGATAAAAAAAACACGGTTTTTGATACTTATAATGTCTATATTTATTAAAATCGGAAGAGAAGATCTTTGGTTTCAATTCCATCGACATTTGCGTCATAATGCAATTTCAAGCGAATTCTAAATGGTAATGAGCAGAACAAAATACACCGTAAACTAAAAGAAATTGACAAAAAAAACTGGAATATATAATAACAAACAACGGACATTAATCTGGAAGCTTTAACTTTGATTGACAATATCCTTTAAAATTAAGTTTAAGACGTAGGGAATGCATTTATGCTACCCTTCAAATCAATTAAGTAATAAAACTAGTTCTTTCAACCAATCTATAACACAAATTTTGAAAAGAAAAAATCCTGATCTCTTTCATCGTTTCAAACCTATTAATACATATCTTCCTCGAATCTATGGATTGCAAAAATTCACAAAATCAGAGCCCCTCTCCTTCCTATTATATCGTGGATTGGCTCAAATGCAAACAAACTCTCCAATTAGTTGGCGTCTATTCTCTCTGAAGCAATTGGATTAACGTTTGGATTTGCCACTATTAGAATCGTTATCGATTGCTTATTGATGCAAATGGATCAATTTTTGATTAACTATTCACATTTTTGTTTTATTTTTATGTCATCTTCACTTAACTCTTCGAAACACGGGGTATAATGTGAATTAACCTGATATATAGATATAGAACATGAATTGTAAGCACTCCTGGGTATGTAAAGGAATACCTTTGAGTCAGAAAACGCAGGTCATCATTTTGAGGGAGTCACTACTCACTGCTCTTGCGAACCGAATAAGCGAACGAGTCACTTCCATCCCACTAATCAGTTTGAATCTTGAATCTGGCAAATAACCTGCTTCTTGTAATTCTCACGCCCAAAGGCGGCAAATCACCACTTGTTCCTCAACGCCACCGGCAGATCCCCCTACAGTTGCAAAGTGCTTACTTTGTGACGCTCTCGCAAAGTTGGAAAAAGTACATACATGAAAATGATCATTTTACGATGCAGCCCTTAAAAATTTACAGGATCCTAAATCCCTCATTATTCGAAGACAGGACACTTTTTTAAACGATCTGACATAGAAAAACGAGGGGGAATCAGGAATAGGAGCTGAAGCTCATGAAGGCAGATAAAATTATAAGAGAGGGAGCCGTAAACAAATGAAACGAATAAAAACCGAGAGAAATTTTGAAAAACATATGGATGAATATTCTGATAAGCCGTCGAATATTCAATAACTCGGACAGAAGCTTTTAAAAATCCTCAAACTCTGACGCTTCAATATTTGGGAAATCTTTTGTGAATTATTTTCTATTTGAGGCTGGTCTAAACCAAAAGAGAGGCATTATTGAAGAATATAAACGGTTAAGTCCCTGCTATAGTCATATTTTGGTGGTCGTTTCAAAGAAATGTCCGCAATTTAAAGCTGAAATTCTCTTCCGTGCGCACAGAAGTCCCGACCAGGTGTTACAAATTGATAGCCTTATTGTACTTTTTTGCCTCACTACCTTTAGTCCTTAGCAAATCGTGGACAAGGAAGTTTGTTTTTCAGCAAAAGTCGAAGAAAAAATTAGATTTAACAAACAGATATTAACGTTGAACTCTTTAAATGCTCTTTTTGAGCAAAATCAATAAGAAGTTTTCCATTACTGCATCGATATTGTACTAGTAAATTAATGTCAGAAGAATTCTAAACTTAATATTTATATCGTTCGAGATACAGCGTGAAGCATAATAGTAGCCGGCAGCAGAAGTGGCCACGAATGTGTTTTCCAACCTTAAAATCTTCAAGAAATCCAATGTTGTTTTCGACGCATGATTTAAACCAGAGACGGACGCCACGACTAAACTAAGACCCGAACGACCCAAATCCGCCATAAAAACAGTTAATACGGCCATATTTCATCCTCGATTTTTATTCGGATTCTTTTCACATAGAATAGAATGGTAGAGTGACAGAAAAACAAAAGGGAAAATAAGAATAGAAAAACAGGAATAGTTAAATAGGCTAAGAATAAAAAAGACAAATCTAATCCTCGTGAACTTAAATATTGAGGTCAAGAGGCAATAGTACTGCGCCTCTAACGAGTTACTAAACGGAACACAACAAAGTCTTATGGTCACAAATGTTAACACTACCCGGACGTAGTCTGTGCTTGATTAAATTTTTATTTTTATTTCTTTTGGAGATTTGACTGGGAACGTGGCAGGGAAGGGGGCAGGGAACGTGGCAGCTGATCTTATGCTATTTCTTTGTAATATTTCAAATTATTAAATAATTAAAAAAATAATAAAGCTTAAGTTTAGTTTTTTTATTATTTTATATTTTTGATTTGGCTGCGTTATTCATGTCTGCTACCCCTAAACAGTAATCAACCGATCTCTAGCGGAGTCAATCCCGAGAAAATAATATGTAACGCGTCAGTCACTCGGGTATGACCCAGTCCCCAGTCAGAGGAGGGGGGAGACCCATAATTAGTAGAAAAAGAAAGGAGCGTGCAGCAAGTATGCATGTTTAGGGAGAGATTTATCGCTTCCATCTTTGTTTGGTGATATCCAGGCGATGCAAAAGAATAAGGGAGGGGCAGACTGAAGAAGAAAAGTGTACGGAAGTGAGAAAAATATGAAAGCGCTCAGAGATGAAAATATCTTTTGATTTCTCCAGAATCCTTGGACCCGAAGAGGGGTTTAAACAGTTCCTCTTATAGTTTAGCTTCTTGATCAATGTACTAAAACACATTTGAACTTTTACATGACCTCATTTTTTTATAAATATTCTTTCCGAGATTATTTGGTTCTTATCTTTCTGTTACAGAAAATATAGCCTCCCCTCTACACCTGTTACGGAATTGAGCTCAATTTTACCTGAAATCCATTTAAGAAAATCTCGAACTGTGGATGAAAAGGAATTCTAGACAGAAAAAAATTAAACCAGTTCAAACGATTGTTTTATAATGAAATTAAAAAGTATCTTTTAATTGAAAAATTAAAATAAGTTAAAGAACCATATATATATATATATATATATATATATATTAGACGAGGGAAAATAATTTTCGTTGAGTTAGATCTACTGCTCGTTTTTTATTAACCTTTGGCCTCTGAATCCAAAAATGGCCCTAGTTTGTCTGTATCACATCAACTTTTTGATCTACAGGATGCCTTTGTTTTTGTATAAAAAATAGTAAAATACAGCAGATAACATTTTTTTGTTTATTTAATGAAATGTTTTAACAATTTTAATAGAATGGAAAATAATAAAACTTTACTATTTGTAATGTTTGTAAACACTTCCTTTTTTAATACGAAGGATATTGATACCTTAAGTAAAACTGTGTGTAAATTGTTACGGAACAAATTTACGCTTATGGCTTTAGTTGATGTTAAATATGTGAACAAGTTCCCTTTATACTCGAACAGTGTTTAAACAATGTATGTATTTACATCCCATCTACCCTGATACCATTTGTCGTAGAAAGCCCGCCCTTTTTGTTCTAAGAGTGCTAAGAGTGTCTAATATATTAATATCTGAATATCTTAACGAACAGAGCCGTTCCGAAACACGTAAGGATATAGGAGAAACACACAATAATCCCAAAATAAACTTATATTTTAACTTTAACCATTGAATACACAACATTTAAACATTAACTACAGCAATACTTTGAATATTATCATAAACAAGAATTAATGAAATTAGTTTGACCCTCAAATATTGGTTAATTTCTCTCCACACAACAATAATATAAGAATTAGGCTTACGGACTCATCTGGAGTTTAAAAGGCCTCAGGAATGTTATTGACTCACGACGCGTGCCGGGTGTCCAGTTGTAGATGGGCAAATTTCCACGGTCGTTTTGGCGAGGGTAGCAGCTGGGGGGTCCACACGTTCTTCCGGGGGGGGGGGAAGGGTTCTTCAAGGACGAGAACCAATACGGTGCTTTATGCAACACCTAGGCAGTCGTGGTCTCTCTGGCGAGAGTGAGTCGAACTTGGTTCTTAAACCCAGTTAACTTGGAGTGCGGTGTGACCACCGAGTAACGAGCTCGAGGAGGAGCTTTTCTCATTCGTTACTTAATTTCTCATGGACGAGGACTGAACTCGGGGAGGGTCTTCTTCAAGGGAGAATATAACGGAGGGGGGTTTCTCTGACGATAATAATTTGAACTTGGCTCCTCACCAAGTTAACTTAGGAGTTCGGTGTGGCCACCGAGTAACGGGCTCGAGAGGGGAGGCTTTTCCTTCTTCTTTTCTTAATTTCTCGAGGACGAGAAATACCCCTGGTGTTTAAGATGCACCAGGATATGAGGAGTCTCTCTGACGAGAATAAGTTGAACTTAGTTCCTCAACCAAGTTAACTTATGAGTTCGGTGTGGCCACCGAGTAACTGGCTCGAGGGGAAGCCTTTTCCTTCTTCTTTTATTAATTCCTCAAGGACAAAGAATACCCCTGGTGTTTTAGGTGCACCAGGATATGAGGAGTCTCTCTGGCGAGAGTAAGTTGAACTCAACAAAGTTAACTTGGCGTTCGGTTTGATAACCAGGAACTAGCTCGAGGATGAGCTTCTTCTTAGCCCCTTAAGGTAGGTAGCCCTGCCTCTCTTGCAGGGTACTTCTTGATCTGGCGAGCCAAGTACACTACCAATCCAGTCTAGGTAGCTCGGTTTTAATCGAGGACTTCGTCACCTGGAATCTGACGTATACTACCACGATTTTTCTCAGTGTTACTCATTTATACGTTGTCACCCCACTGGGGGAGTGGTAAGGGGGGGAGGGGCTTTAGGATGGCCCCAGGAGAGTTCTTACGCCCAACGGTTTTTCCCACCGAGTCTTACATCGGCTCCTCGTTAGCCTTCCAGCTTGGGAGAAACACGTCTCCAATTTCTTATTTGACGTGAAACTGGATCTCACTCTTCTGGCGGAGATCTTGCATTTTGACCTTTAGGTCTTTCAGCTCGCCGAGCGGTGCGACACTGCGGTTAAGCGCTGGACCCGCCGATGCCTTCGGCCGGATGTCTTTGCGGTAACCGCCTTGTGACTGCATCACGAGGGAACGGGGAGGGGGGTGAGGACGATTCCCCTACACCATTCTTCCATTGATTCTTGGTTGAATAGCTTATCTTCTCATGGCTGACGTCACCAGAGAATATATTCAGGTACCAGGAGGATAAGGCCTCCTTCAGTGACCTGAGGCCATAGTCAAGAGATGAAATAATTAAATATTATTGAAGTGGCCTACCCTCCTCCAATAAATAAATCTCACCACACTCCTAACTACATGAGCCCCCCTTCCCCTCCCCCTCTAGTAGTAAAGAACATATTCAAATCTTTTAGTCGCTCTCTACATTCAATTCTTTAGCAATAAAGTATGATGACCCCTTTCCTTAATAATGCTATGATTTAAATGTGTGTTTGGAATCTCTGAAACGAAAGGATGCTAAGGCTTCTGACCAGAATTAAAACCACTTTCAATAAAGCGAAGTGGTATATTTACTTTGCTACCCTATTGATAGCGGGAAATTTTACCGAGCTAGGAGAAACGAGTCAATTTCCAATATCAGAGAAAGAAGTGTTCATGTAAAATCATTGGACCAGAAATTGGAGCATATTGAGAATAATATAAAATCTTGTTACTCGGGAATAAAGGAAAATATGATTTTATGAATGAATAGAAAGTTAAATTAACAAGGTATTTTTGCTTACTGGAATGAGTAAGGAACATACAAATGTGGGAGGCGTGGACAAATTGAAAGAAAAAACCTGGAAATGGCATAAAAGGGGACGCCAAGAAGAATACCCCCTTCTTTTGTTTCTTGAATTCCTTCCCTCCCTATGTCTCCTAACTATAACTCCACATGGATTAAAGCTCTGTATCCAAGGAGAAAAATAAAAGAAGAAAGAATTTGAATATCAGTTAAGCTGGCCGCTAAAAGCTTTCACCTAGCCGATGAAATGCTAATCTCCGTAGTCCGGAAAATGATAGCCAAAAGTTCCCACTCACATCATTGGAGACGATTAAGACCGGTGTCCAGCGACAAAAGCTAATCCCTCTAGGAGCCGTAAGCTTTCTCTCAGACGTCTGTGCCTTCCAGCGATCAAGCATGAAAAAAATGGCCGTCATATAAACACCCTGGGTTTTTCAAAGATCGGCAGATTGAGTTTGAGATCTCTAAGCCTTCGTTTCAGATCGTGTATCTGTTTCCCCAAGTCCCTTGTATTCGCGTATACAATCGAGGTTGGATCTCATTAGGCAGATCCATCTCTTATGTGAAGGCTTGCTCTGTTCAGAGCAATCCTCGAATCGTTTTGTCCCTGAAGGACTGGCCGGGATTCTTCTCGTCTCATCCCCCCCCTGCTCCCAAGGATCTCTAGTTTCCCGTGTAAGATTTCGCGCTGAGCCGTGTCAGAGTCTCGTTTTTGGAGGTTGCACTTATCTGGAGCAGAAGTGCCTTCGTCCGTCTTCAAGGAGGATCGTGAACTCGTCTTCTGGTCCACCCCTCCTCCTTCATCCTCGTCATCACCAGGATATTTGGCTGGGAATCACGACCATTTTCCGTCTCCATTACCGCGCGCCGACTCGCTAGAGGAGTCTCCTTCCTCGAGGACTCCTTTTAAGGGAAAACGATTGCATCTCCCGTTAATGGACCCACTTTCCGACGTTTAAATATTCCTTCTGTTTAACTGATTTATAGTATCCCATTTAAAAGCTAACTAACAAGTAATTAACGTTACCCGATTGCCATTTTTTATTGTCTGTCAATATTATCCTTATTTAAAATTTCCCGTATGTATATATATGTTAACTGGTGACTTATTAAAATTATATTTTTGGTTTTCACTCTTTAAATATATCCTTAAACTGCAACTTGGTAAACTCATTAAACGCTATCGGCACGTGGATTAAAAACGCACTCTTATACCTCGTAATCAACGGATTACTTTTACGAAGTGAACCTACTTGTACCTAGCGAAGGACGCGTACCTACATTAGAGGATATGTGTGTATATAAATGTATATATACATATTCTCGTGGCTTTTATCTCCTTTCTCCCAACCAGTAGATACATATATTTATATATAGACGTATTGTCTGTGGAGGTGACCTATTCCTCGAGAGCCAGTTAACTCTAAATGGGGGCAAGGAAAGCGGTATTATGAACCTTCAAATGCAAGTTCGTACAAAGAACCAAATCATTCAAATTACAAACTCCAACCAATTTAATGTGGCCTAACATAGGTGGGCAAGAATTATACAGAAATAAAAGAGATTTAAATAATAGAAACTAAAAATCAAAAATCACCTTTAACTCTTTAATGTCGAGCGAACTTTTGATAGCTAATTAAATATTATCCAAAATCTTAATATTGACCACTTTTCTCAGTGACCATGAAACGCTTCTCTGCTTTAAACAGAAAGTTTTACATCTGGTTAAAGGTGGAAAAGGTCGCCTTAGTGGTTATGGTTTTACATTGTGATTATATTTAAATTGTAAGTTATCTCATTTCTGAGCGTGCACAGGGAATTATTACGAGAAATACACATATGAGAAACGACTGGTCTTCAGAGAAGAGTCTAACGGCGATATGGATTAACCGTTTCTAGAACCAATAAACGTTAATTACGATTGAATAATTAAAGTGTTATCAATTAGTCCCAATTAACTTCTGACCGAAATTCCGAGCTGGGTCAGAGGTATACCAGAATGAAGAACTGATGAAATTTTTCATTTTTATCCCAGATGTATACACTAACTTAAGCAAGAATAAACGCAAAATCATGTGCAATCGCGCGAGAATTGTACGCGCTCATGTAAGTTTACTATTCTGAGGGTTTTTTCCTACTACATCTCTCTTAGCGTTCCGTAGTCTTTGTTTTCAAAATTATGTTTTTTGTAGACTTTTTCAGTTTTTATTTGTTTTATTCTGCCAAAAATTCTTCCTTGCTTGTGATTTTGTTAGGTTTTTCGACTGCAGTCGTAACGATCTAAACCACAGCTTTATAAACCCCCAAACAACTTTGCTGTCATGCTCGATTCCCGGCAAAAGAGGCCCTTGGGGAAATGCACCCCCCTTCCAGCCCCTACACTGAAAGATACAAGATTCTTTTACGGTCTCTTTCAAGCCCAAATACTCAGAGAGGAGCAGCCTGTAACATTAATTATTGAAGATGGGTACGTTCCAGGAGAGGTGCTTCCATTGTTATTTTACGGTCTCAAATAGTCTCTCCTTTAGACCTTCTGCTCTATGTTACATACACATTTTTTACATTTTACAAAACTTCCATAGCCAAAGTTTTTGTTAAGATGCCCTGTTGAAAACGCCTCTAAATAAATCTAACAACATTTAAGTTAGAGACTTCGTGTCAAAGGAGCTGGATCCTCTATTGTTTCCTTTCTTCAGCTTTGCCACTTCCACCCAAAACGTTTAAACCAGGAATATAAAGGACAACAATAAAACAAATGAGGATTATGTTTTAAGCAAAGGGTTTAAGTAAAAGGTGCATTTCTCATCTCAACTTCAAAAATAATCAAGGTAAGGATGAATCTTCCATTATTTAAGGGTTATACGAGTTTTCTACTATCTCTTGACAGAGATAGCAAAACAATATAACTTCCAGTAAGTTTTCCCGTTTGACCAGATGGAGATTGAGTTTGTTTTTATTTTCGTATTGGACAATTATTCCATACTTAGTAGGGAAACATTATTTTTCACGCTTATATGGGCATGTAGGAAATAAGTATTAACTATAATTATGGAAAAAAAAGTTTGCTAAATTTGATTAGAAAACTGTTTGCCTTTTATCTCTTGCGCGAATGACCAGAAAAGGTTCGCAATCATTATAATATTTAGAACGACGCTGAATCTGCCCCTGCACAAATGCATACAACCTTCTTTCCACAGCTATTGATTAAGCTCCCATTAATTTCATGAAATTTCATTCGTAAATTGCATCAATTCGTCTAGTTTTAAAATATCCATCGCGTGTCTCAGGTCATGTCTCCACAGGCACTGAGGGGATGAAACCACATCCAAGTATATTTCCGACATTTCAATCTTAGAAATTAGAGATAAATGCACGAAATCTGTTGCCTTTAAACTCTACCTTTTCTACTTCACTTCTCATGGGCCCTTTATTTTGGTGTACTATATATTTTTATATTTACATATTTTTTATTCGTATCTTCTATTCTCAGTTTATACCAATTATGGTATCTATTCTTTTACTTATTTATTTTTATTCGTTATTTGTACGTAGTTAATCGATAAAAGAAAGTGAAGATGTTGGAGAAAGTGAACATGTTCAGAAAGACTGTCTTGTATTAGGGAGATGGAAAGTGCACATACCTCGCCCTTAGCCGTTTTGTAACGCGGAAAGTTTCTTGCAGGGTAAAAAACCCAGGTGGTATTCCTCTCCCAGGCAAGTAAAGTAAAAACAATTTCTGTTTTGAAAGAAAAATGTTACGATGGTGACCGCGATTCTTTATTCCTACTCAACCACCTCCCAGCCATCACCTGAAATTAAGCGCAAGCTTGACTAATACTTGGGGGAACGAAGTTGCTGAGAGAGTGGATGCTGCTTCCTGTGGCAGCATAATTCTTAAAAAGCACCGCAGTCTTGGGGGGGTTGGGAAGCACCTGTTTGTTGTTCTTTCCGTGGTTTTGATCTGATTGGATAAATATAGGTCTAGAAGCGATCTCTCTACCACACTTGTTCTTTAACGTATGGTAATTAGGTATATGTAATTAGGAACAATGAGCAAAATGTATAATTTTAGTTTCACAAATTTATTTTACCGGTTTTTCCAGCATTATCAACAATCTGCATTACACCCTTAATAAAAAGGCTCAAATGCATTTCTAGTAAACTAAAAATGACTATATTATAGTTTAAGTAAAGAGATACAGATGCAAGCTTTAATACTGTTTCTTGTCGACCTGTAGAACAACCACATTGGCGGCGAGCACGTGCCAAAACGCCGACCCATAGCTTGTGGTCATACTGTACATTCAGTCACCAATCAATACTGTATGTCAGAGATCACAGAGAGAGAAAGGAAGATAAGCGCCGCCTTGCCCTTGAATAGAGAGAGAGAGGAAGAACAGACACCTGGGCGACCTTTTTTCGCTGCGCTAATGGAGGTGCGAAATTATGAGACGCCTTGAGACGCCATCACAGAAACCTGCGACAAGTGTGCGAGCTCAGAGGGTCTCATCTGAAGTCAGACAAAGCTCGCCTCGCGGGCTTAAGACCTTCTTGCCCTCGCGCTAAAAAGCCAGTCTATTCTCGTCTCCCGATGCCTCTGACCCTAGAACCCTCCTCTTTAGAAGCAGGGAGGAAAACCCCATTCGACCCCTATAAATCCTCAGGCGCCAGAGATGGAAGGAAGTATCCGTGGAGTATCCTTCCATCTCCGTCAATATCCTCTGTCCGCCCCCGTCGGTAACCGCTATTCGCGCCCAGTTGGACTCAGCACAATTTTCGAAGAATCCCTCAAGCTCCCGGTATTCTCGTTAATTCACGTGAGTCTACCTTGACCCGTTTTCCCCGCTCCTCAAACGCAGCGCGCTCAATCTCGATTCGTGTAACTCGAAAGCAAGATTTAAGTTCACCACCGTAATAGTCACTATCCAGAGACTATGGTTTAAACTTTGCGCCAAGGTAAGGATTACTCCCTCGAACCAAATCTTCGAGGTAACAGGAACGCGCAACTCTCCCTGCACAAGTGCTCTCTCTGCCCCCCCCCCCTCCTTCCTCTAGTGTAAGCCTCATCATTGGCTTAATTTACGTTCAAGGTCGTTCGAGCGTCCCTCGGTCAATATTGTCCGTTTCTTTGCACAGTGACCTTCCTTACCATGTCTCTCACCCCCCCTTAGCTGCTTAAGACCCATGTAAATCTAGTATATGTATAGCTCATTCTAAAACTATTTTTAACCTTGTAAAATAATATTGATATGCATATTATTAAAGTAGTTCTTGTACCCGTTTTTCTGTTATCCCGGAACTCAAGATAGTCGACTATTGGCCAACCTACTTTCAGTTAATTTGCACTCTGCTTCTATTGTAAACTTCTCTCGCACGCGTAAAGCAGAAAGGGTGAACTTGACCTTATTCTACCACAGTGTACTACATAGCTTTTATACCTGCAAAAGCTGAATAGATTTATTTAAATTCTAATATCAGTGATTTATTATTGCTATAAGTTTCTGTGGTTGTCTAAGTCCTATATCACAAACATAAAATATTCCTAGCACCATTGCACAATCTTTTACGTAAAAAATAGGTGAATATTAAAATTAAAACGTACTCAATTGAAGCGGCGAAACACAACCAGAGAGAAACAATTTCAAACGGTTAGATCGATCGCTTTTTCTCATAACAAATGAATGAAACCGTCTTCCTTAAACGAGCGAATGAAGTCGTCTTTCTTAAATGAATAAATGAAGACGTTTTTCTTAACTTAATAAAATTGTCTTTCTTAAATGAATGAATAAAGTGGTCTTTCTTAAATGAATGAATGAAGTAGCCTTTCTAAAATTAATGAAATTGTCTTTCTTAAATGAATGAATGAAGTTGTCCTTCTTAAGTGAAAAAATAAATTCCTTTTTCTTAAATGAATGAATTAAGTCGTCTCTAAAATGAATGAATGAAGTCCTCTTTCTTATAAGAATGAATTAATTCGTTTTTCGTAAGTGAAAGAATGAAGATGCTTTTCTTAAATTAATGAATGAAGTCTTCTTTCTTAAATGAATGAATGAATCGTCTTTCTTAAATAAATGAATGAATGAAGTCAATTTTATTAAGGGAAAAAATGAAGTCGTTTTTCCTGAATGAAAGAATGAAGTCGTCTTTCTTAAATGAATGAATGAAGTCATTTTTTTTAAATCAATGAGAATATTGGATGAAAGTTGTACAAGAAGTCAAATATATTCATTATTTCGCGCTGAATTTGGAACAGCTTACAACCTTCTTCCATTGCATACATTTACTAGTTCCTGTTTATTATTGTTCTCCAAATGCTTTATGAAGGAAATGGTATTTTTTCGCTGAGTCTCTTACCTCCTCCACTCTTTGACAAGTTATTTTTAACAGTTAGAAACAAACTCTCCATGACACCAGCACAGCATTGCGTAAAACTAATAGCTCTATGTACAAAAGGAGCCCCGTCAATAAAATGTCTTCTTCGTTCAGACCACCTAAAAACTTTCCATCCCGTTCAGACATTTTCCCAATAAAATGAAAGCTTATCAAAGATATTTTATTGATTGCTCTCCTGTTTCTGACTTTATACAACATCTCTTTATTATTACCACTTTACTGTAACGTAAAACCTCATTGGCATGAGGCACCTTCCTCTCATTCTTGGGAAATCTCAAAAAAAGCTCATGTTTAGTGCATCTCATATTTCGTACAGGAGAAGATACTCAAGAATGCCAGTTTGTTTCTCCCCCCCCCCAAAAAAAAAAAAATTTAAAATCCTAATGGAAGGAAATAATTGCTTTTGTAAAATAACTTTCCGCAATTTTAGAAAGTGTTAAGTGCCATTCGCATAGGCCTAAAAAAGGCAATATCAATTTTAATCGCTTCAAGGTTACTTGTTTGGCGTTGTGTTTGATTTAGTCCTTTTTGCGTTTGAAAGCCACGCAAAAACCATCTCTTCTCGATTCGGCCCAAATAAGTTCTAATCAAGTCTTTTCACTAGACGTTAAAACGATAATTCCGAATATATGCAAATAATTTGAGTATCATATATTTTTTTAATTTAATTAAATCTATTATTATTCACGCCATTAAGATACTTAAAATTTGATTAAATATCTTATTATTGATTAATGTACCATGTAATATGCTAATGACTAGCAGTATAGAAACATTACATCCAAAGACGGCAAAGTTAAGCAAATTAGGATGCGGTGTATATCAGTAATAAAACACCTATCAAATTATTAATTTTATTATATCAAACATAATTGATTGAAAATAGAGAGCAAGGAGGGATACCAACCTAATTTCCAAATTTGGAGGATAAAAGAAATGGTTCCTAATCACTTAGATTATAAAACCGATTAAACGAGACCTAATGAAAAAGCGCCCGTCTTTCCATCTACTAATCAGCGACCGACCCCAAATACCGGAATTCGACTTACCGTTTTAGGGATCTTAGAGATAAATGATGAGGTCCCATTTGTAGAATGTGATCATTTTGCGAATGACCCTCAATTAATTTGGGCGGGAACTATGGGATAAATCCATCAGATACGAGAAAGTTAGATGGACTATATAATAAAACCTACAAGCGGGGCAAATATTAGATCATCAATCGAAGGAGAGTTATTTGTAAATAGACAAACCGTTGAATCTTTTCACCTTGAACACTACTGTGACTACAGCTATGTAGAAACACTCTCATTTAGTTCTATTTTGACTCAACTTGTTAATATAAGAGGCCTATATTTACTTGAGAGTGATAATGTGCCTTAATCCAGCCATTGTGTTGGAATATGAGGGTTTTATACATAATAGCTGAGGATAACCATTTGTCACTGAGAGCTCATGTTAGCCGAGTGAATACGGCGTTGGCCTCCTAGTATCACGGTACCAGGTTCGATTCTGAATCCCGGCATGAGCGGACACAAACGTCAGCGAATGGTGGACGCGCTGTGCTCACCCCGTTTTCGGGTGGGTAGATCTTACACCTCTCACCTCACACATAGGCAATCACAACACTGCTTTTTTTCATCTCGCGTCTTCACAACACACACGCAGACTCGGTTTCAAGGAATCCTGCAGATGGGTATCTATATCTACGTACCTCTGACACGGAACAGGGGTCTCTTCCCCGAGGTAACGAAGGCTTCCACCTGAGCGCTGTTTGGTGTCAACACATAATACTTCCTGGCACCTCTCCTCAAAAGAGGGCTGGCCCCTGGGGCCCTCGCGCCGACCAGCGATTGATATACTGACCTTAAATAAATTTCAATATCCAGTCGGGGATCCTCCCAGTATCATAGAAGGATTGGCACTAACTACCTAAATAACCATTTCTCACTAGCGTTGGGCCAACATATAAGATTGAACATTGATACTATCTCCAATAGTGAACTTCCTACTTAACATTGTATTCTAGTGTACACTGGCCCCAAGTTGCCGGAACGCGTGCATTGTCGGGCATGGTCCATGTTTTTGTACTTCTACAACTTCTACTTCTATGGGTGCGTTTCTAAAGAATGCATAAAGGGATGAGTTGAACGACAGATTGAGGGTTGTTGTGGAGAGTAGTCTTAAAGTAGCAAGTATTTTATTATAATTTTTTTTCAGCTTTAAAATTGGAAATCCTCTCATTTTTACGTTTTCCAAAGGCAATATTGAGAAAGAAGTAAATTAAAATTTACTTATAAAGTCCTGATAGACAGTAATAGCCGGCGTTGAAGCCATTTAAAAGGGACACACTGAATTCAATGCACATTACATACTCCTCACCGCTACGAAATACACCTCGAGATTTTATCAGAACATAAGCAAATTCAGAATTAACAAAGACAGGAAATTCGGGTGGACCCCAAGATATTATTTGTGCAGACTCGGACCAACGTGAGCCCGGCAACTTATCGAGATAGGCGGACGGAAAAGAAGAATGGCATTCAACTGAATCCTCTCCAATCCGTGCCCAAAATATTTGACCCCTCGTTACTACATTCTATATGGAAGTTTGAGAACTTGAATAGGTTCATGATGATAATTTTATTGTAGGAAAGTTCATGTGATTGAATCATATGACATTGGCTGTGTCTCTTACTGTGAGACCTGAATGTAAGGAAGATCAAATTATTATTACGAATTGAGTTATTTTGGCTCGATTGTAAATCCTGTAATTTGCTGAGATGTTAAAAAGAATGAAGATAGAAAAATGGCTGGAAAGATGGATGGGTTATATAAAATGATGGGGATTAGAAAACAAATAGCCTGACTGACGGAGATAAAATGGACGACAATGATAGAAGAGAAAAATGACTATAAAGGACATCTACCTCTGAAGGGTCTAAGGAATTGTGGTTATGGAAGAAAGATAGTGTGAGTGAACGAGTGCGTGTTGATCTGGTATGAAGTGAGGAGGTAAATAAGAAGGGAGAGTTAAGCGTAAGTATGCTGACTCTTTTAAAGTGTAAAATGGAAAGAATGGTTTCCATATATACGAGTAAGGTTAGATAACGGCAAAAAATGAACAAATAAAGTGAAGATAATTATTTTTAAAATGAAGCCAATGTGAAGAAAGTAATTTTGATTTAAGAGAAGCATAGACTGAGTATATTTGATGTGTATGGTTCAAAAGACTTGACTTAATTTGAAAATTTGAAAGATATTGTGGAATAAAGTAACCAGTGACCTAAAGTTACTGGTGAATAGGTGATAAGATGAATAAAAGATTGTTAGGTAGTAATTACCAATGTTGGCAAACGAAACATTATGCTTGAAACGAAGGGCGTATGAGTACGCGGTTGAAATGAATAAAAAAGAGTGACGTCTTGCAATGTAAATGATTTTTAGAAACAAAGGTCGAATAGGTATGAAAAAATTGATATGTATTATTGTAAGTCACTATTGAGTGTGCAAATAACAAAAGAAATAGAAAATAAGCTTGAGGGATAAAAGACTGAAGTGGGCTGATGAGATGGAGAGAGTGGATGAAAGACAGTATATTGAGTAATGAATAATATAAACTAGGAGTGGTAGAAGCTGGATGTTGGAATGAATAAAAGATTCAGTAATGCTTGTCAACCTGGATTCATGTGTTATAGGTATGCTTTTAAGGCAAACTTGATTGAAGTAATGGCGAATTTTCTTCATCTCTCCGAAGGAACTTAGGAAAAAATGGCTATGATTAATGTGTAAGATCTGTTATGATTCTTTAAGATCGATGAATATTATGAATAGGGCATTCAAAAGTAATAGACTGAGTGAAAGTAATGCAATGAACTATCAAAGGTACATGAAAGATGGGGCTATATTAATTGAAAACAGATGCAAGATATGTGCTTTTTTTATGAGGTAAATTTTGGGATGTCATGGTGGCGGTGAGAAAGATTGTTAATGGTTGTATTCCTATGGGAATTATTTATGTGAAAACTGCCTAAAAGTAAATATTTTACATGAATGGGAAAAGAAGAAAGAAATGGGAGGAAATATTGGAAGAGTGGGGCATGGTACTAGGGTATGTTGGTCTTTAACACAAGGAATCATTGTGACAAACCAGCCTGTAAAAAATATCAGTGAAAGGAGTAGACTGGAATCTGATAACTAGTTAGTGATCAGGTTAGTGATGATTTATCTTCTGTGAGTGAGAATTTAAGGAAAGGATTAATGGGATTACCGGAAATACCTATTATGAGAATGAGTAAGTCCCAATGATTAAAAGTGCGGACAATCGAAAGAGTAACTACCGGTGGATAAACCAGTCAGTAAAGAGAGCTATTCGAGATAGAACCAGACCTTGTCACATATGTAAGCGGCCCCACAACGAAGATAATTGGGAAAATTATAATCAGTAGAGACGCCTGGGAAAAAGCGAGTCAAAGCGAGCGAAAAGGTTTCACGAGATACATCTTGCGCAATCCTGAAAATCAATCCATAGGCGTTAAATCGTACGTAAATCAAAGAAAGCTAATTTTTGACATCACACTTAAGGATTGTAAAGGTATCGAGCAAATCCTAAACAAAATATTTTCGGAGGCGTTCACCATTGAAATCTTATCATATATCCCAGCTACCTATGACGCTATATTATTCCACGAGACAAAATCACTAAGCGATATTACGATAAAATGTACCGATATGCTGCTCTATATTGAAAAAATGAAGTCCTGTAAGTCTCCTGGACCCGATGGAATACAGCATCGGCACTTAGATGAATTAATAAAGGAAATTGCTGATCCTCTATCAGTTAACTTAAACAAATTAATTTAAACTTGCAAATATCACACCGATCTTTAAAAGGGTAAATGAAAATAGACCCCTGCAACTATATACCTATTAGTTTGATGTCAATCATTGCTAAGCCGTTAGAATCAATCATAAAGGATAAATTAATCGAGCGTTTAGAAAATCACTGCTTATGAAGCAGCAATCATCACGGTTTAAGAAGGCGTTGGTCTTGTTCAACGCATCTGCTTGACTTCTATCAGGATGTGAATAATAATTATGATGACTTTAAGCTGTCAATGTAATTTAGCTAGACTTTAAAACAGATTTTTGACTCGGTGCCGCAGACACAAGTTCTAAAAACTTAAAGCGCATAGTATTAGAGGGAAACTCTTTAGACTGGATTGGAAAAGGCTTATAAATTGTAAACAAAGAGGTGGTGGGAGGTGAATCGTTGGAGGGGTGCTAGTAACTTGCGACGTTCAACAGGTTTCTGTATTGGGAAATATACTCTTCATAATTTTTCTAATCGATTTAGAATGTAATTTGTTCAGCAAAGTTTTGTGGACAATACAAAGATATAGGATAAATCAAATGCCTGATACATCATGATTTGAGTACAATATTTAATTTCTGGGACACCTGGCAGCTTCCGTGTAACATGAGGAAGTCTAATATAATACAAGTTGACCCGAACACTATTCAGTATAAACACAGTCTTGAGCGACTTTAAATTCTTGAAGCATTGTCTCAAGTATTGAAACATCAGAATGCTTGGCTTCATTCCCCGAACTTTCAAAATAAATAAAGAGACATTATCCTCTCAGTAGTCAAGTGAATCGTTCGGCCACAACTTGAGTATGCTTGTCATCTCTGATCCCTCCTTTTGATAGGGGATGTCGATATAATGGAGAATGTGCAGCGACTGAATTTATTCCTGAGCTTCATAACTTAACCTAACAAGATGTTTATTGAAAGTGTTTGAAACGTGCAGAAATTTAGTTGCCCTTGATAAACTGAAGAAAAGAAGGTGCAAACAACTATCAATGACTTTAAATTTGTTCTACAATGAAAGAAAATCCTCAGGAGGGATAGAATTTATAAATGATAGCTTCCTCCATCAAAAGGTAGACGAGCCACAAGCGAACAGTATATTTTACACTTAATTTGGACAAATATAGAGAAATTAATTTAAAATATATAAGTTGGCCAAACAAGTGACAACACGGATAACATTTGATTCAAAATAATTATTCAAATAAATGTTCATGAGAACAAAAATAGTGCTAAGAATTGAAACAAATGACCATAATATCATTGCATGTCAAACAAAAAATAAAAAGAGTTCAAAGAAATTATTAAAACGAACGAGTGGTGTTGTCAAAACAGGAACCAAAGCAATTTTAAAGTTATAAAAATTCCAAGGGTGTCTTTAGAAATGTTCGTAACCACATGGTGAACATGGTAGATGAAAACTTTGCGAATATTTTCATCATTGAAGATAAAAGTAACTTAGACTAAAAGGCCTACTAAAATTTTCAAATTTGCTCCTCTTACAAATAGGACAATAACATATTTTGACATTCTCCTTGGTGACCAGATGTGATGTGTCATAACTGAGAGGTAGTTCTTTGTGACCGGAGAAAGGAAAAAGAAAAGATCCACCTTTTGGTGTCCCCATGGTTTGGAGAAAGGCAAAGAACCACATAAATTGCTGATAGTTTTTCTTGGTCAACAGTAAACGTGTTGGCAATAAAACTGGCATAATATGTCCTATTCCTCTATTCCCTCTACAATTTGAACTACTCTGCATTATGAGGAAGTTCTAGTTTCAGTTTTTAATAGTCATGTTTCTACTGAAAATGAAAACAGTAAATCTGATCAAGAGTTTTAAGCCATGCTCTTATGTTGCGAAGACTCCTCATCTAATGCGGAACAGTCGTCAGCAAATCAGCGTTGTATTCAGTCGGAATTGAATGACTTAGCACGTTATTTGGCACTCTCCGAGAAAGCAGTGGAGATTGTGCTTCCAGGCTATATAAAAAACTTATTGAAAGCTCTGCAAATGTTTCATTAATATAGCACAGGACCAGACTTTTGTATCTTTCTCCAGTTGACAAGCAATTTGTTTGCTGTCAGGATATCTCAAGTATTCGCAATCATTGTGAATGACCAGGTTGTTATCTAAAGAAAGTCATTTTCCCTCACTTTATCGCAAACTTGGCTTCACGAAGCAGTTTGTAAAGGCATTGAATAATAACAAGGAATGATTTCTGTATATAAACCCGTTCCTGTCTGGCATTTAATAAAATCAAAGTAAGGGTATTTTCAGAAAAAATGAATAACAAAACTTAGCGTGGCTATCATTCGTGGCGACTATATAAAACTTTCTTGGGAATAAAAAGGCCAATAACTATGAGGATTTGCTTGCTAAAATGCTGCCAACCTTAGAGTTTTAAGTGATGAAAGGGGCATCAATTATACTAAGACCTCATTACAATGAGAGATCACTTTCAAGGGTGATGGGACCAACATATTATGGCGAACTACTACTGGAGTTTCAAACATGATGACCTTGAAAAGTCTTCAAACACAAGAGCTAATGCGTAAGTTCCTTTAATAATATAAAATAGTTGAGCTTTTTATTTCATCGTTCTTTCTGAATTGCATCGGTACATAGTGATATTTGGATGTAATGGATACAGGCTTCAGATTTGACTATTAGTAAGACATATTTTTGTGGCATATTGAGTTTCGTTAGACTTTATATCAAATTCTATTCAGCATTATGATTAAAATGCACTCTGTTGCGTAAAATACATATAATTTTTAATTGTTTTTTTTTAGCCTTATTTTCTCATAGAATGATAATAAATTACTTAGATAAAACATAAAATTAGGCAAAAGCTGTCATTATTTCGAAAACAAGAAAGAGCCGAAAGGCAAAATTCTGCAGTTTATATAGAAAATCTGTCTATAGATTTGAATTCAGCCTACCACATTAGGTAAGAACTAATGCTATTATAGATGCAAAACAATTACTTTTCCAGTATTATTCCAAAAATTTAACGAGTAGAGGTATCAACACTACTGGTAAAAATAGTAGACCTTAATATCATATAAACACGTTAAAATAAACTCGATTAATCAAATATTTTAAGCAGTGTTGGTTCACAATCTTTGCTCTATACTTTATACTTATAGCACTACTTGTGCCGGGTTTCTCTTTTCGAATTTGATATATATATATATATATATATATATATATATATATATATATATATATATATATATATATATATACTTATAAGGCTTCAAACAAAAATATTTAACCAGGCAATTTTCTTCGGCCACAACTTTTCCTCTTTCTTACTTAAAACCGAGGTGCTTAGAATAGGCTTCAGAGAATCAGCTCTCCATTCATTAAATGCCTTTCATCTAGGAAGTGATTTCAGGTGAACCCAATTTTTTTATCTTTTTCTTAATTATTGTTTGGTAGAAGTTGCTTAGAAGTGTTTAAGGAGAAAAATGATGCATTTTTTTTCTTGAGGTTTATTTTTTGAACTCTCATTTGTTTTCTAATTACGAACCAAAGCTCGAAGTTAAAAGCCTAAAAATACTAAGGACATTGATTTTTAGCGTGGCGTATGTCTTAGTTAGACAGAATAAAGGAGATCTTACACCCTCGGCGCTTAACGTTCCTTGGCATGATATTCAAAAACAGATACGAGAACCATTGAAGAAATTTCGAATAACGATGTTTGTTAGATGCAAAGCAAATGAGAGATAGATAAACCCCCCACAAAAGGGCACAAGTGAATATTTAAATAATTCCCCAAAACCTAATCCATAAGAGGGCGTTATAAGAATTGCGGAACACAAATCTATGAACAACTTCAACCTTTAAATGCTGAATGCGTAATTGAAGGAGTTGGAATATTAAGAAGAGAAATTTTAAAAAATGAAAAAATAAGAACAATAGAAGAAATAATTAGGTTGTATATCTCGATCACATTTTGAGTCTATATTAATCTATTTAAAAAAGGAAGGAATTTATTGGAACGATCGTAATCATAAGGTTTGTAAAATCAGGATTATAAAGAAAGTATCGATATTTGGGAGCAGCCGCAATGTGAGGAATTACATATCCCACGTATCACTTACGAAATTTATATCTTAGCAGGAACAGAGTGATATGTGAGAAAGAAATTTGTGCATACACAGAGTTGTAGTGCAGATTTACCTCATGTATGTATTTGTTTGGCCTGTGGCCAATCTAGGAAATTTGAAAATAGTATTTTGTTCACTTAATCTATTCGATAACTTATTTGGCCAAAATATATTCCTTTTTTATTAAATAGAATGAAATAAATCGAAATGAAATAAAAAAGTATAATTGGTGACATTTTGAAAATTAAAAATTACCATTTAAATCTTCAAATGTCACTTTTATGAAGCTTTTCATACGTCCGAATCGAGCACGACTCGGAAAAATATATTTATCTGCTCTTCTTTTTTTTAACAAAATCGCTAAAATTTCATTTAATATTGTACATTTAGTTGCTGTGATGATCGGACTAAATGAATATGACTCTCTCAAGGTTAAGAAAAATCTTTAACTATGTAATAAACATAACTCCTCTTGCCTCCACATATTTACAAACAATCGGCGTCAAACTTTGATCCGATCATTGCTATTAGATATGGTTAATAAACGCCCTTTTAATACCTGCAAATTTTGATTAAATAACTCTTTCCATCATTGTTTTGAAAAACTAAATAGCAACTCTTTTTTCGAAGGATCATTCGAGCAGGTAGTAAAGAGTCTGCCTTTTTTTATGTGCAATCCACACATAACAGCTATGATCAAAAGCTGTCGGCCTCTCCTCTTCCAAAATCTTGTATATACTATTCAAGGCTTGAAACAGATTTACTATTCTCCATTTGGGATGAAATTCATGAAGGTACTATCCAAATTTGATTAGTAGGTACCTTTAATTGGTCGTTTACTATAGATTGTGCTATCATATATGAATGTGATCATACTGGTAGAGAATTTATTTTTTTATTATTTGAAAAGTGAAAAGAATAATTGAAGAATATCCCCGAGAACATTTTAAAAAGAATATATGAAGCAAATTGTGAAACCGTTAGAATACGAACTGTAGAAATTACATGAGGAAGTACATAAAGTCAAAGTGAAATAGCAAGGAAAATATGAACCTTATTTGAGGTCGATAATTATCTGAAGAAAACAGGAGTTGAATAAAGGATGGACTACTTCATCTGGTGATGATATAAAAAGAATAAAAAGACGAATTTATTAACCTTCATTTATGTTATTTTATCTTTTGTGATCCATTTTCCACCGTCATTAGTCCTTGTCACTCTATGGCTAAGAATTTCTCTTGATATCTCTTTGCTTTTCATTCTTCATTATATGGTTTCCATTCATTATTCGGAATGGAAAATAGTGTAGAAAATTTAAGTATTTGTTCATGACATATTAAGTAAACTTTAAGAAAATATTTCGGGAAAAATAAACCGCACTCGTGTTAGGTACCTTTATTAATTAACAAAGGGTTTTTCTCATTGTTAGATGGGTGTTACGCTTATAATCTCACTCATTCCTCGATCTAGCCAAATATGTAACTGAAAGACAAAAGAAGATATCGTCGCTAAAATGCGAAGTAAATCGAAAAGTGAGAAAGACGAATATGAAGAAAAGAATTGCAATAGCAATATACACGTCAAAGTAGGGTTGTGGCATGGGTAGCACATCGTAATCTTTGAGTAACAAGTTAGTACAAGGAACTAAAGCACTCGAAAAAGGACCTGGTATAAAATTTCCAACCCTAACACTTTATGCTAAAATTTAGAAAGGATAATTCTACCATAAGTTCACTTTTATTTTCTGGAATCGTGACTTTTATAATGATTTGTAATCTATAAGAGCGCATTTTTTGGGGGGAGAACATGTTTTCTCTATAAGTTTCGAAAGGTTTGACGTAGTGATGTTATTCTACCACTTATAATTTTATTAACCTAATCCTAAGATTAAAAAGTGGATAATCATGCAATTAGGAAGTGTCAATTCAAAAGTTTCGAATTCGCATGATAGACAGAACATAAGCAAAATTTTAAATGGAATTGAAAAATATATTGGAAAAGTCAGGATGCGAATATTGTTTTGACCATCACTTGTTAAAGTTAGATGCAGCAAACATTTATTAATGCCATTTCTTCTGTCTCTGCATATATGTACCCATATATGTATTTTAATTAGAAGCCACCTTTGTTCTTTTACCATTAATTAACATTTTACCTTTTAATATTTACATTACTTTTAATGGAATTTTTCGACTTCGAACTAAAATACGATTTTGATTTTTATTCCTTAAAAAAACAAAAACACACAAGATGGTTCATATTGTATCTCTGAAGCTGATGAGAAATTCCTAAGCACGTATTTATTTCAAGTTTAGAGATTAAATATCTTCAATAAAACAATGTACACAAAAGAGGTAGCATTTTCTTGACCTAAAACATTAAAATCTGGAATCTTTGGCGTGAAGTTTTCCGAGCTCTGGTATTTTACCTTCAAATTTGCTTAGCTATTATACCTTGGGTTCTCAAGTTTTGAAACAACTAATTTTGCCGTTTCTTCTGAAGAAGTCTGCTTTTGAAAAATGATTTGGGGAAATAGGCACTCCATTCAATGAGCCTCTCGAAAAGCACAGCGATGCCAACGGAGAGCCATAATAAAAAACTTTTTTAGTGTTAGAGTAATTAATGGAAGGTCGAAATTTCGAACACAAAGTTATGACAGAGAAAATAGGCGCTATGTTTTTGTGCTTGGGTTTATTTTTAGACATCCTCTTAAAGCACGACGAATTTTTCTATTAAGTAATTTTGTTATTCTCTAATTCCAACGAAAAACTCAAAGGAGAAAAAAATGGATTTACAACAGTGATTTTGAAAAGAGGAGGAGGAGGAGGAGGAGGAGGGGAGCCATACTTAGTGAGACTTACCATGGTGCATCTTCCTATGACAGATCACTCAGATTTGAGAACCATTAATAAAGAATAGAGAAATAACGAGCTTGAAATTGAGAATGAAATAAAATACAATTGCACAAATAAAAACAAACAAATGAAAGTCAAATCTGAAGTATTGATATAAACATTCTTTTAATCGATGTACGGTAAATCAACTATATAGAAGCTCAGAAAGTAAAAATTAGATACCCTCCCCAAAACAACAATATAGGAAGCCAATATTTAATTTGATAATAGTATGAAAAAAGGGGAATAAATATATTTTTTTAAATCTTTAGACAAAACGAAATCATGAAAGATTAAATCTCGTTATCATTAAATGGGCACAATTTATTTATCTTTCAAAATAGGTAAAACCATCAGAGGGGCCTCGGACGATATATTTTGACAAATTATAGTAACAACAGTTGTGAATTTATTGAGAGTGAATTTGTATGTAATGTATTGCAAAAGACAATTACTATTTTTGGAGTCAATGCAATCTGCTTTCCAACAATTTTTCAAACAGCGTAGAAGACAGGCACTGCAAAGTGCCACTTTTGGGAGAGCTATGAATCCCGTCACACACTTTCAAGGTTTTATTACCCTCTTGAATCTCCTAGTTCGACGCTAACTACAAGCTCCTGTATTACAAACTATTTCGGCCTTGCTGAAGGCGGGCATGTCTAAATTTGGATGAGTAAAAGTCTGGGGTCATGTTATTTACCGCCAGTAACTCCGATTTTAAGGTCAACTAAACGATTGTTGCCTCCGAGGCGAGTGATAGGAATATATCGCTGAGTTAGGAGTTTAGCAAGGGCAACAATTGAGCCACTCCATTTGCCTCGATGTCCCAATGGTTGATTTTGAAGATTTTGGCTAAATGGATTAAGAAGGCTCCGGAATCCTCGCCTTCCTTCAAAACCGGAAGCTTAACAGACTCGGTAGGGGGAAGTTTTGGACCTCGAGCTGATGGGCAGCGTCTCGTTCTTGGTCCTACTTATTTCAAGTTCATGAAGGCGGATTCTTTCCCTTTCTCTCCGTTCTTCTCTACTTTCTTCTTCTCGTTCCCTTCTTTCTCCTCTTTCTTCTAGTTCCTTCTCTTCTGTTTCTTTTTCTCTTTGTCTTCTCTCTTCTCTTCCAGTCCTTTACTCCTGTTGTTTATAAGCTAAGAAGTACTTACCACTGAGCCCAAGTGACTCTTCTTGCAACCTAAACGTGTTAAATAATGAGGACATTTTATCGCGTTCGATAAACTTTGAAGAAAAGCACCACAAAAAAGGGGGTAATTATTTGACGCACAAGTGAAGTTATGGTATGCTTTGGCGGACCTGCGATTCGTCACTTAAAAAAACAACAAACACAGCGATAATTATTTCGCATGGCGCGAATTCTTAATTATACTCGAAATATTCACTCCGGGATTTAGCGAGAGCCCGTGTTGCCCAAGAGGCGTGAAGAAAACGAAACACGATACTAAAAGAGAAATAAGATTAACTACTTTATAATAGGACAGACGTTTTAAGAGGCTTGGAAAGGGTTAAAGTTTCACATGATCAAAATATTCAATACAAAATATGCACACAAAAGGTAAAATGGGTAAAGTCTTTTAGATAGTTTCTAAAACCAGAACCTTAAATATACAAGAATAATACACATTAAAATCTCTTACAGGTATAAAATAAATGAGATCAGCTACTGTGGATTACAAATGAATCGCCCGGGACGAGAGTCCGAGAGAGGATGTACGGTGATTGCTTCCAGGGGAATGGAGTGAGAGTGCAAATAATGGGGAGACTCACGTAAAGCCTAATTGAGTGGAGGCTTGTATACGACAAGTCAGCGGGGCATTGCAAAGTTCCACTTCCAAAATCCCTTTTTCTTTAACCTCGTCGAGAAATGAGTGAGAGAGTACTCCAGTCGTGAACGAAGTCGATACCCAAATGAGAGATGCCTGTCCGCGTCTATCGTCTGTCGTGTGGAAATTCTGGCCTTAGGTACGAGCAAGGTCAGGTAGAGATGACGCGTCGCGTTCGAAGCAGGAAGACGTTGGGAGGGGAAGTAGGATGTACGAGACTGTACGTGGCTGCTAACCAAGATAGAGCTGTATGGTACTCATTTCTCAGAGCTTTTCTTGAAGTATTTATACTGCCACGGAAGCCCCTTCGGAATACCCCTTTCAGCACCTTCTCTCTAAACCACGTGTCTCTTGTCTTGGGAAGTTTAGAATCATCGAGAAGGAAATAGTCACCCAACCCAGCTGTATTTGCTTTCGAAGGCTCCTCGCTCCCCCCGTCCCCCGCGATAAAGCCGAGCTCTCGCCTCTATGCTTCCCAGGAATGTCTATTCTTCCATGAGCGCAGCCGTACTAACCATACCCCTACATCATGAGGCAAAGTTTGTTGTCCGATCCGACTCGTTATCTTGAAGTAAGTTTACATAGATTGACGTCGAGAATCCTCTAGGAACGACCACGCCCTGGGGCTATCTATCGGACCAGCCACCTAGCTATTTAACCCTGAGTCCGCCATTCCTCGAGGAGATTGAGAGTCTGCCAGTCCCTCCGTTCAGACCGGTTTGTCTATTCCCCTGCGAAGTCGCACAACCCCTGTTCGAGTCGTACCTCGGTATTAAGATCTCACCAGCAGATCTCCTTTCGTGAAGCTTTGGCCGCTGTTCAGAGGAAAGCTATCGAGTCACCTTCTTTCCGGATAACTGTGCGGCCCCCTCATCTCGGGCTTCCTTCAAGACTCCCGCTGTTCCGTGCCTGAAACTCCCTGCCGAGCCGCACAACCGTCTCGCGTTTGAGATTCCATCTCTCTGGAGCAGAGAAAATCTTGTTCTTCAACAAAAAGTACACAAAACTACCATCTACGAGTCCTCCTCGTTAGGACTCCCCGAAGTATTTTCTCAAAGACCTGTACCGTTCCCCCTTCCCCGTCAGAAAACCACCACCCTGCAAGGTAAAGCGATCTTGTTTTGTAATCCCCTGATTATACCCCGTCAATCGTCACCCGCATCCACTTTTGAATTGATTTCCCGTTTAATCGTAATTGATATCTCTTGTTCGAGTCAACGTTAATTTGCTCCTCCAGTTTAGCTCTGTCATATCCTAAATTTTGTATATATATATATATATATATATATATATATTGCCCCATTTATTATATTTTTTAAAATTATATTTTGGGGTCTTGTTCTTTATATATCCTTTGAACTGCAACTTGGCGAGCCATTAGATAAATCACGGCCAACCGTAAATCGCCCCAAAGCATATCGCAGGCGGCCAAGGAAAAGTGAAAAACGGTTCCGAGTGCTTTCGTCTTTATTCTTAAATACATTTTCAAGGAATGAACAGAAGGCTGGACATAAATTGCCTTAAATAGTGGAAGGGGGGATTAGACTACCCCATCCCTCCCGAATGGTGTTAAAATTGCCAACGCATTTGCCAGGTTAGAAAAATTTAGTGACACGTCCCGTGATGATATTTCTATTGCTAAAGGTTATGTTTATAATTGCTCAAGTCAGGTGAACAATAATTATCCTGTTCGGTTTCAAAAAGCGATAAGTTCTCTAAGTAATAATAAGAACATTAATGTTTGTAAGGCCGATAAATCTGCCGCCGTTGTACTAATTGACAAATCCCTATATTTAGATAAGCTGAATATCTTACTTTCGGATACCTCTACTTATGATACCCTTAGAAGGAATCCTAATGACCAGGTAAACAGAGAATTTCACTCAACTGTTCGCTCTCTACTTAAAGGATCCTCTGACCTCATTAGCAAATTTAAATCTATAAATGCTTTCCTTCCCTACATTTATAATGTTATTAAAGCCCATAAACCTGATAACCCAATGCGCCCCATCATTAGCTCTGTTGGGTGTGTTTCCTATACCCTATCTAAATGGTTAGCCTCTCTACTAAGCCCTTTGGTTGGGACCATTTTGACTTCACATGTTATCAATAAAGTTCCCGTACCCGATCTCTTGAATTTCCTTGAAGATCACCTCGACACAGTTGCTCTGCCTATACCCGGTTCTACCCTCATTAAACTCATTGCTCTTTGCATCAACAATTAAAAATTTACATTTAATGGAAAATTATATCGCCAAACCTGTGGAATGTCAATGGGGATTTGTTTTTCCCTTGTGCTCGCTAGCCTATACATGGAATTCTTCAAATCTAGAATACTTTCCACAATTAATGAAACCCCTATAGCTTGGATGCGATATGTTGATGACATCCTTTGCGTTTTGGCCTAATAATATAAATATTAATACATTTCTTACTAAAATTAACACCTTAGAGCCCTCGATTAAATTTACTTTAGAAATTGAAAAAGATCGCACAATCCCTTTCCTAGATATTCTAATTCATCGGACAAACCATTGTTTCAAATATGAAATATATAGAAAACCAACAGTCATAGAATCTTATATACATTTTTATTCTAACCATCATAATAACATCAAACAAAGTGTTTTCTCCTCTATGTTTTTGCGTGCCCTTAGAATTGTCTCACCAGAATACCTCGCCAAAGAAGTCGATAGAATATATAAAGTAGTGATAAATTTGTGCTACCCTCTGTACTTCCTCGACAATAGTTATAAGTCCGCCAAGCGTTCCTATTATCTAACTAATATTAATATCGCTAACTTTTAGGCCCAAAACTTATTAATTTAACCATATAACCATATTTTCATGAAATTAGCTCGTTTACTTAGGCCTCTGAACATAAATGTTATTTTTAAGTGCGAGACTACAATTTATCGCATTCTTGTCAAAAATTCCCCCTCCCCATGACCTGGCATTGTTTATTCGATAGGCTGCAACAACTGCCAAAATTGTTATTATGGACAAATCGGGAATGAACTAGATGTCCGGGTTAAGCAACATCAAGCCAATGTACGTAATCACAGTGAACAATCTGTGCTTTTTCTACATATGTACAATCTTAACCATATCATTAACTGGAACAGTTCCAAACCAATAATAAAATGCAGTAATTATATTACGAGAAATATATTAGAATGTATCTCCATTAACGCGTTCCCAAATTTCAACCTTAGCCCTGGTTTGTTTATGCTAGACCCTATTATCACCCCATACATAAAATCTCAAATAAAGTTGTTTCAGGATTTTTGACCCCCTAATTACGGTCCAGAGGTGGGTAGTCTAATCCCCCCTTCCACTATTTAAGGCAATATATGTCCTGCCTCCTGTTCATTCCTTGAAAAGGTCGTAAGAATACAGACGAAAGCGCTCGGAATCGTTTTTCACTTTTCCTTTGTGGATCTATCTGCATAACTTTGACTCGCGTGCACTTTGTGAGCTTTTTCTTATATATATATATATATATATATATATATATATATATATATATATATATATATATATATATATATATATATATATATCATTGTATTAAAATCAGGTGGCAGGTAAAGTTGGGTTATTTTGGTTTGAAGGACCCCTTTTTCTTTTCAAGTGCATCCCCCCCCCCCCCAGTTAAGTTGTTCAGTAACTAGTTTCCAAGTTCGTTCGTTCAAGGATATCAAAAGATAGGGGAACAAATTTTTTCATTTTTTTCTATTGATTGATCATATTTTGGGGGTGACCTTTTCCTTTGTTTTTTTTTTCAAGCCTATTTTCGTTGTGTGTGGGGTTTTTGGGGAGACAATCTCCCCTAAAACCCCGTACGAATCTATATTATTACCTATAGATTAAATGCTTACTTTTCTATTAATAGCTATTAACCATTGTAAACTGGTCAGGGTCTGTGAAAACAATTAACAAAACCCATTGTTAATCAACGATTATTATTATATAAAGGATTATTTCGTCAACTATTATTAAAATAAATATTTTTTAACCCTTTTTAATGGTTTTTATTCCCTCTCATTATGAATAGTTATTTTAATTATTTTAAAATAATGATTATTACATTCGATAAAATTAAAAGCGATAATATTTAATACAATCTTTTAATAATAATTGTTAAAAAGTGCTGGGTTCTACTATTTTGTTAATAACTATAATTGTAAACAGGTCAGGGTCTGTGTGAAAACAATTGACAAAACTCATTGTTAATCAACGATTATTATAAAAGACTTTTTCGTCAACGATTATTAAAATAAATATTTATTTTAACCTTTTTTTAATGGTTTTTATTCCCTTATTAATAATAGTTATTTTAATCATTTTTAATAATGATTATTACATTCAATAAAATTAAAAGAGATAATATTTAATCCAAACGTTTAATTATAATAATATTTAAAGAGTGCTGGGTGTTACATTTAGGTAATGATCGAACCAGTGAATTACTGGTAATATTTCCTATCATTATCATTTTAATGGTGTAACCATACTCTAAAGCTAGTATCTACTCTACTATGTCCTTGTGTGGTTTTGGTGGACATCAATCCTAGTACTGTTCTGGCTAGTAAACAGTTTGGGAGTCTATTAATTTGCCTGATGAATACAAAAGGGAAAAAATAATATGCATAGCTAAATAGGAAAAGCCGCCGGCGAGTAAGGGACCTATTGATCAATTCCTCTTCAAAAGCTAACGAACATCAATACCACTTCAGTAAAACAACAAGCACGGAGATAGCAATCCCTATAATAACAGCGAAGATTGCCCAAGCGATAAGGGATGTGAGCTGCATATATTGTCATTATATGCAGAGACGTATAGAAGGATCGGTGCATGCAATACAAGATATTAAACTGGGATAAAATAATGAGTTAGAAAAAAATCCTCTGCGATTCCGTTTAGGACAGGAAAGCAAATACCATTGATAGGCCGAAATACTAAGACCAGAGAGCAAAGAGCTGAAAGATCACAGCGAAAAAAGACTAATCCATATCTGGTTCCCAAATAACCAGAGTAGAAAAAGAAAACAATAGGAAAAATAAACAACCGAAAATGGCAACTATCAACAAAAGAGAGGAATCACCCAATAAAAATTCAATCAACAAAAGAGAAGACTCGAAAGAACAAACATATATGGAAGCCACGAATATACAAATAGATAATGATGCATACTACAAAATCAAGCAAACAAACAGATAAACGACAATATATGAACACCCAAGTATACAGTCATATACATATACAACAATATAGGAACACAATATGCAAACAAATAAATAAAAATATAAAAACACACATGCAAGCATAATATAAAGTAAACAAAGAGTATGTAAATACAACAATATACGAAGACAAATAACTATTGCAATATGTAAAAACAGAAAAGAAAACACCTACACAATACAATTAAACACAACAAAACAAAATAATTTGACCAGCAACAAACATAGAATAATATGCAACAAAGTCAGAAGTTTGAGCGCCTAAATGAAATCGAAATCACAAAAATGAAACAAACAAAAAAAACAGACAGAGAAAACGATCAATTAGCCTGACCAGGCGCCTTGCTTACATTCGCAAACTTCTACACTTTTCTCTTATTTAATAAATACCTTAATTGAAATTAATTATTCCTACTTATAATCCCTAATAAAGGATGCTGATCCTATCTGTAATCCTTCATCTTTGATTTTGATCCTTTCTTCGGATAAAACTTAAATAATGAGCTACGCTCATCATTTTAAGGAATGGTATAACATGAAATGTTAAAGGCAGATTGGATTTCCATCAAAAATTTCTAAAAATTAAATTAATTTGGTTTATTAATGTTTTTTATAATAAAGTTATTAATTTATCCGCTAACGATTTATTCTCTCCTAAAATAGCAAAGATGATATCCTACTCCGTAGCTCATTTCGCTTGTTCTGCTTGCACAAACACCAATTTATCCAATTTTCTTTTATTCTTTTGCTGTAACCCTCATTGGACGTCTTAATTTCATTTTCTTTGTTCAATTTTAAATTAATAAAGTTCTATTATATATAAATCCATTCAGAAGAATGAAATGAAATTAAATGCTAAATTTGTTTTATAACGACTCATCTCACCATTAGTTCTCCCCTTTTTTTATTCATTTTCTCTCGTCAATTAAAAGGAAGAGATTTCTCTGAAAGAGGAAAGAAAGTGCTACGAGGCAGCTCCGTCGAACCCTGATCATAAACCCGAAAACCGAGTCAAGAAAGAATGTCAATTATTTACTTCGCGATCCCGAACTAACTTTTCTCATTAAGAAGGTTCTAGGAATTTCAGCGTCTTTATAATGTATAAGTTGTTCATCTTTTCTCTACGCTCAGATTGCATTTTGGGGGGCCATTGTTCTCGTTTCGAATTTGTTTCTTCGCATTTATTGGCCATTTACATTTTATGTTCGTACGCAAAAATAATTTAGTCGAGTCCAAAGGTTATATCGTAGAATAGGGACAAGTTTGCCCTTTCTGCGTTTCAAGTGAATGGGAGATTTATAATATATGCAGAGTGCAAATTAATTGAATGTAGATTGGCCAACACTCGACTATCTTGGATATTCCGGGATAACAGTAAAACGGGTACAAAAATAACTTTACTAATATGCAAATTAATATTATTTTAAAAGGTTAAAAGGAGTTTTAAAACAAGCTATATACACATTAGATGTACACGGGTCTCAGCGGTAAAAAGGAGAGAGACTTGGTTGGGACGGTGATCGTACAAATAAACGAACAATATTGACCGAGGGTCACTTGAGTGACCTTGAGCGTATACGAAGCCGACGATGAAGGCTTACACGGGGGGTGGGGGTTAGAGAGAGCACTTTCACAGAAGAATTGCGCGTTGCTGTTACCTAGAAGATTTGGTCCGAGGGATTAATCCTTTACCTTGGCGCAAAGTTAAATTAATAGTCTTTTGACAATGATTATTAACGTGGGGAGCTTAGATCTTGCTTTCGTGTAAAACACGAATCGAGACTGAGCACGTTGCGTTTGAGTTTCGGGTGGAAACGGGTCGATGTAGACTCGCGTGAATTAACGAGAATACCGCGAGCTTAAGGGGTTCTGCGAGAATTGTGCAGAGTCCAACTTGACACAAATAGCGGGTACCGATGGTGGGCGGGCAGCGGATATTGACGGAGCAGGGCGAGCAGAGAATACTGACTTCCAACTCTGGCACCGGAAGATTTATGGTGGTGTCGAATGGTGTTTGTCTTCCTCGTCCAAAGGGGAGGGTTCCAAATCCAGACGCATCAGCAGATGAGAATAGTCTCTCCCTTTCTGCGTGATCTTGGAAAGGTTTCTAAGCCAGCAAGGCGAAACTTTGTCTGACTTCAGATGGGACCTTTTGGGCTCTCAAACTTGTTACCGCTGCGGCTCGCGGCATCTCACGGCGTCTCTTAATTTCGCACCTCCATTAAGGCAGACAAAAAGGGTCGCCCAAGTGTCTGTCTCTTTCTCCATTGAAAGGGGAGGCGGTGCGTAATTTTCTCTCTCTCTATCTCTCTTTCTGTCTCTCTCTCTCTCTCTCTCTCTCTGATCTCTAAGAAGGTATTTATTTTTATTTCACCTAAATATTTTGTGATTACTGCGTTAAAATTTCTAATTAGTTTATAATTTAGTAATAAAGAACATTTTCCCGTAGTAATGAATACTTTTCATAAAAAGGTTCAAATACACGTTTTATAAATTTCATTTGTTCCCCTCCTATTACTAGCAGCTACTTTCTTACTTCCTCATTTTTCCCTCTTAACTTTCTCCTTCCCTGACACTTTTACACATCGGTGGAGAAGGTACGCTGTCTGGCATTTAATTCTTTTGTAAGAAACTCGTACTCCATCTTTGATATGATCACTTCAAGTAATACTTTCTTTTGGTAATTTTTAATTTCCCACACATTTCAGGCTTTTTTTTATCGTACCTACTGTTTTGAAGCAGTTTAGAGAACTGGCAATGCTGGCCACAGTAGCGCCTCTGGGTTTTACCTTATTTAAAAGTCGTCGTTATCATCAATATTGCCATTTTTACAGATAAAATAGCATTGTCACGCAACATGACGACAAAAGAAACTCTCAAATTACCTGTCTATCGTATATGTGACATGCAACTACTACTCCATTTTTTCCACAGTCTAACTATCCTTCACACAAGATGACAACTATATTCTCATCTGTTGATCATAGATTTCTGTAATCTTGGACGAGAGTTGATCACAGCTTCATTCATATCTTTTCACACAAGAGGAACAAACGCTATCTGATCGTGAGTCGTTCTATCTACGCTCCTCGCATTTATTAAGTTCCTTAGGTTCATTTCATCTCTTTAAATTTCATTCAGCTTCCAGTTCATGTTCTTCAACATCTCCATATGTAGTAAAGGTAGAGACAACAGACATTGATTTTGGATGTGTAATTTGAAATGAAATTGCATCAGAGACCTAAGTGCATCTTTGAGATGTCAACCTGTCTGTACTTTACGTACTCTTATCATTCACAAAATCCGATAGATATTTAAAGCATCAATTTTGTTCAAGGTGCACAACCGTGAGCTTGTCTAACACATTATTACCTTACTCTTTTATAAATTTTCCTTCAAATTACTCTCATATTCTCAAAAACCTATCAAAAGCTTCAATGGAGATTAGTAAATCACTATCGTACACACCAGAAACAACTACATAGACAGACAGCACAGTATATTTTCCAAATTTTCTATGAGCCTGACACACATAACTTTTCAACATTTGCATGACATTTCAATTAGTATTAATTCACTCATTTTTGCCAGTTATCAACCAGATGAAATGATTAGTTTCATCATAAACATCACTGTTTCAAAGGTTTTCCACTCAGTCCACATCTCCAGAATATCTATCATAGTCCTTTTTTTATAGAGAAACATTTTATTTTCGCTCATAGATAAAACCAGGGCAAACCATACAACTCTTAACTTAAATGTTCTCCCTCAAATTCTTTAGCACCATCCTATTATTATTATTATTATAGAAACCACTTAAGCTTCCAAACAGGTTGAAGGTTATACATGGCAACCCCACTAAACACCCAAAGTCACTGTAGAGGAGCTTTAGTAGCTTAAGAAATGCCTAGAATACACAAAGTTAAGACACAACAATTTAACTAAAATATAATAAAAACAATTATTTAAAATTAAACTAAAAATATAAATAAAAATGCGTCAGCCGGTCCCAGTTAATCCCTCAGAGAAGCATATAAATTATGAGCAAAAAGCATAAAACAACAGATTTAAAAGCATTCAGATCAGCACAATAAACAAATTTATTTGGAAGATCGTTCCATAATTTTCTATAATAAGAAACAAAACATTTGGAAAACTGATTATTTCTGAAGTTAATATTGGAAAATGCAGTCATTCAGAGCTATGTTTGCCTAGTACGTCTATTTTAGAAAAATGAAGCAGTTAGTCTCAAGTACAAGAGATGGTTAACATTATGGAAAATCATGTGCAAGAAAAACAAACCAATTTTTCTACGTTTCTCCAATTTCATTGTTAAATTTGGTAGAATGAAAGAAATACAATTTAAATCTTTCTAATAATTTAAGATGACACATAGCTGTAGAAAGCCATATAAGCATGCAATACTCAAAAGATGGTAGGATGAATGTGTAAAAAGATTTAAAACTGCATCTTCTTTACCTAGTGCCCTGAAGCACTTACGAAGGAGTCGGGGTTTTTTTGCAAAAGAGGTAGCCATAGATCTTAGATGTTTCTTAAAAGTAAGCTTATCATCTATCAAAACACCCAATAGTTGTTCTGGTAGCAAGAGACCATCAAAGGAAAGGACACTCACAGAGAAACAATGGTGGATGAGGAGGGTCATGAGTCCTCGATCTATTAATAATTATAGATTGTACTTTGTTTGGGTTTAGCTTATTCCCCATTTAAGATTCTAGAAAGGTGTCTTTTCAGAAAATCAGTCACAGAAGCAGGATCACTAGGAGAGTTAATTGAGACAAACAAGGTACCTTCCTTAGCATAAGCAATCAATTTATTTTCTAAATTTGACCAAATGTCGGTAGTGTACAATATAATAAAAACAAGGTACCAAAAGCCCCACTTTGTGGAACGCCAGATAAAATCGGTTTAAAAGAGCTAGAACTTTCATCAACTAAAAAATTCTGCTGACGGCCAGACAAAAATTCTCTAAATACCTTGATAATTGTACCACCAATACCCATCAATTGCAACCTATACATTAAAGCCTTATGATTGACTAAATCAAAAACGGAGCTAAAATCATTGAAAATAATCCTGGTCTTAGAGCGAGCATCCAAAGAGGATTGCAGATCATGGGTTAATACCAATAAGGTATCAGTTGTACTAAGACCTTTTCGAAAACCAAATTGCATAGAAGGCAAAAATTATTTGGAATTCATAAACTTGTAGTCTTCTTGCTAATAAATTTTCATAAACTTTTGAAAGAATTGGAGTAATATAAATTGGTCTATATTCTAAGGGAAATTGTGTAGGAGAGGCTCCCTTAAGAATTGGAGAACAATTTATAGTTCTCCAGGACAGTGGAAAACTACCAGAAACCAAAAGACTACTGAATATCTTGGCAAGTTTAGGATACAGTTGCTTAGATGAAGTTTTCAGAAAAAGTGGAAATTATTTCATTCGGATCAGTACCACCGAATGAATCAAAATCATCTAAATAATATTTCAATTTTGAGGACTTAAGAGGATACCACATTAATTTTTTCAACATTTTACTACGTTAGATTATCATATATGAAATTAAAGCTCATTAAAAGCCTTTTTATGTCTGTCAAAACATAAAAACCTACGGTGCTGTTTTTGAGATACAGGGGGTTCTTTCAGAACTCCCCTCTCCTTGAAACTTGATATCATATAAATGGCTATAGAATTACTGAAAATGAAGCATTCGAATACAATTCACGAGCAGAGGATGCACATATGATTTATCATCATTTGAAATCAGTTTGTTTAGTTCCATGAATATTCGTGTTAATGATGGACTAAAACATATATTTTTCGGACAAGGTCATCTATAGGTTTTGTTCTCAGATGGAAAAGGGGGTGTTAGGTAAATAGTAGTGGTGCTCTGAATACCCTGTAATTTAGTTCAATCTATATTTGAATGATGCTAAAAATATAAACAAGTTCTCAGGCGCCGATTTTTTTAGCACATATTTAAATCGCATGGTATAGTTTTGCATTTTGTTCACAAATCAACTTTAAAAATCCGCGAAGAATTTTCACCAATGCATAAAATTTGGATTATCATAATTTTTACTATGTTCTAGTCATGTCCTAAAACAAAATATATACTATAAAGAGTGCATAAAAATTACAATAAAATGACATAAAATTCAAGGGTGTAGTTTTTCTATTTTTTTCACAAATTAAATTTAAATATCTAAGAAAAAATTTCCACGAATGTATACAATTTAGCATTATCTTAATTTTAACTATTATCTTGTAATGTTGCTAAAAAAATATTATTACCATAAAAAAGTGCATAGAATTGGCAATAAAATGATATACAAAACCAGAAAATGTGAATTTTGAACAAAAGAATTTGAAATGAATGAAAAAATGTGCTATCCCCTTAAAGGAAAAATGTGAAAGTTCTTGATTAGGATACCAAGTCAAAGGGGAGATTCAGTTCTTGATCACTTTGCTTTCTTTAAGACACAGATGACAAACTTCAGCCTTAACAGATAAGTCAAGAGTCACTACTCCCCGTTCTACCTAAATCCACTTTATTGATTGACATCAAATTTTACATGCTCTCGTCTATTTTTCTTACACATTCAACCAGAATGGCCCCATAAAAACTGACAATAAAACAGTGGAATAGTTTTCATGTAAAGTTACATGTAGTTTTATTATACCTCTCGTTCCCTGGTCCACTTTCAATTCTTAAACAACAACTGCTATTTTTTCGTCATTTCTCCGTCGTATTAAATTACATCTACGTAGTTTCATCTATGGTATCCTTCACAGAACCTACGAGCTTTGCATACTTCACCCAGCCATCCCCTGATCAAGCTTTGATTTGCGCTTTCATGCAAATCAATTCCATCGCGGCCTACTCTTTATACTGTGATGCCCATAGTATTTAGTATATTAAAGTACAAATGCTTTTTAATTTTAACTTTCATCTCGGAAGTAAAGTCATATTATTTTTTTGATCGCGTTACTGCCATTTGTCCTCCGTTTAGTCGCTTATTTAACTCCTTCGAATTGAATTCCTGTTCTTCAACATAACATTTGATGTCTGCACATTTCCTTTATTATACTCTTACTAAGTTTAGTTACTCATTTCACTTCTCTTTTAACTCATGTTGAGCATTCCTATTCATATACCTAACATCCTCAATGGTCTGAAAATGCAACTCACGCTGACTTCACACTGAATATTTTAAATAATTATTTCATCATTCATCCTTACAATTTCTCTTTTCAAATTAAACATACATATATACATCCTTGCGGTGGGAATACCAAATATTCTTACGCGTGTTTCATATTTGCTCTCTTTCAATAACCATGTTTAGTTCCGCTCTTCTGCTCACATGCAACACCAAAATATCTTCTCTCATGTGAGCGCATATCCTTTTAATAATGGTATGCCCTTTGTGTCCTACCTCTTTTTCGAGACTAACTCAAATAATGATCTATTTCATACATTCACACACGAACATGGTACCAGCGCTTACTCACTCAAGAATACATCCTATGTTGAATCCTAAAATTCCATGGTTTCGGCAATCCTCCTATAATTTTAGATAATCAATCATTAAAGACCGCTGGGAATAGATTTTGGAAATTCAACTTCCAGTTTTCAGTTTCCAGTTCTTACCTTTGTTGAATTAAATACAAATTGCTTCAACTGGTTTAAAACACAAATTTAAAGAGTCATAAGTTGCCCAAACTTCAATTAAAAATCTTCAATTTTACTTAGCTCCAACATGCAAGATTCTAATCTGAGGTAGGAAATGAAACATCATTCATTTATTCTCATCTTAGCCTACTTAACACCGGAACAGATATTCCATTAAATGGTGAACAGGAAGAGAAAGATCCGGACGACCCAGGTGCTCCTCTAATCATGACTACTGAGAATGAACCTGAATTGGAAGTAGCTGATGAACCAGAACACCCAAGTGCTGTGCTTGAACCTGTAGCACCAAACGTGACTCGGAACCTGTTCAGGCCAGGTAGTTCACCCCAGGAAATAATTCCCCTGCCAAATGTGGCCACAACTACACGAAAGAAGTGACCCAGGTCTCAAGGGCGAGCTCTTATTATGACAGAGTCCTCATATAAGAAAGAGCTAGAGTCAGAAATTCAGGATAAAAATTAAAAAGTACTCACTCTAACAAAGAAGCGCAAAGGGGGAGAAGCAAAGAAGAAACCATAAGCACTAGCATCCAAAAACCGAAGGACCTATACAGGAGTAAAATGGGCAATGTACAGGGAGAGGTACAGGATGATGAGGAAAATGATTTTCTACGTCATTTGTGCCAGTAAAGATATGTTTCTTGGTTTTAAAGTTGAAGATTATGGCTAACAGTTAGAGGGTTAAGATGGACACCTGGGGTCCATCTTACCCCGTCATATTTTATTTTGGTGGCATCAAAATAGTTTTTTTGAAACATTCAGTGTTTCAATCTTTTCTTCCAAAAACCATGACCACGGTGCGTATTTTAATCATAACACAACAAAACTCCACCACAATACGTAAAATCTCACAAAATTATATAAATATAGTTTCTAGACGCGTTCTTTTGTCAAGTAGTCCGTCTTACCCCACCTTTTCCTACAACCATGTAAGCCCTCTCATACGATAAAAGAAACATAATTTTCTTACAGTTTATAAAAGAGTGTTCGTGTAAAAAAAATAAATATCAAGAATATTTTTATTTTGTTTTGGCAAATTTAAATATCTTTTTCACCCAGATATGTTGTTTCATTGAATTTAATTTTTTCATTTATTTTCCGGTAATAAATTTTTCGTGGTACCTACAACAAATTTGTTTGGGAGAAACTTCTAAATCAAATACTATATTGTGTTACACTAATTAATTTGAGACCGCCAACTATTCTTCGTAATGAATTTGGGTGGATTATCAAACAGAAGCAACTTCTAAATGAAATAATATATTGTTTTACACTCATTAATTTGAGACGGCCAACTATTCTTAGTAAAGAATCTGGCTGTATAATCATCAATCATAAATGACTGATTGGCGCAATCATTGCGTGGATATATAATAGAGAGTCTCTGAAAAAAATAATTTCATCGGGGAAGGGTGATAGATTTACTTAACGTGAAATAAAGGAAAATATATTATAATCAAGGCAGAAAGTTGGCAATAATAAGATGAAACGAAGCAAACTGTGTGATGCAATGGATCATGTAGTCCAATTTAACTGCAAAAATTAATAAAATATTCTTTTAATTTTTATTTTAAGGAATTTATATTTGTGTAAATTGTAAGAACAGCTTAACAGATATCACTTCGAAATTTGAATTATATTGAGAATAGTGTTTTGCTCAATTTGGATTTAAATAACTTTGCTATTGCCCTACGGGTTACTGAGCTACAAGGAGCTACAAGGAAAATAAGTACCCTAGAAGACCTTACGGTCCATACAAGGAGGGCACTTTTGGCACAATCCTCGAAGGTGTCCGTTGACAACCTCAAAGATCACTCGCGAGGATCTTAACAGTGATTTCGCAAGACTTTATATAGTCTTGACCTGAACTGGTCAACCGATTCACTGTTGACAACTTCCATCGGAAGGGCGTTCCAACTACCGCAGATACTGTATGTGAAGAATTTCCCACACAGTTCACGGTGATATCGCTTCAGTTCAAGTTTAAAGCCATGATTTCTTGTTCTTCCCTCGCTGAGCTGGAAAATATCCCCGTAGTCCAGTCTGTCGAAGCTTCGAAGTATTTTAGATACTTCGATAAGCTGACCACGTAGTCTCCGGGTCTCCAGTGAAAACATATCTAATTCCCTTAATCTATCTTCATAACTTTTATGTCTGATAGAGGGAATCAGTTTGGTTGCCCTGGGCCTCCACGCGTTCCAATCTCGCCATGTCCTTTCTAAATGAATAGTTAATTGAATAGTTAGAATAAACTTTAACCACCGGATGTAACATCAAACTTCAATCTCATTCTAAGAACTTGAAATGAGAGAGAATCCAATGGCAACATTTGAAATTTAAATTGTACTTTAAATCTTTGCACTTTGGGGCAAATTTTTATTTCAATTTTAAGGGGTGAATAAATTTTTTGCTAAAAGAAATTTTATTCTAGCTTCTTAAGAGTCATTTTATTTCGTTAGAAATTTGACATTGATCTTATGAATCTATTTAAATTCAGGCTTTTAAAAGCCTTCAAGGCAAAAGTGATTTATTTGGGTTTAATTCTAAGACGCCTCTGTAGCGACAGACAAAAGTGACGAGTATAAATTCACTGGGGGCAATAATTCTGCAACTCTTCTACATAACCAAAATTCTGAATATTATTTGTTTACTGTTAAATTATTTTTTCCTAATAATACTATTTAGATTTGCCCATTAAATTATGAAATTTGATTAACATTATTCCGTTTAATCTTTGGATTGCTATTTCCATTTAACGTCTCGTTCTCATTATTCTTTCCATTTCGGCTTAGTCCCATCTAATTCTAATAGATACATCTTTTTCTTCATTATACATTCAACTTCATTTTCTCTGTTTAATAAAAGTTGTATTGTTTATGACAATAATTTAACAAAAGAACGAAAAAAAATCAAAATTCGTCTCTCGATATAAAAAGTCGAATTTTATATTTAAATAGTTATCGCCAAGATTACCAACTACTTTGCTATTATACAAGGAAAGACGAACGCAAGATTTGCCTATCAATAACAACGGAAATGGTTTTTAATGCGAGAGAAACAAATGGATTTATTACATTAAGTAATGTTGACTTATGTGAGGAAAATATAGGCAAAAGAAGACAAATAATGAAAATAAAATTAAATATTCGTATAAGCCTTAAAAGCCTACACCGTCTGGCTAACTACTGGCGCCGTAAGGATTAACTATCAGTTATTAAGAACAAGTTCAGATCATGTGCTGAGTATTGTAAAGATTCACACTTCACTCAGAGTCGAGGTAGAGAGACGACGTACTCATGGGTGAGGGAGTTCGCAACCACGAGTATCGCCTTACGTCACGATAATAATAAGCTTTAATGTTGAAGTTTAGACTTTAGACACCTGCCGTAATAAAGGTTATTAATTATGCTACCAACGAAGACCTGCATTTTATGGACAAAATGGTTTTAGGTAGATAAATTCCTCCTGATCTTCTGGCTTGAAGTCTTTCAGCCTTCGCCCGTAAATCATAAGTAGACAGAAAGTATTTTCTGTGCCTAGTAATATGAGAAAACGAAATTTATCCTTATTTGCGGTAGGAAAAGACAATTTTATTCTTATTTCCTATTGGAATAAAAAGGATTCATTCTTAATTTGAGCTAGGAAAAGACAATTAGATCCTTAGTTGGTAAAGGAAAAGGCAGTTCAACCTTATTTGCAATATTAAAATGCAGTTTTATCCATATTTGCGGTAGAAGGAGACAATTTTATCCATATTTGCGGTAGGAAAAGACAATTTTAACCTTATTTGCTCTAGGAAAAGAGCATTTTTTCCTAGTTATTATTGAAAAAATTGGATTTGTTAGTGATAGAGTTTTTGGCACTGATCCGAAGGTTTCATTTAATCTTCAATGGGTAATTGTGGGTCGCGAAAGCATATGAGAAATTTAAATCTATCTCCATCCTGAGACTAAACACACTCAATGAGGATTAGCTTTACTCAACCCGGAAGTATTGGTTGCATTTGGTTTATGCAATCCACGACTGCCAATTAATAGCGGCGCAAGTGTGAGGTAGATAACTTAAATGAGAAAAAAAATTTGATTAAAAATAAGAATTGAAAAAAGTGGAAATTTCAATTGAAGAAAGAATATAATAAGAAATCCTTTAAAACTAAATCCGCAAAACTAATTATGTGTCGAAATGAAAACCAAAGGGATCATCTCAACTAAACTATTTTTTATCTGTAAGAAATTGGTTAAGTAAAGGTTAGTAAAAGTGTATGGAATACACATAACTCAGTTATCCAAACAATAGGAAAGAGGACGACTTCCGGCTATAGTGAGGGAGAAAGGGAGCGATCCTCTTGAATCTGGCGCCCCTCCCCCAGGTTCGCAGCACAAGCGACTTCCTTTGCGGAGTCACCATATCTCAAGTGACCAAAAAGAATTTGAGAAATAACATGGATATTATCCTCCGAGCCTGATTATAGCAAGACCTACCTCTAAATATAGCCACCATTATACATACACCTGCTCAGATCCCCCTCCCCCCTCTGACGTCTGAGGGAAGTGTCCTACAGTGTACCAAAATGGCCAATCAGTATGCGGGAGGAGGCCTCCAATAATTGGTGCAAGAATTCAACAGGTGGTGATTTTCAAGTCTTTTTGTATGTTGGTTTCTTCCTACATATTCCCACTACATCATAAAAGGCTATTTTGCTCCGTTATGAGGTGAATGTAGCAAACTGATCGACGCAATTGATTTTCCTACGGAAGAATTGATGGAAGTTGAGAAGAAGCCAAGAAGATTTTCATTTTGAAGGTTGGGGAGGGTTTTAGTGAGCAGTGCATCCTATAGTTTTCATGGAATTGTCCCTGGTAAAAACCAGGACTAACCTTTGAAAGGGTATGATAGTATATATCCTCTTATTTTTGTTTTTGTTTGCTCCTTATACACTTCTTTTTTTTGTTTATTCTTTTCTCTCTTAGCTAGATGTCCCTGATCCCCCCAAAGAGAGGACCTGGGGAGCTTAGTGGAATAGAGGCTGAGCAGAAAGATTGATTACGCTCTTCATCTCTACCATCCCAATTTGTCTCCACTTTGGATTATCTCCTGTATCTTAAATACATATTTTTACATTCCCAACTACACTTTCTTTTATTTGACGCTGTTAAAATACCCTTATGGTTGTGTTAGCCATGTTGAGGCTCACTTTTACATGATTAGATGAAGTGGAATAAAATTGATTTTTTGGATAATATTGTCTTAAATATCAATTTATCAAATATAAAAATTATTTTTTTCTTTATAAAACCTTGGATCTAATTTAAAGGCAATCAATGCTCAAAAATATATCTCAACACTGTAGCTAGAAATAATAATAAGTACAAATTAAGTCCAACCAGAGACTCGAATTCTACTTTGATTCAGCAAAATCTCCCAATTTTCAGAACTAAAACACAAATACAGACCATTATCAAAGAGGTGGCAGCAGAAATTGGAAATTTATAACATCACTCCCAAGTCACGAAGTCATTTAACTTAAAATTCCAGGGAAAAAAAATTGCTTATATATTTAAATTGTTAATTTTAAAAGAGTTTTGCGCAGAGAGAAATCAAACGATAGTTTTTATCGTCTTTCAATTAATGTCAAGTCAAATTATAAGTAACATTTAAACGAGTGTGAAAAACTTACATATCTTTTGCTATATCATTTATTACTTGTGAAAAGCTATAATTAAAGCCAGCTGTCATGTTAGCTCAAGCTTATGTTTTACATTAACTGTTGTGTAGAAGCAAAAGACATCCGAAAATAATAATGTCTTAGAATGCGAAAATGTTTATACCATTTCCGCTCTTAATAAGATAGTAAAATAGTAAGTAAAATGTTACGCTAATAGTCAATAGTAGGAGCAAAGGTTAATGTGGGTGTTTTATATCTTACGAAACGGATCTGGATTAAAGACTTAAAATGCGCCCAATTCTTATTTGCTTGAAAGTATTATTCCATTGATATGAGCTTCAAATGTTGACTGACTGCGAGTATATCATCGATGTTTTGTTTGAGACCTCGAAGTACCCTATCCACAAATCTCTGGACAAGGTGGTGGGAGACCTGAGGTTGCATTCCATCTGAAACCGAACTAGGTCAAAGGTTATGTATGAAAGACGCTTTGCTCCCAAACTCTAAAATTGTCACCATACGAAAAAACAATGTATTTTAGCTTGATTAAAATAAATCTGTTGAATTTTTTTATATGTATATATATTTTACTCCATAAGTGTGTTCATTAATTTTTGCTCTTTCTTTTATATCTGGTTTATAATCCGTATAGGAAATACTGCTAACTACCAATTTACTCTGTCTGGCTAGATTGTTCAAAGTTTTAAAAGTGAGAGTTTGTATGTTTTGGCAGTAGATCTAATATTTCATACAACATTAATTTCTTTGTGAAAGATATGTATATTAATCGAGATAAGATGATTTCGTGGATATTCGTTTATTATTTTAATAAATATATCATAAATTTAAATATCATTGTGAGAGAGAGAAGGGTACCCCCCTCCCTCCTAAAACCAAACGACTACCCGTGGCGCCTGAAAAAAATGCACCTGCACTCCCAGACAGCCCCAAGGGGGCAGCGATAATTTTGCGCGGTCGTATGACCCTTGCGCTCATATCAAAAATGGTCGGGCTAGTCGAACCCAAGGAGCCGCCTCAAGAATGTCGCGTGGCCATGTGATCTGTGTTGGGTTCCCCTTCTCCCACGTAGCATCGCCTGATCGGCGCCAGACCTACGGCGTTGAGGACTTTCGCGCGAGCCTGTGATGGTCGCCGAGAATATCCCCTCCCTGCCGCGCCAAGTCTAATGAAATCCTCGTCCCCCTTTGGGGGGCTTCTGGCGACCTGCTTCCGCCGAGGCAGTATAAATACTTCGGGAAGAGCTTTGAGAAATTAGTACCATACAGCTTCATCTTGGTTAGCAGCCACGTACAGTGTCTTACGTCCTGCTCCTGCCTCCCAACGGCTTCCAGCCACGAACGCGACGCGTCACCTCTCTACCCAGCTTCGCTCGTACCTAAGGCCAGAGTTTCCGCCCGACAGACGATAAAGTTGGACAGGCATCTATCACTCGGTTATTGACGTCGTTCTAGTTTGGATTTCTAGGTTAATTTCTCAGCGAGGTCAAAGAAGAAGGAATTTTGAAGGTGGAACTTTATAGCGGACCGCTTCCTCGTCTTCTCCAAAGCCTTCGGTCAATTAGGCTTTAGGTGAGTCAACCCGTTATTTGCACTCTCTCCCTTTCCCTGGAAGCAATTACCGTACATCCTCTCTCGCACTCTCGTCCCCTTCGAGTCATTTGTATCCCTCCCTCCCCGTTTGATGCCCCGGGTATCATCTTATTTATTGTAATATATTTACTTTTGCCAATAATATTTTCTTTGTATATAGTAAAGTTATTTTTCTATAATCAGTTTCTCTAAACCCAGAACCTCTAAGTATTAATTATTTGAGCCAAACGCACTTGATTTTGATTAATTAGCCCGCGTCCTGGGATCTATATCCCCCCCCTTCCTAAATTCTGGCGTGCTCCCTACTCGCGTCACCGCAGATTCAATCCTCAGCTAGCATCGACGTTCGACTCTATGGCAATCATCTTCTGGGAAACTAAAATTTAAATTTAAAAGAAATAATAGATACGAAAACAATGGAAGAATTAACAAATATGGTCAAATCATATTAACTGTTTGGATGAATGACATAATTCCAATCCTCTTAATGAAGGAAAAGTTGAATATGAAAGGGAATTGAAGGGTAGCTATGGATGTCCCATATGGATACGACCAAAATATATTATTTACAAGCTATAGCAACACGATTTGTTGGGAAGGAGAGAGCAAATGACAGCTACCATCGTATTTACCTCTCAGGCTGGTAATGGATGAAGTTAATGGGCTCCCTTTTATGATGGCCAAAATGGAAAAGGGGCAGGATAAAAAAATGGAACATTTTGGAAGCTATCTAACTTGATGTGTCATTGAATTTTGATTTAACACAAGAAAGAAAGAAGAGGGTAAAAAGAAAGTAAATAAAGGGGGATGAAAAAATGGAATGAAAGAAAGAAGACATAATGAATGTTTTTTGTAAACAAAGGAAAATTGAGGGAGAAAAAGGAAAAGAAGAAATGGATGAAGCTAAGGAAGAAAGAGAGAAAGAAGAATAAAGAATGAAGGCAAGAAAGAAAGAAGAAAGAAGTAAAGAAACAAATAAACGAAGAATCGAAAGAATGAAGATAACAAGGAAAATGGTTTAAGAGAATTTTCTAACGTAGACATCCGAATCCAATTTCGCACCACGAATAAAAGCTCTCTAAGGTTAGAAATTTTATCTTCTTCGCGCACGAGAAAAAGGCGATTTCGTCTTTTCTGTCTTTCTTTTTATTTCTCATTGAGTGATACCATTTATTATTCATGCATTCATGCACACAATATTCCCGCCTCCTTTTAACGTAAAGTAACGAATGCTCCTTTTTGTTCACTTTGATCCGCGAAACCCTCGGTGTGAAATTTATTTTAGCCTTCAGATAGAATATTTTGCATTTTCTTGCTTGGCTTGGACAGAGTTACAAATATATCAAAATGATTTTAGAGCGAATGTTGTGTTTCGCAAGAGTGGCCAATCAAGTCATTCTGTTGGTCTAAAATGTGTCCACAACGAAGTCAATAACTACATATATAAAACAAGCCAAAGCAATCTAAATAATATGAAACTACCTGGTTCTTCTATGTCATGGGATGACCAGACTCTTTCTCTCTCTCTCTCTCTCTCTCTCTCTCTCTATATATATATATATATATATATATATATATATATATATATATATATATATATATATATATATATATATATATATATATATGTGTGTGTGTGTATTTTGGGGGTTTGGTTATAAGTTGGTTTAATATTTGACCTTAGCCAGTTCATGAACGTAAAATAGTTAAGAATTATCTAATCAAAACAAATAATTCAGATTGCAAGTTGGCCAAAGATTAACTAGTAGCTGGTACTCGTATATGATTGCAAGAAAAAGACAATAAAAAAATATACCTTTACTAACAAATAAATAAAGTTTAAATATGTACAGGTACAGGGTTAAAAGGGAATAATCCTACATGCGAAAATTAACTGACAGCACGAGGCAGGAGAGATAAATATGGGATTAGTGGTTGGGTTCAGGTCGGCGATTAAAAGAGGATTTTAATCCGGGGCTCGCGCAAAGGATGGGATGGTTTGGGTAGATTATATTATGGAATAATCTGTAGGCGTCAACGATTACCACTGCTTACGTGTTTGTTGAGGGAAAGGGCTGGTCGGGATACGATGACTGTAATGGGGAAGCTGGATTACATCCCGGTGCGGATGAGGGAGCATACGTAGTTTGGCCTTCGGAGATGGAAATTCTCGTCAGGTACTCGCGATTGACTATGGCAGAGTTCACGAATGTCGATTTAGCTTTCGTCCTCTAATCAAATGACTGGTGTCTCCTATCGCGACGGGTGAGCGTGTCCTTTGCCCGTACGTGATGATAGACGGAAAAGTCCTGGAGTGCTGCACGCTAAACCAAGTCGGGGGATTATATAGACCTTCTCCTGGTGGCTGGGATTGCGTGGCGGGGCCTCCACGACTTGCGCGATCTTGAGGAAAGTAGTGACTCCTCTGGGGGAACCGAGATAAAGTTGGTGTAAAGTGTTCGAAGAACTTCTATCTATGTCGGAGGGCAAGAAAATGGTTGTGGGGATATGCGAAGCGAGAAGAATGTGTCCCTAATTAAAGGCAGCTGAGGTGCAATAACATGGCGTGGACCGCATCCTTGCCGTAGATCAGCCTCTCTTCCAACACTCTATGCGGTGATCTCTAGACCACGTGGGTACAGAGGGGCACGTGATAGCCCTTCAAACTTATTCTTCTACATTCTACATCAGTGATTCTCAACCTTTTTTGCACTAACACCATCTTGGGCACTAATCTTTTGATATCACACCCTCTGCCAACGGAATTTCATCGTTCTTAAGTTACAAGACATTGTTTTAAATATAAAAAATAGAAGAATCTCAATAAACACTTAGCTCAATATGTTTTAATGAGATGGTTGATTTTGGCGCTCTTTAAACTTCAGGTTCCATCCTACAAAGAAGTAACCTTAAATCTCCTCTTTTTGTAATTTGCAGGTGGTTTCTTTCTTTTGTAAGAAGTTGAGTAACTGCACTAAGCCCGTGTTCAGCCATATATGAAGATGGGAAAGCTATAAAATATAGTTTAATTTCTTCCCACAGCTTTGGATATTTTTCTGGAATTTCTTTTTGTTAGCAAAATTCCTGGTATGATTGCTTGAATAGAGGCTTCAATTCTAAGTCATTTTTAATACCAATTAAATCTTCTTGCATTGCAAGATTAGTTTTATTTGTATAAGCATCTGTAAATTGGTTTATCAGTCAGTCAGGTATTTTCATAATAATCAAACAATTTCATTGAATATTTCCGGCCATTTGAGGGCGAATGCTACCAAAATTTCTTGATACCTAAGAATTAATATGTTATTAGTTCGTTATTTGTCTTACGCACTATGAGTTGTAAATGATGTCCTATCTCAACTCTGCTTCGCTTTCTTCATTGTGTGTCGAAAATGTTTGTGGCGCAGTTTTTGTTCGTTCGTAATTCTGTTACTGACAGACGTCAAACCTGTATAGGTCTAATTTAAAAATAATATTATTTTGTTTTTATCTGTTTTCAAATATTAAGTTGTCAAGAATTAATGTTTTTGTAATGGAAAGGAAAATAATTATTGATATACGGAGAAAAACGATTACTTTCCTCATTAGTGATAATTCTATTATCGTTTAACTAGGCACTTGAGACTAATTTATTATTAGGTTGGATGAAATATATTCTTTGATTGCGACTTTTAGTATGTACTTTACTGGCTTTTTCACGTCTCCAAAAGGTATTTTGAGGTTGATTAAAGAGAAGTATGGCCCAACTTGGAGCCTTTCCGTCTTTCGATACAATTATATCAGTAAAATAGTTAGAGCGGTGCTTGTACTCGATATATGAACGTCGCTCTCAATGAGGGCGACGTGCAAAATGGACATATTCTTTAGGAATGGTATTCAGGACAACAGCATTGACTGTGCTAGAGAAGAAGTCAAAGGCCTCAGCCATCAAGCTAAACTCATCGAGTCGATTGATGAATAAAACATTTTATAAACATAATTGGATGGGATTTGGTCAATACCATGAAATACTGAATAGCTCCCTCACATAATCCGTCCGTATGTCCGGAGCGTACAGCAATAGATCAAGCCCATCTCTCTTTCAAGGTAGCAGAAACAATGAAACAACTTGGTTGGCTGATAAACCAAAAAGATCAGCTGTATTGCAAATCAAATCACTACCATGACCTTGCGTGGAAACTTGAAATTGACACTAGTGACATTGCGTTGATGGTAGGAATTGTGTCATTATGAAATCGATCACATTTTTGTTCTCTTTGCTCCCGTCCATTACATCGTTGCATTTTTTTTCTCCTTGGGAAGAAAGCGATCATAATATGCAGCAGTTGAGGGAATGACCTCCGCCAACCTAACACTCAATTTAGGCTACTCAATTATTGTCAAGTTAATTAGCAAAGAGCTAATAAGAGATCTCTGAGGGATGCTGCTTATGAGTAATTTCCGACTCGAATTAATCTCATTATACTCACCACGCTCTCTCTGCACTTGGAGATTAAACTCTTATTCCAAATCCATATAAAATATATTAACAACTATTTTTTACAATGGTTGCTATTATTTTTAGGAAATATACAACGAATTACTAAATCACGAAAGCTAATGACTAAAGGCATGATGGGCATCAGAGTTTTGCTTCAATCCCAAAACCCACGGGCAATCAATACTTGCGCCATGGTTACTTTTGTTTGTCACATCAAAATCTTCTGAAGATAAAAGATAAGCACCTTATAACAGCGCCACAGCAACGTCGATGATGAACTGAAGTCCTTCGTCAACAGCGTGTGGGCCAGCAGGAGGAAAGACCGTCCGCAACGTGTGCGCGGCCATCAGGTCTCGCCTGGAGCACGTGTTCGCGACTGAGCGTAGCTACATTTATTAATATTAAAATTAAAGAATTAAAAGCATGTCTGACTGCATCTAAACTATCATTGTTTCCTTTGTAGAGATCTTCGTATCGAGTGTAACAGAAGTTTTGCGATACCCGGTAAGATGACACATTCAATTCTCGTTCCAGTCGTACTGACATGACTAGAGTTGTTATTTATGAAATTGAATCAATCGCTTGTTGGAGTAAATTAAAATAAATAAAGACTTTAAACAAAGTAGAGACTCGACTTCAATCACAAAAAGATAAATTAATAATCAGTCTTGATCGAAGTGAAAAGTTTGGTGCAAATTTAAAATAATGGAAAGGAGACCGACGATTAAACTGAGTATGTAAGCATCTTCAAATAAAAACCCTAACGAAATTAGATTATCATACTAATACTTCAATAATAAATTTACTTAACAAGCATTGTTCTCTCATTTAACATGTAATTATACCTTTAATTAGGTGCAAAAGTAACGAAATAAGCCTATTCTCACTATCACCTCCTCTATCATCGATTTTCTCTCCTGGAAAACCGTTCGCCGCTTCCTGTGTTTGCAAAGAATAAACTAATATCCGTTCGAAGTATTTATTATACGATGGATTTAATTAGATAAATTTAGAAAATTAAATTTATGATATCTGAGAAATTTATTACCAGAGTAGACTTAAAATATTAAATTCATCTTAAAATATTGAAATATTTTAATGTACTGTAGATAGATACTAAATATACTGTACATTTGTCAAATTTGAATGTTCGATGTTTTTACTCGAACTGAAGAAGACAGGTTGCACACAACTCTTTAATGATTACTTGAAAAATACCAAAAGTAATTGTAGATATTTTCTAAAAGCATTATGTAGGAACACATCATTTACTACTGTAGTATATATTTACACTGGAAAAATTCTTTTAAGCTATATAGATGAAATACTTCCCATATATCTTTTACTTTAGTGTACAAAGCCGGGTTGTCATGAATATGAAGACAGAGCTTATAAGGATCTGTTACTCTATTGCCCCGTAAGGGGCGCGGCGATTGGCCGAAGGGAACTTAAAGTTGCGTGCCATTGCGCCGCAACTGTTCCCATGGACCTATTCCCCAATGCTGCGATGGCTTCAGGTCGCTTTCTGTCGTCTCCGAATCGGACTCACACGTGTGACGCATCGCTATTTGATGGAGCGCTCGCTTGCGCCCTATTGCGACCACTGGGTCGTCCCCCAGACTGTTCGGCACATTCTTGTCGAATGTCCCAGTCTCGGTGATCTTCGCGCACGTTACCTGCCCCGGTACCGGGATGGGCAGGTCGCTATCGCCTGTCCCTTGTACTCGGGATGAGTACGTGCACTTTGACTGGTGGACTTGTTGACTTTTAGGGGGAGGCCGACCTTCTAATATTTATTTAACTAGGTTTTGTTGTTGTTTTTATTATTGTTATTGTTATTTTTTCTTTCTAGGTCACACGCTCCTACGCCGGGTGGAGGGGGACCTCCCCCCGACGCCGGAGCGTGCTTCCTGATTGTTATCTCTTTTTTATTGTTGTTTCTGTTCACATATTTATTTTAAAGTAGTCTAAAACTAAGCTGTTTGTTTTAGGTGACTTATGCCCAAGTGGGCAGTCGCCAGATAGCCCCTTTAAAAAAAAATGTAAAAATTTTACTCTATTGTATTTTTATATTTATCTGAACATCAGTGTTGAGGATGATTTGCTATTGTTGTTTACTAAAATTATTACTAAATCTTCTCAAATCAGAGACTGAAGGGTCCAATCATGATGATAACATTAGACTTATAATTTCTTTTTTTAGGAAGACAATTTAGAAATTAAATAAGGTTTGGTCTAACCTAAAACTAATACAAAGTCATCAGTATTGTTAATCCGGATGAAAAATAATGGAGATTTGGGGTAGGAGTTTAACTTTTATTCTTAGATTACATCATCTATCTGTAAGATGCATCTATAAAAGACGTATCAACCACGAATATAAGTCCAAATAATATCCATTTTGTCATCACCGTTCTATAGATAAAGAATCAGGAAAGTAAATCTCTGCAGAATGAGATTGTTAGACTTGACCTTTCTGAATCCGATATTTTTTACGACTTAAGTTCTTTCCTTTTCGAGTTGCATAAAGCGCTTCAAACAGTAACCCAACTCAACTCATTTATTTGAAACTTAAAATGCTCACACTTTATTTGTCATCCTCTTTCCCTCCAACTAAAGGTGTAAATTCGAACTTTGGAGTTTTTGTGGAATTGTATGAAAGATTTTTTCACTAAGTTTCGGCTGAAGCTTTCAGCTCTCCCTTATGGTGTGGTGGAGAATTTCGATGCAGACATAATTTGCAACCATGATTATTTTTATTCTTCCTTTATTTTTTTAATGAGATTTCTTCTCTATATTAGCTTTATACTTTCTATTGCTTCTGCATCCTTAAACAAAGAAGAAAGAGAGAAGTAAGATATTTAAAAGGCGGGTTTAAGTACATTGACTAAGTGTCGTCATGGTCTTGGAAGAGTGAACTCTAGCTAATCCAAGGATTAAGATTTGGAAGAGATTTAAAAAGGTAAAACAAATAAAAATTAAAGGGATGGGATGGTTTGCTAAACCATTTAAAGCACAGGATAGGGTTGAAAAAAGGGTTAAATACTCAAAGGTAACGTTCAGTTTACGTAATTACACGTGTTGTGCAGAGGAAGGCGACGTGAAGGAATCTTCGGTCCGAGGGCGAGTTCCAGCCGAAGGGAGGGGGAGGGGGAGTTAAATGATCCTGACGTGGCGTCTTGGGAATGAGAACCGTTTCTTGGCGAACGGGCTTGAAGAACAATGGCTGTTCTACGTTGTTTTCTGAACAACAGGGGGGGGGGGTGAGAACCGTCTCTTGTCTACGTGCTCAAAGAACAATGGCTGTTCTAATGTTGTTCTCTTTCTGAACAACAGGGGGGAAGGGTGAGAACCGTTTCTTGTCAACGGGCTCAAAGAACAATGGCTGTTCTAACGTTGTTCTCTTTCTCAACAACAGGGGAAGCCTTGTGGACTTGGCGTCTTGAAGGCTCGAACCTTGGCACTCAAGGGACATTGTCCTCTTCTGGATAATGATGGTAGATCTCGAGGTAGAGGGCCCTTAGTGCATAAGTTGAGACTGGATCGTAGTGATGTCTCGAGAAGAAAATCTGGATCTCGAATCTCCTCTTAGTGGTAAAGTTTCCGTATAAATAGTCGAGACATCCCCTTGGCGTAGGGGACAATGGAGTAGGGGCTTCGAGGGAATGCACAGCCGCGCCTGAGAACAATACCTTATCTGCCCATAAGCCTAACTCAATCTGGCGTGATCGGCGCATGGGGTGAACGGGGTAGGAATAAACCTCCTTGGTTAAATATTGACTCAGGTGGCGCGATAATCGCGCCCGGCTTCAAGGCGAAGATGCACGTAGGTAGCATCGTGTTTCTAAACAACATGTGATAACAGTTGAAATTAAGCGGCCTCAAACCGTTCTATCACAGTAGCATTACATTGAACTTCGTAGCTAAAAGTAAAGAAGCTCTCAAATAACTGAAGACGTTTGGAAGAAGGTTCAGATTGATTTAGTTCGGACCTCTATCATTAAGAGTCTCTCCGCATGAAGCACAGTATTATAATTGCACGATCGCATGTCGCTGGTTCCTCTTTACTTAAAATTGGGTTAATTATGAAGATAATTACTTACGAAATTATGTGATAGTATTTTAAATCTTTTATCATTCAGAAGCTAATTTAGAAAATTTGTTACAATAGCTGCAAATCATCTCAAATTTAATTACGGGATTAAATTTGCATTCGTCAAGCAAAAGATGGTAGGGATGGTAATTAATTAAAGTTTGAACACCCTTATGAGTTTTCACACTTTTGAAATAAAAAAGTATTTCATGTGTACTTAAATACCAAAAGAAGAAATTGATGTAGACAAGCCTATTTGATACAATATTGATTGCTTTTATCAAGAAAAAGATATTGATAGTGGCTTTGTGATTGTGTTCAAGCATGGATAGCATGAGCTTAATGACCTCAAAAAATAGGCCAATTTCTTTTTGTAGTTTTAGGTGGAAGAGAAAAATGTAAAATATCGGGACTCTAATCAAAAGTGTGAGTGAAACCTGATCATTTCGCAAAGGTATTCATCCGAAACTAACGCTGTCAAATAAAGGGTAAGTTTATAAAATGAGAATAAAATTAATTGTACACGCTTATTCGTGGCAACAACAAATGAAATTAAAATTTATTTTACTAGCAATTCCTGTATATAGCTAAATATGACCTAAGAAATCCAATGATGAATTAATTGTGCATTTTTGCAGGGAGAGAATTTAACCAGGAAATAGAGAATAAAGACAAAGGAATTAAATTAGAAATGTTCAGTAATCCATTAGAGGCAATGTCAACTGCATTGTTATTATTATAAAAGTAAAGTGAATATAAAAGAGAAATATTCAATACAAGATATTAAAATTTGTGGAAAATTGATACATAAACAAAATAGGCGTTTTGATTGACCCACCTCCAAAGTGCAGTGATATAGACAAAATTAGGAAAATTTGGATATAACTTCCTCACATTCAATCAATTTATATAATACCAATGGATATTAAACAGAAATCATTATTGTGATAGAACGAGTTAATTTCAACTCCTATCCCATATTATTAAAAACCACGATGCTGCCCACGTGCATCTTCGATTCGAGGCTTGGAGTCTTATCTCAGCTACCGGATGCCAATGTTTAAACAAGGAGGTTATCGTCCCCCCGTTCGCCCCCATACGCCGACCTCGCCAGATCGAGTTAGGCTTATGAACAGATAAGGCATTGTTCCCCGGCCCGGCTGTGCGTTCCCTCCAAGCTTCCACTCCATTTTCCCCCACGCCAAGGAGATGTCCTGGCTATTTATATGGAAACTTTACCACTAAGATGAGATTGGAGATCCAGATTTTCGTCGCGAAACATCACCACGACCCTCTCTCCCTTTGTGCGCCAAGGGACCTCGACCTCGAGATTCACCATCACTTGTCCAGAAGGAGGACAATATTCCTTGAGTGCCAAAGGTTCGAGCCTTTCCGACGCCACGTCCCCAAGGCTTCCCCTTCTGTTGTTCAAAGGAGAACAGCATTAGAACAGCCATTGTTCGTTTTGAGCCCTTCGCCAAGAAACGGTTCTCATCCCCCCCTGTTGTTCAAGGAGAACAGCATTAGAACAGCCATTATTCATTTTGAGCCCTTCGCCAAGAAACGGTTCTCACCCCCCCCCCTGTTGTTCAGAGGAGAACAACATTAGAACAGCCATTGTTCTTGAGCCCGTAGACAAGAGACGGTTCTCATCCCCCCCTTTGTTCAGAAGAGAACAACCTAGAACAGCCATTGTTCGTTTTGAGCCCTTCGCCAAGAAACGGTTCTCACCCCCCCTGTTGTTCAAGGAGAACAACATTAGAACAGCCATTGTTCTTGAGCCCGTAGACAAGAGACGGTTCTCATCCCCCCCTTTGTTCAGAAGAGAACAACCTAGAACAGCCATTGTTCTTCAAGCCGTTCGTCGAGAAACGGTTCTCCTTCCCAAGACGCCTCGTCAGGATCCTTTTATCCCCCCCCCCTTCGGCTGGAACTCGCCAGCGGACCGAAACTCCTTTGCGCCACCTTCCACTGCACCACTAGTGCCAAAGTTACGTAAGCCAAACTTCACCTTTGAGTATTGATCCCTTTTGTCAATTCTATCCTGTGCTTTAAATTGTTTATCGAACCATCCCATCTCTTTAACTCTATATTTGTTTTACCTTTTTTAATCCCTTAAATCCTTGGATTAGCCCGAGTCTCCACGACCCTTTCCATTCTGTTTATGTCAATATTTTCCGTTTTTGTGTATTGTTTATAGTTATTATTAATAAAACTCTATTTTATTAATGATAGCAATATTATTATCCTTGAGCTCAGTTCCACTTCTTAAGCATATCGAAGATACATAATATCGGCCGCCAGACAGTAAACGCACTCTAGAGATAATTAAGGAAGTTCCCTCAACGAATAGTGTTATATGGTATCGTCGGGAGTCATTCTACGACAATTATCTTTAGTTGGTATTATATTACGTGGAAAAATTATATATTGTCCTAATTCGTGTATAATTCAGGGAACATTAAGTGTACCGGACTACTTAATCAGCCTATTAGAATCGAAGGACACGAGCGGGACTAAGCACTTAATACATCCTAATGATACCTAAGAATGTATGAACAATGAAAAATACAATGATGGTCATTAAGAAATAAGAGTCACTTGAGTTCAAAAGGATAAAGTCTTGTAGATGGAAGATGTTTGAACTTTCTAAAATTTAGAAATTAATACATTTTTGAAGCAGCAATTTTGGTTTGCAAATCAATATTATTAACCTACATTTTATTACCTTTTGTTCTAAAGATTTTTCATCCACTAGTTTTTCCCTTCCTTTCTCAAGAACTTTGCTTATGAAATAGATTTCAGGAAATAGACACTCGATTGAATAACTGCCATTAGAGAAAAAAAATAATTTCTTACAAACTGCCATTAAAGAAACGACAATTAAAAAACTTTTGGACTATTTTCTTTATTAGTTGGCGTAGAAGTTTCGCAAAATAAATTGGGACGAAAAAGATCCAGTTATTTCTTTCAAAGATATGTTATTTTTTCGAAATCTCATCAAATTTATTTTCTAACTGCAACGAAACGCTCATAGGTAAAAGACGGAGAAATAGATCGAACAAAGAGATTGAAGGAGGGGGATGTTATACATAGAATTCTTCTTACATGTAACCCACTAAAAGATCCGGAAATTATTGACGAAGAATTTCGTATGTTACATTTAACTAAAGAAGAAGTTAATAAATTGGAAAAGATTATAATAAAATAAATAATCTCAGAATCATAAATGGCAATTAAGCAGTGGAGGTATTTAAGAAAAATGAATCATATAATCAACGAGGAAGAAAAATATAAAGCTTGGATCTTCATTTACAAAATCGCAAAGGTGAAGAATGTGGAATATACTTCTTACTGTACATAGAAAAACCTAAAATATCACTATAAATTGAATATGAATCTAGGTTAATTTTCTAACTCACCCTTTGATTTATTTATCTGAAAACACTGGATGTAGAGTAGTAAAGTTAGTGGATTTAAAAATTATTGGTTACATATAGGGAAAAAGTTTCTACCAGGGTCGTCTATGTACTATTATTATTCACTTTTCACTATCTCATCCTTTAATTTAACCTAGTTCGGACTACAATTTAATTCAATCTCATTTCCAGGTGTGCAGATACTCAAGCAATCTTGATCTTTTTAGTTCTCAGCTTCTCAACCTATTGTTAACCTGATTAATTATACCTTCAAATGGTATTCACCTAAATACTTTCCTTTTTTGACAGGTCTATATAAAACGAGTGCTTTTAATGCAGTTTGGAATGGTCCAAATCAGTTTTGCTGAGGAGCGCCACCCCCGCTAAATATATATGAAGGCCATATCTCCAATTTGCATCGACACCAGCAGTTTGTTCGCTTACCCAGCTCATAAAGCTGCAGTTTTGATGCGCTACCTGAAAAGCATTGTTTAAAGGATTGATGTGTTCTCCAATTCAAAAGAGCTCTCACATCGGAATGGGTGTAGGAAAAGGAACCCCGACCAGGAAGAAATAGTCACAAAGAAGGTGGTCGTATGATAAATGCTCTCTATTGTGCTAATTAACACCTGGCCGCATATAAAGGATTTCTTCAAACCTGCAGGTGATTCCAAATCATCACGAAATCTCTCAGTTAGATAAGAGCGGCATCACACGTAGACGTTTTTAGACCAGAAACAATTGTGAATCCACATTCAACGTTAACGGGTTTACCAATAAGGACATTCAGTTTGAGAACTTTAACTGTTTAATCAGGTTTGCGCAAAGAATTTACATAGAGTTTCTTTATTTTCAAAAAGTGCATAGTTTTTATTTCATTATAATCTCAATTATTTTAAAAAGCGCGCATCTAAAAGACCCTGATTACCTTATCTTACCGAGGTGACACATTCCAATGGACTTTGGCAACCAGGGAGCTCCACCTGACTCTGTCTCAGCCGCAACAACTATGCAGGCTTAAGATGCCCCTCTGCCACTTTCGACACACCGTCCATAAATTTCTCTTTGTCGTCCTCTTTCTCTTCCTCTCTCAACCATTACAGTCAGCACCACCGCGTCCATCTCATGTCCGAGAAATCTCATTTGTCGTCTAGTTATTGGTGGCATCATTTCCTTCTTCACTCCCATCTGCCTTAGCACGTCCACATTAGTTCGTCTTGCTTCCCATGGGAACTTTAGGATTCTCATCCATAACCCTTTCAGCTGCTTCCAACATTTCTTGCATCTTCCTTCTCACCGTCCAGGTCTCTCATCCATATAACAATGTTAACCACAAAAAAGGTATTCCTGCTCGCTTTCTAATTTCCGTAGACAACTTTCTATTTGTCAGATATTTGTCATTCTTGTAAATGCAATATTTGCAATGCCAATTCTCGTTCTAATTTCCTTTCACATCTAGTCTTCTGTTATCAAACTCCATGAATACGAACTTTTTTCCACCTGCTCTATTCTTCTTCCTTTTTCCTCTATTCTTACACTGGGTGCATTCGTCTTAGATGCTACCAACCTTTGGACTTGTCCATATTGACCTTCAAACCTTTATCCTTGCTCGCTCTCACCGTCACATCCAACAAATGTTGCAACTTCTCTGGATATGCTGCCACCAAAACTGTCATCTGCGTACCTAATATGGTTGGTCTCTTAACTCCTTCACGCCCTTGCAGCTCCCTTAATAACACCTACCCATATAAGTTAAACAGATCAGGTGATATGACACATCCCTGACGTACACCCGTCCTCAATGTCTGATACTCTGTTTTCTCTTCCTGCACACTAACTACAGCTTTCTGGATCCAATATAAATTTATTATTACTTTAATTTCTTTCATTGAACTCCAGCCCTTCCACCATCCTCATCATTTCATCATGCCTTACTGTATCGAAAGCTGAATCATGGACAATATAACAAAGGAACACATTTCTTTGTTTTTCGAACATTTTTTCCAAAATTGTTCTCATCACAAATATCGCATTAGTTGTTCCCTTGCCTTCCAAAAAGCCATATTGCCCCCAGGATGCCTGTTCTCCCATTTTATTTTTTACTCTGTTCATTATAATACTTTAAATTATCTTGGTTATTTGGTTCATTATACTCATCATGCGGTGCTTACGATATTTCAGTGTTCCGTTTTTTGGGGGGGTAACGGTATAAATATTGAATTGCACGTCTCTTCAGGTATTTCACCTGCATTATAAATCTGATTAACGAAAGATTTAATAATCTTTATTGCTAATTCTCCCAAGACATCTAACATCTCAACCATGAACCCATCTTCTCCAGTAGCTTTCCCTTTCTTCGCGTATTTATAGCATATTTCACCTCTTCCTCCTTTATTTGTTCTCCATCTAGATGCCCAAGGTTTACTTTTTCTTCCTCCTTTTCTTATCTATGATCTTCAAAGAGTTATCTTATATATTCCTCCCATCTTTCCTTAATTTATTCTGTTTCCATAAGTACCTTACCATCTTTGGCATAATTTGACCTTCTATTACTTCACTTCTTTGTTATTTCCCTAATATTATCTTACTTCATTCTAGAATCTCTCTTTTAAAAATCTTCTATTTTTTTATATTGTTTATCTAGTTATTCTCCTCTGTTTCTATACACTTCCTCCCAATTTGTCTAATTAATTCTCTGTATGCCATGTCATCTGGGCCTTTAGTAGCTCTTCTTTCATCCATCAAGTCAAATATTTCGTCCATGATCAGTTGTTTTCTTCAAACACCATCTTTATAAGCCGGAGAGGCTCCTACGCGCGGATAAAAAAGGCCAAGGATGCGTTTCCCTTTGAGCATCGGCAAACGAATGCGAAGGAGACGCCCAACCTCCTCCGACCTTCAGGAACCAAGAATAAGAATTCAAAATCAGTTCGAATAAAACAAACAGAGGTCAGATAGTAGTCATGGCAACTAGAATGGAGAACGAAGAGAGGGAAATACTGTAAAGGGTACAAAAAAGAAAATAATTGGAGAGGACAAAAGAGTTGCGCCCTCCCCGTCAGGACAAGAGGGCCAGAGCCTCTCTGGGACTAATAAATGAAAAAGGTACCAGAGAGAGGAGGGCAATAAGAAAGGCGTTGCATTTTAAAATGAAATCTATTTTCAAGAAGAGGTTTCGACAAATACTCCATACTTGTATCCAATTTTTTTATCCTCGCTCTGGTATCTTTCTTTTATACATGAGTTTTTTCACATTTTTAGAGTGGTATTACTCGTCTTTTTTTCTTCGCTCATACTAGATAAATGCGTAGGAAATGGGAAAATATGAGTGAGGTTGAATAAGGTCAATTAACAGAAGTTAAACCCAAGTACTGCAGATAAAATGGTACATTGGAATCTTCAAGGAGTAAATTGGTAAAAAAAAACCCTACTCAAATCGAATTTGCAAACCACAAGCTTTCTGTTGAAACTTAGGGTAGCAAGTCTGGCATTCGTTCGTTTTTCACTAATCGTTTCAATTACTAAAAATGATCATTAAAAATTAATGTTATACATTTGTTTTGGGGTCTTTTTAACTTCTGTCGATCACTAACTCTTCAGTTCCATTGAGCTCCAATGCATCAGGAGAAACTATGGTGAAATTTGTTCCTTTAGAGATATATGATGGCATTGGAAGATTACCAAAATGAACAAGTGTAATATCTGCAATGAAACCTGCCTCTTTCTATTACCTATAGAGTTTTGTGCCCTACCTGTTAAGTGACTCCCTTCTATGCTGGTCATTCCTTATTTTGATTCTATAACATCCATATAATTTTCCATTCCCCTATTTCTTCCCAATGTCTTTAGGAACTTTTACAAGGCTTTCTGAGTTACTCCTGTTTACCTTACATATTCTTAAATAAAGATATAAATCAAAAGGCATGAAAGAAGATGCTATATTTTTTTCGATATTAGAGGTTCCTTTCCGCCATGTGCCCCGTCAAAACCACAAGGTCAGGTACGAGGTCAGCAACGTGAGCGAGGACCGTGGGAAGAGTCAGAATATCAAACTGCTTTGTGCGATAAGCGAGGGATTGGAATCTCAAACACGCGCCTTTGTCGCCTCCTTGGGCGTTATCAAGAAATCCCCGCGGGAATACTTTCCCATCCCTCAAGCCCTGTGTTGGTCCAAAGGAGACGTCCGCCCGCGCAATCCTTAGTTAAGGGGCAGTAACAATTCTTGCTGGTCCGTATAAATTGTTGGTCTCAATTGGGCATCGACAGTATATCCTGCCTTTTACAACGAAACACGTCATTCTCGATCGCGCTCTATTTCCCTACGAGCCTTAAGGCTAGAATTATACCGAAGGAACCGAGCCCCACTCAATTGGCCCATTCTTGGTTTCGGTACATTTCGTTTTGGACGAATACTCCCTCCAGTTAGTGATACTACTAGAGGTTAAACTCTCCGTGGGTAAAGTCCCTCGAATAACCATCCGATCCCCGTTTCATCTCTTAAAGCCTCGAATCTAAGCTAGGCTGAAACGAATCATCTGTGGCTTCCTTGCCAGTCATCCCTGTGTGCGTACGTACTCCTTCAGGAAAGTTGGTCCCCAACTTCTCCCACTTCTATCCCCCGTCTCTGCCGTGATCAGAGTTGAGTCGAGGTCAGTCGTTTGACCTTGAGCATCCACGCACATCGGGTAGAAATAAGGTATATGTCTGTGGTTAATTCTACGACAATTTTATTCTACATTTATTTTATGAATAATTCTTTGGTTTTTCAACCAGTATTTCAACATCAGCTCATTATTACAAACCAAATCCACTATATTTGGAGTGCATAGAACATACTGCACCCTATTTCGCCTGGCTATAGGCACAGTATGTAAGGATCTCAAAATAAGAATAAAAACTCGTTTATAAGTTACGGTATTCATATTTTCAATGCTAAAAATTGAAAGCTTCGTTCACCAAAATTTTGGCCACATAAATAAAACTGTTTATATCCGAAATTTCTTGAAATACTAAGTAATTTAAATGAGAAGAATAAGTGAAATCTATGACCCATTTTTATAAATAACTTGCGTGAATCTTTTACTCCCCCATTTTAAATAGTATGAAAGAGCTTCCATGTATTAAGATAGAGATTACTAGTTCGTTCACTTTTTTGTAGGAGCACATATCATACGAATTATACAGTGATAATTTGGGTGCTTTTTATTATGGTTTGGTCTAAATAATGAATTGAATTAGTTATTTGTAATTACACCAAGGAAACCTCTGGGAAATAAGTCAGTCGCACATACCACTATGGCACAAACAAGAAATTTTTCATTATTGTCTGCACATTGTTAGGCAGTTGTTTGCAACAGAATGATAAAGAACGGTCCGATGGTGTGAAAATGGAATATATCATTGAAATGAAGATATTTAAGAGGATTTTTCTGTATTCAAAGAACATGATATTAGTAGTAACCGTATATCCTTTGAAGACCAGAGTTATAAGGAAGTAGAGAGTGAAGACAACGATGAAAAGAAAGTCATTGTTCGATTGAGACTAAGAGCTTTCTATTTCTTTGGCTGAGGAAGAAGGGATTTGATTGACACTAAAAGCTTTCAGTTTCTTTGCTAGGGAAGTAAGGCTTCGATTGAGACTCAGATACACACACCACAAACTACCTGATGTTCAGCGCTTTTCATCCTGCATTGGAAGTCAAATGTCACATCTCACTTTCGATACACTAAAGGCTTGCATAGTTAATGTACTCTATGCAGTCGCAGATAGAGGTAAATTCGCATCTTAGTTGGTTTATTTATCCCTCTATCTCTCTACGTTTTACATCTCTGTGATAGAACGGTGTGAGGACGCTTAAATTCATCCGCTATCACATGTTTAGAAACACATGCTACCCAAGTGCATCTGCGAGAGGAAGCAGAGCGCGTTATCGCCGACCTTAGCCAATATTTAATCAAGGAGGTTCACTCCCTCGTTTCGCCTCCATACGTCGATCTCGCCAGATTGAGTTAGGCTTATGGGCAGATAAGGTATTTTCCCAAGGGCGACCGGGGCATTCCCCCGAATTCCCCCACTCAATTATCTTCTACGCCATAGAGACGGCTCCGGGTATTTATACATAGCTTTCCCCGATTAAGGCAGATCAGATCCAGATTATCTTCGCAAGGCATCATGCCGATCCGGTCTCCCTTGAGCACCATAGGAACTCGCTACCTCGAGAAATCCCGTATTGTCCAGAAGAGGACAATATCCCTTGAGTGCCAAGGTTCGTGCCTTCCAGACGCCAAGTCAACAAGGCCCCCCTGTTGTTCAGAAAGAGAACAACGTTAGAACAGCCATTGTTCTTTGAGCCCGTTGACAAGAGAAGGTTCTCATCGCCCTGTTGTTCAGAAAGAGAACAACGTTAGAACAACCATTGTTCTTCAAGCCCGTTCGTCAAGAAACGGTTCTCATTCCCAAGACATCACGTCAGGATAATTTAATTTCCCCTCTCTAACATTCTTCAAGAGAACGCTTGGTTTCAACAATAACCTCCATTGTTAATCTAGAACATCCCCGATTTGCTGTCACAAAGATCACTCGTACCTCTGAGCCCCACTTTGCTTTCACTCTTCGAAGACAGTCCTTCCCCTTTGCTAAGGACAACCCCCCGAAGAACCCTTCTGCTGGAAATCGCCAGTGGACCGAAGATTCCTTCGCATCGTCTTCCTCTGCACAACATCTTTGTAAGTACGTAAGCTGATCATTACCTTTAATTATCTAACCATTTTTCAACGCTACCCTGTGCTTTAATTGCTTAGCGAACCTTTCCCCAACTTTAATTTTTTATTTGTTTACCTTTTAAAATCTCTCCAAATCTTAATCCTCGGATTAGTCAGATTTTACCACGACCCTTTCCATTCTCCGTTTATGTAAACATTTTCTTTTTGTGTGTTGTTGATAGTTTAATTAATAAAACTCTATTTTATTAATGATAGCCATATTATTATCCTTGAGCTCAGTTCCACTTCTTAAGCATATTGAAGTTAAATAACCTCGGTTAATCAGATTACCACGCACTCGAAATATTATAATAATTCCCTCAACGAATAGTTATATATGGTATATCGTCGAAAGCCTATTGTACGACAATCTCCCTATACCTGGCACCGATTCTACAAAATAGACTATCATTGCTGCTGTTCTAGTATGTGATCTACATGCATGGGTCTGGTATAGGTTGTGATTTACATAAGATCACATGGTATAACTTGTGATCTACAACAATGTCCAAAGATTCCAAAATGAGGGATTTGTACTGAGGTGCAGCCACACCACCTTTCTCTATCTCTCTCTCGGTCGGCATGGGTTAAATCTGCGCTCAATGGTTAATCCACCGTAGCTACACACACTAGATTATCACCGATCTAAAGGATCACAAGGTATAGCTTTTGATCTACATTTAAAATTGCTAATATTTACCCGAATTTAGGTTCGCTTATTATATAAAACAATGCAGCTCTTATAGTTTATACAATTTTAGTCTTGAGCCCATTGAAAGAAGTCAGCATGAGAGCAAAAGAATTTTACCCACAGGTTATTCGAGATAAAGAAGCTGCTATAGCATTTCTTAGACGGAAAAACGAAGAAAATATGAGGTGAAAGCCTAGTTTTTTTTCACTGCCCATAGAGGTGATGCCAAACGTTTAGGTCTATGCGGCATAGAAATATGTTTTTTTTCATTACACTGACTTAAACAGAAAACCAATTGTAAGCTGACATTATGTGAAATTTTGGAAGTTCTTTTTTTTGTAAAAGATCAGTCATTAGATGTAACTGAAGAAATGACGGTAAATATGTAGATTATCGGCCCGGCCGATCCCGGCCGATAAACCGTAGTTTTTTCGTACGTGTTCCAAAATGTTTCACGTTTTTGGAGTACATTTAAGGGGACGGCTCGTGTTGGGGTAAGCACCAGGGGGGGACCACACTACGATGATCCTGAGTTTCATTAAATTGGGGGGGTTCTGGGGGGCACAGCCCCCCAGTATATAATCCTAATTGTTATAATGTTCTGACGTTTACAGAGGTGAATGATATAACTACAGCATGTCAGCGTCTTTAATCGTTTTGCAAATTATAATAGGGGGTGGGGGGTGGGGGGTATGACGTCAGAAATGCTCGATTTCATTTTTAAGGGGACGGCTCGTGTGGGGGTAAGCAAAAGGGGGGGGGGCACACTACGATGATCCTGAGTTTCATTAAATTGGGGGGGGTCTGGGGGGCACAGCCCCCCAGTATATAATCCTAATTGTTATAATGTTCTGCCGTTTACAGAGGGGAATGCTTTAACTACATCATGTCAGCGTCTTTAATCGTTTTGCAAATTATAATAGGGGGTGGGGGGTGGGGGGTATGACGTCAGAAATGCTTAATTTCAATTTTTTTTCATACTTAATAGCTTTTTATTATCCCCATTCGGAGTCATTTTTATTTTTCAATATATTTTTCACCATTTTACTCTTTTTATTACCTTGTTTTATACAATTAAATGTAATTAGCTAGATCATTTCAAGGAACTACTTGTTTTTTAGCAGTTTGGGTGTCAAACATTTCCCTTTTACGCAGTTTGAAAATTCTCAATCGCACGTCTTCACCGCAGTTTCAAAATGCAATCGAATTTTCAAGTTTGTCCGTCGTCTATTGCGGAATTATTAAGCCTAGTTTCTGCTAGAGATAAATTACCTAAACAACTTTTTGGAAGTGCATAATTTAGTGCGAACTAAAAGTGAATGCGAAATCTGTGGCCGGCAATTAGAGGTGACCCCAGAATATTGAACGCGTCTGGCGAGATGCGAGAGGTTCAATTCCCAAATACGGGAGAAAAACTGCTCAATTCGACGCCTATCTTGCAACCGCCATCTTCTACAAGCGCTTCCCGTTGACCAAAACGGGAATTAAAGAACGATTCCACGCCTTCCTCATCGCTATTTCTGAAGTGTACCCCCCGAAATAAAGTAAGTTAACAGCGCTTAGCGTTCTTTATTTTTGGATAAGAAAGATGGCGTCAGTTAGATTTCGAATACGACGCAGGCGCGCAAAATAAATAGGCTTCCCTCTCCGCTATTTCGGAATGATAACCAATGCAATTAAGTACGGGAAACAAAGTGTTTCGTTTTTTTTTCGGGCAATTTGGTAAATAAAATGGCCTACGTAAACAGCATTTTCGGTGGGTTTAATTTCGAGATTTCCCCCCCAAAAATGGCGGCAACTAGCATTCGAACAAAACTCAAACGCGCATGAATATTCAAACACGGGTGAAAGATAACGCGAACGAAGATTCAAACACGGGTGAACGATAATATTTACACAAAACAATTTTTCCTAGGCCGGGCCGATAATCTACATGTTTACCGAAATGACTAAAACAGAGCAGGATGACTATATGAAACTGGCTCAATATGTGCAGGGAACTCAGCTCCTCAATTGTGTCTGACGATAACAGAGGACAAATAGTTGGCACTGTTGAAAATCTTGTTCAGATAAAGTAGGCACGATTGCTGCAAGAAGAAAATATAATCGAGGTCGTCTTCTTACTGGCGATCAAAGACACGAATCATCTGACACTGAGGCAGATGTTGTAAACAGAAACCATAGGCAAAAAAATAAATGGTGCTTGGGTCTTCAGATGTTAAAATGGCTTAGATGGCCTCGATCTTTATGCATGTTTCAAAATGAGACAGATCTACTCTAGAGCCAATAATGCTAAAGGATGTGCAAGCAGGCTCTTTCCTTCACTCAGATGAATTGGAGGCATATTCGAATCTGAATAGATATTATATCCATTCCATCGGCAACCACTAACAAATCTATATTAATGATCAAGAATAACACATACACAGAACATGGAGGGATCGTGGCTAGAAGCATTTTATCGTCTTCTCAAAAATATGAGGTGTTCCATTGCAAACATTTGAATATCATTTAGATTTTATTTGTTGAAAAATTAATGAGATGACACACGGTACGCGCCAGATCTGCCGCCAACACACCACACTGCAGAAGCTCTTGAATGGGGATAACGTTCGCAAATGATAACGAGATGAAAACTGTAGTTGGAGATTTCTTTGATACCAAACAAGTTGAATTTTACAACAAAGGCATTCGTGATCTATCCCGTCTATGGGAGTTGGTAGCGGGTGTTATAAAATCACTTTGATTCCATTGTTCATTGGTATATTTCTTTTGCTTCATTGTTTCGTTGTAAATCATTGTCACTAGAAGGTGTTCGAGAAATTTGTTTCCAACGTATTAGTTAAACAAATTGTTCCAAAGTAATAAACAAATAAAAGGAAAATGGGTAAAAAAATCAAAAGAAATACTAAAACTAAGTTACAAATACACCTGTAGAAAATATACGTAACTTTCTGACATCTGTTTAATCACGATGGAATAATAATATTTTTCACAAAATAGTTTATTAGTTAAAAAAAGAACTGTAGGAGGAAACGTAAATTTAACTATGGAGATATATCAATAGGCTTTTAGAACGCTAAAATTGGATTAAAAGAAATCAATCTTGTAACAATTATAACTTCGGTAATTAACCTGATATCAACACAAGCATTGTCAAAACGAAAATTTAGCTTATTACTAAACGAAGTAAATTCAGCCTATATTGGATTGTGAATGTAAAATAATGCATTTAAATGAATTAAATGTTAAGCTTCCAAGCTATTGTAAAGCTTTTGATAATATGTTTGGGTTTATCATCGCTTCAGAGACTAAGCTCAACATTTCTTAATGAGATTTTAAAACTAAAAGTTTACATCAAAGGTCATAGCTTTTCCAAATGAGTTAGAATTATTTTTGCTTGCTGAATTTAAGAATATAATTACTTTTTAGGGGTCAGGTCTGGTTTCTAAGATGTGCTCGATTTATATTAGAACGTATATTCCAAAAGAGCGCTATCATCCACTAGTTTATTACTTAGGTTTTGTCACATCTAGTGATGAGTAACTAGTAACTATGGATAGAGTATTTTATTCACCTTGCAGGTCTAGATTTGCATTACAATGAATCTTACGTGTAAGAATCATCCAAATAGGTTTTGTTACATCTGCGGATATGTCCCTCTTCCAGACCGTCAAGCAAAAATCAGGGATTTTGTGAAAAACTGGGGGACCATGATAAGCCATTTTCTTCCCATATTTGCTGTAAAACATGTGTGGAAAATTTAGGGGATTGGAGTAATAAGAAAAGTAAGAGTAGGCCATTTGGTCTACCGATGCTGTGGATGGAAGACCTAGATCACGTCACCGACTGCTACTTCTGCATGGCCAATTCGAAAGGCATCAATCGCTATAACAGGCACCATGTTTAATACCCCAATGTTCCTTTCGATATAAAACAAGTCCTACATTGCCCTGATCTTCCAGTTTCTGAGTCGGATTTTACCATAGGTTTTAGCTCTGATTCCGAGGCTTGTGTCACTACCGATACAGCTGAGTTTGATGCATACAAGTCAGAAGAGGGTTACTAACTGGTGCCATTTCCGCAAGCCGAACTCAAAGATTTGACACGATACCTGAACCTTTTCAAGGAATCTGCTCAACTGTTGGGTTCACGTCTTCGATAAAAATGTATGCTGGCACCAGGGACAACATTCTATTGGTATCGGGACGGCGAGAAAAAAATTGGGAAAATTATCACGTTTTATGAAGCCTATTTGCTGCTCTACCCTCACAACATTGCTGACTTGCTTAACTTAATGGGCCTGAAATATGATGCTATGTAATTGAGATTTTTTATTGACTCATCTAACAGAAGTCTCAAGGCAGGTCTTCTTAATGAGAGTGATAAATTTTCATCGATCCCTGTTGGACACTTAGCTGCAATGAAAGAACCACGCAACAGTATGAAACGTCTGTTGTCTGCTTCAAACTGCTAGGAATAAAAATGGCTGATCTGTGGATATCTTAAAGTTGTTGGACTCATCCTAGGCCTTCAAAGTGGATACACAAAGTATTATATACTTTATTTGCTTGTGGCACAGTCGGACTGACGACCATCATTATGTCAGACAAGACTGGACGTCACTACAAAGATTATAACTCGGTTCATACAACCTTCTTTCTCAGCGTCTGGTTGAACTGAGCAAGATATTGCTTCCACCCCTGTACATCAAACTCGGTTTGATTAAGAACTTTGTCAAGGCAATGGACAGCGAAGGTAGAGGAGTTGCTTTCCTTCGTCAGAGGTTTGCACAAGTCAGAATGGAAAAGTTGAAAGCAGGTGTATTTGATGGTGCTGAAATAAGGGGGCTCGTCAAACAACACCAGTTTTAATGAAGCACTGAATCATGCTGAACTCAGTGCCTGGTTTTGCTTTAAGTCTGTCATTTCAAACTTTCTTCGCAGCCACCTAAGTCCTCAGTATGAGAAGGCGGTTGATGAGTTAATGGAGAATTTCCGCAAACTTGGTGTGTGCGTCAGTGTAAATGCATTTCCTTCGGTCCCACCTGCACTATTTTTCCAAGAATTGTGAGGACTTCAGTTAAGAACAATGTAAGTGCTTTCACCAAGATATCCGTGTGATGGAGGATCACTACCAAGGGCTTTGGAATGTCAATTTACTGGCTGACTACTATTGGTGCCTGGAAAGGGATTTAATGTATGCTAGGCACAATCGGAAGTCCCTGAAGAGACCATTCTTCCATGAGTATCTGTTTTGATGTTGTACTCTTCTTGGTATCAATTAGAACAGTCGGTAAACCATATGTGTATAAATCAATTCAAAATTTTCTATTGTGTTTACATTCGTCTACAAATAGATCCGAATATAGGAATTTATGGCATGTGCTTATATCTCAAAAACTTGATCTGATTAGATAAAATTGAGCATGGTTTTCGGATTCGGCGCGAAAAACTTGCCTTAAATCATATATTATGTGTGAGACATTGCAAACAACGCAGACCAGTGTAATAGATCTGGTTGATCCCGATTTCAATTCTTCGTCGAATCAAATATAATCACATTTTCATTTTTCCCCAATGATGTTTAACTCATAGTCGATTTGCCTCTGTTTCCAGCGAGTAAATTTGTGTGGAAGTTTACGTTGGCTTTAACTTGGCCTCCGAACGTGACTTGAGACCAAAGCTTTGCTCCTTTGCCAGGACAGACGGAAAGCGAATAATCTCTTATCTTTCCTTTTGGTCGCACTAGTGATTTATAAAAGTGGAAATTTGATAACAAAGGAACCGGTGTAGCCACCATAATATTTGCTTTAATTAATATCTAGGATCATGTGTTGCTTCACACAACTTTAATAGTGGATATCTAAAGCGAATAAATACAGGTGCGTGAATAAATATAGGCAACACCGATATAATTCATATTTTTTAAAAAATCCGGTTTAGAATTCATTTGCATAATTCATAGGTAATAAATAAGCTTCCTACTTCATTACAACTACATATTAATAAAGTTGGTACTAAAAAAGCCCATATAAAAATGATTTATTTATAGAAAAACAGGAAAATCATTAATAATAACAACATTTAATTAATATTTGGTATGACCTTCCCCCCCTTAGACTCAATAACAGCCGTAAGGCTTTTCTTATATAAATGTAAAATAGCTCCGCATTTTCATTTCTAGCACAATCTTTTCAGTGATGACGCTGATTGCCATTTCCTGCTCCGTTTCTTTCTAAACCCTTACTTTTGTTGGTTGTTTAGCGAATTCTTCTTATAAAGTTCAACGAGTCTTCTATTACACTAGCCAATAAAGTTTAACTTTGTCTCTGCTACTTAAGTAAATGTTGTTGTAACTAACTAACTCTGGCGCGCTGATTCCAAATCTGTGTTCAGATTTGTCCTAGCACGTATGGTTCCTGAATTATGCAACTAGGCTATTGCGCTTGGCTTGTAGGAACCAGCAGTAGTCACCCATCATGTTTTCGTTGAAGCGGCCTTGATACCTACTTTCCACCATTGCGATTTCTCGGTGGAGCCTTTTCTCATGTTCGTCACTAATATCACGCATATTAGATGAAAAGAAATCTAGATGCGAATGCAAGAAATGCATCTTAAGAGACATCCGACACCCCATTCGTTGATAGGTCTTTAGCATGTTGTCCACTAGTTCTTCCTAGTGTTCAACCCTATGATTATCAAGGAAATTCTGCACTACATGGACAAATGAATCCCATGCTGCCAACTCAAGTAGAGTTGGTTTATTTCTGAACCCTCTGTCACGTATCAATTCTCTGATCTCCGGCCCGACAAAAATGCCAGCTTTAAGTTTAGCATCGGTTTTCTTTGCCCCAGATTTCTCTTTGAGATACTGGAATCCATCAGAATCATGAGCCCTTGCTTTAACAAACTTCATGATAAGGCCAGGTTTGATATGAAGTGGTGTAAATTAGATCTTCTGTAGATGTACCAAAGGCATGTGCTTCACATTGTATCGGCCAACTATGTGTTCTTCTCTTTCGGGCCACGTTTTGACAATATAATGATTCCTTCGTCACGGATGTTCCATAGGCATAAAAAGCATATATTCTTTGTATGTCCTAGCTGTAGTCCAAAAAGTAAAGAAATTACCTTTAGATCACTACAGATATTCCACTTATGCTGCGAGTAATGGACCCCTTCCAAAATAAATTTCATTGAGTCATATGTCTCTATCATCCAAAAAATAAGTGCGCAATTAATTGAAGGTTTTTTGTTACCATTGTGTAGCAACACAGCTTTGAGGCTAGCAGTGCTCGCATCGATGAATAGTCTCCATTCATTAGGTAAATGTTCGTTTTCTAGCTGATTCATGAGGCCATTAACATCAGTACAGAAACAAGCACTATCTTATTCTTTATAGAAGGCAGCTAAGGCCTCATGGCGTTTACGGAAAGTAGATATTTTGGCACTGCCCTCTAGAAGATTCCATTGCTGTAGTCTGGAGCCCAACAGTTCTGAGTTCTCCTTGGACAATGACAAATCCCTTACCAAATCATTCAATCTTTGTTGATTTATCAACTGGATCTTCTTTTCCTTATAATCATCCTCATACATTTCATCGTCATTGTAATCCTCCTCTTCAGGCGATGAATCATCATCTTTAACTGCACTAGCTGATGGAGGAACTGGGATTGGCATCTCCATATTATGGGGGATTGGTTTTATAGCTGACTTACAATCTGGATATATAATTTTTGACTTGTACTTATTTGAGAATCCCGCAATATTTGTCATACAAAAGTAGGAATCAAAAACATGATTTGTTGGCTCACGTCACACCATTGGTACAGCAAAAGGCATACCCTTCCGTTTGCTATTTAACCACTGCGTGAGCCCCTTATAACAGACAGTACAAGACTTTTGAGGTGCCCAGGACTTGTATTGGTATACCAACTTTTCAACCAAAATATTAATTGTATGCAGTTTTCACTCATTCAGCTAAATGTTTCCGCTCGTTGCTTGGAGTATATCTTCCACAAATATAACAAAAGTTGTCTGGGCTATTTATACATCCTCGCCGATTCATGTTTTTAACTTAGTTTTTATATATCCTGTTTATTATACATGTAATCATAAATCAGACTTTATGACCGATTTCAATAGCTAGCAATGTCATAGAGTGTCATTGCTTCAATCTGACTAGACAACCTGTTTTGTGAATGGTTTGGCAAGATTACCTCTTCTCTTCATCCTGATATACGAATAATACCATCGGGGCCAGTCTACAATACACATGATAATACACTGGAAACGAATTTTCACGTGTACAGGGAAAGATATAAATTACCGTTCTTCAATTTTGGTCTCCGCCTTTCGTCAAATACACATCACGATCTTCTTAACATTTTTCTTCTGTTGTTCTATGAAATGGAACACGGACGCTGTCGAAAGTAAATTTCGAAGAATCTTCTGCTCTTTTTTTGTATTGGGTAATATCAGTTACCACTTCAACTATTGGAGGTCCCGAAAACTATTGTTGCATGACTCGTGTGGTATTTTGGTTTGATAAAAAAAGACCAAAATGAAATTTAGGAATAAACACCCCAATTCTCCCATCGGCAATGCTCTTTGCCCCTCCTGAAATAAGTTGCTCGATTTCGTGGCTCAAAATAACGCAGATTACTTAGAATGCAAATACCATTGAGTTGGTACCTCAACATCTGGGTTGTTCCGACTCTTTCCCTGCTAATAAATGGTTCAAGAACCTGAAAGAAAACAGTATTTATTTTCACTTGTGCAAACTCTTGAACACAACACCTCTTTATCCTCCTTTGGGGATCATTTCAGAGGCATTCCAATCCCATACACCTTTTTATACACCTTTCCAGGGCTTTGCCGAGTAGAAACGCCGCTTCTGATTTTAGCGAAGTTAAACCACATTGGTTTTGGTTAGGCACCGGATGGAGTACCCAATTCGGGTCGCCTTCCCGTACACGCCATACGTCGTAGATACCCCTGGTTCGGATCCCACATTAATCAGTAGGTCCTCCCCCGATCCATAATAGCAGATCAGGGGCAATAAAAAGACTATTCCAGGGAGGACCGAGGCGGCTAAGTCTCCCAGAACGTCCTGGATGATCCTTTGGTCGAGGATCTTCGTGTCGAGTCCACAGCTTCTCCTTCGTCGCTATCAAGAGCGTCGGGTCTTTCTGGGGATGCCCATACAAAATCATGTTTCTTAACCCTCAAAAAAACTATGCCTGCCATTTCGCCACACCACCCCTTCAGCATCCACACATACACACACTTCGTTCTTCACCGCTCGTGTCGCATCGTCGTCTTCACGAAAGTCGTGAACCAATGTCAAACAGGAGGCTTTAAAGGTCTTGGTCATCCATGGGTCAACAGAGACAACAACAAAAGAAAAATAAAACACAAATCGAATGGATGTGTGAAAATAAACTTCAACCTTTACTTATACCCAATCACTTCAGGTATCCAATAACGTTAAAATACGACATTACTTTCCGATCTCTTTAATATTTCCACTGCCTCCCATGACTCTCAATACCTTTAATAGTATTAACTAAATTCATTGAATCAAGACTAAAGACCTCATCTATTTCTAGCTATTTTAAAAAAAAAACTAGTTATTTCTATCTATTTGTAGCTATAAATCTGTACCAGATATCCTTGTTAGATGGCAGTCGAAAAACAAAAAAACTAACCCGTAATTATTCGTGTTCACCCAAAACAACGACTAAAAATAAATTTAAATTGAGACACTTTCTGATACGGATCAATCAAACGGGCAATCAACAATCACTAAAGGATCAATCCAGGACACAGAAATCGCACTTCTGAGTTAAGGGTCCGAAGATACGAGCTTTTGCCCCAACTAAGTAAATACCCACCAGACTTGGGTTAAAAAGCTGTCTCACACCTTTACTTACTTCCCTCCCTCTCTTATCACTCTTTTTTGCCTTTTCTTATTCTCTCTCTCCCATCCACCTTCCTCTCTACGTAATAAGTGAACATTCCTTCGTTGGATTACCCAATCTAGTTTTCTAAAAAAAGATTGGTAGATTGGGAAAAATTTAAAGAGAGATAACCAACGAGGGCATCTGGGAAATAGGCTAGTAAAGTGGTGAAGTCAGGAGAAGTGAAAATGACTGGAAGGGTAACAGCGCTAATAGCCAGGTGAGGAAACTACTCGGTGCGCCAAAGAGGGCACGCAACCTGCTCCTTACGGGTAGAAGGGAAGGGGGTTGTAATGAAATAAGCGAGATGAACGGCGTCAAATACTCACATTTTCAGGGAAAGAGGGCGTTAAGAGAGGCATCTGGAAGGTGTTCGCGTAGGAATGGAGGGTATCGAAGCTGGCCGGCTCGACCGCAGCCACTATTGCCCCAACTCCGTTGGCGAACTGGTTGCACACTGCGAAAGAACAGGGGCGATTAGGCACATGTACTCGTTCGACCCCCGCAAAGAGGTTTAACTTGGGACTTTCGAGTGACTTGAAGCCTTGCCGGAACCTCTTGGCGGGACGTTGTAATCCCCCGCTCCGTCCAGCTATTGCAATCTTTGTCATTACAAATCATTTTTTATATCTGTTTATCCCCTTTTATCCTTCGTAACATAAGAATAAAGGACATTAAAAGCCACTAGGGCTTATCAACGTCATCCCAGTAAGATTACTCCGAAACCCATAAAGCCACCACCCTTGGATTACGTCATTGGATTACGTCATCAACAATCAACCAGTAGGCTCGCCATATTGATTTTCTAATACAAGACTCCAGGCTGCAAGTTACTAATAAAACGATATATGTGTAAGTATAGGTCTGCAAAATCAGTCTGGATGCTCTGTTTCCATATATTTGTCTTGCTTTCCTTTGAATGATGCTAAACAGGAGCTCTTTACAACGGCCCAAGGCAAAGCATTTCCAAGAATCCACGACTCAATTCCTGAAATAATGATTTAAGTCCTGCTGATATCTGAATTTCCATCTGCATTTCTCTCATCTCAGGGGTGTTTTGTGAATTAATCAACTAAGAAATCTTGTTTATTAAAATTCGCTGCTGATATCAAATTCCCTTATTATTCATCACTTTTCTCTTTCTCACCCCACAGCCTTTTTCAATTCTTCAAAAAATATTGTCTCCCTACGTGTTAGCTTTCTCTTTTAACTCTGTTGTTGCAGTCATGGGATCCACTAGTATGCATTAGTTGGTCACCAGCAGATTCCTCTTTGTTTGCCAGGAGTGTCTGGTTATCAAAACTCCGCGGCATAAGCTACCATGTGAAGGAGGGTCAACATCTGGTAGTATCCGCAGACACCCAGATAGATTAATTTTTTAACCCCGTAACCCTTCAAGGAAACATATGTATATAAATAAACCCAAGTTTTACTGATTTAATTTTAATATTTCAGATTTGGGTTTTATTTTTGAAGCACCATTATCATACATAGTATATTTGTCATGTTTATCATTGTCGTAGAATTCTTTCTGGTAAAAACCCTACTTACCTGACACCACTTTTATTTAGTGTCGTAGAATGCCCCCCCCTTTTTTTGTTCTATTCTAAGAGTGCTAAGAGTGTCTAATATATTGATATTATAAGAATATCTTAAAGAACAGAGCCGTTCTGCAACACGTAAGGATATATATAAGAGAAACGAACATTAATCCCAAAATAAACTTATATTTTACCTTTGTCAATTGAATACATAACATTTAAACATTAATTACAGCAATACTCTGAAGATTATCCTAAACAAGCATTAATTAAATTAGTTTACCCTCCAAAATTGGTTAACGTTTTCTCTACACACAACAATAATATAAGAATTAGGCTTACGGACTCAGGTGGAGTTTAAAGGCCTCAGAAATGTTATTTACTCCTGACGCGTGCCGCCGGCCAGATGAAGATGAGCTAGATCACACGGTTGTTTTGGCGAGGGTGGCAGCTGGGGGGTCCACACGTTCTTCCGGGGGGGGGGGGTTCTTCATGGACGAGAACCAATACGGTGCTTTATGCAATACCTAGGCAGTCGTGGTCTCTCTGGCGAGAGTGAGTCGAACTTGGTTCTTAAACCCAGTTAACTTGGAGTGCGGTGTGATCACCGAGTAACGAGCTCGAGGAGGAGCTTTTCTCCTTCGTTACTAATTTCCTTATGGACGAGGACTAAACTCGTGGAGGGTCTTCTTCAAGGGCGAGGATAACGGAGGGGGGTTTCTCTGGCGAGAATAAGTTACTTAAATTTTGGTGTGACCACCGAATAACGGGCTCGAGGGGGAGCCTTTTCCTTCTTCATTTCTTAATTCCTCAAGGACGAGGAATACCCCTGGTGTTTAAGGTGCACCAGGATATGAGGAGTCTCTCTGGCGAGAGTAAGTTGAACTTACCAAAGTTAACTTATCGTTTGGTTTGATAACCAGGGACTTAGCTCAAGGATGAGCTTCTTCTTAGCCCCTTAAGGTAGGTAGCCCTGCCTCTCTTGCAGGGTACTTCTTGGTCTGGCGAGCCAAGTATTCTACCTCTCTAGTCTCGGTAGTTCGGTTTGATCCGAAGACTTCGTCACCTAGAGACTGACGTATACTACCCCGATTTTCCTCAGAGTTCCTCATTTATACCTCGCACCCCCACTGGGGGAGTGGTAAGGGCGAGAGGGGCTTGAGGACGGCCCCAGGAGAGTTCTTTTTCCAAACGGTCTTTCCCACGAAGTCAAACATCGGCTCCTCGTTAGCCATCGAGATTGGGAGAAACCCGTCTCCAATTTCTTGTTCGACGTGAAACTGGATCTCACTCTCCTGGGGGAGATCTTACCTTTTGACCTTTAGGGTCTTTCATGGCACCGAGTTGTGCCACGTTGTGGTTACGCTTTTGACTCGCCGATGCCTGGGGCGGATGTCCTTGCGGTAACCGCCTTGGGACTGCATCACGAGTGAACGGGGGGGGGGGGAAGTGCCCATTCCCCTACAATCATCATCGCGTTCGTCGTTGTTAGAAATAATCGTATTTTAGCCAACCCCAAATCAAGAAAATTGTAAAAACTCTAAATTGCAAAAGGCCAACAAAGCTAAATCACATAATTACCAACGATCGCAAAGAGGCAGAAAGCACAGTAGTAAAAAAAGGCAAACCACCATATCACAAAAATGTCCTAAACCTCGATCAAAAAATAACAACTCCAAATTGCAGATTTAGCAACCACCGAAAATTGCTAAAAATTAAATACCCTTAATTTAAAAATTGAAAACTACCCAAAATCTCCTCAAAATGGGATTAATCACAATTGCTAAAATTAAATGTACAGTTTCAGACCTCTCCGTAAACCACTTCTCAATAGTCAAGCTCTCATGCCTACCGGCAATAAAGAGATGAGATTAAAGGGCTTTAAGTCTGTCATTATCCGATGCTATGGTTACGTACATCAGCCCTTTTCAGACGGACAAATAAGGCCAGATTCAAAGCCCTGAAACCATTGAAGGATCTTTTTAACCTGATCGTATGCTGCTATCTTTGAAGCGGACTCGGGAAGGTGGGTTTCTTTTCGTATCAAGCTCGAGGGATTGGTGGGGTTTATGGAGAGATTTGTCCACTCGCTCAGAACCTCTAAAATGATTCATTCCCGGGAGTAATGCGTGCTTCTTCTATCTATGGAAGTGTGAAAAATGACCAACCAATTCGCTTATTTAATGTACAGTTGCCTCAATTAGTCATGTCGCAATTTACGGTGAATTTCATTCAGTGACAATTTAATATATTATTATTTCATAAGAAATGAGTGTTTAAGCTATATTTAGTTATAAATAAACTACATAGGAAGAAGTCATTTACCAATAAAATAAATGAAACTTAGTGATTTTATTTTACGTTATTTTGCTATTTGAAGCGGTGCTGTCGAAGAATTTTGACGCCATTTGGTTTCAAACAGGTCTGCCAAATTTCCCTAAAGTTACCTTTCTCCAGCTTAATTAACTATATATTTATTTAATTTTTAACCATTGTTATCACATAAATATTAGCATTAACATCGTGGTATTTTTAATCTATATAATTAATTTTCCAACGAAACATTTAGGAAAATATTACTTTGCAACACAACGCAGCAAAGCCTGGTGGCAATCATCCAAAATATTTCAAGGATTTAAAGAATATAAATAACACTGTACAACAGTGGAAAAGTGGGAATGAGCATAACCTTTTCTAGGGGTATTTTTCTCGTTAACTACGAATATAACATCCGTCTCTTTCTGTGAGCCTCCATTTTTTCGTAAATTGCCATCTTACTTGCGTTAAATATACTGATGGTTCCGTAGGGATTAATGCAAACAGGATTGGGCCGAAACTGACAACTCTGAAAGTTATAAACAGACGTTGATATAATTTTAATGGAGTGTTCCTAAGGTATTGGTCAACCTAATCTATGAAATATATGAAAGTATACTCAATATTCTTTTAGTCATTTGTGTCCAAATCCGTGGTAACTCTTACGTAACGCTTTATAATTTTGTAACTTAATATAAATGCTTCCTATTTTTACTTTTTATTTATTATTTGTTGATTTTACTATTTATATTATTTTTCACATACTAGTGTTTTTTCTTTACAGGAGACAGAGTTAAAATGCCTAGAGAATGTAAAATTCCCCAGAAAGTTTGTTATAAATGTGGACCAGTTACATTAAGACAATACAAGAAACAGTTGACTAAAGACGTGAAGAAACTTTATTAGCTGTAATTGGGATGCAAAATGGGTGACCAGGACAAACGCTGGGCACCTCACATATGTTGTGTCAGGTGTACAAGTTGACTTTCTGCCTGGGTGAAAAGCAAAGGGCCTGGCCTCAAGTTTGACGTACCAATGGTCTGGAGGGAGCCAAATGACCTCTCAACAGATTGCTACTATCTTCTTAACAGATATTAAAGGTGGGTATTCAATGTTTTCTTCCCTGGTCTTTAATATATTTTGAAGAGATATTGGTGTCGAAGAACGACACATTATGTCCCACAGTCTAATATGGGTACATTTATAATTGAGTCAGAGCGGCAAATCTCGGCCCTGTACTCAGGCAAGTATGAAGCGAAGGGAAGGCAATGGCCTCCCAAAGTAAAAGTGCGACTTAATTACAGTTTGGCTATTCGAAAGGGGAACTCGTTTGCGAGATTGAACTCAGGAATTATTTAACGAAACACCTCTACAAAAATAAGCTTGAATACAAGATAAATGATTAAATATGGAGACAAGAATAATAATGGAAATTAGCACAAAGGTTAGATTGACAATGAAATTTATAGTGGGCAGGAATTAATGGAAGCTGGGCCCGGGAATTATTAATTAATTCGACGGTTTAAATAAGAGGGTAAGATTACTAAATCTTTTCGTTATGTGATTATGGGGTCTTCTTAGTACTTGAGAGAATGAGGTGACTTACGAGGGTAGTATTCTGGATTTCCCCGAATGATTGAGGGGAGCGCAAGACCAGTGCCCAGTTCTTCGTAGAACGAACTCTGGGTATGAACGTTCAGGGAACTCCAACGAGTTTGTGATTACTCCGACTTCCGGGGGATGGGGGGGCGACGACAGTAGAGACTCGTCAACGGACGGCGTATAATCTCCACGAAGACGGATGAGAAGGGGCGAAGCCCAGGACAGTCTTCCGGGACGTAATAAAGTAGTGGTAATCTTCCTCTGAAGAGAGCGGATTACAGAGAGGATCAGCTCAAGAGATAACTACGACGAAGCTCGGTTCGACTGGGGTACAGATACACTTGATCTGGCGACAAAACTTCCTAATTCGCAATCTCTGATGAGAACTGTGCACCTCGTTTTAAATAGGGAAGTTCGTCTGGAGGCAACAAAGGGGGGGACGGGGGCGAGACGAGCGAAGTCCCAAGGGATAGCATGGCGTCAGACAATGCAAACAAGTGAGTCTGATAAGCGCTGCTTTCTACCCCACAGGGCGGAAGACGAGGGAGACACCAGCAGCCAGACGGGTGGTCAACGCTATCAGATTAGAGAACGGTGGTCATAAATGAAAATAAACATAGCTGGCGCCAGTCTAGGCCTGATAAGAATTAAGTCACAAGGCGCGTTCGAATTCATACTTCCACATTATCAATAAAAAAAATCAAAATACATGCTAATTGTACTTCCACTATTTGTACAAGTGATCACAGCTAGTAATATCCAATTTTAGTCTGATTTTATTTTATTTCACTGCAGGTCGCAAGAGTGAAGGCAAGAAATCTATCATGTATCCAGATCCTCAGTCTACTATTCGCCCAGTTCGACATTCAAGTGCTATTCCTGTACTACAGCCGCCCTCTGGATTACCAAGAGATAACACAAGCAACTCAGACGATTTAGAATCCTACGATACACCATATGTGGCACAGATTGAATGTGACAAGAAACCACACATCATCAACTACCGGAACTCAATGATCTATTTCGTGATCTAACCTTACTAATCAACATAGTAAACTCCTGGCCTCACGTCTGCAACAATGGAGCATGTTGGGTGAACATGCTCGAATTATAATATTTGGGAAGCGTTCTGTAGATATACGGCAATTCTTCACTTTTGAAAATGACTTATTGTAATGATATTAGAGGCCTATTCAATGCCCTTGAGCTGACCTAAATGAGTGGAGGTTATTCATAGATGCATCCCTTTACAGAATAAAAGCTGTTCTGTTGCACATTGGAGCCACCATGTGTGAGGGAACGAACCTTAAGCTCCACCCTGAGCCCCCCTTTCAAGCAGAGACCACGTGGGCCCAAGCTATATATCTAAACGCAAGGAGAGAGAACTATTCTGGCGTGGGAAAACTTCAGAGCGTCTGGTAACACCTGCCTTTAATCAGTCGGCCTATCTCCCGCTGAGGCGCATTTTTACGACTCTTCCCTTTCTGGAGGCCAGAGTCGCCCCGAGAAGAAGTTTCATCGGTCGTTTTATCTCGTCTTAGCCTAAAGAGACTGGCTCCAATGGTTACTCCTAAGAGACTGCCATGCCTGGAAGCTAGCAAGGTATTTAACCTAAATTCAACCGTTACTCGAAAGAGAGTACCGCCCGCCATTTTGTGAAGATACAACCTCTTGTCTCGAGTCGAACCTCAGAGTTAGGTCTCCTCGGCTAGACAGATTATCGTGAGTTTGGCCAAAGTCAATCGGCAAATTTGTGAAAGGACTTTTTCTTTGGAGAATTGCGCGAACCACTCTTCTCATCCCGTCAAGGAAACCTCGCCCCCTCGTCTGAGATTACTAATCCCAATTCGAGAGTGTCTCACCCAGCCTGAAAATTATCTTACTCGTGCCCCAGGTAATTCCGACTCCTCCATCAAGAGTACAACGTCCCTCGAGCCGCAAAACTAGCTCGCCTCGTAAGAATTGCTCCTCTCACCAAGAGTCAAGCCGTCAAGGTAAAACCTTTTTGCCCCCTTTTCCAGGATAATTTCCCCATTTTGTCCTCGCCACCTGATATCCTCCTCTCGATCCTTTAATTAGACTACCTAGTGTTTACCAACATTTTTCCTATCTGACCAAGTCCCATATTTTGATCCCCGTTAAATTGATTAATATTTGATTTATTATTTCATTGGGAGCGACATTATTCTCCTATTCATTTGCCTTTGTAGACATTTCCATAATTAGCATTATTAGTGAGATTAAAGTTTATTTTGGTTTTTAATGTTTCAATAACCTTGAATGAAACCTGGTACTTAAATCTTCCCTTTGGACGACCATTAATCTCCTCACGCACTCACCACTTATTAGCCCTGTGCAGCGGGTTTATCTATCTGGCCGCCTGCAACGTAAATATACTGCATTTTCTGCACCGAAGGTATCCACTCACGAATAGCACGACACCTTGACTTCAGTTCCAGTTGTTCACTCACTCATTTTAAGAGACACACATGAGAACCTTGCTTTTATCCTTGACCGCATAATTTACAAGGAGCATGAGTGGCTAATTTTTCCGGACTTTAAAGTAGTAGCCCTACTTAATGGGCTACATTCTGTACGCTCAGAATTGTCATCTTCGGAAACTATGACTACTGAGTGGCATAAGGTAATTCATGAGGCACTTGTTAAGAAGAAGAAAATCATTTTGAAACCATGGAAATATAAAATTAGGCCTAATGAAGCAATTGAGCAAATCTGTGAAACATGACAAGCTATGTTTCCAGTACCTCAAAGTGATCTTCCCTAAAATAAGCGATACCAAGATTAAAGATGGCATATTCGTAGGCCTTCAGATTCGCCAACTTATTGCTGATGAGGACTTTGAGACGACAATGGATGAAACTGAGCTAGCGGCCTGGCATCCATTCAAAGATGTATGCAAAAGACTTCTACGAAGCACCAAATGGCCCAGCAACAGTGTATAATGGAGAGCATAATCAAGTGCTACGAAAATCCCGGAGGAAATATGTCACTGAAGATACACTTTCTTCACTTTCATCTGTCCTTATTCCCAAAGATTACAGGAGATGTGAGTGATAGACATGAAGAGAGGTTCCATTAAAGTATAGTGTCAATGGAAAACAGGTATAAGGGAAAATAGAGCACTACTATGCTGGATGTCTTCTGCTGGAACCCGAAGCGTGACACACAGGAAAGTCTTACAAACGAAGAAGTAAATACTAAAACGTAGGTTAATACATTATAAAATGCTAACAAACATGCTGTTTCATTATATATTCAAGAATTAATTACAATGGATCCATTTAATCTGACTTTGAGAGCTAAATGCACTTATGGTATCGTGGAAATAGGTATCAATTGCATAATTATTAAATGAGCAATTTACAAATGTAATGTGACGTGAAATCTTTGTTATCAAAGTCGAATTGAGCACACTCAACTTCCTAATAAAATGCACATGAGATCTATGTTTTTTTATTGACACCAAAATTTGTTGTACAGTGTAATTATACCATCGTAAACCTACATTATTTATTCGAAACATTTTGAACGGTGTGACATGAATAATTTGTGCAACTCTACTGCTACCTTTTTCCAAGGTCATTAAGTGCTAACTAAAGTAAGCAGTTTGATATGGAGAAGGATGTTTAGTTCAATGTAGAGGCGTTTAGAAAGTGGGACCATTTTGTGGATGAGCTCTGGAAATCTCTGGTAGCAGATCAAAGATCGTTATCTTCTATGTTCAGCTCCAAACTCAAAAAAGTAGATTTAAGTTATTTTTATTAGAATTTGGAAAATTTCCTCTTGCCGATACCCTTTCGAGGTCTAACTTCTCCGCTTTAGATTGTGAAACTTTGTCACAACTAAATCATTCCTCGTCATCCCGGTGTAACTAGAATATTAAACCTCTTACGTACTCAAAATATCCCCTATTCTGTAGAATCCTTAATTGATACAGGCAATGGTGAGGGAATGAGAATAAGTCTTTCCGCAGTAAAAAAGTTCGAATGTTGAAATGTGAAATACTCATAACTGTACGTAGTAAGAAAGAGTAATTGGAAATGAAGAAAAAATATCGCCATCCAATTTACTGAGACACATCAACGGGGGCACATTTTCAACACATCGGAAATACTTTGTGATCATTCTATACAATTTACTCAATATGTCGTGTATAAATACTGGGAAACATAACTTAAAGAAAGGTTGTATACAAATGATGGATGAAGAACTAAAGGCTAAATTAGAAATCAAGTTAATACTATGTGCCGCAAATATCGAATCAATAAAATGTCAAAAGAAAATAATCAACAATCAAGATTCATTCGATATAAAATTATTGTATTTTAAAAGCCTATTTAAGAATAGATCATGTTTTGTTGCCTTTGTTATTAAAGAGTAACTTTTTTAGCAATTTTTTAGGGATTTCGCGGGTATTGCAAAAGATATGTTACACTTGTTTCAAGGTTCTCAACAAAGGATCCATGATAGTTTTGCAGTTAGACACGTTTTTATTGTTTAGCATATAAATATGTGTTTAAATTGTAATATTACTCAATGCCCCCACCTCCTGGCGGCTAGCACGCGCTCCAGAGGAGATCTTAAGGCCGCGCACACGTTGTCAACAAAGTCCTTCCTCCTGCTGGCCCACACGCGGTTGACAGAAATCTTCAGCTCGTTGACGTTGCTTTGGTGGATATTGCAGGCTTTGCCCCAGACATGCAGCCACACGCTGTAGTCGAGGAGATTGAGGTCGGACGAGTACGGCGTTCAAAATTCCTTCGACCAGAAGTTCATGTTTGACCACAACCGTGGCACCTGGCTGAAAGACTTAGTCCACCTACTTCATGATATTTCTCTCCCAGGGAAGACTTTCGTGGCCAATATATCCCGGTAACCAGCTGCGAACCACACCGGGGGCATCTACCCGTCATTTGAAGCCTCAACGCCTAGCATCATCAAGGAGGTCGGGTGTTTGCTCGTGGAGATGTACCGTTGCTCAGAGGACGTCCTGGCCGAAGCTTGCCGTAAATGTGTTAGTTCTGCTTGGCGATGACCGGACCGGATGACCATGAAGGTTTTTTTTTCATCAGAATAAAGGAGAATTCAATTGCCAAGACTCTTCTAGTCGTTAAAAAGGTGATGACGGCACTGCCGAAAATTTGATCTTGCATACGATCTGTGAGCAAACTCCTTTCCATGCACCTCAAGCCTTTGCCACACTCCTACCTGACGGCCTTGGACACCCTGGCCACCGAGAATTTCTTCTTCGTGAGCGCCGCTCTCATTTTGAGCTTCGGAGCACTTTCAAAGGCCTTTCTTCCAGACAAACGGTTGGCAACATGTGGTCTGCCTGAATAAGGGCGATCTTTGAGGTCTTTCCCGTTCTTGAGCCTCTCCACGATTCCTTGGATAGTCATTCCGCTGACGGTGAGCCGCTTGGCGATGGCGAACTTGTTGTTGCCAGCACGCTGGAGAGCAGAGATCTCAATTTTTTTACACTTCCATCACGACACACAATGGAAAAGGCGTTTTAATGACACATTCTGGAAAAGTAGAACTTTATATTTGTGTGATGGAACTTTTTTCTATCACACACCAAACCTCTTGAAAGATCAAAAATCGAGTGTAACAGAACTTTGGCAAAACCAGATAAACAACAATGTAGGTGTTTATAATTATCCGGGCAACTTGTCAATTTCATGTAAAGTTATTAAATATAATTTTTTAATTTGTGTTAAAACTATATAAAATGAAGTTAATTTAAAATTGTTTTTTAATTGTTCTATTGCATCATGCTGAGTGTTGAAAGCATATTGACTTTCTCAGGGTTCAACTTGTAAATTATAAACCAACGAAGAGACCACGCTTAGAAAGTGAGCAAGGAACGAAGTGACAAAAACGGGTGAATGACTTGAAATCATATTAAAAAATAGATATTTGATATTTAATACAAATTTGCGATTAATTAAGCATAAACACATTCGTTATTTGGAATATTTCATTCACTTAGCAAGAATATTTCGATTCTTGCTAAATGGCCACTGAGAAAATACAGGAAATATTGTCGTTGGCCGAATGTCAGCCTTCTGTTGTAATATAGACTGTTAAATTACTTGCGTCGAGCCTCGTTTGAGCAATTTGGGAGGGTTTTGCTGCTGTTGCTGACATTAACCAAATCGGAAGAGGGCGTTTCGTTCTCGTCCGAGTGAGCAACTCTTCGCTCAACCAGTCACTAATTTCCGACTTTTACGAGCTTATCTCGCTGAAATCGGCTTTCGAGAGGAACCAAATGTTTCCAATGTGTTCTGACGGACTTCAGAGGTCAAGCAGTGTCAAATATCAACTGAATTATTAACAAGGAATTGTTTTTACGCTGTGATTTGGGAAAATAACAGCCAATAAGTCGAAATTAACAAAGATCGAGCAAAAGTAAGCAACGAAGCTTATTAAGAACACCTAGCTAGAAAGGTAAAAGATTAAGGCAATAAAAAATGCAGAACATCAACAACGTCATATTGTTCAATAAGGTGTATTGGGAGATTACCTGAAAAGTGGCCGATTGAACGATGCAGATTAATTAATAACGAGTCAAAACCGATACTCTACCAGAAGTTTCTGCTTATGTATTGGGGGAAAGGATAACCACTGTAAATGGCGGGTCCTTTTGAAAGTGCAGTCTAACTATCAACATTTTCAATCGGTTCTAAACAAATTGCCTTGAATTATTTTCCTGGTCATTTAAAAACGATATTTTCTCTTCGACGACTCATTATCTGTCTATAATTTGCAATTACTGGGGCTCAGACAGGCATTAAATTTTGTGAGGAGGAGATATTGTGTTAATTGATTTTAAGAGGGCAGAAACAAGCACCGTTAAGCGGATCTTTAACGAGGTGTTTTCCTGTATCAGGACAAAAATGGCCGATTAGAGGAATAAAACTACCTCCGGGGTTGGAACGGGGTCACTTTGCCACACATAAATGGCGTTTTAATATGCGATCATAACTAAGGCCAAACATTAATTACTTTAGATTTGTGTTACTTTTAAATGAAGAAAAATAATGCTTTTCGAAAATAAACAGCTTATCATGTTTGGACTAATTAATTGTGGAAAATAAATTTGAAAACCTTTATGGATAGGTTACTGAACACGAAGATAGATTCTAAAATTGATTTAATATCCAGTTCCTCTTGAAGTCATTACTAAGAAGGCTCAATTGGAAACCAAATTAGTACCGACCAGTTTCCTAAATAAAGACACTGCGAGAACTGAGTCCTCTTTCCATAATTAATACACCTTGAGGAACACTTTTCTTTAATCGCTGTAACTTAAAGATTAAACATGCTGAGTTTTCCTCAATAAAATATACCATGTGAAACCGTGTCTTTTTTATTCAATGTGAAACTGTGTCTTTTTTTCTTAATAGACACGAAAGAGAGAGAGTTTCCTTTACCCCGATAGTATAACCATGAGAAGCAGTGCCCGTTTGCACCATTAAGAACAGCTTGAGTAACAGAGTCCTTATTTCCACATGAAAGAGTGAGAAAATCTGTCTCTTTTCTTCATAAAAGCCACAATGATAGAGCGTGTTCCTTTTCCTCATTAAAGTTTATGATAAAACGTCATATTTTTCCTCAATAAAGCTAAGATGAGAAACTGCGTCCTTTTTCGTCAGTAAAATATGATTGAGAGGCTTAAATGTGTTTACAAAACTTGGGTAGATATAATGTAATTCAAATGCTGCCGTTTGTGTACAGAGAAGACCGACTTCAGAGATAAATCGTTCTTCGAGTGATCGGCTTGAATTACAAGTGAAGCTGATGAGCGTGTTTTAATACATTTAATAACTTGTAGTCTAGTTTTGAAGTAGTATACAATAATATCAGCTGAATAAAGTTTCTTGAATGGTTAGTAATTGTTTCAAGTATGACATTTGTTGGTGACCCAATGGGTTCTTACTTGGAAGACTGGAGTAAACACTCGCTTGTAAATTGCAGGACACAAATTTAGTGCTAAAAGCTATTCTTATATCTAATGGATTATGAAGTGGTACTTGTGTGAAGCGAGTAGAGATGGGAGTAGAGTCTTCAGCAAGATGACTCCTGTTCCATTGGCGTCTTCTTTAGTTTTCTGATGAAGTCTTCCAAGCGACATGGATCCCAAGTAAGAAACTTAAATTACAACATAACACCAAAGGCATTCCTTAAAATAAACTAAAATGATCGAGTTGAAGACGAAGAAAAATCAATTACCTGTAAATTTAGCATGGATGTAGCCCGTACCTGTATATTCTGCATTCGATTTTCTTGTAACTAAACAATTGTATCAATTTTTCAAGTATCCTAAGGAACCAAAGATTATTTAGGATGATAGGTACTTGGAGGGAACGCAATTCCTCAGAATTTGCCCACCATCCCCTGCTGAAGTGTACTGGCGAGTCACAACAGACGAAGGTTTATCTTCCCCCTTCCCGTCATACTCGCTCTTGTTTCGCCAAGATATCCGAATGTGAATGACGATAGTTCAGACCCAGGGATTAGATATCCTCGAGGAGAGGTCTTTTATGAGATACGTGTTTACTCCAGGGTCAATTTGCGCTGTCAATTTTTCGTAGGAAAAAAATGCTCCAGGGGAAAGGTGTGATTACACTGTCTACAATATTTGAAAAGTTGTACGCTTCTTAAATGAGATTAGTTAATTTTTATGTATTTTCATGCACTGAATCCAAATATCACCTTGAAAATGCTTATGGGTTAAAAGATATGCGGCATGTAATATTTGATTTTATTATAAACTAGAGTATGTGTCATAATATGTTTTCACTCTAATCCCTATCCACTCACTTTTTTTCTTGACACTTATAGTGCTTTTTCATGGTTGAAATATCTTTGTAAAACCTTTCACCATGTTCGTCACTAACTGCCTAACAGTTCGCTGGAAAAAAGTTTAAATTTGAGTCAAAAAGTGGATTTTAAGTGACGTGTTACATCCCATTTTCTTGTACACCTTGATGAAGTTTTCCACCAATTCTTCATAGTTTCCTTCCTTTCTGTTTTTGATAAATCCCTTCGCCACTACCTTAAATGCTTCCAAAGCAGCTTTCTCTTCCCCATGAATGGCTGATTTAAAGTCACCATCTTTAAGAAGCTCTCGAATCGAAGGACCAATGAAAACTCCCTCTTTTATCTTAGCGTCGCTCACTGAGCGTAATTTTGATGTTAAATACTTGAAGCCCTGACAAAATTTGTCCATAGCTTTTACAATGTTTTTTACGAACCCCAGTTTTATGTGTAGTGGTGGTATCAAAAGTTTGTTTGGTTCAGTGAGAGGTGGATGTTGAATATTTTTCATCCCAGGCTCCAATGATTGACGAGGTAGCCAGTCTCTCCTGATATAGAGGGAACCTCTTGAACGGCTCTCGCATTCACACTGAAAGCAGCTCCAGGGAAGAGGTGTGATTACAGGTGATAATTTTGCCGCAGATCCTAACTAGAGCTATGCTATTACTAGAATTAACCTTTATACCAGTTTAAAATTCCAAAAAGAGAGACGCAATTGAAAGATAATATCGGCATGACCAGAAGTTAAAGGGACGAATTATTTCCTCAGAAACAAATTAACATTTTGAGGAAATAATCAAATTCACACAAAAGAGACCAAGACAAACCGTATCGTTTGAGCTCAATAAAGACAACTTTATAAACCGTGTTATTTTTTTCAATCAAGACAACTTTAGAAACTGTATCCCCTTTCATAAGTAGTAATAGCAGGAAAAAGTGGCAAGATAATCAGTTAATTATCTACTGAATTGAAAAGGTGAATTTGCCTCTTCAGAGTTTCTCCAAAACGATTTCCTTCTCAGGAGTTCAACTTTTTAATATAGTTTAGTTGCTTAAATCAAGAGAGGAAAATATCATTAGGCAAAAATGAAAATTGTGTATTTTTTAATAATTCGTTAATTTTATTATTTTAACTTGCTTTCTTCCGCTTTTTTTAGCCATTATTTAATGCATTCTTTTAACTGTTATCAATTACTGTTCCTGGCCCCAATAAATGATTAGTGTAATCACCTGGGTCTTTATATTCCTGCTACATATCCGATTCCCAAGGAACAAATCAATTAATATATATATATATATATATATATATATATATATATATGTTAAGTGCCTTAACAACAAAGTAACTATACCATACGTAGATGAAACGGGAAGCCCGCCTCTCCCTTTGATACTTAGGAAACATGCATTTGCATGAAGATAGATCGATAGATAATAGATAGACAAATAGATACGAATTAAACGCTTATCAGTTTAATAAAGTTTACTTTTTTCATAAAGGCTCAACTGTTCTTTGTATCCGACTCTTTCATCTGTTGACCAAACTCTATCTTTCATTTTCCCGAAATCTCAATGATGTCACAGCAGAAATCGTGCCGTGCTAGCATTAAAACTAAGGCACTGCTGGAAAACCTGCCTCTTCTTAAATAATTCTAAAAGAAAATAGCTTAGGAATCTATTATATACTTTCGAAAACCCTTTCTGCTTGAAGTCATACGTTTCCGGTGCCACCCACTTTTTAAGATACGTTAGGAAAAGTGTATGCCCGCCTTCCGGTCGTGAAAGTAGCCAATAAACAGGCAGTGTTGGAAATTGACCTGCCCTTCTTAGGTTAATAATTGGTAAACTCACTTAAAAACCTGTGAAAACTCCTCCCGCGTAATATAGCATTGGAAGACTTCCATTAAACTAACCCATAGCTCCTCCCATATAGTATTCTATTGGTAAACCCCTTTGAAGGTGAGCCCCAACTCTTCTCATATAATACCGTTGTAAACTTTAGATCAGAGGAATTCTGAGCAAATATTGTACTCTGAATAAAGCTAAGCCATACGTCTCCTTTTGTTCTCTGCCACTGCGTCGTACCGAGTTTCAAAGATGGGCAGGCAGATTACGTTGAATTGCTGTGATCACTGAGGGTCACCGCTTTTCTTCCATGATCGAACCCCTTGCAAGAATCATCCTTTAACGTCAGATTGCACCGTGTACCAAACTACCAGCCATTCCTTTATCATCAAGAAGGATTCCTTTGCGCCGCCTGCATGATCACCTTGACTTTGTGTCCCATCTACCGACTGAAGATCATTGGCGCCATAGTTACAAGCCCAAAAGGGAGCACTAAATCAACACTGGCGACCTTCCCTCTGCCAATTTTGTCTGCCACGTCATCTTCATCAACCCATCAGTGGCCTGGCTCATTCTTTCGTCAGAAAAGAGAGTAAAATTCTTCCCTTTGATTGATATGGTATGGGAATAACTGAATACTAGTCAACCATACCCAACGTGGGAGCAACAGTGAGATGCTAGCTCAGAACACTTTGAAGAGTTACATCTCTGAAGCCATCGCCGGACATAGTAGGCTTCTACCAGAGCTAGACACGAGTGCAGACTGAGAGATACCCTTAAAAGAACCTCCGAAGTCGGAAGATTAACGAAATAAATTATCACGAAACCACAGTGATTGAATACGTCGAGAAAACAACGCAAATTGCAGTTACGACCTTTAGGCGTAAAGGGCATTTAAGCTGTTAGCTTTATTTTGTGGTGGTACCTTAATATTTCATATTGACAAACGATTTTTCCCTGACCTTTCCATTATTAGTGAATTGATACAAAGTCATTTTTGGTTTAGTCTGTAATTAAATCAAATCCTTATGGTTTGGGTACGATATTGAAGACGGGAACTTTAGGCTTTATTTAGGCAGTTTTAGTTCAAATTATTCGGGCACTGAGCTTTGAAGAATTTGTAACTTTAAATTATCTCTTATCAAAATAATTCAGCTAAAATACATTTTATATTTCCGTAGTAATTTTAGTTAGAGTAGGCATTGTTTATTTCTTGTGGAAACGGGCCAATATTGGCCAGGCACTTTGGTGGTTTTAATAAATCAGTTTGAGCTTCTCCTTTGGTTACTCTTACTCATCATAGTAACAGTGACGATACAATAGCACCGCCTTTTCCGCTAACTCTCTCTTTTTCTCACACTACAGATTCAAACATATATATATATATATATATATATATATATATATATATATATATATATATATATATATATATATATTATTGAGGCCGACCTCGAGTTTAGCGTTAATTAATTTCCTTTCAAATCTCTCGATTTTAATAATATTTTACTTTTGGTCGTGAGTTAACCCACGTACAATCTTAACCATAGCATTAAATGGAACAATGCCAAACTAGTGACAAAGAGCAGTAATTATATGTATTTCTAGGAATAGATTAGAATGTATCTCCATTAACGCGTTCTCAAATTTCAGCCTTAGCTCTGGTTTTTTCACGCTAGACTCCATTATCACTACATACATAAAATCTCAAATAAAGTGGTTTCAGGATTTTTTAACCCCTAATTAAGGTTCAGGGGTAGGTAGTCTAATACCCACTTCCACTATTTAAGGCAATGTATGTCCAGCCTCCGGTTCATTCCCTTGAAAAGGGCTTTAAGAATAAAGACGAAAGCACTCAGACTCGTTTTTCACCCTTCCTTTGTTGGTGTATCTGCATATATATATATATATATATATATATATATATATATATATATATATATATATATTGTCCCATTCAAATGTAAAATCCAAGATTAATTCCAGTCATTGGTCCACACCACTTTAAATTTATTAATTTAAATATCTTAATTTTTGTTTGATTTATAATTTATCTTTACCTAAAATGTAATGACAACTCACTAAATGACCCTATGATAGAGTCAAGGTCGTTGAGTCACCTTGTACTGACTCTCCTTAGACAGAACAGGGAGGAAAGTCAAAATGAGCGCGTGGGAAAAGCATAACAAACTGAGTTCAATAGTCGGCCTAAGTTAAACAACTTCTAGAGGGTCTGGGTTGAGAGGAACTGGTTATAGAAAATACTTTACTATATACAAAAATAAGGAATCTAAGCAATCCTACATTGGATACACAACACGAAATTAAGCGGGGTAGGTGGTACGGAAGTACAAAATCAAGGTCACGCAGACTCGGGGTATAACGGGACTCGATGAGGCTCGTTCACTGGACGTAAGAACAAACTCTTAAAGGAAAACGGATAAGCTGAGTTCCGAGGGAGACTCATGTAAATCGGATGGGCTGGTGCCTGGTGACGACGGGGGTTTGCAATGCCTGATTTGAAACACTTTGTTTTACCTCGCTGAAGATGAAGTAGGGAGTACGTGAGAACTGAGCTGAATGGAGGATGATAGAGATTTGTTTGTTGACTAGCGTCTATCTGGCAAGAACCCTTGGCTTCGGGTGCGAGCGAGACAGAGTCGAAGGCGGCTCGTCACGTCACGGGGCTAACGGTCAGGGGATGGCGGGTTCTACGCACGAGGTCTGCACGGTACTGCTATCCCAACTGTACGGATTTCTGTTGGCTCTTGTCTGAGTATTTATGTGGCCTCAGCGGAAGTGCATCGCCCGAGGCGCCGGAAGGGAGCGGATCTTATCAGACTTTGCGCGTCCTGCGTGGATTCTCAGGGTCGCGGGGAGTTTGCGATCTGTTTCGAGCTCGCCCTGCTTCGAACGCTCTCGTTATCTGCGCCAGAGGTGCAGCAGTTTCCAGGCGCTGTATTTACACGTGGAGTTCACGGCCGTTCCAAGGCATTCGACGTTGGGTTTTCCCTCTTTTTCTGACACTCCTTCCCTCACAAGATGGAGTTTCCAAGGAAAGTGACATCTAACTAATATAAGTGGATTACTCCGGTTAATTTCACAATAATGCTTGGACACAAAAGGGGTAATACCAGGGCCTCTATACAAAAATAAATCAGATTAAATGGGACTCGGGAAATACAATCGTATTCTCAAGTTGGTAAGTGTTCAATCATTTTTTCCATTTTTAAATTTTGTTTTATTTTCTCAGTTTGTTTTTTTATAATTTTTTTGTAATTTGCATTGTCCTCTCGATAATTTTTTGCATTATTTTCTCTAAAATGTACTAAACTCTAAATTCACTCATTATTACATTGTCGCAGATGAGAGGCGTGAGAACATTAGTCCTCTGACTAACAGTCAAACTGCCAAAGGGCTCTGATTACTCCGACGAATGGGTATTCTAGACGAGCTGCAAGACGAAGGCAGTCGCAAAAGGCCATTAAGCAGCTCTCAAAAGATCTGATTACCTAAGAGTTCAAGAGTCCCGCGGTCAGACAGCCAAAAAGCGGCGTCAGATAAAAAAAAACACCGATGAGAAATAATGTGACGGTTGTTGGTGCCTCTCATTAAGAGGCAGACCTGGGCTCCACGGTGCGCCCCCCTCACCCCTTGCGCTCCCCTCAGTGGCATTACCCCGTCACCTTTAGGTGGGTCTGTCACCGGTCTATAAATAAGCCCCGTAAGGAAGGAAATGTGATTATTGATTATTCTGTTAGAGACGATAGAGGACTAGATCAATGTGATCAGTCCCTCGCTCAGTTCCGAAGTTGACTTTTGAGACTTAGAAATTCGTCTCTTTTTATTATTGGCGCACAAATGATTTATCCTTCGCAGACTTAGCAAGAGGTTTAGCTGGATAACAATTCCTAAGTGCCTGTGATGTTAAAACACATGCTTACCCACGTGTATCCTGCGAGAGGAAGTAGAAGGCGCGTTATCGCCCATCATAGCCAATGTTTGATCAAGGAGGTTCACTCCCCCGTTTCGCCTCCATGCTTCGATCTCGCCAGATTAAATTAGGCTTATATGCAAATAAGATATTTTACCAGGCGCCACCGGGGACGTTCCCTCGAAGTCCCCCACCCAATTATCCCCTACGCCATGGGGATGGCTCCGGCTATTTATACCATAGCTTTTCCCAATTGAAGTAGATCCAGATTATCTTCACGAGGCATCAAACCGATCCGGTCTCCCTTGTGCACCTAGGAACTCTACCTAGAAACATCTTATTGTCCAGAAGAGGACAATATCCCTTGAGTGCAAAGGTTCGTGCCCTTCGAGACGCCAAGTCAACAAGGCCCCCCTGTTGTTCAGAAAGAGAACAACTTTAGAACAGCCATTGTTTTTTGAGCCCGTTCGACAAGAAACGGTTCTCCCCCTTTCCCCCCCTGTTGTGCAGAAAGAGAACAACATTAGAACAGCCATTGTTCTTCAAGCCCGTTCGACAAGAAACGGTCCTCGTTCCCAAGACATAGCGTCAGGATAATTTCCCTCCCCTCTTTTTTAACGTTCTTCAAGAGAACGCTTGGTTACAACAATAACCTCCATTGTTCATCTAGAACATCTCCGATATCCTGTCACAAGGATCGCTCGTACTTTCGAGCCCCACTTCGCTCTCATTCCTCGAAGACAGTCCTTCCCCCTCATTAAGGACCCCCCCCCCCGAAGAACCCCTTCTCCTGGAAATCGCAAGTTGGACCGAAGATTCCTTCCATCGCCTTCCTCTGCACGACAACCTTGTATTTAGGTAAGCTGAACATTACCTTTAATCATTTAACCTCTTGTTAACACAACTCTGTGTTTTAAACGGTTTCGCGAACCATTTCCCCTTTCTTGTTTGTTTGCCGTTTTAAATCTCTGCAAATCTTAATCTTTAGATTAATCAAATATTCCCATGACCTTTTTCATTTCCTGTGTTTCTCACAATTTTAATCTCCGTTTATGTAAACATTTTCCGTGTGTTGTTTGATAGTATATTTAATAAAACTCCATTTTATTAATGGTAACCATATTGAAGATAAATAAGCCTCTCCAGGCCCCCCTCCTTTGAACTAACCTCGGTCAATCAGATTGCCACGCACTCGAAATATAGAATAATCCCCCTCAACGAATAGTTATATATAGTATATCGCCGGGAGCCTATGCTATGGCAGTGCCAAACAGGAATTTCTTGAGCATTACAAAAGAAGATCCGCTCACTCTCGAGGGACTCTCCAATTGCAATCTCAGTAATTGTGAGAGAAGACAAATTAATCCTCAAGAAAGATCCATTTAAGTACTTTCTGAATCTCCTCGTAAACCAAAACCCAGTTGGGCAACCCTGCCAAGAAGACGAGGATACTAGAAGAACTCAAGAGCTACCAATATAGTACTCCTTGAGCCAGAGAGCACAACTCCTCTCTCCGTCTTTTAGACGTATAACTGGCTAAATAAAGTTATAAGAAGAATTAGACATCGTTGTCCACCATCTCCGGGAAAACCATGAGGCGCCAGCTGCAACGCAAAGAATCGTGAAAAAGCCAATATAGCGACATCTGTTAACCCATGTTCCTTTGAAGGTCATGCAAGTCCGAATGACTATATATATATATATATATATTTGTTTTGGTTAAGTAGGATTTTAATGCTGTACCCGAGCTAACTAAAGGAGAGATAATATTCAGTGACTCCTGTCATATTTTTTGAGAGATTAGTGGAACGTAAATTGTGGCTAAATGCTGTACTAAAAGGTCTCCATAAATTAATTAACTGGCAAATGGTTTATTTTTGAGGATCAGGAATCGCATCAGGAATAGGCCCTTATTCAATTCTGGCGAACCATGTTAAACTTTTAGAATTTAGTTTAAATATTTGAGTTAATTTATAAATTAAAAAGATATATATTTTTGGGTTAATTCTTGGTGTTTCACTGGATCCTTACGTGTTGACCGGCTCATTCCATAAAACGGATAAGCGCTCTGGTATTCTCATAATACAGTAATTAAAGAGTCCACTCAGCTAATAGAGGAATTGTTTCCCTTGCTAAGTAGTAGTGTCAGACTGGCGCACTAAAGTCATTAAATATATAATTCTCTGACAAAAAGAGGGACAAAACACTAATACCTCGACAAAAAGTGGTGTCAGGTGTGTAGATTTTTGTTCGAAAACACCCAGCAGCGTCTAATTAAGGAAAAGCCAAAACATAAAATGAATTCCAGGAATAGTAGAATAATTGACGAGAGGAAAATTGGTAAAGTTAGTGGTGGAAACAATCCGAAGGTAATTGTTAGGCCAAGTGGTAATTTTCGGTGGTAGAGTAGTTTAAGCTAGATTTACAACAAAGTAGATGACTGAAATAAGCACCATGTCAGAGTTTGACCTTTATTAGAAGCAAGACCAAAGCCTCGGACTGGAAGGACCCGAGTTAAGCTCGTATATTCAAGAGAAAGAGAGAAATGAAAGAGAAGAAAGAAGGAAGGAACGTAAGATGAAATTGGAAGCCGAAGAAAGGAAAATGAAACTGGAAGCTGAGGAAAGAGAGAAGCTAAGAGCCCACGAAAGAGCTCTTACCAAAGACCAGTTAGAGGTGCAGTCAGTGACATCCAAAACCAGAGTGTCACCAGTGGCCAGCATGAAACTCCCGGAGTACAGGGACGAAATAGATTTGTGCTCATATCTGTCCCACTTTGAGAAAATATTCGAAGTCAATAATTGGGACCTAGAATAAGATGGGGTCGCCAGACTGTTACCTCTACTCAATCGCCGGATGAGAGAGATATTTATATCTCTACCCTCAGAAGCGACTGTGGACTATTCCAATCTCAAAGCCGAACTTCTTTCAGCAACAAACCTAAACCCTGAAGAATATAGGATGAAGTTCAGGCAGGCCTATATAAGACATGGAAAAACTTTCAAACATTTTGGCTTTGAGCTTCGTCGAAGTCTACATTTTTGGAATGAGTCAGCAGGGTCAAAGACTTCATTCTAAAAGATCAATTACTAAGAACACTAACCCAGGAGATCTGTGCGTTTGTTAAAGACAGAAAAGCTTCTACCTTCAACGAGTGCCTGGACGAGGCTCACCTCCACGCGGTAAATCATCGGTTATATCCGAGGGAGTACAAGAAAGAGAAAGCTCCCGCCCCAAAGGAAAATGGGCAGCCACCAAGGCATTTGCCGAAAAAGTCCTTTAAGTTCTCAGCCCCAAAAGGAACTTATAAGCCAAGTTTTGGATGAGCAAAGATTCAAAAAGTGGTTACGGTTCCCCAAGGGTCACACCCTAATACTGGTACTTATCTCAGGAAACCCATTACTTGTTATGCCTGCGGGATAGTACGTCATCTTGGTTTCCAGTGCCCACAGAAATCCCGACTGAGGGAAACCTCGAGACAACAGGTGCAAAACCTGACTGCCGCGCTCCCGGCCGGACTATCTGATGCTCCCTCCATCCCAGCGCCATCCCCCAACAACAGGTAAACTTTCTATTCAACAAAAGTTCGCCAGGCGGCCTACAATTCGAATATGGCACAGTTAATGGGTTCCTAGTGTTTACGTTAGTCAGAGACACCGGATGTACTTGCATAGTGGTATCCGACAAGTTGTTGCCCACAGTAAACCCAAACCATCAAAAATTCGCCATCGTCCACGACTTTTTAGGATGCGACAACCGATTCTTCATCGTGAGATGTCATATACGTAGGTGAGTCAAAAAGTTCTCAGACAAATGCCAGATTATTGAAATGTTCGATTTTGTACAAGTAAATACAGGGTCAAACACGACTTTCATGTTTTCTGAACAATTCCTACAAAATTCGTCATTCAATTTGTCGAGACTCTTTGTATTAGATGTGCTTCAAAAAGGTTACTTTTTTGAACCCATAAAATGGCAAATTTTGAGATAAGAGCGAACATTAAATTCCTGACTAAAGTTGATTGGAAGCCTGTTAAGATTATTGACGCTCTACAACAGGTTTATGGTGACTCTTCGCCATGTAGAGCGGTAGTTTACGACTGGATTAAGCGCTTCAAGGGAGGCAGAGAAGAAGTTGAAGATGATCCACGTGAAGGGAGACCCTCCACCTCCATTAACCCAGAAAATGTCGAGCTTGTGAGGAATCTAGTGGATAAAGATCGCCGTATTACTATTGATGAAGTTGCCAATGCATGTGAAATCTCTCATGGCTCAGCATTTGGAATTCTAACTGAAAATCTTGGCCTGAGCAAGCTTTCAGCACGTTGGGTCCCAAAAGCGTTGCGAGAAGACCAGCTGAATCATAGGGCCAACCTTTCTTTGGCTATTTTGACCAAGATTGAAGCAAACGAGGATAGTTTTTTTGAGCGCCTCGTAACGGGAGATGAAACTTGGGTGTATCAGTTTGATCCTGAAAGTAAAAATCAATCAAAAGAGTGGCACCCAAGGGGGGCAGCAGGGCCTATCAAGTTCAAGACAGAGAGGTCCGTTAAGAAGATAATGGCTACAGTTTTTTGGGATTCGGAGGGAATTATTTTAATAGACTTCTTAGAAGGACAAAAAACTGTTACATCCAGCTATTACGAAGGAGTTTTAAGGAAGCTGAAAACTTCAATAGCCAAAAAACGACGAGGAAAGCTCCACAAGCAAATCTTGTTCCACCATGACAATGCCCCTGCACATTCGTCCAAAGCTGTGAGATCTCAGCTACGGGAATTTCGATGGGAAACTCTTGCTCATCCCCCTTATAGCCCTGATTTAGCACCCTCTGACTTTTTTCTGTTTCCAAATTTAAAGGGACACCTAAAAGGAACCCGGTTTCAATCATTAGATGAAGCAAAAAAGCAGGTCATTACTTGGTGCCAGAGACAACCCCGTGAATTCTACAAAGATGGTCTTTACCGTTGGATTCATAGATTAAGAAAGTGTATAGATGTTAATGGAGCTTATGTAGAAAAATGATTACAATATTATTACAAATAAAAATTTTATGCCATTTATCTGAGAACTTTTTGACTCCCCCTCGTACAGTGCAGATATTTTACGGGTTAGACGGACGTGGTAGTAGCCCCGATTAAGTTCTGAGCTGTGCTAATCGGACAAAATCCCGAAATCCTCTACCAAGAAGTGGCCATACAAGTAGTCACCGGGGCACAAGAAGCCCAGAGAAAGTAGCAACCTGCTGAGTTGGCCCCTAGCATTACCCTCGAAGACAATGGGTTACAATTGACTTCCTTTGATATTGCCCAGAAGGAATGCCCAACTATTAAACCCCTATGGGAAAAGGGGATTAAGGGTGAAATTCTCCAAGTGAAAGGAAAGAAGCCAATCAAGTATATTGCTCGCTATACCATTCGGCAGAAATTATAGCATGTATAGCAACAAGACCTGCTATTCTATTACGTTTATACTATCAATTTTATAGTTTGAATCACGAACTGAAATATTCATTAAAAATTCCAGATAAGATAAGAAGTCAAGGGGGGGGGGGTATGGTCTTCTGAACAAAGAGAACTTTGAGATATTTCCCATGTGTCCAGTCATTAATAACTCCCAATAAATAAATACCCTCCATCATAACATAATTTGTTAAATCTTCTCTCTACTTTATCAATTTTTCTCTCCAATTATTCCGACAACGAGATTTGTTAACTGGTGAGGCAAATCCAATTTCCGCCTCCTAATAATCGGCATAGGAATACATTTTGTTCCTAACAGAATCTCCGGGATAGGAAGAGCGAGCTAAAAAAAAGAGTGCAAATTGTATTAATATTATTATCATTCTTAACCTTATTATATATGATTATTATTGCTATAAGTACTCTATTTAATGTTTCCTATATATTTCAAAAATTTTTATTTTACTTTACCTCGTTTGATTTTATGATTTACTCTCCCGTCAATTAGCGTCTTGTAGCTTTCTCTTAAACTCAAGTTTGTGGCTTCAGAATTTTGTCATTGTTTGGTCTTTAATTTGACCAATACCGTTATAGCGACCATTGGTATCCTTTAATTATGGAAGGGTATTTGAATATCGTAAAGTTGTCATGTGTATTAATATGTTACCTTCCTTAAAAACCTCAATTCGTGACCAGATTTCGCAGGAGGGATAGGCAGATTTCTTCAAAATAATTGAGGTTATTTTATTGAAAATTGTCTTTGATTGGCTCAGCTAATTGGGCATTCCTGATGTATTTTTCCCTTATAATAGACGGCTATTTAGCCAATGCGCCACCAATACATTTTCAATCTAAGATAAGGTCCCCAGACGTGATAATGAAAATCTCATCAAGGTCAGTATGACAAGTGCTGGCAATACCTTTGGCACCAAGCGACGATTATCATCGATGAGAAAGGTGCATAAAGAGCGGTAGCATTGTGATTTGCCATCCAACCAACGAGATGTGAACCCTTCGTGGCAAAGACACCAGTTCCACATGAGGGACGATTGGGTATGGAAACCCCTTCAATAGAGGCCGAAACGAAATAATGTGTTTTTGTGTACAAAAGATCATGGCATATAAGAGGTAGCGTTGTTCTGTTAGGCTGTATGTGTAATGAAGTGTGTAGATGGATCTGCCTGCGCGTTAAACTGGATTAGAAATCGAACCGATGCCGGAAATTACAAACTTCTACACAGACACACACACACACACACTCACTCAGCTATCGAAAGCTCGATGTAATTAATGGAAGTGAGAATGTTGGCAATGTTTGTTTTCGCGATTTTTCGAAGTCGCCTTTAATCAATCTAATGGCGCTTTAAAAGTTTCCTTTTAGCTTGCATAAGCAAATTGGGTATGTGTGAGGACCAAGTGTATGCATGAAGGATTTAGTATCTTTGTGTGTGTGTATCTGTGAAGTTTTAAAGCGTGTAGGAATTTTAACCTGTATTCTTCATCCAGTTTTCCATGGACCCTTTAAATAAGGAAGGAGGAGTGCTCATTTTCGTCAGGTACTCATCTTGGTTCAGACCCTCTTAAGTATGGGAGAACCACATATGAGGCTAACGAATTTATATAATTCGTTTCCTAATTTTTTTTTGCCGTTGACCAGGGAGATTTTTTGCCTCCGTATGTTGATTTGGAGGGGCTTGTTGCCGATCGATGGTTTCCACTGTTGACCACTGGATCGAACCTTTCATCACTAAAGGTTTTCTTTTTTCTCCCTTTGCCGGACATGGTTACGCCCTTGAAAAATCAATTTTTCGTTTTAATTCGCCTCTTTTCTTTTCTTTCTTTTATTTCCACTTCCATTTTCTTTACTCTCCTGTGGCAAAATATTTCAGTTTAATGTGCTATATAGTCATTCTATGTACATGAAAGATTTACCATATATAATATAGGGATGATCAAACTCTACTCTTCCGGAGCTTAAATCGTATTGCTCTGCACAACTTCTTTCGGTCATTTATTAAATCACCCGTTTTGGTAACCACATATCTGTAGGTCGTATTAAACCTTTGCCTACATTTCATAATATAGTCAGCTAATTTTTCTACTCTAGTATTGAACTTGTTACTTTGTTAACCAAATCCAGCCTTTATTAGTGAAGGAATGGGATTGGAGGCAAGGGAAATAATGATAACTTTAGGTCAATTTTATTTGTTAAATCTTCTGTCTATAATTTCATTCGAAACCTTCGTGACAATCTTCCATTTATAGCAAAGAACCACATCTTCCTTTCATATGAAGTCTCTGTGCACTAGTTTAGGATTCATTTACGTATTTGAGGTCAGCTGTGATTCAAATATCGATTTATTTTGATATATTAACAATAGTGGCATCTAAAATATAAATATTTCTTGTCCCATAAGCCCACATAACTCACATACCATAGAATTTTGTCCCGGTATTTAAAAGCGTGATGGACACTTTGTACATACATATCTAAAACCTATTTTAGTCTTAGACGAGCATACTAGAATTATTCAGCACCAGACTGGATTATCGAATTATCTCTGAAAATAACCTAATCAGTATAAACTGATTATTCAGTTTTATTTTCGGAGAATAGTAATAGGCCCAAACTATTTTGTCCAAATACCGCCTCGAAATTGTTATCAATTATTTTTATTTTCGTTAGTTATAGATAAGATCCCATTGTTCCGATACAGTTCGGGCGTTTCAAAATAGTTTTACCCTTAGCCCGAATTTGTTGTAATCAAATTTGTAACCATTACTTGTTCTTGTGTAAATATTAGGCTATTTTAGGTAAAACGCATTCTCACTGTTGTAATTTCTTTGCAGCCATAATGATCATTCTATGTCGGTGCCATACGCTCGCTATTAAATCATTTCGGCCTAATTCTTTATAAAGAACCTCACCCACTTTCAGTTGATTGACAATTTTACTGCCTCTAATTCTTATTTTAATCAAAATCTTGATTTAATCTGAATTTTAGGCATTATATAAGTGCAAAAACTAGGACATTTTTTAAGGTGCATGTTGCCTTCTTGCTTAGCATCAAAGAAGTACTGGAAGCTTAACCATTTATATAGGAATTATTTGAAAAAAATGCAAAACATTAATTACATTTGTAGTTTTTACTAAGTGGAAAATAGTTAGTGCGCAAATCTAATGCAACCCGGTGTGAATCTAAACAAAACATGTGTCAGACTTGTCACGCTCGCTGGCTAGACTCCACCCCTGTAATTTCTGTAGCTATAATAAGCCTTTTAAGAATTGCCTCCTTCAGCAAATTATTGATGCGAGATTTTTATATGCCTTAATTTTTAGTTTAGTAGGGATTGCCTACTAGGACAAAAATCGCCGTACTTACCATAGCCTAAAACTAGGGTATATTAAATACAAAACAAATACCAATATGTAAATAACAAGTAAGGAGAAAGAAGACAAAAGCTAGAAAAAAACAAGAAAAAAGAAAACAAGGCAAAGGCAACAAGAAGGAAGCGCGCTCGGCGCAGAAACATGCAACCTACAACAAACAGTCAAATAAAGTCTAGGAGGCCAGCCTCTTCCAAACAGTCGTATAGTCCGCAGGTCTGTATGCACGAACTAGTCCCTAGTACAAGTGACAGGCGGTAGCGACCCCACTCGTCCTGGTAGCGAAACAGGTAACGTGCTCGAAGGTCACACAGACTGGGAACTTACAAGAATGTGCCAAACAGTCTGGGAGACAACGCAGTCTTCACAGTAGGGCCTGGGCGAGCGCTCCATCAGATGGTGGTGCGTTCCGCGAATGTGTCCAATTGGGAGACGACAGAAAGCGACCTGAAGCCGTCGCGGCATTGGGTGATAGGTCCATGGGAACAGTCGCGGCGCAATGACACGCAACTTCAAGTTCACCTCGTCCTTCTCCTATCTTGTTTGCTAAGTCGCACAGAGAGCTGCCCGTATTCCTGCCATGTAGTCGGTGTGAGAAAGAGCGAAACGCTTGTCTGGTCGCCTAGTACTCGCGGTCCGTTTGGCGCCCTCATCGGCGCACTCATTCCCCGCAATTCCTACATGCCCAGGAACAACCAAGGTATGCGGAGATTCCAATGCCCCGAGAGCACTCAGGGCGCTTTGTGAGTCGCGTTTTCACCCATACCGGGCGGTGTTTTGCTAGCAGCTTTGCCGTGAAGACTGAGGCAGCGCCACGCTGACTTCAAACAGAGGAGATATGGTGTGAAAACCGATCCTCTCTTTGAATTTAGAGCCATTCGTATACACTGGCAGGCTTCAAGCTTGACACGAAGGGTGCTCCAAAGAGGCCGAACGCATTACTCCCGGCGCTGTATAAGCTTTGGGAGCAGAACTTTGGTGACAAATAGTCAAAGTAGTGCCATCGGGGTGGCGTCCTGGGCATAACCATAGGCGCTAGCGCCCCAAGAACTATACTTAGCTCTCGAAGGAGTTTCCTAGCCCTAAACCCAAAGGGCTTAGTGTATGACTGGAGTCTCTTGGAGGCATAGGCACCGTCGAAATCAGCTGCGGATGCAGTGAAAGCTGTTGGCGACTGAGGAAGGCGCCGGCTCGCGCGTACAGGCGAATAATGCACTTTGCACGGCGTAGAGTGAGTGGAAACTCCCCAGCATTGTCAAGTAGGCTATCAATGGTGGAATTGCGGAAGGCATCGGTCGCCAGGTGAAGGACGGTGTGGTGGATCGAGTCTACCTTCCGCAATACACGCTCGGCTGCGGATGCATAAAACTCTCATCCGTAGTCAAGCTTCGAATAAAAATAGGAACAATAAAAAAGGTAAGACAGTAGTCTTATTAGTGCCCCATTCGCTGAACGTCACAAAACAAATAATATCCATGGCGCTGGTACAAAACAAATAATATCCATGGCGCTGGTACAAGAGCCCCTAAAGCTGCGTATATGAGCCTCCAAGGTAAGGCGTTGGTCAAATACAAGACTAAGAAAATGGTGCGAGTCGACAACTTCTAGGCGAACCCGATTTATAAAGAAGGATGGCTCAGGGTGGAGCCGTGGATGCCAGCAGAAATGCACCACCTTAGTATTAGCTAAATAAAAGTGTGCGCTACGGCATAGTGAGAGACAGGGTTCAATGCCTGTTGGAAACGACTTCAAGAGTCGGTATGTGCGCCGCGACTAAAGAGGTCAACAGGATGTCCACGTAGAGCGCAGCGAGAACATCTTACGGTACCACAGAGGTGATCCCATTAATTCAATTGATGTACAGGGCAAGAAGTGTGATACTAAGGAAACTTTCTTGCACGACTCGCTCTTCCTGCTTAATTGGGCCGGAGAGTGACCCCCCCCCCCCACCCGTACGCGTTATTGACAATCTCGCAAAAATTTATAGATAAAGACGGGGAGGCGTCCCCTAGACCCCATCCTGAGGAGAGTCTTCATGATACCGTATAACCCTGTTGTATTATAGGCTTCTCTAGATCGAAAAACACCGTGGCATTTTCCAGTCGTAGCAGAGCACCTACGTATAGTGGAACTTGCGGAAGCCACACTTTTCAGAAGACAGATGGCTTCCGTTGTCCAAAAAAGTGATCTCTTTCCGGTATGGGAAAAGCGAGCACAGTAGCGATTCACCAGGAGTGTGGGAGGATATCCTCTACCCAGATCCTGTTGAACAAATCTAACAGAAAAACCATGTCTGACTCACCCAGCTGTTAAGGCATGGTGTATGAGAGACAACTCACTCAATTTAAACCTGTCGTTGAAGGGCTCTCCGCATCTCAAGATAAATTCAAGTCGGTGGCCTTCCGAGAATCACAACGCGAAAATTAAATGCTGGATTCTCGAGCGTCCGGCTAGAGAATGCGAAGAAAGCGGTCGTAAAGGACTCCGCCATGGACACGGGGTCCGAGATTGCGGTTCCATTTTAGTGGAGAACGAGAGGTGGGTCCAGCAAGAACTTGCTCCGAATCCTTTTTACTCGGTCCCACACATCTGCTAGAGGGTTCTTCGCGTTAAGTGAAAACAAGTATGCGTATCAGAAAGAGCGGCAGGCGTACTTCGAAACAAACCTAAACGTAGCCTTAGCTGGACGAAATTCACCGACAGTAAAATTGTTTGAGCGGCGTTTTAATCTCATGTAGGCATAACGTTTCTGTTTGAGGGCCGCCTCACACTCGGTTGACTACCAGGGAAGCCGTCTGCGTGTAAAACGATCAGACGTTATAGCGATAGTAGTTAGGCCTACGGTGATTAGGTTCCGGATAAAAACTCATCGGCCATATCTACCGAGCTAAACTCCTCGACAGAGACAGAGAAATCAGTCATTTCCTGAAATGCGGACCATCACGCTCACCCAAAGCACCAGGAGGGCGGGCTCTCTTGTTACAGCACCACAGAAAATGATATTTGTATGGGAAAGGGATCACTACCATGGATGTGATTGACTAACTCCAACCCGTAATAAGGATGTGAATCTGGAGAGCACAGGAAAATGAAGTGGTTCTTGGGCAGTGATGCGTACACTCATCAACGTTTAGGATACTTATCTCAAGCTCGTCGATCAGGTCAGCAATGACCGAGTAGTCTACACAGAGGTGGTGTCTACCATTAAGATCCCCAGATGCCACGACATGGGAGAAGTCCCCCACGTAGAAGCTAGCTGACGGGGGAATATACGCAGAAATAACAGTATACCTCCTATCCCAGTCGGTGCAGCTGCACAGCTACTGCCTGAAAGACTTTTCTACAGGAAACGGTCAGTCTGGCAAAGGGTGTGAGCCTTAGTTTTAGCTGGGGCTGGGTGCCAACCGTTTATGCCCCCAGCTCTACCACCTGTGGTTCGTAGAACCCACACAATTCTTCGGAATGGGCGCAGAAACGACCGAGATCGTAGACCTGGAGTGGCCAGGAGCAGAGGGTGTCTTTCTTAACTTTGAGGCATAGGATCTCCCAGGCAGCCCTGGGTGCGCCAGGAGCAAGTCCTTTGACTCGCGAAATGAGAGACGACCCTCGCCTGAACGGCCAGGATTTCCTTCTCAATGAGATACGGCTCTCCGCAGTTGACACATTTAGCCACACACCATTTGGACTTATAATGTGCGGCCTTGGAGCAAATTACACACACTTTGGGTAACCCCCGACTTTACTGGTCGACAGGAGCAATTCATATGGCCAAAGCGGTGGCAGTAGTAGCACCTCCGCGACAGTGGCACGAATTCCTTCACGCGGTCGCGATAGCAACCGGCACGCACCAACTAATGGAGCATGTCACATTCGAACGTGACGAAAATTGTATGGGTAGGTCTCGGGGCCCATCCCTGCTTTCTCATCACACGTTCGATCTTGAACGCTTCGTGGTCGGCCAGTTCAAATGGGATCTTATCAATAGAGTAGTTCACGAGTTCCCTCGCATAAACTACTCTTTTTACAAAGTTCCTGTTAAAGTGTGGCGTCACACTCACCGGGGTGCCATCAAGTGATATAAGAACACTAGTCTTTGCCGCCTCGAGGGCCCCGACGCATTTGCCAGAAGGTTCCCGTCCGAGAAACGGGTCACCTTCGGCTTTCTACCAATCAGGCTAGCTAGTGCTCTTCTCTGATGGAATATGCTACTATCAATGGAGTGAATAACTAGAAATCATTTGAAGCCAGCGGGCTCTAAAATGCCAAGTAACTTCTGAATAAGGGGCCTTAACGTAATGTAGCCTCCGCTCTGCGCCCTTGCAATTTTGGTCTTTGTCAGGAACTCCCAACACGACGGAGCACCAGGGCCAGACGTGCTTTCTTGTCTTGGTCGCTAACCGAAAGGGCAGCGAACCCTTCCGTCCCCGTGGCTCCAGCTGAGGGAGAGGAACCCTTAGACCCTTCTCTAAAATTAAAAAGGTCTTGGCTGTCAGAGGGGCACCAGCCGGGGGAGGAGATCCCTCCTTTCCTTGTAAGGCTCAGGGGCCCGAATCATCAGAGAAGCTTGTACAGAGGAGGATCTAGGTTCTGTGCTCGGCACCGTGCCCAGGTTCGACCCCATGTAAGGTCCTATTGTCTTTGGTTGAGTCACCTCAAGCACCATGCCCCTCTCATAGAGCCTCTATGTGAACCACCCTTCCTTCCCACACACACCAAGACATCACGGATCCCACTTTAGGTACCTTTCTTTCGTCGTGGGCCCTCGAACCGGCATCCGTCGGGGAAGAGAATGGGGCACGTAAAGTGAGCCCATGTAGACTCTGAATGCACGAGTGTAGGACGTTAGGGGACATGGACCGACGGGTACTGCCATCCCTTCCCACTATAAGGAAGTTGGCCCTATCAAGCCGTTCGTACTGGGAGCGGTCAATTTGGGGACTCCTGTGTGCTTTCTTGACAATTTACTGTGAAACAAAAGGAGACCCGCTAGAAAGAGAGAATCGCATAAGGGCGACTCCAGAGAACGCGATGGGAGGAGTCCACTGCACCCGTATGCCTAGGAGAGGAGTAAAACTCCTCTCCGGACAAAGTGGATTGGAGGGTCCCCTGCGAAAGCACAGGTAAGGGTACCACCATTTTATCGGTGGAGCTGCCCGAAGGCGGCTCCGACGATGGTAAAGAGGGAGTTGATGGGAAGTTTAAATCGACTTCATCGGTGGGCATGGTGACCTTGTTATTTCACGGGATGCAAATGCTAATCACCCCACGCAGTAGCCTACTTGGCGAAGAGTAAATACAGGGCCAACAAAGCCAGCTTCCGCCATTCGGGAACACTTCTCTTTCCCTCTGGCCAGGCAGCCCTTCGGCATGGCAGCTCCGCCTTGGGAATGGGCATAAAATTAATTGATCTTGAAATGAGGGAGAAAGGGTATGTGAGGAAGATGTAAGTGGGGGTGAAGCAGTTTGTTACCCCCCACACACAAATAGAGCTCAAGGGTGAGGGGACGTTGTCCCCTCCACCTTCGGCTCCGATCTGGGATGGCTGGATGAGAGGAAGCTGGTCGCTGTCTACCCTGTGAAATTTTAGTATTTAATGAAAACTAGAAATTTTACCCCTTTATTATTTTAGTTTTTAGTACCGATGATGAGGCTAGGACCTCGAAACGTTCAAACCCAGACAGATAAAGATGCTTTTGTAAATTGCGTTCTTGGTTTTCACCTTCATATTGAAACTCGAATTTTAAAAAATTCAACAGTTCACATATATATAAATATATATATATATATATATATATATATATATATATATATATATATATATATATATAATATATATATATATATATATATATATATATATATATATATATATAAAAGTTTAAAAACAATTGTTTTTTGAATGTAGACAATGTTTTTTTCTTGGGAAAAATTAAAATAAAAGTGCTTCTGGGGGGGAGAGATTTTAGGCTGTTGTAATCGCATCATATTGTATTATATAGAATTTTTAACTTAATTTAAAAAAGGGTGGCTTCACTCCCCATACCCCCCCACCCCACGCAAATAACACTCCCCCCTTCTCCCCGTAAATATTCCTAATTCGAAAAGGCCTATCCTTAGTTTCGAATTCAAAGGCGCCTTTGCCAAATCTCGTCAGGCCTCTATTTGTTTATAGCATGTTAATAACTCGTTTGCACCCATATGTACACAATTATGGCATCTTAATTGAAAACTTAAAATTTAAAAATAAAAAACTAAACTCTTTAAACCCCTACATAACCGATTCTTCCGAGGCGAAGACTTTACAAAAATAAAAAAAAACTAACTAGATTCTTTCTTTTCGAAAATGGCGGCCAATCTATTTTCGTCATAACGTGATAATTAGAGATTTGCTCACATCAATTACTGAAACTGCTATATAGTGTATATCATAGATATACACTATATTTTTTTAAATACGAAAATGCTATATAGTGTATATCTATGATATATAATATATAGAATTTTCGTATATTTAAAAAATAGATATTTATAACAAAGCGCCCACGAAATTCGAGGGCGGGCATAAACCGAAAAATAACTTTATTTTCTCGAGACTTTTACACTAATATTATATTTACTAACTAAAAATTATTAAATGCCAGGATTTCGTTTCTTGTTTTAAGTTCGTTTAAAGTTTCTTCAAATAACGGAAAGAAAAATTTATTTAGTTACTCATACAAATGTAACTTTGTTAACGAAAATGAGAGAGGGACATTTAAAGTATTTTAAAGGCATGTTTTAAATTATGTAAAGTTAGTAGATATTTATATTTTACGTTGTCGATATTCGCTCGTTTAATTTTAATTAATTACATTCTAGGTTGGGCATTGACCACCACACCCTCACCACCCACCACTACGGGATCCTCACCTCCCTCACTATGGCCCCAACAGTTCCTCCTCTCCTGCCGCCGCAGTGGAACGTCAGGAGGGCGGATTGGACCAAGTTCCAAGCCACTATGGACGAGTTGTGGTCTACGTACGTGCCGCCCATGAACCGGCACCAGCAGGAGAGGGAGCTCACAGCGGCCATAGAGAGTGCAGCAGGACAGCTTCGAACCGCCGCCGGCGCCCGGACTGGTGGATTTATAACGAGGAGGTCCGGGAGCACAATCGCCGCGTCAACGTCCTCCTGGAAGGACGCCGACATCCAGCCCATCCGCAAGCTGAAGAATCCCACCACCTTCAGGCTAATCTCCCTCCGGAGCTGCACTGAGAAAACAGCGGAGAGGATGGTGCTGAGTCACCTACAGTGGAGTGTGGGAAGCCTTCACCCCCACGTGTTTGGCTAAACCAGAGAGGTGAGCACGGCGGACTGCTTCCTCAGCATCCTGGCTCACGCCAACAACCAGCCCACCACCTTGACATCGAGAAGGCTTTCGAGCTGGCCAGTCCCCGCGCCATAATAGCCGCCCTTGTGAGGAAGGGCATCCGAGGGAGACTGCTCGGCTGGATCCAAGACTACCTCCAACAGCGCCGGGCCCGTGTAAAGTTCCAGGGTCACAAGTCTCCCTACCTGACCTTCGAGAACGGTACGTCCCAGGGCGGCATCCTCAGCCCGTTCCTCTACAGCGTGCTGATGGAGTAGCTGATGGCGCTCCCCTATCGAGAAGGAACCATCCTACTCAGCTAAGCCGACGACCTGGCCCTCGTCGATACCGGGCGCGGCGACAAGCTCGCGAGGGATCAAGAGGCGCTCTACCTCATCACTGCCAAGTGCGAAGAGCTGGGGCTCAAGATCTCGGTAGAGAAGTCCCGGGCCATGACCATCAAGACTTCCACGCCTGCTGGGCAGCAGGTGTGCGTCCAGGGAATTGGGCTGGCCTGGACCGACTCCTACCAGAACCTCGGTGTGTGGGTTGACAGGCGGCTGTCTCTCACGCACCATGTCACGCACCTGAGGGAACGGACGCAGGCCCGGCTCAACGTGATTGGGGCCATGACGCGGCCAAGCTCTTGTGCAACCTTCCCCGTCCTCCGCCTCTACTACCTGCAGGCAGTGCCTTTCCTGGTAAACTACGATGCACCAGACCTTGTAGTACTACCCCGGCAGCAGTGCCTGGAGGTGGTGCAAAACACCGCCATTAAGACCATGTTGGGGGCACTGAGGAGGTGCAGTGCCGGTGTCATGCAGAGTGAGGGCCGCCTGGTGCCCATCGCCGCCAGGGTGGACTGCATTGTGGCCTGTCGGGTGACCAGAGTGCTCTAGCACGACATGGAGAGTGTGGCGCAGAGGAGAATCCGGGTGGCCGTGGCGCAGGGCATCGAGTGCCTGCGTAACAACAGGTGGCTCATAAACGTCACCTCAGCAACCAACACCCTCAGCCAGTCAGGGAACTGGGTGTGGCGCGACCCCGACACCCCTCACCCCGCCTACGTTCCACCACCATAATGGAAGCCCCCCACCGCCGACTTCACCCTCAAACAGCTGCACGCCAGCAAAGCGCACTGCCTCACAGAGAAGCTGCGCCAGCTCGCCCTTAGAGCCATGTCTGAGATCACGGATCCAAGCAGCGCAGTCTACTTCACCGACGGCTCCGTCGACCCCGACAGCGGGAGGTCCGGCGCCGCCTTCGTCACGAGTGGTCTGACGTTGGCGTGGAGGACATCAGACCACTGTTCCACCCTTCAGATGGAGCTGGTAGCAAACTTGCACGCCCTCCAGCACGCCCTGCTTTGCCGGGAGGACACTGTGGTGATACACAAGGACTCCCATCGGAGTTGAAGGCGCTGCAGCACGCCCACGCCCACACCAAGGACAACATCCACTTCACCACCACTATTTTGTACACCCTGCATAACCTGGCAGCGCAGGGCAGGTGGGTCCGGCTTCACTGGATTCCCAGCCACGTGGGCGTGCGCGGCAACGAGGCTGCCGACGACGCCACCAAGCGAGCCGCCCATGGCCCCACCATCACCTGGACTGTGCACCCCAGCTTACAGCAGTTGAAGGCGCAGGCCAAGTCCATGGCCGCCCATAACGCCCACCAGCAGCACCAAGATTTGGAGGCAACCAAGAAGCAAGCGGCGTGGTATGCTGCAGCCCAGAGTGAACGGCGTGCCGCTGCAGCGGGTCAGGCTGGGCTACTCCACGCGGGAACAGCTGCACGCCGACTATGTGACAGGGAGGTGCGAACACTGCGGTGGCTGCTCCTGGCGCCCACTGGTGCACTACCTTCTACCCTGCCTAGCCACCGCCCGCCTCAGGCCAGAGCCAGCGCCAGCCCACCTCCCTGTAAGAGGCGCCCTACTAAGGGCGCCAGAGGCAAGAGTCACCCAGGTGGTCCGCCACACACCGATAAATAAGCTTCTGGAGGTGCTGAGAACAGCACCCCCTCCGCGCTGATCGCCGCCCGCGCCCAGCCGGGCGACGGGTAGTGAGGACCGCCGACACCAGCGGGCTCCCCGCTTTGTGCAATGCTTATGCTATGTATTTATATGTATTTATATATTATTATGTAATATATCGCTATTGCACAATAAACCTATACAAACCATCAAGGTATTGAAATTCAGGAAGCGAGGTATCGTCAATTATTCAAAGTGATTTGGGCAGTAGACTTTTAAGCGCTTGTTTTTAGTCCTTGTATTTTTGTAGACCTAACATGCATGTTTGCCCGCTTGCCTAAATTCCATCAACTTAGGATCCCCAAATCAGGTATTTATAAAGACTAACCGTCCTATGGTCATGGATGTCCTTCATAGGACTTTAAAAAGGAGAGATAATGACACCTAAATGAACCAGCGCTCTTCAAATTCCCTTTCCGTCAGCTGTTTTTGAGAGTGGTTCAACATATCAACCATTATAAAATTTTATAAAACTTCTGAATGATCATCTTTGAGGTACCTTTGATTCATATTCGATTCTACAATGTGGTTCTAACACTACAACCTCATCCAAAGTTTTAATGGAAAAGTAGTTTAGTTTATACACTACTATCGAATATAGTGCACGTCTTACCTAGAGGGAGTATATTCTATTATTTAAGGGATTAAATGTGATTATTCCAACGATTTATTAGAAATTTGTGTCTCATTCATGCAAGGTAGTTTTATTATTCGTCTTCAATTGGAAGAAGCAAAGTCTTGAAACCTGAATGAAACAAGCGTTCCGTTTACGTCTTAATACGAAATTCGACTTTTATTATTTTTAATTTGTGCAAGAATTCTTATATTACGCCTCCTTAAAACATTACAATTTCACAGTTTTGTATTTATTTTTTTAACCCATTTACGCTTTCTCCCTGTTTATTTAGATTGGACCTGGAGTGATATGTATGGTCTAACCTGTTTTAAAAAAAAACACAACTAAGTGATAGAAAGTTCATCGTCTTCTCTATTTCGATTGGTAAAAGATCTCTTTCGTTATTAGTCAAAGGAAATACAGATGAGGAATACAAAATGTGGCCGTTGTTATAAAAGCTTAAAGTTTTGTTTTCAGCAAAACTCTTATTCAGCTGTTGTTAAACATGGCGTCATTAATTTTTTATTGGCGTTTAAATACTTTGAAAGTTTTTCCGGAATGTTTCACAAAACCTATCCCAGCGTTGCTATTCTCAATTAAAATTAGTTTATGGAGTACACTTCCTTTTGTTTTAGAAACGTCGCATACTGATGGTGGTTTATGGACGACTGGTTCACAAACAGCAGTAAGTGTCTGTCATCTTCTATTCTCGGTTGCAAGAAAGTCATTTTCTGATGATATGACAGAACTGGAATCCAACAGGCAACGAACTCTTTGAAACCTTTGCGAGAAATTGACCGATATTCTGGTAATGAAAATTGGGTTCAACTGTATGTGATTGCATAAGAAAAAAAAATGATTTCAGAAATTTTAATATTTCTTTGATTTTTTAATCTCCGTAAAACCTACTAGCATTCTCTAAAACCCTAAATCACATTTCTTATCCTTAACAATTACACCATAATTTAGGAAGGCAATTTTCTTAACTTTTTGAATTTTGAAAGTTTAGGTGCCTTAGCTTCAGAAGATCCAAAAGGTCATATGCATTTTTAAAGATGAATAATTCCCACGTTCGGAAAGGAAGGAGGTCAAGTAGAGCTACAAGTTTTCCCAACTTAAACTAAAATTCTAAACTAAAAAGCTTTAGAATTTTAACTTTTTTCTGAAAAATAACTTAAAAATTGGAATAAATCTCTCTATAAAAAGGGAACGAAATCGAAAAAAAGGATATATAATATTCAAATTTATTGAAATGCCTCCAAATTTTTTTGTTGCAATAATAATTGAAGTCAAACTATCACTGTTCAAAACTATATCGCCATTATGAAGAACTGGAACAAGGGAATCAATTGTTATAGTATTCTAATAATATTCTTTCAACAATTGTGTGTTTGACCTCCCCTTTCTGAATAACTTGATGTCGTGGCTTACCGCCGAGTACCGATCTATGTTTGATTCGTGCATGAATTAATCCGTTCCACTTTTCTCTAAGAGTTCTCTAATTTAAGTCTTTGACCAGGGAGGCTTCGTATTATGATATATCTATTGCCATTTGCTGCGTTCGAGGGTCTAATTAAACAACTCTGACAAAATATACTTTTAATCACATAAAAGAACGAAATATTAAATCGTTAAATACACTAATTCTATAGCAAGAGGGTCCAATAAAAATTAACACTATAAATGAGTACTATGAAACGGTTGACGCAATAATCACTACTAATACACGAGCTTTAAGCTTAATTAATGCGAGTTCTTAAGTCATTTTAACTTGAAATAATTTGGTTGTGACTACCAGCTTGAAATGGTTTTGTTACGAATACACTTTCCACGAATGGGAAATAACAAAATTATTTTTTTTTATGGTATTCGTTTTATCTCTAACTCGTGGTGTGTCGACATTGGAAGACCTTAAAAGTGAGCCTCCTCGCTGAGTTGGTTTGGCGAGTTTAACTGGAGACCTCGTCGCTGAGGTAGGGAGAGCGTAGTGAGGCGATTCACGAAAACAGCTGATGCTTCTCTCGACTTGACGATGTAAGTGAGGGGATCTTGGATGGATGGAAGTTATTCCGATTTCGGTATTACTAATTCTGGCTTCTTGATGATGAGACTTAACCAAGATGTGAATCTTTTCTCGAATAAATATTCACTTTGGTTTTCCTCAATGGTGAAGGGTGACTCTACTTTTCCAGCAAACTGAGATACGTGATTTTCTATGGACGAGAATGGTAGGAAAGTTGGTCTCAATACCACTGGTCTGCTCTTCTAAGCGACCAAAGGAACAGCCTCGGGAGGTTAATTCCCGCTTGGTTCCAACTATCTTCTTTATTCCCTATTTGACTCAGGGACTCGTCTTCTTCTCTCGAGGACTACGCGGATTTTTCTCTAAATTTCTCAAGATCTAGTTATATACGTCGATTATCCCCTGGGGGAGGGAAAACGAGGGAGTTTCGGAGGGGCGAACCCTCACTAGCCCACATTAAAGCCTCTCTCCTAGGGCATAAATTTTTAGGTCTATGTATGGAGAAGGTGAGATTTCGTCTATTTGGCGAAAATAGACATAAACAATCAGATGGGACAGTGAACCTGTTCATAGATTTTCTGCCGATGAAGCCTTAAGCAGCAAGATGTTCATTCTAAAGGCTATCACACCCTCCTATGTTTATATTAACGGAGTACACCACAAGTCTCGTAAATTACGAAATCTGCTAACCGAAATCCGTCTTTGCGAGCGACTTCGAAGTGTCTTTGAGCAGCGGGGAAAGGTGGGGTGGGTGAGGTCTTGGCCTAATGCGGAGCCTAACGGTTGACGCTGTATAAACAAACTAGAGTCTGCTTGTTCACATCATATTCATTCTTCCACACTTAAAAATGCCTAATTTTATTCTTAAAATCAGATTAGGCATAAATTCATTTGGCAGCTCCTCCCATGCCTTCAAAATTGCCTTTTTAAAATCTTAACAGTTGAATATTGTAGCCTTTCTTTGTGTGAGCGCGCGGTTTTTTTCATCTCATGGAGGCCACTTTCGCCTTGTTAGCGAAGCTTTCTCCCTTCGTGATGGATATGGCAGACTCGGTCAAAGCTTATTATTATCCTCAACTTGTAAATTAATTAAAATTACTAATATAATTAGTGCTTTAGTGACGCCATTGTTGGAGGTAGGATGTTCACCCATTGTAACTTTAGCGTTTGATGCCTTAATGATTGCAGAAAGTGAGACAGAGTTATTAATCGTAAGATTAGTTGAGGGAAAGAGAGCGGATGGATGGAGAATTCTGTGCAGAGGGGAGGATTCTTCTTTCTAGCAATGAGATTTAATTAACAATGAACGTGACCTAGGAAATATCGTAATGTGAGTTGTGTTGTTGTCCAAGTGACCGTAAGGTGCCATCGGTTCATTGCACACGGCAAGCTTTCTCTAATCACTCTATGGTTTAAGGTAGGATTTGAACCATAGGCGTACACATGATATGTCTGCCTTCAAGGAAATTTTGATTCTACCTTATCCCCCAAAATATTGATAAGACACAAAATCCTATCGATATTGATAATTACTGCAAACAATTTTATCGCCATTATGTTTACAGACAAATTTAGGTGATTATCTAAAACACGAAACTAATCGCTTTATTCCTTTCCTTTAATTACATTCTGGTCAAGATGCTATAATTAGTTTGATTGGTATAAATAAAAGTAGGTAATATAGATAATTTAATTACAAGATGTTATAAATATTTATAAAGAACAACACAAAAACATTTATATATTCTTTTGTTTTTCTTGAATATTTTAAAGAAGAGCGTAAGAAGACGCATCACACCGGGCAAGCTTTATTCTAGATACTACTATTGGAAATGAATGGCATTCAACTACACTCCCTAAACAATAAATAATTCAGTGATAAAGTGAGGGTGAAAATAGAAGGAAGAATGAGTAGTGCATAGGTACGAGTATGAAAGGCATGGGAAATAAGAGTAATCTCTCAAAGTTTGTTTTGGTCGGAGATTTTGTATCTATTTGTTTGGAAGCTTTTACCGAGTTCGTATTTTAGTTTTGTTTAATATTACTGTTTGGTTATCTAGTTTGTTTGATCGTTTCTTTTGTTGTTGTGGTTGATGTTAGATGCGTGTGTATAAAGTGCTTTATTATTATTGCGTGCTTATGTATAAAGTGTGTTTTATTTTTGGATTTTTTATCTTTAAATCAAACACGTGGAATGTAAACTATTGTCTAAATCGGTTATTTCGTTTTGATTGGTAAAATTAACGCTCAAATAAGCTAGTTTCTTGCATCACGAAGGTTGGAATATTCAGGTTACGTCGCTTGCTAATTCGTAATTTTCTATCTTCTTAGGCAAAATTTCCTCTTGCACATGTCTAGTTTTGAGGAAGTAGTAGATACGAGGGCAAAGGCGGTGCAATGTCCCTTCCCCTATCTGTCTGAAGTGTCTTTTTGTATCTTCATCAAGCTCGTTCTTCAATTTTTGGCCAAATTTTTCAACAATGGAGAAAGTTGAGCACCGCACAGTGATCAAATTTTTGACCAAGGAAGGCAAGAATGCAAAAGAGATCCATGAACGCATGGTGGCAGTGTACACCGACACCGCCCCTTCCTATGCAACCATTGCTCGCTGGAATAGGTAGTTCCGCCATGGTCGTGAGTCCCTTGAAGATCACCTCCGTCCAGGATGCCAGGCAGAGGTGACCAACGAGGAAAATTTTGTCCGTTTGGAGAGGATGATCCTCAAATATCGACGGGGGAAGGCCGAAGAAATCGAGCAAACCCTTGGAATATCACATGGAAGTGTTATGAACATCATCTACGACAATTTAGCCATCACCAAGGTCTCTGCCCATTGGGTCCCTAGAAAACTCACGAAACCTCACCCCATGATCGGCTTAAACGTCGTTAAAGTTCGAGGGAGCTGCTGCTCCTGTACAACCAAGACCCGGCGGGATTCGAGTCACGCAGAGTGACATATGATCAAACGTGGCCTATCACTGGGATCCCGAGACCAAGCTCGAAAGCATGGCCTAGAAGCACAGGGGCTCTCCGACCCCCATCAAGTTTTGGACCCAACCCTCAGCCGGAAGATCATGGCCACCATCATCTGGGATTCTGAGGGAGTGTTGATGGTTGACTATGCGCCTCTTAGGAAAGACTATCACAGGCTAATATTACGCCGAGGAACTGGCTGGGTTGAAGAAGTGCATCCGTCAGAAGCGGGGTGGCAAGTTGACACGCGGTTTTCTGCTCCTCCACGACAATGCCCCTGTCCACAAGGCCCGGGTTGCACAAGCTGCCGTGCGCGAGTGCGAATTCGAGGAGCTCAACCATTCCCCTTACAGTCCAGATCTGGCCCCTAGCGACTACTTTTTATTCCGCCAGCTCAAGGATGCACTGCATGGACGCAGGTTTGGGGAAAATGAAGATGTCCAGCTCGCCGTCCAGGAGTGGATTGAACAGCGGTCGGGAGATTTCTGTTTGTTGGGAATTCGAAACCTCAGAGACAAGTGGCGCAAGGGCATTGAAGTCGAGGGTTTTTATATTCAAAAATAATAAAACACTTTTCCTCTTATCTCGTTTCTTTATATCCGAATTACAAAACTTATTGACCGCTCCTCGTAATGATCCTTTGAATTTGTTTTTCGAATATTGAAAGCCTTCACTTCTTTAATCTATACCCTTTACAAACTTTTTTATTAACCTTAATTTAATGTGAAAAGGTGGAAGATGAACTTATTTTTTATCTACTTGAGCAACATGCTTAACATTATGTTTGCCACCAATGTGTTTTTCTCTGGCTGGCATTCTCGTTTTTTATAGTTATTTTTATCATCTCTGCTATCCCATAGACATAAAAAGCACATGTACTTTGTGTATCCCAAGTGTATCCTATGAAGAATTGATGGCCAATTTGAATGAACAATATTATATTTGTTTTTCTTGAAAATCCAGCCACAATTGTTAGGCAGAAATAACAATCATCAAAGTGATGTAAGGACTCACACCATATTATGGAAACAGAAAATAACATTGCCTTCCTCTTCCCATTTAAACAAGCTGTCAACATTGTGTTACACTGCGTGCCGCAATTATGAGAGGCCGAATCTTTTATCCTGGTCCCCTAATTTTCATCCAAACTAGTATCTGTAGATTTGCTTCATTGTTACTTCTGTTTCTATTTTTCTCCGTTTTGCCACTGGTGTGAATTGACCACAAACATAACAAAATATTTTGGGGCTGTTTACACATCCGCGTCTAGAACTTGAAGCAATGACATGATTTCAAATACTAACTTGAGCAAGCAAACGATAAACAATGTGAGATCCTTATCATAAGGTTTTTATAAGAGCAAAATTTTGATAAACGTGTTATCATCTTTACTTGTTACCAGTTACCAGTAGTAGAAAAGTTATCACAAATAAGTATGTATTAATCTGAAAATCTGAAAAATTCTGAAAAAAAATAGTAATAAGAATTCAATGATATTTGAGCTTCCATATAGTCTACTTCATATATATATTAAAATTTTAATATATATTATTTATTAATATATATATATATATATATATATATTAAAAATTGCATATTGGTACAATATTCAGCAAAAGTGTGAAATGGCTTGAAGACGAAAATACAAATTACACATATACTAGACGTGATATGCAAATTATAAAGACAAATTCGTAATCAGCGCCTAAAAGTCATCTAGAATCACCTATTTTCTGCTCTGTAACAAAAATCGTGTACAATAGTGTTATCATTGTCTACAAAACCAACCAACCACCTATAATTGGCTTTCAACTCAAGTTCCTTCCAGTAGTTATGAATTTACTATATCTGTAATTTAGATCTATCAATTTAAAATAATGAGGAATCAAATAAATTTAAATTATCTTGATTCGTTCACTAACGACTGTAATCTTATTCATCCATCTCAAAAATGAAGAACCAAAAAATATATCATGTTGAAATAAAATGTGGCCGCCCCGCCCTCAATTTAGTGAGTTCGCTAATGTTAATATAATTAAAGATTGTAATTGCTCATAGGTTGCAAGCATAAATATTAGCTCGGTTAAGAATATTAATAGTGGTTGCATACAGGATAGAACTGTTCTATAATAGCTGATAAAACGTTATCAATGAAACTTCAGTCATTTCGACTGGCAAAGCTACAGAAGACGTTGCATCAGCAATAGTATCCAATTGAAGACTTCTTGGTAGAAAAGGCTGAGAAGTCGGCAGATTCCAAATGGCACAAAAGATTTGCACGTGACTGAAGTCTAGAATATCATATGCAATCCGGGAATTGAGAAAGTTCAGGGATCACGTAAGAGGAGGAGATGAGATGAATGAGTAATAGATTTTGATTGAATCAGTGGATGTGGTGAAAGTCGAGAGACGGGTATTCTCTCCAACCAAAGACCTCATTTTTAATATTATAAGAGAGGACATTTGCAGCTACATACCTAATCCATGTTGCATATTTTAGTTTCTATTTGCCTCTTGCATTATGAAGTAAAAAACTAAGAAGTAGATGTCTGAGTGTTGTTCAATTTCTATAATGTAATCTATAAAACTATAAAAAGGGCAACAAAATTATATTTAAATGAGGAATGGTAGAAAGAATGGAGGAGAATAAGGTGCTTCCCATCTCTCGTGAATGGCACAAAAGCTCTCATCATGTAATGGCCCCTCGACCGAGTCGCTATCGCACTTGGGCCTCCATATTGTCCCATGTGAAATATGGGCATAGGAAGTTGGTCCCAAACAGGACCATGTTTTCACGGTCGACGCAGTGGATACATCCTTATCATATTAATTCAAACCTATAATTATGAGTTTTATTAAGATAACAGAATAAAGTTTTTTAAAAGATGACAAGTTATTAAAAAAATGAAGACCAATGGATTGATGGTTAACGACAAAGAGGATTATCAGGAATAATCCTCTTAAAATACGATGGCTAAATATGAATGAAATGAAATAATTTTCAATTAAATATGATCCAAAAGCAGAATGCAAACACAAATCTGAAATACATACTAAAGATTCATAGATTTTTAAATAAAACGCCATCGTCAAGCTTAGTTAAAAGGATGGTATGATTTAAATTCGGCTTCGTTGAAAAAGGTAGTATGATTTAAATTTGGCTTCGTTATCTAGATTGAAAGAATGCAAGATGCAAAGTTTAAAAGATAACTCCTTCAAAATCCCGAATATGTAGATTAGTGTTGACATAATTACGGGCTACAAAGCTGGTTTTTTTGCTAAAAGAATCATCTTAGAAAACATAATGATCAATTCCATCAAGAAGTGATTTTCTTACCAGTAAATCTAGTTTGATCGATAGTCTAACCTTCAAATATTTCCTTCCTACAGTTTTTAATCTCGTTTTAATGTCCATTGGAAATTAAAATTGTCACGATAGAAGCAGTTGACTCAATATAAAGGCTCCTTGTGAGCATTGCCTGATTCAACGGGCAATGCTATTGAAAACAATATGTAACAAAATTTCACATTTTTTATTCCAGGGTTAAAAGTGTTATTTCCCAGGTGTTCCTGATTAAATTAAATAAAAAAATTCTATGTTGATCTCCAAACTGTTTTTTTAAGGAGGGCAGGGGGCATAGAATTTCTAAATTTGTCCATTTGGAAAAGAAGGCTATGGTATTATAAATTTCGGAAATGGGATATATAAAAGGCTCTAGGCTATTTTGTTTTCAAAGCATGTTAGAAAATTGTCAATCTTATTTTTAAAAAAAACATTAAAATGTTGTAGTTAAGGAAACCATCCAAAACATTCTTGATTTAATGACAAATTTCAAGAATTTCGTAAATTTTTAGGAAGTTTCAAGAATATTTCAGAACTTGCATAGATTCACAACTTCAGAACTTGCATAGATTCCCATATAGGCTCTCTGGCTACCAAAGCGGAAACATAGTGCAGGAATTAAATAAAATTGTATAAATTTGTCTCGATGTTTTTATTTTCAGCCCTACAATGGCTGAAAGAAACAAAATTTGTCTATTTTTAGTAAATATTTTATAATACAATCCACAAAAGAAAAGTTTTAAACAATGGCTATTTCCTATTGTTTGGCAATAGGAGATGGAAAATAGCACTTACTAGCTACGAAGAGAAGTTGCGTTATATATTCTATTTTCTCAGTAATAGACTTTATTTTGTAAGAAAGTCTACGTAAAGTTGTTCCTTGTATAGTAATTTGCTTTATTTAGTAGGTAACTTAGAGTTAATTACTTTGTTTAGTTAGGATCTGTACCAGTTTGCTTAACGGGAAGTTAGAATTTATTTGGTAGGTAGATCTACTTAATTATATTATTGATAAATTCTTTTCTTTGGTGTCTAGCACTGTTTTATTTTCACTTTTTGACTGCACAAACCTCTGCCTACCTCAACATAACCTTTCGCTCTTTTTCACCAATCCTCTCCTCTTATCTCAATAACACTTCCCCCCGTCATGCCCCACCTCAACTCACTGACAATGCATTCAGTGCTTCTCACCCATTATTTTGTGTAATGAGAAACGCAGATGTGCAAGTGAGAGACGGTTTTGTTTTCCTGTGAGTGTAGTACAAAAACAGAAATTGCCTATGTGACCTACATACTCTTCTGCTACACACTTATGCACTGTTATATTAAAATCAGCCCTTAAGGTTCACACTTGCCTTATTCCTACATAAAAAAGCAACAGACATGTTTAAGCTATTTTAAAATCCCTCTGTCAGACTTAAATCCGTGTCCCTCAAGTCTATCTTCCCTGTTGAATTATCTTCCTTCTCTGAAAAGATATCCACTCTGGTACACTCTCTGCTTCTACTCTTTCCCATCGAGAAACTCTATATTTTCCTATCTCACTTTAGCGTGCCCATGTCCTTTAAGGAATTGCCTGCTCTCCCTTTCTCATCTAAACCGACCTCTTTCCCTTCTCCACCCATTCCTTCTATCTTTACTACAATTCATAATCACAGATTTGAAATTAGCGTAAATAATTATATTAAAAATGTATGTAGCCATTTGAAAATTAAGAACATGCCAACTTATGTAATTTTATGTGTTTGGTCCTAAGTTCAGTTTACTCAGTGGCTTTGTTCCGTAACAAGCACTAATTATTAAAACCATAAAGCAATTTTCTTTCTTTAGGCCACATATGTGATTGAGAATAATCTATGTGTGCTACTTTTCTTTCTTTGGTGTTTACATTGAGTTGTATATTTCTCCGGAAAAGTTTGTTTCTAATGGATTCTCGTCTAGAACTAATACTAAGTTTTTACTTTCCTATTTGTTTGTTTTTTTAGATTTTGTTTTACATTTTTATGTTATGGTTGTTTCTGAGTAATTTGAAGTTTAATCAGCTGTTTCTTATAAATAAAATATGTAGACTAAATTTGAACGTATATTCGGCTAACACAAAAGCTAAAAACGTGATCATTTCCAGGAAGATATTGAGGAAGCTCTATGTAGTTTTGTAGGTAGAGAATTGTACATAAAGATAAGAATGACAATCACTGGTGTGCGTGATAGAAACAGGGGTAGATCTTCTTGGAGGGGGGGGGGAGAGGCCTTTGTAGGAGATGGAGTTAAAAGAGTGCAAGCATAGGTGAAGTCGAGGCAGACTCACCAGGGAAGAGACTACTTGGAGAATAACGGTAGAGGAGACAAAGAGCTGCATTGTGATGCCATGCGTAGTGAAGGAGACAATGATCTCCTTTTCTTATCCGAATTCTTCTTCAGCTGCCTCTCCGTCCAGTCAATCTACTTCACTTACTTAAAACAGACTTTTTCATTATAGCAACCATTGATAATGTAACCATTAACTGAAAGTGTAAATATTTGGATCTTAACTCGTTTATGAGGCAAGAACCTGAACTCCTACCAATGGGTCGCTATCTATTTGTTATTCTTTTGTGTTTCGATTCAACTGGCTATAATTATTTTGTCACTTCAGCATTATTTCCTCCTTTTAAATTTGTCCGTGCAAAGAATGTCATTTTCTTCTCTACAGCACATCCAGCTTCTCACTCTCATCAAAATGGCTCCGTTAAGGAGAGAATATTGATTTTCACCGTGGAATATCTCTTAGTCAGCAAAAATGAACATCTTATTCAGGCTATTCGTTTCAGAATCCAATTAATTGTGAGAGGCTTCCATCATTGCTTTTTCCAACTTTATTCCTCGCCTTTATGTATTTTGGTTTTATCTCTTATTCTTAATCCTTTTCTTTTGGGGGTCTCAAATCAAGGTATTAGACCTAAATGACGTTAAAATGTAGTAGAAAGAACCTGTTCTGCTTTTATCTTTACTTACTCGCCACCTTTTTATTGGGGCCAAAGTTTCAATTCCAAAATGTGCTCCGTCAAACCTAAAATCCTCATTGAACAGTATTTTCCAGATTCTCTATTTAGTTAAGTTTCCCCTTATTTTGCTACCAGTAAGACTGGTGTCAAATTATTCTCTTGAAACATACATTCACCCTTATTATATAATTCAGGTTTCAAAAATGTCATTTTATTCCTTTAATTTCTTTCCTATATCATGTTTTCTCTTCTAGCAGATGATGACCATATTTTTCCTTCAGGAGGGGACTGAATAAAAAGTAAACTAGATATACACAACATGCAGCACTAGGATGCCGGGTTGAGTGACCTTCCTCAAATTCGGGATTTGTCATTTCTGACTCTTTGATTGTTTTGTTTTTGTAAGTTGATAAAATAGTGTAGCAAAATTTTTCTTTCAGTTGTATCTGCATATTTACTTGAGCATTCCATTTTGTATTAGATTTTTAAATTTGATTTTGATTCATTTTACTTCAATGAGTGAAAAACTGACGCTACTAAAGAATGAACTTTATTGATGTTTATTACTGAGATTATTTAATTAAAATTGTAGTCAATTCAACAAGCAAAAATTTCACTCCGTCTCCGCACTCTTTGCAAGCATGCTGAATGATAGCTGTACAAATTCTACACAGTGACTCTTTGTAGTGAATTCAGGTACCCACATTACGATTCTTCTTACAAAGAGTCTTCACCTGGTGGTAGTTTTGGGGTGCTCCTGTATTATGATTTGTATTTTTCACTTGTCTCAGATTTATCATGCCACCTTAACTGCATAGATTCCTGCATAGATTCTCTTCCAATCTTAGAATGAATATTCGTCTGGAATTTTTTCCTTAGTAATTTTTTTGTAAATTATCCCTGCATTTATGACAAAGTACTTTAGAAAGAATAAACAAGTCACCTGCCTATATATGTTCTTATAGTATAATTTCTGGCCATTTGGTCTAAGATATCGGCTCTATATAGAGTTTCATTATAAAAATTGTTTATTTGCATTATTATATATGAGAAGAGTTGGGTGAAGAGTGCTAAAAAGAACGATAAAGATGTAAAACAGTTATCTGATGTTACATTTCCTACTTTATACAGATAAAATTCCATCAGTCGCAGAACGACATGATTTGAAACTCGTTCATTTGACATAAATAAAGCCATTCACAAGATATTTGTTCCTTTTGTCAACAGCTACTATTACTTTTAGTCGAACTTATCAGGTTTTGAAGTATTAAACTGAGTTGGAGGAAATTTAGAACTAGTCGGAAAAAGTTCTTCAAGCAACAATAATGAAAGCTCCAGGAATGTAAAGTGCAGTACATTTACTAATTAAGGAACCTATTCCAAACCACTGAGAATTGAGCAAATTTGTCGAGTGCGTAGTCTCAATGATCGAGTTGATTTATGATCAAATCGGAATAATCGAAGTATTAGCAGAATCTATTCCTGAAATGGCTTGTTTTCCTAATGACACTTCAACTTTTAGCTCCAAAGAGCGTGCAAACACCTATTTTTTGCTCACTCAAGCTAAACTCCTGATTTGCAGTGTACTTTTGAGGTTAGGCGATTGTACATTTCCTAATTCGAACACTATAAATACGTGAATGAGCAATTGCCATGCACGTAAGGGACTACCGGCAAAACCCCTTCTATTTGCATGCACTGTAGGACCAGAGACTTTCCTTAGAATGTATTGCTCTGCCCGTCTACCTATTGACTACATATATGGTGTAAGTTAAATCCGTTCTGTTCTATCAGAAGCAACAAACAGGTTCATAGGTGGGGTTGAAGCTAGAGTACCTCACTTTGTGCCTTTAACTGTAACCATTTTACTACAAGGGTGGGTTTTACCTCTCCTAGAACCCAACGTATACCTGTGGCGCCTAAAAGATGCACCTGCACGCCCAGACAGCCCCAAAGGATCATCTAGACTTTTCGCCTGGTCGGCCGATCCAGGTTGCGTTCTCTTTATTTTCCCGTCACATCGTCTGACCGACGCCAGGCCCATGGCGCCAAGAACCATTGCAAAAAGCTGTGAGGTGCCCTCACTGGCGCGCCAAGTCTAATGAGATCCCCGCTTCGGCTGAGGTAGTATAAATGTTTCGAGAAAAGCTTTGAGAAAGCAGTACCATACAGCCCTGTCTTGGTTAGCAATCACGTACAGTCTCGTACGCCCTGCTCCACCTCCCAACAGCTTTCAGCTACGAACGCGATACGTCACCTCTCTACGATAAACACGGACAGGCATCTATCATTCAGTTATCTACTTCGTTCAACAACTGGAGTACTTCCTCGATCATTTCTCAGCGAGGTTAAAAAAGAAGGAATCTTGCAAGTTCAACTTGGCAGTGCTTCGTTTACTCGACGCATTCAAGCCTCTAGTCAATTAGGATTTACGTGAGTCTCTCCGATAATTGCACTCTCCCATTTAATCTGAAAGCAATCACCGTGCATCCTCTCTCGGACTATCGTACCCGTCAAGTCATTTGTATCTCCTCCCCCCGCTGTTTGGTACCCCGGGTCTTATTTTATTTATTGTCATTTATTTAATTCTGCTATTAATATTTTCGTGGTAGAGAGTAAAGTTATATATTTTATACCATTAGTTTCTCTAATCCCAGAACATCTAGGAATTGATTATTTAGGCCAACGGCACTCGAATTTGTTTATTCAACCCGCGCACTGGGATCTGTATCCCGATTCTCTGGCGTGCCCTCTTCACGGTCACCCTACGACAATGATTGTCTTGCGAATTAAAACTACTGACAGATAATTTCCCCCCACCAGCATTTTAGTATTTCAAGCTTTAGAAAGAATATATCAAGTTTGTAATTTTGCTACCTAGAAAATAAATATAGCTTCACACCTGTGGATTTATGGCCTTCTAATTTCTTTCTTATAATGTTAATTTTCTACTTTCCTATTAATTTGTTCCGTTTCAATTTTCAATTGTAGAAACGAAACGAATTTCGAGCGGTACGCAAAACAAAGTGAAAATCAGATTTGAGTTTGTTTCCCTAAAACACCTTTGGAGTTTTAAGTTAAATTCGGGATAATTCACGTAATATTTCACGCTTAGTTTGTCAGGTGTTTCCTCTACTATTTATAATTCCAGATTAAACCTTCCCATTCAAAATACATATTAATTTATTTATCTCTTATTTAAGGCCTTAATCTTGTCCTGAGAGGTGTTAGGGTGTCGGAGAATTGTCTCTACTTCGGTACAAATTATCGCTTTAGCGTTCGAAATCTTAGTCTAGGAAGTTTTATATTTTTGAATCACCAAATGGGGTTTTTACTTTGCTCCGCATTCAAATTTTGATAAAAGTTTTGTGTAGGTAATAAAATTTCGCTGTTTAATACTTTTGAATTATATGCACTGATGTATGGGAGGTGTTTTATGTATTAATTTCTCCTCTGAAATTTTCCCGTCACGTAAAACTGCATGGAGTCCACGTAGATAACCAGCTTTAATAATCTTAGTTATAATATAATATAGGTTGTTATAGTAAAAGGTCTTTTAAATAATTAAACCAAGCGAAGGCTTCACCACTCCACCCTACAGGGTGAGCTTGCGCTTCGCTACTAATATTAAAATTTCAAATCTAAAAAAGCAGCCATGGTTAATTTTTTTTAATTTTCTGAACTTCGCCAATTATAATCATTTTAAAAAGGAACTCTAAACTAAATTTGCCTACTTTCAAAATATCACGTTGCTAAAATAATTAGATAAATTTTCCACACTTCACCATTTGTAATTCTTCGGGTTTTAAAAAATCCACAAAATTTCGATACTTATATTTATTTCTGAACTTTACCATTTTGTTTTTTGATATTATAAAAGAATTATTAGAAATAACTTTGATAAAAAATAAGTCATAACCAAACTAAGATGAAATTATAATTCAAATACTCAAAAAATTCCCCTTCTAAAATTACAGAGTTAGTGATGATGATGATGATGATGATTAAATGATGATAAGTTCAAACAGATGCCATGATATATTAGCACTTAACATTTATTTTGTTTCGAAAAGACGAAAAAGCCGAAACTAGATACTAACTGGATACGCTTTTCAGAGCGCTCAAAATTCATGTCTTGACAGAAGCGAGAAAAGATGGAGTAAAAAAAAAGAAGTAGGAAAGAGCTAAAATATGTGGAAAAGGCTAAAATTTGAGTTAATGAAATACTTTTGATGTTATAACTTAAGAATCGGATTTTTTGAGTATTTAAATAATAATTTCATCTTAGTTTGGTTATGAATTATGTTTTTTATCAAAGTTATTTTTAATAATTCATGTATAATATCAAAAAACAAAATGGTGAAGTTCAGAAATAAATATAAGTGTCGAAATTTTGTGAAATTTTTAAAACCCAAAGAATTACAAATGGTGAAGTTCAGAAAATTTATTTTTATATATCTGCTGTTCTATAACTATATTTTAGCAACGTGATATTTTGAAAGGGGGGAAATTTAGTTATGAGTTTCTTTTTTAGATTATTATAATTGGCGAAGTTCAGAAAATTTATAAAAATTTAACCATGGCTGCTTTTTTTCAGATTTTAAATTTTAATCTTAGTAGCAAAGCGCAAGCTCCCCCCCCCCCTCTTCGTAGAGGGGCGGTGGCGAAGCCATTTCCTGGTTGTTATATAAATTAAGAACAGAAAACTAACTAAAGATATCTGAGACATAAATTTGTAATGAAAGATATGCCAAGAAAATGGTGAAGAAAATTCGTGAAAATGCGTGTAAGATATAGAGAGATAAAGGACAAGGATTGAGGGAAGTGAATGGAAGATGAAGCAAAGTTGATTAATACAAAAAGTGAATTGTTTAAAAGGGAACTAAGAACAAGGACCGGATGTGGATATTGAGGTAATATATATTATTTTTATTATTATTAAATAATATTGCATTCATTGAATTTAGAATTTTTGAGAATTAAAGGATTATTTATTTTCGCCCGTAAATAATTATAACTCTTAGCTCCCATGTACCCTCTTAATCAAAAATGCCTTTTTTTATTTGAACTCTATTTATAACTCCCCATTGAAAACGGCAGCTAAGTGAAATCTAATTACCGAAACATCGCATAAGTATATTGCATACTTAGGCTGGGAATACTGGTAGCGATGCAGATAGGCAAACCTCCTATGTGGTTGTCCACATCATATCTTTCTTCTCATATATATGTTTCCTCTGCAACTAACCTGGTGCGAAAAAATATTCCCCTAAAAGCGCAAGTTGAGCTAGAGTAAAAATTGGAGAAAATTAAGTCAGCCTCGTAATTTGGCCGCAATTAAATCAGAGTACAGTTAAGCAGTTATTTCCAAGTTTCTGAACACAGAAAGAATATTAATAACAATGAATGACTTAGAGACCTCTACCTCTCTCCTAGAATCCGACGTATGAGGGGGCGGTCGATAACTTTGGCAATTCGGATAAAAGGAAACGAGATATAAGGAAAAGTGTTTTATTATTTTTCAATATAACTACCCTCGACTTCAATGCACTTGCGCCACTTGTCCCTGAGGCTTCGAATTCCTGACAACCAGAAATCTCCCGACTGCTGTTCAATCCACTCCTGGACGGCGAGCTGGACATCTTCATCTTCCCCAAACCGGCGTCCACGCAGTGCAGCCTTGAGCTGGCGGAATAAAAAGTAGTCGTTGGGGGCCAGATCTGGACTGTAGGGGGATGGTTGAGCTCCTTGAATCAACACTCGCGCAGGGCAGCTTGTGCAACTTTGGCCTTGTGGACTTTGACGACGTTGAAGTCGATCATGGGGCGTGAGGTTTCTAGGGACCCAACGGGCAGAGACCTTGGTCATAGCCAAATTGTCGCGGATGGTGTTGATAACACTTCCATGTGATATTCCAAGTTCTCGCTCGATTTCATCGACCTTCACCCGTCGATTTTCGAAGACTATCCTTTCCACACGGGCCACATTGTCTCGTTGGTCACGTCTGACGGGCGTCCTGGACAGGAGTCATCTTGCTACCTAGAAAATAAATATAGCTTCACACCTGTGGATTTATGGCCTTCTAATTTCTTTCTTATAATGTTAATTTTCTACTTTCCTATTAATTTGTTCCGTTTCAATTTTCAATTGTAGAAACGAAACGAATTTCGAGCGGTACGCAAAACAAAGTGAAAATCAGATTTGAGTTTGTTTCCCTAAAACACCTTTGGAGTTTTAAGTTAAATTCGGGATAATTCACGTAATATTTCACGCTTAGTTTGTCAGGTGTTTCCTCTACTATTTATAATTCCAGATTAAACCTTCCCATTCAAAATACATATTAATTTATTTATCTCTTATTTAAGGCCTTAATCTTGTCCTGAGAGGTGTTAGGGTGTCGGAGAATTGTCTCTACTTCGGTACAAATTATCGCTTTAGCGTTCGAAATCTTAGTCTAGGAAGTTTTATATTTTTGAATCACCAAATGGGGTTTTTACTTTGCTCCGCATTCAAATTTTGATAAAAGTTTTGTGTAGGTAATAAAATTTCGCTGTTTAATACTTTTGAATTATATGCACTGATGTATGGGAGGTGTTTTATGTATTAATTTCTCCTCTGAAATTTTCCCGTCACGTAAAACTGCATGGAGTCCACGTAGATAACCAGCTTTAATAATCTTAGTTATAATATAATATAGGTTGTTATAGTAAAAGGTCTTTTAAATAATTAAACCAAGCGAAGGCTTCACCACTCCACCCTACAGGGTGAGCTTGCGCTTCGCTACTAATATTAAAATTTCAAATCTAAAAAAGCAGCCATGGTTAATTTTTTTTAATTTTCTGAACTTCGCCAATTATAATCATTTTAAAAAGGAACTCTAAACTAAATTTGCCTACTTTCAAAATATCACGTTGCTAAAATAATTAGATAAATTTTCCACACTTCACCATTTGTAATTCTTCGGGTTTTAAAAAATCCACAAAATTTCGATACTTATATTTATTTCTGAACTTTACCATTTTGTTTTTTGATATTATAAAAGAATTATTAGAAATAACTTTGATAAAAAATAAGTCATAACCAAACTAAGATGAAATTATAATTCAAATACTCAAAAAATTCCCCTTCTAAAATTACAGAGTTAGTGATGATGATGATGATGATGATTAAATGATGATAAGTTCAAACAGATGCCATGATATATTAGCACTTAACATTTATTTTGTTTCGAAAAGACGAAAAAGCCGAAACTAGATACTAACTGGATACGCTTTTCAGAGCGCTCAAAATTCATGTCTTGACAGAAGCGAGAAAAGATGGAGTAAAAAAAAAGAAGTAGGAAAGAGCTAAAATATGTGGAAAAGGCTAAAATTTGAGTTAATGAAATACTTTTGATGTTATAACTTAAGAATCGGATTTTTTGAGTATTTAAATAATAATTTCATCTTAGTTTGGTTATGAATTATGTTTTTTATCAAAGTTATTTTTAATAATGCATGTATAATATCAAAAAACAAAATGGTGAAGTTCAGAAATAAATATAAGTGTCGAAATTTTGTGAAATTTTTAAAACCCAAAGAATTACAAATGGTGAAGTTCAGAAAATTTATTTTTATATATCTGCTGTTCTATAACTATATTTTAGCAACGTGATATTTTGAAAGGGGGGAAATTTAGTTATGAGTTTCTTTTTTAGATTATTATAATTGGCGAAGTTCAGAAAATTTATAAAAATTTAACCATGGCTGCTTTTTTTCAGATTTTAAATTTTAATCTTAGTAGCAAAGCGCAAGCTCCCCCCCCCCCCTCTTCGTAGAGGGGCGGTGGCGAAGCCATTTCCTGGTTGTTATATAAATTAAGAACAGAAAACTAACTAAAGATATCTGAGACATAAATTTGTAATGAAAGATATGCCAAGAAAATGGTGAAGAAAATTCGTGAAAATGCGTGTAAGATATAGAGAGATAAAGGACAAGGATTGAGGGAAGTGAATGGAAGATGAAGCAAAGTTGATTAATACAAAAAGTGAATTGTTTAAAAGGGAACTAAGAACAAGGACCGGATGTGGATATTGAGGTAATATATATTATTTTTATTATTATTAAATAATATTGCATTCATTGAATTTAGAATTTTTGAGAATTAAAGGATTATTTATTTTCGCCCGTAAATAATTATAACTCTTAGCTCCCATGTACCCTCTTAATCAAAAATGCCTTTTTTTATTTGAACTCTATTTATAACTCCCCATTGAAAACGGCAGCTAAGTGAAATCTAATTACCGAAACATCGCATAAGTATATTGCATACTTAGGCTGGGAATACTGGTAGCGATGCAGATAGGCAAACCTCCTATGTGGTTGTCCACATCATATCTTTCTTCTCATATATATGTTTCCTCTGCAACTAACCTGGTGCGAAAAAATATTCCCCTAAAAGCGCAAGTTGAGCTAGAGTAAAAATGGAGAAAATTAAGTCAGCCTCGTAATTTGGCCGCAATTAAATCAGAGTACAGTTAAGCAGTTATTTCCAAGTTTCTGAACACAGAAAGAATATTAATAACAATGAATGACTTAGAGACCTCTACCTCTCTCCTAGAATCCGACGTATGAGGGGGCGGTCGATAACTTTGGCAATTCGGATAAAAGGAAACGAGATATAAGGAAAAGTGTTTTATTATTTTTCAATATAACTACCCTCGACTTCAATGCACTTGCGCCACTTGTCCCTGAGGCTTCGAATTCCTGACAACCAGAAATCTCCCGACTGCTGTTCAATCCACTCCTGGACGGCGAGCTGGACATCTTCATCTTCCCCAAACCGGCGTCCACGCAGTGCAGCCTTGAGCTGGCGGAATAAAAAGTAGTCGTTGGGGGCCAGATCTGGACTGTAGGGGGATGGTTGAGCTCCTTGAATCAACACTCGCGCAGGGCAGCTTGTGCAACTTTGGCCTTGTGGACTTTGACGACGTTGAAGTCGATCATGGGGCGTGAGGTTTCTAGGGACCCAACGGGCAGAGACCTTGGTCATAGCCAAATTGTCGCGGATGGTGTTGATAACACTTCCATGTGATATTCCAAGTTCTCGCTCGATTTCATCGACCTTCACCCGTCGATTTTCGAAGACTATCCTTTCCACACGGGCCACATTGTCTCGTTGGTCACGTCTGACGGGCGTCCTGGACAGGAGTCATCTTGCTACCTAGAAAATAAATATAGCTTCACACCTGTGGATTTATGGCCTTCTAATTTCTTTCTTATAATGTTAATTTTCTACTTTCCTATTAATTTGTTCCGTTTCAATTTTCAATTGTAGAAACGAAACGAATTTCGAGCGGTACGCAAAACAAAGTGAAAATCAGATTTGAGTTTGTTTCCCTAAAACACCTTTGGAGTTTTAAGTTAAATTCGGGATAATTCACGTAATATTTCACGCTTAGTTTGTCAGGTGTTTCCTCTACTATTTATAATTCCAGATTAAACCTTCCCATTCAAAATACATATTAATTTATTTATCTCTTATTTAAGGCCTTAATCTTGTCCTGAGAGGTGTTAGGGTGTCGGAGAATTGTCTCTACTTCGGTACAAATTATCGCTTTAGCGTTCGAAATCTTAGTCTAGGAAGTTTTATATTTTTGAATCACCAAATGGGGTTTTTACTTTGCTCCGCATTCAAATTTTGATAAAAGTTTTGTGTAGGTAATAAAATTTCGCTGTTTAATACTTTTGAATTATATGCACTGATGTATGGGAGGTGTTTTATGTATTAATTTCTCCTCTGAAATTTTCCCGTCACGTAAAACTGCATGGAGTCCACGTAGATAACCAGCTTTAATAATCTTAGTTATAATATAATATAGGTTGTTATAGTAAAAGGTCTTTTAAATAATTAAACCAAGCGAAGGCTTCACCACTCCACCCTACAGGGTGAGCTTGCGCTTCGCTACTAATATTAAAATTTCAAATCTAAAAAAGCAGCCATGGTTAATTTTTTTTAATTTTCTGAACTTCGCCAATTATAATCATTTTAAAAAGGAACTCTAAACTAAATTTGCCTACTTTCAAAATATCACGTTGCTAAAATAATTAGATAAATTTTCCACACTTCACCATTTGTAATTCTTCGGGTTTTAAAAAATCCACAAAATTTCGATACTTATATTTATTTCTGAACTTTACCATTTTGTTTTTTGATATTATAAAAGAATTATTAGAAATAACTTTGATAAAAAATAAGTCATAACCAAACTAAGATGAAATTATAATTCAAATACTCAAAAAATTCCCCTTCTAAAATTACAGAGTTAGTGATGATGATGATGATGATGATTAAATGATGATAAGTTCAAACAGATGCCATGATATATTAGCACTTAACATTTATTTTGTTTCGAAAAGACGAAAAAGCCGAAACTAGATACTAACTGGATACGCTTTTCAGAGCGCTCAAAATTCATGTCTTGACAGAAGCGAGAAAAGATGGAGTAAAAAAAAAGAAGTAGGAAAGAGCTAAAATATGTGGAAAAGGCTAAAATTTGAGTTAATGAAATACTTTTGATGTTATAACTTAAGAATCGGATTTTTTGAGTATTTAAATAATAATTTCATCTTAGTTTGGTTATGAATTATGTTTTTTATCAAAGTTATTTTTAATAATGCATGTATAATATCAAAAAACAAAATGGTGAAGTTCAGAAATAAATATAAGTGTCGAAATTTTGTGAAATTTTTAAAACCCAAAGAATTACAAATGGTGAAGTTCAGAAAATTTATTTTTATATATCTGCTGTTCTATAACTATATTTTAGCAACGTGATATTTTGAAAGGGGGGAAATTTAGTTATGAGTTTCTTTTTTAGATTATTATAATTGGCGAAGTTCAGAAAATTTATAAAAATTTAACCATGGCTGCTTTTTTTCAGATTTTAAATTTTAATCTTAGTAGCAAAGCGCAAGCTCCCCCCCCCCCCTCTTCGTAGAGGGGCGGTGGCGAAGCCATTTCCTGGTTGTTATATAAATTAAGAACAGAAAACTAACTAAAGATATCTGAGACATAAATTTGTAATGAAAGATATGCCAAGAAAATGGTGAAGAAAATTCGTGAAAATGCGTGTAAGATATAGAGAGATAAAGGACAAGGATTGAGGGAAGTGAATGGAAGATGAAGCAAAGTTGATTAATACAAAAAGTGAATTGTTTAAAAGGGAACTAAGAACAAGGACCGGATGTGGATATTGAGGTAATATATATTATTTTTATTATTATTAAATAATATTGCATTCATTGAATTTAGAATTTTTGAGAATTAAAGGATTATTTATTTTCGCCCGTAAATAATTATAACTCTTAGCTCCCATGTACCCTCTTAATCAAAAATGCCTTTTTTTATTTGAACTCTATTTATAACTCCCCATTGAAAACGGCAGCTAAGTGAAATCTAATTACCGAAACATCGCATAAGTATATTGCATACTTAGGCTGGGAATACTGGTAGCGATGCAGATAGGCAAACCTCCTATGTGGTTGTCCACATCATATCTTTCTTCTCATATATATGTTTCCTCTGCAACTAACCTGGTGCGAAAAAATATTCCCCTAAAAGCGCAAGTTGAGCTAGAGTAAAAATGGAGAAAATTAAGTCAGCCTCGTAATTTGGCCGCAATTAAATCAGAGTACAGTTAAGCAGTTATTTCCAAGTTTCTGAACACAGAAAGAATATTAATAACAATGAATGACTTAGAGACCTCTACCTCTCTCCTAGAATCCGACGTATGAGGGGGCGGTCGATAACTTTGGCAATTCGGATAAAAGGAAACGAGATATAAGGAAAAGTGTTTTATTATTTTTCAATATAACTACCCTCGACTTCAATGCACTTGCGCCACTTGTCCCTGAGGCTTCGAATTCCTGACAACCAGAAATCTCCCGACTGCTGTTCAATCCACTCCTGGACGGCGAGCTGGACATCTTCATCTTCCCCAAACCGGCGTCCACGCAGTGCAGCCTTGAGCTGGCGGAATAAAAAGTAGTCGTTGGGGGCCAGATCTGGACTGTAGGGGGATGGTTGAGCTCCTTGAATCAACACTCGCGCAGGGCAGCTTGTGCAACTTTGGCCTTGTGGACTTTGACGACGTTGAAGTCGATCATGGGGCGTGAGGTTTCTAGGGACCCAACGGGCAGAGACCTTGGTCATAGCCAAATTGTCGCGGATGGTGTTGATAACACTTCCATGTGATATTCCAAGTTCTCGCTCGATTTCATCGACCTTCACCCGTCGATTTTCGAAGACTATCCTTTCCACACGGGCCACATTGTCTCGTTGGTCACGTCTGACGGGCGTCCTGGACAGGAGTCATCTTCAAGGGACTCACGACCATGGCGGAACTCCCTATTCCAGCGAGCAATGGTTGCATAGGAAGAGGCGGTGTCGGTGTACACTGCAACCATGCGTTCACGGATCTCTTTTGCATTCTTGCCTTCCTTGGTCAAAAATTTGATCACTGCGCGGTGCTCAACCTTCTTCATTGTTTAAAAAATTGTGACTGACGATCTGCGATGAGCTACTGCTTCTTAATTAGACGAGGCAGGAGCGTGCGGCTGCAGGTCCTGACTTGTCATAACTTTTCCTAACACCCCCACAAACAGCCATCCCCCTTCCTCTGTTTTGCCGTACTGATTCGCAAAACTTATTGACCGCCCCTCGTAACAGTCGCAACTCATCGTTCTTCTAGCCTCACCCAGAAGCAACAATCCACGAAGCTACTTATTCAATTGCCCGGCAAGTTTCTCACTCACGTTTCTATTATAACTTCATGAAACTCAAAACAATTTAATGCACTCCACACTTTATCACGAATCTTAACTCAAGGTGAACAGTTCAATTACAAAGTCCTATAATTACATTGTTTTCTCACCTATTAAAATCAAGCGACATACATAGTCAATGAAATATGAATCAATTATTTATCTTCAACAATTTCCGTTAATGTCATTAATTATTATATTTACTGTCTTTTAATAAAAGGCAAAATCCAATGTCTTTGTTTGCTGGCTTCCAAAGTTAATGAACACATTGGTTTATCGAAGTGCATAAAAGCCAAAGCAAAGAGGAAATTCTTGCATACAACTTTTTGTAATCATGTGGCAATAGACATAAATATTGGCATCAAGATGTGCCTAAATTATATATCGAACTAATCTATTCCGATACAACCTCATCCAATAAATATTTTAGCCATCTTTTAAAACAAACTACTATATTACGTTTAAACATAAACGAGGAACACAATCCCCATCTCTTCCAAGGAAAATGTTTAAATTGGTGTCATCTTTTCATTAAATAATCTGAATATGCAAATCATATTTCGATCTATGCATCTTTTATAAATTAAATCAGGCCCAACTTTTGAAAAAATTCTTTATTCTTTGATAATTCACAAAATCAGTTTACTATCTATTCTCAAGCTTACTAACAACATATTTACGTACATATTGATAATAAAAAGAAACCAGTAACTCTAGGTCATATCAAAGTTAGGATCTAAAAATATTGTTTTTATAATATGGTCTTAAGTTCGAAATATACGAGTATGTATATAAATGACATTTTCTATATGGTCAAACGTACTTTTTTGCCATTTTCGTACATTGAAAAGAATCTTGTATCTTTGAATGTGATTTCTTAGTAGAATTTAAAAATGCTTCCTTTAATTTTTAAAGAGAGACATAATTCTTTTATTTAATAGAAAAGTAAAGTTTCCACATTCAAACTTCCTCATTCGTTTGCACCATTAGCCAACTTATACTTATTCTGATATCCTCTCTCTTTTATTCACACTAATTGTTAAGTTCATACATTCTGCGAAGTTTGATATTAACTTGAGACAAGAGAATAGAAAGAAAAGAGCTACTAACCCCCCAAATAAAAATTCATACAAGATCATTACAAAACGATATGAATTGACGTCACATTTAATGCTAAAAAATAATTAATACAAAAAAAAAAAGATTACCGCCTAGAAAAAAAAGGTTATTACTAAACCGAGGATCAAACTAACATTTATATTTAATAAAAACTTTAATTGGAGATCTTTCACGTGGCTGATAATTCCCGAGAGGTTTAAGTTCTCCGGTTCCTCGAGTGTTTATTCGCTATATCTGAAATTATATCTTAAGAAAGTTAAACTCGCTTTTCCGTCCCCGACCTTTACAACCTATGTACTTATTATCTCTTTTTGATGCCCTCGTTTTCCAACATCTGGTAGGAAAAGACCTCAGTTTCATCGGAGCCTCCAGCGTTGAGTCATTATATGAAATTTCTGCAAGAGCTGAAAATTAATTCATTTCCTTAAATAAATAATCACTAAAATATTACTGCTACAATTAGGACCTAATTTAGAATTTATGGGGTTATTAATAATATATTTGGAGCCTGAATTATGGAAATTTTCAATCTCCCTCAGCAATTAGCTCTTGTGAAACTTTCTTTAGGAGCCGCTAAATATATTTTAATTATTTTTTTATTCTCTCGCCCTTGTTTCATATTCTCCTATTTACTATGCATCTGCATTTGCAAGAATAGGGAGAGGCCTTATGGGAATAAAAATAAATTTTCTTAAGTGTATACAAATTTGAACATCCATGAGTCATGGCTAAAGTTTTGAGACTATTATCTTTTTCTATAGAGGAAGATTAATAGAACTAATCAAAAGTGGCATTTTTTTATTGTGCGTAGTCAATATTTATAATGATTTGCCTCGCTCTTCAGGACTGTTTCAATTCGTTTTGTCACGCTAGAGTTCAAATTTCGGATGATATCTTGCCTGTTATTGCTCACTTTGTGTTTAATAAACACTCGCTTTTTTATCAACCACAAGTTTGATTGTCGCTCGCAAATTCTCGATTAGATAAAATCTAGCGAATTCCCACCTCAAGGTCCCAAATATTCAAGGTTACTTTCTGCCAAGAACTTTTTTATTGCTTTTGCTGTGCGAAAAGGTGCGCCGTAATCATGTAAAATACAGTCATCTTGCTCAAATTAGTCGTGAACCTTTGCTACGAGGGGTGGTCAATAAGTTTTGCAATTCAAATATAAGAAAACGAGATATGAGGAAAAGTGTTTTAGTATTTTTCAATATAACTACCCTCGAATTCAATGCACTTGCGCCACTTGTCCTGAGGCTTCGAATTCCCGACAACCAGAAATCTCCCGACTGCTGTTCAATCCATTCCTGCACAGCGAGCTAGACATCTTCATCGTCCTCAAACCGGCGTCCACGCAGTGCAGCCTTGAGCTGGCGGAATAAAAAGTAGTCGTTGGGGGCCAGATCTGGACTGTAGGGGGATGGTTTAGCTCCTTGAATCAACACTCGCGCAGGGCAGCTTGTGCAACTGTGCCTTATGAACTTTGACGACGTTGAAGTCGATAATGGGGCGTGAAGTTTCTAGGGACCCAACGGGCAGTGACCTTGGGCATGGCCAAATTGTCGTAGATGATGTTGATAACACTTCCATGTGATATTCCAAGTTCTCGCTCGATTTCATCGACCTTCACCCGTCGATTTTCGAAGACTATCCTTTCCACACGGGCCACATTGTCTCGTTGGTCACGTCTGACGGGCGTCCTGGACAGGAGTCATCTTCAAGGGACTCACGACCATGGCGGAACTCCCTATTCCAGCGAGCAATGGTTGCATAGGAAGGGGTGGTGTCGGTGTATACTGCAACTATGCGTTCATGGATCTCTTTTGCATTCTTGCCTTCCTTGGTAAAAAAATTTGATCACTGCGCGGTGCTCAACCTTCTCCATTGTTGAAAAATTTGTGATTGACGATCTGCGATCAGCTACTGCTTCTTAAATAGACGAGGCAGGAGCGTGTGGTTGCTGGACCTGACTTGTCATAACTTGTCCTAACACCCCTACAAACAGCCATCACCCTTCCTCTGTTTTGTCCTACCGATTCGCAAAACTTATTGCCCGCTCTCGTAATTGTGTTTCATAAGTACCTTTTTGAACTCATGGCGGTGTTCGGGGACAAAATTGTTAGTGATCCATTTTCACCAAGTGATAGGTAACCACAAACATGAAGAGTGACGAATACTTCACCATGGACACGACACAGAGTAAATGAGAGCTCTTTTCTTTTCTCCTCCTAACGAAAGATATTTTAGAAACACTAAAAAAGCGGAGGGATGTTCATCAGGGAATATCACTTTGCCCCAATTTTCAACTCTCCTTCTTTATATTCATTTCAAAGGTGGAGCCTATCCGTAAGGGTTTTCATGATGAGATGAAACTTCTCAGCATTCCCTCTGTACTCGAGACCTTTTAGAATATCTTCGCCTCAATGTGCACGGTGAAGCGTTCATCCCCCCTTCCTACCCAATTTTCAATCGTGAGCAAACTTGGCACTGTTGGAATCCCGTTTCATGAGGTGAGACCTTATTAGGAAGCGATCTTGTCGTTCACCGAAAGCTCCGTGTCGTAAATGACCCTCCTTCGCAAAAGTATAACCAGTCTTTTGATGTACTCAAAGATCATAAATTTAGTGCTCCTTTATGAAATACCTTGATAAACTATCTAACCACATTTTAGTCCACATTGGTGCAAAGCAACAATGGTAGCCCAATTTTCTTTGGAAAAAACCCTATTTGGATTTGAAAAAGATTCAAACTTTTATTTTACAAGAAAAATATTACGAAATGGATTATAATTACGTAAAATCATTAATTTAACCTATATTTTTCATTCTTTTACCCTTTTGAATGAATTTGAAAGCTCCAGGGACTTAAACACTTACAGAACATGTTGGACAAAGCGCTCCTTTGGATTCACCTAAAGAATCCATGTTTTTTTTATTATTTTTGAAATGATAACCTTTTATAAGAGCCTGAATAATTTAAATATTAAAATAATAATTTTTATCATGTAAACTTTAAAAAAGATTAAAAAAAATAAATATGAGTATATTAGTCTTAAAACCTTTGAACATGAGTGTAGGTCCGAAAAATCAAAATTGAGATTGTTTCATTAGAGATTTTTAAGTTTCATCGTATTATTCTTTTTCGGTTATTATCATCACTAATTTAGCGGTCTTTATCTTATTATTTTCAATTTCCTTTACCTTATATTCCATAAGGCATGGCCCGCCGAGGATTAAAATAAAGGAGCGGCCAACACTTTTAGACACCGGAAATTTTAGGAAATTAGATCAATTCAGGATCGTAAAGTTTCTATTTGCATATTCATATGAATATGGATATAAATAAGAATAATAAATAGCAAGAAGTTATATGTTCCCCAAACACTGGAAAAAAATAACCAAATAAATAATTTTTCAAATCATGTAACATCAGCTCTATAAAACAGATAAGCGGAGAAAGCACCGTGAAAACGAATCAACAACAAACTGATAAAGGAAGCTCAGTATCTTATCGAGAGTCGCTTATCAGTGATAAGAGCATTTATTTTTCGAAGCAAGGTCTTCAAGGACGTTCGATAACTAAATGGTGTGAAACTGGTCCAGTGCTCAGAGAGTTCTGCTTTCACTTGTTCCTTAGAGGCTGGCAGGCGACGTCTTACGGCCTCTTTGAAGTTCTCGCAAAGGTTTTTCAATGGAGTCATATCCAGAGAATGAGTTGACAGGAGATCATAGCGATAATGTTGTTCACTATATGATGAACGCAGACATGTGAGTGAGTTATTGTTCCGCTGGAAAATCACATTACGTGCATTTCTGGATAGGTCTTAGGCTTAGGTCAGTATCTTATCTCTAGGGAGTAAACTTGGCATTTCTCATAATTCATAGTGCGATAAAAAATGGTTAGAAGACCCACCCTTGAACTTGACATACAGCCGTATACTATTACAAAGCAGCCACCATGTTTTACTTCTTGCACCATGCACTCTCCATTACATGGGTAGGTCCTCTTGCCATTTGTGATGGTACTATTAATTCAAAGAGTTAACAAGCTGATCTGACAGATTACTTATGAATTCAGCCCGAGACCTCTTAAGAAATACCGGTAATGTGATTTTCCAGCAGCACAAGTCCCATGTCAAAAGTCTGTGTCCTCAAATAGTGGACAACAATACCACTGTGGTATCCTGGCCACCTCACTCTCCGGATAGGAATCCACTGCAAAAGCTCTGGCAAGACATGAAAGAGACCGTATGATGTTGCAAGTTAGACTACAATGAACAACTGAAGACATCATCACAGAGGAGTAGAGCAGCATCATACCACTGTTGTGGAGAAAGTAGGCCTCGAAGAATAAATGCCGTCAACAGTGCCAAGGAACTCTCGACACGATACTGAGCTTCCTGCATCAGTTTGGTGTTGCTGCCATTTTTATAGATCTGCTTCTGCTTATCTGCTATAAGTTGCTGATGTTAAATATTTCAGGAAACTTTGTATTCTGTTGATCTTGGTTAATTGTATGGGCCATACACATTGAGCCGCAAAAAGGTTTACAGCACACTGTATAAATTAAAATTTACATACCTTTTTTAACCCCGGTTAATGAAATTTACAAGGCACGTGGAACTTTATATTGACACTAGTATAATTTCATAACGCAAAAATTTAAAACACATTCATATAAATAAATATGAATAAGGCTACTGCGTCATTCATGGCGCGCTTGAAGGCACCGAGGGAAGGGAATGAGCGACTCGCTACAGAAGGATTACTTCACTTTCTCGGGACAAATAAAGGAAGAACACGATCAGCCATGCATTACAGTAGTGGAAATGAGCGCGAGCGTTTAGTTGTGTGTGGCTGGTATAGGGTCAGTGAGGAGGATATTATGAGGCTGAGATTACGGAAAAAGCACAGAAAAGGAGGTGTGGGAGGGGCTAAGATTTATATACAGGAAATACTTGTGCATTCCACCATGTTATTAAAAATTCCTTCTTGCAGTACTTCAAAATTTTCATGGTAGTCTTAGAAATTTGTCCCAGAGCCAGCCATGGATTATGTTCTAAGTGATTAGTGATTTCTAATAGTTTAAAAAAAAGTGTCGCAGATCGCTATGGCCTTGAGGTTTCTCAAAGATTCCAAATCTGTAAGAGCAGAGTTTCCTTATGCTAAAGGCGGGATGGGGCGAAAGTTGTAACATAATTTTCTGCCTCGCTTTTTTTTAATTTCTTGTTTTTTCCAATATTATAACAAAGAAACCACAGTGAAAATATCCATTGGGCTTCTACTATCGGGTTTACCTACATTATTGATATTCTAACATGCAGCCTACCTCAAATACTACGTTTTAAACAGTATTGTAAGAATTTAATAAAAGAGTCATTAGCTTAGAAGATTAACGGATTATTTTAACTTACTTAGATTTTACTTATCTGAGACATGGAATTAAACAACATGGCACCACATAAACAGAATATATATAAGCTAAAAAACCTTCACATAAATGTCTAACCTTCAAACTAACTACCTTTTCCCTAAACCTTTATTCGTTACCGTTAAAATATTGTTTACAAATATTAAGCTTAGGAAAACCACATAAAAAATAGATCATCAAACATTTTGAAAGACCACAAAATAAAATGCTCAATTGTCCCATGCATCTACCAAAATTAAAACACCCTTCCTTATTTCCAGAGAAACTACAAAACAATTTTTATTAAGAATTGTACAGAATTTAGAACACTAATGATCAGATTCATCAAACTAAAAAGATTTTAATTCAGAAATGCTCGATTTTACCCACCTAAAATTTACTAAGTTATGAAGAAATTATTTCATATTTTTTAGAAGGTAAACTAAATAATATTAATCTAACATAAAATACATTCATTTATCAAGACTCAATCGTTATTCACAATATTCTTCCATCTTTTAGCTAGGCAATGGATACGTTTCTCGGTAACACTTCAGTTTCGGGGCACACGGTAGGTGGTGCTGTTTATAGGCTACAATTTTAGGCTACAATGTATGTCTTATGACGTCAGGCGGTAACGTCAAATGTGAACAATTATGGAGTTATATTTTTCGTATATGAGTATATACTGGGGGGTTGCGCCCCCCAGACACCCCCAATTGATTGAAACTCAGGATCATCGAAGGGTCATCCGCCTTCAGTGATATGTCCCCCACGAGCAGTCCCTTTAAATTTACTGTTTTTTTTCCCCCAACAGCTTTTTACTGGCAGAAAAACCTAACCTAATAACAAACCATTGTTACTTTTATAGGTTTCTTGATTAGTTTTTGCGCCTCTAAATAATCTAAAAGTTTTTCGCGGTCATGATAAAATAAACCCGAATTCGAATAACAAAGAAGCACAATTAGAGCACGAAAAAGCCATAACAAAAGAGAAACAAATGCTAAGCGGGTTCTATTTATAGCTACGACGTTGCCAGTAAGAAGCTGTTATCGTTCGCAGCGAAACAAAAAATATGAAAACATAACAATAAAAAACATCAAGAAACCTTACCTAACTTAGAAAAAAGTATAAACGAGCAGAGGCGCAGATATTTAGTAAATAATACAGAAAAAAGTTACAAATCCCAAAAACAACATCAAAATATAACGCCGTGATTGGTCACATCTGAATCTACGGTCTGATGTCATAAGAGATATATTGTAGCCCAAAATTGTAGCCTACTAGCAGAGCCACCTACCGTGCGCCCCAAATCTGAAATATTACCCTTTTCTCGAAGAAGCCATTCGATTTTGAAGAAATATATGATTTAATTTTCTCTTCCACCGAATTCATATCTAAGTAAACTTTGCTGTTTAGTTGTAATGAGTTGAATAATTATTATCGGAGGCTGCAAAGTACTGCGAATATGTATTATGAAAAAGAATCTCCCAACTTAACAAAATAATTTTACTTCGGTGAAATAGTTTGGTGTTTGGATATATTGTAATAAAGGAAGAAGACGACCTTTCGGAATACTAGTCAAGAACGCTGCAAATGTTGAAAATTTATGTCTGCCGCAAATATTTCCCTAATATTCAAGAGCTAATAATAAATAACTACTTTTAAATCTTAAAGAATGCAAAGTAAATTCTTCTACCTTTGGAAGACAGGCTTAGGAGTACAACATTGCAGATTACTGTATTTTTGTAAAGTATTTTACTATCAAGATTATAGTGACACTAAAATAAAGTGACGTCCGAATATTTATTTTATCTAGTATTTTAGTGAAACCTTTACAGTTACACACTGTACAAAATATAGTAACATGAATTTGGGTGTTTCCTATAGTAACATGCTGTGAAATTAAATTTTATGGTAACTTGCTACAAAATACGGTAATATCGTGGATGCAGCAGAAATACAGTAAGGTACTTGTTGATAAGCTACCATTAGTTTAACCAATCTCCAACATTAGTATCAAGAAGGGTTCTACCATATCTAATTGGTGTTAAAACACAAAACCGATCCGGACCCGTACGTCCCTAACAAGATTAGCCCATGGTGAGTTTGGGTTTATCCGTGATTGATATTCTGATCTTTATTTGCATTTCATTATCAGGTCGGAGGATCTATCTCCGATAAAGATGACAAAAGGCGCTTCCTACCTACCTATTTACTCTGTAGATTCCTGTAAGAATACTACAGTTTTTCTTGTTTCTTCTTCCCATTTTCAAGCTAGCATATTAGTGTGTGTGAGAGGATGCCCTTAAAGCACCAGCGCGAAGCGAAGCCCCCTCGTAAATACCCCCTTTTCAGCTCCATCTTTTTACAGGGAAATATCTCGACAGTGTGGATTGCTTGATATAAACAAGACTTTAATTTATTCATACTCATTTTTCCTGTATTATTATTAAAAAGATAGTTTATAACAAGATAAAATTCTAACGAAATCGCTCCAATTTGTCATCCTTTTGCTTTCCATATTCCATTTCACATATACTAGTGTAGAATTATTAAATAAGGAAAGCATCTTTAAAAATATTTATTTATATCTGGGTCATATTCTTGTGCCCCATAACTGTACATATTCTCGAAACTTCATTTAGGGCTACTGCTATATACATAGAAATAGTTATCATTAGTACCCAGGTCCTTTCTACATCTTTTTTATAATTGACTAATTTTCATGGAGATGGGTTCCAAAGTTAAAACGTAGGCTCATCTAAACCATCTTTAGCGATAGAAATTTTCACTACAGCCTTATTTTTCCTCTTGAAAATAGGTAAACCTCTATCTTGCATTCCGCACTCCATCCTCTTCTTTACGTTATAATATTAATTTGATAGAATTTATTAATTCATTATAAGAGTTAAATTCTAAACCCTAATTTAAGCTTAGAAATAACTGAGGGTGAGGCAAAATATCTTATAAAAATAATGTTTAAACCTAATCATTAAGCTTCTGTATCTCTCTATCCGACAAAGCAGAGAGACAGTTCCCAGCGTCCAATCTTTTTACCTCAAAAATCCCAGGAACAATGCCTTTTACAGTAACTTGCAGCAAACAGAAGAACAGTAAGCCAACTGTACAGCATATATTTATAGTTTAGAGATGATTAGGTTTTAGATCAAGCCATTGTTTTTCACTTCAAAATTCCTACACCATTTTAGCTTTCAAAAGGCTCAAGCATTGCTAGGTTAAACGAGGTCCTCTGACCAAGAGTCGCATGCTCTCACTTATTCTGATATATGACCTTACGACTTTCAAAACTTTCAATAATTCCCCGGACTAAGCTTGGAAGGACCTTGACAATTATATAATTTAAAGATTTAAAATGGAATTTAAAACAACATAAGGGTTTCAAATTTCGTTAGAATCGGCTCAATAGTTACAATGTTATTGCCAAAGCAAAAAAAGCAAAACAGGAATCGACCGACCAACATACTGAGATATAGAGTCGCCTGCGACTAGATTAGCAGGCACCTAAAAAGGATAGGCATAAAGATTTTCTTAGAAATGATTATAGTTTCTTTAGCCGGGTTTAATAATAATTTTAAATAAGTGTTCTAAATGGACATGAATAAGAATAATTTAAAATAATTAAAACAGAAAAATCCACATATCCTCTCTCCGGATGGCCAAAACTTCATTTAAGCCTTAGCCTCCTGACATCAACTTTGAAGCAGGTCATAAGTTAGTTATACGGAGCCTCGTAAATTGGGTGTTAGACCTCGCTTAACGGCTTGCGAAGCAATAATGTTTTTTTATTGAGTCTCGAAAATTGAACATTGCGACAGTCTGTGCTAAAGACAAATAACTTTTTGACCACAATTTAACATACCACGATAAAAATGGCTATGAAATGGCGCCTGAAAGTAACGAGAATAAAATGTTAAATCAAAGTTAAAATTACCCCCTGAAACTATATTGCTGGGTTGAATTTGAAGATATATTTAGTCATTTGGGAAATATTTAGAAGTTACTTTAAATTTATGGATTTTTTAGTAATTTTATCATAATAATCACCACTAACTCTATAATTTAAGAACAGGATTTTTGAAGATGGGTGAAAAATTAATAAATGTTTTTTTACCTTAGTGGACCAAGACTTATAGTATGTTTTTTGCGTTTTATTAAAAAAAAAATTACAAATCGTGAAGTTCAGAAAATGTATTAAAATTAAGGGATGGATGTTTTTTTAATTTTTTTTAGTATACCAGGCAATGACTTCGCTACTAAGATTAAAATTTAAAATCTAAAAAAAAGCAGCCATGGTTAAATTTTTATAAATTTTCTGAACTTCGACAATTATAATAATTTTCAAAAACAACTCTTAACTAAATTTTCCCCTTTACAAAATATCACGTTGCAAAAATATAGTTATAGAAGATATATAAAAATAAATTTTCTGAACTTCGCAAAATATCGATACTTATATGTATTTCTGAACTTCACCATTTTGTTTTTTGATATTAGGAAAGAATTATTAGAAATAACTTTGATAACAAAACATAAGTCATAACCAAACTGAGATGAAATTATTATTCAAATGCTAAAAAAAATCCCCTTATTAAATTATAGAGTTAGTGATGATGATGATGATGATGATAACAGCAATATCAGGTGAAAAAAGAATTACAAATGGTGAAGTTCAGAAAATTTATTTTTTTATATCTTCTTCTATAACTATATTTTAGCAACGTGATATTTTGAAATGGTGGAAATTTAGTTTAGAGGTTCTTTGTAAAATTATTATAATTGGCGAAGTTCAGAAAATTTCAAAAATTTAACCGTGGCTGCTTTTTTTTAGATCTTAAATTTTAATCTTAGTAGCGAAGCGCAAGCTCCCATCATAGCGGGGGGGGGGGGAGTGGTGAAGCCTTGGCTGGTTCTATATAATTCGAAATTTATTTAATTCCTAAAATATTTTTATACATATGTGTTCTCTTATGCTTGTGGATATATTTTAGGCAAATAATGTATGATAAAACAGGGATTTAAAGCAATGATCATGGTTCCAGTACAGCACCGAAAGAATATGTGGTCTTTTGGTTGACGAAACTTGCACTAGTATTCCGTCACTGAGGACTGAAAATTCGACATTCACAATATTCTTCACAAAAGCAACATAGTAAGACGAATTTACTAGTTACCATAAGGACAATGCTTGTAATTACGGGCTTCTTCACTAGTATAGAAAAGAGTTTGAATAGAATGAATGTGGTGCCAAGAAATTCGTGGGCGTGTTGTGATACTTTCTTCTATCATGGATGTCAAACTCATGGTTTGGATTACCCGTGCAATATCATTGTATTTATCGTGGCTTTCACAATAAGCCTTCCTTGTCCCAGTATTTATGGTTCATGAGATCGGCTCTAGCAAACCTAAACAACCAACGTTTTTTGCTAACGAGGTTTTCATTTCATTCCATTTGTTTGTTTTTTTCTATTTTTCTTTTTAATTCTTACACCTAAGTTATCAAATATATTAGAGCAAAGAAGAACCAATGCGGGCATTTCTCTAACAAAGAAGTTAAACATCCGTGGAGGGTTCCTAACTTGTCTGCTAGTAATCAGGAAAGCGTGGAAATCTCCCTAAACCTCCCTAGATTTCAAAAAGGACCCAGCCAGATGTGGGAGATCACGCCTTTGTGGCCTCCTTTAAGGAGATAAGCGGGCATTAAATCATTCAACAAATAATAAGATAATATTGGCCCCAACTGAATCCATTTCTTCACAGAATTTCTGCTTTTCAAAGCAGTGCTTTGGTATCATTATGAAGATCAAGGGATCGCGAAGAAAGGACTTGGTCGAACCCAACACTGGATAAACCTCATGATGAGCTCACATAGTTTGAATCCAGGTAATACCATCTCTTCGGCTTTGTATTTTCCCTTAATCCAGAACAAATCTATAAAAAATATGATAATTATATCCCATTAGATAAAATTGTTAGCCAAAATATTTCGCTCAGTTACTCAAACGAATTTATCCACGTCATGCGGTAATTACACGCGATATGATGCAATATAAAATCTTCCAACTTTTTTCCATTATTAAAACCGTTTAACAAAACCCCCAACAAATGCTCTTATTGGGTATTTGTCACTCAAATCTCCCCAATCAAGATCTCTCGTTAAGAAGATAGATTTGGATGTGATCGCGTTTGTTAAAAATTGATTCCTCATTCTGGTCAATTCATAGTTCTCAATATACTTGACCACGAGTACAAATCGATGATATTGAGAATTGGCCTTTCCTCCTTTTTGAGACTTTATCAGGAATGAGCGCAGTATCTATTTTCAATCATGGTAGGGGTCTTTTAATGAGCTAATGATTTTGATATAAAGATCAAAATGACATTTATGGAGATCTAAAAACGGAAAAAATTAACATAGAGATGAAAACGACATTTATGGAGGTCTTCTAAGGAAGTAATGAAATTAACAAAAAAATCACCCTTGGGCATGGCAATCATGGAGGTCTTCTAACGAGCTAATGAAATAAATATAAAGATCAAAATATCAAGCATGAACAAATTCTAACGAGCTAATAAAATTTAACATAAAGATCAAATTGAATCTAATGACGATCTAACGAACTAATGAAATTAACATAAATGTCAACATTGAAGTTGGCAATCATGGACGTCTTCACACGGGCTAATAAAATTAACATAAAGATCAAAATGACAATAGATGGGACGACGTGAAAACCAGTAGCCGGTACTCTATGAAAAAATAGGTGCAGAAAGAGCAGATGTCCTGTGATTTTCAACAAACCAGCGAGCAGGTTTGTGGCCTAAGGGAGAGCCACATAGGCATAATCCAGAGTGTGAAAGAATCATGGGTTGAGTGTGTAGAAAGATGATGGAGAAAGACACAGTAATTGTGATTGCCTATCTGCACGGTGCCAGGGGATAGCGGAGCTGTCTACATGTGCAGCTTATTCAAATGTATCCGTATGTGCCGATACTCTTTGATGGCGTCTGTGAATTTTCCTAGTTATAAATTGTTGCGGTCGAATTGGATTTAGCTATGAATTGTTGTGGTCGAATTGGATTTAGCTATGAATTGTTGTGGTCGAATGGGATTTAGCTATGAATTGCGGGGTCGAATTGGATTTAGCTATGAATTGTTGTGGTCGAATTGGATTTAGCTATGAATTGTTTGCAATTAATGACAACAATTTAGAAACAAAACGTTTCCAAACTTCCGACAGAACTGCTTGAAATATCGCAATAACGTATAAAAAATGTCACGACCCTTAATTTATTTTATTTTTAAATGTCCCGACTACTCTATTTATAAATAAATATACTCCAGCCCTTCCATCTCTAATCAAATAATATTATAGGAAATAATCACTCTCAGAATGCAATTATACTAATTGGGGCAACTCAAATTTGAAATACAAATTACAAGAAAATTATAAAAATAAACAAAGATCTAAATGGGAAAACGCAGACGCATGAATAACAATATAATTTGACTACGAAATTTCAATACTTGGCTCCAAATTCATGACAGAAAAGAAAAGCAAAATCACACGAACGTTTTCGTATACTAGTTAAGAGTGAGATCTTCATATGAAGATTATACCACCGACCACTTCAAAGAGCTCCCCTGCCAGCACTGATTCAGCCAAGTAAAAATCATAAAGCATCTCTACTCTCAACACAGCACGAAGAATGGAATCCCAACCGATAGCTCTGCCTCTAAATTTAAAGCTTTATCTACTAGATTAGCGAGAGCTTCTAATTATAATCTTTTGGAAATGGAAATTATTGCGATAGATTGACTGAGGATTCAAACAAATAATCATAATATTGTTCATTAGCCTCACAGCCACTGTTAGTCCGATGATACGAGGGACGAATACAATTGAAGAGATATTTTATTCCAACGTTTCGCTGACAAATCTTCTTCAGAGGTTGAAGAATCTTTACGTCGTTTTTTAGATAACTCTTGGAAAATAAAAGAGAAAGTTAAAGAGTGTAAAGTTTTATTAAGTTGAAGACATTCGAAAACGAAAAAAATTACTATTATAACCGGACGAGTAAGAGGTAAAAAAGAAGCGAAAGTTCGGAAAATTCTTTAAGGGTGCCGCCACCAGGGCCTACTAAGAAAGAAAGAAAACATAATTCTATCGACAAAAAGCTAGAGCCCGTGATGAAAAGTAGACTCAATAAAGTGGTAACGGCATTCTTAAAACCAACTAAAGGACACTAAAAATCCACTGACCAAAGGGCAAAGAATACTAAGGAAAAAAGTATAAATCTATTTGCTTCTTCTGAGGCACTGCCTTACCTAACCTGACCAGAACCAACCGGGATACCATAATAAAAAGAACTCTTTAAAGCCAGTAATTCCAGGAGCCCGATCAATTATGCCAAACGCGATACAGTAGCGTGCATACGTTCGATTACCCCCTTAAATTCAGAAAACAGCGCTCACAATCAGTTTTACGCTTGGGAGAAACAAAGCTCTTCTTTCAGCTTTCTTCATTCACCTTCATGATATTTAGAAGCGTCTCGGCCACTCCTCTTGGTTTTGCGCCCTTAAGTAAAGCAAAGTCTGAATCTGGAACAGCTAAGATTCTATTGCTGCATTTCATAGTTTAAATCGCGATTAGGTTAACTAACTTACCTACCTTTGACTTATACTACCAATCGCTGAAATCGCCGGACTAGCTAATAATCTATCGGTACCGTCGCTACCAGTATCACCCAAACCTCTCGAGCTGTCTCACCTTCTTCAAACTTTGCACGAGTCGCCAACCACTCACTCTCATCCATCGCGGCAACAAAATAAAGGCCAAAATATTAATCTGCCCAATTAGCATTAAATCTTCCTTCGATTTAAACTGAACCCCTCCAAGCCTCTCTTAACTCAAGTTACCCTGACCCAACCTCGGGTAAGTTCGATCCAATTTAGACCTTTCGAGTCCCATTATAGCCTCTATAAATCTACTTTGTACCCAAAATCTCCAAGAGGCTGCTAGTACACGAAACAAATTGGAGAATAGATCACGGCTACTATACTCAAGGGAGAGTTGCGAAATATAAATCTGGGGATCCAATTCCTGACTAGCAATGTTAATTGTAATTGACTATGAATCTTTTAGCTCCAAATTACACAGAATAAATTTTAATCAATTCAACCAAGGGTATACAACAAGAAATCCAGAGATATCGTCGCGGGGCAGTGAGATAGATTCGGGCGGCTTGGTGTTAGATTTGTGTAGGGCACCGTTATTTTACCTATATCTGCCCCCGCAATGTAGGTATTAACACACTGCCAAACTGCTTTTAATACCCACAATTTCTGCTGCAGCAGAAGAAGTCTTTGTGAATAATGAGAAAAGCTTTTGCGTATGCTTTCACCATGTTCCTTGTAGGGTGTTAGGCATAAATGGGACTGACTCATGGGCTAAATTAGGATCTTTTAATCTTATAGAGAAATTATTATCAATTTAAGCAAACCAAATGTAATTGTTCGAGAAGAAATATTCCAGAATTTTTGTGGAGTTTCTAAATTTTCGTTTATTTCATTAAACCTTAGTTGGTATTTACAAAATTTATGATCATATTAACGCCCCTTCCCCCAGGTCGTGCTCCCTAAAAGCATGCTTTAGGCATTTCAATACTGCTACGTTAACTTCTTTTACAATTATCGTTAATACCTTATGAAATTAATTAAAGTACTTTTCATTTCTAAGCAAAAGATTTTCAGTTCGTGTCGCATTCAGTAAATCATTGTACATCTTTGCTTATATCAATGGAAAATTACCCAATATTACTATGATCATATAAAACCTCGTTCAATGAATCTTGATAAAATAGTTACAAGGGGCGGTCAATAAGTTTTGCAATTCGGATATAAGGAAACGAGATATGAGGAAAGTGTATTATTATTTTTCAATATAACTACCCTCGACTTCAATGCACTTGCGCCACTTGTCCCTGAGGCTTCGAATTCTCGACCGGCAGAAATCTCCCGACTGCTGTTCAATCCACTCCTGGACGGCGAGCTGGACATCTTTATCGTTCCCAAACCGGCGTCCACGCAGTGCAGCCTTCAGCTGGCGGGATAAAAAGTAGTTGCTATGGGCCAGATCTGGACTGTAGTGGGATATGGGTGAGCTCCTCGAATTTACACTCGCGCAGGACAGATTGTGCAACTCTGGCCTTGTGGACTTTGACGACGTTGAAGTCGATCATAGGGCGTGAGGTTTCTAGGGACTCAACTGGCAGAGACCTTGGTCAGGGCCAAATTGTCGTGGACGATGTTGATAACACTTCCATGTGATATTCCAAGTTCTCGCTCGATTTCTTCGACCTTCACCCGTTGATTTCCGAAGATCATCCTCTCCACACGTGCTACATTGTCCTTATTGGTCACGTCTGACGATAGTCCTGGACAGGGGTCATCTTCAAGGGACTCACGACCATGGCGGAACTCCCTATTCCAGCGAGTAATGGTTGCATAGGAAGGGGCAGTTTCGGTGTACACTGCAACCTTGCGTTCATGGATCTCTTTTGCATTCTTGCCTTCCTTGATCAAAAATTTGATCACTGCGCGGTGCTCAACCTCCTCCATTGTTGAAAAATATGTGACTGACAATCTGCGATCAGCTACTGCTTCTTAAATAGACGAGGCAGTAGCGTGCGGCTGCAGGTCCTGGCTTGTCATAACTTGTCCTAACACCCCCACAAACAGCCATCCCCTTTCCTCTGTTTTGCCCTACCGATTCGCAAAACTTATTGACCGCCCCTCGTACGTAGGCACTAATTTTATTTACTTTTATAAAATATATTATTTTTATAATAAAATAGCGAATATACTCTAAAGAAATGGTTAAACAATTGTTTTTTGATCAAAAGTGCAGAACGGAGGTCCAATTCTCTCACGCATATAATCAGTCATCAGTGAGATAGTACCTGTTTTTGCATTCAAAGGGAAACCAAAAGCTAAAATATAAAAATATAATAAATATTAAAGAAAAAACAGGGAGAAAATGTTAAAAATTCTTTCACATTTGAAATTTAAATTATTTCAGAATTGTTTGTTGTACTTTTTGTTTTTTGACTTTTTTAAACCTTTTTTTTCAAATGATTGTATCTTTGCTATTTATGGACCGATTTACACGAACTATAATCAAAATTGGATAGAATTAAATCCAAAATAACGCTCTAAAGCTCCGTTTAAAAATCCGTCAGTAATATGATGTTATACCAGGATGACTTTCGAAAAATGTAATTTTTTAACATAATAAAAGAAAATCCGAATTTCTTTATTGGATAATCAAAAATACATTAGAGAAATATAAGACTAGTATTCAACCAACAGTTTACCACCTAAAATAAAAGATTCTATATGGTAGGTAAAAATATATGCTGCATGGAATAAAAACTAAAACCCGTATTTCGGAGGCGGTCCCCCACTCATCCGATTAGTGAGAGGGAGGTGGGAATAAAAGTATCTTTTTCGTCCATATTATAGTAACATGAATACCATCCTAAATGGACAAATCAGACTAGTATTTTTTGAAACTCACAAAGTAAATTACATACATATGTTTCACTTAAACCATGAAAATAACATTACTTATGATAATTCAGTAAAAGGCGAACCAAAGAAAGGTCAATTTACAGTCCAAAATATATATTTCTGAAAATTGTAAAGAATATTCAAAACATTTTTATGTTTTTGTAAATAATAGAAAATAAATTCGTGAGTTTATGGGCCTCTTAGAAAGAGAAGAACCATTGCGCAAATAATTATAAGTGGGAAATATTCTGAGGCGTTTGCGCTCGATCACAAGTCACATTCCTGCTCTCCTGATGTAATTAATATCAATTAAGGAATTACACTTGCCAATATTACACAACTGCTGACGGATCTGACTCTCAGATTATATAGGTATTGAGTGATCCAACAAATTATAGACCTATTAGCTCAATGTCAGTTGTGGCTAAACTATTGGAGTCTATTTTAAGAGACAAAATCGGGGATCACTTTGAAAAAACAATCTAATAAAAAAAAATTGCAATGTTCCAAATGACGTCACCCTTAATATTTATGTTGAAATGTTCACGTTATTACGTAATAATATAATCTTCCTAAAGCCATAGTCATTATTTACCTTGGAATGGTCTTGCTTCCTCGGCTGGAATATGAGTCTCGGTTCTGATCTTTTTAGCGGCCAAATGATATCGCTGCACTTGAAAAGGTGGAGCGGAGGGCGACAAAGCTCATCTCTGAGCTGTGAGCAAATCCCATAATAAAATTCAAATTATTATCGTTTGAAGGTATAAAACTTCATAATCAATTAAAATGTATGCCATTTTTTTAAATAATTAGATAATTCAAACTTTAATTTGATATTTGAACGTGGTGAAATGAGCACGTGATCAATTGACATGAAATGAATTAGAACTTTATCAAACGAATATTTGAGAAATTTCAATTTGGAACTCTGTTTCAGCCTTTGGATTTCAAAGTACGTCAATCAACATAATTAAGATCAAATTGAAACGTGCCTATTTAATTACCTATTATAAAGCACAGCTAAAGTGCTACTTGCTTTCTACTCGTAAGGTCCTACAATGAATTCCTTACCTTACTTTCCTCCGTTTTCGTACGACCCTCCATAGCGCCGATCAAAGGGTCCGTGCTCGTCTCGGTTCTATAATGCTCTCCCTCTCTATATCTTGATATATATATATATATATATATATATATATATATATATATATATATATATATATATATATATATATATATATATTGCTGAGAGCGTGAAGTCATCTAATGACTATTTTTTACTATTACCACGTCACTACATTCTTTAAATGAGAAAATAATCTCAGCTACATTAATCTTCACCTTTTTGCCACTTACCAATTCAGTTAAGAATTAGCCTCTTTGCTCTTTCTACTATATCTTGAATTTTTGTCCATTTCTTTTATTCCAATCATATTACATCGATGGGCGACTTCGGTACTCTAACCTGTTATTTTGTGTTTTTTTCCCAGATTACAACATTCAGATTTCCTTTGTTTTACATGTAATTTTGCATCAGTTATATATATATATATATATATATATAATATATATATATATATATATATATATATATATATATATATTATATATATATGTATATTTTCTCTTCTTACAGATGGGCGTTTTAACTTTTGAATAGAGTATTTGCCCTGTAGTGCTCACATTGCAAGATTGAATGAGAAACCCAAAGAAAACCCAAAGAAATCTAAAAAATGAGAGCACTTTAGAGTTCTTATAAAATCTTATAACGGGTTGACGGTAAGCCAAAATAACATTCCATGTGGAAGGGATACAAATGACAAGTGCTCTCAAGGAAGCACTGTTCCTAAATTTTAAATACTTCTCTTTTGCATAATAATCTAAATTAAACGGCTTAGTTATATTTCTCCTAAATAATGTCATTCTTCAATCACTTGCTTATTTTTAACACTAACTAAATAATTTTTATTTCCATTATTCGAAGAGACTTTAAAAGATTTTTTTGAAAAAACGAAAGAGTGGAGTATAGTAATTTTGGTTAGTAAATACAAAATCAGTGTAAAATTCTATAGATAATAATTTCAATGACTCGTCCAAGAAGCAAGTCATTCTTTCGTTCTGACATTGAAGAATGTATTGTATTAATTCATTGTTTATTATTATCGAGCAATTGTAAGACTTGATAATTGTGTAAGAATTGTTAAAATAATGTTAATATAAGTAGAAGAATAAATTTAATATAATGGGAACTAATCAAATATATTAATTAAGTATAAGTCCATATTGAAATACCGCATTCATGTATACGGGCCGTTGATGTAGAGAGGGAGATAGACTGCGTTTAAGGATGAATTCTCTTATCAAGAAAAGGACCTCCAAAGACCTCCCAGTTCGCCGGCAACAATGAATCTGTAATCAAGAGAGATATTATATATGAAGAGAGAGTAACATTAGAAGACGTTTCTACCGGATGGAGAGGTTACCACTATGAGAGGAATATCCTAGTTCGCCGAGAAAGCAAAAAGCTGCTCACTTTACACACCTGGTGAAATCCGCCACCATCAAGCCTCCCGACTACAACGAAGCAGCCGTTACTGGACGCCCCCAAATCGTGGATTTCTACTACTTTGCCGCCCGAAGCGGTGGATCGAACTACATCACCATCGAGCCCTACGTCTTCAACGAGCTGCTACAGGATGTTCGAAAATCGTAGATCTCTGCTTCTCTGACACTCAAGACGGTGGATCGAATTCCACCTACGATCATATTTTCACAGAGCTACTCGTCTAAGACCAAAATCATTGAACTCTGCGAGACTCGGCCTCATGAATGATTCGAGCTCATTTCTACGCACCGGACTACTTCAAGCAACACGAATGAGCTACGATCAACCGCCACAAGGAGACGTGGGTTGAGACCTAACCCGGGAAAAAGTTTGGCCAGTCTCTACCTAGGTATACAGCACCCATCATCGCAGCTCAAAAGGACAATACTGGATCAAAGGCAAATAACAAATGAACTAACGCCATTCGTTCGGGCAAACTTTTTAAAAATTAATAATAACAATTATAGTTCTTTAAAAAATCACAGTGCAAATAGGTTTAATAGTGTAAAATAAGTGCTTGTTTAGTTTTAAAAAGGAAAACAGTGGAAAAACAGTTTTCGGTGATGAGCATAATAATAGTAATTTAGTCAGACAAAATTAAGGGTATAAAATTCGTATAGTTATTAACTTAAGTTTATTCATCATCATCACTCTCTCTATAATTTAAGCAGGGGAGTTTTGGGACTATTTGAATAATAATTTCATCTGTTATCAAAGTTATTTCTAATAATTCTTTTATAATATCAAAAAAACAAAATGTTGAAATTCAGAAATAAATATAACTATCGAAATTTTCTGAACTTTTTAAAACCCAAAGAATTACAAATGGTGAAGTTCAGAAAATTTATTTTTATATATCTTCTGTTCTATAACCTTATATTTTAGCACATTGATATATTGAAAGGGATGAAATTTAGTTTAGAGTTCCTTTTTAAAATTATTATAATTGGCGAAGTTCAGAAAATTTATAAAAATTTAACCATGGCTGCTTTTTTTAGATTTTAAATTTTAATCTTAGTAGCAAAGCCATTACCTGGTTTAATTATGGTTTCAATTTAGTGGTTTTAATTTCAAATGTTCAACAGAGTAGCACTACTTACCTACAAAGAATGATTGTAATAACATTCGGTTACTCGAGATCCATCCTCAGATCAACTTTTATTAGTTCACTGTTATTCCCTTGAAGCAGTGTTTAGAGTTCTTTTGGTCGGTCGTTTGTGAACTCCTAAACATCACTTGAAAATCTCTGCTAATCGAGGTGCTTCTCATCTCTTTTGAAAACCTATATTTTCTAATTTAAATTTCTAAGTATTTCCCCACGATAGGAATTGACCAATTTTGTCGAGTGTTCTCTTGCATATTTACTTATCATTTTATATTAAAAATTCTGTGTCGTTGCTCAATTTTATCTAGGATTTTATCTTAGTGTATTTGTGTTGAATGATTTTATAAATAGAAGGAATCAGTTCTTTTGTCCTCCATACATTTAATAGTTGTTAGGTCTTAGATCGTCTACAAAAGGCAGGTATAATCTCTTCTTAGATTCTGATTTATTATAGGAAAGTTGTAGATATTAATGTAGAAATTAAAAAAAACGAAAAATCAATATATAAATTCACGTTGCGTTTAATATAGGCTCTAATTTGTTCTTGGAATAAGGGCGGTTTTGCTCACATAGGAAAAACCAATTTCAAATTCAGTTTTCGCACCTGTTATACTTATTTCCATAATTTAACTTATTTTTTACCCAAGATACATTTTTTTCTACCTTTTAGGCTATCAATATATATTGTGGTTATTTCAGGCAATATCCCTTCAATGGCTTCTCTACACGCTCCGTGAATCAAACCAATGCCACAATCAATGCTAATGCACCATCTTATCACGGCGATTTCGTTTTTTCGTGTAAGAAAACCTCGTCCTAGAACTTATCTAGAGCTATATTTCCAATATTCCTCTTGTATATTTAGTATAAAGATATCCCATCAATCATTTATATTCCACAAGTTTTAATGGCAGTACCAATTAGAGTACTAATTTTTATCTTCAAGGTTGATCTAGCAACGGAATTTCGCGAGTATTTCAGTGAATTATTTGAATACTTATAAAATTTGGGAGAAAGATTGATTAATTTTAGGTTATAAATTTGTTTCAAGTATCTTTTTTAGCGCCATTAATTGTCTTTTTTTCCAATCGCACTATAATTTTATGTAGTGTAAAGTTCCATTCATATGTTCATTATTTTGTATTAAGGAAGAGTGTTCTACCATATACTCAAAAGACAAAAAACTTGAAAACAACGTGAAAAAATCCATATTTTATCGTAAATTATCGTTTAATTTCGAAGAAAATTACATAGGATATTTTTTTTCTGAAATTTACCTTTGATAGTGTTCGAACTTAATTTCATATAACAGATGCGTTAGGATCGATAGATGCTTGAAAAAGTAGATTGACCGTTGGAAGCTTGTCTGACATTTCGATGTATAGCTATCGGTAAAAATGATGTGATTGCACGCAAAATAAATCTCAATCCGAATAGTGGGTACTGAGAGTAGAAGAAGAAATTTGGAACCCCTCAAAAAAACACTCCCAGTGAAGATCCCACGAAGCAACTGTTGCCGAAGAAGGTCCAATTAGAGAGATCAGGTGTATTACACAATTTTGCGAGAACAAGAACCTGAATGTGATTCCACAGAATTTATCACGTGACTAAAGAGAAGTAGGACACCTAGCACGCTTGCTTTTTTAACTTAAGATTGGTTGCTTAGCAACGTAAACTGGTTAAGCTAATTTATCTTTTTCGTATCGGATTGGAAGGAACATGAAAAGCCTCACAAATGTGAGGTATAAGAGTGCGTGACATGTTTTCATCCCCTGGAACCTGTCCACTTTCTGTTTATGTGTCAAAGTTAATGCTGCAGGAAAATCTTATCCTCAATTTTCAAACATCGATATGATGTGAGCCTGTTCTCTTGCAGAACATAGCCACATACCACATGAACATAAACTGCGAATGTTGAAGATCTCTGGCAAAGATTGGAAAAAGAATAAAATCCCATACAAAAATGCCGCAATATGCGAAATTCCTATGTCCTTCAGAAAAGGGGTCTGCATAATTCCTTTCCTGTTTTTTTAGCCTTTATGAGATAATTAATTTTTGATGGGGATTATGGCTGTGCTTATACATATCATTTTCTATTTTTGGACGTGTCCATTCATCAAACACACTGTCGATGTAAGCTTGTGTAGACTAGCTTAGCGCACAGAGTCGTACACAAGTACGGGCAGACAGCTGACCAAAGGCCGCTTGAGATACTCTTATGTTCTGGGGCGATTAATATAGAGTGCGATTTACGGTTGACCGGATTTTGACTAATGGCTTGCCAAGTTGAAGTTCAAAGGATATATAAAGAACAATACCCAAAATATAATTTTAATATATATAATAAAAGAGGCCAATTTATATATATCCAAAGGGAGTGAACAAATTACTTAATAAAGGTAGTTAAATGAATTATGTGAAGATTAACGAGATAAGCTGGAGATGACCATACAAGATTGCTTTACCTTCAAGCGCGCACGAATTGGTGTGTGGGGAAAGACAACGGCTCAGGTCTTCAAGAAGATACTTCAGGGAGTCCTGAAGGGAAGGACTCGAAGATGGTGTTGGATTACTTCGTGATGAAGAACGAGATTTTCTCTGCTCCTGAGAGACGTAATCTCAACTCAAGACGATTCTGCAGATCAAGATTCTCAAAAGAACGGGAATCTTGAAGGGATGGTGAAGATGAGAGGGCCGCACAACTCCCCGGGAATAAGGTGGCTCGATAGCTTTCCTCTGAACAGGGGCCAAAGATTAACGAAGGTAGATCTTGTGGCGAGATCTTCGATGAAGTACGACGACTCAACGACGGGTTACAAGGGTTCACGGGAAACAGACGGCAGTCTGAACGGAGCGAATGGCAGGGCATATTCCTTCAATGGAATTGCCGTGGACTCCGGGCCAACTGGGAGGAGCTGCAAAGGCTCGTCTCGTCCCGTTCCCCGTTAGCTATCTTTTTTCAGAAGACTATGCTAGGTGTGTGCTCCCTGCCCGCCCTCCCGGGGTATAAGGGTTTTTCGACCCCACCACCAAGAGATGGCGGCCCGTCTGGTGGATGCGTGGTTTACACCCGGCATGATGTCTCCGTTCTTCCTTTCTCTTTAGATACCTCCTTTCAGGCAGTGACTGTGCAGCTTCACCTGGATAGGAAGTATACTATCATTTCTGCGTACATTCCACCGTCAGCTGACCTCGACGCGGGGGACTTCCGCTTCGTCGTGGCGCGGTTGCCGAGGCCCTTTCTCTTGCTTGGAGATCTGAACGGCAGGCATCCTCTTTGGGGAGATTACTCAATAAATCCCAGGGTACAAGTCCTTGCTGATCTGATCGAAAAACTTGAGATAGGTGTCCTAAATGTAAATGAGTTTACGCATCACTGCCCGTGAACCGCTTCATTTTCTTGCCTTGATCTATCTCTGTGCTTTCAGGATGCACAGCCTGATTTTGATTGGGGAGGGGTGGATGACCTCCATTCAAATATCCTTTTGAGGGCCGCTGCCGCCTGAGAGCCCACCTTGCTGGTGCTCGGCACGGGTTTGGTGGCCTGCATTTCGAGGAGTTTAGGCCGGTAAAGGAGGCCGTTGAGTTCTTTCCGGCAACCTCATCGTCGCGGGCCATTTTGCATGACGACCACTCCCGTGGTGGTGGGCCGAATGTGAGACGGCCCTCAAACAGAAACCTTATGCCTACATGCGCTATAAGCGTCGCCCGAACAATTTCACTGTCGGTGAACTTCGTCGGACTAGGGCTAGGTTCCGGTATATTTCGAAGCACGCCCGTCGCTCTTCTTGGCGGGCATACGTGTCTTCACTTAACGGGAAGACCCCTCTATCAGAGGTGTGGAAGCGAGTCAAAAGGATTCGAAGCAAGTTCTCGCAGGGCACCCTTCCCCAAGCCCTTTCCATTCTCCAGGAGAATAGAAGCGCGTCCGTGGGGGAATCCTTCGCGACCGCTTTCTCCACATTCTATAGCCTGGATGTTGCTCCGCCAGCATTTAATGCACGTTGTGATGTCGCGGAAGGCCGCTGACTGGACTTTACCTCTAGAGGCGGATAACCCTGCAACGACAGGTTTACTCTGAGTGAGTTGCGTTCCGCTCTTGCTTCGTGTGCAGACACCGCACCTGGTCCGCACGATGTCCCTTACGCCATGCTTTGACTTCTGGGTGAGCGAGGCATGGCCTTTCTCTTAGATTTGTTCTACAGGATCTGGTTAGAGAGTCTTTTCCCAGATTCCTGGTGAATTGCTACTGTGCTAGCCTTTCGCAAACCGGAGATAGATCACTCTAATCCGGCCGGTTTCTCCCCAATCTCTCTAACCTCCTGCATGTGCAAGTTGATGGAGAAATTGGTAAATGTTAGATTAGCCTTTTTCCTGGACAGCGGAGGCCATCTGTCTTCTGCACAGCGCGGCTTCCGCAAGTTCCACTCAACGTCGGATTACTGCTCCAACTTGAAAATGCTGTCTGCGAGGCCTTCCTTCGTAGACAGCACTACGCCACGGTGGTTTTCGATCTGGAGAAGAACTATGATACCGCATGGCGATACGGTATCATGGAGACTCTCCACACGATAGGGGCGAGGGGACGCCTCCCAATTTTTATATCTGAATTTTTACGAGATCGTCGATTCCACGTACGGGGGGGGGCCCTCTCCGGCCCAAAGGATCAGAAAGGGGGTGACCCGCAGGAAAGTGTCCTCAGTGTCACACTCTTTGCCCTGAGCATCAACGTCATCACCTCAGTGCTGTGGGAAGATGTTCTTGCTACCTTCTACTTGGACGACTTTTTGATCTCTTTTGCTGCGGCCCAGATGCCAACTCTGGAGCATCGACTCCAACAGGCATTGAACCGCGTCTCTCGCTATGACGAAGCGCACATGTTTCGGGTTTTTTGGCCAAGAGTAAGGTGGTGCACTTCTGCCGCCAGCCACGGCTCCACCTAGACCTAGACTTGTTTCTTAATGGGCTACGCCTGGAAGTGGTTGGTCTTGTATTTGACTGACGCCTCACTTAGAAGTCTCATATTCGCAGCCTTAGGGTCTCCTGTACCCGCGCCATGGATATTCTCCGTTCCGTAATGTTTAGCGCTTGAGGCGCTGATAGGGCTACTGCCTTACTTTTTTATTGATCCTATGTCTGTTCGAAGCTTGACTATGAATGTGAGTTTTATGCATCCGCAGCCGAACGACTATTGCGAAGGTGGACTCAATCCACCACACCAGCCTTCGCTTGGCGACCGGTGTCTTCCGCACTTGCCCTATTGAGAGCATGCTTGTCGATGCTGGAGCAATGCCATTATCTATGCGCCGTGCACAGTGCATTACTCGCCTGTACGTACGAGCGCAGCGTCTCCCTTGGTTGCCAACGGCTCTCAAAACATCCGCACCTGATTTAGACGGTACCTATGCCGCCAAGAGAAGCAGGTCATACCCTAAGCCCTTTTGGGTTTAGGGCTAGGAAACTCCTTCGAAAGCTAGATATATCTCTCGGGCCGGTGGCGCTCCTGGTTCTACACAGAACGCCACCTCGGAGGGTACCACCGTTGGCTATTTGTCGCCACGCCTCTGCTCCCAAAGCTTGTACAGCGCTAGGAGTATTGCGTTCGGCCGTTTTGGAGCACATCCCGTGTCACGCTGGAACCGTGCCAGTGTATACGGATGGCTCTAAGGCCGAAGAAGGGTTCGGTTTCCAAGCCGTATCCCCTCTTTTTGAAGTCAGCAAAGCTCTACCGGGCACTGCGTCTGTCTTTACAGTTGAGTTGGTGCCAATACACGACTCAGTACGGGAGATTATGCGACGTGCCCGGTTCTTTGACCAGATTGTGATTTATAGCGACTCACAGAGCGCCCTGAGTGCTCTCGAGGCATTGAAATCTTTGCACCCTCTGGTTCGCGATATCCGTAATTATCTTCTGCTGGGTTCCTGGACATGTAGAAATTGCGGGGAATGAGCGCGCCGATGAGGGCGCCAAAGAGTCCCCGAGGACTCTGCGACAGGACCAGCGTTTCGCTCTTCCTCACAGCGTCTACATGATAGGAATACGGGTAGCTCTTCGGGTTGCTTGGCAAAGAAGATGTGAGCCGATCGAAGGGAACTTAAAGTTGCGTGCCATTGCGCCGTGACTGTTTCCATGGACCTACCTCCCAATGCCACGACGGCTTCAGGTCGCTTTCTGTCGTCTCCGAATTGGGCCTAGTCGCGGGACGCACCTCCATTTGATGGAGCGCTCGCCTGCTTTGTCCCCCAGACTTTTCGGCACATTCTTGTTGAATGCCCCAGTCTGGGCGATCTTCGCGCACGTTACCTGTCACTTCAGCGGGATGGGCGGGGTCGCTACCGCCTGTCTCTTGTACTCGTATGAATTCGTGCACATTGATTAGTGGACTTATAGACTTTTGGAGGGAGGCCGGCCTTCTCCCCTTTATTTAACTAGGTTTCGTTTTTTTTGTTATTGTTGTTTTCTTTGTAGGTCACACGCTCCTGCACCGGAGGGAGGGGGACCTCCACTTGACGCCGTATCATGCTGCCTAATTGTTGCCATTTACCCTTTTTATTGGTGTTGTGTTTTCATATTGTTATTTTAAAGTAGCCTAGTTCTAGGCTGTCGTGATTCCCGCGACTCATCCCAAAGTGGGCAGTCACCAGATAGGCTCTTGGAATAAAAAAAAATGGATCCGTATGAGCCGGACCTGGATCGGGCCCGGCTCGTTCATTCCAAAGGAAAATCTGGCTCTTGATGCCATATGATTCACCAGTGATCGTCATGATAATCATTATGTTGGTTTCATTATCCGGCTGGAGATCAGTCTTACCAAGTTTACCGATTAGCGAACATTCGATAACCCGGGAAAATTTTAGGTTTCAGCTCAAACGAGTTAATGAATTAATAGCAAAGCTATGTTACATATGTGGTTGATATTCACTTACAACTCACAAAGTTATACACCCGCTTGTGCACATCTTCTAAGCAGTGAAGTCTTACTATCTTTTCCCAAGAGGGGCAAAGAGACATTCGTCCGGTCGCTCACCTCTTTACAGCGCCCGTGACCGGAATGATGAAAGCTCGTAATAGGAAAGTAATGTTGTGGCAGAAACAAAACTGGCAGATATACAATCAACTGATTTATATGGAAAGAGACCAATTTTTATGGAAATAATGTGCAGAATGCATTCAATTTGGCTATTGATTCTCAACCTTTTTTACTAATGCTCCTTTATCCCTACATATCACCATATCATCCGTTCATTGCATGAGAGCTTGGTTAAGAGGCTGAATTCCGATTAATTAAATTAAATCCACAAAATGCAATAGTTAAGGAGCAATTAAAGGGTGGTTAACTTTGGAGGATAAGAGGTGAGTAAAGTGTGTTTAGTTTAATAAAATGCGATGTAGGTTGAGTAAATTCTGTAGAGGGGTAGTTGTAGAACGATACATATTCAAACACTTCAAGGCAAACAATCTGCTGACCTAATTCCCTCATGATAAAAACCTCTCAACTATCTAGAAGTAATCTCAATAAATATGCTTTATCTAGCAACATGAAGGACGAATTTACATGTAATGAATTTGGAACAAATTTTTGTTACTCTGTTCGACTTTGTCTCTTTAACATTGTCGCCACCCAATCTGGAACATTTTTTCTATCATTGTTGAGATGAGATTCAAATATCTCTATTAGAAAATGACAAGAAAAACGGATTAAAGTAGTTATTACATAGAAAAATAGCATATTTTACGGAAAAAGGTGAACTTATATAAATACTTCGCATAGAGATGTACAATAATACTAAGATTAGGTAAATTGGAGATAATAAAATAATCCCATGATTTCCTCTCTGTCCCCGACGACTTAAAATGAAAGCCTGTCGCTACGGAAAGAGAAATAATTAAGATTGTTTTTTAACTATCAAAAAAGCATTTTTTTAATATGATCATCAAAATAAATAGACACAAAAGTAATTTGGCAGAAGTAACAATTATGAAAAGATCATTTGGGCATAATTACGAATATTAAAAATGTCTTGGCATGATTAAAAATAATAAAAAAATGATTAAGCATCATTAAGAGTGATTAAAATGAATGCTTCTTATTGTGTTCTGATTTAGTTGTGCAGGAACTCTTCCCTAAACTGACGCTAGGAAACAGTTTTTAAAGTTCATAGCGGAAAATTCAATCTAGAACGAAGACGAGACCTTTGTGAAGGCAAACTGTTAAAAGTCATAATTAATTGGTAAATTAATAGAGGGAAATGATTGCCATCAATTCTTTTATTTTTTTTTATTTGTTATCTCGAGAGGATTTTTTTAAAGAGCCCATCAGGCGACTGTCTACTAGAGCAAAGTGTACCGTAATTACCTTGAAGACTGATACTAGGCAAGATTTAAATAAATGCAAAAAATAAAAAAATACACTAAAAACAAAGGAAGCAAAGCACCGCTGGTCTGGTGACCCCGTCCTCCCAGACTCTTTGGAGTCTTGCTCTCACAGGCAGTTGCTTATATACACAATCGGCTAACTTCTAGTCACTCATCATTTTCTAGCCCCTCCCCCCGCCAGCCAAACCTTTATCGACCATTTCAAATGAAATGATTATGATATTTGATTCACAAACTTTGCATAGATTATTTTTGGTTAAAACTGTATTTCTATTTAGGTGGAAAATGTAAAAGCAAATAATAAATCCATTTAAGCCGTTTGAAGAAAACAAGATTGTTATTCGCTTGAAACTCTTAAGCGAAACACAAATTTTGAATCTTCTCTAGAAATGGTGTAAAAAATGTCTCGTAAAACAACCGATCAAGATTATAGAATGGTTATTGTTACTTTTAAGTGAGTACCAAGGAGGGCATAACCAGAAATATGTTCGCCATTAGGGATCTGTAGAGAAAATGGTCTACAGACTACAGATTGAGGAAATTCAAATTGGTGCAAAATAAAGCCGGCAGATCCTTTTTCAGGGCTAGAGCAATGCTCCAGATTTCAGCTACATCATAGCTGCCCATCTTACTCCTTACCTCATGTTGCAGGATATGGGACAAGTGAAAATATGTGGTAATTCTATAATCCAAATATTAATAATAAATTGTATTGAAAACAAATGGAAAAATTACGAGCTTATTTCGGGGACTTCTGCTATCAACAAACTGAGTTCGGAGCCGCTGATATTTACGATGTCAGTTAATTCATGAAACCTTTTTTTTTTTCAAAAACATTTTGGAAATGCCCTCGTTAGTCCTAGGTTTATTAAGTTTATTTTTAAACTGTGTTTGTGCTGAATTATTTGTTTGCATTTACCTATTTAGAAATTTAATGAATAAAAATGATAATATTGCACACTTTTTCTTTCTAAACATTTTTCCATTAAAGTTAACCGCGTTGTGGCTGATGGCGAGCTACAGCGATATCCTGAACTATTTCTGGCTGCCCAACCTCTCTCTATTGGGGCATTGCTCTACCACAACCTCGCATTGTGAGGCTGGTTCCTGAGAACTCTCCTGCGCCTGGCGGAAGGCTCTCCTCTCTCCGACGCTGGAGCATTCTTTCTTCTTCTTCTTCTTCTTCTTCTTCTTCTTCTTGCGTGCTTACTTCTCGTTTGGTTTCATTTATTTGGATTGTTTTTATTTTAGCCTAAGATGATTACGGCTAACTATGCTCTAGTAGGCAATTGCCAGATAGGCTCTGAAAAGGTCTTCCCCTCCTCTTTTGCACCTTATCGCTTGCAGATATTTACACTATTGCACTCCCTGTTCGGGAGATTGTGTGGAATAATTGTCTCTAAGCAAAGGTACAGAACTGTGAATGTGGAAATGACTTCATCAAATTTCCAACACATTCGCCTCTGACATGAAACTGTCCTTTTGCCATTCTGATTGTTGAAACAGCAAAAATAAGCCTCCTCCTCCTCTTCTAGTTAATGCTCAACTATTTGTCCTAGTAATTCCTTGATCACTAACTAGTAACTTGTACAGTAAAGTAATAAACAAGTTAAATATCCACCTTTATATAAAACTGGATACAAAGTTGAACTCTTAGTCTTAGGTGATCAGACGTGAAAGCGATCAGATCATTTCTCATTTGCATCTCAGTTACAGTTCTTGTCCATCTCCACGCATCGAAGAGGAGGAACTTCCACTCTCAACTAAACCAAACAAACCTTACTACTCGCATTTGTCTAAGATCAATTGACTCACTTCTCTTCATTTAATCACAATCAGTAATCAACTCACAGTGAAAGTCAACAGTCATCGAATGTTGCAGGGAAGAGATTATTTTTAGAATAAAGTCGTCAAAGCGATGATCGTTTCATCCCTTGTCAGAGTTAGTCCTTGAGGATATCTCGGACCGAATTCGCTCCAAAGACTGCAAACTAATCTTGCCATCTCAGATTTACAAGTTTCCTCTTCACTACGGTAGTAGCACCGCATATATATTCACAGGAAATCTCGTCTATATATTTATTAGGCTATCTACCTTTTCAATTACTCACTTTAACAATTTCGTCGCCTCTTTTTCACCAACTTCCCCCAGAAATTATTTGTTCGTTCCACCTTTTTAAATAAAATAAATTCATATTTTCATCTGAAACTGATCTAATATTGAGGCTATTTTTTCGATTTTAATTTTGACTCCAAACATATCAGCTTCTAATTACTCGTAAAATGGAAATAATAAAATTTCATCTACGTTTACCAGCATTAAAATGATACTGGGTAATCTGTGTATTTGTGTAAGAGTATACGTTACACATAATCTTATGTGTATAACTAAATGTATATCTCTCATCTCTGCATGGATATTGTTTAAGGCTTAATGGGCTTTGTCTTTCATGCCTTAACTTCAAGATGGTTCTATTGTAACCGACCCCTTCGTTTGCTCAAGATTTATAGTAGGCGTCGTCGTTTCAGAGAGAGAAGAAAGAGGAGAAAGGAAACGACGGGGTAAATAAGGAAGAAGAAAATAATAGAATTAGCTCACTAGTGACAAAAAACCATGTCATAATATGGGGGGGTTACTCTTTTGATTGAGTTAGATCTCACTACAATTTGCCTTGACTTTAACGTTTCATCGAATCGATCTTTCCTACACCATTTTACTCTTCACAAAAATTGATGGAGTATTGTTTCAAGAAACAAAAAACATTTGATGTTTCTTTTGTTCGATCAATCAAAGAAACCGACATCGAGCCCAAGAAATATAATTGTGGCTGGGAACTGTTTCACATTTGCTGTTTGGTGACGTTGAAAGGAAGTATAAAAATACGTTTTTTGTACCTTTTTATAGACCAAATGAATTACGAAACTATAAAACGTACTTCTATTATTTCCTCGTTACATCCATGTGGAGTAAAGCTTTAGAAAAATATTTCGTATCAGTTTTGGTATCACCAAAAAACGTGACCGCAGTGTTGTATGAAACCCAGAAATCCTCAAAGGGCTAAAGTTTACAATCTTTGACAGTATTTTGTAATAAATCTCTAAAATTTTGCCTTTGACACTTCACTGAATGCATGCTTACTTGTTTATGGAAGTCTATCAAGGTCGATGATGACGTATGTCGTCAGGGCGGCCCCCGACGATGGGTGCGACGATGACTGTAAGGCCCGATGCGTGATCCACTTTTGGACTTTGGACTTTGTATTAAATAAGTGGTGAAAATGTGTAGTAATTGTACCCACACTGACGGCCACACTCAGGGCACCGAAGGTCTGGCACCGGCGGCGGAGGATGCAGGAGCGCCCTCTTATGGCGCTGCTGGCCACGTTGGCTTTGCCGTCTGGTCCGTTGTTCCTCAAAGTGAGCAGCACCATGATGACAGGAATCGCGTCACCCACCCCTGTCAGCAGCTGTGACTTCGAGATGGTCTGGGTTGTTGTTGAAGTTTTTCAGTGCCCCTTTAGCTTGGTCCGTGTACCTCTTTTTCGGGCCGCCATGGGAGCGTCTCCCTCCCACAGCTGCGCGTAAAGGGTACGCCTTGGCAGGCGATCAGCGGGCATTCGAAGCACATGCCCCAGTCATCGCATCTGTCTGCCAAAGAGAATACACTCGATGCTTGGTCCACCGGCGCGCCTCAGTATGAGGCACACGATCTTGCCAAGTAAGGTTGAGGATCCTCTTAATGCACTGCACATGGAAGGCCTCCAGGATCTTGATGTGCTTCCGTTATAGGATGAGTGTTTCGCTCTCATACAGCCGCACGCTGAGGCCGACAGCTCTATACACGGCGACGTTCGTTGCATGTCTAAGGTTGTGGTTTTGTATCACCCGTCTGCAGATCCCGCCAAAAGATGCTGATGCATATACAATTATAAAACCAACGAAATAAAGGGTAAAAATTGAAATTTTCTCATGATTCAACACTAATAAACAATGGTTTACTAGGATTACTAATAGTGAGCTTATACCAGAGAGAAGTCTGCAATTTCATCTTTTCTAAACATCCAATTGGAAACGTGGTCTATTAAGCCTTAAATTAATAAAATCGCCTATTATAATGCTTTTATATAGGAAGCTAATAGTTTACCCCAATGATACAATGATTAAAACAGTCAAATTTACTGAAATGAACAAAGTTATTAAGATCTCTCAGTAAAGATCACTTAAATATAAGTCTAGGATACACTTCCATGGACCTAAGATAGTCAGTAAAGCAAAATCATCAACACTTAGCTCGTTGAAGCCAGAAAATGCTTACATTAAAAGTGAACATTGGAAATTTCAGTGTAGTTAAGAAGATGGTAGAGATAAATAAGAAACTAATGAGCATATCACCCGCGGGTAAAGAAATCTCAAAATGGCTCCGCATTGATTAAATAGAATTATTCGGAATAATAAACTCGGTCAAAACGGAAATGGAATTAATAGCAAAATATCAATTAGTCCACCGTCGCTTTATTGACAAGGCCGTAGTATTGGCCTCACGTGAAGAAGACAGGTTTTCTTTTATCTTCTACTGCACTTAGCTTCCTCACGTCTATCTTTTAAATAGGCCATTTTCGCTTGAATAATTATGATGGCCTTCCAGCTTAATAAAGCATAGAATGTTGGATAAGGTTTGAATGGTATTGCTGCGTGCTAAACCACTTTGTGGAAAAGTGGTTAATGATTATGACCTACAGAAGAAAGACCATCACTAAAAATAGACCTCTTTAATTTAATCTTTTAAGAGGGGTCAAATTGTGTTATCAAAAGAGCACAATAGTAAATAATAACATAACGAAAGCTAGAGAAATTAGAATGGGGAAGATTCATGAAATAAAATATTTTTAGTGCAGTTTTATCACATTCATTCCTTGAAGTTTCTACGTGAAAACTCTATTGTTTTATTTGTTATGAATTAATTCCATCATTTTTCTTTTGCAATCTTGCCAAACCATTATATTTGGGTTTAATGGGCGCAGATATTACTTTAATATTCAGGTATGAGGATTTTTTTTATTCAAAGGATACTTTTTCTTAAAACTCATCTTCTTGAAATAAGTTCCTTCAACCTCTTTTTTATTAAACCCCACAAACATTTAAAACTAAAACTTTGAATCCTCAATGGAAGAATTTGTAAGAAATTTATTCTCCTAATTTCATTCACATCCAGCTTGAAAAGGCATTAAAAAAGAAATGAGTTCTATAAAACTATTTAGAGCAAATAATTATGCTAATGATCCATATAACCAAAACCATGAATAGAAATTGTCCAGTATTAAATTTTTATTTCTCACATTAACTTCAAAATAATTTCATGAACTTTTAATGATATTTTTCTTTAAAGTTTAATTTCCATTTACGACTTTATTTTTTATTCTTCTTTATCTCTATTTCGTCTCAAACTCTTTTACTACACTATATGATATTCTCCTTTATACATATTCCGTGCATTTTATCTTTTAAATGAAAGGTCTCGTATATATGGTACTGTTCTATCCTTGACGACTACAAGTTTAGCAAATAAATAAAATAGAATTTAATATCATTGGGTAATATAAAAGCTCGATTTTTATAATTTAAATTTTATTTCTAAGATGATACGTCCATTTCTTTAATACAAGCAAAAATGAAAAATAAATAAACAAGGAAATGTTTTTTCTCATGGAGAATTATAGTTATTTATTCCAAACCTATCTTGTCGACTTAGGAAGATTCTCGCAATGACAAACAGATGAAATACGATAACAAAGGAAAACACTCGTATATTCCTTGTACCAGAAAAATTTTGAGAGCAAATTTCTGCAACTGGAGATGGTCCACTGCTAACCATTAAGAACAAGTCCATATACATTATGAGCAGAAGGTAAAAAAGAAATTTGATTCCCATCCTGCCACTTAAAGTAAAAGGACTAAATATTTATGAATGAAGTTGAGAGTTCTCAACCGCATTTACCATATCGCTTGACGTCACGACATTTATGGGCTCTTGAATTCTCAAGTTTATTTTCTGCCATCAAAAAGGCGATTAATTAATTATCCTCCACAGAAATAAGATCTTTTGGACGAAATAATTTGACCTTAATTAATTCGCCTAAATCTTCCGGCTTGAAGTCCTCCTTTTTCTTTCCTAAATCCACTTACCGAGTAATACCCTAAGTGTAACTTTAAAGGGTCTTTACATAATTAGTGTCTTATTAATGAGATGCATCATACAGCCATTAAAACAGGGTGCTGCACATTAAACAGTAGATAAAATATTCTTGAGTCTAAACAAATCACAAATTTCTCCTCTCCTCCTCAGGATCATGTTGCCCGCGTCCAAATAAGAAACGACAAACAACGAGGGCATCTGCGCCGAAAGCGAAGAAGACATCGCTAAAAAAATTGCGAAGATTGAAGAAGTGAAATGTGTGCAAGACGTATGGCCACATAGCTACCTACGTATGTTGGGGTGGAAAGGGCACGTAATCATCCAGATATCAGCTACATCACGGTTTGCCAACCTTTGCTCCACCACATGCCCTCTTTAGAATGAGGGGAAGGGTACCTTGTAATAACTAGTGAGAATTAGGCCAATTAGTATTAACAGAAGGTAATTTTATGCTAAATAGCAGTAAGAGAAGGTAAATTTTGGCTAATTTGGCGGAAAAGATATTAAGTCTTTGCTAATTTGTGGTGATCGAGATAATTCTAAACTAAATAGTTGTAGGAAAGGGTAATCTTTTTAGATAGTGGTAAAATAAGATATTTTTTTCTAAATATTGTTAAAAGAGGTGAATTTTAGGCTAAGTAGTAATGATTTAAATATTTATAATTGGCAGTGAAAAGTAATTTTAGGCAAATTAGTGGTAAGATAGGGTAATTTTATTCTAATAAGTGGTAAGAAAATGTGATTTATGTTAGAGGTATGAAAAGGGAATTTGTTCTGGGTAGTTTTACCACTAATCTATTGCCCTCTTTGCTTTAGTCCTTTCCCTGTTAGAGGGGAAATGTGTTCTAACGGTGTTCCGCACCGGGGATCAATTACTCTACCATTTGTCCGCCACCGCCGACATAGTTTGAATCAGGACTCCATCCAGAGAGTAATCACACCCGATCAGGTTCAACCTCATTCATCCACTCTGCCATGCCATTATCTCAAGTGGATTTATGGCATCCAACGATTCAAAATAAATAGCGGCGATGGTGAGAAGAGGAAAAGAGGAATAAGAAGAAAAATGTTGGATTAAAAACGAAAAATGGAAATTTCAAACGAAGAACAATTCTGAAATTGAATAAAAAAAAATTATTCTATGTAAAACCGAAAACCAACGATGGCGCATCTTCACTACCAAACATTTGAATAAAAGGTTCGTAAAAAGGGAGTTAAGTTGGAGTTAGTTGGAGTTAGGGGTCGGGCTATAGCTCAATTGCCCATATCAGCGTACTACTTATAGCGCTCAGGATTAGCAGGGAGCGCAACTCTCCTGGACCCTGAACTTGCTTCCCGTACCATTAGTTTCACAGCAAAACCACCACTAAGATCTTCCCCGGTGGAGAAGAAAAGAGTCTGCAATGATTTGAACCATTTGGAGAGGTGGAAGTGTGGTAGCCGTTGGACCAGCAGGAAGTGAATTTCAAAAGCGGTAGGTGAGGAAGGCATGAAAGGCAATCTCACAGCTGATGTGGTCAAAGCGAAAGCAGAAGTGGCTGAGTTTACGAAAAGAGCAGAAAGAGGATTTGCAAAGGTCGCAACATGATCTTTATAAGAGAATCGACTATCAAAGGTGATGCTCATATTTTGAAGTGAACCAGAAATGAGGCCATGATAAATAAAGATGCTTCATTAGGAAGCAATCATTTCCGATTGCGCCTCGTTACCAGGAGCGCTTCCTCGTTACCAGGAGCGCCCCCTCGTTACCAGGAACACTCCTTCGTTACCAGGAGTGCCCCTAGTTACCAGGAGCGCCCCCTCGTTACCAGGAGCGCCTAGCAATCGTACCTCAGTTTTGTCAGAATTGAGTTCCAGCAAGTTGTCCCACAGCCATTCTTTAATGATGCTCTAAAGCGAAGAGTAGATTAATAAAACTATCAGCAAATAAGACATGAAAAAAAGAGTGGAAGAACAGTTGATGTTAACAGAGCTTCGAATGTGTATGGATGTTCGATTCAATCGACAGATAGAGAGAGAGAGAGGGTGGTATGGGGCAGGGATTAAAGAAATCCCCTACACACACCTGAATATAGCCGAATCCACCATACCTACACGTCATTAGAGTTCCCTACCCCCTCAAAATATTCCTTATACTGGGTTTTGCGAAAGTCCTGTTACACTCGTTACGACGCTTTCAACAAAGGACACACTGATGGGTTCGATAGAGTAAGACACGTTTTTATTATTTTAACATCTAAATATGAGTTCGAATTGTAATGTTAATCAATGTGGCCACCCTCGTTGCGGAAGAAGTCCTTCCTCATGCTGACCCACATGCAAATGACGGAGGACCTGAGCTCGTTTAAGTTGATTTGGTGGACTTTTCAGGCCTTACCATATGTCCGGAAGCTGTAGTCGAGGGGATTGAGGTCGGGCGACCTCGTCGGCCAGAAGTCATTCCACCAGAAGTTCATGTTCCACCCCAACCACTCTTGTACGCTCTTTGCCGTGTGTGCCAGGCCACTGTCTTGCTGAAAGATGTAATTCACCTTCTTCGTGATCTTTCTCACTCATGGCAGGACTTTCGTGGCACATATATCCCTTTAATCGGCCGTGGTGTGCCTGTAACTAGCCGTGAACCACCCGTAGTGGAACTTGAAGAGGTTCTGACTGAAGATTACCAAGAGGTCGTTGTGCTTGTTGATGACCAAATAGAATCTGAAGTATTTTCATCATAACAAATGAAAATTCAATGACCATAAATCTTCAAGGCTTTGAGGAGGCAAAGATAAACCTCTCAACGTTGATCTCTCAAGGGCCGGTGAGTAGAGACCTGTCTACGCAGTTCAAGCTCAGCCACCATTCTTTTGACGGTACTGAACAATATGGTTAACAAGAACATCATTTTAAGCTTTGGAGCACGTTTGAACGCCTTTCTCATAGGCAACCAGTTGACAACTTGTGGTCTGCCTGAACGAGGTCTATCAATGAGGTCTTCTCTATTATTGAGCCTCTGGGTGACTTTTGGGATGGTTATCTGGCTGCGGTTAAGCCGCTTGGAGAAGTCTCACTTGTTGTGTCCCGGGCGAAGAAGAACATAGATCTCGATTCTTTTCAATTCCATTTCGACCCACCTGCACACAATGGAAAATATGTTGTAATGTCACATCCTGGAAAGGCAGAACTTTAAGTGTGAGTGACGTAGCTTTTTCTATCATACACGTAAACCTCTCGAAAAATGAAAAAAACCGAGTGTAAGAGAAGTTTTTCAAAATTCGGTAGTATCAAGAAGGCGTCTTTATGCGAGGCGAGAGAGAAAATATTTAGTGCTTGAACCCAGCAGGTAGTTGATCTCAAAATTTTCGTATGATTTTTTATATATATTTATAATACATAATAAAAGTCCTTTTTATTCCGTTGCGTGGTAAATAGTGATAAAGTATTTGCAAAAAAGGGTGACCGAAAAAAAAAAACGGGCCGGCACACGCTTTTTGTGATATATCCTTCATTCATTCACTAATCACCCTTACTTTTCAGAACATGACAGAAGCAATGCCTGTGAACACAATTAGATCTCAGTGTGAGGTCCAGAAAAGAATATACTGCATCAAACATTACTATAAGACACGCTCGTTCAAGAAAGTGCAGGAAACTTTCATGCATCAGTTCGAGTGTGAAAAAGCCCCCTCCAAGAGCAGAATTCAGAACTGGGTGGACCACTTCAAGAACTATGGGAGAGTGGAGAACCTCAATGCAGCCAGTGACGACCGTTCAAGCCATTCACGGTACCCAAGGAAGGGTACAGCTGAGCTGGTCGAGAGCGTGAGAGAGTCAGTTCAGCAAAGTCCAAAACGCTCTGAGTGCAAGCGAAGTCAGTCCCTCTGTATATCCCGTGAGACTTGCAGGAGAGTGCTAGTAATGGATATAAAGGCCTACCAATACAGAATACAGAGGAAGGAGACCGTTATAGCTTCAGACAAGCAGCAGAGAAAGGCTATGGCAGTCAAGATACTGGGGAAGATTCAGGAGACCCCAACTTGCCTTAACCTCCTTTGGACCTCAGATAAACATCACTTCCACCTTGAAGGAAAGGTAAATTCGAAGACAAATTTCTTCTGGGGAACTCTAAACCAAACAAAGTAGCCACCAAGCCCCTACACTTCCCTAATTGCAAGGTATGGACTGCAATCTCTGCCAGAGGGATCATCGGAGTATTCTTCTTCGAGGAATCTGGCGCGACAGTGACAGTCACAAAGAAGTGGTATGTTGAAGTCCTCAAAACCTTTCAACAGGGAGATGCAGACCCTGTTCCCATCGCTTATTGGGAGTTCTGGTTCCAGCAAGATGGAGCAAGCTCTCACACCTCAAATTTGGCCAGAGTTTGGCTGAAAGAGAACTTTGGTGGCCGTAAGGTCTGGTGTCCCAGACCTTAGCCCCCCCAGATTTCTTTCTTTTGGACTACCTTAAAGACAAAGTGTACGCAGGAAGACCCAGGACCATCACGGAAGCTAAGGAAGCCATTCATGGAAGAGATCAGAGCCATTAGTCAGTCGGTTTGTAAGGACGTCATAGACAACTTTGTGCTGCGCCTCAAGAAATGCACAGAGCTAAATGGAGGTCATCTAGAACACGTGCTCTAGAATAAAGAAATAAAGTCCAAAGACTCTCATGTTTTTATATGATGTTTTTAAACACAATATACTAGTTATCACCAAAGTTTCATTCAATCCTTGCATAAATTAAGAAATGATGCCTATTGAAAGTTGGGGCCAATTTTTGGGGGGTGACCCTCTATTTCTTTGCGAAATTTGATAAGAATTAGAAAACATTGCAAGGAGTTTGTGTCCTCAAAGTTTGCGATAAGAATTCTGCTGTTGAGAGCTAATTGCCACTATTTTTGCTTTTGAAGTTTTTATGGTAATTTCCTTCTTAAGCACTTGAACCAATCAATGTTTGGATAATTTCTTATAGTAATTTTATGATTTAAGAGTTAGTTGATGATGTTTTGGGTGCAAATATTATGATTTATATTCTTACCACCTTCTACTTTTTTTCCATCGTTTTTATTCCTTATTTGTACACTTCACTCACTGCTAAATAATTAAACTCTTGCCTAAAAGGTCAGCAAAAAGACCACCGGCTGGTGATCAATCAGGAGTTGTTGGACCGATACGAGGCAGAAGTTGACGCATTTTTGGACCACATCGTCACTGGCGACGAAACTTGGTGTCGCCACTTCTCGTCTGAATCTAAATGACAGTCGATGGAATGGCACCATTCAGCTTTCCCAGCACAGAAGAAGTTCAAGACGCAAACATCAGCCTACAAAGTAGTGTGCACCGTCTTCTGGGACAGAAAGGGCGTCATTCTAGGATTTCTTTGAACCTGGGGCAACTGTCAACTCTGCTGACCGTTACGTTGAAACGTTGATCAAGCTGAAGGCCAGGTTTGCCCGTAAAAGGGCAAGTAAAACGAAGAAACGTTTTGTTTGCAACACGATAACGCCCGACCACACAGGAATTTGAAGACCACGGAATGTATGACAAAGTTCAGGCCTCTGAAGAACGGATTACTGGGGCAATGTTTTCCAGACAAGGACGCCATCATCGACGTCGTAAAGAAATAGATAACATCGGCATGCATGGACCAGTGCGGCTTTAGGCCCTTGATCATCGCTGGCGGAAATGCATTGACAACGGTGGTGACTGCATTGAAAAATAGATTCTGATGGGAAAATGTACGCTCATTTCAATGGTTTCACTCTCGTCTTTGTAACTCTTCAATTATTTTAGTTAAAAAACATTGGGCATTACTTTTGAAACGACCCTAGGTATATATATATATATATATATATATATATATATATATATATATATATATATATATACATATCGCTCATTCTCCCTTTTATACAAACTATCTCTCTCTTTCGATGAATCTTTCTATTGGAGAAATCCACCAAAAGCTCTCTCACACACAGTAGGCTCGTTACATCTTCCACCATTTAATATTTCAGAAAGCTCAAGAGCATTGATATATATTATTCATAAAATGCATCGCTTTTGTCCGCTACTTGTAAATCATATTTAGCTACTATTATTCCTGCCTAGATGCATTTCATTTATGGCATCCTTGATTACACAAGCGCAATCTTCTATGAGATATATTTTAGCCATTTGGGCAATTTCCCAGAGCGCTCTCATGAGATGAAAGCGGAGCAGAAGAGCGGAGAGGTGTAAATGAAAACGAAGATAAAAGAGCCAGTTCTGAATTGAAAAGGGAAAAGAAAATGGGTGCAAACAAAAGAACATTTTCTCAAATTAAGAATGCATAAAGGGGATGGAAATATATTGGACAAGACTTTGATAATGAGAATAAGATAAAACATAAATAAGGGTGAGTATCATAAGAAAACGAGCAGAAACCGTATCCACAAATATAGAGCAGAAGAGATATATAGTAATAGAAATGAGTTCATATATATAATCAGGGTCAAAAGTTTTGAAACTGCTACTGATATAAATATATATATATATATATATATATATATATATATATATATATATATATATATATATATATATCCATCTATTTTTATAATTTAGGTGTTAGGAATAAGACCTCCCCGATTTGTAAGCACCATTGCTCTGCTTTTGGGACAGGTACAGCAATAATTGACCTGATCACTTTATGTCATAGGGGTCATGCAGTTCCAATGACCAACGTGACCTAGAGTGGAGAGCCCTGTGCTTTTGTTTTCGAAGAGAGTATGTTAAGAATGTTGAATCCCTGATAACGACGGCTTGCTTTCCGGATACGCTTTGCGCTAGGAGGTCATGATTTCGTTCCAGATAGGAAAACAATCTGTCGTTGGGGTTCGAACTTTAGAGGAGCAGGAACAGCTTTAAAAGGAAAAGTCATAACCCACCTAAGACTGCAACAGAACCAGAAAATTTCGTCTGTGATCGGATTCTCCACAGAATTTGACATCCTAACAATATATTAGTAGTGCAGAAGTTGAGTGAGGGAGATTATAAAACCAGTAAATATTTGATGGGGGACATTCTCAAAAGCGTTCCCCCAACTGCTATTATGATCTGCATTGATAAAGTTCATTACCATTTCTCGGAGATGGTAAACAAACAGAACTTTAGGTAATGGTCTCACAATAGCCCTTGGGATCTCTATTGGCGACTAGTCTACGGTCCGAAACTTACTGCGTGGTGTGTTGCAGGTGATTTTGGTGTGAGTGGGTCCTTATTTTTTACAGAGGACGGTGTTACGGTGATTGCAAGGTCAGATCGTTATTAAGAACTGATTGAGAAAATTCTCCGTCCAAAGGTCAACGAGTTATTTAACGATCATGATCCGGAAGATGTATGATTATATCAAAATGGTGCCACATCGCAAACGTCTCAACTTTCACTTGGGATCTGCGATAATTGTTTCCACGTCAAATCTTCCTTTTACGGGGCCTCCACGTTCGCCGGATTTGTCCCCTCCCCTTGTAAACCTTTCTGCGGGAACCCTGAAATCACGAGGGAAACAACACCGGCCATTAAGTTTACAAGTCCTCAAGACAGCATTAACCCACGAAATCGTTGCGATTCACGGCGACATGTTCCGTGAATCAATGGTAAACCAACGAGAAAGAGTTCAATATTGCATCCAACTTCACGACTGCCATTTAACTTATGTTATTTTTTAAAAAAGTGAATTGTAATGGAATATGATGCAGGTTTCTGGAATATTCTCTGTTTAAAAACACAAGGAATCGCAATGGCAATAAAATGTAGGTTTCTGAATATTAATAAACATTTTGTGTCTGTCTTTGTTCCCTTTTATTGTCGTCCTAAATCAGAGAGGTTTATTGCCGCACCCTGGATTAAAATTATTGCAGGTTTATTAAAAAAAAGCATTTCAAAAATATATTCTCTAACGAAGCTTACTTCCACTTGTTTGAATCTTTTGGAAGATCCATCGTTAGAGGAGAAAGAGAAGCACGAGTTCGGTATCGTGCCCAGGCTGAAGTATCTGGACACTCTCTCTATGTCTGGAGTTGCTTCTCTTCTAAGATAACTGAAGCACTAATAGTTTTGCCCAAGAACATTGCCTTGAACCTAAATTGGAACCAAAATGTGCTTCTTTGGAACTTTTTTCAGAACAGTTTAGGAGCAATTTGGGGATCATAACTGTATATATCAGCATGTTGGTGCAACTTGTCACAAAGCAAAATCAATAACAAAGTTCTTGGCTGAAAATATCAAAGAACGCTTGAGACGTTGGCCAGAGAATTCGCCTGATTTGAACCCAATAAAGAATTATGGAGGGAAAATCAAACTGGCAGTTCATAAACGGAAGCCTTTCAATTGTGAGCAGTTGTGGGCGTTTATTAAACAACAATAAAGCAATATCAGTTAAAATATCCGATATTTGTGGCCAGCTTGCCAAAAAGGAATTGCAGCAGTCATGAAGAACAAGACACATCATTATATATATTGTCTGCTCTTATCAATTGATTGTATTTAGAAATAACGTGCAAAGGTTGATTAGTTCTAATAATTATCTAATAAAAAAAATATTTGTCTAAAAAAGTTTAACCCTGACTGTAGAGGACAAACACTTAGATTTGCAAGCTATTGCTTTGCATTTAATCGAATATAGTTCTTGAACATCCAAGAATAAATTTCTTTTCTAATGGTAGTTCTATTTTTTGTACCACTGTTTCCCAAACAGAAATAAATCTCTCATTCATTTTCTTATTTGGGTTGGAGAAAAGGCATTTTCTAATGATAGTTCTGTTTTTTGTACCATTGTTTACCAATTACCAGTTAATGTCTCCTGCATCTTCGACTGTCTGGTGTAGAAAATTACTTTTCTAATGGTGGTTCTTTTCTATGGACCACTGTTTCCCAAACAGCAGTAAATTTCTCATTCATGTTTATTGGGAGGTTGGAAGAATGGCTTTTTCTAATGATAGTTGTGTTTTATGTAAAACCAATTTCTTAAATAGCAGTTAAAATCTCCCGTATCTTCGAGTCTCTAGTGCAGCAAATTCCTTTTCTAATGGCCTTTCTATTTTATGGACCACTGTTTCCCAAACAGCAGTAAATTTCTCATTCCTGTTCTTATTTCGGTTGGGGAAGAGGTATTTTCTAATGATAGTTCTGTTTTATGTACCATTGTTTATCAAAGAGCATTTAATATCCCCCTCATCCTCGAATCTCTGGTGCAGGAAATCCGTTTTCTAATGGCGATTCTATTTTATGGACCACTGTTTCCCAAGCAGTAGTATATTTCGCATTCCTGTTCTTATTTGGGTTGTGGGAAAGGCTTTTTATAATAATAGTTTTGTTTTATGTACTACTGTTTACCAAATAGCAGTTAATGTCTCCGGCATCTTCGACTCTCCGCTGCAGGAAATTTCATTTCTTATGGTGGTTCTATTTTATGGACCACTGTTTCCCAAGCAGCAGTAAATGTCTCATTAATCTTCTAATCTACCTTGTAGGAAAGTCTATTTCTTATTCTTTTACAGAACTGAAACCAAACAGGCAACGAACCTTTCGAGTATTTTGTAAAGAAATTGGCTGATATTCTGACAAATAAAATTGGGTTCAACTCTAGATGATTCTCTAATTAAAACAATTGTTTTGAGATATTTTTATTTTTAGTTTAATTTCTTTAAGCCCCGTAGAACTTTTCTTTACCTTATTCATTACATTATAATTTTCTTGAAAATATTAATTTTTAGTTTGAGGTTTTATAAATTTCGGGATATAAATAAAGTCATTGACAAAAGTTTAGAGACATTTTATATATATATTTTTTTATATAGGATTATATTTTAACTTTTAATTTTTTTAAACAAAAATATTTATAAATAACGAACTTAAAAAATATATATATATGATTATCGGATGTATTTGAATTAAAATTAACACATGGCTGTCTTTTATTTTTGTTTTTTCTTATATTCGAAGGTTTACTTGAAGTTTTTTATATGTATTTTCCATTTTAATCTTTATTAGCAGTAAAAAGCTAGCCGCCCCTTAATACAAGTAAAGCAAGGGGAAATTATTGCAGCAAATAAAGATCGGAAAAAGTCTTTACGGATTATTTTCTCCTTGTTTCCAAAGAATTCCGATAAATGGTGTTCTTTTCTCTATCCCTAGAAAATAAGCATCCATCTGTAAAAAACATAACCATGAGTAAATTATTTGGAGATATCTACTGAAATCCTTTAAAAATGTTTCAGCCCAAAATTCCGTTTCCAGACGTAGATAAGCCGTAGGCCAGAGACCATAAACCGAAGGTCTGCCTGCCAAGCACAGATTCTTCATGTAAGCATGAATGGAGAACCCGCTCATCATGTTTATCCATATAATTATATAGGATTAAAATCTATTAAAAATTATAGTTTTGCTTAGAAAAATATATGTTTTTGCTTTAAAGTACAAAATGCACAAAAGTAATTTATTCAGATTTTTTAGTAATTTATTTTTAGAAGCAATAGTTTTATTTCCTCCATTTTCAAAATTTAAAGGGAGGTAGAAATTATATACCCCATTATAAATCGAGATCAAACATTGTGGTACAAATATATGAAATTGTGATGCCAAAAACCTCTAACTATTTCAGCGTAACAATAGCTTGTGATTCACTCCGTACAGAGGGCTTCACAGATTCTTACTCAAGTCGTATCAATATTTTGCATAGAGTAGAACAAATTTCAAGTGTCCTTTGACGAAATGGTAAAATTAGTTAAATTATAATGTTGATGTAATATTAAATGTCTGCCTGGACTAATGGAGGTTCGAAAACCTAAAAGCCTGGCAAGAGAAGTAAATGTTATGTCCAGCTTCACTTGCATATATTAAGTCATCCTAAAAGTTCCTGGGTCTTTGAAATAATAAAAATATATATAATTTTAGTCACTTTAATCAATTCCGTGTACAGTTACGATTACTAAAATATATTCAATCGAGGTAGTAATTTTTTGGTCTTGTAGAAAGTAATTAAATTAAGTTCCACATCGTTTATATTATTAAAACTCTTCTCAGAGAGTAAATTTTTCAGGCTTCTGAAAAGGTGGAGCTCTGAAGTTTTTAATATATAAATTAGATTCGCGAAATGGTAACTATATAATTGATTATATTCACTTATACATATATATATATATATATATATATATATATATATATATATATATATATTATATTATATATATATATATATTATATATATATATATATATATACACTGTATTCTTATTTTTAAAAAGGTGCACGAACTTTCCGGATGAAACACACGTAGTTATAAAATTAGATTTACATGTAGGTCTTTATCACATATCATTATCTAAGGTGGCAAGAAAGTTTTTTTAAGTACTAGGACATCCCAAACGCACTAAGGCGTCAAAGCGGAACTATTTAGCGTATTACTCTACCATTAACACAGGAAGTAGGTGCCGCTGCGGCTTAATGTACACTGTCCCTAGAAATCATGTCATGCACGTAATTAGACGATGTTCACTTTGTTGGTAACAGAAAAGACGTGTTAAATATATTAGATGAATTATTTTATTACTCACTGGAGAATAATATATCAAAATCCCTACTTATAACAACGTAGAAAATGGAATATCTAAAGACAATAAAATTTTCACCTACGTCAAATGTTTTGGTTGCGATTATGGTGGTCGCGGGGTTCCACGCTTTGGCGTTAGGTTTATCTAGAACCCATTTCTGGGTGTAGAGAAATGGCTACATTAGGCATCCTGGAGAAGTATAGGTACATTAAAGCCCCCCCGGCCCCACCCCATGAGGAGAAGCGTGAGAACGGTAGCCGGCGAATAACCATAACTGCTTACCCTGTTTGATCTCCCCGCCGCTTTCGGCAGTTGGAGCTAACATCTGTTTTAAGGCGACCACCTAAGGCCCTTAAACGACGCTCTAACGATCCAATTACCTACGAGACCCATAAACCCGTGGTTACGAAAAAAAAGCGGTGCTAGTCAAAAGGTACGCCAAGTAGCGGTGCGGTTACGAGCCTCTAATTAGCGAGCCGACTTGGGCACCCCAGTGCCACCTTCTGCAATTCTCGCTCTCCCCAGATGCGAACTCACCATTCGCGTCCCTCCCCCCTGCCTGCCTCTGTGGCCTGGTCACTTCCCCCCTTAGATGGAGCGGTAATCCGCCTGTAAATAAGCCCCGCAAAGAAAGAAAGAAGATGAGAAGTCGATAGGCCAGAAGGAGGATCAGTTCGTGAAGATCGATCCTTCAGCCCGACACGAAGATTAGAAGTCGATACGCCAGAAAAAGGATCAGTTCGTGAAGATCGATCCTTCAGCCCGACACGAAGAGTAAAAGGCGATACTAAAGTAGAAGGATTAGTTCGTGAAGATCGATCCTTCAACCAGACAAGAAGATTAGAATTCAAAAAGAGAGAAGAAGGTTCAGTTCGTGAAGATCGATCATTCAGCCATACAAGACTATTTCCATGAGAAACGATAGGATCAGATTGAAAAAATCGATCCCCCTTTTCTGGGCCGTATTAACATAAATAGTCGAGCTTTATATCTGTGCCATACCGAAGAATCCTTTACAGACTGTGAAGAAGTCTGACTGAAGAAAAGTAAAACCGCTCACACTCGAGTGACTCTCACATCTCAAGCTCAGTAAGAGTGAAAGTAGAAGAACCTAACTCCAACGAGCTCCCGTTCTTTAATTACGTTGAAGAATCAGCCCCCCACAGGCGTCAAGCCATCCCTCCTCGACGAAATTCAACCATCGGCCACAACACTCCAAAGCGAGAGATAAGTCCTCCAGCGACATCCGGCAATCCCTAATACCTCCTAGCATGTAAGTTAGAAAGAACATTTATATTCATATTGCGATAGTATAAGTTTAGGAAGGCTCACGTTTTAAAGGGAGTAGAAACCATTGTTCGTGAACCTAGGTCATATTTGCGTGTAGACGAGAGTACGTTAATTTAATGTTTAACGCTAATCAAATAGAGTCGCGAAAAAATACTAATCGGCAATTGGTATGTTTACGGGTAGCCTATTTGTTTATTTTTGTCATCGTATCCGTGCGATAGGACTAGATGCCAATAGGACCACATAGAAATGTGTTAACTGTTTGTTCGTCATAGTTAAGTGTTTCATTTAAAATATATGTTTATTTTGGTATAAATCTAATGTTTCCTCTTATCCTTATGTGTTTAAATAGCTCTTCCTTAAGAACAAAACTACCGAATTAGCACTCTTAGAACAAAGCCTACTTCATCAAAGAAGTAACTCACGCACCGCAAAGCATACCGCTACAAAAAGGGTGTCAAAGAGTAAAGTGATCAAAAAAGGGCCATTCTACGACACTGGGGTTCACTTCTATTGCATGATGCTTGGAACTGGCAGATTGTAGTGTAGATCTGATGAACAACATATTTGTGGCGTTGTTTACTAATACTTCTAGCGGAGTGTGTTTGGGTGAACGAAGCTGAACAAATAATCAACGTATTTATTAATTAGCGACTTTATCACCGAACAACACTTTCACAGAACATGATTCTCCTTGAGAGCTCTCTTTCCCTTATCATTTAACCAGATTTTGAGTAAGTGTTCTTACTTGCCCAGACTGTACCAGTCAACTGTTGTATCCCTCGCCATCATGGAAAGTGGCGCATTTAGTAACAACAAGGAGTAACAACAAGGAAAGAAGGTACCCTAGGAGACCTTGAGGTCCATTCAAAGAGGGTACCTTTGGACTAGTAATCGAGCGGGCACAAGGGTGCTCAATTGTTTTGCGTCCCTAAACGGCCACTTTTCAAGACCTGGTCTAGTCTTGACTTGAACTGGTCAACAGATTCACTGTTGACAACTTCCATTGGAAGTGCGTTCCACATACCGCAGATACTGTAAGTGAAAAAATTTCCACACAGATTGCGGTTGTAACGCTTCAGTTCAAGTTTGAAGCCGTGATTGCGCGTTCTGTTCTCACTCAGTGTAAAAATATCCCGGTAGTCAACATTGTCGAACCCTTGAAGTATTTTGAAAACTTCGATGAGCTGACCACGCAGTCTACGGGTTTCCAAAGAGAACAGATCTAATTCCCTTAGTCTATCCTCATAACTTTTATGTCGGATAGAGGGAATCAGCTTGGTTGCCCTGGCTTGTACGCGTTCCAATCTCGCGATGTCCTTTCGCAATGAAGGACTCCAAAATTGTACAGCATACTCCAGGTGCGGTCGGACAAGTGAGTTGTACAGGCACAGTACAATCTCCTGGTTCCGATAACCAAACTGGCGCTTAATATAGCCTAGCATCCTTTGGGCCTTTTTCTCCGCCTCAATGCACTGTTTCGAGAACTTGAGGTCACTAGTGATTGTTACACCGAAGTCCTTCTCAGTGTCGGTGGATTCAAGAGCAGTGCCATTAAGAATATACTGAGATTGCGGGTTTCTGTGGCCGATATGCATCACTTTGCATTTGTTCACGTTAAAAGGCATTTGCCACGTGTCCGACCACTCTCCAATCTTCCCAAGATCTTCCTGCAGGCGGGCAGTATTTCCATCCTTTGCAACGTTCATACTATGCTTGGTATCGTCGGCAAATTTGGAGATCTTGGCAACCATGTCACCGTCCATGTCGTTGACGTAGATGATGAATAGTAGTGGTCCCAGGACAGAACCTTGAGGCACTCCGCTAGTAACGGGCACCCACTCAGAAGACTGTCCATTTACCACCACCCGTTGCCGTCTGCCACTTAGCCAGTTCTCGATCCAGCCGGCTACCTTTCCGTCTATGCCAAGCGCTCGCACTTTCCAGAGAAGGCGGCGGTGTGGTACCTTATCAAAAGCTTTCTGAAAGTCTAGGTAGACCACATCCACCGCCTTGTCCCGATCGTGCTCACTGAAAACGAAGTGGAAGAATTCCACAAGGTTCGTCAGGCATGTCCGTTGCCTTCGGAAGCCGTGCTGGGAACTCCTCAGTAGCAGGTTTGACTCTAAATACGACGTCACTTTGTCCACCATGATGCTTTCCATGAGTTTACCGACTATCGAAGTCAGACTGATAGGGTGGTAGTTCGACGGTTGGTTATGGTCTCCTTTCTTGAAGATAGGACTCACCTCCGCCTCACGCCAGTCTCTAGGAACGCATTTGGTCCGGATTGACATGTTAAAGATAGCGCACAGATGTCGTGATACTTCATCGCACACTTCCTTCAACACTTTAGGTAGAAACCCGTCTGATCCAGGGGACTTATTCGTCTTTAGGTCAGCGATCTTTTTCTTTATTTCTCCTTCGGTGAAGTCCATTGCCTCCAGCTTTTCCCCCGAGTAGGAATCCGTGGGCTGGGGAATGGGACCACACTCTTCAGTAAACACTGAAGAGAAGTAGTCGTTGAGGAGGTTAGCATTTTCTGCATCTGAATGCTTTAATGTCCCCTCCTCATTCCTCAAAGGGCCAATCGTTCGACGGATTGGTTTACGGCTGTTCAATATTCCACTACAAATAATACAATTAAAATCGCTTTCTTATAACAATACCCTACTAAAGATATATATCACATATTTGATGCGAGAAAAAGCATTTCTTTTTTTATTTAGAAAAACTTCGCTCCAATAAACAATTCGAGAATGTTTGAACTTCGCAAAATGACAGAATAGCTGTAAATAATCCTCATTTCCCTCAATTATACAGGAATAATATGTGATAATACTTGACCATTTTTTTTATTAGATTCGACCAAAGCTGTCTAATGTTGCATCATGTATGCACGTCTGGGCGAAATTTCAAAATTCCTTTGCGCCGTCAAAAATCAACAAAAATCTTTTATACTTATATCGCTTTGACGGCACAATGGAAGATGACGGTCGTGTGACCCAAACATTAAATATAATCTCATGGAAGTTAGAATTACTACTCAGATTCTTATAACTTTGAGTGCGTAAAAGAACCAGTAAACTTTAACAACCTGACAACATTGGAAACAAAACGTATCTTAGTCGGTGTGGCTTGATTCCAGGTGAAAATGTTAAGGTGACTAGAATTCACCAAAAAAGCGTAAAGTGGCCAATGCTCTCTTTTCACACTTTCATAATATTCATTATTTGGAGTCAAATTAAATTAAGAATAATAATAGAAAATTAATAGCCCAGAACATAAGTTGTAAACCCGCACTTGATCATTTCTATCCCTAAAATAATGATAAATATGAACAAAATCTTCCATTACTTATGGGATGAGCTGTTAGTTAATATGTTTTCGTTTGAGGTGTTAAGTGTTATATTTTTTGCATATATATAATTGTGTTGATAGGCTGATTCATCTATAAGTGCATGTAGATTATTAAGATATAAGAGAACACAACGTATGTGTCTATCTAAAGTAGATCGTATGAGAAAGTTATCAAAGAATTTCTTAAAAGTTAAAACAATTTTCTCATCTAAGTTACTGAAAAACTCTCGGTCGAGCATCGTAAGATTTGCTTCACGTCTAAAAGTTGAATGGAATTAATAACGATATGATAATCAAAACTCTATAAATATATCGCTATTGAGACGAATATCGCATAACCAAAAACGAAACTTCCTCCGGTGCAAGAATATGTGACCTACAACAAAGAGATTAAAATAAACTGGAGGAGGCCGACCTACTTCAAAAGTCGGATAATTGACAAGTCAGTGTGCAAGAACCTATCACGAGTATAAGGGGACCAAGCGGTAGCGAGTCCGCTGGAGCCGAATGGGACATTCAACGAGATTGTGCCGAATAATTTAGGGACCAATGCAGTAATCGTAATGAGGTGTGGGTGAGCCCTCGATCGAATGGCGGTTCGTCCTACGAGAGTACCCATTTCGAAGAGGAAAAAAGTGACCTGAAGCTGTCATCGCTTTGGCAAAAACGGCCATGGGAACAGTCACGTCACTAGGCACGCAACCTATAGTTCCCTTCAGCTGTCTCCCATGTTCTTTGGCATGCGGCTCAGAGGGCTTTCCTGAAACCTGTTAGATAGTTGGTGTGAAGATGAGCCAAGCGCTGGTCTGGTTGCCCAGTTCTCGCTGACTCTACAGCGCCCTCATTCGCCGCAATCCCCAAATATCCAGGGGCCAGGCACAAAATAATGTCGACTTCAACCCGGCTCACAGAAACCGCAGCGTCACGGATACCGAAAACGAGGGAGTGTGGAGATTAACATGCTCCGAGATCAGTCAAGGCTCTTTGTGAGTCGCTATAGATAACAGGCCGGGCTTGGAAGTAGTCATGACGCGTTATCCCCGTACCGAGTTGTGTATTGCAACCAGATCGGCCGTGAAAACAGACGCAGCGCCTGAGAGAGCCCGACTGACTTCAAATAGAGAAAGTATGACGTGGAAACTGACCCCCTTCTAAGACGTGGAACCATCCATTTACATTGGCATGGATCCAGCGTTACATGAACTGTGCTCTCAAAAAGCCGATCGCAATACTCCAGAGGCTGTACAAGCTTTAAGAGCAGAGGTGTGGCGACAAATAGTCAAATGTGGTACCCTCCAAAGTGGCGTTCTGGGCAGATCCAAGGCGCCACAGGCCTTAGAGCTACAGCAAGATCCCGAAGGAGTTTCCTAACCCTAAACCTTAAGAGATTGGCTGCTGATTAAGTGAGATACGTTGGCGACTGAGAGAGGCACCGGGCCCGTGCAAACAGGCGCATAATGCACTGTGCATGGCGCAGAGTGAGTGGCATGTCCCAAGCATTCCACAAGTAGGTTCTCAAATGGGAAACGTGTGGAAGGCAACAGTCGTCCGGCAGAGATCGGTTGGTAGTTTGAGGCCACCTTCTGCAATACAGGGTCGGCTGCGGATGCATAAAATTCCTATGCGTAGCCAAACATCAAACGAACAAGGATCCATAGAAAAGTAAAGCAGGGGCCCTATCAGCGCCCCAGGTGTTGAACCTCACTAGACGAAGAGTGTCCATGGCGCGAGTACAAAAGACCCTATGGCTGCCAATATGAGCCTCTACCAGTCGAACCTCATTTAGGAAAAGGTTTGGATGCAGCCGTGATTAGGGGCAGTACGGCACTCTCTTAGACATGGTTAAGGAAAACCAAAACCCATATCACTATTAAAAACATTTTCGATAGAGCAAAGTTTAACAAGGTTAACAATTTTCGTTTAGGATAATGCCAGGTTTAGTTATCATTATTATTATTTGGAGCAGGGTGTACACCGCTAAAATCTAAAAAGATTATGGAGTGGTAGGAAATAAAAGTGTACAATGGCCTAAAGTACAAAAAGTGGTAAGGTTAAAACAAAAACAATAAAAAGATTAAAAGAATAAAAACTGCTTACTAATATTTACATTTCTAGTTAACTAAAAAGATATATTTACAAGCTAGAAAGGAGATAAAAAAAACAGATTGTTTTAAAAATCAGAAGAGGGAATTGGTGCTAAAAAAACCGGTCTCAGCTAAGAAGAAGAGCAGTCTATCGTTACATTAGACACGTAAAATAGATGCGAATCATTCCATACGTAGGGCACACGGGGCCTGGCAGTCGACCTAAAAGATGGTGTACTGAATTGGGAGACAAACAGAGGGGGCATGGGGGCGCAATATGAGGACCATCGCTACTCATTAAATGCCCATGTGTAAAGCGTGTGTGGCTGATTTGCAGGCGTCAGAGGATCACCTCAGAGCTCCGATGAGGTTGATAACAGTTATCCCACGGTAAAAGCGAGGGTTTGTGGGAATGAAATTTGTTACCGACGCAGCCATTCCATTCTGACTGTCAGAGAGACCGAATGTGGTCCCTAATAAAAGGATAAAAGTCACGATAAGGTAGACTGCAACGGGTCGGTGTCCGGGTGGCCGCAATTCGAGCTGCTCCATTGACCCACTCTTTACCCCGGAGTCCGATATGACTAGGAACCCGTCAAAACTACTTTGTATCTGGAAGAGTTTTTGACCAACCAAGAATGTTTTGGGGGACAAGGAGATAGTTAGAAATGAGAGAGCGAAGAGCATATAATAAGCTTCCCAAATCAATAATAACCATAATGGCAGTAAAATGCAAAGTAGATAAAAGGCATAGGAATAAAAAAAGTGGATAAGGCTCGGTGGAAAAATGGAAGCTGCTCGCGTTAAGGAGTCGGGTATTATAGATCCCGAATAGACCACTGCAGCCCCCACACCATCGTCCGGTTTAGATCCGTCTGTGAAAAGATGGCATGATGGTGAGTGAGATGCCGTATGTTCAATTAACATAGCACCTGCCACACGCGGGGCAACTAAAGATTTCTGCATGTCAAAGAGGGTCATGCAAATAAGTGACAAAGGTAATGTTACCTATCTTCGTAACTTTTGTGTCTGAAAGAAGGAATAAATTTGGTTGCCCGGGCTTGTACACGTTCTAATCTCGCGATATCCTTTCGTAACGCAGGACTCCAAAATTGTACATCGTATTTCAAATGCGGTCGGACAAGAGAGTTGTACAAACAGAGTACTATCTCCTTGTAGGCGGGCAGTATTTCCTTCCTTTGCAACGTTTATACCAAGCTTGGTATCGTCGGCCAATTTAGAAATCTTCGCAACTATGTTATCATCCATGTTGTTAACATACATGATGAAAAGTAGTGGTGTGGCCCCAGGACAGAACCTTGGGGTACACCGCTGGTGACAGGCATCCACTTAGAAGCCTGTCCATTCAGCACCACCCGTTGCCGCCTGCCGCTTTGCCAGTTCTCTATCCAACCTGCTACATTTCCGTTTATGCCTAGCGCACGCACTTTTCGAAGAAAGCGTCGGTGTGGTACCTTAGCAAAGAGTTTTTGAAAATCTAAGTAGACATCCACCACTTTATCTCGGTCGTGTTCACTTAAAACGAAGTGGAATAATTCCACAAGTTTTGTTAAGCATGATCGGTGCCTTCGAAAACCGTACTAGAAACACTTTAATAGCAGGTTTGACTCCAAATAAGACGATAATTTGTCCACCATGATGCTTTCCATGAGTTTACCAACTATCGAAGTTAAACTAATAGGTCGGTAGATCGACGGTTTCCTAGAGTCTCCTTTCTTGAGGACAGGAGTCACCTCAGCCTCACGTCAGTCTCGAGGAACGCATCCGGTCCGGATTGACATGTTGATGATTGCGCTCATGTGTGATGACATCTCATCACGCGCTTCTTACAACACTTTAGGTAGAAACCCGTCCGGGCCAGGGGACTTATTCGTTTTTAGGTCGGTGTTTTTTTCCTGTACTTCGGTTCGAGTAAAGTACATTTACTCCAGCTTCTCACCCAAGTAAGCGTCCGTGTTCTTGGGGATGACTTTACACTCTTCAGGAACTGGAGGAACTGGACAGGCGATGCGGAACGGAGAAGATTGATTGAGTTCGCTCAGGATAAATTCCTGACACAATGAGTAGAGGAGCCAACGAAGGTTGAGAACATGTTAGACTTGGTGTTTACCACCGAGGACGACATAGTATCCGGACTCAATTGGAAGAGTGTCTGGGCGAGATCAATCACCGCACAGTCACCTTTGCCGTCTACATTCTATGTGAGAGATGCTCTCACGTCGCTATATTTAAACCCGACTTCTGACACACGAACTTTGTGGGTTTTTAGTATGCGATAGCTTAGCTTGGGCCCGCAACAGGAGAAGGAGCCTCAGACAAATGGTTGGCGTTTAAAGAAAGATTTATGACTCAACAGTCTGCTTTTTTTCCCAGCAGAAGGAGGAGCGGTAAGCTTCTCCAACTGAATGGTTCAATCGAGGCATCGCCGCAGTGATAAGGAACAGAAAAACTGCATAAAATAACTGGAAAACCAACCGTAATGAAGAAAGGCTTCTTCAATACAGGGAAAAGTGTAGGCAAGTCAAATCACTGGTGCACAGAGCAAAGCGCAGTGAGGAACTTGAGGTGGCTCCCTCTGTAAAGAGACCCCGAAAGAATTCTTCCTCTATGTCAATAGCCGCAAGCCGATTCGCCATAGCATAGGACTGCTGAGAGATGACAATCACCTGTTACAGAAGTCAAAATCAGACATCGCCAACGTGTTAAACGGTTACTTCGCCTCCATAGTTACGAGGGAAGTTGACTGTCCAACTCCGAGGCCGGGGGTTAATCTCGAAGAGGGCGAAATCCTATGCGAAATAGTCTTAGATAGAAACGAAGTAGTAGCAGACTAGAAAACCTTAACCCGTATAAGTCTTCAGGTCTGGATGGTTTTCTTCCCAGAGTCTTCTGAGAAGTTAGTGTAGAGGTCCCTCCACACCTCACCACCATTTTCAGCGAATCTTTGGAAACTGGAGAGGTGCCGAAAGACTGAAGAATAGCAGACGTAACTCCCATCTATAAGAAGAGGGACCGCGAATGTCTGGGTAATTACTGGCCGATTAGTCTGACATCCATCTTAGGCAAACTATTCGAGGGATAATCGCCGACCGTATAATGCAGCACTTAGAGTCACACAACCTGATCTTGGATTCCCAGCACGGATTTCGCAAGAACCGTTCATGTCACTAATCTACTAGAATTTTTCCACAGTATTTTGAATTAGTATGACCGTAGTCGAGTTGTGGATATCTTATACCTGGACTTTCAGAAAGCCTTCGATACGATATCACACCGCAGGTTGATATATAAAGTCCGCGCGCTTGGCATTACCGGCAAGTTATCCGAATGGATAGAAAACTGGCTCTCGGTACGGAGGCAATGAGTAAAGATCAACGGGATAGCCGCACAATGGACGCCAGTCAGTATTGGGGTGTCCCAGGGCTCAGTGCTTCGGCCTCTATTGTTCATCGTCTACATCAATGATATAGACGAAGGACTAATATGCTCGATAGCCAGGTTCGCCGACGATAGCAAGCTATGTGGTAGTGTGAGTTCACGAGAAGGAGTGGAACGCCTGCAAAATAGCCTTCTCAGGATAGGCGAGTGGTAAGAAAGGTGGCAAATGTCATTTAACCTTGACAAGTGCAAGGTAATGCACATCGGCCATGCTAACCCTCTTGAAAACTACTCCTTGCTAGGCAAACAACTAGATACCAGTGACCTTAAGAAAGATTTAAGCGTGCTAATCAGCAGTGATCTAAAGTTCTCTACGCAGTGCCTCCAGATGGAAAATGGGGCCCAGCGAATGCTGGGGTACATAAAGAGGTATTTTCGCTTCCGAAATAAGCAGAATGTTTTTGCCTTATAGAATTCTCTTGTCCGGTCACACCTTAAATACACCGTACAATTCTTGTCCCCAACCCTGGGGAAGGATATTGAATGGCTGGAAAGGGTACAGGCCAGAGCAACAAAATTGATCCCCTCCCTTAGACATAAAAGTTATCAGCATAGGCTACGAGAACTGGAGATGTTCTTTGGAGACGCGCCGGTTAAGAGGCCAGCTGATTGAAACTTTTAAAATAATGCAAGGAGTTGAAAATGTAGAACACAGGAGGCTGTTCACGTTGAACGCAAATGCTACACGTAACCACGGTTACAAACTGGAATTATAGCAATTCCATACTAGCATTTGCAGAAACTTCTTCTCATACAAAATCTCCCCAACGTGGAACCGTCTACCGCCATAAATGGAGAATAGTTCGTCAGTGGAATAGTTTAAATCTCGACTTGACAAGATAATCCACACTCTGGCATAGATGGTACTACTTTAGTATAGATTATAAATCTGACTAAAGTAGATAGGTTTCAACCTTTTATAAAAATTTCCTGTTTGTGTTCTTTTTTTCAGCACATTCAGGTATCGTTTCAGCTTTCTGGCCCGCAAATGCGGGTGAGAGAGGTGGACAGGGAGAGCCTTCATCTATACTATACTATCTAATTTGGTATAGGTTAGGGCTTTCCCAAAATGGTACATCCACTGTATGGTTAACAATGTCCTTTGAGGTACTATTCTTCCTTGTGACTCCTTGTGACTCCTTGTGACTCTCTCTCTCAATCTGGACTGGATGCATTTATGGTTCCTCGAGACTGGCGTGAGGCGGAGGTGACTCCTATCTTCAAAAAAGGACACTCTAACCAGCCGTCGAACTTCCGACCTATTAGTTTAACTTCGATAGTTGGTAAACTCATGGAAAGCATCATGGTGAACAAATTATCGTCTTATTTGGAGTCAAACCTGATATTGAAACTTCGCAGCACGGTTTGCGAAGGCACCTATCATGGCTAACGAACCTCGTGGAATTCTTCCACTTCATTTTCAGTGAACACGACCGGGATAAAGCGGTGGATGGTCGGACACGTGGCAAATGCCTTTTAACGTGAACAAATGCAAAGTGATGCATATCGGCCACGGAAACCACAAATCACCGTATATCCTTAAGGGCACCACTCTTGAATGCACTGATAGCGAAAAGGACTTGGGTTTAACTATCACTAGTGAACTCAAGTTCCCGAAACAGTGCATTGAGGCGGAGAAGAGAGCTCAAAGGATGCTAGGCTACATAAAGCGACAGTTTGGATATCGAAACAAGAAAATAGTACTCTGTTTGTACAACTCTCTTGTCCGGCTGCATTTGGAATACGCTGTACAATTTTGGAGTCCTTCGTTACGAAAGGATATCGCGAGATTGGAATGTGTGCAAGCCAGGGCAATCAAACTGATTCCCTCTATCCGACATAAGAGTTATGAGGATAGACTAAGGGAATTAAATCTGTTCTCGCTGGAAACCCGTAGACTGCGTGGTCAGCTCATCGAAGTTTTCAAAATACTTCGAGGGTTCGCCAATGTGGACTACAGTGATATTTTCCAGCTGAGCGTGAACAGAACCAGAAATCACAGCTACAAACTTGAACTGAAGCGTTACCACCACGATATGTGTGGGAAATTCTTCATATATAGCATATGTAGTAATTGGAACGTAGTTCGAATGGAAGTTATCAGCAGCAATTCTGTTGAACAATTCAAGTCGAGACTAGACAAAGTCTTGAAAAATCGCTGATCGGGCACATAAACCGTTCTGCATGTGTTCCTAAAGGGGGTCAATTGACAATTTCGATAACTAGGACTGCACAGCTGTTAGGCCAAAGGTGTCCTCTTTGAATGCACCGTAAGAACACTAGGGTACTTAGTTTCCTTGTGACTCCTTGTAACACTCTCTCTCTCTCTCTCTCTCTCTCTCTCTCGTTGAGCTCTTGTGTTAACTGATTTTTGTGCTGTTTTTTTTCTCTTTACTTTAGAATGATTTCGATTTTTAATTTAATTTCATAATCATCCCACTGTGTTTAAGTATTTTTCTTCCAATGTTCGTTTATCCGTGTTCCCTGTGCGTTTTATTTGTTTCTGTTTTGGGTTTTTTTTTATTTTAAATATCGAAGTGAAACCCACGTGTTTTTACTTTAAAACTTTATCCGCCAATCAGAGTAGCGAGTCTTTTTGATATAAGTGACATCGCATATTTCAACCAATTACCGAATAGGTTAATTCTTACTGCACTCATGACGTCACAGATTTCAACCAATCGCGGAATAGGTTAAACTCGATCAGCGCCATATTGTTTGAGGCTTACAAATCTCGAATTGAAAATGCCAGGTGCAGAGAGGTTAAAAGCCTTCTGTTCCAAGTGTGAGTCAGTAAAGTGGTGTAGTGACTACGATGAACAATGCTACCAAAGAATTACAGCGGTAAGTGTTTGTTTATTCTGTAAACTCGCTGATCGACACGATAAAGAAAAAAATGAACTTATGAACATAATTACTAACATGCAAAACCGAATTAACGCGTTAGAACTAAAACAATGCGATTGTAAAAACAACGATAAAAGAATAATGAATACTGATACCAAGATAGTCAGATTACAACAGTCCTTTGCCTTGTTAGATCAAAACGACAAAAATGCCAACGGTTTTTCACTTGTCAAAAATAACTATCCATCAAAACCTAAACTTCTTGAGCCGACTGAATTAAAGACGCGCAATAGATTTTCAGCTTTATCTGAAGAAGATGATGATACATACTTAATTGGAGATTCAATAATAAGAAATCAAATTGATTATTATGGTGTAAAAAACATTAGAAAGCGAAAATTCAGATGCTACCCCGGCGCAGGAATAAAAAAGGTGACTGAAGAAATCGGCAGTTTAAACTTGAAGACTAAAAAATCCCCTGTTATCGCTCATGTTGGAACAAACGATATTTTGTGTGGTAAATTTTTTCCTGGAACTGAAAAAGTGATGTCCGATTACACCGAAATGGTGACAAAAATTTAATAAAAAATGGATCACGGAATAATTGTCGGCGTATTACCAAGAATATATGAAAAAAGGGAAACCATGAGTAGAGCAATTGGAATAAATGAACGCTTACGAAGTATATGTAAACGGGAAAATGTCAAATTCGTCGACTTCTGGATCACCTTTAATAACAATAAAGAATATTTTGCTCATGATGGGACCCATCTTAGCACAATGGGTAAAAAGGTATATGAAGATTTGATAAACTTGAGTCTTTATGATACTCTCGTCAAGAATTATCCCCTCGATTCGCCACTGCAGACCTCGGGAAACGAGTCTAACCCAGAAAGACAGTTAAACAGGTAAAAAAATTAAAAGCTGAGTTGTTTAATGCCGCGTCTATCAGAAATAAAATAGTAGAATTTAAAGCGTTCGAAGCACTGGATACATACGATATAATAGGCATTACAGAGATATGGATACATTGTCACTCAAGAGATTTTAGAGGTGAATTTCAATTACAAGGGTATAAAATGTTTCATAAAGATAGACTAGGAACGGAGGGGGGAGGCGTAACCAACAGAATGTAATTTATCCTCTAACTTCGAATTTATAGGACACAAGCTAAATCTCTTAAAAAGTTTGTATTTATATTTAGTATACTGAAGTCCGCATCAAACCATAGAATCAGATCAAAGATTCTACGAATGTTTATCAAATGAGATAAATAACAAACTATCTTTAATTATTGGTGACTTCAACTGCGGACGAATAGACTGGTCGACTAAAACTTCTAACGCGGAAGGAGCAAGATTGCTAAATTTCATAGATGGTAGCTTATTAACGCAATGGGTGAAAGAAGCAACAAGAGTTCCTAATATTTTAGATTTAGTATTATCTAGCGACGATGAATTGATATCAAATTTGAACGTATAGATAAGTTTGGTAACCGCGATCACAATATAATATTTTTTAACATAAACGTTCCATCCATAAGTAGAACAATAAGCACTATTAAATTTGATTTTAAGAAAATAAATTTCGAAGGTCTAATGGAAAGTCTTAAAAACTATATTATAAAAGCTGAAGACATTAACAAAGTGTGGCATGATTTTAAAAACAATCTCCTAAATAAACAGGCACAATTCATACCGTCTAATGTTAGTATCGTCAAATAAATAATAAACCCAAATGGTTGGCTGCCCAGCTTAAAAAGCCATTAGAGAAAGAGATAAAGCGTATGAGATAATGAAATCTAATATGAATATTGATAATAAAAAGCATTATGTTGAACTGAGAAGAAAAGTGAAATCAAAAGAGCTAAACGAAATGAAGAAATAAGAGTAGCTTTAAAATGTACAAAAAAATCCAAAGGAGTTTTTCCTTTAGTAAATAGTAGAAACCCGATAAAAATATCGTTGGTCCAATAAAAGACAAAAAGGATATATTACAATATAACTATTTCGATATAGCGAATACTTTAAATGAATACTTTGCATCCTTTTTTCTAAAAGAGAATACGAATAATAAACCCACGCCAACTATTAATAATACCGGTATTAGACCACTGAAATCTATTAGATGTACTGCAAATACTACAAAAAAAACTTATTGTGAAAATTAACAAATATAAATCTCCTGGACCAGATAAAATACTTCCACGAGTTGTGAAAAAAGTAAAAGACCAAGTGTTTGAACACTTAACATAGATTTTTAATTATTCCTCAGGATTGGAAGCTAGCAAACGTGACACTGATATTTAAAAAAAGTCGTAAAGAACTTACTAGTAATTATCGTCCAATAAGCTGACTTCAATAGTTAGAAAACTCCTTGAAACTTGTATTGCAGATAAAATAGTTGAGCATTTAGAAAAAAATTATTAAAAGATTTACAACACGGATTAAGAAGACATGGGTCTTGCCTTACAAATTTATTAGACTTCTTTCACTTTGTAGATAAAGAATATGATAACACCAGATCGGCAGATATTTTGTATTTGGATTTTCAAAAAGCTTTCGATAAAGTACCCCATAAGAAATTGATGACTAAAGTAAGAGCCCTAGGAATAGACGGAGATATAGCCAAAGAGATTGAGAATTGGCTCACTGATCGCAAGCAGAGAGTAGTTATTAGGCCAACAGTCAGAATGGACAACTGTAAGTAGTGGAGTACCACAAGGTTCAGTCCTAAGTCCCTTGCTTTTCATTATATATGTCAATAATGTAGATGATGGGCTGTTGTCAAAGGTTTCTAAATTCACAGATGATGTAAGTTAGGAAAAGCAATAGGAACTGAGGATGATGTTTTAAAATTTCAAAACGATATTGATAAAATAGCGCAGTGGTCTACAAAGTGGGAACTGACCCTAAATCTCGAAAAATTTAAAGTAATACATGTAGGCTATAAAAACCCTAAAGCAAATTACAAAATTTGGGGTAAAGATATTAGCGTAACCAATAATGAAAAAGACCTAGGAGTCCACATATCTAATGATCTAAAGTTTTCCTAAAGTTTTCAGCAGACCTTGCGTTTCGGTGACGTACGGGTGATGGCTGATTGTTGATCGACCCTTTTGCCTCGAATTTGGCCACCAAGCGTCGAACAGTGGACTTGGTAGGACGATTGTGGCGAGGATAAAAATCACGTAATGCGAGGAACGTTTGTCGAACGGAGCACTGATTTTGATAATAACATTCGATGATTTGCACGCGCTGTTCAATGCTATAACCTTCCATCGTAACTTAACAAGTACTACTAAATAGTTCACAGTGAGGTTGCCAGATGTCGTTTTAACAACATGGCTACTATCGCCTGAAAAAGCTCGAGCATCCTTGTTGAAAGACCATTTATTTTCTTGCTATGTAGGATCAGAAACTTTCCTTAGGACGTTTTGCTCTGTATGCCTACTTGTTCCATCAGGAGCAACAAGCAGACTCGTATGCGTTTCCTAGTCTTATATATATATATATATATATATATATATATATATATATATATATATATATATATATATATATATATATATATATATATAATTCTGTAAATTTATCCTAATATTATTTTAATTCTTTGTAATAATAATATTAATTATTACAATATCTTAATAAAATATATAGATTGCTTCTTCATTTCAAATGAACAATAAAATAATTCATTGTTACCTGTGTGTTCTTCTAGCTCATCTTCTTCAATTTCAGAAAAACTTGATTCTAATCCAGAAGAAACAAAAGAATCTGAATCAAGTCTACTTCTATATTCAGATTCGTCGTCTGGGATGTCTTTCATAAATGAAAGCATTTCTTGTGCACTATTTCTGTTATGATTCCAGACCAATGCAGTTGACACAATGCATTACGAGTTGCTACCATTCAGTCATAACGAGCACTGAGAGGAAGGAGACGTTTGAGTGGGGAAGAAAGAGGGGAAGGGGAGACAATGTGACTAACAGGCTCTACAGACTGAGGCCTGGAAGCATGTGGGTGGATGATGTTGAAAATAAATTGCTTTGACGATACGAGGCAACGCTTAACAGTTCTATTATTTGGTTGAGGAATAAGTTATTGCGGGTTTATCAAATTTATTCATTACCATTAACAATTTAAAAAAAACTTCATTTTTGTTTCATAACAATATGAAATTTAATCAATTATGTATTCTTCGTTGTTATTTACGACTTCTTCCCAACGTTCAACTAGTTTTTCGATGCCTCTGCAATAAAAATCTCGGGATTTTGACTCAAAGGATTCGTCTAACCAGGTTCTTAATTTCACATTGCTGCGCAAATTGTTGGAGGGCGATCGGAACAGATGGAAATCCGATGGAGTCAAATCTTGCGAATATAGAGGATGCGGCAGGATTTCCCAATTAAGCGTTTGGATGTCGTCTTTTGTCATATTGGAAATGTGAAGACGAGCATTGTCCTGTTGCAAAAGGACTCCATAACGTCGATGAGGTCGCTTTTCACGAATAGCTTCGCCGAGTTAATACATTTGTTGATCGTAGAGTTCTGCATTGACAATCTCGTTGTTTGCAGTAGCTTATAAAGAATGATGCATTCACAATCCCACCACACACACAGAATCGTATTTCGTGGATGAAGTCCTTGCTTTAATCGTGGAAGTGGTTTTTTATTGGGCTAAGGCATTGTTTTCGATGGTTCATGTTGACATAAACACACGACTTTTCGTCACCAGTGATGATGCAGTGAAGAAATATGTCCTTATATCCACGAGTAGCTTTGTGACCAGCAAGCAAACCTGCGGCAATCGTGGAGCGTTGAAGTTTGTTGCTTTCGCTCAAAGCGTTCGAAACCAATGCACCGAGTTTTTTAACTTTCCCCATCGAATGAAGGTGATTCACTACAGTTTTCTGATTACAGGCCGATTGTAGAGCTATTTCTCTAGTCGATTGATGAGGATTTTCATGAAGAAGTTCGTTCAGTCTATCTTCTCCCAACTTAATGGGGCGCCTTGAACGTTCTTCTTCATTAAGATTGAAAAAGCCGTTTTTGAAACGTGTAAACCACCATTGAGCTGTCCTTTCTGATAAGACATTTTCTCCGTACACAGCACAAATATCATGACGAGCTTTGGCTGCGCTTGCATTGTTCCTGTCTCGATTGAAAATGAATAACAACAAGTGTCGAAAATTTGCCTTTCTTTCAACTTGACATTCCATTTTGAGTGTACAGAACAAAAATTAAATTAACACAAATTTTAAATAAACCACAATGACTTATTCCACAACTTCAAGACGTAGCCTAAGCAAAAGCCTAATAGTCTACGCTGTTAAGAGACGTAGCCTAACCTTTGCAAATTTTGCTCTCATTATTTATTATTGTTTCTTAATATGTGCGCAAATCACGTCAACAAAACTTAAATAAAAACAACATAAAAAAAACGCAAGAACTTATTCCTCAACCTAATATATAGAGTCAAATGACATCCTTGTGCATCTAACGTATAAATTCCAAGAAAATAACGTTTTGATTGTTTAGGTCAAACGCCTATTATATACTAATATTAAACAGTAAAAATTATTAAAAGTCAAGAAAGTATTCCCTTCAAAGTGCTATAGCAAGGAGCATGGGATCCATGTAGACAATCAAGAGGAGTCAAAGTAACTCCATAGGCCATTCGAGTGTTAAAACTCTTTCATCTCGAAAGAGAGAAACCACCATGAATTCTAGTGGATGACTTCAAAATACCAACATTTTAAATTCTACATATGTCAGGCTAATGGCATCTTTCTTTTTACTTTATATTTGAGGTGTAACGTTGTAGTAGTGTGTTGGTGTCCGCCTCCCCTCCCCCGTCTCTAATCCCTTTTTTCTTTTTCAGGTTGTTTGGAATGAGGAGGACACAATGAAGTCACTCCGGGTGGGGGGAGGGGGGATTCGATGGGTTTCTATCGTGTTTGCCCATTCATCTCTGTCTTCCTCCACACAGGCGATATTTGAAACAGGAATAAGATTAGTTTGAATTTGAAGTGATTGACTCGTGAATGAGTTGAACAGTGAACTTAAATAATACTGTATAAAGTGTCCATTTGAATTTAGATAGAAGCTAAATAGTTATTCAGGTGAGTCTTATTGTGAATAGGTGGGTGTGTATGAATGACAGTATAAGGATGTTTTAAGTGTGACAGCAATTGGGTGATTGAAAATGCCTTCTCCTTTCCAGCTTCTTGGTGCCAGCTTGTCCAGCGTGTTCTGGCTTGGTGAGGTGGCAGCAGCCAATCTTCACCCTTGTGTGGCAGTAAAGGGACTGTTTTGAAGCAGGAGTCTCGAGACTGCCTCCAAGTCGCCTACGCATCGATTGGAGCCACCTCATTGACCGGAACCACTGCCTCCCCATCCTTGAGTGCAGATCATTTTGCATTGGATGGGGCTGGACTCCAAGTCCCTTAAGAAAAAGGAATCCCCTTCCCTCAAGAAAGCGGGCCCGCTTCCCCCCCCCTTTGGATTTTAATAAATTTAGAAAATACTCTCTCTCGTCAATACCCTCTCCTTGAACCACGGAGTGGACCTTATTGGGGCGGCGGGAAGAATTGGTGAGGAAGTTGCAACCTGGCCGCCACAACGTATTTATTCCTTTTAAACAGTGGATGAAATACAGAGATTGCTAGTTTGAAAACTCTAGATTTATCCGTGCTTAAAGAATATGAAGTAGAGATAAGTGTATTTAGTTAAAATAATACTTAGGGAATATATGCACAAATCTCAGCGATAAAGACTCAGAAATACAATATAAACACTAGGAACACTTAAATAGACAGGCAGAAACCAAGAAAATAAGACACTTTGCGAATGGAGAAAAGAAACACAGGAGAGTAAGAAAAAAATAGCTAAAGATTTAAGTAAGAAAAAATTAGCTAACATTAAGGACTGGAAGTCATCTTAATATTGGAGCGGAGTTACCTGTATCTTGTGTATTACCGTGGGGTATCAACACACCGACGTAATGAATGCTGCTAAATGATCTGCGTCTACTCGAGAGGCTGGTAAGGTAACATGGAGAGCTAAAATGGAGATTTAAAAAGCGTAACAAACAGAAAGGGACACAATAATCATTCCGAATGCGTCCACACGGCGGTATTCACCCACAGACAAGGTAATGGAAGACCCGAGCAAGGAAATCTGGTTTTAACCGCACGTCAAGATTTCAAAACCATTTTTAGAAGAGACCATTAATAAATAAAGATGTGAAGAGAATTTATATGAATGGTCTGGCGAACATTCGGATTCATCGTCATTATTCACCATAAAATCTTCTCCTCAACTTGTTTTCGACTAAAATGGTAAGAAAAGAAAATCTTTATCTGGTCGTAAGAGTGTGGTAATTATCCAAAAATCAGGTCCATTTTTACAGGATAATTTAAATCACAAACATTGCCAAGAATTGATAAAAAGATAAATTATTCTTCAAGTAATTATTGGATATGTGAACAGGAATTAATTTTATTTGGTAGAAGCAAGACGGATCTTCTACACAAAGAAGAGGGATATGGAAGCATATCTCCAAAGGAAGATTTTCGTAGGTTGTGATATTCAATTGTCTCCTACAAGCGCTGATTTGACAACCCCATGTGATTGCTTTCGTAAACTCATATTTCAAACTGTGGCGAATTAGAATAAAAGTACAAAGCAATTTTCTAGCGAATATTTCCTCTTTGTCACAGACTTTTTATAGAATAGATTTTCGACAGAAGATACTCATGGAAGGTCTTGAATTGGCAGTTATGACCATCCCGGAATTCGGCGGACAAATTAAAATTTATTATCTCCAGCTTAACTGAGCAATATTTTCTCATTATCTCGCTACGATAATATTGTCTATCTTTGATCTTTTGTAGATTTAAGTAGACTACAATAATTTATGTTTGGCATTCGTAACATTCTAATGAGTTATCCAAACCTTGCCATTTCAGAAAGAGCCATATCACAAAGTGTTATGTTTAGCCTTTGCGACCTATTCATTCATGTGAGTTATAGTTGTAGAAACCAAAATATATGCTCAGAGGAATAGTTATTTTTTCCATTATTTTTAGGATTCGTATTTAACCTAGATTATAAACAGATTATCAAGCCTGTTGTTTCTGTAATTATCGATTTATACACAACTATATAGTACTTTTTGTCATATGTTTAGCCTTTTCTTCTAATCCCTAAAACTGTACACATTTAAAGTAGTCAACTTTTTATTACCTTTCACCCTAGCTCTCCACCTTTAGACTACGAGGAAAATTGTTAATTAAATCGTTTTATTACTGTATAAGGGAATTATTTCCCTAACTATATACAGAGATGCCTGATATAATCAACCCTCATAAGGAAATTCGAAACTTCATCGGTCCTTTGCTAAAAAAGGTTGTTTCATTCCCGCATCCTGATTAAATTCTGACTTGTAAATTTGTGTGTCCTTAGGTTAAGCATCCTTCTGTATTCATTAGCTAGGTAGCGATTGAAGATGACGGATATCTCCGTCAAAACCTGGTTTCGCAATAAATCGGTCCAAAATACTGTGGTTTCTCTGCTGCATTTACATGTACGTTACTGCGCATCTTTAGATATGTTATGTAATGTCATGTTAAGTTATGAGATAGTCTACCAATTTATCAAGCGTTTCATCGTCAACCCAATCGATATGCTGTCTATCTATCCAATGTGGCGCTTGGCGACAGGGGTTAGAATTCATGTCATTTCCCCAAACGGGCAGAATTCTCCTTCCTGATTCGGCTGTTTGATGGTAATCTACATTGCAATAGTTAAGGTCTATCTTCAATGTCACTTTCCATAGATGTTGGTCCCTAAATTAAGAAGAGAGAACTAACGAGAGATGTGTACATAGAGTGGTTAAAGATAAAGCGTAAATGTGTTGAAGTACTTACCTCTAGTTTCAGGTTGTATATTTGAGGCCTGTAGGATACGCAACCCTCAAGATGTCAGCTGGAGCATGGTTTCTTGTGCTAAACTTTACATTTCCCGGTTTTGGGGCCTTTCCGAAGAAGTGGACCATGGCCCCATCGGTTGGGTAAGGCCCGAAAATGCAAGGCGTACATTCGATGCTAAAGGTTCATATTTTTGCGTCCCTTCCTTTTTCCTTCATTATTTTTTTATTTTTTCCTGATTAAATATTGTAATCCCTTCTTTTTTCAACAAATATTTCTACCTTTACTCTTGTTAAATCTTTTTTTTCTCTTTCTTGCTACCTTTCTTCCAGTTCTTCCCAATTCAAATTCCGATTTGTTGTCTCAACTCCCAATGATACTTTTCATCCAATTCGCTACGCACCCAAGCATCATTGTCGTTTTCTCGCTCCTGCCAAATGGCCCGGCGACGACTGAAACTCTAAAATCCGTTAGAGTCGGACCAGGGGTCGTCAATCTTTTTTCACGGTGGGCCAGATAACTGAGAGAATGACGAGCGTGGACCGCATAACCATTTTGTTCAATACAATATAGTGAATATACAAAAAATAGAGACAACGAACATATTTATTTACCTATACACAAAATACACAAATAATAAAGACAACAAACATTTATTTACCAAAAAGTTATCAAAGAAGGCGTCGTTAGCAATAAGATAGTATTATCACACCCAGCGCGCACATATCCGAGTCTCACAAACTAAGGGGCAAAAAAGGTTGGTGAGATTTGTGAAACTGGCGTTTAACTTTTAAGATATCATCAATATTTGCTTTGTAATTGCTGCATCCAATCAAGAGAATTGCTTTCAAATGTTCATCAGTCAGCCTCGTTCGATGTGCTGACTTCACATATAATTATATACACATAATTATATTTTAGCTCATTTGTGGCATAGTGCAGCGGCGGGCCGGATGAACTGACCTCGCGGGCAGGATCTAGCCCGCGGGCCTTAGTTTGGAGACCTCTGCGTTAAACGAATGGAGCACCACTTAATTGTGCCTGGCTTTCCAACATGGCTTTCCTATTTTGAAATGGCTTGATTTCAGAAAGAAATATTTTACACTCCGACATATTTCTGGCATTGCACTGCCATAGCGATACCAAGTTTTAAGCTCCACATACTTCCATCTTTTAACACACATAAATTTGTAGGAAACCTCATGGATTTGAAAATTATTCACCATTATCTCATTTTTTTGCTATTTGGCTCTGAATGATTCCACATTGGTTGATTTGGTAGGTGTATACTTGCATTACAGAAACGGTAGGTAAATCGGCAGGTGCATATCTGCATTAAAGACAATACTGAGACGTGTTATACCGTTTCTCTACTGGAAGGATTAAATGCAGAATTGAATTAGCCAAAGCAGGACGGACTGACAGATTATCAGGGCAGTAATTTCAAACTCAAATTTATGTTAAATTTTTTCGCTTTTTTATTTTTCATTTAATTTCATTTTTTTCCATAAGTATTTCCTTGCACAATGATCTAAATGTTCGAATATTAACAGCCACTGGTTCTCGGTGCCATGGTACCAATATTAAAAAACAGTTGGTCTCACAAAGTTTTAGAGTATTTGTGATTTATGACTCGTGGTTCTTGAGAGATAAAATCACTTTTACTGCAAGAATCTTGATTAAATTAAAATATTCCCTCTATATGATAAAAGAGAGCTTGGGGTATTATGCCCTTAACTCACCAAGGGGGCTGAACTTTATCCCTAAGGGAGTGCCTGATATATTCTCACATTTCCAATTGCGGGGACTAAAATTTTGTGAACTAGGCCACTTTTACCCATCGGTGGAAGAACGATGGGAAAGATAATAATGATCTCTATTATTACTTAAATATGGCCAAGGGAAATTTTCTTTAGAGGAAGGAAGTTTTGCAGTTCATTTAATAATTAATTAAATATTCTTTTTATTTTTTATGAAATCATGACACTTCTCTTTATATTTAAAAGACCATCTAGACCTGCTTGACCATTAAGGGGGAAATAAAAGCTCAACTATACTTTGTAAAAAATAAAAGTTTAATATTATTTTATTTGAAAATGTGTAAAGATTTTCCGAGGTTACTTTGCAAATTTAAACTCTTTTCTATTTCAACAAATTTATTTTCCTAAATTTGGGTATTTTTTGATTTGACTCACTTAGTTGACCCACGAACTCACTGAGAGGCAACCAAGCATTGTTCATGCAAACGTTCAACGTTTTCTCCTTTGGCTCTGTTCAATTAAGCTTTAATGATGCCAACCGGCTCCTATCTTCTTCGCGGTTTTATTTCCGCTAAACGTTCACTCCTGTAAGGGTAATGGAGTGCCAAATACGAGTACACCCTTTTATTAATTAGGACCAATATTAGAAATGATGTGGAGTGGCAAATAAGTGGTCGAGAGGATCCCATTTGAAGAAGAATCCTAAGAGGAAAACTCATTTATTCCTACAACGAAGAAAGTTCTTTAACGTTGAAATGGGCGATGCCGTTCGTTAACGCCACAAAGACTGTTTACCTAAGTTTCTCGAGCGATGGTTATGATTTAGCATGAACCATCAAAGTGCTGTGTATGCAGTGGAAAGGATGAATATACTAATGCGGTAAAAAAAGCACTACCAGAACATATTGCGAGAGGAAAATCGAGTAATGCTCAAAATCTTAGGAAGTGAGCATAATTGGGATATAATTGGGTCAACGTCAGTCTACAGAAACAAAAAGGACTTGTATGAAATTGTGAAATATTGTGTAAGTACAGAAAGAGAATGATTCATATTTCGCTAATTGTAATAAATCAGTCAATAGTATAAAAGTTTTGTCCATGTAAAATGAAAAGTAAGAATTTTATTGCAATTATATTTGTTTATCATCGGGTGAAACGATCTTAACTGAGAGCTCAGAGCAGTATGACACTTGGATAACAATATCGAGGTTGTTTTGTTTGTTTTATGTTTAATGTGCGTCAATTCATAGGGTCATAGGCACATATTCGAGAGTTTTTGTTGTAAAAAATTCATACTCAATGTTTACTTTAGCAAATTGAAAATAAAACAAGATAAAAATAGCAAAGATACGTCCACTATTGGTCTTCCCTTCTTACCATATGAAGGATGGTTGAGTTGAGATTCTGAATTCAATTCTTTGGTTTCTAAATGTTTTTGCAATACTTAATGGCTTAACTAAGATTAATGTAGAGAGAGAGAAAATAAAGAGGGATAGAAGGTTGGAGAAGCGTGATAAGGGAAGAAAGAGGAGAGAGGGAGGGACCTAAAGTGTTTGTGGAGAAGGAGATGATGTGCTTAATCCTCGAATTCCTTTTATTCTAAATGACTGTAATTTCTATTGAGGAAGGCAAGGTCAATTGCAAGGTCAAACTCTGAAAGTGGCTGGTCTCCTGCTGGAGGAACCATGCTTCTCATACGGACCACTGTACGTGACCTGATCCAGGGTTGGTAGTGCTAGAAACATATACTGCATTTTAAATCATTAGGAGGAAAACCTAAAAAAGAGGTTTACGCGGAAATTCTTAAAAGAAATCTGAGTAAGCGAATAAAGTATCATTTACTAGAAATAGAACTCGTGCCAATCGAACAATTTGGCAGTTTCTGCAGTTTGCCATAAAAATTAGCAAGATAGAGAGGGGAGTAGAGAAGGGGGAGAGGGGTCGGAGAATATGGAGGAGATGAGGGGAGAAAGGGGGACATGGGGAAGAAGGAGATGTGAGAGATGGGAGAGAGTTAGAGAAAGAGGAGGGCCAGAGGGGTGGAGAGTAGTGAGAGAGGGAGTGTGGGGAGGGGAGAGGGGAGACGATGAGAGAGGTGGGAGAGGGAGGGAAGGGAGAAGGAAGAGAGTTATTTCCTCAGGTAGTGGTAACGTTTTAAGAGAATTATTGGCCCCACCTTGGACGGGTAATTTCAGCTTGTAGCAAATAAAACAAAGATCCATTTCAATTTCGTGGACATTTTCTCAAAAGTTGCTGTGATAAGTTTAAGATAAATATTATTACCCTCACACCCTTGCTTTTTCCTCTTTGAATACTCACCTAGTAGGAGCTAAATCACAAAATGGTTATACAGTATAAATATAAGAGGTTTTCACTCTAGTTTTTGTTAATTCATTACACAATTAATTTTGCTCTTTGAACTAAAGTTGTGATTAGCGCTTCAAAGCCTTTTTATCGTCTTCAATAGCATGCGCTGAGGAGGTATTTCATATTCCTTTGATGTCTGCATTAATTATTGAAAAGCCTGCAGATGTATAATATCTATCTATGTGACCAAAAATAAAATAATTCTTCGCTAATTGATATTTTAGGATAATTTTGGAAGTACTAATACACACTTAATATACGTGTGCGCCTATCATTCATGAATTTTTAGCTTAACGAAACTAAAAATACAATGAATAGTCACAATAAACGAAGGAATGGAAAAGTTCTTTTTTCACCTGAAGTCTATCACTTGCTTGAAGTGAAATTGGAATACAATGAGTGGAAGGGTGGAGAAGAATAAGGAAGACACATTTGTATACAAATTCACAGAAGAAACCAGCAATCTCATCATTCTTTTTCCTCTTCCTCGTTTATCTACTTAGGCGTTAGGTATAAAGTTTCATATGTGTTCCATACTGAGTAGTATTTCACCTCAAATATGCTCGTAGAGTCTATTATTAAACCTGCTCTTCCTAATACTCGGCAAATTAGATCATCTATTTTTGTCCTTTTAAAACTTATGTAAATAATTTTGGACAATGCCCTCGGTTAAGCGCTTGTTCACCACTTTAGACCAATTTCTCTACTATTCATTCAAACACTAGTATATAAATAATATTATTAACCCCATTTAGTAGTTTAATCAGTTGTGAACATAATGGTCTACTAGCATATAATAATTTTAGGTCTAAATTCCCGTTTTTCAATGTACGATTTTTTCCTAACCTTCGGGAATTAGAATTAGTTTATTCGCACACCATTACACTTTTTCTAACTAAGATACGTCTTTATTGAAGTAGAGCTTAAATTGTCTACACGAGAATAAGTTAAAGAATAAGAACAACAACAAAACAAAAAAAAGAGCACAAAACTTCCGATGAAGAGCACCCAAATATTTCGGATTCAGTTCAAGACCAATTCTAGAAGAAAGAATATAGTAAATTTAGCACAATATAAATAGGTGTAAAAAAATAAAAAGAAGAGAAGGATGAAGTAAATAGAGAAAATACCGTATCAACATATTTTTGAAAGGGTAATTCTAAAACTAAGCGGATTAAAAAAATAAAAGTGCACAAAATGGACAAAAGAAACGAATAGAAACAATGAAGAACTAATGTTTTCAAGAGCTTTTTCGAGGATTAAGAGTTGCGCTTTTTATGATGGCAAATTCATAAAGAAGCAAACAAAGATGTTGATGCGAAAGCGTATTTTTGTTAATTGTGTTTGTAAGAGTGGAATAGCTGATTTTTTTTAGTCATATCAAAAACATGTTATGATCTTCAAAATGAAATGAGGAAAAAGTGTATTAGAAAAGATAAAAATTCTTAAAATTAATTATTTAAGTAGAGGAAAACAATTTCATAGATAGAAGATAAGGGAATAATTTGACTCAAAACTCCTATACTGAAACAAAGATGCGGTCTATTAGCAGGAAATAGAAAGACTGAACGATTAATAAATAAAATCGAAATCACTCAGACACCGTTTCTTCACTCACTTGAATTATTGGAATATCTTTCCATTTGTAGGATCAAAATAAAAGTTCAGCTTGCTAAATGACCTACTCGTGTATATAGACAATATCGCTTGGAATCGCATGTCTCTTTTAATAACGGAATTCTATAACTTATAGTCGGTGCTATTTCTAAGATTTTCCCTTCTAAGCAAATAAATTTTTAATCATAGAAGAAAACGAGGAGAATCACCTTGATCTTTTGGAGCTTAGTCCCGTTTTGCTTCATAGAGAATGCAATGCAGTCTCATGCTCGAGTGCAGACCAAAAGCGAAGAAATCAGAGAGTCTGAGGTGTAAATCTCGGAAGGATCCCTGTGGAAGAACACATGAGATCATTAGAAGGATCCCTGTGGAAGACCATATAAGATCCTTAGAAGGGTCCCTGTGGAAGACCACATAAGATCATTTACTCGTAGAGGAAAGGGTTCTCAAAAAACTTGAGAGTATGTTATGGGAGTTGACAGGTCAGTAGCTATACCCCGATGTGTGGAGATTTTGTTCGTGTAGCTGAAGGTAATGGGTACGATTGGACTGGCGGGAAGATGGAGTGTCGTTTCGCAGAAGTTGAAAGAAGAGGCACGTATTCATGAAAAGCGCTATTCATGTTACTATTAACTTATGTGTGGATAGGTATTGGCTGGGTGTGGTCTAGGGTTGCGGAGTAACTCAGTGCCATCGCAGCGTATTGTATTGTATGTATAAGCTTAAGAGTCTCCTCAGTTATCGATTTGGACACGCGTGAGTGTGTGTTGAGTAGTGTTAGTTTGTTGTTTTCTTAAAGTGTGGCCATTCTTGTGTACATGGCTGAGCGACAGCTGCGTTTCAAAGTATAGTTCTGAATGCGATGTGCTTCGCTCTGCTTTGTGTGACTCGCATCTACGAGTGAGATTGTAGAGTATGTAAGAAGACGTCTAAAGAGTGTTTTGTATGTGTAGATGTAGTTTACGGTTGGCAGGAAAAACCTGCGCAGCTTCTTGTAAGTGTTTTAGTCTCTTCTTTGAGTGAAGTTTTGGTGTAGGGGGAAACCTAAGGAACCCTTCGATTGTTGTCCAAAAACGTTTGGTGTGAGGTGTTTATGTGAGACTTGCTGGGTTTGGATGGTCTGTTGTGTGTATATATTTGTATGTTGTGCATGTAATGATCACGTACGCTGTAGAGTGTCACGTGTGTCTTCTGAGGATTCAAAGCTCTGAGCCACTTATCCTCATTCTCTGTCTTTTCTATCGGTATTATTAGTTTTGGGGTTGCGATTCTGTTTGGTCCCTGGTCGCAAAAAAATATGCTCTGGTAGTTGGCATGAAACAGTGTGTATGCGTGTTTGCAAGATTTAGGTGGGCGTGGGGTCATATGTGTATATTATAGAGTTTAGGTGCCAGTACGCTACCATGGGGTACGCTTGCGCATTGTGTAAATGGGAGTGACGGAGTATAGTTGTAATTTAAGTGGCACTCACAGTGTGTAAGGTAGTATGAGAGAAGCTTTCTAGTGCAGAGTGGGAGCTTCGAGTCTCTCGTGCCACACCTTGTCGAAGGCTTTCTATAATTCCTTACTGACGGAGAGTTTTTTGCCGTGGTTTTGGCTTATGTCGTCATGAACGATGTTCACGACCGCTTGAGTTCAGTGGCCACTCCTGAAGTCATACAGACAGGGAGAGAACCAGTCCCACTCCTTCATAAAATTTCGGTGACGGTTTTTCACCATACGTTCTAGTATCTCGCCAAGGTGTTCTAACAGAGCAATAAACCTATAGGTGTGTTGGTATTTGGGAGCTTTTGTTTTTCTTCTGTATTAGAATTTTGTGTGTGATTTTGAAATGATGTGGAAAGTGGCCAAAAGCGAGTAAAGCATTGAATAGGTGTGTTATTGTGTTATTATAGCGAAGATGGTTCCGAGGTGGTGGGAAATTATAGTGTCTGGAAGGCCGAATGGACAGAAGACGCGTTTTGGTATTGATTTGATGTAGTGTTTTGGTTCTTCAACGGTGATAAGAGTGGTTACTATGGTAATTTTATCGAGCACTTCTGTTCCTATGAGGGGCGGCGTGTCAAAACTCATCGACATGAAGACGGCATCATTCCTGGATTTCTTGGAAGTGCTCTTAGGTGTGTACTTTTAGTGTCTCTTGTCTGTGCATCGTGTCCTAGTGGGACTTAAATGTGTCTAGAATATCATTAGTGTCAGTTAAAGTACGATTGTTAAGTTATAGGGTGGTCGGTTTGGGGTTGTCCGTACCCTAACATCCTCTTTACTTGCCACCAGAAGAATAAAGGGTTACAGTTGGTATTCTGAATGTTGAGATTCTGTATGTTGCGTTCCATTCCCCAGCAAAAAGAGGAGATAGGTCGTGTTGAATAGAGCTAGGAGTGCAACATATATGTGTAATTGTTTTCGTTATGGACTGTAGAGGGTGGCCACTAAGAGAAGGCCAAAGCTCGTGTATACTTTGCAGGCTAGCTATTAGTCATATTGAGTGTATGTGAGAGAGTAATGTATAAACCGCTTAACTAAGATCGCTGAATCCAGGTGAGGCGCCGGTGTGGTTAGATAGGTGTAATAACCTGCAATGTGAAGTCTGTTGTTGTGAGGGTATCGGATGACGTAGATCAAGAGTAGAATGTCTGCTTTTCAGGTAATAAGTTCCCAGTGAGCGACGGTATGGCGAATACCATGTCAAATCGTACGTTTAACGGGCCGAGACTAAGTCAAACAGTGGTCGGGAGCCAAGTGCGCTTGAAGCAGTACTATCGATAGCCCCGTTTCTCTCTTTGATTTCTTGCCATTTTCTGCGGCGGGTGATGTTTGATAGAGGCGGAGTGTGTAGGTTTCTTGTTATTGGGTGTAGAGGAAGCAGTAGTATAGGGGTGTTCACAATGGGGAAAGAGGGTGGAGACAGTAGGAGGAGGGTTCAAGACAGTAGAAGGGTGAAGGCACTGAGAAAGTGGGTGGAGACGGTAGATGGGAGGGTTGACAAAGTGGAAGGGTGTGTGGAAACAGCTGGATGGGTGTGTAGGTATTGGAAGGGAAGATGGAGTCAGTAGAAGAAGATGGAGACTATGGAAGATAAGGCAGAATGATAGGCTTTAGACACAGTGGAAAGAGGGTGTAGCAGGAAAAGAGTTGGGGAGAGTATTAAGAAGGGGGGATAGTAGAAGATGGGGTGGAGACAGTGGGATGTATGGAGGGAATGAGGTGATAGAAGGAAGGGAGGGTGAAGTGAAGTTGGGGTTAGGATAGTAAAATGAATTATGTGAGCAGAGGGTAACAATCCAAACAATCCAAACCATAGAATGAGACTGAGTTCTTCGGAAAATCTTTCTTTATGAGACTAGTTTCTGAATTGACTCTCTTTCATTTTTAGACCAAGAACAATAACAGCAGAGGTCGAAGGGTTTCTCAGAATGGAGAAGGAAGATAATGTTATGTCCCAAAAGAGTCTCCTCGAAATTGAGTGACTAGTCTCTCCATTTGCCACGATTTTCTTTTGCCTAACCCTAGTTTCCCTTTGATTGTCCGTTCATCGAACTGGTTTTTCTCTATTTCCACGAGGGCACCAATACTCATGTGCATTGTGAAGGCAAAAGTGAAGGCAAATGACGTAGCTTTCCCAGTCATCTCTCACCATCTTATATATATATATATATATATATATATATATATATATATATATATATATATATATATATATATATATATATATATATATATATATATATATATTCATTTGTTTTATTATGGTTAATATAACAAACAAAATTTGTCTTGCGGCGTAGTTTCGTGCCTCGCTGATCGCTTGAGGATCGTTCTCTAAGAGTGCTAAACTTTATTTTATTCTAGGGAACGAATAAAAGGAGTTTCTTTCTTGACTTTGTCAAATATTGACACTTCAACTCGTTCGAGAATAATCAAAACAGAGCTTTTACTAAAAAAATAGACTTTAATGAACACAAACCCTCTCACTAAATAACATTAAAACATACTGATCTAATACACGTATAAAAAAAGGGGATTACTTGGCGAACTCTCGAGGCTCGATTCTCGATAGAATTTTACGGGCGAATAATTTTATGTTAATATCTTTGTTATTAGCCAGACATCCAATAAACTAATTTTTATGCACGGGGACATAAACAACAGGATTATTTTTTACTTACATAAGGTAATGGAGATTAATACCCGATTCCAGTTGAAATATCTTCGGAGATTTTTTTCCTGAGAGTCGTAGCTCGAGTAGTTTGTTGCTTGCTCGCAAGATGGCGTTACTTCGGATGAAAGGTGGGCGAGTGACGTCACACGGAATTTCGAGTTGTCCGATGAGGCGAATGGGTTGTCGGACGTTTATGATATTGAAAAGGTTTCCTTCAGAAGAGGTTTGAATATGTTTATATTCTTGTCTAGCGATTTGGGTCTCGCTTATATAATTTCGATTTTGGATGAGAAATCTATCTAGTTTGGAGTTGTCAAACACAGATAGAATGAGATTTGAAGTCTTCAAGCTGTGTAGATTGATACTCAATAATCTTGGGGCTCTCACGGCGCCGAGCTTCCTTGGTACAATCTGGTATTGTACAAGGACTGCAAGTTCTCCTCAACTTGCAATAACTTTGTACCGGTAATTTTTTAGTTTTCTTGTCGAACTCGAAAAATCTTCTGTCAACCGGTGACTTTCTTTTCTCTTCAGGGGGAACGAGCAAAAAGCCTAGTTTTGATTGATTGTATAGGTTTATTGTGCAATAGCGTACATTTATACATAATCATAATACAAATAATAATAAAATAAAAACAAACAAAAAAACAAAAAGACAAATACAGTAATAATATGATACAATAGTATAAATACATGTATAAATGCACACATTGCACAAAACGGGCAGCCCGTCAGTGTTTGGCGTGCAGTAAGACGTGGTGGAGCGTCCCACGCGTTTCTTATCTGCTGCAAGTGGGTGGCGTCGGTCTTCATCACCTGTCGCCCGGCTGGGCGCGAGCGGCGATCAGCGCGGAGGGGGTGTTGTTCTCAGCACCTCCAGCAGCTCGTTAGTTGGGGTGTAGAGGACCACCTGGGCGGCTCTTGCCTCTCGCGCCCTGAGTAGGGCGCCTCTTACAGGGGGAGGGGCTGGCGCTCGCTCTGGCCTGAGGCGGGCGGTGGCTGGGCAGGAGAGGAGGTAGTGCACCAGTGGGCGCCGGGAGCGGCCGCCGCAGTGTTCACACCTCCCTGCCACAAAGTCGGCGTGTAGCTCTTCCCGCGTGGAGTAGCCCAGCCTCACACGCTGTAGCAGCACGCCGTTCGCTCTGGGCTGCTGGAAGGATGGGTTCAGTGGGCGATAGGCTGTGGCTGCAGCATACCACGCAAGCCTAGTTTTCTCGTGTCAACCTGTTTTATACCTCAATTAACCCCACGGGGTAAATGGAGTGTGGGGGACTCACAGAGGTGACGTCGCTGGAGTTTCCCTTCTTGTGTCTGTTGTTTGTCTATTCGGCATTTTGAACTTATGAAATCATTGTTTATAAGTATATATATATTTATATATATATATATATATATATATATATATATATATATATATATATATATATATATATATATATACATATATATATATATATATATATATATATATATATATATATATATATATATATATATATATACATATACATATATATATATATATATATATATATATATATATATATATATATATATATATATATATATATCGCTCTATTTCTATCTCTTATGTATCTTTTAATATTTCAAAATGCTCAAGAGCATTGAGATATATTATTCATTCAAAGCATTGCTCGTTTTAGTTAATTGTAAATAATCACCACTATTATTCGTGCCTTCAAGCATTTCATTTATTACATCCTAGATTACACGAGCACAATCGTCTATGAGATATATTTCAGCCATTTGGGCAATTTCCTAGAACGCTCTCATGAGATGAAAGAGTAACAGACGACCGGAGAGGTGTAGATGAAAACGAAGATAAAACAGGCAGTTCTGAATTGAAAAAGTGTAATAAATTGTTGTAAAAACAAGAACATTTTTCCATAAAAGATATCATAAGAAAACAAGCAAAGACCATGTCCACAACATATAAAGTAGACGGGAAATATAATAACATAAATGTGTTCGTATATACGGTCAGGCCAAAAGTTAAAAATTGATATATATATATCTTTTTTGTATTAGTTTTTAAAATTTATGTGATAAGAATAATTATTCTAATATTTAAATTATTGCAGATTTAGTAAAAAGTCAGCATTTCAAAAGTAAGAACAAACAGTGCATTCCTTCGCTGAATCCAAAATGGGGATCTTGTCCTGTTCCTGTTCCTGTTCCTGTAGAAGGTGAGTTTCTGTCCCTGGAGCCTTGCTATTTGATCAAAAGAGTAAAAGGATGACAAATATGGGTTTAATCAATGATGTATAATTATAATCTATTTTGTAATTTTCACCAAAATAAAGCTTTGAAAACTTTTCCAATTCCAGAAATGTATTTTTTTAATGAAAAGCGTCAACCATTGTTGCCCTGCACCGAGGACGCCTAAAATACAAGGAGATAATTGTTAAGGCATCAAGGATCGCCAGCTTTATGGTCATTAATGATTTTAAAAGAATAGTTACATCCTTTTGGACAAATTGTCTAGAAACAACCAAAGATCTTCAAATGAACGCAAAGATCGCCTCCTGGTAAGGTCCCAGCCTAAGATCCGATTGCTCCAATGACAATCTTAATCACGATTGAAAAGAAACAGGCGTGAATTCTTCAGCGACGAGAGTGAGGTGAAGAATTTTCATCAAAGGTCTCAAGTCAAGAGGGTATGCGAAGAAGAACCTCAATGACCGACTTCAATCTTATAGGGATTATAAGGAATGCAAAGTTTAGGACTGGGGCAAAGGATATTCTCTGATTAAGATCCCTTACGATTTTTTTTAGCTTTTTAGATCCATCGTTAAGAAGAGAAAGGTAGAGCACGATTCCGGTAACGTAATCAGAGGTGAAGCATCAGGACGCTCTTCATCTCTGGGGCTGCTTCTCATCCAAGGAAACTGTAGCACTAAATATTTAGCCAAAGAACACTGACATGAACTTAAAATGGTACCAAAATTTGCTTCATCATCGCCTTTTCCCAAGTGTTCCAGACAAATTTAGTGAAGATATTTGTAGTTTTTAGTGTAATATAGAACCTGGTTACAAAGCAAAATCAATAACAAAATTGTTAGCTAATAATAACACCGAATTTTTGTGACTTTGGCCTGGGAATTCGCCAGATTTGAACCCAATAGAGAATTTCTGGGCGATAATCAAACTGGCAATTTATAACCAGAAACCATTCAAATGTGAGCAGTTGTGGTCGCTTATTGAACAAAAATGGAGTAATATCAGCTAAGATATTTTCAGATATTTGTCTCCATCTTGCCAAAAAGATTTGAACCAGTCCTGAAGAAGAAGGAATTCAATGGTAAATATTGTGTGCCCGCATTGATTGACAGTTTGACGAATTCAAATGCAACTGTGGAAGAATAAGGAGAGAGATAAGGAAATCCCCCCCCCCACCTTACTTCCTTAGTTTGCAGTTGACTGCTCTAAATTCGTCTTTCCTATATAGTGCGAAATGTAGAACAATGGGGACCATTAAGGGCCATCGCAACTTCTCGCTAGGGTCCCTTATCGCAACCCAAGGCAATCAAGGAAGTCTGTTGGCTATGAATATTTCTCCCAGTCTATATAATTTCGGGGTATGTATTCGAGACTTCGAATTCACATGCAGAGTGTGTCTAAAGCCAAGGTCCAGTACCTTAGCCATAATTTCTTCGTTAGTCGAGAGGGAATCAACTACATTTTCGTCCAGATAAGAATTGAGTGATTGTGGAAAAGCTAGTCGTCACTCAGTGTTGTTCGTGGAGATAGTTAGGCGCGCTTCAACCCTTCTCACCACGTCTTCGGATTTTAAGGATCGGAAAAGCCATCCGCGAAGCACCCTCCGTTTCCCTCCTCTTAAGGATAAGAGCCCCCTTTCCCAAACCTCAATTGCCCGAAGTTGAATTGAGTGTTTCGTAAGATACCCACAGGTTCAAGGTCGAACTTAGCTAACTGGTCCTACTCGCCGCACATCAAGGTAAAAAGGATTTAACGCCCGCTTCGTCACGCTCTTCCGAACCTTTACCGCATCTAACCTCAAGGATCCCCTTTGCTCTAGAACTTGCGTAATTGTTACATCGTTACTTAATTAATTATCTTGCGGTTCAAACTTAATTGATAGTGTTAATTATCTTAGCATTGAACCGTCAATATTTAATTTCATTGCCTTTTAACTTGCCCTATATGTATCTGTAATCTTTAGCCTTATTAAAGTATATTTTTGTAGCTGTCTTTGAATATTCTTTGTCGTAGCCTCTGTGTATTTAAAGCACTCTTAAAGCCATCCCTCCCTAGGTGGAACTTTAATTCCGGTCGGCCAGTAGGTCAGTATGCGTATAACGGCGTACACCTGGTCTACCACGACTGTAACGTTTGCATAATTTTTGTCATTTTCTCTTATGAAAAAATATGTCTCAAAGGAAAAACATTCTCATTTGCAAGCTATAACTCTTTACTTGCGAAAGTGGGGATAGAGCAAAGAAAAGGAGGTATTTTTGCTTTGCCCTTCTACGAATATATTTCTTGAACAGACAAGAATAAATTTGCGATCAAGGAAGATGAAAACAAAAAATAAAATTGTAACTATCATATATTAACGCTAATAAATGTATAAAACTTCTTACAATTAAGATCTTCAACATCCAGAGCGTTTTCAGTTAATATTTCTGCATATATTCTGACCTTGACCACCTGGCACCTTAACGAATAATTCGTAGGTCTCTAAGTATTCTTGGAGCCTCTTCTGTTTTTTCCCCCAATTCACTTCTTTCATTCAAATTCACTTCCCTTACCTTCCATATGGTCTTTGCAAACCAATTTTTGAAAGCAATATGATGAAGTTGCATCCGTTGGTTTTGCTTTTTTAGCGTAGAAAGACCGGGGGAAGGGGGCTAAATGGTTATAGAATTTCCGAGCCGTGAAATCTTTAGAGAGGTTCCTTTTAGGAGACTAAAACGAGAGACTCGAATTTTAATTTCTTCCTTCAATGAAATGAATGAGTATAGAATATCCAAAAGACCTTCTAACTAAAATGTATTTCTCTGCATGTTAAATATGATGGATTACAGCTTTATAGGGGGAAAGGGGTCCAAAACAAAGAAAACAGGAGTCTAAAGGCTAAAATTAATTGTCTCTACACAATAGAAATTCTTAAGAATAAAGCTCGTAAAATCCTCGGATCGTAATGGGGTTTCAAATTGATAACTGTGCTTAATTTTATTTTTTTCGGACCAGAATGACCCTGTTGATCACAAACTTACGAAGAGTGAGGTTTTCTGTTTTATGTCTAGTCATGCATGGTTCTTTTCAACTCAAACCCACCTTCTCTATTGCCCGAGGAAAAATGATAATCGTATTTATTTCATCCGTTTCTTTCTCAATTAGTATCAAAATGAAGGTTCCAAAAGAAAGTTGGGAAGATAGGCAAAGTTTAAATGCTTGAACGAAGTCTAGTTCGATTTGCCTGAAAAAAAAGGATGTATGGCGTATACGAGATATGCAGGGACTCATAAATATGTACTCATAAATTCTAGTCCATATATGAATCTAATAACCTTTCAATAACATGTTTAGAAAAATCTTTTTACTTTGATTTTAAAATGTTCTTCAGCGTTCTTTTGACTTTTTAAGTGTTTTAAGTCGTTCACTATCCAGGTAAACCACGACACGCAAAATTATCATGATTACACATAAAATAAACACAAGATTCCGGTTAAACAAAAGACATCTTTGAGGAGACCCAAGACAACTTCGGTCATGTTGTGGCTGAGTGTAACATCAACTGGTCAAAGAAATATCTCGCATATTCAATGAAGGGAAGATAAAGATCAAACAAGGTATTTATTTGGAGATGTTGAAGTTGAAACTCATCCCCTGAATGTATACAACTATATGATATGCTGTTTTAACACTTGAACAAGATGAAGCAACCACACACACAGCAAAAATAGTTTATAAATGTTGCGAGGTCAATTTTAAGAGATTTTTGTCAAAGGAACTTTGGCCTCCCAGTTCGCCATATTTGAACGACATCGACTTTGGAGTGTGGTCGATGCTTGAGAAAAGGCCTCTACCAATATTAAAAAAGTGTCCCATTGAATATTAGTTACATCATCTTGTAGCATATAATTTTCATTTTGATATAATGATTATCTAATATTAAATTGTGTTATAAATATAATGGAATAAATATCATTCTACACCGTGTTTTTAGTCCTCAATGCTGCTATATTAGTGCTGAAATAAGGATGAAAAAAGGTAAAGTAGATAGACTAGAGTACAACTCATTTCTGACAGAGATTTAAAAAAATACTACGAAACAATAGAAGACCCTTCGCATAATATCAAATAAATCTCAGATCCTTAAATAATCTATGGAATATTTTCGACTAACTTCCACATTCGAAGGAGAACTCTGAATGATAAATAAGTTCATAAAAACAACTCGACAGCTCATACCTCTTCCATCTTTATTGTGATTATTTTTTATAAGTAATACCATATAACTCTTTCACAATAAAAGCCTGTCAATCGCATTAAAAATCATGTCTATTATCAGAAGTTTGTGAATTATCAACAAAAATCTGATTTAAATAATGGTAAATCCGGATCTTGTATCCTTCCATATATAACTTTTTTTTTACCTTTAACAGATCGACAAAAGTGACTTGAACTTTTAAATACTTCTTTTCTCTGTTACACATCCTTGACATTCTAGATTTCTGTAGTGTTATTAGGTAAGGAATGCTCCTAAGAATAATATTTTGATCTCTCAGATCTGGATCTGGATAAAATTGTTTATTTTGATAGAATCTCATAAATGTCCATTCTCTTGATATTTTCAATTTAATTTGGCCATTAGTTTTTAGATATTGGCAAAATGTCAGAAAATGCATTAGAAGGTAATGTCAAAGAAATTGAATAGGTGATTTTGAATCCGCATTATGATCGGGATCCGCCCCAAATCTAATCAAATGTTCCTTGTCCATAATTAAATCGAAATGCGTTTTGAGATATTTTATGCACAAACAAACATACATAGAAACATACACGGGTGGTCACATAGCCTCTGCTCAACTGTTGCTGGAGTTAAGAGAGTGGATGGAAATTAAGATTATCCATCTTTATTATTATTTCTTCAAATTAAAAAGGTTTAATGAGCAGAGACTTTGAAAAAAGCAAAGGAATAATTTATAAATCATTTGCCCACCAGGCAAGGCCCTGTTTTTTAAACTCTAACCAGCCTGGAGGGAAAGAGAAACGGGGTTATCGAGGGGTCAGGTAAATTCCAAGTGGATATGGCACGACAACCAGAACCTAGATGCGGTCCTGGGTTGGGACCTCACTACTTGGATGTAATCCGCGTGAGGTTAAGTTGCAATTAAATTCTCACTTCCTAACGGTTACATGGACCATCAGCACAGGGGGAGGGGATACTACAAAATTCCCATAGCATGATACAGCATTTATTAAAAAAACAGACCACTACATTTTTTTCTAAATATTCCTAGGATTCTCAGTTTGGGGAGCTGAGTCTTGCACTCTCGAACGACACAAAGCCAACTTTTAATTGTTATTTAATTTATGAAACAAAGAAAGAGATTTTATTGCCCTCATTAATATTTGAATAAAAGGGAAAACAAAAGTATATACAGATGAGCAGAAAGGCCAAAGAAGGAATAAATATTAAAAATTTAATAGAATAATAGTTTCACTCTTTATATGTACTTAACATTGTCCGACTGAACAATGGATAAAAGAACACCAACAAATGTCTGGTACTTTGATATGTTATTTTCACAATGACTGACAGTAAATTATAGAATTTAACCAATTTTAGATTGAGTCTTTATGAATAAAATCGCAACCTTAACCTGTGATTCTAATTTATCCTGAACTCAGCCGGTCAAGGATAGGAGACATAGACCGCACAAAGAATCCAGCAGTAAGGAACAACGACTCCTGATATACCACATATCATGCGGTGAATGCCCTATGGTATACTAGGAATAGACCTAGACCTACATAGTTACTAATAAGAAGATGAAGGAGAAAAAGCAGGCCTTAAGGAGTGGAAAATTCTCCACCGTCCTCAAGGAACACTGGAGTGAAGCTGGCCAAGAAATAGATTGCCCAACAGCGAGATCGATCACGAAGGTTGAGACAGAAAGGAGGAAAGCCACGGAAGCTGATTACATCACTCCTTGAGAATGGCCAAAGACCAACTCCCTTTGGCTGATCAGCACTTTATCTCACTTACCCGAACACACCAACAGCTTGCGAGGAAGGTAATATGGAGAGCGGAATCGACTACATGTCACCTCCATACACACCCTCGACAAGGGTGGCGCATGTAGGCAACCCCAAATCGACCTTAACCTCGGTTCTCACCACTTACCTTCTTCAGGCTCATGACCAAAGGAGGGAGGGCGATGGGAGTTGAGTATAGAGGAGAGGAGGATAGTGAAATAAAGAGTAGTATGAAAAGGTAGTGGTGATAATGGAAGAAAGCGTTAGGTTTTTATAGAGTCGTAAATTGTAGCCCTCATTGTTACACACACTCTGATTGCTGCTAAGAAGCTCGAGAGAAACGAAACGTCGGCTAACAAATCCTTCGACTTTTCTGAATGGTTTCTCTTACGTTTCTCTCTCGAAGAATACTTAGAAGAACCTGCAAATCGGGAAGAGAGGATGGCAAAAGTAGTTAATAGAAGAAAAAATCGTTAGCCTGGATAACTGTAGGAAGTTTTACCTGCATTTTCAAAAGCCACATTCTTCTTTTCTTCAATTATGGAACGTAAACATGGACCCGGAATTTCAATGAAGATGCCCTAAACTCCTTTTTTTATTATTTTTAATTATTCTTCGCCAGGTCAAATGAACGGGCGTGTCTCGAGACTGAGCTCGCTGTTCCACAGAGTAGCGAATCTTAGTCTCAATTCAACGCAGCTTTGTTCTGGTGAGTCTCCTTTTTTCCTCCCCTTTTCCTGTATTACTTCGTATCTCTTGTGAAATATCGTAAAGGCATTTAACTCCGTCATGGCAAGCAATAATATAAAACAGTTTTCCTTTGTTCTTTTTAGGTCAAAATTAGATCGCCGGAATTCTCTCACCCAGAAACTACATTCACCGCTTTCCTAATTAAGTGCAAATTAGTTGCCGAATCAGACGGACACCCAGAACGAACTGACCCGTTGGCTAGATAGTGGGTTAGCGCTTCAAGTTCCAGAAGCCTCCCTAATACAACTAGTTCAGAAGACCGCAACTATCCCCCCCCCCCTTTTCTTGCCCTATCTTATCTTCCAGCTACCTATTTTTCCTTCCACAAAACTCCCCTAAACAAATCAATTAAAGAGGTTTTTTTATACTATGCCATTTTCTTAAAACCTCTGATCTCGGGCAAGTAAATAACACAGTTCATATTTAAAAGAGTGGTAGCAAAGAGTAATTAGTGCACTCAAAGGCCAGTCTCATTCTATACTAATAATCATCATCATCATCATCACTAACTCTATGATTTAAGAAGGGGATTTTAGGGGGTATTTGAATAATAATTTCATCTTAGTTTGGTTGTGACTTATGGCTTTTTTTCAAAGTTATTTCTAATTATTCTTTTATAATATAAAAAAAACAAAATGGTGAAGTTGAGAAATAAATATAATATCGAAATTTTGTGAATTTTTAAAACCCAAAGAATTACAAATGGCGAAGTTCAGACAATTTATTTTTATATATCTTCTTCTATTCTATAACTATATTTTAGCAACGTGATATTTTGAAAGGGATGAAATTTAGTTTAGAGTTCTTTTTTAAAATTATTATAATTGGCGAAGTTCAAAAAATTTATAAAAATTTAATCATGGCTGCTTTTTTTAAGATTTTAAATTTAATCTTGGTAGCGAAGCGCAAGCTCCCCAAGTAGGGGGGAGTAGCGAAGCCATTGCTTTGTTTTAATATATTTAATCTTTCGATATATGACCTTTTTCTAATCGAGGGAATTAGTTTAGGTGCCCGTCATTGAATTCTTTCCATTTTATTGATGTTTACATGTGTATAAGGTGACCAAAATTGTATCGCGTATTGCAGGTGTGGTCTTACGAATTCTTTATAAACCCAACCAATCGGTTCGCCTTCCTACACTCTTCGTCACACTGTTTGTTAAACTTAAAAACCTTTAAATCTCGCAACCTTAAATCTTCTTCTTCGTCGACGAAAATAAGATTTTTAAAACCCAATTCATAGTTAAAACTTGAGGTATTTCAACCTTGAAAAACTCTACACTTGTCTAAATTGAATTTCATGTTCCATTTATTAGACCATTCGAAGATTTTATCTAAATCCTGCTAAATTAATTTGCTATCTTTTCATTTAAAATTTTACCTTCATTCTTCGTGTCGTCCACAAATTGGGATAGTTTACCATGTAGGCAGGTGTCAATATTGTTTACATAAATAAAGAACAACAATGGTCCCAGCACAGACCCCTGCGGCACGCCACTAGTTAAATTTTTCCACTCCGAAAATTTACCATTTAAAACCACTCTCTCCTTACGATTAATAAGCCACGATTTTATCCATTGTAGGAGGTTTTCCCCGATTCCATGAGCAAAGAGTTCAGTTAGTAATCGCCTATGGGGACGGGGTTGAATGTCTTATCGAAGTCTCAAGAAACTATGTCCAAGGACCTAATTTTGTCATGGCTTTTAATCATGCTGTCATAAAATTCCAAAGCGAAGTGACCCTACCCCAAATCGGGCACCCATTAACACTGAATACAAAAGGAAGACCAAAAGTGAGGACAATCTAACATGGCACGATACATGTTAGGAAACCTAGAACGACTCTAAAAAAAATACCATGGATACACATGGATGGCAAATGATGTAAAACGAAAGAAATCTAATATTGGTAAATGGAAAGACACATTGCTAAATAAGAGATAAAAGTTCCGAAAAGGATATCTTAAACTGAATAGTTGTATACACTGTACATACGGAGACCAAGAAGGCAACCCACATAATGCTGGAAGAAGCCTTTAGATTTGTTATTGCTGATACAAAAAGTTATACAATAGATTGATATAAATTTCTACGTATAGATATTTATCTGTATATATATTACAAGGAAGAGAAATATATTGGATGTGAATGAACGTGTGCGACTGGGTATAGGATGTAAAGGCAGGGTTAGGGGAAATTGGAAAAATCCAAATGCGATCACATGATCTCTGCAAGTATATACGTTGTTATGTGTATGCATTTGTATTTCTCTGTATCTACATTGACTGTGGCCATCGTTTATTTCCGTATATTCTTAATGTTACGCATTTGTAATACATCCCAGGGAAGCAATCTTAATTCAAGAAATGTTCATGTAATCAAAGTTCACCGAATAATTTTTTCATGCATTACTTAGGTCACAATTGTTACATACTCCCTATTTAATCTCACCTTCGCTCTAACTACATTAAATATCAATATATTTAACTCTTTTTTAAGGTTTATAATGGGAAAAGAATATTTAATGGTTATTTGCAACTAAATTCACTTCTTTTCGCACAATTTAAATTTCGTTATTGTTTATACTTCACTCGTTTTCAATTAGATGAGAAAAGAAGTAATTGGTGATAAGGAAAATGGCCAAAGTTTTCTATTTTGTTTTATAATTTTTAATGAAAGAATTTTGTTTTGTTGGTTAGAAAATATTTTCCGTGAGATAATAATATCTTGCATTTTATGATGTTTATGGAAGCGCTTATGTTATCTATTTTGACAGTTTTGACTTTAATGTTAAAATGTTATTTCAATTATTTCAGAGGAAATGTAATCAAATAAATTTTTGTAGTAATGTTTTTTCAAGTTTAACTTTTAGAAATTTAAATATTTAGATGTTAGGTTTGTACTACTCCTATATCATAACTAGAAACGATGCAATATATGAATTTTGCGAGCTTGTTGCATTACAAGTGATTTTCATTTTGCTGAAAACAGAGTTATTTTAATTAAAAGATTCTAGGAATTAGAATCGCAAGATTCATTTCAGAGCTTTTATTGATTCCCACAGAAGAATTTTCAATTTTTGCCACATAAAATAGATTTAATGAGATTGTTCTGAAAGGTTCTAGTTCTCTACAGGATTTTTCTATTAAAATTGAATTAAATCCTTCGGTGACTTCCTGTAGGAAATAGTATTATAGCGATTTAGAGGTTTTTAAATAACTAAAATATGCCTATTCTCCCCCAGTCAAAGTCCATCTACAAATATTTGACCGTTTTGAAAAAATAATCAAACTGCTCTTTATATCCAATTCATAGATTTGTTATTTGTAGTAGAATGAGACAGAGAAGGAATTCCCCACCCCCCTGACTTTCCGAATTTGTCGTTGACCGCTCTAAGTTCTTCTGCTCTATATACTGTGAAAATTAGAACAACGGAAAGACCATTAAGTGGGCATCGCGACTTCGCGCTATAGAACCTTATCGCGACCCAAAGCAACTAAGGAAGTCTGTTGGCGATGAATCTCTCCCCTCGTCTAGATAATAATAATAATAATAAGTCTTTTGTAATGCGCTCTTCAAGGCCTGAGACCTTCCCAGAGCGCACGTTGTGCTGAGATGAGAATTGAAATTCAATGGAAATTCAAGAGGGGGAGAAGGCAATATTGAAAAGATGCGTTTTCAGGAGACGCTTAAATGTGGTAAGAGATGGAGAAGACCTGATTTCAGCAGGAAGAGCATTCCACAATTTAGAGGCGCAGATTGAGAAGGAGCAGTCCCCCATTGGGCAGAAGAATGAACGAGGAATATTCAAAAGAGGTGCATGTGATGACCGAAGGGACATGGCGTGGCAAGAGGGCAGATGAGAGGTAAGACGAGGCCTTGTTGTTTAGGCCCTTAAATGTGAAGAGAAGTATCTTGAAGTGAGTACGGGATCTGACAGGGAGCCAGTGCAGTTTATGCAGCAAGGATTTCGAGGGAGAGAAGCAAGGGCGACGGAGGAGAAGCCGGGCGGCATAGTTCTGTACAAGTTGAAGGGGGCGGAGAGAGGAGGATGGCATATTCACAAGCAGAGAGTTACAGTAGTCAAGGCGTGAGGTGATGATGGCATGAACCGTAGTCTCAAGACTTTGGCGATCAAATTGAGAGCGAATGCGAGAGAAGTTACGAGGAAACATAGAGAGGATTTGCTGATATTGCGGATATGAGGCTTAAAGAAGAGATGCTCATCAAAAACAACACCCAAATTCCTAACGCAGTCAGAGAAAATGATAGTATTACCGCCCAGAGTAAGCGAGAAAAAGAGAGTTTAGATTATTTGACAAGAGCAGAGGTGCCGACGAGGAGGACCTTACTTTTGGAGTGATTAAGCTTGAGGAAGTTGGTAGAGAGCCCGTCAGAAATGGAGGAGTAGGCAGCCAGGAGGTCAGTGATAGAGTAGGGAAGAGACGCGGGGGATGAGGAAACGAAACTTTGAGTGTCATCAGCATAGAGGTGGAAGGATAGATCGAGATTACGGAGAAGGAAACTAAGAGGGAGAAGGTAGACACGAAATAGTAAAAGACCAAGGACAGAGCCTTGTGGCACTCCAAAGCGAATGGGGTTAGAGGCGGGTGAAACGTCGTCAATCACAACGGATTGGGTACGAGACGAGAGGTAAGAGCGGAACCAGTCAAGCACGGTGCCTTATATGCCGAGGAAAGAGTGGAGACGATCAAGTAGGACGGTATGGTCAATAGTATCGAAGGCAGAGGAGAAGTCGAGTAGAACGAGGATGGAGACACAACCCCTGTCCGCGGCTCTTCGTAAGAAATCGGACACATTGAGGAGGGCGGTTTCGGTGGAGTGAACTGACTTGAAACCAGATTGATAGGTTTCATCAATGTTACAGGCGACCATCTGACTGTTGATGCGTGAGGCAACCACTCTCTCCAGAACCTTAGAGAGGAAATGAAGTTGCGAAATCGGGCGATAATTAGAAGGGTCATTGGGGTTCAGTTGAGGCTTTTTAAGAATCGGACGAATGTGAGCACGTTTGAAGGAAGAAGGAACAAGACCAGTTGCAAGTAAAGTGTTGAACAGGTAATGAAGCGTTGGGAGGATAGCAGGCAGAATTTTACATAACAGTTTAGAGCAAAAATGTCCTTTGGGGAGCCCGATTTCTTAGAACGCGAGAGCAGGTCTGTAAGCTCCAACGCGGTCACAGCGGGGAAAACGATAAGCGGCTGAGGCGGGAAGTCAGGGAGAATGGCAGGAGCCGGGACAGAAGGCTGAGGGAGGGAGGCACGGAGCTTAGTGACCTTATCTGCGAAGAAATTCGAAGAATAGCAGGTCTAATGGGAGGGGAGACCTGAGCTGGGGAAGTAAGACGGGAGAGCATGCGGAAGACGGTACGGGGATCATTCCAATTATCAGTAAGCAGATTACGTGAGTAGGCTTCACGAGCAGATTTTAATTTCGCGACGTATGAAGCTGTAGCAAGTCGGAACGCCAGCGAGAGAGGAGTCGTGTCTTGCCCACGGGTGCAAACCTTTCTAAGGACTCTTTCATGGGCACGCATGGACTGCCTAGCACGGAGGAGTTCGATAGAGTACCAAGGGGCACGGTGACAACGGGAGTTCGAAGGTGTAACAAGGGGAGAGTGGGCATCAAGACAAGTGAGAAGGGGTTGCTCCAAAGAAGAGAGAATCTGGTCAGGAGAGGCAGAAGCATCAATGGGAGGAAGTTTGGAGGGCACATCATTAGATAGGGAGGGAATATCAATGGAAGCTAGTCGACGGAAAGTCTTAGGATTATGAGACAGCTGTGGAGGTATATGGAATGGGATAGAGAAGTTGAAGTTGATAAGGAAGTGATCAGATATAGCATTGGACAAATTTGTACTCATCAGGTTAGAAATAAGACAGTCAGAGATTACAAGGTCTAAAATGTTACCTTGAGAGTGGGTAGGGGAAGAAACGTGTTGAGTGAGGGAGAAGAGATCAAGGATTTCAGAAAAGGCTTTGAAATTAGGATTGTGGCCAGGAAGGTTGAATCACCGAGGATTAGCAGAGAACCAGTGGAAGAGAGGCCAGCGAGGAGGTTACTAAATTCATCAAGAAAAAGCTCGAGGGAGGAGCTGGGTGGGCGGTAAACGACTAAGATAGTTAGAGAGGGGGTGGAATCAGAGACATTGATGAGCGCCTCAAAAGAAAGAAGAGATGGAAAGGGCAGAATATTCAGAGGGAAGGAGGCACTGTGAATGAGAGCAACTCCAACACTGCGAGAGTTACGGGAGGTATGGGAGTGGACGTAACCATCAGGGGTAGCGAGATTTAAACAGCAAGCAAAAGGGGCAAGCCAAGTTTCCGTGAGTCCAAGGAGAGTGAATCGAGTGTTAACGAGCGGGTCATGAATCTAGTCAGCCTTCTTTGAGAGGCTTCTGACATTGAGGAGAGACGCTGAGAGAACGGGTGAAGGGAGAGGTGAAGAAGAATCAGGGGTAAGTGGGGGGGCTTGATTCAAGTAAAAAAGTTTTCTAAGAGCAGGAGCTAAACGGAAACCACGTTTAGTCTGGCGGCGGGAACGAGAAATTCCCAATGCATTAATGTGAGTAAGGGTGTTTTGAGAAACGCTGGTAGCAGTTCCATTTGAGGGAAAGAATCATTAACCTATCAATCATAGTGGCTAAGCGACACAATAATGGGAGAAAAGCAAATTTACTATATAAGTAGAGTGGCTTAAGCGACACAATAACGGAAGAAACAAAAATCAAGATAAAATAAAGAGTAATCGAATAGTGTGAACAAATACAATTACGATAGAAAAAAGAAACGAGGAAAAAAAAATAGTGACGAATCAGGATTAGCGGTTGGTGAGAGGGGATGGGGCGGGAAGACAGAGCGGAGGTAACAACGAGGCGGCTTGAAAAAAAACACGTGGGTGCTAAGGCAGGCACGCTAGTAAACAATACCTAAAAGCACATAAAAACAACAGAGCAAATGGTGAAAGCACAGGCAATAACACTTCAGATTGTTTCTGAAGCCACAGTCCAGTACGTTAGGCGTAACGTCTTCGTTAGTCGAGAGGAAATCGACTACATTCTTGTCCAGAGAAGAATTGAGTGATTGTCGAAGAGCCAAAGAAGAGCTAGTCGTCACTCAGTATTGTTCGTGGAAATAGTTAGGCGAGCTTCAACCCATCTTACCACGTCTTCGGATTTTAAGGAACAGAAAAGCCATCTCCGAATCACCCTCCAAGTGCCTCTCAAGGATAAGAGTTCCCACCCCTAACTTCATTTTCCTGAAGTTAGATTGAGTGTCCCGAACTTACCTACCTGGTCCTACTCGCCGCACATCAAGGCAAAAGGGATTTAACCCTCGCTTCGTCACGCTTCTCTCACGTTTACGCGTCGAACCTTCAGGATGCCCTTTGCTCTAGAACTTGCATAATTTTAAAATCATTACTTAATTAATTATCCCGCAGGTCAAACTTAATTGATAGTGTTAATCATCTTAGCAGTGAACCGTCGATATTTAATTGCATTGCCATTTAACTTGCCCTATATTTATATGTAATCTTTAGTCCTATTAAACTATATTTTTGTACCCGTGTTTAAATAATCCTTGTCCTAGCAACTATGTATTTAAAGCACTCTTAGAACTATCCCCAGGTGGAGCCTCAATTTTGGTTGACCAGTAGGCCTGTGTGCGTATAGCACGACATAAGACATGTTTATAAATAAATAAATATGCCTATTCTTCCCCCAGACAAAGTCTCTCTAGCAAATATTTGACCGTTTTGAAAAACGAATCAAACTGCTCTCTATATCCAATTCATAGATTTGTTATTAATTATTTGAAACAAACGTTAACAAAGGTTGCAACTACAAACTTGTACTCTGTCAAGGTTTTTCATCCATCCTTGCAACTTAGAATGAGATTGAAGTGAAGCTTTGCAACGAGAAATTGATTTCTTGTTGGTCATTTGTAACATTTTAGTTAGAATACGTTTCGAAATGACCAAGAGAAGTTCAAATAATGCTACTCGCCTTTAAGTCTGTCATTTGTTATAATGGGGATGCATCATTGAAATGAGTTTTTAATTTTGTATATGTTACATCTATACAAAATTTTACTGAACCATCAAATTTAGCGAATCATCATCTTTAGCGGACCATCATATTTAGCAAACCATTATATTTAACGATCTAGCATATTTAGCAACCTATCAGAATAATAGAACAATTATATTTAGCAAGCCATCATATTTAGTGGAACATTCTAAAATATTCATGACTATTCATTCAAACAATTTTCCTCCCAAAGTTCCTAATTATAAATTTAATATATATTTATCATCATTATTATTATTATATACGTAAACCTTTTTGGCTTCCCAATTTACATAATTCAAATTCTAATGTATATATTTTTACCTGAAGTTTGAGTTTGTTCATTTCAAAGTAGAGCGTTTTATTTGAATTTTTAATTCTCATCAATTTGGATAATTGTGATTAATAATTTTTTCGCTGTACGTATCCTTGTTTGGCCATATATATATATATATATATATATATATATATATATATATATATATATATATATATATATATATATATATATATATATATAATATATATATATAAAAAGAATAACTCACAAAGTAGCATGTGAGGTTTGCAATGAATGTAATGTCCCGCAGGAAAAATGAAACGGTGCTTCCAAGTACTTTCGAACTTTATTCAGTTCATTCTCAAGGATAACTACAAGAGAAAATAATATAATAAGGGTATATATAAACTAGTAAAAGATAAAAGACTGCCTCTAAGACAAGAAATCACCAATGAGGAAGTAGGAGAGTGTCGTAGAATAGACTCTCGACGATATACCATATATTACTATTCGTTGAGCAGATTAACATAATATTTCGAGTGCGTGGTCATCTGATTGACCGAGGTTATTTATCTTCAATATGCTTAAGAAGTGGAACTGAGTTCAAGGATAATAATATGGCTATCATTAATAAAATAGTTTTAGTAATTAAACTATCAACAATACACTAAAAGAAAATGTTTACATAAACGGAGAATGGAAAGGGTCGTGGGAATATCTGACTAATCCGGAGATTAAGATTTGGAGAGATATAAAAAGGTAAAAAATAAAAATTAAAGGGGGGGAAGGGTTCGCTAAACCATTTAAAGCACAGGGTTGGGTTGACAAAAGGTTAGATAATCAAAGGTAATGCTCAGCTTACGTAATTACAAAGTTGTTGTGCAGAGGAAGACGATGCGTAGGAATCTTCGGTCCACTGGCGAGTTCCAGCAGAGGGGTTCTTCGGGGATTGTTTTTAGCGAAGGGGAAGGACTGTCATCGAAGAGTGAGAGCGAAGTGGGACTCGGAGATACGAGCAATCTGTGTGACAGCAAATCGGGGATGTTCTAGATGAACAATGGAGGTTATCGTTGAAACCAATCGTTCTCTTGAAGAACGTTAAAAAGGGGGGAATTAAATTATCCTGACGTGATGTCTTGGGAATAAGATCCGTTTCTTGACGAAGGAACTTAAAGAAAAATGGCTGCTCTAACGTTGTTCTCTTCTGAACAACACAGGGGGGTGAGAACCGTCTCTTGTCAACGGGCTCAAAGAACAATGGCTGTTCTAACGTTGTTCTCTTTCTGAACAACATGGGGAAGGGTGAGAACCGTTTCTTGTCAACGGGCTCAAAGAACAATGGCTGTTCTAACGTTGTTCTCTTTCTGAACAACAGAGGAGGCCTTATTGACTTGGCGTCTCTACGGCACGAATCTTGGCACTCAAGGGATATTGTCCTCTTCTGGACAATAAGGTGGTTCTCGAGGTAGAGCTCCCTGGTGCACAAAGTGAGACCGGATCGGCGTGATATCTCGCGAAGATAATCTGGATCTGATCTGATCTTATTGGAAAATGCTATTGTATAAGTACTCGGAGCCGTCTCCTTGGCGTAGGGGACAATTGAGTGGGAGGCTCGGGAAAATGCCCCGGTCGCGCCTTGGAAAATACCTTATCTGCCCGTAAGCCTAACTCAATCTGGCGAGATCGACGAATGGAGGCGAAACGGGGGGGGGAGGGGGGGAATGACCTCCTTGGTTAAATATTGACTCAGGTGGCAATAACGCGCCCTGCTTGCTCTCGCAGATGCACGTGGGTAGCAATGTTTCTAACCATGTGATAGCAGCTGAATTTAAGCGGCCTCAGACCGTTCTATCACACCGCTCCATTCCAAGGGAAGTTGTCACTTCGAGAAAAAAAGAGACAAGTGATAACCATAGAGCTCCGTTCGGAAGAACTCGCTATCTTGCACCGACCGTACCTTCATGCACCTAGCTAGTATTACCTCAATACATATGATTATGTTGATCTTTTGATTATAGGGGAAACTAACCTTTAATACAAACTTAACCATAAAAGAGACATGGAACAATGAAATAATATAAAATTAGTACATATGGGACAAAATAATTATTACATAATTTAATGGATACAAATATATACATATACGAGAATAAAAAATAGACATTGAGCCCCAAAATTCAGACATATACATTAACTAATTATATAACAAGAGAATCTAATTTAAGTCGTACAAGACGGTATATACATACATGGAGATCCTAATCCTACGAATTTCAAATTAATCTACACTATTTGGTAACGCATTCCTACTGAGTGCGTCAGCGACCTGATTATCGGAACCTTTTATATAATTTATCTTAAATTGGTACTCTTGCAAGAGTAGACTCCAGCGCATAATTCGGCCGTTGGAGTGTCGTACAGTCCGAATATAGGCCAACGGGCAGTGGACAGTTCCTATCTGAAATTCCTTTCCTATCAAGTACATTTTAAACTTGTCAATAACCCATATAATTGCTAGAGCTTCCTTCTCTATAGTGGCATATCTCTTTTCGCGTGGTAATAACTGGCGACTAGCATATGCAACTGGATAACTTGTTCCGTCATCCTCATATTGAAGGAGTACACCTTCAATGCCCTCGTTGCTCGCGTCGGTCTTAATCCCAAAGGATTTTTCAGGGTTGGGCAACTTTAAAATGGGGGCAGAAATGAGCTTACTCTTGAGCTGATTAAAATGAGAAACAGTGACATCATTCCAACGTAGTCGATCGGGGAAATTCTTTTTTAATAGGGTGCTGAGGGGCACCGAGATTGCAGCGAAATTCGGGACAAATCGCCGATAGTAAGAAGCTGATCCTAGGAATGATCTTAATTGCTTCTTAGTATTTGGGAGGAGCATGTCAGCGGTTGCCTTAATCTTGTCCTCCTGTAAACCTAACTGGCTTTGTCCTATTTTGAAACCCAAGTATTTTATAGTTTCGTGGGCAAAATGGCATTTGCTGGGGCCAATGTTGAGGCCATTTTTGCGTAGTCGCTCGAAGAGAGCCAATAGGGTGGTTAAATGATGACTCCATTTACGAGTAGCGACGTAGACGTTATCGAAGTAAAAGGAGACATTCGGAAGTCCATCTAACAACCTTCTCATGAGACGGTTATAGTTACTACAAGCGGTCACGAGGCCAAAAGGGAGGCGCTTAAATTGCATTAAGCCTTTCTCAGTTGCAAAGGCAGGATATGCTTTCACATCGGACCGGAGGGGAATTTGATAATACGCCTTGCACAAATCAAATTCTGAGATGAACTTGGCGTTTTCAAAAAGGTGGAGGTTTTGGTCTACCAACGGGATGGGCTCGGCGTCGAACACAGTTACCGAATTTAACTTCCAGAAGTCGATGCACATCCGATAAGAGCCATCAGGTTTCTTGACCATGACGATTGGGGAACAATAACTAGAGGTGGAAGGTTCTATTATGTCTAAACTAATCAAATTATCAACTTCGGCGTTAAAAGCTTGGCGTAAATGAATCGGCATGGGATAGAGTTTTGAACGGACGGGTTCTAAGGTCGTTAATTTAATATCATGCTCGAAACTAGTAGCGCATCTAGGCTTCTCTGAAATAACGTCGTCGAACTGACATAATAGTTCTTGTAGTTGACTCTTTTGATGTGGTGTCAGCTGCGCGTTGATAGCCAGGTCAGAGGGTTCAAAAGACTCGCCTGGCAGGGAAGGAAGAGGGTAATCGGCATCAGGTTGGATGCACACTGTCTGTATGACATTAAGGGACTCCGCTGGGTAATCCTCTTCAAGCGCCGATGTTTCGTCCAGTGCTACGAACGTATCTCCATGGGTGCGTCGGTGGTACTATTTCAATAAGTTGACGTGGTAGAGCTTATCACCTGCTGGGGTACCAATGAGCTAATCTACCGGTCCTCGTACCTCGTGGACCGAGTACGGACCTTTCCATTGGCTCAGTAATTTTATTACTCGCTGTGGGAAGGAGCAGGAGTACTTCATCACACGGTTTAAATTTCCGATCTTCGGACCTGACATCAAAATAGGTTTTGAATTTTTCCAAATTGACATCGGCATTTTCATAGGCGATGTTTGCGCATTTCTCGAGCCTCTGGCGTAGATCCAAGACATAGGCGTAGGATGACTGGAGTTCTTGATCCAGTTGGGGCTTGATTAGCAACTCCTTTAAAATGCTGGTCCGCGTACATTACGTCCACAAAGGAGCTCGAACGGGGCGAAGCCTAATGTACGGTGAGGAATTTCCCGATAGGCGAATAGGGCGACCGGGAGATATCGGTGCCATTCGCGGGGCTGCTCGGCACAAATCTTCTTAATAATGGATTTCAAATTTCCATTTAATTTCTCGCACATCCCGTTTGTCTGTGGCCGGAAGGGGGTGGTAAAAAGGGGCTTTAACATGAGCAGTTTCCCTACGTACTCCATCAACTCGAAGGTGAATTGTCGTCCTCTGTCGGAGAGTATTTCCTAGGGGATGCCTACCCTTGAAAAGATTGAAATGAGGGCCTCTGCGCAAGAAATACTATCGATTCTGCGAAGGGGGATAGCCTCGGGAAAACGGGTAGCAAAGTCTACTAAGGTAAAAATATAGCTGTGCCCTTCGCTCGATTGGGGGTGGATAGGGCCAACCAGGTCGATGGCCACTCTGGAGAAGGGTTCAGTTATGACTCGTCCCCTTTGTAAGGGAGCAGGTTTGACCCGCCCCTTAGCGGACGTCTTCTGACACACATCGCACGATCGACAATGCTTTGAGATGTCAGCTGCAGCATCCAGGCAATAAAAATATTTAAAAATACGCTGACCCGTTTTAGTATGACTAAAATGACCGGAAAAGATGCTGGCATGAGCTATTTTGAGCACTATAGGGACATGGGATCGTGGAAGGCATAAGACAGTTGTAACGGCGTCATTACTGTCCTCGGCGGATCGATAAAGTAACAACAAGGAAAGAAGGTACCCTAGGAGACCTTACGGTCCATTCAAAGAGGGTACCTTAAGACTAGCAATCGAGCGGGCACATGGCTGCTCAATTGTTTAGCGTCCCTAAACGGCCACTTTTCAAGACTTTGTCTAGTCTTGACTTGAACTGGTCAACAGATTCACTGTTGACAACTTCCACTGGAAGTGCGTTCCACTTACCGCAGATACTGTAGGTGAAAAAGTTTCCACACAGATTGCGGTTGTAACGCTTCAGTTCAAGTTTGAAGCCGTGATTGCGCGTTCTGTTCTCACTCAGTGTGAAAATATCCCGGTAGTCAACATTGTCGAACCCTCGAAGTATTTTGAAGACTTCGATGAGCTGACCACGCAGTCTACGGGTTTCCAGCGAGAACAGATCTAATTCCCTTAGTCTATCCTCATAACTCTTATGTCGGATAGAGGGAATCAGCTTGGTTGCCCTGGCTTGTACGCGTTCCAATCTCGCGATGTCCTTTCGCAATGAAGGACTCCAAAATTGTACGGCATACTCCAGGTGCGGTCGGACAAGTGAGTTGTACAGGCACCGTACAATCTCAAGGTTCCGATAACCAAACTGGCGCTTAATATAGCCTAGCATCCTTCGGACCTTTTTCTCCGCCTCAATGCACTGTTTCGAGAACTTGAGGTCACTAGTGATTGTTACACCCAAGTCCTTCTCAGTGTCGGTGGATTCAATAGCAGTGCCCAGGTGCCCTTGCTCCAGGTACCTGATTACTTTGGGTCCACGGACAGTCTTCGTGTCCTTGTTTTAGGCCTTATCCTATAAGGGTGTTAGTGCTTCACACTCCTTTTGTACCGTCCTAAAGTCCTGGTTAAGGATCTCCGAGAATTGGGACGGTATCGGGGTTCTGAGGGGGACGGACTCCTGGGCTTCCTTCTTAGCTCGGCCTCGAGTAAGGGTGGCCTTGGACACAGGGTCGGAGCTTACTTGAGGGCTTTGTCCTATAAGTACTGAACAGAATTTTATGGGTGCTGAAATGACTTCAGCCCAGCCATCATAATACTGACACTGCAGGTAACATCTAACGACGGGGAATCGGTTCGCCCGCCAAAGGTAGTCATGTACCACCGCAAATTTTTCGTGGTTAGCGTCCACTGGGAGGAGGAGCTCGTCGGACACGATGAAACACGTGCACCCTGTGTCCCTGGCGAGAGTCGATACACGGCAGCCGTTCACGCTGCCCTCCTCAAATTTCAAAGTTCCCGGTGAACTTTTGTCAAAAATAAAATTTACCTGGTAGCCTGACGGAGAAGAGGAAAGTTGCTGCTTGGGTCTGCACCACCGGGGAAGCCGGGGTGGCATTAATTTGGTGAACTTGGTGGGCTGGTCCGATTTAAAGCCTAGAATTTTGTGGGCAATTCCAGCTCGTGTGGTTTTCTACACCCCAGGTGAAGCATATGATTGGTCGCTTCGGGAAGAGTGATGGAGGAGAAATCTTAACGGGAGGTTTGGTGTCCCCTTGTTGGTTTAGGGGGAAGAAGTTTTGGGGTTTTATGGGGCCCGGAAACTTCGTCGGCTTTCCTGAGAAGGGGCGCGAATCCTTCTTTCTTTCCTGGTAGGGGGATTGGTGAGAAGTTCGATTCTCCTTGGGGTATCAATCATGGCTTGCGGCATAGACATCCGCTTCTTCGGTACACTCTTTAAAGGTCTGGCACCGACGATCCTTGACGAACGCGCGGATCTCTGTTGGGAGAGACGCCAAAAATTGATCCCGCAACACGAAATCTGTTGAGGACTCGTAGTTAGGATCAACCTTTGAGGATTCTAACCAGAATTTAAAATTCCTCTGAAGAATGTATTCGAATTGATGGAACGTCTGTCCGGGTTTGATACGCCCTCCTCGAAATTCTTGTCGGTAGAAATCGGGAGTCGTATTATGAGCGGCCAATAACTCAGCTTTTAAGGTGCTGTAGTCAATTGTACATTCAGATGGTAAAGATACGAAAATGTCACGCCATTTACAATTTAAAAGTTGAAGTAATCTTACTACAACTTCTGCCTCCAGATCCAGGTTATTGATCTCGAGGATCTTTTCGAAGTGGGCTAAAAATGTCTGAAATCCTCTCCATCCCTGAAATTGGGGAGCTTAAGTGGGAGATTGGGCGGGGCTTCTGAACGTGAACTGACTGATTGTATTTCGACCTGTACTTTAGCCATTTCAAGCTGATGGTGAAGCTCAGCTTGTCTTTTCCGTTCCTCTCTTTCTTTTTCTTCTTGTTGGATTTCTCTTTCTCTTTCTTCTCGTTGGATTTCTCTTTTTCTTTCTTCTCGTTGGATTTCTCTTTGCCTTTCTTCTCTTCACTTTTCTCTTCTCGTTCGTTGCTCCTCTTGAACGTACTCAATCAATTCTCTTTCGCAAAGTCCCAAGGATTCTCCTTGCGCTTTGAAGATTTCGAACTGAGTCATATTTGCACTTGGGGGTGCAATAGTCAACCGACTAAATTCCTTGCAACAAGAATTATGCCTTCTAGAGAGTTAGCCTACCTAAAATATGGGCACTGACCTATTCGTAATTGGTTTCTTGACCTAGATAACCAATGACTAAAATAACACAAAAAAAAACACAAACAAATTATTATAACAGTTCCTTGAGCTACTCCAGCTTCTTAAGTTTAAAAAAAGGGGGATAGCAATCGTTAAAACAAAAGGGAACTACTATACTCTATTCTTATAACGAATAACACTATGCTTTACTCGACTGAGACACCAAATTTAAATAGTATATATATATATATATATATATATATATATATATATATATATATATATATATATATATATATATATATATATATATATATATACCCCGTAAGGGGCGCGGCGATTTGCCATCCTGGCCGCCGTGCTGACGGGATCCAGCGCTCCGTCCGGCCCCAGCTTAGCCTCTCTTCCTTCCTTCAGATAGCCCGATTTCTCCCCTACCTTGTCGCTTTTCATACAACCTCTCCCACAACTTTCTCTGGTCAGCCTCTAATTTCAAAGGGTAGAATGCTGACCTTCTTCTCAAGCCAACCACCCCGGATCGGGGCTGAGGGGGGAGGGGACATTGTCCCCTAACCCCTAAGCTCCGGTTCGGGATGGGGGTTTTTTAACAACCTGCTTCATCCCCACCCATACCTTCCTCACATCCCTTTTCCTCTCCTCTTCACAACCTATATTTTTTACGCCGTGTCCAAGGTGGAGCCGCCATGAGCTATTGCGTCCCGTGGCAAAAATAGGGTCACCATGCCCATAGATGAACAACAAAAAAAAAAAACCCAAACCCCTTTAACTCCCCCTTGCTCATCGACGGAGCCGCCCTTGGGCAGCTCCACCGAAAAAATGGAGGTCCCCCCCCCTGTGCTTGCACAGGGGACCCTCCATATTTCTCTAACCGGAGAGGAAACTTAATCCTCTCCTTCGCCTACGGGTGCAGGGGACTCCCCCTCACCCCCTTCTCTGGAGGTGCTTTCGGGCACCTCCCTTTTCCCAGCGGCAGTCCCATCTTTTCTTTTCAAGGGGACTGCCAAGAAAGCCAGCAGGCAGCCCTTAGCCAGCCGCTTCCCATCAAAGCGGCTCGGTAGGGCAAACCCCCTTAGGGGGGAGAGGGAAGCCAGGCCCCTTCGGTCGCTTCCCTCAAAAGACCTGCTGGCAAGAATTTTAAACCTTGCTGGGGTCAAGGCCTGTGCCTCCCCATACAAGACTGGCGACACTGCCAAGGGGACCTGCGATGTCCTGGGAGGGGATGGCCAATTGGAGGCCCCTCCTGTGATAGACATGGTCCTTGAGGAGACCCAGCCCCAGACGGTAGGGCCTTCCATGGGGGGGAATTCGTGCTCGGCGCCAAGCACCGAACCCGAATCCGCCCCTATGCAAGGTCCTCCTCAAATGGCTGAGGGCTCCGAGGCAGTAGAAGGAGGGGAGGGATCTCCTCCGACAGGTGCCCCTACGACAACCAGGACCTTCTCCATTTCGGAGAGGGACCTGGCTGAGGATGGTCCATCTGGCCTGGGGACTTCTGCCGGCGGAGGTGAAAAGCGGGTTCATTCCCCGCCCTCCTCTCCGAAAAAGAAAAAGACTAAAAAGACTAAAAAGACCAAAAAGACTCGGGGCTCCTCTCCATCCGCGGGGGCTGCGGGGACGGATGGGTCTGCTGCCACTCTGGCAAGCGACCAAGCCAAGATCGGCACATCCGCCCCCTCTGCTCCCCCGGTTGCGGAGCCCCTGACAAAGAAGACTACTACCAAGAGTGCACAGGGCGGAGCCTCGATGACATCGGGGCCCCTGATTCAGAGGTTACCTGGCGTTTTCGAGCCCGCTGGCTTCAAACGCTTCCTCGTTATTCGCTCCACTGATGGCACCATGTTGTCCAAGGGCAACATGATCCATCAGCGGAGAGGATTAGCTAGTGCAATTGGTAGAGAGCCGAAGGTAACCCGTTTCTCGGACGGGAGCCTTCTGGCGAATGCGGCGAATCCCGCCGAGGCGGCCAGGATTAGTGCTCTTCGGACACTTCATGGCACCCCGGTGAGTGTGACGCCGCACTCTACCATGAACTTTGTGAAAGGAGTAGTTTATACGAGGGAACTCGTTGACTACTCCATTGAAGACATCACCTTAGAGCTGGCCGACCATGGGGCGGTCAAGGTCGAACGTGTGATGAGAAAACAGGGAGGGGCCTTGAGACCCACCCCTACACTCTTCGTCACGTTCGACTGTGACAAGCTCCCTGAGTCGGTGCGTGCCGGTTGGTACCGCTACCGCGTGAAGGCATTCGTGCCACTGCCGCGGCGGTGCTATTACTGTCACCGCTTCGGCCATACGAATCGCTCATGTAGACGTGCAAAGTCGGGGTCACCCGAAGTCTGTGTAAATTGCTCCAAGGTCGCACACGATAAGTCCAAATCGTGTGTGGCCAAGTGTGTCAATTGCGGAGAGCCGCACCCTGCTTCTTCGAAGCAATGTGGTGCATATCTCCTTGAGAAAGAAATCCTGGCCGTTTAGGCCCAGGATCGACTCTCATTCCGCGAGGCAAAGGACTTGGTCCTGGCGCGCCCGGCTCTGCCTGGGACGTCATATGCCTCAATAGTTAGGAAGGCACCCTCTGCTCCCGGCCCATCCAGGCCAACGAGCACGGTTGTTTCCGCGCCCATTCGGAGCCCTTCTGCGGGCTCTACCCAACCCGGGCGCTCCCCTGGTAAAGCTGGCGGCAAAAAGGGTTCATACCCTGCCCCGGCTAAAACCAGGGCTCCCCCCTCTTCCCCCAGCGTGACCGTTTCCCGTAAGGCGAAACGGCCACGCGCCTCCACCGAGTCGTTAGACTCACAGGAGGCAACACCCCTGAAGATGGTCGCTAGGCCATCTTCCGGGGTTCCTAAAGCTGTCCCCCGAAAGGAGGACAGCAACAAAGGAGCTTCGGCTCCTTCGCCCACGTCCCGAGGTGGAGCGAGTGGCTCGGAGACGGTGGTTCCTCGAAAAGAGGGCCCCCCGCCTCCGAAGCCGCAACGCCCGCCTAAGGTTTCGAGGTGGAGGCAGGAAAAGACTCGCATGGCGAGCCCAACCTCCCCCAATAAGTCCTCGAAGGCGACAGCGCCTTCAGCGCTTTGTCCGGCCAACAGCGCCCGGGGTTCTGCCCCCGGGAAGCGTACGGCCATTCCCGTGAGGGTCTTCAATTCGAGGAGGGCCCCCGCGTCTCCTCCGAGCTAGGCCTGGAGGGCATATTCCTTCAATGGAATTGCCGTGGACTCCGGGCCAACTGGGAGGAGCTGCGGAGGCTCGTCTCGTCCCGTTCCCCGTTAGCTATTTTTTTTCAGGAGACCATGCTAGGTGCGTGCCCCCTCCCTGCCCTCCCGGGGTATAAGGGTCTTGCGACCCCACCACCTCGGGATGGCCGGGCTGGGGGATGCGCAGTTTACACCCGGCATGATGTCTCCGTTCTTCCTTTCTCTTTAGATACCTCCTTTCAGGCAGTGGCTGTGCAGCTGCACCTGGATAGGAGGTATACTATCATTTCTGCGTACATTCCACCGTCAGCTGACTTCGACGCGGGGGACTTCCGCCGCGTCGTTGCACGGTTGCCGAGGCCCTATCTCTTGCTTGGAGATCTGAACGGCAGGCATCCTCTCTGGGGAGATTACTCCATAAATCCCAGGGGACAAGTCCTTGCCGATCTGATCGAAGAGCTTGAGATGGGTGTCCTAAACGTGGATGAGTTTACGCATCACTGTCCGAGAACCGCTTCATTTTCTTGCCTTGACCTATCTTTGTGCTCTTCGGATGCACAGCCTGATTTTGATTGGGGGGTGGTCGATGACCTCCATGGTAGTGATCACTTTCCCATTCAAATATCATTTTCAGGGCAACTGCCGCCTGAGAGACCACCTCGGTGGTGCTTGGCGCGGGCGCGGTGGCCTGCATTCCAGGAAATGACTGAATTCTCTATCTCAGTCGAGGAGTTTAGGTCGGTAGATGATGCCGTTGAGTTCTTCTCCGGCAACCTCATCGCCGTGGGCCTGACTACTATTCCTAGGACGTCTGGCCGTTTTGCACGTCGACCACTCCCATGGTGGTCGGCCGAGTGTGAGACGGCCCTCAAACAGAAGCGTTATGCCTACATGCGCTATAAGCGCCGCCCGAACGATTTCACTGTCGCTGAATTTCGTCGGGCTAGGGCTAGGTTCCGGTATATTTCGAAGCACGCCCGCCGCTATTCTTGGCGGGCATACGTGTCTTCACTTAACGGGAAGACCCCTTTAGCTGAGGTGTGGAAGCGAGTCAAAAGGATTCGGGGCAAGTTCTCGCAGGACCCCCCTCCCGTTCTCCAGGAGAATGGAACCGCAATCTCGGACCCCGCGTCCGTGGCGGAATCCTTAGCGACCGCTTTTTCCGCATTCTCTAGCCGTGATGCTGCTCCGTCAGCATTCAATGCACGTCGTGATGTCGCGGAAGGCCGCCGGCTGGACTTTACCTCCAGAGGCGGAGAACCCTTCAACGACAAGTTTACTGTGAGTGAGTGGCGCTCCGCTCTCGCTTCGTGCGCGAACACCGCCCATGGTCCGGACGATGTCCCGTACGCCATGCTTCGACACCTGGGTGAGCGAGGCATGGCCTTTCTGTTAGATTTGTTCAACAGGATCTGGGTGGAAGGTCTTCTCCCAGACTCCTGGCGAATCGCTACTGTGCTCGCCTTTCGCAAGCCGGGGAGAGATCACTCTACTCCGACCGGTTTCCGCCCAATCTCTCTAACCTCTTGCGTGTGCAAGTTGATGGAGAAATTGGTAAATGTTAGATTAGCCTATTTCCTGGACAGCGGAGGCCATCTGTCTTCTGCACAGTGCGGCTTCCGTAAGTTATACTCCACGTCGGATGCTCTGCTCCGACTGGAAAATGCCGTCTGCGAGGCTTTCCTTCGTAGACAGCACTACGCCACGGTGTTTTTTGATCTGGAGAAGGCCTATGATACCGCATGGCGATACGGTATCATGGAGACTCTCCACACGATGGGGGCGAGGGGACGCCTCCCAATGTTTATATCTGAATTTTTGCGAGATCGTCGATTCCGCGTACGGGTGGGGGCAGCCCTCTCCGGCCCAAAGGAGCAGGAAGAGGGTGTCCCGCAGGGAAGTGTCCTCAGTGTCACACTCTTTGCCCTGAGCATCAACGGCATCACCTCGGTGCTGCCGGAAGATGTTCTCGCTACGCTCTACGTGGACGACCTTTCGATCTCTTTTGGCGCGGCCCAGATGCCAACTCTGGAGCGCCGACTCCAACAGGCATTGAACCGCGTCTCTCGCTATGCCGAAGCGCACAGGTTTCGGTTTTCTTTGGCCAAGACTAAGGTGGTGCACTTCTGCCGCCACCCACGGCTTCACCCCGACCCAGATTTGTTTCTTAATGGGGTGCGCCTGGATGTGGTTGAGTCGCACCGTTTCCTTGGTCTTGTATTCGACCGACGCCTCACCTGGGAGGCTCACATTCGCAGCCTTAGGGTCTCTTGTACCCGCGCCATGGACATTCTCCGTTCCGTGACGTTCAGCGCTTGGGGCGCTGATAGGGCTACCGCCTTACTTTTTTATCGATCCTTTGTTCGCTCGAAGCTCGACTACGGATGCGAGTTTTATGCATCCGCAGCCGAGCGTTTATTGCGGAAGGTGGATTCGATCCACCACACCGGCCTTCGCCTTGCGACCGGTGCCTTCCGCACTTCCCCCATTGAGAGCCTGTTGGTCGATGCTGGGGAGATGCCACTCGCTCTGCGCCGCGTGCAGTGCATCACTCGCCTGTACGCGCGAGCCCGGCGCCTCCCTCAGTCGCCAACAGCCCTCACTGCATCCGCAGCTGATCTCGATGGTGCCTATGCCGCCGAGAGACGCCAGTCATACCCTAAGCCCTTTGGGTTTAGGGCCAGGAAACTCCTTCGAGAGGTAGATATAGCTCTCGGGCCGGTGGCGCCCCTGGTTCTGCCCAGGACGCCACCCTGGAGGGTACCACATTTGGCTATTTGTCGCCACGCCTCTGCTCCCAAAGCTTGTACTGCGCCGGGAGTATTGCGTTCGACCTTTTTGGAGCACACATCGTGTCAAGCTGGTACCGTGCCAGTGTATACGGATGGCTCCAAGTCCCAAGAGTGGGTCGGCTTCCACGCCGTATCCCCTCTGTTTGAAGTCAGCGGGGCTCTACCAGGCGCTGCGTCTGTCTTCACGGCCGAGCTGGTGGCAATACACCACTCGGTACGGGAGATTACGCGACGTGCCCGGTTCGGAGACCGGATTGTGATTTATAGCGACTCACAAAGCGCCCTGAGTGCTCTCGGGGCATTGGAATCTCCGCATCCCCTGGTTCGTGAAATCCGTGACGCCACGGTTTTGGCGAGCCGGGCAGATGTCGAGATTATCTTCTGCTGGGTTCCTGGACATGTAGGAATTGCGGGGAATGAGCGCGCCGATGAGGGCGCCAAAGAGTCCGCGAGGACTCTGCGACCGGACCAGCGTTTCGCTCTTCCTCACACTGACTACATGGCAGGAATACGGGCAGCTCTTCGGACTGCTTGGCAAAGAAGATGGGAGACGGTCGAGGGGAACTTAAAGTTGCGTGCCATTGCGCCGCGACTGTTCCCATGGACCTATCCCCCAATGCCACGGCGGCTTCAGGTTGCTTTCTGTCGTCTTCGAATCGGACACACTCGTGTGACGCATCGTTACTTGGTGGAGCGCTCGCATGTGCCCTATTGCAACGACTGCGTCGTCCCCCAGACTGTTCGGCATATTCTTGTCGAATGTCCCAGTCTGGGTGATCTTCGCGCACGATACCTGTCTCGGTACCGGGATGGGCGGGGTCGCTACCGCCTGTCCCTTGTACTCGGGACGAGTGCGTGCACCATGACTGATGGACTTATTGACTTTTGGGGGGAGGCCGGCCTTCTCCCCTTTATTTAAGGTTCCTTTTTTTTGTTATTGTTTTGTTTTAGGTTGCACTCTCCTGCACCGGGGTGAGGGGGACCTCCCCCCGCTCCCGGAGATTGCTTCGATTGTTAAGTTTTTCCAATTTATATTGATTGTTAAGTTTTCATATTTTAACTTTAAAGTAGCCTAATTCTAGGCTGTCGTGTTTTTCGGCGACTTATGCCCAAGTGGGTAGTTGCCAGATGGGCTCTATAAAAAAAAAATATATATATATATATATATATATATATATATATATATATATATATATATATATATATGTATATATATATATATATATATTTATATATATATATATATATATATATATAAATATATATATATATATATATATATATTTATATATATATATATATATATTTATATATATATATATATATATATATATATATATATATATATATATATATATATATATATATATGTCGTAGAATAGACTCTCGACGATATACCATATATAACTATTCGTTGAGCAGATTAACATAATATTTCGAGTGCGTGGTCATCTGATTGACCGAGGTTATTTATCTTCAATATGCTTAAGAAGTGGAACGGAGCTCAAGGATAATAATATGTCTATCATTAATAAAATAGAGTTTTATTAATTAAACTATCAACAACACACAAAAATAAAATGTTAACATAAACGGAGAATGGAAAGGGTCGTGGGAATATCTGACTAATCCGAGGATTAAGATTTAGAGAGATTTAAAAAGGTAAACAAATAAAAATTAAAGGGGGGGAATGGTTCGCTAAACAATTAATGCACAGGGTAGGGTTTACAAAAGGTTAGATAATCAAAGGTAATGCTCAGCTTACGTAATTACAAAGTTGTTGTGCAGAGGAAGACGATGCGTAGGAATCTTTGGTCCACTGGCGAGTTCCAGCAGAAGGGTTCTTCGTGGGTTGTCCTTAGCGAAGGGGAAGGACTATCTTCGAAGAGTGAGAGCGAAGTGGGACTCGGAGATACGAGTGATCTTTGTGACTGCAAATCGGGGATGTTCTAGATGAACAATGGAAGTTATCGTTGAAACCAATCGTTCTCTTGAAGAACGTTAAAAAGGGGGGAATTAAATTATCCTGACGTGATGTCTTGGGAATGAGATCCGTTTCTTGACGAAAGGGCTTGAAGAACAATGGCTGCTCTAACGTTGTTCTCTTTTGAACAACACAGGGGGGTGAGAACCGTCTCTTGTCAACGGGCTCAAAGAACAATGGCTGTTCTAACGTTGTTCTCTTTCTGAACAACAGGGGGGAAGTGTGAGAACCGTTTCTTGTCAACGAGCTCAAAGAACAATGGTTGTTCTAACGTTGTTCTCTTTCTGAACAACAGGGGGGGGCCTTATTGACTTGGCGTCTCTACGGCACGAACCTTGGCACTCAAGGGATATTGTCCTCTTCTGGACAATAAGGTGGTTCTCGAGGTAGAGCTCCCTGGTGCACAAGGTGAGACCGGATCGGCGTGATGTCTCGTGAAGATAATCTGGATCTGATCTGATCTTATTGGAAAATGCTATTGTATAAGTACCCGTAGCCGTTTCCTTGGCGTAGGGGACAATTGAGTGGGAGGCTCGGGGAAATGCCCCGGTTGCGCCTTGGAAAATACCTTATCTGCCCGTAAGCCTAAATCAATCTGGCGAGATCGACGAATGGAGGCGAAACGGAAGGGGGGATGACCTCTTTGGTTAAATATTGACTCAAGGGGCGATAACGCGCCCTGCTTGCTCTCGCAGATGCACGTGGGTAGCAATGTTTCTAACCATGTGATAGCGGCTGAATTTAAGCGGCCTCAGACCGTTCTATCACAAAGAGGGATGGGTAAATAAATTCACATTAAGATTTAGCTATAACAGGTAGCAAGGTCAAACCGAGAGGCAGAAAGAATCAACAACAGAACCAAAATGGTTAAAACGATTAACGGATAAAGCGATAGTCTAAAGAGGGAGATTAATAGACACATGAAAATTAAATTGAAATGATGGGGAGAAGGATAAGGAGAGAGGAAGAGAAATAAAATAATGTCCTGCTATTCGTGAGCAGGTACCTTTACTTGACACTTGGTGAGAGGAGCGATTCTTACGAGGCGACCTAGTCTTGCGGCTCGAGGGGCGTTGTACTCTTGACGGAGGGGTCGGAATTACCTGCAACACGAGTAAGGTAATTTCCAGGCTGGGTGAGACACACTGGAATTGGGATGAATAATCTTAGACGAGAGGCGAGGTTTCCTAGACGAGATGAGAAGAGTGGTTCGCGCAATTCTCGAAAGAAAAAGTAGTTTCACGAATTTGGCGATCGACTGCGGCCAAACTCACGACAATTTGTCTAGCCGTCGAGACCTAACTCCAAGGTTCGAATCGAGACGAGGGGATTTATCTTCGCTAAATGGCGGGCAGTACTCTCTGGCGAGTAACGGTTGACCTTGGGTTAAATACCCTGCTAGTTTCCAGGCATGTCAGTCTCTTGTGAGTAACCATTGGCACCAGTCTCCTTATGCCCAGACGCGATAAGACGACCGAGGAAGCTTTTTTGGGGGTCAACCCTGACCACCAGATCGGGGAGAGACGGAAACACGCGCCTCAGCGGGGATAGACCGACTGATCAAACACAGGTCTTACTCGTACCAGCCGCTTTGAAGTTTTCCCACGCGAGAATGTTCTCTCTCCTTGCGTTTAGAGATCTAGCTTAGGCCCATGTAGTCTTTGCTTGAAGGGATGGGGGGGACTAAAAGTGGACTTTAGGGTTCGTTCCCTCATATATATATATATATATATATATATATATATATATATATATATATATATATATATATATATATATATATATATATATATATATATATATATATATATATATATATATATATATATATATATATATATATATTTATAAGGTTATTTATAAGGTTATTTATAAACAATTTTTCGGGACCACAAATTTTTGTTTACCCAACATATATATGGAGGAGCGTATCTATTCTCAGTATACAACCGAAGATGGCATGATAAACTCCATGCCGAAACTAGTCTCGTAAATACTCCTCCCTTTTGGTTTTATTAACACATATTCGATCCGTTATTGAATTAAAGAAATTATTTCTAATATATATATATATATATATATATATATATATATATATATATATATATATATATATATATATATATATATATATAATGTTTGTAGAAAACGAAGTTAGAGGCAAATGGATAAATCGCTTTGCTCCTGAAATACAGGAGGTTGGAGAAGACATTCGCATCGACATCAAAACATCAATTAAAGAAGGAAGTACCAATCATGAGTGGGCACTAATTGAAGAGGACTGTCTCTTAAGAATGAAAATGATAGCAAGCACGTTAAATATATTGGCAGCTTCAATCTATTCTATCTCGATCGACGTTGTCAAGATCAATGAGACTTCTGCTAAATGAGTGCCAAAATTGTCGCGCAACCATCAGCTGTCGAAGAGGTCCACTTTCATTGAAAACTTTGAACAATTGGGATGAAAATCTCGAAGGATTCATTTCAAATAACTTTAATCGGAGATGAAACTTGGATACCAACATGATCGCGAAGAGAAGGGGCAGTCTACGCAACCGTTACCAAGAGGTGGAGGAGGACCCATCAAAGGGAACTCTGAACGACCAAGAGTAAAGGTAATCACCATTGTTTGGGACGCTGCTGAACGTGTGATACTTAGTCCTTTTTGGAAGGAAGAAGAGACATCAAAATACGACCTATTAACGAAGACCTTCTAAATGTAAAGCGGAGAAGCGCCCTCGAAATATTCACTTAAATCTCCCCCCTTATCCCGATAAGGCGCCCGCTCATTCCGCTTCTTTGATAAAGTCAACTTTGCCACAATTTTATTGGGTTTTGATCGCCTTCCCCTACACTCCTATCCTACCTTTTTTACAAACCATAAAAAAAATCATGCAGGGCACTTTTTTTTGCCTTCGTTTGATAATGTTAAAAGAGCTGATTCGAGTGTCTACAGTTTTATAGAAATGGTTTAAATGGATTGTATTAACGCTTACAAAAATGAAAGTTTGTCCAAAAAGAAATGTTCTACTTCATTTCTTTTTAATTTTATTCCATTTTTTTCTCAAACATTTTGAAACTCCTTCCTATATATATAATACAGAGATAATAAAGGAGTAATGATTGTCATAATTCCAAATTTCACCCAAAGTGTCTCAGGGTAATGACAAGAAATTTGGTGCCAGCCATAATGACCCAGGCAACGAGCGAGGTCTGAGAGAGGCGAGAAATTTATTCCAGCTCTGTTTCTCGTAAATTTAAGGCGTGTCTGCATCGTGTGGGCATAAATATATGGGTATTTAATGACCTCAGTAGTGACAGGAAATTAGATCTGATGGTCGCATCTCATAGGAGCGCCGGTTTCATAATGGTCGTAAATAGTCTTGTGTAGAATATTTAAACATTAAAGAAATAATACCGACTGTCATTAATTAGTTCTAAGGCAAATTTCAGACATTTTTCCTTCTCCTTTCACGCAATTTCTATTTCAAGGTTTTGATTTTTTTCCTGCCTTTCAATAGTTGAAATATTGCCAAGACTTCGGGGTATTCCTCCTTGCGGGCTCGAATTGGGCACGCGCCCCTACGTCAAGTGAATACCTATTTGGGTAATTGGTCCTCTCTTTAAGCTCATCCCTAACGTTATCTCTCTCCTAAAATCCTTTGTGACTAAATGCCCTCGTTGGAGTTTGTTTTTTAATTATATGACACAATTTGCTGCTTAATTAAGGAGCCTTATTTTAAAACGAATTAAAGGACAATTGAGTGGTAATAATGCCTAGCCATAACCTCACAGAAACACTTGAGATGTTCTTTTGTTCTTTTTAGGTCCGGTAAAAGATAAAGTTTGAGAGAAAAAAGAATAAACATTAAAGGAAAAGGAATAAGAGAGATAAAAGATAAAATAAAAGGAGAAAAGGGCAACATATATAACATTTTATAACGCCCTTTTATGGCGGACATAAATAATTTAAATTAATTTGATTTAGGTAAATCCCAAATTGGTAATCGTTTCTTTTCTCCTCCTTTCTCTTATTCTTTATACTTCATTTCCCTCTTCTCCTTTTTCATATCCAGAATCTTCCATTAACAAGGAACTTCGCTCCGTCCCTGAGAGGCTCAATTGGGGACATTCTTGGGACAAATCCCGACAAAACCATACAGTTCGTATATTAAGCTCTGCGTTTCAATGTACGAAATTGTTCGCTATTGTTCGCTGACTTACGAACCGAGTATTGAAGGGAAAGAATTAATATTATTTCCCCCTCATCCATTTATTTCCAACTCTTCTTCAACTTCTAGTGTCTGATTTTTTCCAAACCTTTTTAACATTAATTAAAAATGCCTTCGTTGGGTTAGATCAGATTGCATTTATTTCTTCCCCTCCTCAAAAGGGGCGTGACCCACGTTTCTTAAGGAGGAAGCAATTGTAATGGTGTTGCGCCCCCTCACGATGAGGTCACAAGTAATTTTACTCTTTAAGCTACTCAACACGCCATGTTATCCACCCTTAGTGATATGGAGCTGCATGTCCAGTTCAGATGTCGGCCCCATTAATTAAGAGATATACGAAGCTGTCCTGGGATGTTAAATACTGCCATGGTTTGGAGGGTTCTCCAGAAATCCCCAGCTGGACAATTCCCCATTAACAAGTCTTTATCCACCATGCAGTAGTTCCAAGACAACAATAGCACGGATATGGACAAGGTACTTCAGTCTTCGGATAGGAATCCACTGGAAAACCTGCAGCAGAACTTGAAAGAGGAAAAGTCGTTGTGCGCCAAGCTCTAATGATCAACTGAAACCAGTGGTTACCGAAGATTAGGCCAGCGCCCTTGTGGGCAGCATGAATCAAATAATAAATCCTCTTATCACAGCCAAGGGACTCTCAACACGTTATTGAGCTTCCTGTATATTTACTGTTGCTGTAAGTTTCACACGGTTTCATATCCTTATCTGTCTTATGTTACAGATGTTACTTTTGGGGGCCAATTTTATATTTTCTTAAGTCTTGTTGATTGTTTAGGGAATATATACCTCATCGTTATTTATCTATCCTTAGTTTATTGTTTTAATTATATTGATATGCAAATAAAAAAATTAAGACTCTTCATTTATTTACTTCAAGTGAATTACAAATTCAAATTATCTAGTGTCTAAGTTCCAAACATCATAATTTGCTGAAAACTTCAGTGTAAGATATTTGAATATTCCTGATAGCAGGGACAATGAACCTCTTGGCAGTTTCAGTTCATTCTATCTTGATCGACGTAGTGAAGAACAATGATTTTCTGTTCGATGGCTGCCAAAATTGGTGCGCGAGGATCATTTGTAGGAGAGTGTTGCAACAATGATCCGTTAATTATTATTACCATAAATGTAGTAGTATTGTCTATTTTTAGTAATTGTTTAGTTTTTACTAAAGTTTGGTTAATTCTGAGCATCCTTAGATGTAGGAGACAGATGGTATTCCTTTAATGAACAAAAGGTTGGTTTTAATTGTTTATATTTAATCGATTTGAAGGGCGGAAGTACGGGTAGCAATTTTCATAAAATCATATCTTGATTTCCGTTTATAACATTTATTGCGTTGGGGGATAATTATAAAATCCTAAAATCATTGAAAATTATTAATTTGTGTAAATACCTTGCAAATTTGGAGGGGGACTTTTTTGATTTTCTAATTTTTTTCACTCTTCTCTTTTAATTTCAGGGCGAATGAGAAATTTCATGAGCTGTTTAGTTCATTGATGTCATTTCCCGATTGCGCATATAATAACAATAACAATAATACTAAAATTGTAAAAACTAATAATTGGTTCATACTCTACGTAATAAAACCAATTTTTCAGAGTTAATTTTCAGTTAAATTTGTGAATGCGATTTCACTCAATAATTTACACTATGTAACAAAATTTCACTCTTTTCTTCATGGTTTTAAAGTTGTTCGTAACAAAAATAAATAAAAAAAAGGCTATTTTGAGCCAAAAACATCGCTTTTGTTGGTACGCCCCTCAATTTTGAAATTTCCCCATTGTGAAAATAATTCTATGCTATTATTAATTTCGGGGGAAAAAATGAGAGTCTATAAAATACAGTAGACTAATTTGTTCGAAGACTAGTAAAAAATACAAATCTTATTTTAAAAAGCAATGGAATTTTGTAGAGTAATGTTTGTTTTTAGGCTTAAAACCTTTCAAAACATTCTAGATATAATGAGAAATTTCTAAAAATTAGTAGAATATTATGAACTTTCAAAAAATCTTCCAGAACTTGCCAGAACACACCCATGGAAACTTCTAAAACTTTCTGGAATATTCTGGAGTATTATTTCCGAAATATATATGCAGAAATTCACAGATCTGATATAATTTCAACTCTATCTACTATAGTAAATAAATCAGAAGAGAAATGGCAGCGAGGGGAGGAAATCATTCTCCAAATGCGTTCTGTTTTATCTGCGGTCAATTCATCCGAACAAAGGCAAAAATCTTTGCTGTCACAGCATCTATGAGAAGAGGTGAAGCTTACAAAGCATTCTTCGGCATGCCAGTTTGAGACCAAAACCAACCCTGGGGAACTCATTTTGCTTGGAAACTGCAGGAAAACTTTGAAGGTAGGAAAATTGCTTGTTGTAAAGAATAATATGTTTGTTTTTAAGCCCAAAGAGTAATAAGATATATATTTTTACTTTTACAGAATGATATAGAGGGAAAAATAGAACCATGATGTTTACCATTCCTAAGGTTTAGCGTGAACCCACTGACCACTCAAGCAACTGCAATTTCTGCATGGTGAACTCTTCCAAACGTCGAAGTGTAAAAAATGCACCAGCTATTTCTTATTATGTTATTCTATCATATATTGCACCAGTAACAGACAGTGGTGATTTTCCTGTACCTAGCCCTCCAGATAAGAATAAGCTACTCTCAAAGGAATGCAACAATTCAGAACGTTAAAAGAGACCTCACTGACCTTGTCAAAGATCTTTGCTTGTCAAAATCAAATACTCAGCCTTTGATTTACAGGCTCAAAAAGAAGGATTTTCTGGATGAAAATGTGCATGTCAAAGGAAACGTCATAAACATTATTCAAGATTCTTTACTTATCAAGCTAGGCTATGCTACTGCAAATATGTTTCTGGTGTGTTTGATGCAATTGGAAATACATGTAATCCAATGAGTGGAGGCTCTTCAATGACAGCTCCTTAAGAATTTTCAAAGCTGTACTTCTCCATAATTGGAAGAACATCTATTCCGTAACTTGGCGCATTCAGTATATCTCAAGGAGGACTACAAAATTTTTAAATTGCTGCAACAAGATTTGACTTTGAAAGGAGTGTAGGTGACCCCCAAAAAACTGGCCTGCACACACTTTTTGTGATGTATCCTTCATTCATCCACTAATCACTCTTACTTTGAAGGACAGGACGGAAGCAATGCCTGTAAACAATACTAGATCTCAATGGGAGCTCCAGCAAAGAATATACAGCGTCAAACATTAAAAGATAGGCTCGTTCAAGAAAGTGCAAGACACTTTCGTGGATCAGTTCGAATGTGAAAAAGCCTCCTCCCAGTGCATAATTAAGGACAGCGTAGACCACTTTGAGAACTATAAGAGAGTGGAGAACCTCAATGCAGCCAGTGACAACCGTCCAAGCCATTCAGGGCACCAAAGGAAGCGTACAGCTGGCTAAGCTGGTCGAGAGCATGAGAGAGTCAGTTCAGCAGAGTCCAAAATGCTCTGTGCGCAAGCAAAGTCAGTCCCTCGGTATATCCCGTGAGACCTACGGGAGAGTGCTAGTAATGGATATAAAGGTCAACCCATAGAGAATACTGACGAAGCAGACCCTTACAGGCTCAGACAAGGAGCAGAGAATTTCTATGGCAGTCAAGATACTGGAGAAGATTCAGGAGAGTCCAACTTTCCTTAACCTTTTTTGGATCTCAGATGAAGCTCACTTCCATTTGAAGGAAAGGTAAACTCGACGACAAATGTCTTCTGGGGGACCTCCAGACCAAATGAGGTAACAACCAAACTCGTACACTCCCTAATTGCATGTAAAGGACTGCAATCTCAGCCAGAGGGATCATCGGACCATTCTTCTTCGAGGAATCTGGCGCGAGAGTGACAGTCACCAAGAAGCGATATGTTGAGATCCTCAAAACCTTTAAGAGGAAGCTGCAAACCATGTCATCGTCGCTTATGGGGAAGTTCTGGTTCCAGAAAGATGGAACAAGCTTTCAAAGCTCAAACCTGTCCCGAGATTGGCTAAAATAAAACTTTAGTGGTTGTGTGATCAGTCTCAAGTCTGATTTTGATTGGGTACCTCGCAGCCCAGAACATAACCACCTGATATTTTATCTCTGGGACTACCTTAAAGACAGAGTGTACGCAGAGAGACTCAGGACCATCAAGGAACTTAAGGAAGCCATCATGGAGCCGATCGGAGCTATAAGTCGGTCAGTTTGTAAGGACGTCATGGACAAATTTTTGCTGCGTCTCAAGAAATCCACAGAGCTAAATGGAGGTCATCTCAAACACGTGCTCTAGAATAAAGATACTGGAGAAGATTCAGGAGAGACCAACTTTACTTAACCTTCTTTGGACCTTAGATGAAGCTCACTTCCTTTTTGAAGGAAAGGTAAACTCGAGGGCAAATGTCTTCTGGGGGACCTCCAGACCAAATGAGGTAGCCACCAAGCCCTTACACTCTCGTAATTGCACGGTATGAACTGCAATCTCAACTAGAGGGATCATCGGACCATTCCTTTAGGAGGAATCTGGCGCGACAGTGACAGTCACCAAGGAGTGGTATATTGCGGTCTTCAAAACCTTCAAGAGAGAGCTGCAGACCCTGTTTTCCTCGCTTATAGAATTCTGTTTCCAGCAAAAGTGAGCAAGCTCTTACACCTCAAACCTGTCCCGAGATTGGCTGAAAGAGAACTTTAAGGCTGTATGATCAGTCTCAAGAATGGTTTTGAGTCGGCACCTCGAAGCTCAGAACTTAACCCCCAGAATTCTTTCCTTGGTGCTACTCTAAATACAGAGTGTACGCAGGGAGACCCAGGACCATCACGGAACTTAAGGAAGCCATCAGGGAGGAGATCGGAGCTATTAGTCGGTCAGTTTGTAAGGACGTCATGAACAACTTTGTCCTGCGCCTCAAAAAATGCACAGAGCTAAATGGAGGTCATCTCGAACACGTGCTTTAGAATAAAGAAAAAAGGTCCAAAGACTCTCGTGTTTTGATATGTTGTTTTTAAACACAATAATCTAGTTATCATCAAAGTTTAATTCAATCTTTGCAGAAAATTAAGAAATGATGCCTATCAAAAGTTGGGGCCGGTTTGGGGGGGTTACTCTGTATGATTGTAGACTTCAAAATGATTGTAGACTTCTTCAGAGAAGTTTTACAAATTCACCCTGCCATCTCTGTATTTGGGACAGTAGGCATAACACAGCACTTTATTACAAGAAGCCCTGGCCGCAAATGACTGAGTTCTCTGTTGGAAGGTATAATGTCAAGCATGAGCAATTGATAGACGGTCAAAAGATGTTGTTCGCTCCATTGTATTTTAAACTAGGTCTCATCAAGTAGTTTGTAAGAGCTCGTTACAAAGAATCTGCAGCCTTCAAGTAGTTTCAATTTTCTTTCACAATTTCTCTGCATTTGGACAACAAATGAGGAAAATGATACAGTGTTCATAATTCTCTGCAAAGATTAGTAAAAAAGGAAAATGATCCATGGGAGAGTTTGGTTGATGTGTGTCATAGCTTTTAGGGCAACCATATGGCTGGCAATTATGTGGAACTGGTTGAAATTTTAGTGAAAAGCAAACTCATAGGAGCAAGAGGTGGACTTCTTTCAGGATACATATGTATTTTGAAATTTTAACATAGATCCAATGAGTATACAAAGAAAGCATGATGGGATACTACATTTGGGATCTTGTAATGAAATGTGATTTAGATTACAAATGGAAATCCAGGAAAACTCTTTTCTTCTAACTTTTTTACCTGTTTTTTATATAGTTCTTGTGTAAGTTTCAATAATATTGTATAATTTTACCTCTGTCTTCTGTTTTTACTCCAACAATGGATGGAAACCCCTAAATTTGCCTATTTTTAGTAATTATTTCATAACACAAGCCAAAAAAGCAAAGTTTTCAAAAACTTACTGCTATTTTCCATTGTTTTTTGTTAGTCAGCCTAAGGCGAAATAACATCCAGACACCCTCAGCAAGTGTTGAATTTTAGTGTTGAGTATTGCTCAATTTCATTAGTGGAAAGTGTTGAAGCAATCTGTAGGTTTTTGATGCATAATGCTTTCATTGCAATATAATATTTTGTTCTTATTTCAATTATATAAACATTAGATCATTTGATTTTTTTTGTTAAATTGCTAAGATTATAAAAAAAAATGTATTCTTTAATACTGATTATACATTGATGGTAGAAAAAACTAAAGTAATCTTTTTAATAAGAAGACTCGAATAGATGTATAAACAAACGACTTCGGTTCCTACCTCATTTATTTCCTTAGTAAATGTAGAGTAGAGAGACATTTCTTCTTGTGAATTTTGGTTTAATTTCTCTGATTTTATAAAAAGAATTCTATTCGTTATTTATGTTAAAACTATTGACGCTACGAGATTAAGCAGATCATATTTGAAATCACAAGTCGAATAAATATACAGAGCAGAAACACGAATGGATCTCGTTTTGCGTCGATGACAAGAAGAAGTCTCACTATGACATGCAGGCAAGTGGCTCGCCTGGTTTCAGCTGCTAACTTCTCCAGCATTTTTCCATAATGCATTTCAGAACTACGACATTTACATGTTATTTGGCAAGGCCGTCTGTTCAAAAATCGATTTACACCCAAAGACCATGGGGTTCAAATCTGGCTAACATGGAGTCCAAAGTTCATTTACTAAAACCCCTCAAAATTTGTCTGTCACCAGTCTTAGACTTATAGTTCCATTCGACCAAAGGATGACTTTTTTATTCAACATCTTCAAATAAACATGTTAATTGATTTGTATCCCCCCCCCCTACAATAAAGATGAGAAGTCTTTCTTACCCTTTGATGTTGCGCCCACCCACACCATCACCGAAGCTTAATTCTGTCTCTCAAAAGATATCGACTTTTCAACCGGAACCTCACTTTTACTTTGTACCCAAACACGATCCGCAGAACTAGAGGATGTGCTTCGTCATCTAGGAGCCGTTTTATGAACATCATTTGCTCTTTCGACTTTTTCCTCTCTGGTGGGGTTAGAAAGCAGATATCATTTAGCTATCTTAAAGGGACGAAGTTTAAAATCATCGTTTAGCAATTTTACCTTGGCCACATTGGCCTGCAAAGCAATTTGTCTGGCACTCGTTGAATTTTACTGAATCTTGTTCATTGTGTTTTTGATAAGGGGTTGGAATTCCCATTGATCGAGACAGGTTGTTTCTCACTCTTAGAAGCACAATTGCCTGTCTTTTTACATTATTTGATAGCTTTTAGTCCTCCAGATCTGCTCACAGTGGGGTTTATATTTTGAAAATATGGCCCGCTGTCATCTCGCTTCTATACAGATACACACTTAGTTCACATTTTTCAGTCACATTTGTATATGTATAGTTTTTATGAATTTCACTTTTATTCATAAAATTTAATAAGAACGTTGCAATAATAAATGGCGAATAATAGTAAGAATTTCAAAGAAAACTTTTTATTTATTATGAAAAATAAAAAATAATATATTGAAAATATAATTGAAATAATTAAAAAATTTCTATCAATCTCTTCTAATAATTAAATCGGCTCTAATATTATCGCTGTTTATATCACTATCAGCTAATTTCACATCTCTACAATTAACTTTAATTACGTTATTGAGTTGACCAGTGTTATGCATGTATAAAGGAAGATTATCTGTTGACAAGCCCGAAATACCCATTACCTTATCTCCCTCAATAATTGGTATCTGTACCACTGTCATATTCCTACCTTGCTGATGAATGCAGAAACCTCTAATTGTTACCTTCTCTTCACACAACACCTTTAACTGATTTAAGGTGGCCTCAGTGGCTGCTATAAAGGAGCGTTGACCGCGGAAAGTACTCTGATTTACGACCGGCACTCTTCATCTAACAAATTTCACTACTTCACCTAGATATCAAAGGCTCAGGATTGAACTTGTGAGGCCAAGTTCGATGTTCCAAGTCATTTAGGTCTTTTGATTATGGTAATATGGTTTCTCGGCTCAGCTACACGTTGGATATTGGATCTGAATCTAGAATGTCTGCCTCCTTCGTTATCTCGTTGCTCTTTTATGAAGACGACTCCTCTCTCTCCGATGAAGTGGGTATGGGGTGATCAAAGCAGTGTGCTAGGGAGATGATGAATAATGAGAGGTTCGGATACATGATACCAGATTCATTAATGCCAACCAGAGAATGCAGACGAATAAAATGTTTGATAGACTCCTGCCAAATTTTTTTGATAGCCAACTTCATGTCTATCATTTCACATATGCACCATCTTTCAAAAGATCAAAATAAAATTGCAATTACGAAAAGAATTTACCTATGATTAATGTAAAAGAGGTTCTCGTAAAGTATATCGTATATTTTTTTTTAATAAAATTGGAATGTTTACAATTTAAATTAAAAACAATATTTATTTTTTAATTCTTAAAATATTTATAATATACAATTTAGAAGACTGGAAAGTTCTAGACAATTCTAGGCAGTTGTTAAAAGTTCTAGGAAATTCTAAAATATTCTAAAAAATTCTCGAAAGATCTATCTCACCTTCTCAGCACTTAATCTATCAGGAATATTCAGGAAAATAGATAAATTAAAAATATGCTTACTCAAGACATAACGGCAAAGTTTTAAAGTCATATTCGTCATTTCCTATATATTCTAGGGAACAAAAATTATATGTAACCGTTTCCCCCCGGGAAAAAGTTCAAATCTATTCCATTTATAATTTTAGCGGATTTTTATTTCCTCTTCTATATGTTTTATCCTCTTACCTACACATGGATTACACGTGAATAACAAAATTCCAAGGAAGTTTGTTATAATAAACAGGACTATCTCCTTTATATTGAACGGATTGTTTCGTAATTCATTCGAGCGGAAATTTTAACTGGTTCTAACAATCGCGTTTCATCCCTCTGAAATGCCCCCGTCGGTCTTCTGTTCAACCAAAGTGGTTTAATCGAGAAATCGGCCAACTGCTTAGGGAGAAAAGAACTGTGTACCGGCAATCGAAGATCTCGGGTGACTTTGACGAATACCGGAGGCTAGCCAGGAGAGTGAAGTCCAGCATAAGGGTGGCTAAGCGGTCTGACGAACTCCGAGTGGCGAGACTCTGTAAAGAGAATCCCAAGGAGTTCTTTGGATATGTAAACAGCCGTAAACAAATCCGTCGAACGATTGGCCCTTTGAGGAATGAGAAGGGGACATTAAAGCATTCAGATGCAGAAAATGCTGACCTCCTTAACGAGTACTTCTCTTCAGTGTTTACTGAAGAATGTGGTCCCATCCCCCAGCCGACGGATTCCTACTCGGGGGAAAAGCTGGAGGATATGGACTTCACCGAAGTTGAAATCAAAAAGAAGATCAGTGACCTAATGACAAATAAGTCACCTGGCCCGGATGGGTTTCTACTTAAAGTGTTGGAAGAAGTGCGCGATCAAGTGTCACGACACCTGAACGCAATCTTCAACATGTCAATCCGGACCAAATGCGTTCCTAGAGACTGGCGTGAGGCGGAGGTGACTCCTATCTTCAAGAAAGGAGACCGTAACCAACCTTCGAACTACCGACCTATCAGTCTGACTTTGATAGTCGGTAAACTCATGGAAAGCATGATGGTGGACAAAGTGACGTCGTATTTAGAGTCAAACCTGCTACTGAGGAGTTCCCAGCATGGCTTCCGAAGGCAACGGTCATGCCTGACGAACCTTGTGGAATTCTTCCACTTCGTTTTCAGTGAGCACGATCGGGACAAGGTGGTGGGTGTGTTCTACCTAGACTTTCAGAAAGCCTTTGATAAGGTACCACACCGCCGCCTTCTCCGGAAAGTGCGAGCGCTTGGCATAGACGTAAAGGTAGCCGGCTGGATCGAGAACAGGCTAAGTGGCAGACGGCAACGGGTGGGGGTAAATGGACAGTCTTCTGAGTGGGTGCCCGTTACTAGCGGAGTGCCTCAAGGTTCTGTCCTTAGACCACTACTATTCATCATCTACGTCAATGACATGGACGGTGACATAGTTGCTAAGATTTCCAAATTTACCGACGATACCAAGCTTGGTATGAACGTTGCAAAGGATGGAAATACTGCCCGCTTGCAGAAAGATCTTCGGAAGATTGGGGAGTGGTCGGACACGTGGCAAATGCCTTTTAACGTGAACAAATGCAAAGTGATGCATATCGGCCACAGAAACCCCCAATCTCAGTATATCCTTAAGGGCACTGCTATTGAATCCACCGACACTGAGAAGGACTTGGGTGTAACTATTACTAGCGACCTCAAGTTCTCAAAACAGTGCATCGAGGCAGAAATGAAAGCTCAAAGGATGTTAGGCTGCATGAAGCGCTAGTTTGGATACCGTAACAAGGAGATAGTACTTTGTCTGTACAACTCCCTCGTTCGGCCGCACCTGGAGTATGCCGTACAATTTTGGAGTCCTTCATTTCGAAAGGATATCGCAAGGTTGGAACGCATACAAGCCAGGGCAACCAAGCTGATTCCCTCTATCTGACATAAGAGTTATGAGGATAGACTAAGGGAATTAAATCTGTTCTCTCTGGAAACCCGTAGACTGCGTGGTCAGCTCATCGAAGTTTTCAAAATACTTCGAGGGTTCGAAAATGTTGACTACCGGGATATTTTCACACTGAGTAAGAACAGAACGCGCAATCACGGCTTCAAACTTGAACTGAAGCGTTACAACCGCAATCTGTGTGGAAATTTTTTCACTTACAGTATCTGTGGTAAGTGGAACGCACTTCCAGTGGAAGTTGTCAACAGTGAATCTGTTGACCACTTCAAGTCAAGACTAGACAAATTCTTGAAAAGTGGCCGTTTAGGGACGCAAAACAATTGAGCAGCCATGTGCCTGCTCGATTGCTAGTCCAAAGGTACCCTCTTTGAATGGACTGTAAGGTCTGCTAGGGTACTTACTTTCCTTGTTACTCCTTGTTACAAAATTATGCAAGTGAATTTTGTTGACGGAAATTAGCTTACTAGAATAGGCATTGTCTTTTCGCTCATTATGAGAGATTAAGTACATTAATAATAACGCCTTTACTCCAATATAGGAGGGATCTCTTTAGTTTATTGAGAAACATTTCTAACATAATTATACAGGGGCTAATTGTATGTAAATGTAACTTAAAAATGTATAATCTGCCATGGTTAGTGGAATTTAAAATTTTGCCTGAGAATTTAAACATTTTGGCTTTTATTCATAAAACGATGTTTGCCTGTGGATGAATCCATCTCTGAATTATTCCACCTCTGGATAAGATAAGAAAGGGAATTTTTTTCCCTTGAAAAACATCTTTCACCTCTAATTTAGATAACCGAGAAGGCATTGATAATGGTGAGTTCCTCCCTGGTAGTGATCTGGTATAAATTTGTATTGTTATTGTTATTCAAATAAAATGGATGTACACATCACGGGGACGGGGGAGGCATAAGTTTTGACTAAGAATATTTATTGCAGCCTACGAACAGAAATTAAATGGAAATTATATGTTACACTATATGCATACTCGAAAAAGTATTTTCTTAGTTTTAATCTCATACATTAGTTTTCTTTAACCTATTTTCTACCACTTAAGTTTTAACCAATATTAATTTCATCAGCTTTATTGTTTATGTCAAAGTGAAAAAATATTATTTCATTCCCATATTTTTTTAATAATTTATTTTAATTTTCTTAATTTTGGTCAAGCTTACCAAGCAGTTGGAAGCAGGAATAGATAAAAAAAGACCGAGATCGCTCTTCTCGGTCAATTTAAGAACCGTGACTGGCAGTCTTTCTTCAGGGAAGCACTAAAATTAAGACTGACTGTAAAGGATCCATTTTTATATCGATATCTTTACAAATTGACCGAATTCCAGTAATTCGTTCTTTTAATGATTTTGTTATTTCGCTCTCCGCCAGCCTTTCTACGATTCACATCCTCTAAGGGTCACCCGCTCATTTCAGCCAATGTTAATAGATAATTGATGGGATAAATGTATGTGAAAAGCGGTGAGGTTCAATCTCTGGGAAACATCTTCTTCGCCTTCCTCATTGATATTCATTCCCTCCAGAGGCTTCGCATCATGCCCTCGGAAAGAAGAAACCCCACCTAAATGAAAGGATGGCAATGGCTTCGAATATAAATGAATCATGGCCTTAGAAATTTAACTGGAAATAAGAAAGAGTGAAGCATCTTGATAATAATAAAATATGTATTATTTTGTATGGCGCTCTTCAAGTCAAAGAGCTTCCACAGAGTGCCAATCAACTAAGGAAAAGATAGAGACAAGTGTCAGGTCTAAGAAGCAGGCATGAAGGCACCAATAGTTGAGAGAAGCATATGTAAACAGTCAGATTATATCGGGGCATAAATAGAGAAACGACAATCTATTTTGCAGCGCAGATATTTTCGAGGAACAATTGCTAGGAGAGCAGAACCATAGCGTCGATTGGGGGGGGGGACCAAATAGGGTCAGGGAGGAGGAGAGGTAGGGGGATCGGCTGTATTTAATAGCTTATATGAAAAAATTACCTTAAAGTTGATTCCGTATCGAATGTTTGGTAGTACAGTTTTAAAATGAAGTGTGTTGCACGAAAGGGACTCCCGCCATGGAGAACAACAACGGCTGCCAAGATTAGAAACAGTTGGAAAGGTCGAAGATTGTAATCGTGTAAAACAGCGAGAAGTGTTACCTTACTTAATTCCAGATGGGTGAAAGAGATGAATGGCAATCCCAAAGATGTTTTTTTACCAAGAGAAAGAGTTTTGCAGTGAGACCCATCTTGCTGGGGCGCCAACATTAATATCTGGGTTGTCAGGTTGACTTTCAGAGAGTTATTGAGTGATTATTTTATAAACGTATAGTAGTTTTCTAAAGATTTTTAAAAGAAGCGATAGATTTAGTTTACATCAGTATAGAAATGAAATGTTAGACCAAGACAACGATTGAGAATACAAATGGAAAGTACATAGATGCTAATCAGTTGCGGGCCCATAGCCAATCTTTGCAGAATACCATAAGGTATTTACGACGGCCGAGATTTAGCATTCCCAATAAGAATGAATATATTTAGCATAAAATGAAAAATACCATTGGAACCAGTTGATGGTAGTTTTAGTGACATCCAGATATTTACCGATGCACTGACGAAATTCTTAGTCAGTCTCCCATCTTTTTTTACATGTGTGCCGAATGGCTGACTTAATCTTTACTATGTACTCAGAGTGGCTAGGGGAAAACCTGATCTTATTATTCAGTCTGTGATGACCGACTGTTTCCTTTCCTACTACCACTAACTGTCCAATAACAAGCAAAATACAATCTCGTGGTCTTCTTGACGACTACTAGCTCTTACCAATTAACTAATTATCGAGGTCGTAAATAGATATTATGAAAGACAATGGGCCAAGAATTGATCCATAAGTAACCTCGCTTTTTACTGGGGACCAATCCAAGTTTACCCCATTTCAAGGACCCAAGGAAACCTAGTAGGGTAGGATTAGTTAATAGAGTGTTGGTCCATTAAATCTTGGATAAGTTGGAAATTAGGAGGTAGAGCTCTAATTAGATTTCGCTCTTCTCCTATTTTTTCTCTTATTTTTTCTATTTCTGTATATTCCATTCCTCTTTTTCTAATTTAATACAATTTTTCTCATATCTTTTGAATACTTTAAGAATCTCACAAACTCAAAAAGTTCTGATTTAATAATTGGGTTTATTCTCTACTCAATAGAAAGGGCAAACAAGTATTTATTTATGTTAAACTTTCTAATGTTTGCCGTAAAAATTGCAAAGATATATTCACGTTATCGAGTCTGTCGTGCTGACATTATTACATCATCATAAATCCTATAATCTAAGCTCTTTCTTTCTTTGCTCTTTGTAAAATATTTTTCAATGGATTCGTAGCTTTTTTTCCTTTATCATTTGCGAGATCATATTTTTTTCCAAAATGTTTCCCATCAAGTTTTAGGGATTTTTGTGTCTTTAGTGACGTCTCTGAACATTACAAAAGCTTCTTTCAAGGTCTAAAAAATAGAGATTAATTGATATTTTTTCTAGTAAACTCTAATATTACTGGCCGTTTTCCAAATCCTTTTCACTTCACATCTGTTCTACCATAATTTTTTTTATTTTCCATTATGCTTGTTCTAAATAAGAAAATAATTTCCAATTTCTAAATATATTTCGAGTGAAATTTGTTTCTAGATTAATCATGTACCCTCGCAAATCTTCTTTTCTGAAGAAAACGCCTTAGAAGCCTCGAGTCTTTTTATGTTGTCTAGGTATAAACAAATGATCATTTTGGTTGTTCCTTAGTGTGCTCTGCATGGAATGTAAGTACTTATGGGAGGGGGGAAGAAAGATAAATGATCTCTTCGTTGGTCACCAAATGTATTTATATTCCACCTCTATTTTTTGATCCTCTTGCTATTGTGCTCCCTGTAAGATTGTTGCGAAGCGTTGATCATTAAACTGAATTTGGGTGATACGATAACGTCCCGAGAAATTAATACCTGACTCCAAATGGTAATGAAGAATATTTGGGGCTTGGCGATAAGCAAAAATTATGATATGATTTTGCCTTCGAGCAAAATGGTAATGAAAACAAGAAGACTGCAGTTCTATTTTATTTAGGGGCTTTGGGTAGCAAATGGAGAAGGTGTTCGAATTAGATTGATTATCGATTTCATGAGCTTATTTTTTATGATACTTAAATACAACTCTCATAATGTTCGTACTTTGGGACGAGGAATTAATAAGTAAGATCAGTTGCGTAAATGCTATCTCCTAATGCGGAGTAAATAACTTGATTCAAATGACCCTCGAGCGATATGTGAAACTGCTCCTCGAAATGATTTCTCTCGAATGATCTCTCTCCTCCTCGTTTTGCTCGTTTTATACTTGGACACATTTACAAACAAACAGATATATATACATATACTATACTTTTGAAAACCTTTTCTCTTGTGAGAAAATATAATGAAGCGGTGAAATTTGGTCAAACGCTTTTTTCTGTCTTCCTTAACAAAATATAATATAGTGGTTGTAATTTGATGCTCACCGAATGTTGTTACGACTGAGCTAGCCCATTCTAAAGTTCCCTTTTGTGACCACAGAATAATTCGTATCATTCCCAGTTTACCTTTTTACCGCGACTTTGGTCTTTTCGGGAAATCAGTATGTGAATGGTTCTAAAATATCTTGTTACATGTTACAATGTTTCATTTGAGTTTCTTTTTGTTTCGTTTCACACACATAAATTTATTTACATTGGCTGAGTGTACACATTACTACTCCATGGGCTTGTGTGTGCACATATTATGTGCCCTACAGCTTGCATGTATTGTGTGCACCATGTGCACCACATACTATTCCAAATAAAATATTGGAAATACCTATTTATATTATAGCAAACAATCCTAAATATGAATCTCAATACCTCATATCTATAGATTCTGTTCTTTATAAGTTCCTTTGAGAAATATTACGGTGCTGAATCATGCCAGTATCCTTTCATTTCAAAACTTGCTGCTCTCTTTTAAACCTTCGAAAGTGTATCTATAGATTATATGCAATACCCATTTAGCACCTCAGCTTTTCCGAGAATAGTTTTTTGATAATTTGGGGGGGGGTTTAAGATAAGTTTAGGAATGTTAGCAGTACAATTAGGTAGATATTTAAAAGACTATCTATCACAGGTATTAGAAAGTTTGTAGTTGATTTTGTGTAATTCGATTGAAAATATCATCCAGATGTCTTTTGCAAGAAACATTTTCCTATATAATGTGAAGAAAATCGAACTTTCTAAGCAAGAGAAGAATTATATTGTAAAGGAATTTGGTAGGAGAAAACCGTCAGTGCAAATTTCAAAAGATTTAAAGTGTGACGATTGCAAGTTTCTAAGTAGGCACACAATTATCTACGAGTGTACTTATTACCACACAAATTCTTATAAGCACATTACTTCTTACACTCCTATAAGCTGATAAGATATCTCTTTCTCTCACACAACACCACGTTTGATAGCGTTGAAAATAATAATGACAGAAAATCCAAAATGGAATATAGAAAACACATTTGGATTCATGCTCTACAAACTATCAGCTGGATCATTTGGGAGGAGGGGGGGGGGCTATTCATATGGTAATTCGATTTCAGATTTCTGCATCCTAAGTTTATGATTGCATTTACGTGTTAAACTTTATTTGTCATTTGTACGCCCACTCTAAACTTTGTTTAGGTATCGCTGCAGTCCCACAACATCGCATCTGCTGCAGCGCAATTTCCTATCTTGGTGTCGTCTGCGAATTTAGAAATTTTACTAATTAACTCGTTATCGAGGTCGTTTATATATATTATAAGCAACAATGGGCTAATACCTGACCCATAAGTAACCTCGCTCTTTACTGGGGACCAATCGGAGTTTATCCCATTTATGCCTAGGGGCTAAATATCCGAATTAGCATTAAACCCATTTTAGGCTGCTGGAGCTACATCTGTGTTGATGGAAAAAAAGGTAAAATGATCTCGGGAATTTTTCTACTGTTAAGAATAACACCAAAAGTTCGTTTACAAACAAAAAAAAAGGAAGAAAACGTATGTTATGGCCTAGATATACATGAAAACTGACGTTATCAAAGTTATCTTCACTAACGAATCAGGACTCACTTTAGCTATGCCAGATTGTTGGACAAGAAGCTATGTTGTCAATAGAGGAGAAGTGCAGCGATACCAAGCCATACCAAAAAGGAGGAGGATTCATGATTTTAAAACATTCTTCCACCCTTACAGGCTCTGTTCCATTCAACACTACTCTTCTTGCACTTTCTTAAGCACTCTTTATGCCCTCCTAAGACTGAACCGACTATCTCGCCCATCTTCACATTATGAAAGAGAATTTAAAAAGGACGCTTATCAAAAGCTATAATAAACTAATTATAAATCCCATCTCTAATTTTCCCTCTATCCAATTTTAAATACAAGGAAGTTAAACATTCTGGCTTATAAGATTTTGATTTATTTTTCCTCTTTTTAAATTGCATCTCCATTTGCCAATTTCTTTTTATAGGGTATTTTACAAATGAAATTGACCTAATTAAAAATTTTAATTCGCAATTGAAATAATCCCTAGTCTCTCTTTTCTTACTATAACATGAATTTTATCTCGGCGAATAGTCTTATTAATATTCACGTGTTTAGTTTTTTTCCTTATCTATATGAATACTATTTAACATCATAAACAAAGAGTACATAATTAAAATTTAATTTAATCATATTGTGTTTTGTTAATATTAAAACAATATGGTCATTTAATAGTTCAACCATTTTTTTATTTAATTTTAAGAGCCTTTGTTTTTCATTTAAGGGATCATAACCTATTAAGGGTGACTGATTTTCTAATAGATACGAAATTCCTTTGATTTTTCATATCTTATGAGTTAAATTGATTCTTTGCCAGCCATTAGCTTAAAATAGTCGTATTCCACTTCTTTATAATCACTTTAAACTGCCATCTTTTTACAGGTTTTTATGTTGTTGCACTATGTAAGGTATAAAGTCATTTTAGTAAGTTTCTACATCTCTTTTTCACTCTATAATAACTTCATATGTTTCTCAATAATATCCTTCGGTTCACGCACTCCCTTAGACTTCAGAAGTATTTCGCATTTCATAAGCATTACTAAATTCAATCTCCGATTTGATTATGATTGTATGTATTAAACCATTGTTTTCTATAGTGCATCTACCCTTTTCAAAGAAAAATATAAAACTATTTTTTTTTTCTAAATTATTATTAATCAAATATTGAGTTAGGTTGCACTAAATATTAATTCTTAACAGACAGAAATTATTAGAGAAGGTAATCAAGAGATATAAATATTCCAAACATTTTTAGTATTTATCATCAATTTGTTTTTGAAAATCATTTATTCCACACACTCAAATTCACTTTACAAAATGGACTAATTATTCTGGCCCCAAATTTAAATTAAATATTCATTAAACTAAAAGGTTTTACAGAATACACTAGTCTCCAACCAACAATTTAATTATCTTAGAAAATGTAGATTCTATCACCAGTATCCCAAATACCCTATTTTATACATGAAAGGATATTTTTAAACAAATTATTTTAATATAAATAAACTTGGTGAAAGTTCAGTTGTTTTTTCGACAGATATTTGTTTTTTCATGGAGTATGTTGTGGGGGAAAAATTTGAGTTAATCAAATTTTGTAACAAATTTAGCATAAAATGAGAAAGAGAGCTATCGACAAAGAAGAATAACTGAATTACATTTAATGAAGAGTAAAGAAATAGCTGATTTTCTAACAAAAAGGGGAGTAAGCGAACAAAAATCAAATATGATTGGCGAAAGAATAGAATAGAGAAGAAAGAAATAAGGGAATAAAATCAATCCTCCAATATTTCAAATTTTAATAAAAAATTAATTAGCTCAAAACTCTTTTATGTCTTCTAAAATCACGTCCATATATTTGTGTCAGGTTTGTTATTATTATATTTTAAATAATTCTCGTTATCTATATTAAAGGGGAGACAATTATTTGTTTAAAAGAACAAAGAATATTTCCTCTATTTAAATTTTAGAAGTAGTAAATAAATTAGAAAGTATTAATTTTATAAAAGAAATAAGGAGAAACCTGAAAAAAATCTATACAAAAAATAGATCTGGAAGATATTCCTGCGCTTATTGGGAGCTCAGCTGTTTGCCTGCAGACGTTTATTTGGGGGGGGCATGGAGAGTGGTAATAATTTCGTTGAGGTTCATTTGATAAGAGATTTTTTTTATGCAAGAAAGAGAAAGTTACATGGTTTTGAAAAATATCTTTCTTGTTTTTGTAGGCTTTCAAACATAATTCAATTTCAATAGTCTAATCCTAAATATAAGGTAAATAAAAGGAGTTAGACTTACTCCAGAATGAATTTATAGCATTATCTCATGTCAAACTTTTACGACATCCTTAATGAATTGCTTATTAAAAGTTAACTAGATTTAGGGGCATTGAGAAGGATGTATAATAAACAACACTAAATTTAAACAAGTTCAACGGATAAATAAAGAAGTAATAATATTTTTTAATAAAATCTGCCACCAAATTTAATTCATGTTATATCATATTTACATCCGTATGTTTAATAATTTAATTTATGACACACTTTCGAAGTTACAAGAATAACCTGGGATTTCTTTATAATTTGGACTTGTTAGGAATAGTCTAGAAAGTTCTAACAACCTTTTCTTTGGCATCTCAACCTCGACAGTCTTTTTCTACAGGTAATCATTATGAGGCAGGGTAGTAAATAGTCTTCCAGCATCAATTAAAATTACAATTTCAAATCAAAGATAAGCCCCAAGAAGATTTATGAAAGACTAATTGTTCCTGAATCTACAGTTTAAAGAGTTGGGGACAACTGCAGTTCTTCCTCATTCGGGTCATCCTAGAAAAATTCTACTCCGCACACTTTGGAATATCCGTATCTCTGCTAAAAATAACAAAAGGATGACTAGAAGTAATATGGAGGATCAGTTAGAGGAGGAAGGCGTCGATGTTAATTTAAACACAGTTGCATCCCCAAAATTCATGGACGTGGTTCAAGGAAGAAAACTTTATTAAAAAATATCCATTTGAAAGCCTGTCTTAACTACGTCAATTGATAATTTTGAGAGAAATTTCAATTTTTGGAGCCATGTTCTATGTTCCGATGAAACAAAATGTTCCTATTAAAAAAAACATTCCCTAAACTAAAACATGGAGATGGATCCGTTATGTTATGTAGCAGTTTTGTGCAACAAACGTTTGTACACTTCTTTAAATCAACGGAACAATGAATTGTACAGAAAACCTTTGGAGATTACCTAAAGAGTGATACATACACGCTTGGCCAAGGAAGAAGATGGCTGTGTCAACAAGACAATGGCTCCCAAAACATATCGAAATTGTTTTGCAGTGGTCATCACATTCGCAATACTTCAACCTGATGGAAAATCTATCGCATGAATTAAAGATCCATGACCATCCAAGACACTCATTAATCATTGATCAAAGCGATAATTTTTGCAAAGACGCTTGAGAAAAGATTCCATCGAAGGCAGTTTGAACCTAATCAAACCTATAATAATCTTTTGAGAGGTGTCATTATGCAATTGAATGTTAGTTACCAACTTGCATACGATATTAACACTTTGTATTTCAAATATTTATAAGAATTATTATTATTCATTTATTTATCAAACTTCATAACATTTTTGCGGGTGTCTATAAAGACATTTCTCTCAAAGCTCTCAAATTTCCTTCAACTGTAATAAATAATTCATGAACTATTATCAAAGATTTGTGTGATAGGTAGAAGCATGCTTTGAATGGAAAGCATTTGCAATGGACAATTAATGTTCTCAACCCCAAAATTCTATTTCTTTGTTTAACCAATGAATGAAATGTGTGAGCGTGTCTGTTAATGCTTCTTCCCTGATTGACTAGGTGAATCAAAAACACTATTTAACAGAACTATTTTCAATATAATTCTTTGTTCAAAGATTGAGGTCGCTTTGTATTTCTAAAATCAAATTTCATAAAATCCAAGAGTAGATAAGCTATTTATAAATACATTGAACCCTAAATATCGCAATATTTCAAATATAATTGCCAAAGTCCCCCCAAGGTTAGTCCGGGAATTATTGAAAGTTTTGAAGGTTGTAACATCATCAATCAGAATAATTAAGAGCACGCGACTTTGGTCACCAGACCTTGTTCACCTCCTTTCTACCTACTTAATGAGCCTCATCTAAAAAAAATTTGGACGAAGTGCAATTGTTGTCTTTCTTTTTATGGATATATGCAGTTAAAAATAATTATTGCGCTCAATTATTCGGATTCATTTCGAAAGTTATAACTTGGGTTGAACTTTTTTCATAAAGTCATGGACTGCGATAATTGAAAAGGAGATACTAGGAAACCTCTTGTTTGCTTCACGTTGATAACATCACCCTTATTGTTTAAACCTTAAATGTACGAGATACCACAACACATTGGTTGTAAAAAATTTGCAAATATTAGTGTCCTTCTATGACAGAAGGTGTGGCCAATGTACATAATAAGGTCGAAGGGCAAACACGTGCCCTTCTGTACCCACGTGGTCCTAAGATCATCGCATGGAGTTTTATAAGCATGGCTTAACCAGGGTGAGGGTGCAGCATACGCCGTTACCACGCCCGAGCTGTATTTGCTTAGCGACCGATTTCATCGTCTCCCACCGTCACCTTTCAGCCAACATTCTTGCTTTCTGTCATAAGATCGAACCCGTTGAACATTCCACGCCCGCGTTATCACAATTCCCCCCCACCCACCGGAAGGAGTCGCCGACTTTTCCCCAAAATCGCAAGTGTGTGTGGAGGGCCGCCAAAGCCACCTTACTAGACGTGTATATAATCCTTCGACTCAGCTTAGTAAGCAGCACTAATAGACCTCCCACCTACTACGGCGAACGAGCTGAAGGACTCTCGCCTCTCCCCATTGGTCATTTCGATTCGAGGACGAAGGCTAAATCGACATCTGTGAACTCTGCCATAGTCAATCGGTGAGTATCTGACGAGGATTCCGAACTCCGAAGGCGATCTACGAGTGCCTTCTCATCAGAAGGGAGAGGTAACACGACCTTTCCCTTCGCAGTCATAGTATCCCAACTGGCCCCTTTTCTGCAATGAGCACGTAAGCAATTGTAACCGTTGCCGCCTGCAGATTGATCTAGAATTTGGCTTACCCAATCGATCATTCACTGTGTGTGCGTCTCGGTTTAAAATCTCCCTTTAAATCATCGACCTGAATTCGACCTCCTTAATTCCCTAATTAATCCACCTGTATCTCGCGTAGACATTTAACTACGTCTGTGCGACTATTCCCTTTAAACCCAATATTTGTGTATATTTAAATATTATTTTGTTGCTAGTAAATATATATTTTCGTCATTGTCTTTCTTTTGCAATCCCAACGCGTAACGGATATCTGTTAATCTTTGGCCAACTTGGACTCTGAAATATTTGTTTTAAAAAGGACCACGCAAAGTTAATATAAACCATCCCCACTAGACTCACAACAATTTCCTCATTCACTAACAGTCCTCAACCAACTTCGACCCAAAGCCCCAAAAGTAGTTACGTATATATATATATATATATATATATATATATATATATATATATATATATAGAGAGAGAGAGAGAGAGAGAGAGAGAGAAAGAGAGAGAGAGAGAGACTGGCCATTCCACGACAAGGTAAAATTTTGTGGTTCTTGGTTAGGTTGGTTAATTGAAACTCTCTCATACATAGAAAGAGTGTAATGAGAACTTATTCGGAGGAGAACCTCACAAATTAACTCATTTGTTGGTCTTTTCAATAAATATATTTCAATTCTAATGAAGAATAATGAGGAGGAAAGGTGAATGATTGGGATGAAAGGGGATAGAGGATTGAAGATTGCGTTCAATAAAACATCACTAAGCTATGGCAGAGAGGTGGTTTCTGACTCAATATTTCTTTAAATTTAAACGAAACCCCCGCGGCATCTTTCCACGCAGGTTTTTAAACAGAGACATGCACAGAAAGGTAAAATATAGAGGAGATGAAAATGTGAGAAAGAAATATGGCCGCAGAACCACCTTCGGGCGATGGAGCAGGGAAGTCCCATACTCACCAATACTACACCTCAAATCCCGTTTCGTTTACAAGATGAAGAGTTGGTAGGAAAGTGAGTTCTTGATATTCCGCAACTTTGTGTTTAGATAATGAGAAGATCAAGTGTTTGAACGAACTTGTAGCATAAATCATTGATGAAGGAGTTAAAACCGCATCCTGGGTCCTCTAACTCGAGAGTGGAAAGGGTGTGTGGGAGATCAAAATATTTCATTGGTACCAGCAATGGGACAACCTTCTCCCATAAAGAACCTTCACAGATGAAATATATATATATATATATATATATATATATATATATATATATATATATATATATATAGAGAGAGAGAGAGAGAGAGAGAGTGTCTGGCCATTCCACGACAAGGTAAAATTTTATGGTTCTTGGTTAGGTTGGTATCCTTAATGAAGTATGGCTTTGCTAGAGCTTCGTGGTTTGGGTGGTTAATTGAAACTCTCTCATACATAGAAAGAGTGTAATGAGGACTTATTTGGAGGAGAACCTCACAAATTAACTTATTTGTCGGAAAAGTTCAGAAGGTGTGAAAGCACTTTCAATATCGGTCTGTACTTCGTGGCTCCCCCTCATAACCTTTTTACATATTGTGTTCCTACGAAGTGAAGCCATAGTGTGTATTTAGGGAGGCAGATTTTGAGTAACTTGGTATTTCGAAATCGATTTTAGTTTCTTTTCTATCAGGAAGTGAAAAGACAGAAGAAGAAGAGCGATTCTGATTCATAAAGAAAAGACTGGACAAATCAGCAATAACGAATCTTCATGAATGCATTTAACGCCTCGCGTGAAAGTAGAAAGAAGTCTAGGATTACCCAAACCTAGGCAAGCGTAACGTAATTATATTTGTTTATTTGATAGAGAGAAAACTATCTAATACAAACACACACATAAAAGAAACTTATCTCTTCAAAAGATTACATGATTTATTAAGAAATCTTTGAGTAGAAGCCAATCTTAGTCATTTGTGATCTAAAGTAACTTGCGGCTTCAATGTAGCCTTACATTCTCTTTCATTTTCCGGTCTCTTAAGTCATAATTTGATGTTGGAGACGATATTTTGAAGAGTGAACTCACTCCAATTGCTGTGTCCTTTAGATGAAACTCCAAAAAATGGTATTAACTCCTTTTCCAAATGTTCTGTTTAGTTTATTTCCATAAGAGCATTAATGGATCAGGTTAGCGTTTCTTCTGCTCTCTTTTACTGGGGGTGTGGCGAAGTGGAGTGGAAACCCCCCCCCTTCAAATTTTAGCTTATTCAAGCGACATCAAGTGTGGCAAGTGACCAGACGGCAACACGATTCAAAGCACCTTCTCAACGGCTGTAATAAGTCGAAGACGCCCGTGGTTCGGATTCTACATTAATCATTAGGTCTCAACCACTGAAGTGAAAAAAGGCATTTAAATGAGATTTGATCGGTGGTAGAACCCCGTAGACCTTCTGTTTTTCGTCTACCTGAGAGATCGGACCTCTGTTTGCCTTGGCGTTGGACTTCTAACGTCCAGGTAATGGTTCGTTGTTAGCGAGCGCGGTCACATATCATGCTGTAACGTCACGATCTGATCGCCCATTGGTTGATACGCTGATACTAACCCCCGCGGTGGTAGGTAGCTCTACGCGCTGATAGCAAATCAGGACACCATCATCATTTCCATACCAGTATTCATATACCAACAATATCCACTCTCTCCTAGGCTCAACAACCCTGCCGATGGGGTATTGGTATCTCCTATCAAAGCATTTATATCCACATACCCCAATTTAGAGTGTTTGCGTGTTCTATAGGCATACTCATACCCACATACATACCCCTGACACGAACCCATGCATAAGGTTCTATAATTTGGCGTCAAAAGACTTGATACCTCCCCATCCCCGACGAGGACCGGCCGTAGTATCTTCAGGCCCTCCGGCGATTGGCATATTTATCTTTATGTGCATTTTATTATCTAGTCGCTGGATCTTACTGTCGAGGAATAGGCCGAGGAGTGGTTGGAGTTTTTCCCGACTGGGGAGATACATAGGCAGTACGGTGCGCTCGCTGAGGGCGAGGTTCTGTTCACTTTTGGGTGTTAGCCACAGGACAGGAAAGGTTCTCTCTACGACAGAATTCTCACCCGTTAGGTTTCACTCTATTAATTGTGAAACCGAAATCACAACGGACGATTTTAAAATCTTGAAAACCAACCCTGATCCCATATCACTAAGGATTCTTGAATCCATGTATATTAAATACCTTTCTCCTTCCTTAAATTCCTATTCTTCTTCTCACCCACTACTTCTACTCTAAACAAAAATAATACCAACCTCCTAACCTTCTCTTTCTCCTTATGCTCCTCGCCTTTCTCCCCAGTTATCCTCTAATGGCTGATTGTTTAAGGTTAGTTTATCCTCATGTGTTTCCCCAATCGTTAATTTTTAACTCGCAACATAATAATCCAAAAATATCAATTACCTGTGCATTTCTCGCTATCCCCCCCTTAATAAACATTAAATACTTTCCATTAATTCATGATTTTGATTATCTGTTTGACTCTTAACTTAAATTGTTTACCACGAATTGTATTTCCAGTACCCGAAAATGGGTGAAAAGTTCACCCGAAACGTTGTATCAAGAAAATGAAATGAATTTCCCTTTATACGTCCTTTCGTTCATCCTTCAAATTATATATATATATATATATATATATATATATATATATATATATATATATATATATATATATATATATATATATATATATATATATATGTATATATATATATATATATATATATATATATATATATATCCTATTATCACAAATGCGGAGGGGTCGTCGTACTACTCCTTATACTTCGTTCGGACCGTGCCCTGAATGGGTTTATTGACTCAGATGGCTTAGAGGTTGGCTATGGAGGGATTGGAATGAACTTTGCCAGCAAGCGACCCAAAGGAAGTTAGATACACAACAATATGAAAATAAAGTTTTAATGAACACTAAACAAGAAAAATATATATATGCAAATAAGGTTCTTTGAGAGATAAATTAATAAGTGAAGCTTGAATATCTCACTTGGCTTGTAAATAACTGTTCACTATGTAAATCCCTATATACTTTTAATATTGGTAAGCTTCGCGGTGAAGTTGGGGAAGGTGAAAGGGAAGGGTTACCTTGGAAAGTGATGTTCAGGTGGCGTTGGTAGGTGAAGGTGGTGAGATAAGGGGTGGAGACGATGGGGTAGGTTCTCCAGGGACCGACCTGATCCCACAATTTCGTCACGATTCTGCTGGAAGAAGGCAGTGACGGGAACTTCTTGTTAAAGAGGGCCCCACTCTCGTGAACTCCGAGGAATCTTGGGTGCCTCTGTTTAGAGGGGTGGGGCCAGAGTGACCTATCGACGCGTAGGGTCACGGAGAAAAGCCGAGATGTAGTTTTCTCGCTTAGGGAACCAGAGTGAGGCTGTTTGTAGCTTCAGCTCTGTAAACGTGAGTACGAGCCTGGGTCCGCACTGACTTGCAGACCAACGGGTAAGGAACCTCCCTAACTGGGACCGATCTCCTCTCTGAAAATTTGTTGCTTCGACGATTTACCACAACACCGAGATAGATGGCAATTCATGCCCCGCCAGACGCTGTGCCAGCTCTACTACCGAGGGTTAAACGAATTCATCCATTGTACCCGAAACTCGGGAGAGGTTCACATGCCTCCGGAAGTAGATTTGATCTCAAGCACCCTTCTTGGCATGAAAGTTGCTTGATTATCTCCTCCATTTCGTCCTTTGTAAACTTCCGGAAACCACCGGAAGCCGAGATGGGCTCCCATCTATCGATAACCAGTCCGGGATGAAATGCGGTGGTTCGCTGAAATTGAAATGGCCGGCGGGTTCTTCCGGCGGGAGGCCACCAGACATCTGGCCGGAAGGAGAAGGTTTGATATCGCGGCCCGCCCAGAAGGGAGGTGGGGAAACGTGGGAGCATTAGGCTATTCTCCTACACTTACCTACCGGGAAGATCTTTGCTGAGGGTACAAAAGGAGGGAAATCTAAGTGGCAAAGGACGCTTTGAAGGATGTGCAAAGTTAATAATAAACCATCTCCACTGGACTCATAACAAATTTCCCATTCTCTAACGCTCTTCAACCAATTCGGCCCCAAACTCTAAAGTACCTACGTATATATATATATATATATATATATATATATATATATATATATATATATATATATATATATATATATATATATATATATATATAATCTGGCCATTCCCCGAAATATACATATACTTATATATACTGTACATTACTCTATTATAAAATTTGGTGATCAGGTGTGTCAGGATTTTTAAAAGGTCTTTGGAGAAATTTTTTAAAGGCAACCTTTTAATGTTATCGTAATTTTTTAAGCTGAGTACCGTTTGATTTGCAAAGACAAAACAAAATAGGAAACAACCGTGCCATATTTATTTATAGCTTACTGTTTGTATGTGTGTTTGGACTGACAACCTTAAATAGGAAAATTCTGTTAGGCGACAAAATTTCTCCCACGATCACTTTAATTCCCCATGGATTAATAGAGTCTGAGCCCTTTTCATCTCACGAAGACTCCATTATCTTTTTTATTTATTTGTTTAATCGTGTACTATATTAATGTGAGTATTTGTGTAGCAAAGCTTGCGCGTTTAAACAAACATATTTCTCGCTGTGTCAGTAATTGGTGAGCCAAGCTTCCTCCGCCCCGTGCTGACGGCCCATTAAACCCTTTCTTTCGGACGACGTACGCCGCGCGTTACGAACAAAATGTCGTCGTTCTAGAGATTTAAACTCAAAGGAAAATCCCTCGGTTTAGGTGCCTAAGACCTTGTCACTTATATATAGGAAGAAGATATAAAAAAGAGAGCTGAACAAAATGAGATTAGCGAAAGAGCTGAACGTGAATAAAGAGAAATTACAGAGAGCGAAAAGCGCGAGAGAATTCGCCAATATGAATTAGAATCAAATCGTAATCGGCTCGAAACCCCTTCAGTAAATTCCCGTGTAGTAGCTTTCAATCCGCTTCCGTTAAACTCCTTAGGTTCAAAGAAGGAGAGGACTTCGGATCTTTTCTCACTCACTTCGAAATTTTTTTTTAAGTTAATCATTGGAATATCGAGACGGACGGTGTTGCTAAGCTTCTCTCCTTAGCTCGCAGCTCCGAGATCTATGCGTATCACTTCCCTTGGAAGCTATGGTGGATTACTCCACTCTCAAATCAAAATTTCTCGCGGCGTACAATATGACGCCTGACTCCTACCTCGCCAAATTTCGCCACGCCCGCATCCAACCAAATATGACCTTTCGTCATTTTGGATATATTTTCACCCGTACTTTTAAATTTTGGTTAGACGCATCGAAAATCCCCCACGATTAGGAGCCCCTGGTAGATTTTGCTCTACGGGATCAGTTGCTGGCGTCGCTAACGCCAGAGATCTGATCCTTTGTGAAGGATCGTCGATGCAACTCCTTCAAATAGTGCATAGAAGAAGCAGATATCTATGCGTCGAGTCATAACTTATACCCGAAGGAAAATAAAAAGCCTTCCTTTCATCCCCCAAGAATAAATTTAATAACTCGCGGTTCCCTCCTAAGAACTCCCCAGAATTCGCCAAGGTTACGGGCCCTTTTCAAGCCCAGAAATCTCCCTCCATCGGAACCCCGTGAAGTCAATCCCCTCATATCTAATCCTCCTGCGTCAACTTTGCCCCCGTACGCCGATCATATGTTTTGCGTGCGGTGTCGAAGGCCATAGGCGCCCAAATTGCCCCCAACTTCCCAACTCCGTGGTAATCCCATTCACCAAGTCCACCAGGTGAATGCTGTTCCCGCTCCCCCTCCATCGCAAGCAGAAACCCCAGATCCAATCTCTTCTCCCAGTGCCCCTGGGCACCATGTAAATTTTAAATGTGGAGAAATCCTATTCAGTTATAGCGAGCTCCTTAGGATTATATCACTGGATCTCGATCGATGCTCCTAGTATTCTCAGGTTCCTCGTATTATCAGGTTTCATCTAGTGCTATTTATGCCATTTTCGATACCATATGAATGAATAGTGGTCTCATTTGATGACGTTCGAGTTGTAATAGATAGAGGTGTTACTTTCACTAATAGATGAGAGAAGAACTTAATCAAATATGGCTTAAACAAATAAGTGAATATGAAATATAGATTATGACTTCTCTCTTTGCTTCGTCCCATAAGTGACTGCGATAAAGTTCCTTTTAGAGCATAAGCAACTGCAATAAGGTCTAGATTAATTTTAGCAGAGGATTCCATTTCTTTTAGCACATTTGCGTCTATTAGTGCTAGAAAGCTCCAGCCCTGTTATTGTCTTTTCTCCTTCCTCGTTTCAACTCGTCTTCTCTTTCTGGAGGAACTTTACTTCCTCCCCCAACCATCTTTCTTTTTCCTACATGTTGATTATAATCAAACTTCGCTGAAGGAAAGGCACTCAGGCCAATTGGTATTCACCCTCTTCTCTAACTAAAAAGAAAAATGTAAATCGAAAATCTATATTAACAAGAAATGAAAAAACTCTTTTATATTAAATTAATTTAACTTTCTCACTCCCATTAAAACTTTTATGTTAATGAAGATGTAGAATTTCAATTTTCCGAAGACGCTCTCAGCTCTATTTTAATATTTTCTTGATTCAAATTAAATAGACAATATGATCCAGATAAATGGGCCCCTAAAGAAATCCTCCTGACTCTTAAAGTAAAAGTCCTTTTATAAAACCTTATTCATCATTTGAAAAAGGCTAGTTATAAGTTTTAACAGGATTGTATAGTTTTTAAAAATGCAACACAAGATAAGAAAATAATACATAAAAAAAATAAAATTATTAATCTTAACTATTCCATCAAGCTGATTGTGGACCAACTGCATTTCATAACTGAGCAATATTACGAGCATGGACGAAATATTGTTTTTGCTTAAAGATTTTTCAGGATAAATTTTGGATATCAGAACCAAATTCTAAAAAGTCAATCCGTAGGTGTGTCAAAATCTTTCCCTAACTGGCGTCCTTGAAAAAAGACTGAAAGAGTGCGCAGAGCGAGGACAAACGAACTCATTGACAGAACGCATGACATTGTACGTAATAAACCCAAAATAATCCCCCGGCGTGCTTGTCAGCTGTTAGGAGTTGTACATGGAATAACACTTCGTATATTCAAGCAGAATTTAATGCTCTTCACATATAAAATTCAAACAGTGCAACAACTAAACGATGGAGATTTCGCCCGAAAACTGCAATTCTGTCAATGGATCCAACAAAAGAAAAATGACACCCCTGATTTTCTAGCTACTTTGATTACACCGTACGAAACACATTTACAATTGAATGGAACTATAAAAAAACAAAAGTGTGGTTACCGTGAAACAGAAAATCCATTGAATATTACCAAAGTCCCGTTGTATAGTCAGCGCGTAACTGTTTGGTGTGTTCTTACTGCATCTCATATCAGTGTGCCGTACTTTTCTGAGGATTCCTCAGGAAACACAGTGACTGTAAATGATGAATGCTATAAAAAAAATGTTGAACGAGTTCGTTAACCCTAAATTAAGAGTCCTTTGTCCGAAAGATACTGGTTCCAAGAAGATGGAGCTTCCTGCAATACCACGAGGAACTGAATGGTAGTTTCCGTCAAATGTTTACTTTCAAGTTAATCTCAAGGTTCGGAGACGTTGAATGTCCTGCAAGGTCTCCGGATCTTTCTCCCTTAGATTTTCACTCTAGGAATATTTAAAAAGTAGATTCTACAGAAATAATCCAACCACCTTGCAAGAATTAAGGACCGCCATCACCAATGAGATACAGGACATACCACCGCTCACACTTGCAAAAGGGATGCAGAACTAACAAGCGAGAACACTTGAATGCTTGGAAACTAATGGAACACATTTGGAAGGTGTCACTTTAAAAATAATAAATATTTCATAACAGTCTTATAAATATCCTCTTTCGAATGATGAATAAGGCTTTGTAAAAAGACTTGTACTTTAAGAGTTACGGGGATTTTGGGGGAGTCCCACTTTTGAGACTACCTTGTATAGTTGGTATAGTTAACTCAAAGCTGAGTCTTTTTATTATTCCAAAATTATAATAAAAGTTGAAATTAATAACTATCGATGATCGTTGACCAATCAACAGATGTTTCAGAATATGCTAATTAACGATAAATATATCATTGTCTTAAATCTAACTTTTAAAGAGATGGGCACGACCCTGCTTAGAAAATAGCTGTCTCTCCTTTTGTTAATTTCTATAGAAATTCTCTTTACGTAGTGAAGATTATTTCACTTCTGGCATAATCTGGGCTTTGGTTTTGAGGTGGGCGAAAGAGACCGTGTAATGAAGAACCTGACTAAACTCCGGTCGTCTTCAGTATGCTAAAGCTAAAATATGAGAAAAATTAATAAACGAGGTTTTGTATCATAACGTATGGACAGAGCTAAGCTGACTAATCTCCTAGGATTTTGTGCAAGATGATAAATGTATCGACCGTAGCCACCCCTCCCCCACCCGCCTCTTCTCGGTCCCACCACGTTTGGTGGAGAAGGAACGGTGGGGGCAGTGGAATGGAATATAGGGGAAGATGAAAAAGGGTGAAAAGGAAAGTTTAATATGAGAGCAGAAGTTGATCTCAGGTGACCGATTACGATAGCTGGGGATAGAAATATAGAATGGAATAACTCCATATCGTTTGGACCTATTGATTTACGTGGACTTCGAACCACAACCCGTTTTACCTTTTTTATTCTACCCTTTAAAAGACTGAAGCATGGTTTCAGAATTTATAGGCGAAAGGACAAATCTTATTGGTGTAAGACACCCACGAGGAGGGGGATTAAAAGCCTGCAATTGAGTGCCGGTGTTTCTTTTTCTATTTTCTTCTTGCGCCACTCTTTCTATCAGGCTTTGGCTATTTCTAGAAATCAATACCATTTTATTTGATTAAGCTTTATTTGAACAGACTCTGTGTAATTATCTTGTCTACTATTTAATTTACTCATCTCGATTAGAATAGATAAGAATAATAATTTCCTTCATTCCGCTCAAACTACTCCTCTGCCTAACATTTGACATAGTACAAATATTTTTCCATGTCAATTAGAAATCTATTTCACCAGTTCTTCCCTTTTAGTTGGTAAGAGATCATCTTTTATTCATTTCCTTCTCAAATCGTGTTCATTCCTCATTTGTGTAAGTACATTCATTCCATTACCTCTACTTTCTCCATCTCTCACTATTTTCCTAAGATTCAATTTATACAAGTACAAGTGAAGGAGGGAATTAAATGATTTAATGAAGAAAAGAGAAAAAATAGTGGATTGGTATAATGTATTCATATATCAATCATACGCATCGACATAATTTGTCAATGAATAATATTCATTGGCTTAAACTATAATATTCAGTGTCACTGAATAATAGTTTTTAGGGAAATATGTAAAGGACATATCACATACTCACACCTGTTTTATAATTGGATGCAGCAATTGTCTTAAAATCGGAATAAAATATTTGCTTAACATAAATAAAAAATGACCATTAAAATTTTATTTAAAAATATTTTTTGTTCCTTTCGAAAGATTCACTGTTCTCAAATACGACTCTTAAAATATTTAAAATTCCTTTGCGTTTTTTCCGTTTGGTGTAAAAGGATGCTATTTCATTTTTTAATAAGAGTTTCTATTTATTAAATTTTTCATGAATAGTTTTGTCCAAAAACTTCCCACATAATTTTTTTAGCATATGTGGGAACATAAGAAAAATAAACCCCAAGGTTGTAATTTGATCATAAATATTGGAACACTTACGGCAAATAAGTGCAGAAATACCTCATTAACCTTTCAAAAAACATTACATCTATGCACAGGCTAGTTGTTCCCACTAGTTTTGGTGTTAGCTACGATTACGCACAAAGATATGCGATTAAACTCTTCTTATACTAAATACTGTGAAAGTCGTCTTAACTGCTTAACACATGTCCAATATCTCACCACACACTAAGACACAAGAAGAGGAAAGGAAATAATTTTTAAGAATAAAGCTTAACTATTCCCCTATTTTTTTTTAATCTCACAAAGATGCTAGAGAAAGCTATTGTTGTTAACTTCTAGTAGTGTGTCTATGTAAAATTATTTTCTATTCCGCAAACCAACAATAAGTTTGACAACAAATATGTGTTCCTTTGGTGTAGAGTGGACTGATATTGGAACCAATCACCTCCGAAAAGTGCCTCCTAAATGCTGTTAAAAGATTCCATGCGAATATAAAAAATAGCCGAAACTCTCTTAAAACAGTTGCAGTTTTGTCTAACGGTCTTCATTATGATAACCATGAGCCGAAAGGTTGATGTGAATATATAGAATATAAATGCTACATGAGAGGAAAATAAGAGCATTTTTTGTTGGAGTGACTATTTTATACTGAAGGGATCATTTGCACATTTATAAGTAGAGTTTGAAGCTAAATATTTTTTTTAAATCTTATAAGAGTACTGTATAACAAATGGAAATGACCATTAAGGTAGAAGCACAATGGAGAGAAAATGAACTGTTCCAGAGCTCCCGGACAGTGGAACCTTTCGTCTGAATAACCTTTAACAGTATTTATCCTAAAGAATATTTACACTTAAATATTATTCTTGTATACTAAAAACCCTAAAGAAAGAAGACTACAGTAAATAAAATATAAAGTTCGCCGAACTTTGCTGAGCGCACACAAAATGAGCACAGCATAATTATATTTGTTAATCAGTTAAAATGTTAATATTTTATGAATCATTCACTACATTATATTATATATTCTTGGATCAAACATGTATGATATTTTCTTATATTTCGATATTCTCTCTTATGAACAAATTTTATCACACGCCAATTTCCAAGTCTTTCAATGTCTTTCTTCCGATGTGTTTTTTGGAGTAGAGGAAATTTGAGGCATTTCCAGACGAAACTGAAATGTTCCATTGTAATTTCCCCTCCACTTTATTTAGGAGAAACTTCCAATGTCTTCATCTTTTCCACACCTTGACAAAATTATGTTAGCGAAATTTAGTTATGTGACAAATCGATCTCGACGATGCTCAATTTAAGAAAGTTTCACTAGATGCATTATTTCAACATTCAATCAGTAATTTGAGATGAAGTGTTTTGAATTTATGTAATTAATTTCTGTGCCACCACCTTTAACAAGAGACTTTGGGTGACCTACTCATTCTGTTGTGGTGATAGAATGCAAAAAAACTTCTTTCAAGCTGTGCTTGAATCCTTCGTCAACAACCTCTACCATTACGGGGATAACAGTGGAGAGTTATTAAATCCGTCTCGGAGCAGATTGATTTCTAGGTCAAAATTTTCCTTTTACGTGAAGGGGCTTTATACGTTTTTTCAAAATTTATTGTTACTTAGTGCTATCGAAGTTTCTAAACCGAGTCCAAATTTGGATTGGAGAGTTCCTTGTCTATTGCCAACCAACACGAAGGTCCCTATTTTTTCCAATAATTTAATATAACTAAATAATAATCTAGTGTTATTAAAATATTTAGAAACAAGAATTTATACTTATACCTATTAATCAATGGCTCCTCTTTTGTTTAAAGCAAAAACCTTACCTAAATTATTGCTTAGTTACTAGAGACCAGAAAGCTCTGAAAGACATGAAGAAGAATCCCCCTGTAAATATCAAGAATTTTAGCTGGAGTAAAATCACTTGCAAAAAATGAAGAAGAGTGTATGGTGATCTATGGTAATTTATCTCAACCTTCCAGAGGCTTAAACAAAGGGTGGTTCTCATAAGAATTTCCATTGCATAATTTTCCACATTATGTTTCCCATTTCCTTTTAAAACTACATTTAGTTGAAACTAAAATCGAGTCTAATGTGATTTAAAAGATGTTAGACGTTGAAAGAATTAAAATTTTAATGGCAAATCATGAAAGAGAGGGTGTTTTAGACGGTGGCGAATATTAGTTAAGTGTAAAGTTTCCAAAGCTACATAACCAACTAAATGAAGGCCTAGAGAGAAAATGGGAGCACAAACCTTCTGGTTCAAGGCCTACTAACTACATATAATGGCAGATCTCCAAAAAGCGAGAGGTAGCATTGAGCTGTTATCTACTCGTGTGTGATGGTGGCATAAATGTATTCGGTGAGCTTTACTTCTTCTCTCACAATAGGAATCAATGTGTGCACCTAACATAAGATGATTTCCTTTGCTGGAAATTAGTATTACGTTTGTGGCTGAATAATAATATACTTGCCGTGTCCAGGCGCTGACCTCGCAATCCAAGCGCCCGAAACGTTTGTTCCTGGTTATGGACGGCGTTATCTGCTCATGCGTGAATGTCGGTGATGGACAACGCCCTTACAAAACGATGAAAGATGGAAAAATATAAATTATTATTATTAGAATCTTACTAGTCGTGCTCCCAAGGCAGTATCATAAGCGAATCCGATAAAACTATCGGCGAGCAAACCCAGAAGTCACTTTATTACTACACCATCCTCTCACACTCGCAAAGGATAATACACCAACTCGTTCACACACAGACTGGGCTCTTAATACTAGTTAGATATAGGCTGAATCATTCCGTTGATTGTTAGAGATCGAATCATCAATCTTTACTTGGCTCATAGGTAATCTCACTCACCAAACCAGAGTACCAACGTCTGTACCAATGTCAATTAGCCCAAAGGTGAGAGCTGGGTTACAAGGAAGCACCAAAGCAGACGATCGACTCAAAAGAGCACGTGTTTCTCGTCACAGATGTTGATGACTTTATTTAATGATTGATATTTGTATAAACGACTGTCAGTTTTAGAATAAATTTGCAACCTCGCAACTTTATTTCATATTCACAAATATTAAATAAAGTTGAGGTCGACTACATCATAAAATAAATGTGATTTTCAATAATACTCATAAAAATGATTGATGAAAGTAAAGGAGACACCAATTTATAGTAAGTTCTTCAAATATTAATAACTTGGTTTTGCGGAAGTCCATAACTCATACAGGGTCTGAGAAAATTACATAGGTGCAAATGTATTTTTCCGTAATTTTTGTGTGTTTTTTTGTCACTAATTATTTTTCTAAAGGGTTGGATACACAGATAATTATTCCGCCATTCAATATCTAAGGAGTAATAAAATATTATGCGGTAGCATATAGATTTTTACTGCCTGATCTCTTAACATTAAAGTATTTCAGTTCAATAAAGACTCCTATTGATGACCTTTTCCAGTTTTTCATTCCCTGCAAGAATCATTGCTTTCGGCGTTGGCTTCAGGGCTTATATCAAGGTACATATATGAAAACGGCCGGGCTCTTCTCCTTCCATCGCTCTTTAGTCTCTAGTGGAGACTCAATGTAGTCCTATGTAGTCCTGTATCTGAAGTGAACGAAGTTAATATTAGCAATAGAACACTCATTCCTGCAGTCTTGATTGGACTAGTTCTAACTAGTGCCAAAAATATATAATTATCAACTATCAATAGCCAGCCGGAGAGAGAAGAAGTTAAAAAATGATATAGTGAAGGTTCGAATTTCTCGTATCACTTAAACCTAGTTCACATTATATGATATACAATTAAGGAGAGCAGATGGATAGGGAGACGTGGAAGCGACTGCCTTAAAGGGTAGTCAGGAGTGGGAAGAAACACATTAGGGCAAAGGTGACGGAAGTGTTCAGCGGCAAACTTAAGGTTGCCCTGATCAGGCTAAAGACCCTTACTCTGGGCATGTAGCAATGTGCCACCAGGATGAAGAATTGAAAAGATTAACGTGAAATGAGGTGAGTAAAGTCCTAAGTGGGATAAACCTATAGCCAGTAAGCCTACCTGAGATCATGGGGGACACAGGGCAGTGATTTTCTGGTAAATAGAGTCACTGATAGCATAAAACAGCCAATGAAATAAAAGGAAAAGTGGAGGAGAAACAGGCTTAGTCCAAGGTGACTGAAGTTATAAAACTTGAGAAGTTTAATATAATCTGCTGAAAATCACCTATATAAATGCAGAGATAGCATTCGATCTGACGATCACTTCCTCACAGATAGACGAAGAGGAATCAATGGAGTACATGCACATTCAAAATACACAAACTGCTACGAGATAGAGGCTCATAGTACTTAATAATGCAGGAGGGAAAGGAAGTAGTCAGAATGCACCAGGCGGGAGATGGGTTTAGGGATTGTAAGAGCGAGGTGAAGTGCCCAAATCACCAACTACCTCATATGGCTTATCTCTCGGTGTAAAATCAGAGAATGGAGATAATTACCATGATAATGTTCGCTTATATGGCCAATATACTTAAACAGGTTGCTTCTCAAGGAGCTGAATACCTTGCTGGAGAGAAAGAGAAGGAAGAGAATAATGTGATTGCAGGAAAATCCTCCTTCAGGAGATATTTTTAAAATTAAAATAATTCAAGGGAAAGATGTAGCCGTAGTGGCTCCAAAACGAGATGAAAGGATAGTGAAAGACATGACTAAGAAAAGGGGCAAGAATAAAAAGAGCAAGAAGAAGAACAACAACAACAAAACGAACAAGAAACCGACCGAATGCGGAAGCGAGGAGAATCAAGTGGAGGAGGGCACAAGTAAAGGAAAAAATAGTAAAGTCTGTGACATAAAGGAAATAAGGAAAATCGCCACAGCAAGGATAAAAGATGACGAGCTTAAGAGAGTAAATGATAAAACGGCAAGGTGTGTAGTGGTTGATCTTCCCCTCTACCCCACTCTTTGTAACGAGTTCCCAGGGCGCTGGATATTATGAGGATAAATAGGGCATTGTAGAGCGGAAATTCATGTGGTCACACCAATCCAAAATACCCGTCCTAAGGACGGAGAATTTTTCATAAAATTAATGAATGGGCAGCCGAAGATAGTTAGAGTGTAAATGAAAAAATCTGTAATACAATGAATAAGCTGAAAATAGTTGAAGTTAATATAAACGGTATAAATGAGAAGAAAAACCATTTGTGGAACGTGCTAGTCAAGGAAGACATTGATATCGGTGTGATATGTGAGCGCGGGTTGAAGATACGAAAGTAGGAGCCAAATTATTATACCTAGACGAAGAGTCACTCCAATTAAATGTACGATGGTCTAATAATTGTTGTTAAGAACGGTTTAGAGCACAAAGTTTTTGAAGAGCTATGAAAGTTATGTAGCAATAGAGTTGTTTATTAAGACAGGGTGCCAACCCCCAAGAAGAAGTTATTTGCCTATCCATGACTTCTTTAAAGTAATCGGAACGAACACTCCGATAATTTTCATAGGTGACCTGAACGCGAGCCACCGACATTCAGGATACACTGCAGAGAGCAGGATGGGAAAAAACCTTGATCTGTTGATGCACAGGGGTATAGTGGTATGAGCTAAGTCATAATTTCTCACGTACGTAACGGAAAGAGCAGCAACCAATCCGGACATAATCATAACCGGTAAGGGCTTCCACTGGAACCTGTATTTACGACCGAGCCCTGTGTTTCCGACGGATTGCAATTCCATAACGGTATTGCTGGCACTTATCCCCAATCTAAATAGGACGCCCGGTCAGGAAACAATATGCGAGAGCTAATTCGGACAAACTCCAAAATTTGCTTGAGAAGTACAGGCTGCCAGTGCTGGCAGGTAAAGGAGTAGAGAGGATATTGAGCTGGAAATAGAAAGAATATAGGTAAATATAAATGAAGCGGAGGAGGTATGTATACCTAAAGTCACGTTGCAAACACTCCTGGCTCCAAGTTGGTTACCAGAGTTAAGGATGACTATGAGAGAGATTGAGGCTATTAATTAACTAAAGAGAGGTATAGGTTTCACTGATGAGTTGTAACTAAGGAAACGAGTGCTTCAAAGTGAAGTAGCAAAAGTGATTAAAGAATGAGTAAAGAGAGGTTATGGGAGGGTTTGAAAGATAGGCTGGTCAGCGAGAGGAACCCGAAAATGTTTTGGCGATCAATCAAGAAACTGCAAACTAACCCACCACTTAAAAAAATGAGAATAAAGAATGATAACGAGTATTTAAAGAGCGAAATAAATTGAAATTAAAGAGCTTTTCGGGAACCATTGCAGCCAGGTATTCAATAGTATTATTCCGATAGCTACCGAAGCCTCCGTCCAGGGTGAAAAGACAACTGCTAAATTGAATCCACAAGAAAATATAAAAATGGTACTGAAAAGAGGCAAAGGCAGTCATCAAGAAAGTGAAGGGCTAATAATAAACCTAGATAAATAAGGAATATTAGAAGATGAGAAAAAGCTACCGTTTCAAGAATGCATTCACACGGGACTTAAATGAAGAAATATCCCTTGAGTGTACAATCTCGCTGGGTAAAGCATTCCACGTTTTTATTAACGATGGTATAAAACACCGTGAAAACTGTGTCGTACTAACATTCATAAAATTCATAGCCAAGTCATTAAGATTAAGAGCAAACCTTGTCGAGCGAACTGGATTAAAAGAATTAGCCAGAGCTGCGTGCAACGGATGCTGAATAGTATTAAATACCTTGAAAAAATGCTAAGGGCACTAACCTGACGCTGATGATACAAATCAAGGGACAGAGCTGGTGATATGAACTTAATTGAGTTCAACGTTCTGTCCAACAACTTGAGATGGCAATTAGCAGCAGACATCCAAACAAGAGCACAATACTCAAAATGAGGCAAAATGAAGGCATAAAAAGATTTAATAACTGTAGAGTCACAAGCAAAAGTTTTGTAACACTTAGGAAGTAATCCAGTTTTCTGTGAAATTGAGGCGAACAAGAAACGAATGTTCTTCTCAAAAGTTAGTTCGAGTCAAGAATTACTCCAAGAAGACGTAAATCATCCACTTCCTCAATAGGTTCACCTGATATGCACAAACTGGGATGAGATGCATCCAGTGTACGAGATCTACTAATGGTAATAGAATGCGTCTTATTAACATTAAGTTTCATGCCCCAAAGTTGACATCAAGAAGTACTCTTAGCTAAATCCCTATTTAGAGATGCTGCAACTTCTCCTCTGTTACATGGAGACTGAATTGAGGAGTACAAAGTTTTGTCATCAGCATACTATATCAGTTTATTTTCAAGGTTAATGCCCAAGTCAGAGGTGTAAATTAGAAAAAATAAGGGACCAAGAACGCTCCCTTATGGAACGCCTGAGAACACAGGCACAGAAGCAGAATAGGTCCCATCAGCCGAAACACGCTGGGATCTATTTGTAAAATAATTCTTAAAAATATTAAGAAGGTTTCCACCAATACCATAAAGTTGCAGTTTATAAATTAGAGCCTTATGATTAACAATGTCGAAGTCTGAGCTGAAATCAATAGCGAAAACACGCGACTCATGGCCACGGTCCAAAGAGGACTGAAGGTCATGGGTCAGCGTTAGGAGTGCATCGCAAGCTCCCAAACTCTTGCGGAACCTAAATTATGAATCAGGTATGACACCGATTTTGTCACAATACAGGGTCAATCGTTTAGCAAGGAGCCTCTCAAAGATCTTAGATAAGATAGGCGTGATTGAGATGGGACGGTATTCAGATGATAAAGTTGAAGCCGATGCTTCCTTTGGAATGGGAGTAATATTGGCTTTACGCCAACAAGAAGGAAAAGAACCGTTCTTCAGAACCAACCTAAAAACAATAGCCAATTTAGGTCTCAAAATGTGGACAATCTTCTTGAAGAAGAAGGGGAAAAAGCCATCCGAGTCTGTCCCACCATAAGTATATAGATCAGTGTTTCCCAACCTTTTTTGGACTAACGCCCCCTTGGACAGTTAATCTTTTGATATCACTCCCTCTGCCAACAGAATTTCATCGTTTTAAAGTTACAAGTCATATAATTTTAAATATAAAAGTTAGAAGAATTTCACTGAAAACTTACCTCAATATGTTTTAATGAGATGGTTGACTTTGTTGCTTTGGAGGTAACTCTTCCACCCTAGGTTCCATCCTACTAAGAAGTAACCCTAAATCTCCTCTTTTTGTGATTTGCAGGTGGTTTCTTTTTTTGGCGAGAAGTCGAGTAACTGCACTTAATCCGCGTTCAGCCATATATGAAGATGGGAAAGCAATGAAATATAGTTTAATTGCTTCACACAGCTTGAATAGAGGCTTCAATTCGAAGCCATTTTTTAAAACCAATTAACTCTACTTGCATTGCAAGATTAGTTTCATTTGTATAAGCATGTGTAAATGGGTTTATCAGCCAGTCAGGTATTTTCATAGCTATGACATCTTGATATCTACAGCTCATGTCATCGTGTAACGTTTTCAAATGTTCGTAATAAATCAAGAGGTCATCATTCAATATGGAATTATTATATCTGTTAAATAGGCAATGTCCTTCTTGCAAAATAAAAGTTCATCACTCAAACGACCACATTTATTCTCTCGGAAAAATGTAATTATGCTGTTAAAAGTGAATAAAATCGCTTTAAACAGTTTCCTTTCGATAACCACCTCACTGCGGTATGTAAAAGGAGGTGATCAAATTCTTCATCATTGTTATCACAGAACTGTCGAATATTCTTTAATTAAGGGGATGGCATTTTATTTTATTTACTGATGTGATAAAAACGTTAAGAGATTTATGAAGCCGATCCCTCAAGTTCCTGGCAACCAGATGTGGTCGATGAATTACGCAATGTATTGTGAAAACACTGCGCAAGCAATAATATTGCTCATTGGAATATCCATTTCTTTCAAGAATTGTTTAACTGCAGTAAAAATAGATTTACCTTTAGTGTCTGTGTCATGTTCCTTTGCAAAGATCAGCTCTTGTTCATTTTTTCTATCATTAATAAAGCGAACAAATCCTAAATGTATTCCTTCATTTCCCGGCAGTGTAGACTCATCCAATTGTAAACCAAATTAGTGAACCTTATGTGTGTCACATAGGATTTCTTCAATGTCTACGGCCATTTTGTCACCTCTTCTTTGAACAGTATTATTACTAAGTAGAATCGCTTGGGCAATTGTTCTTGGTGAAGACTTCCTCTATAGCTGGCAAAATCAGTTCTTCTCCAATTGTATGACGCTTCGTAGACCTGACAATCATTTTGGAGATATTTTATGCACAAACAAGTCCATCGTCGAATCTTGGGGATCGTTTTGTTATAAAGGAGCCAATGGTTTTTCTGTTGTTAAATCTGTCTCGTAAAGTTTGAAAATATGACAAATTCTCTTTTTCTTTATCAGGATGAATCTTCTTTAAGTGATCAGAAAGTCGAGATGGCTTCATGACCTCGTTATAGAACACTTTCTCACACTTCAAACTTCAAATATTCAACACTATATTGTCTCCACTTCTGTTTTGAGGAGTTTTCAGACATGATTATGGGTAGTCAAACACAGTCACTATAATTCAAATAGATCAGTAAATGGGAAAGACAGAATTTCACCACAAATAATGATTACAGGAAATACACCTAACTCACAGCAAACATAAAACTGGAAAAAGGAAAAACCGCATAAATATGTGTTACAAGACCATGATTAAGTATTTATATAGTTATTAAAGTTATACAAAAACAACCATTCCTACTACTTGCATTTGTCACAATATGGGGAAATATTATGAAAAAGATTACAACATCAAAGCTTTGAAAACTATTGCAAAAAGCACTAAATAACTAATATCATGCAAAGGAACAACACTTACCAACCAAAACTTAGGCGGAAACTAACAGCAATCCTAAACAGACGTGGACCCAAAAGAGTGTGGCTGTTACGCACATGTTTTATACAAATAGAAAACGTATTAAGTTTAAAGCAACAATAACGAGTGGAAGCTTTGTGTACTTATTTTATACAAGTAAAGATCGGACTATAGGACACACATGTATTCACCTGAAGGATGTATTAATTTTGAGTTCTAGGATCAAGTAAAGATATTCCCTCCCATTTTACCAAGTAAAGATCATCCCTCCTAAAGTTACACTAGTGAAGCTAAATCCCTCCTAAAGTTACACTAGTGAAGCTAAATCCCTCCCAAAGATAAAATTAAACAAATTATTAAGGAACATATTTTTCAGAAAGTTTATTTTAAATCAATTAAAAAATCGTAAACTTTGTAGAACTCCAGAAATTAAATTTTAATTACTTAATTAAAACTATTGGTTGGCAATCGTATCGCAAAAATCATTGAAAACATTGTATTTGTCTTTCAAGCCACATAAATTCCTGTAGATAAGAGTTTAGCATTTCTCTCTTACATCCTCGCATGCATTTAATTATTAGCTTATGTTTATTACAGTAGCTTTAAAATGACTCTGTCAGAACCTCGTATACCTCCTATTTTACCAAGTAAAGGTCATCCCCCCCCCCAATTAACCAAGTAAATTTAATCCCACCTTTTTGTGTTAGGATGGATTATCTTTACTTGATCCGAGTTCTCCATCAGCGTGCCTTTTTATGGCATTTTCCGTGTTTACTTTTAAATAATAAAGAAATCATTGAATTTTGTTTAAATGTTGAGAGATTACTGAAAAAAGGAAACAAGCCAATCTTTAAACAAACTATCGTTAATTTTTTCGAGAAAAATAAGCATTTACCACAAGCCAATAAGGTTTAATTACATGAACCATTAAGTGTACCATATTTGGCTCATACTCGTATCGTAGACAGAATGGAAATGAAGATTCACTCCTGAGAAACCATAAAAACCTCGATTTTACAAAATGGTCAAGAGATTCGTAAAGAACAAAAATTGCCCGATAAAAGAGTTGAATATCAGTTTTATTGGGGAATAAATCCATTGTTAGAATCTTCCATTATTAGGTCATCGCTGATCGATCCCAAGACTATTTAAGTCCATAAATCCGAAAGGTCAAAGGAGTCTGGCTCCAAACGAAGTTCTCCAACTTCAATATGTCCTAGTGGAAAAATATTGGTAACATAATGAATTTTTATTAATCGTTTGATTACTTATATATTACAATTAATATTCGCTTATAAAAAAATAGTTTGTTCAAGTCTTTTATCATTTAACAATAAGGATTAAAAGAAATGAAAGTTCTAAGTGACGTAAACTCTTGAACGACATGTTTAAAATTGTATAATAATTTACCTCGAAAGCGCTCAAATAAGGGAAAAAAATTCAATGTATAAAATGTCAGTTAATATAAAATGTTAGTTCATCTTTATCGGTTTTTACTTTGCATAATCTTTCCTATTTTTTCTTGTGCCTCAATTTGGCTACAATAATCCAAAATGATTGACGGGAAGAAGATTTTGGAAAATTATGATCTCTCTCAAAACGAAGAGAAGAATCGGAGAAATCTTTTCAAAATGCAAGAAAAAGAGCTGGGATTAAGTAGCATAACAACGGCAGACATATCTGTCAATAAATCAAACACAAACTACAAACCTTTTCTATTATAACAGTGAGAAGGAAGACGCAGTTTACGGAGATTTTTTGTGTAAAACAATATTTGCCTGCGTCAGTGATGGGTTAAAATGTAAAAATCATTTGTTTTACTTTTTATTTGAATATTTTGAGCTATTTGATGTTTTACAAGGCTTAAGTTAGTTTGTTTCTTTGTTGTAGTTTTTTTTGATGATATGAAGTTATATGTATTTTGTTAATTAGTCATAACGTTGCTAAAAAAAAGGGTTCAAAATTTTTCAAAAAATTGGTTTGCAACGACATAAAATGCTATAATAGGAATATGCTAAACTAGCTTCTTCGAACGAAGCCATTTTCAAAGTCATTTTTACAAATTATTATGGTAATTGGAAAATATAAATAACAGATAATCATAAAAGAAACAAACAACGTAACCTACTTCGCCACCGCCAAACGTCAAAAAGCTCAAAACAATAAAATTTTAATGAACCAAATTAATAATGTTTACATTCAGATAAAGCTCAATACACGCAAGACAAAGTAGGTCAATAGTATCTTCCCTAATGAGTATTTTATTAATTTAAATTTTGTTAATGTCTTACCTGATATTAATTCTTTAACGAATTATAGTCAAACTTCAGAAAAACCTACCCTGTATTTTTAGCGTTTTAAAAGTACTAATAGTCGTTTTAGGCATTCCAGTAGTCATTTATGGTTTCGGTATGACGCGGAAAGTACATATTTTTAAGATACTACACTTTGATAGGGTTAAAATTCACATTTGAAATACGTCAGCCTTGCCTCTTCTTAATGTGAAAATGAACCATTATTTTCACACCCTGGCAACATTTAATTCGCACTTAATTCACACATTGGCAACCCTGGATACAAGTTTTTATAAGAGCGCCGCTTTCGATTTTCGTGCAAAAACCAGTGTGTCTATAGTTCTTAATGATGTTATGTCTTTTATCGCGTATTTAAATTTCTAATCTTTAATATGACTTCTTATAATTCCTCCTTATATTTAATAGACTATTGTTGAAATTATAGCCTCAGTTTGAAAGCGAAGCGTTGCGACAGCTGCGGCTTGATTATAATATCCCCATCACTAAATAGTAACTTTATTTTGTCTTTGGATTCAAACCATATGCTAGGCTTTCAAATTGTTAATACTACTAGGTGTTATAGATAAGGTTTCATTGTACTACTTGTTCCTAAAGCGCGAGCAGAACGAGCGGGAGAGGGGGTATAAGAAAGACGGAGGCCCCTTATAATGACACCCCGTGACAGGGCTGGATAATGGCTTCCAGTAACAAAACGTATATAGGAATAATTTAAAAATAAATATTAAGTACGTAAAAACAGTACAAATGGTGTTTGGGGGCATTTTAGTCATCATTTACGTCTTTGCTTTCTTGCAAAAAGCAGTTATTTTTAAGATAGTATTACTGCAAATAGAGTTGTATTCAGAGTAGTAGTATCTTAAAAATAAATACTTTCCGCGCCTAACCGAAGCCGTAAATGACGACTAGAATGCCTAAAAAATCTATTTGTACAGTTTTTAAGTACTTACTATCTATTTTTAAATTATTCGTATATACGTTCGGTTACTGGAAGCTTAAGAGAGAAAATGGGAGATATAGTAACATGAAAAATAGGGGCAAACTATTTTAACCGTTATAATAAAATAAAAAGAGGAGTTGGATTTGAGCCTGTGTCATTAAGCGTTCCTCGCTAAAATGACCACGATGGTAGCTCTGGCGATGAGCGTCGTGGTCATTTTAGCCAGGAGCGCTTAATGACACAGGTCAAATCCAACTCCTTTATTCATTTTCTTATAACGGTAAAAATAGTTTGCCCCGATATTTCCTTGGCTTTTTTCCGGGTTGTGTTACCAGTTTCCATTTCTTTGGGCCTTTAAAATACATCTATTATATATTACGTGTCATGTGATTTTCAATTATATATATATATATATATATATATATATATATATATTAAAAATCTGGAGTCAGGTACTGTTGGGTTCTTTTTTCCAAGAACTTTTAAAGAAACTGTCCTTTAAAGTTTCCCTTCTCCAGTCAATTGTTGATTTTCTTATCTCCAAGTACATTCAAGTTATTTCAAGATAGTGGAACGATCTTTAAATTTGCCATTTTAATTCTGTGTGTGTGTGTGTCCCTTGAGACCGTAAGTTTTAATTTTCTATTTTGTGTGTCCGTTTTGGAGACGAGCCTCTCCCGAAATCAGATCAAACCGGAGCAGGATTAAAATTCTCGAGTACCCTTTGATCGTACAGGGATTAATTTTATTTTGAAGTTCATAATAGGAACTCTATTGGATAATTGTCATTTAAAAGGTTGCTTTTCGCGTGCAGCGGTTAGACGAGCTTTCACGCTAAGAAAATGTCTTCATTTGAACGCTTCAAGAGTCAGGGAGAAGCCTTAGGATTATCCAGCAAAGATTTAATTGCATACGTTCAAGAAGAAGAAAGAAACCAAAGGATAGAAAAAAAAGAGAAAGAGAGCAGCTGCAGCTGAAAGAAACGGAAAGAATTCTGCATCACTAACGCGAACTCAGTCGCAGACAACTAGAAACCATTTCCATGCATTCAAGACCTGAAACCCCACTGTCCCACTCCGTCAAGTTGCCAGTATTCAAAGATGGTGAAGATTTTGACGCATACCTTACGCATTTCGAAAAAATATTTGAGGTCCATTACTGGGACATTTAAGTAGACGGTGTCGCCAGATTGCTTCCCCTCTCAAATACCCAACTAAGCGATATTTTTATTTCCCTTCCCGTAAAGCAACAATAGATTATTCCACCCTTAAATCGGAACTTCTATCGGCAGTAAATATGAACCCCGAACTTTATCGATCTAAATTCCATCACACCAGAATTCAACCCGGACAGACATTGCGTCAGTTTGGTTTCACCCTGCAAAGAAACTTTAATTTCTGGCTACACCCCGCCCAGATTAACCGCGAATATGAGTGCGTCGTCAATTTCTTCCTTAGGGGCCAGTTGATAGCGGCGCTGCCCCAGGAACTCCACGCATTCGTGAAAGATAGGCGATGCACTACTTTCAAAGAATGTATCGAAGAGGCGGATGTGTACGCGGCCTGTCATAACCTGCACCTAAAGGACCCCAAGAAATCACATCTTCCACCCCCTAGAAATAAGAATAGTAACTCTCGGTTCCCCCCTAAGAACGCTTTCAAGTTTATGAAGGTCCCCGGTCCCTACAAACCGAAGGACCTTCTATCGTCTGAGCCGAAGGATATCAAGCCCCTCATTTCAACTTCCCCTTCGTCGGCGTATCCCAGAAGGCCCGTCCTTTGTTATTCGTGTGGCGCGGAAGGGCACATGAGACGTAACTGCCCCCAAAATTCACACTTCCGATCAACTCCCAACTACCAAGTTCATCACATCAGCGCTGCTCCAACTTCCCCGCCTTCTCGCCCAAAAGCTCCTGCAACTCTCACGACGAATAGTTCCCCGGGACACCAGGTGAACTTTCTGTTTTATTAAGAGCTTCACCGGTGGATTAAAATTTCAACAGGGATCCGTAAATGGATGCAGAGTGACCACCCTCGTGAGGGACACTGGTTGTACCAGTATCGTAGTGTCCGAAGAATTACTTCTCCCAGTAGGCCCTGTCCATAACAAATACGTGGTGGTCTACGACTACCTTGGACGAGCAAATCGTTTCCCCGTCGTCTAATGCTACTTGGAATGACAGTATTTTACTGGATTGGCTGAGGTAGTCGCAGCTTCGATCAAATTCTGCGTCGTGTTAGTCGGCCAGAGCTCCCAAATAACCCCTAATCCGGTGGCTCAGCCCGTCATTCCCCGGGCCCAGGCTCAGAAGAATTCCGCGTCTCCCGTTCCCCTAGAGGCTCCCTATGACCTAGCACTGCACAGCGAGGCATTTGCGCAAGCACAAAAAGGGTGCGCAACTCTAATTCCCCTTTGGTAAAAGTGAGAAGTCAAGAACAAGGATCTGCATGCGGACCAAGGGAGCGCGCTTATCTCATTAAGGAAGACCTACTTTACCGCGCTTATCTCATTAAGGAAGACCTACTTTACCGCGCCTATTCGGATGGGGTTAGCCACGCAACTCATAATTTATTTATCCCCCGATCTCATGTCCCTCAAGTCCTCAAACTCGCCCACGAAGGTGTGTTGGCTGGTCATTTTAGCCATAACAAAACGGCACAAAGAATATTCCGGTACTTCTTTTATCCCGGCGCTGATAAGGAAATTGCCGAATTTTGCAAGGCTTGTGATATTTGCCAGAAGACGACGGCAAAAGGGCGTATACGTCCAGCACCACTCCAGAAGACCTGAATAATCTCGGAGCCCTTTTGCAGAGTGGCCGTTGACCTAATCGGCCTGATTCACCCCCCGTCCAGCGAAGGAAACTTCTACGTTCTCACCCTTGTTGACTTCGCGACGCGATTCCCAGAGGCGTTTCTCCTTAAGAGAATAGATATCGTGACCTGTGCAGAGGCCCTAATTTCTGTTTTCTCCCGCGTCAGTATCCCTAAGGAGATCTTGACCAAAAGAGAAAGACAATTCACTTCAGAATTAATAAAGTACGTCGGCAATCTCCTGACGATTAAACCCCTGTTTACTCCTCCCCTCCGACTCCCTTAACGTAGTTCAAGTCGTTTGTGTTGAGCAGCATAATGATTATCCTCCTACCTCATTACCTGGCTCAGCAGAAGATTCCGCTGTTAAACCAATTCCAAGACGTGATTTCAGAAAACCCCGGCTGTTTAACTCACTTTGAGCACACAATCACGCTCACAACGCAAGAACCAATTCGTTCAAAACCCTACCCACTACCAACCCATTTATGCCAGGCTTTCAACGCAGAGGTAGAAAACCTTTTGAAATTGGGGATTATTGAACCCTCCAGCTCCGATTATTGTTCTCCCATCGTCATGGTCCGAAACCCTGACCAGTCCTTCCGTATGTGCGTGGATTTTCGGAAGCTTAATGCCGTGGCCGTTTTCGAGGCAGAAGCAATCCCTCTTATAGACCAAAACTTACATCTATTCCAAGATGCCAAATTTATTTCCGAAATATACCTATGTAAGGCCTACTATCAGATCCCCCTTAAGGAAAATACCCGAAAATATACTTCATTCTCACTAATAAATGACTTATGCGGTTTCAGAGGCTTCCATTCGGACTGGCTACTGCTTGCAGTAACAACAATGGAATGATGTGACGAATACTGATTGGGTTGCATAACGTATCCTTCTACTTTGACAACATTTACGTTGCCACCCACACCTGGGATCACCACCTGATCTCTCTCCAATCTCTATTAAGTAGGCTCCATGAGCACGAACTTACTGTAGGCCCCAGTAAGTGCCATTTTGCGCCCGGCACCATTAAATATTTAGGATTCCTTTTCGGAGAAAATCAAATTGCGACCCAAGAAGAGAAGATTAGGGCCATCGTCAGTTTCCCCCCCCCGCGTACGAAGAAGCAGTTACGCTCCTTCATGGGTTGAACGTCATTTTACCGACGGTTTGTCCCAAATTACAAATTATGCCTCCCTAGCGCACCCCCCCCCCCTTTGCTTTCTGCTGCAGAAAAATTCGCCAGATCCCCTTGCCTGGAACCCTAAAGCTACCACTCGTTTTCAACAGCTAAAAGACAAGCTTGCGTCAGCCCCCATCTTAAGGCTCCTAAATCCAAACAAGCCTTTTGGCATTTGATCCGACCCGGATATACTAATCCCCCGGAGATAAGAGTCTCAAGCTAACCCCCATGCCTTGCGGCGAGGATCACCGCCTGAACGAACGTCTTCCCAACGGCGCCACAACATTCCCCTGGAAGGCCATACCCTGGAGGCCTTCTAGTTAGCAAGCCAACAGAGTATTTAGTTTGAGGTCTCCCGTTAATCGAGAGAGATTACTGCCAGGTTTCCGCGAGGATACATACCCCTCGTCTCGAGTCTGACCTCAGAGTTAGAAGGTTTCCTCGGCTAGACTAATTGCCGTGAGTTTTGACCATAGTCAATAGGCAAATGCGTGAAGCGGCATTTCCTTGGACATTTACACAACTCACTCATCTCATCCCGTTCTCACGAATACTTGGCCCCCTCGTTCGAGATTACTTATTTTTGCATCCAAGAGCATCTCGCCCCGAATTCAAGAATATCTCGACTCACCTTTCGGAGTAATTCATCCAGTATTTAAGATTACCTTACTCGTGCCCGAGGAAATCCAATCCTGCCGTTGAGATTACTTCGCCTGTGCCTCAAGATTATCTCACCCGAAAGAATCCGAGTTTTAGTTTCACCCCCTGCCCTTTACTAAGAGTCAAGTCTACAAGGTAAAAATTTACACCTTTTATACTTCGTCCCGAAGATTATCTCCCATTGTCATTATTTTCCTTTCTCACCCTGATTGTCTCTTTAGTCATTGAGTCATTACTTCATTGAGCCCGAAATTATTTCTCACTTTATCCCTATGTAAATATTTCCTTATTTATCTTGTTTTTGTTGTAATTAAACCTTTTTTGGTTTTAATCTTTCGATAACCTTGAATGAAACTTGGTATTTAAAGAAGTCCCCGGCCAATGATTACGGACTCACCTAGATTTAATAGCTTCAAACTTTCCCGAACCCAAGGAGGACTTACTGTCCCACCTCATTAGCTCTGCGCAGCCGGTCATCGATCCTCCGCCTGCCACGTGAGTGTAATTGCCTTCACAGCCGCTAAGGTATACACTTACGATATCACGACAATCTACTTACCTTCATGCTTAAGTATAATGATCAAGCATTTTGGATGAAGGTCATCAATAGGTATTTACCCAAGGTAATTTTGCTGACGTATAGAAATTAAAAAAAAGACCCAACTGAGTGCATAACCTTCTTCTACTAGTCTTATCCATATTATGAGCTCATCATATTGTTTGTTCCGCTTCATCAAGGAAACCCTTGACAGAATAGAATTAGGAATACCAGTTTTTCATGCATATCTACGCCATGAAGTTCTAAATATTATGTGGAAAAGGTAATTTTCAATTAGTTATGAGGAGACTTATCATTATTTTACAAATTGGCAAAGAATGAAGAGATTACGAAATAAACAGCATTTGCGAAGAGATTTATACACACAATTGTCAAGTCGTGAATGCTAAAAATATATAGAAGATACTAAATCAATGTAGCCAAGATGGGAGAATCTCAGGTCGACCATGGAAATTAAATATTGTATCAGCCAATAATAGAATAAACAGAAATCCAAGATTCTTATTTTGTCTCTTCATATTTGTAAACTATTAAAGTTTTCATATAAAAAGGAAAAATACATTCAATTAAACAACAATATATAGATTTAATGTTATTTGTACCATTTGGATCATCAATCACCACTGTCTAACGAACACCTCAGCTCAAATTAGGAACCGATCAACGATCGTTGCAAAATATCATCTGCAGCAAAGTCGGCCCGAATTAAATCGAGCCCATTCAAATAATGTTCATAACAAAGTCGTTTAATTCCACCATTTTGTTAAGCACCAAATGAGCTAATTAGTGTTAAGTGTGTTTAAATTTTCACTCTAACTATTATTTTTTAAGGAGAAAATAAAATCCGTACCTATAAGACGCTCGATCTATTTCTACCGCCACAACGTGGTTCGCTCATAACTAACGGTCATTCACGCATGCGCGTAAACTGCCGGGCGCGCGCGGCGAAACGTTTCCTCTTTGTAAGTATATTATGATATTTTTATGCTATTATAGGATATTATATTATAGTGAAAATGCGCAACTTTTCTGAATCTGTCTTTACCCCACAAATAATAATAATCAGCAAGTAAAAATATTCTTGTTCCTCCATATGAGAATTTCAAACTATCTGCATCTGTATTTATTTGCGACAGAACATTTTATGGCGGGCAACGCCGGGTACTTGTTATTATTGATTAAATGAATCAAATGAATTAAAAAATAGATGTTGGGACCCTATTTTTTGCCTTTTCCTTTAATAATGATACGTAAATGAGAGAAGGATTCCAGGAGAAAGAAGAAGCAATGAAAACTACAGAAATACAAAACACTTAATTTTAAACTACATATGAGCAAACATTTGCTATATTAAAGCCATTTCAAACACTTATTCTTATAATGATAACTTAAAAAGCATTTTCATATCTAAGAGAAAAGGCAGCTATAAAATTATCCTCAAAACAAGACTTTTTAACCAAAAATAGCGTGCATTCATAACGGGTGCGAACAGTCTGCTAATGTTCGCGACTTTGCACCAAAGAATATTTAATTGTTTGGATGTGGAGAGAAGTCATATAATATTTCCATTGACTTTAGTGATGTAATTCCATAAATGTAAATACAACACCACGATAAATCCACGGCCAAAAGTTTTCGGAACTTGTAATTTTTATTATTCCTTGATTATTTCTATGAATATGTTGATGTATGATTCCCTGCATGTGTCCAATACATCCTGAAAGCAAAATAAAAGTACAGCCCCCTTCTAACTTTTTTCACAATATTTAAAATGGCGAGGTTATTGAAATGTATTAAATTCCGGTTTCAGTATGGGGTACATTATATTCAAAATGTCTTCATATTACCCATCATATTTGTTGATTAATATGATATTCCATGTCGAAGGGATCTAATAATTGGTATGATAATGGCGAAAACATGTAGTTATACCATATAAGAAATAAGTCTGCACGAGAAGATTCTCATCTGTCGACAAATTGCGTGAAAGGTTGGCGGATTACATTACGGTGTTGCAGAAGATTTGAAGAGGAACCGAGAAATTAGGAACATCCATGATTGACCTCTTTCTGAACGGCCCAGGGTCTTTACGCGATGTGACATGTATCTGCGTCGCATAAGCCATCGGGATCGCAAGAAAACCGCAGTCCAGCCTCAACATGAATGGAAAGAAGGCGAACAGTTAAATGAATCCATCATCGGCATCGGTGGCAATGACCACCACCGCCTTTGACCATATTGTTTCAACAACTAACTACCTGATTTGGTTAAAGTGTCCAGCGGTTAGGAAAGAATTTTAGGAGCCACTTTGTATGATAGGCTGAGAAAAGCTCTCGCTGTACGTCACAAACTGCTTGCACAAGGCTTAAAGTTATGGAAAGCCTGTGAGGAACCGTTGAGTGACCTTCGGGAGAAGCGACGTCGAATTGCTTGTGCTCGGGATCACTGCAATTGGACCATGGGTCAGTGGGGACGCGTCTTATGATCCGACAAGTGCTCGTTACAGTGGCTCTTGCCTCTAGACAACGATAAGAGTCTGCAGGAGCCAGAATAAAGTTAAGGAGAAGAAGAAGGAGACAATTAAAAGTGACATTTACAAAATTTAAATCATTTTATTGAATAATCAACGCCGCGTTCCGTGGCATGAACGAAAAGCGACTAAGAACGGAAAATGATGAACGTATTTGTTTTGAGACTATAATAAAAAAGAATATTTTAATTAAGGGTTCAAAATTAATGTAATATACGGATGACAATCATAAAGGAATCAATTTAACGTAAATTACTACAGCAATCGACAATTGAATAAAATAAACATATGATGAATAAACCAAAATGTTGAATGGAGCTGAGATAAATACTGAACTAACAATTATCAATAATAGTATAATTATTGAATTATTTCATTTAATTAATTTATTAGATTCCCCAAAATCTGAGATTTAAGAAGACTTGTGGAAAATATGATGGAACACAAAGTCCCCCGTAATCGTACAAGTGCATGATAACAATCCGGCGTGAGAGAGAGAGAGAGAGAAAGAAAGATAATAAGCGAGATATAGAGAATGAGAAAAAGATACATAATCGACAGAATGAATGAAGCAAAGAAAGAATGAGAGAGAGATAAAAGAACAGATAACAATAACTATATAAAACCCGAAAAATGAATGTGTATTATATCTATTATATTTAGTCGCAAACATGAAAATTTGAAATATAATGAGGATGTGCACCTTCTGATTGTCGAATGTTTTCTCTAGTGCATGGCAGTCCCCCGTGTGTACCTTTAGAGCTTCCAAGAATCACCCAGAGGTATACAGACATTAGTAGTAGCAGAAAAGGTACAGTATAAGCACAGCCATAAGGATCCTGACTAGGGAAAATCGAATAATCTACCTTAATTTGCGTCGGTAAGCATACATATATTACCCCAAGGCAATCTGTAGTACCACTGTTCTGTTTTATCTCAGGCTAACAATGACCTTTCATACCGCATTCTTATTTAAAGAACCTCCGCTCCTTTGTGTTATAAGGCGATTTGAAGATATGCTGAATGCCCACGTATCTGGACAATTCAGAGCAAAGAATGGAGCGAGAAATCTATACACTCGAAAATGCTTCAATGAATTCTGTAGCGGGATGATCTCTGATATGTATAGTTTCTATCCACTTGGTGTTTCTATCAACGATAGAGAAGAGATAGTTTAATGCATGAAGTTGAGGTTAATGACCAGAACTGTCTGTATGTATGGTAGAAAATCGAGCATCTGGAAGTGAGATTCGCTTAAAGGTGGTTTTGTTAATTTGTTTGTTTATTTACTGGCAGGATATATAAGTACTGACAAGATATTGTATACATAACTTTATGTATGCAAAACCTAACGAAATGTTTTCCTACAAAAGTGAGAGTAGCTATGATCACCATGTGTGTTATTCCATGTAAGAGATTGAAAAAATTGTTCTTTAAATGAATGTGGAACAAGCTCACGCACAAGACCTAAAGAAAAGTCGATCAGGAGGAGTTAAGTAGAGAGTTTGGAAAACTGTAAATTTGTATCCTCCAGCCTCATGAAATCTCTAAGCACGGGGCAACTTTTTTGCCCAATAGCAAGTGCGATATAATCGATCTCTTTGAATAGCACTGGTAGGACTAAAATTCAAGGGACTAAAGTTGCCTCAAGGAGCAGTTCGTGGTCAGTCATAGAGTTGAGAGGGCTCTTAGAATTTTTTAGTAAGGACTTCAGAACCATTTATGAAGTGTCACTGTAAGTAGAATTGTTTCCTGTGGTCAGTGATGCCCTTGATAGGGCATCGGTTGGAATAACCCCCACCGCCTTTGACCATATTGTTTCAACAACTAACTCTACCTGATTTGGCTAGTGCCCAGTGGTTAGCAAGTTCCTCGATCCGGGCAAGCAAAATCTGAGCCCAATGGCATTTTTGTAAGGATTTGAGTTGGGGGAAAGAATTTTATCAGCCACTTTGTACGAAAGGCTGAGAAAAGCTCTCGCTGAACGTTCTCATGTTTTTCTAAGAAAAGGTGAACCCCTTGAGAAAAAAAAGTTAATGGGACCCGTTTTTTCTCTTGTAACAGTTCAGGGGCAACCCTCGTACCTTCCGTACTTACACTTGCCAGAATTCTGATGAGTTCGTCACTAATGGGTGATGTAGTTAATCCGCGTCATCTCTCGTTGTTTTGGCCGTCAGTAATACACTCTGCTATCAGTTTAGAATGAATTTGCTACGTTTATTTGAACCTTCGAGAAGTTCATTTAGGTCACCCATAATTACGGAAGCCTCATTGGCACGTTTTCATTAGTAATTTAAAAGGATAAAAGTTCTTTTACGGATTTATATGTCGTCTAAGTGAGGAATTACTTTGCCTCTACTCTGTCATGACGACGGTATTTTCTGCTTAGAAAAGGCCTAAAGAAGTTGAACCTTTCTACACTAAGATTCGCATTATTGAGAGGTTAGTTTTATTCCATTGGCAAGAAAAATCGCGAAAACTTGTTTTAGGTTGGAAGTCGTTTGTGGGCAGATGAATATAGCAATATGTCATCTTTAAAGGAGAAAACAAAGTGAAGATCACCTAGAACTTCGTTTAAGAAACGTGCAAATATTTTGGATGACGATTTCAGAGCAAGAGGTCGGTAAAGAAATTAGTATTACTGGAATGGAAGGCAAACGGCAGTCTTCTAAACACGATTCTTCCATAGGTGTTTGATGAAACTTCTTTAGAAAATCGAGCAGTGAAAAGACTTTTTCACCCAGCAACAAATGCAGATGTCCTCTTTCTTCGACACCAAGTCTAATAATGACTTCTTTTTTATGGTATCAATTCATTCATAAGCGGCCTTCAGTCTGGCTGGTGTAGGTGGTGTGTCTGGAGTGTAGGTTGTGTGTTTAACTGGCTTCTCGCAAAGACAGAGTTAAGTTAAGCCAGGAAAGGAAGCGAGTAATTTAGAATATCATGCATGAATCGTGATGTTAGCAGCTGAAAGGTTGTATTTGGGAATTGGTGATTCAACTACCTGAACAAGGCGCGAAAAGTAAGACTGACTTGCTAAAGCATCTAGACACTTTGTTTATAACGCTACTTCTTTTCAAATAAGACGATTGAGAAATTCTGAGGAAATTTCGCCCATAAGATTAGGTGACGTAAGTCTGCTATTAAAAATAGCCGAGGGAGAGTGCGGCATGAATATATATTTTTGTTGTCTCTTAATTCTTTCACCTGATATTCTTATGGGGTGAAACTATTATAGGCGTTATAATGCTTTTTGCGTCACCTAGATAATGGAGACAGTCCAACTTCTATGAACTAAAAAGTACATTCCTGTAGTGGGGTCCCGGAAAAAAAGTAGGGACCAAACCCTCAAATTCTCCTGCGGTCAATGTGTAAGGTGGCTAATTGTATCCATTAGAGTAGGAATTGCCAGGAACACATTTTCGATGCTGATGTTGATAGGTATGATGATATTAGCACCTACTCGTAAGAGAGGTATTCCACAATTGGGTGCCGATAGTGCAGCGACAAGTCGTCGAAGACCGGTAATGATGGTTTGAAGGAAAATATCGATGAGGTGGAAGTTTCTCGTTCCTCCGTTCCCAAGCAAACGCCCCAACATTTTCTATCGTACCGTCAGTTTGCGACTAAAGTCTAGCTGCCCATCAGCAGGTAAGTTTCGTCACCACCCTGTTGGAGGAGGCTTTAAAAACTCACATTATGGTCAGAGCTCGTTCTTACAGGAGAAGGGCATGCTCTCGAGAGAATTTTTCCATATAGGAGTGAAGTTTTGTGCTGGCTCTTGTAAATTTGAACCGATTCGAATGATTAAGTTAGGATCTGTAAATTTAGACTCAACCATTTTATACTCTCCTCGGCGAGCCTTGCACTTGTAGAGCAAGGGTGCCTAGGAAAAGAAGAGGTCTCGAACTAAAAGGGGTCCAGCCACAGGGCGATAGGTAGCGACGAGCCTCTTCCTGAACCGTTAATGGTACCAACACCATTGGAATGCAGAAAAGTCCTCAGAATTGGCGGTGAGAGAGCGTGAACTGTGGGTGAGACCTAAAAGAGCGGCCATGACGAGAGCCTTTACGACCTAGCAACCTGGATATACCCTGGTGTGCTTTAATGATCCTGATGATGGGTTTGGCATCAGATTACCATGGTTTGGGCCAGCGGGAGAGTTTTGCGACAGAAGATGGGTTGGGTCAAATGAGTTTCTGGCTGCAGCAACGAATTCTTGCCCCTCCCCCTCCCTATCTGTACATCAAGGGCCATGATGAAGGGTGCAATTTCAGCAAGATTTCAATTAGGTTGCACTTTTCTCAGCCATTCAAAGATTTGGCTTGTTAGAGAATTCTACTAAGGAAAGCCTGACGCAGTTGTGCCGCAGAAAGTCGTGACCCGCGGCATCTTGAAGATGAAGGAGTAGAGTTGATGGTGAGATGAAGCCAGTTATGACTTTAGGTCACTGCATGAGAGAGATATGGAGTAACCTCTGCGCGTGACAACTTTGGCGGTGAATATTCAAGAGCCTTGACTCCAAAACTAGAAGTGGGAATGGTCTTGAGTCAGCGGTAAAATGAGTAGTGACGCGCGACTCACACCATCACTTGGTCAAGAAAGATGAATGCGTATTTTTAGTAGCGTACATGTGACTAAAATTTACTATGTTTGTCCGTAAATAAAGTGGTCAGGCAGTAACTATTTTAATTTTCAATGAGTTTTTTGGTAATAACATCCTAACTATTCGGCTGATTCTAACGAATTTTGAAATCCTTATGTTTTTTTTTACATTCTCTTTCGAATGATATAATTCTCAAGGTCATCCCAAGCTTATGGTGGGAATCATTTGGCAATAACATCGTAACTATTCGGCCGGTTCTAACGAAATTTGAAACCCTTATGGTGTTTTACATTCTCCTCCAAAGGATATAATTGACAAGGTACTCTCAAGGTTAGTCTTGGAATTATTAAAACAAAACTAACTATAGGTTGGATTGACTCACTTGTTGGCCGTTTGGAAGGTCATAATTCAGAATAATTGAGATCACACGACTTAGGTTTGTTGACTTTGTTTCAATTCATTTCGTGATACTTAAAATATGTAAAAGATTGAGAGTACATAAAGAATAAGGAATGGCCACCATAGTGCCGTTTAAGGAAGATGTATGCTGCATCTTCTTGACTAAATGTTATGAAAGAAGATTTAATCTCATCATAGTTTCGACTGAACGACGCACAATAGCTTTACCACATTCCCACAATGTTGTGTCGTTAGTTAGGAAAGGTCTGAATTTTTCATTACATTCTGTTTGGTCTTCTCCTTGACATTTATCCCTGAAATGGGCCAGAAAACCTTCGCTTTGCGGGTAAAGATTGTAAAGATCGATATTCCTATTAATTTTCCCTTCCAAATTATACAAAGCATAGTGAGCATGAAGAGCTAATGCTCTTCTTGTGTCGTGGATCGACTTAGTAAAGAGTAGTGGGGGGGTGAATTTTACCGTTCGAGTGGTGTGACTGAGCATTTGGAATATCGTCTGAAATTTCTGAACTGTCAAAGATTGAATGTCTAGTTCTTCTACCAGTTTACGTAAAGTATCAGTATTTGTAACATTATGGAAGAAATAGGAAGTTCGAGCAAGATAGGAAGTTGGTGGCTTCGCGGTAAGATTCCTTTCACGAACCGCTGATTTCCATCGGTTGAAAGCTGCATCCACCATGTCCGGGATCGATTCAGCAGCCACCGGCAAAATAAATTCGTCAATATCTATCGCGCTAACATATCGATGAGTTCCAATATTCCGCAGAAGGCAATCTGTAAGCGGAATATTTTCGTCCGTAAACAGAGCAAATCTGAAATAGATGGAAGTTTTAGTCAAAGCAGACTCAAAGTTCGACTATAAAGAATTTTTCTTTTAGTAGTAGTAATAAAATAATTATTATTATTGTAGGGGAATGGACACTCTCCCTTCTCTCCTAGTTGCAACACGGGACCTTGACCGCAAAACATCCGAGCCAGGCACCTTGGGTCAATCTCGTAACCACAGTCCCTCGCCCCTCGTCCCTATGAAAAGCAGAACGATTTAAACTGCAAGATCTCCCCTACGAGTGTATATTAAATTTCACCTCAAGTACAAAATTGGAGACGCGATTCTCTCAAGCTCGAAGGGCCAGCTGGACCAGAGGTAAGACTTGCTGAGAAAAACCGTTGGAGTAAGAACCCTCCTGCGGCCCGTCCACAAGCCACCCCCCTCGTACCTCTACCACAGTGGGGTGACGAGGTATAAATACCAAACACTTGGCAAAAGCGAGGTATAATCCGTGAGTCAACCAGGCTACGAAGTCCTCTGCAAGAGAGGGCGGGCTACCAAGGGAACTAAGAAGCAGTTCATCCTCGAGCTAGTCCCTGCTTATCAAACCGAACTTTAAGTTAACTTGTTCAAGTTCAACTTATTCTCGTCAGAGAAACCACATCCAGTATCCTCCCTCTTGAAGAAGCCCTCCTCCCCCGAGTACAGTCCTCGCTCTTAAAGAAGACCCCCCCCGAGTACACTCCTCGCCCTTGACGAATTCAGAAACGGAAAAGAAAAAGCTCCCTCTTGAGTCCGTTACCCGGTGGTCACACCAAACTCTAAGTTAACTTGATTTAAGAACCAAGTTCAATTTACTCTCGTCAGAGAGACCCCGCCAATTCTGGTGCATCCTAAAGCACCGTGATAGTTCTCGCACTTGAAGATTCCCCCCCCCCGAATACCATGTGGCCCCCATCTGTTACACTCGCCAAAGTCCATTGTGACTATCAAGTTATCCCGTCCGCTGCCAACCATCTGGTCGAGGCACGCGTCAAAGAACCCACCGGATTCCTGAGGTGTCTGGGCTCATTGAGTTCAAGTCTGACTCAAACCTGCCGCCAGAGCAACCAATGTATTTAAATTCGAGTAGAGACAATTAGCCTATTTTTTATATTGAAGTGAGTAGCGAGTTAACCAATATTATAATGTGAAGTTATATAGCTTTCCTTAAGAATTATTGAAGGCTTTATTGTGCCTTTAAATTTGTAATATTTGTGTGGGTTAGGTTTATTTTTGTTTTTTAGTGTTTTAATTATAGTTTTAGTTTGTTTTAACATTTTTTTTATTCTCTCCTCGAATCGCTAAAGTTTAAAGAAGTCAAGACCCTAGATAATAATAATAAAATCATATATAGCACTCTTAGAGAGGTCGAACGTTAATCAGGGAGTAGTACGTAAGCAACCCATACGTACGAACATCCTTCCATCACTCGGTCCTTCTTATACGAACGATTTAAAATTTTGGTGTCAAAGTGTGGGGTGCTTCCTATACCACGACAATTATTATTATTGACATTTATATAGTTAGAGAAAGTTTTATGAACTCTGTGTTGCTAGATTCCATATCCCTTTGTGTGTGTGTATGTGTGTTACACAGCAATGACACAAAATAATATTCTTAAAATAAACTCAATGAAAGTCGAATAGTACAAAATATAGAACAAACGAAACTGTATTGACTTCCATATTTGGAAATAAGATTCACAATTGGGTTTAAATGAAAGCTTAAAATGTCTGCTTTAAAATGATATCAAACACAATATCATCCAACATTGACCAAAGTCCTAACTGTCAGCGTAAAGTAGGTAATGCGCCTGCGTCTAGCATGCAATTTTCCTTATGGGGTGGTTAACTTCATGAGCTGATAACCAAGATTTAGCTGGGCATCTGGAAAGGTTATCATACAAAAATATATTTTATATACATATATCTATTCAAAAAATATACATAGCCTTCGTCCCTTTGGGTGATACCGAAATAGGGTCTGGCCCATGGACTATAACATTTATATTCCTTTAATTTCAGCCTCGCCATTGCTTTGCAGCCTACCTTTGAGTGTCAAAAAAAGCTCTTTGTAACGAAGGGACATTCAGCTGATCCCCTGGATTCGTCCACGGAACCCAATCGACGAATCCTGTTTCCTGATAGTAACTCAAAACCGCGTGGACTTTAGAGTGTATTTTCCCGGAATATAACGTGACCTGATCAATTCCGAAGGCACGAGCCGCTTCCAGCCATTCTATTAGTCTGAAAAGAAGTAGAAGACTTTTTTTTATCATGTCGAAAACATTGTTTATTGCTTAAATATTAACCTGATATTATTTCACCTAAATGCGTGCTTGTATTGCTGAATGGCAAACGTATGTAATATAATAAACAATATGTTAATTACATGATTATTGAATAGCTATCGATAACTGCAGTCAGTCCTGTCGGATTGGAAGAATGGCAGCATCTAAGTTGTGGGCCGTGTTGTGAAAAGCGACAAAATGTGACCGCGCTATCGTGTGTGGTAGGTACACGATACTGGGCGGACACCCCTTCCCACTCCCCCTCCCCAATTTTTATAATAATCTCGTGATTGATTTCTAATAGGTGCATAAGCCAGGCTCAACCTGCTTTTAGGCGGCGTATTCGAAAAAGAAAGCAAGGACTCAATAGATCAATTAATTTATGCATTCTAAATACACAACTAACTTCACAAAACCAATTCAGTCCATAAATTAGTGCATATGGGGTGAAATATTGGCAATTTTTAATTATACTTAGTTAGAACACAAACTATATTCCTTCTTTGTGAAGGTAAAATAGGCAAGGATATATCACCTTTGTATTTAACAGTGTTTTAAACTTTTCCATTACTATTTGTTTGGAGACTTTGCTCCTCAGGCTTGATTAGAAACGTTACCTATATATTCCTGTGACGTAATTTTGTATAATTATTTTCATTTTGTAATGTTTTTAATCAATAAAGATTTGAATTTGGAATTTAATTTGAAAATTGGATATTAGTAAGCAACAAATACGGCATCCGCTCTACTTTGTTTTTTTAACTTAGGAAAAGCTTGCAACTCAGAACTGGTTCATTGGCTTAATGAAAGGTTGAACCAGTATTGATGACGAGCTGTACAACAAGAGACAAGAATCAACAACAACAACACTCGACTTGATAATGAAGCGTCAGGATCATATGCTGCACTTGACCAGAGAACGAAAAATACTTATGTTCGTTCACCAACATATGCATGTGATCGGTATTGTTTCTAAGCTTGAAAAATAATGAATACAAAGAATCTTAGAGTATCAATTAAAGAATGATGTCCACATGACCTCTTATAAGCAAATATTATTACGCCTACTTCCCTATAGATTAGGGTCAACGGGCATTAAAAACTAGAGCTAAAATTACATACCCCGACTCACCCCTTATCTATTATAGTTTATCTGCGGCATTAGCCCTGATGGTGATAAGGGGTTCTATGGTGTCTATCTTCTCCAGTTAAGCTTCGTCCATGGGGAGAAAGCCACACGCACGTTCCTTCAATAACTATTATACATAATATAACGATTTTTCTACTCATTCACATAATCACCTCATCTTTTACGCCACCTACCAGCTCTTCAACACCCTGTAATTTACTCTTTTGTATTCTATTCATAATTATATTTCCATTCATTCTTCTTACATACCCATAGATTCTTAAAACAATCTCAATCACCTCGCTTACACATTTTTCCACTCCATGTATTCCTTCCTTACTATACCCACCTTTTCCATCCCAACCACCCCATCTCATATTTTCCATTGGCATTGTTTTTTCTCCTGATCTGTCATTTTCCCTCTACACCATACTCTAATCCCACACAATAATGTTGACACCAATCTACTCAAATACATCTTCTTGACACATTCCACACTCTAACCCTTGACATTCCCTAGAAACTAATGTTCGGGAGAAATTGATAAGAAAAGCGATGAAGATTGAGGAAGTAGAAATACGTGGAAGGTATCTAGTCAAAATTGCCTAGAAAGAAAATTATTTGGACGTTTCAGACGCGAGGACGCTCAAGTTTTCAGAACTTTCTCATCCTTCACAATTAAAGTAGATCTCCCCACAGGCGTTTGGAATTGAAAAGTATGTAATCCTTCAGATACCAACTATAACATAATATCTGTGTACTGGTTGATTAATCGCACGATACATTTGCTAGATCGCTTGGACATTTAAGGAAACGGTGCGGCACAGAGTTTGAGCTTTAGTAAACCTAAACCTGATTCTTTAAGCTCCAAACTTTAGTCGCAATTTATTTTCTAGATATACCACGGGATTAATCATCTTATGGTTATCTAAATTTTCATATAAGCCGGAATCTTTTGAAAATCACCAAGACTGGTGCTTTTAGGTTTACCAATGGTAAACTCATCTAAAACCTTTTCTTTGCAAATGTGGAATATGCAAATCTTCACTACCATTTCAGACTACGTCTGAAACATTCTGATAAACATTTCTTTACTGTCCTGCATTTTATCAACATTCTTAATAATAAATGAAAATTATCGATGAATTTCCTGTTATCAATTCTTTCGTAGTCTGATCATGTGAAAATTTGTTTGATAGAAAAAAAGAAGTTAATGAATGAGATTAAATGGAAGCATGTTAACTGAATACATCTGAGATAGGCTGTAAAATGGATAAGACTGAATTAAAGTATGTTAACTGAATACATCTGTGATCGGACGTGTTCCCAGCTAGCTTTCTTATTCAGTGACGTTGCTTGTTTTGTTGTTTTTTCGGTTCAATATATTTAAGTTCAGGAACATAGTAACATTGAGTGTTACGACAAAATACTCAAAGAATTACAATTATATTTTAAATTATATCGTAAAATAGCTCCCATTTGTTTACGTTCCAAAGTGACCTAATTTTCTCTCTCTTTTGATTACACTTTTCTTGATTGCTTAATTAAAGGCTTTTGAAAAAGTGATGTAAGTATGGCTGTGTCTTCGGATGAAGTGAGTATGCACTTTGATGTAAGTAGTGTGTATGTAGTTTGTGATTCTTGTGCACCTTGTGTTATGTGACTCGTTCAAATGTGGCTTTGGTATAGGAGGTGAGTCGGTTGCGTGATAAATGTAAGAGATTAAATGATTTAGTGGTTGAAGTGAGAAGGGATGCGAGTGTACGCATGAAGAAAGTGGCTGAGACCAGGAGGTTGGAAGATAGGCCTAGACTAGGGACTGGAAAGAAAGAAGTGACTGATGTAAGTGAAGATGAATGGTGGGTGAATATGGATATAATGGCTAGGTTAGGACAGGTTAGGTGTGTGAGTAAGAGGGACATGGAGGGAACCTGTTAGGTTGACTAACAGATTTGAGCCCTGAGAAAGGAAGAAGCTGAAAGTGATTTGTCTGATGTGGTTGTGGCAGAGAGTAGAATAAGTGATAGTTCGAATGAGAACACGAAGGAAGGTAGAGCTAGGCCTAGGGGGACTAGCAGGATGACTGAGGTGCATGTAATGGGTGACTCTCAGATTAGATATTTAGATAGGAAGTTGAGTGCGAGCAAATGAAAGGGACTGAGAGTTTGTTTGCCGGGTGCTGGTGTAAATGATGTGTCTGGGATGTATGTTAGCCTGGTGTGTAGGTGTGAGAGGGATGCACTTTTGATTGCACATTTGGGAGTAAATGATGTAAAGAAGGTGAATTCATGTGAGTTACGAGGGACTTACAAAAGTTTAGTTGAAAGGAAGAGTGAAAGGCGTTGTTTCAGGTGTGCTTCCGAGATTGGATATGGGGATAAAATGGTTGTTTTGTGCAATTGGACTGAATGAGTATGTAAAAGGCCTGTGTGAGGAATTTGGATTAGTGTTTGTAGATGTTTGGAATGAATTTATGGAAATAAGGCATTGTATGCATTGAATGGACTCCATCTAAGCCGGGCTGGGATTGACGTGTTGTGGCAGGAGTTAGATAGTGCCACTAGGTCTTTACAGGCGGGAAACTAGTTACTGATATTGGTCAGAGCACAAATTGGGGCAGGGAAAGGAAAGAGATACAGAGGAGATAGAGCGGAAGATATACAGGCTAAAAGAGGTGCTTCAAGGATAGGATGGCTGAGTTAGCTGTATACCAATGCTCGTAGTCTCAGAAATAAGAAAGATGAGTTATTTTGTTATATTATTGTTGAAGATATCGATATAATATGTGTAATAGAATCATGGGTTAGTGAAAATAAATTTAATGAAAATGCGAGTGAATTTCAACTACAAGGATATGATATATACATAAGTCAAAGGAGAGATAAGACTGGTTGTGGGTAGATTATTTATATCAGAAATAGCATTGCTTCAATTCTAAATAATTAAATAAAGCAATAAGAAGTTGAGTCACTGTGGATAGATATTAGGGTGAGTAAAAATAGGATAATACAATTGGGATCCATTTGAAAGCCACCCAGACAGACTAATTGTTTTGTTGGGTTAATTATAAAGAAAAGAAGTAAAGGATGTGAAGTAGATACAGTTATTCTTTGTAACTTTAATTCAAATTATGTGAAGTGAAAAAATATTATAAGAAAGGATAGAGCAAGTTGTAAGTTTATAGAATGCATAAAGGATAATTTTTTTACTCAATTTGTTAATAAGCGAACAAGGGGAGCCAATATATTAGATCTGGTTCTTTTAAATGATGATCACTTAGTTCAAGGATTGAGTGTAGGGGAATCATTGGGAAATAGTGATCATCAGATGGTTCGTTTTAACTTGGGAATAGTGAAAGGTAGAACATCAACAAACTCCACAAAAACTCCAAGTTTGTTTAAGGGGAGATTACGATAAATTACGCAACTTGCTAAATCAAATCAGGTGGGATATAGAATTCAGTGGAAAGAATACTTATGAGATGTGGGACACTTTTAAGACTATATTGAGCATAGTCCAGGAGCAGTGTATCCCAATGAAGGCTATTAGGAAGAAATGTAGGAAGCCTTTGAGGTGGAATCAGGAGAGAGCTAGGAAAGTTTCTGAGAAGAAAAGAGCATACCAGAGATTACAGATAGGAAGTATTTTTGACAATTTAAATCGTTATAGGTCAACCAGAAATGAGCTAAACAAGATTATTATGAAGAGCAAAAGGGTAGCAGAAACTAATTAGCTCAAAATAATAATAAAGAACCAAGAAAATTATTTAGCTATTATAGAATCAATAACAAATCTAACAGTGATAAAATAGGGCCTATTAGATATGAAGGGATTTAAAAGAATATGATGAGGAAATAGTAGAGGTTCTTAATGATAATATTTCTTCAGTATTTACACAAGAAAATCAAGATAGATTAATTGATGATAATTTTAGGTCAAAGTAAGTAGTGTTGAATACCATTAATGTGAACAGGGAAATAATTGAAGGGCTTATATTGCAGTTAAATATTAGTAAGTCATCTGGCCTAGACAACATTTATTCTAGATTACTCAAAGAAAGCGTAGATAGTATTGCAGTAGCTCTTGAGAAGATATATACTAGATCACTAGAGTTTAGAGAAATACCTAATAATTGAAAATTAGCGAAGGTAGTGCCAATTTTTAAAAGGGAAGTAAAAAGGACCCAAATAACTTTAGGCCGGTAAGCTTAACTTCTATAGTTTGTAAAATCCTTGAGAAGATAGTTAAGAAGGGGATTTCTGACCATCTAGAGTATGGTAGGTTAATAAATGATGCTCAGCATGGGTGTAGAAGAGATAGATCGTGTTTAACAAATGTACTGGATTTTATGGATTATGTTACTAAACAGTTAGATAAGGGAGAGAATGTTGATGTACCGAATTTACTTAGATTTTAGCAAAGCTTTTGATAAGGTTCCACATAGGAGACTAGTTCACAAATTAAAAATGCATGAGATATGTGGTAAAGTTTTGAATTGGATAGATGAATGGCAGGAAACAGAGAGTTGTACTGAATGGGGCGAGGTCACAATGGAGGGATGTTATCAGTGGCGTACCTCAGGGATCCGTTCTAAGCCCTTTATTATTCATAGTTTATATAAATGATCTTGGAGAGGCTGTAAATATCAAAGTGTCAATTTTTGCTAATCACACAAAATTGGCAGCTGTAGTGAAAGAATTTGATGGTAGCTTTAAAGTGCAGAGTGACTTAAATAAGTTATTAGCTTGTGCTCAGAAGTGGCAGGCGACTTTTAACCTTAAACAATGCAAAGTTATTAACATTGAAAGGGATAATAGGGAATTTAGCTATGAAATGGATAGGCATTGGCTGAATTCGGTTTAGGATAAGAAGGACTTAGGTGTAGTAGTAGATAGATCACTGAAGTTTAAAGAGCAGTGCATTGAGGCAAAAAATAGAGCAAATAGGGTGCTAGGATACATTAACAGGAATGTTACCTACAAGAGTAAAGAAGTTATCCTTAAACTCTACAACTCGCAAGTCAGGCCACATTGAGAGAACTGTATACTAGCATGTTTACCACATTTTAGACATGGCATCAACCTGCTAGAGTCATTACAAAGGAGGGCAACAAAAATAATACCTTTCCTGAAGCAACTTGAATATGAAGATGGACTGAGGGTACTAAATATGTTCTCATTTGAAAGAAAGTGTGTGACGGGAGATATGATTGATTTTTTTTAAATCCTTTCTGGGATGGATAAGTTGGATTTTAGCAAGTTATTTGGGTTGGAAGGTACTAATAGGACTAGGAGTTACCACGTAAAAATTAAAAAACAGAGGTGCAGGTTGGATGTAAGAAAATATTTTTTCACCAATAAAGTGGTAGATTACTGGAATAGCTTGCCACCTAAGACGGTAGACAGTCCAAACTTTAATGTATTCAAACGCAGATTAGATGATTATTTGGGGAGGTATTCTGGACTTATTCCTGTGGATGGAGTTTTTATATTTTTGCATATTATGGGTGATTTGGATTTTGACGAGTCTTGATGATGATCGGATTTTTTTACGCATTCCTGTGGATGGTTTAAATTTTACATTGTAGATGCATGATCTGACATAATACTATGGATGGTTTAAATTGTATAATGTTGATGCATGATCTGACATAATCCTATAGATTTTTAAAATTTCTATATTTTAGATGCATGATCTAACATAATCCTATGGATGCATTTTGTGTGCGGGTTGTGACAGATGCGGATGACCTCTGATAGGCCCTTGTGGCTTTTCTCATCCGTGAAATTATGTTATTTTATGAAATATGTTAACTGAATAAACTCGCAATATGCTGTATAATGGATGAGTCTGAATGAAATCATTTTAACTGAATACATCTTTGATATGATGTGTAATTACAGTTTATTGATTATCTTCATGAACATCAGTTCAAATTTAACAACCACCTATTGTATAGATCCCCTTATCAACAAAATATGTTTTTTTTATATTTGTCCTTGGCATCAGTAAACAATATTGGATTGACAATTTTGCTTACCTTAAGGAATAATCTTTAGCAGGATTAAATAGAAATTTATGGCATAAAGCCATTCTTTTTCTTTTCCCTGACTTGTCATAATTCTTGATCTTTAGGGCATTAGTTGGGGTCAGACAGGGATAGCCCACCAAGGACACAACTTCGGGTACGATCGGCTGATCTTTTCCAACTTGACATGTTATTAAGTAAGGATACCATTTGTCCTTGGCTGGATACTGCCAATGAATGTAGTCTGAAAAACAAAATGAAAAAATCTTTTTATTTTAATGAAAATCCTTCATTCCAATTTATTATATTTAGTAAAAATTATGAGACATGAATAGCCTCATTAGCAATAAAGATCATGGGGCTTTCTTTTCCACAGTGGTGGTTTGAGCTCCACTTCAGCCCAGCTAGCACGATGCCAACCCAGCTTTACCCATTTGAAACGGGAAAGCCTCACTATGGTACAGGTAGTACGAATCGAGGGCAAACCCCATACCAAAACAACTATAAACCAAGAAAAGATTGCTTAGACCCAGCCTTGTACTCTTGAGAACTCCTTGTGCTTTTGTCTATAAAAAGGCCATCCTGGTCCTCGGGTTTTATGTACCGGAAGTATTTTCGCTTTTCCTAAGAATCATTAATTTCTCCCTTCCTGTTTGTTTACTTTTGAATATCTCTGCTCCTTAGGTCCAAAGTTTATGACCAAAAGGTGACCTCATAAACCAGGAATATTGGTTCTTGAATGCCACAATTGACGACAGTCAATCGAAAACAGCAAAAATAATCTCGGCCTTCAAATATTTACTCCTGGTCCTACAAAAAATATATATTTTTCACCTACCACACCATACTTTCGCTCTTGAATACCATTCCATAACAGAAGATATAATGGATTATTCAGAAGAACATTCAGAAACTAGCGTCAGCAAAGAAATGAATAAAGCATTCGTGCCAAGAATGAGTACGCATCTTTACTTTCCAAATTAAAGTGAACTGAATGATTTGAGGAGGGATTTAAGTCTCACAAGTTAGTCGCTGAACGTTGAACTTTGGCTGAAGGAATGAAATTTACTATGGGAAGACTGCAGGACTTTTGTGTACTTGAGACGAACTAATTAATTTGAAATTTACCTTTGAAATTAGGGGCGATTTGTATTTCTATAAAGATGTGAATCCATTATTTAGAACTTTTGGATTTAAGCATTATCCTGCTGACTGGCGACTCTTCCTAGACAGCTCAACGCGAAATCTCAAAGTAGTGCTACAACACAATGGAAACCAATATCTATATTTATCTCTTGCACTACAAACAGAAGGCTACGATAATGTGAAAGAAGGTCTTGGAAAAATCAACTATCCTGAATTTAAGTCTGATATTTGTTGGGACTTAAAGCTGCTTGCTTTCTTGTTTGGCTTGCAAGGAGAATACACAAAATATTCGTGTTTCCTTTGCTGAACTGGAAATCAGACCTGATTACCATCACTACTGGAAGGTTAGTGGCCCCTGTAAAATGAATTACATTGATAGAAATTAAATTTTGTCAGACAGACTATTGTGGAGCCTACCAAGGTTTTATTACCCCCACTTCATATAAAATTAGGATTGATAAAACAGTTTGTGGAGGCCTTAGATTTTGGAGGAGAATTCTCATGTTTCCAAAGCTTTCTGAGGTGGTGTATTTGTTGGACTACAAATAAACGCAATGTTGAATACTGAAAGACTTAAAAGAGCGATAACCAAGTGTGCATTCCGTGGTGTAGTTCACGGATTCTTAGGAAACCACAAAGATCTCCGCCACAAGCAGCTGGTAACAAAGTTTATGAGAGCTTCAAAGACTTGGGTTGTGGTATGTCTTTGAAGGTGATTTTTTGCATTCACGTCGTTTTTTTTTCGTTTAAACCTGGGTGATGTCAGTGAAGATCATGGCAACAGAATTTCATCATGACATGGCAGCAATGGAGAGAAGATACCAAGGAAGAGAGGGTACAGCCACGTTTGATCTCTCGTCAGGAAAGATAAAGGCGCTCTCACGAGAAAACACGATCTTCAAATCACTTCTTATGTAAATATTTTCCATTCTTTTTTGGTCATATTTTCTTTCTTGTTCCTAAATACAGTGTAATATGTGAAAATACACATGATGCTATCTCAATACCCTTAAAAAATCTGAATACATTTAACTAGACATATTGCCTTAGGGCCTAGGGGAAGATCGTTTATATAGACCAACTATAAAACTAAGAAAATCTCTAAAAATACTGATAATACTGATTATAATTATTATGATGATGATACTAATAATAATATGCTAAAACTGAGTTGTTTTCTCTAGCCTAGTAGATGAGGCTCTAGAATGCCATGCCGCGGTACCGGGTTCGAATCCTGGCTAGATCGGAAACAAAATAATAGTGTTCTTAGGGAACAGCCGCGAATCGGGCGGTACGTCTAGTCTGAAGCGTCCGTGCAGACAACTCAAGCCACGTACATCATCACACTGGGCTCTCCTCCTCAGTCCTCTTTTCACACAAACAACACATCACTCTTACGTTCACGACCATTCCAAAGGTCCCAAAATATTCCTGCTACAATATAAGCACAAAAAACTGATTTAAACTTAACTAATATACAAATGGGGCCCTAAATTAGACATCATGTCTGACGTTGCCAATACTTATCCACACAGTTCTGGCGTAAAACGGATAAATGCCCCTTGGGCCATGAAATTTTCTCTGGTAGCTGATTGGTGACAAAACTCTATACTACTGGTCACTCTGCATCTTCCACAACAACAATGCGGGTCTATGGTTCCCATGGATTTGCCATTGATTGTCATCCTAATCTTTATGCGAAATTTATTATACGATCGGAGGATCTTTGAAAATGGGGAGGGGCGAGTGTGGCAATGAATTAACTAAGTAGAGTTAGAATTACTTATACACCCCTTTTCTACAAATATCTTCACACCTAGTTCCACTGTCTAGTTTCTCTAGTAGGAAGTACCATCGTACTTCTACTTGGAAAAATTAAACGAGGTCACCAGACTTAAGTCGCGTGCTCTCAATTATTCTGAATAATAACCTTCAAAAGTTTCAGAAATTCGCGTACTAACCTTGGGATGACTGACAATTATACCATTCGAAAGAGAAAGTAAAACAACATAAGGGTTTCAAATTTCGTTAGAATCGTCCGAATAGTTACGATGTTATTGCCAAATCATTCCAGGACTAACCTTGGGAGGACCTTGTCAATTGCGTCATTCGAAAGAGAAAGTAAAACAACATAAAGGTTTTAAATTTCGTTAGAATCGGCCGAATAGTTGCGATGTTATTGCCAAAAAACTCTTTGAAAAGTCGAATGGTTACCGACCAACCCACCTCCTACAGACCGACAATTAAACTTATAGAATCGCGTGCACGCGACTAATAATTAGTTTCTCTCCCCATTCATAATGCAATAATAGCGAACTTTACCAGATTTTCCCAATCATTCTTTCGTACGAGATATTAAAATATCATTGAAATCTTGAAATTGACACTATTACCTCCTATAACTTAAAGAGACTCGTTTCTTTAATTCAATAAATTTAACTTGATTTTTTTATTGATTTTGTTTATGTATTTTAAAATTTTGAAAGTCACAAATCTGTCTTTTATGATTAAATTTTTAAACATTAAGTAGAACGAACCTGTCCGGATTGCTTTGACGGCCCGAATAGGGTCGCCATCGGGCTTAGTGTAGAACTGACACGTTGGAGCAACAGGCCAACTTGAATCGGCCATGGCCAGAATGCGAACAAGGGGCCCTTCTGCACAATAAAACAAATGAATTATGGTTAATATATATATATATATATATATATATATATATATATATATATATATATATATATATATATATATATATATATATATATATAATGAAAATTAATGCAATATCGCAAGAAAAGATGAGGAATTAAACCACATTCTCCGAAGACAATTTAATTCAGAACAGTTTTGGTGTATCTCACACCCTTTTTCAACTGACAGTGGGTAGAAAATTTAAGAGAAGTGCATATAAGCATAACACAAGATCCCCTCTTTTTTCCCCAATCCCCTACTTGTTGCTAATCTGGCGGGGGGGTAGGCCTAAACATATTAAAGGGCTGGCATTTTACTATTTTGTTTATTTGCGATCTTATTACAGGATTAAAAGAAAATTGACCCTCAGATAGATTTAAATTAGGAACTGACGATATCAAGCTCGATCCTACGATTCTTCTCTTAACCAAGTTAGCCGATTTAAATAACATTTTACTTCCATTGAAATCGATCGTATGATTCTTGTCTCTAACATGGCAAAATATTCCACTACTTTCGCTGCCCACTCTAATATCTCTTTTGTGTTCGTACAATCTCTTGTGTAGATTTCTCCCCGTTTCCCCTATATAAACTTTATGGCAATCGTTGCATGGTACTGCATACACTCCTATGTTATGATGTTCTTTGGGTTTCCTGGCCATCATCAATTGGTTTGAGGAATTATTATATTTAAAGGCTAGATTAATACCCGCTTTTCCAAATATGTCCTTTAAACTATTTAATTATCAGGACCATTTTTTCTAATTTGTATTACCCCGATTGGTTCATATCGTCTGCCCATTTTGCAGCTAGGAAAAGATTCTATGGTAATAAGCCTTCCCGCACTAACGACTTCAACAAATGTATAACATTGCCATTTAATAATAAATTAAATAGTTTAAAGGACATATTTGGAAAAGCGGGTATTAATCTAGCCTTTAAATATAATAATTCCTTAAACCAATTGATGATGGCCAGGAAACCCAAAGAACATCATAACATAGGAGTATATGCAGTACCATGCTACGATTGCCATAAAGTTTATATAGGGAAAACGGGGAGAAATCTAGACAAGAGATTGTACGAACATAAAAGAGATATTAGAGTGGGCAGTGAAAGTAGTAGAATATTTACCATGTTTGAGACAAGAATCATACGATCGATTTCAATGGAAGTAAAATGTTATTTAAATCGGCTAACTATGTTAAGAGAAGAATCGTAGAATCGAGCTTGATATCGTCAGTTCCTAATTTAAATCTATCTGAGGGTCAATTTTCTTTTAATCCTGTAATAAGATCGCAAATAAACAAAATAGTAAAATGCCAGCCCTTTAATATGTTTAGGCCTACCCTCCCTCCCCCCAGATTAGCCACAAGTAGGGGATTGGGGGAAAAAAGAGGGGATCTTGTGTTATGCTTATATGCATTTCTCTCATATTTTCTGCCCAGTGTCAGTTGAAAAAGGGTGTGAGATACACCGAAACTGTTCTGAATTAAATTGTCTTCGTAGAATGTGGTTTAATTCCTCCTATATAAATATATGTATATATATATATATATATATATATATATATATATATATATATATATATATATATATATATATATATATATATATATATATGTCGTAGAATAGACTCTCGACGATATATCATATATAACTATTTGTTGAGGGAACTTATTTAATTATCTTTAGAGTGCGTGGATGTCTGGTGGCCGATATTATTTATCTTCGATATGCTTAAGAAGTGGAACTGAGCTCAAGGATAATAATATTGCTATCATTAATAAAATAGAGTTTTATTAATAAAAACTATCAACAACACACAAAACGGAAAATATTGACATAAACAGAGAATGGAAAGGGTCGTGGCGAATCTAGCTAATCCGAGGATTCAGAGAGATTTAAAAGGTAAAACAAATATAAAGTTAAAGGGATGGGATGGTTCGCTAAACCATTTAAAGCACAGGATAGGGTTGACAAAAGGGTTAAATACTCAAAGGTAACGTTCAGCTTACGTAAATACACTTGTTGTGCAGAGGAAGGCGACGTGAAGGAATTTTCGGTCCGCTGGCGAGTTCCAGCCGAAGGAGGGGGAATTAAATGATCCTGACGTGGCATCTTGGGATTGAGAACCGTTTCTTGACGAACGGGCTTGAAAAACAATGGCTGTTCTACGTTGTTCTCTTCTGAACAACAAAGGGGGTGAGAACCGTCTCTTGTCTACGGGCTTGAGAACAATGGCTGTTCTAATGTTGTTCTCTTCTGAACAACAAGGGGGAAGGGTGAGAACCGTTTCTTGACGAACGGGTTGGAAGAACAATGGTTGTTCTACGTTGTTGTCTTCTGAACAACAGGGAGGGGGGTGAGAACCGTTTCTTGTCAACGGGCTCAAAAGAACAATGGCTTTTCTAACGTTGTTCTCTTTCTGAACAACAGGGGAAGCCTAGTGGACTTGGCGTCACGAAGGCTCGAACCTTGGCACTCAAGGGATATTGTCCTTCTTCTGGACAAGTGATGGTGGATCTCGAGGTCGAGGGCCCTTTGGTGCACAAGGTGAGACTGGACCGTAGTGATGTGTCGCAAAGAAAATCTGGATCTCTAATCTGAATCTTAGTGGTTAAGTTTCCACATAAATAGTCGGGACATCCCCTTGACGTAGGGGACAATGGAGTGGGGGCTTCAAGGGAATGCACAGTTGAGCCTGAGAACAATACCTTATCTGCCCATAAGCCTAACTCAATCTGGCGAGGGCGGCGCATGGGGCGACGGAGGAAGATAAACCTCCTTGTTTAAACATTGACTCAGGTGGCGGCTGTAATGCGCCCGGCTTCAAGGCAAAGATGCACGTGGGTAGCATCGTGTTTTCAAACAACATGTGCTAACGGTGGAAATTAAGCGGCCTCAAACCGTTCTGTCACACCCCTCCATTCCGGGGGAAGTTGTCACTTCGAAAAAAAAGAGAGAAGGGACAACGATAGAGCTCCGTTGTGGGAAACTCGTTTTCTTGTACCAACCGTACCTTCCTGCACCTAACTAGTATTACTTCAATACATATGATTATTTTGATCTTTTGATTATAGGGGAAAATAACCTTTAATACAAACTTAATAAATAAAAGGGGCATGGAGCAACGAAATTACATAAAATTAGTACATATGGGACAAAATAATTTATACGTAATGTAATGGGAACAAATATATATACATACAAAAAAAAATAGACATTGAGCGTTACAAAATTCAGACATATACATTAACTAATTATCTTACAAGAGAATCTAATTTAAGTCGTACAAAACGGTATATACATACATGGAGATCCTAATCCTACGAATACAATTACTCTACGCTATTCGGTAACGCATTCCTACTGAGTGCGTCAGCGACCTGGTTATCGGAACCTTTTATATAATTTATTTTAAATTGATACTCTTGCAAGAGTAAACTCCAGCGCATGATTCGGCCGTTGGAGTGTCGTACATTCCGAATATATGCTAACGGACGGTGGTCGGTTCCTATCTGAATTTTTTTTCCTATCAAGTACATTTTGAATTTGTCTATAACCCAGATAATTGATAGACTTCCTTTTCTATAGTGGCATATCTCTTTTCGCGTGGTAATAATTGGCGACTAGCATATGCAACTGGATGACTCGTTCCGTCATCCTTGTATTGAAGGGGTACACCTCCAATGCCCTCATTGCTCGTGTCGGTCTTAATCCCAAAGGATTTTTCCGGGTTGGGCAACTTAAAAATGGGTGCAGAAATGAGCTTACTCTTGAGCTGATTAAAATGGGAAACAGCGACATCATTTCAACGTAGACGATCGGGGGAATTCTTTTTTAAAAGGGAGCTGAGGGGCGCCGAAATTGCAGCGAAATTCGCAACAAATCGCCGATCGTAAGAAGCTGATCCTAGGAACGATCTTAATTGCTTCTTTGTAATCTGGAGGGGCATGTCGGCGATTGCCTTAATCTTGTCCTCTTGGGGACCTAACTGGCGTGGGTCCTATTTCGAAACCAAAGGATTTTATGGTTTCGTGGGCAAAATGGCATTTGCTGGGGCCAATGGTAAGGCCATTTTCGCGCAGTCGCTCGAAAAGAGCTAATAGGGTGGTTAAATGGTGACTCCATTCAAATAGTTCTTGTAGCTGACTCTTTTGATGTGGTGTCAGCTGCGCGTCAATATCCAGGTCAGAGGGTTCAAAAGACTCGCCTGGTAGGGAAGGAGGAGGGTAATCGGCATCAGGTTGGATGCAAACTGTCTGTATTACATTAAGGGACTCCGCGGGGTAATCTTCTTCAAGCGCTGATGTTTCGTCCAGTGCTACGAACGTATCTCCATGGGCGCGTTGGGGGTACTTTTTTTCTTTGGGTCCACGGACAGTCTCCTTGTCCTTGTATTGCGCCTTATCACCTAAGGGTGTTAGTAATTCACACTCCTTTTGTGCCGTCCTAAAGTCCTGGTTAAGGGTCTCCGAGAAATCGGACGGTTTCGGGGTTCTGATGGGGACGGGCTCCTGGGCTTCTTTCTTAGCTCGGCCTCGAGGAAGGGTGGCCTGAGACACAGGGTCGGAACTTACTTGAAGGCTCTGGCCTATAAGTACAGAACATAATTTTTGGGGTGCTGAAATGACTTCAGCCCAGCCATCATAATATTGACACTGCAGGAAACATCTAACGACGGGGAATCGGTTCGCCCGCCCAAGGTAGTCATGTACCACCGCAAATTTTTCGTGGTTAGGGTCCACTGGGAGGAGGAGCTCGTCGATCACAATGAAACACGTACATCCTGTGTCCCTGACGAGAGTCAAAACTCGGCAGTCGTTCACGCTGCCCTCCTCAAATTTCAAAGTTCCCGATGAACTTTTATCGAAAATAAAATTTACCTGGTGGCCTGACGGAGGGGGAGAAGTTGCTGCTTGGGTCTGCACCACCGGGGGAGCCGGGGTGTCATTAATCTGGTGAACTTAGTGGGCTGGTCCGCTCTTAAGCCTCGAATTTTGGGGGCAATTCCAGCTCGTGTGGTTTTCTACACCCCAGGTGAAGCATATGATTGGTCGCTTCGGGAAGAGAGATGGAGGAGAAATCTTAACGAGAGGTTTGGAGTCCCGTTGTTGTTTTAAGGGAAAGAAGTTTTGGGGTTTTACGGGGCTCGGAAACTTCGTCGGTTTTCCTGTGAAGGGGCGCGAATCCTTCCTTCTTTCTTTGTAGGGGGATTGGTGAGAAGTTCGATTCTCCTTTGGGTATAAATTATGGCTTGCGGCATAGACATCCGCTTCTTCGGTACATTCTTTAAAGGTCTGGCACCGACGGTCCTTGACGAACGCGCGGATCTCCGTCGGGAGAGACGCCAAAAATTGATCCCGCAACACGAAGTCTGCTAAGGACTCGTAGTAAGGATCAACCTTTGAGGATTCTAACCAAAATTTAAAATTCCTCTGAAGAATGTATCCGAATTGACGGAACGTCTGTCCGGGTTTAATACGACCTCCTCGAAATTCTTGGCGGTAGTAATCGGGAGTCGTATTATGAGCGGCCAATAACTCAGCTTTTAAGGTGCTGTAGTTAATTGTACATTCAGATGGTAAAGATATAAAAATTTCCCGCAATTTACAATTTAACAAGGAAGTAATCTGACTACACCTTCAGCCTCCAGATCCATGTTATTGATTTCGAGGATCTTTTCGAAGTGGGCTAAAAATGCTCCGAAATCCTCTCCGTCCTTGAAATTAGGGAGCTTTAGTGGGAGATTGGGGAGGACATCTGAACGGGAACTGGCTAACTGTAGCTCTGCTTCAACACGAGCTATTTCAATCTGATGGTGAAGCTCAGCTTGTCTTTTCCGTTCCTCTCTTTCTTCTCGTTGGATTTCTCTTTCCGTTCTTTGCTCCTCTTGAACGTACTCACTTAATTCTTTTCCAGGGAGTCTCAGGGACTCTCCTTGCGCTTTAAAGATTTCGAACTGAGTCATCTTTGCACTTGGGGGCGCAATAGTCAACCAACTAAAATTCCTTGCAACAAGAATTATGCCTACTAGAGAATTAGCCTACCTAAATATGGGCACTGACCTATTCGTACTTAGTTTCTCGATCTAAATAACCACTGACTAAAATCACACAAAAAAAACACAAACAAATTATTATAACAGTTCCTTGAGCTACTCCAGCTTCTTAAGTTTAAAAAAAAGGGATAGCAATCGTTAAAACAAAAGGGAACTACTATACTCTATTATTATAACGAATAACACTATGCTTTACTCGACTGAGACCAGTGTTTGCAAAGATATAGCGTTAAACCTTACACACTTGATACCAAATTTAAATAGTATATATATATATATATATATATATATATATATATATATATATATATATATATATGTCGTAGAATGGACTCTTGACGATATACCATATATAACTATTCGTTGAGGGAACTTATTTAATTATCTATAGAGTGCGTTAATGTCTGGTGGCCGATATTATTTATCTTCGATATGCTTAAGAAGTGGAACTGAGCTCAAGGATAATAATATTGCTATCATTGATAAAATAGAGTTTTATTAATAAAAACTATCAACAACACACAAAACGGAAAATATTGACGTAAACAGAGAATGGAAAGGGTCGTGGGGAATCTAGCTAATCCGAGGAATCAGAGAGATTTAAAAGGTAAAACAAATATAAAGTTAAAGGGATGGGATGGTTCGCTAAACCATTTAAAGCACAGGATAGGGTTGACAAAAGGGTTAAATACTCAAAGGTAACGTTCAGCTTACATAAATACACTTGTTGTGCAGAGGAAGGCGACGTGAAGGAATTTTTGGTCCGCTGGCGAGTTCCAGCCAAAGGGGGGGGGAATTAAATGATCCTGACGTGGCATCTTGGGAATGAGAACCGTTTCTTGACGAACGGGCTTGAAAAACAATGGCTGTTCTACGTTGTTCTCTTCTGAACAACAAAGGGGGTGAGAACCGTCTCTTGTTTACGGGCTCGAGAACAATGGCTGTTCTAATGTTGTTCTCTTCTGAACAACAAGGGGGAAGAGGGAGAACCATTTCTTGGCGAACGGGTTGGAAGAACAATGGTTGTTCTACGTTGTTCTCTTCTGAACAACAGGGGGGGGGGTGAGAACCGTTTCTTGTCAACGGGCTCAAAAGAACAATGGCTGTTCTAACGTTGTTCTCTTTCTGAACAACAGTGAAAGCCTATTGGACCTGGCGTCACGAAGGCTCAAACCTTGGCACTCAAGGGATATTGTCCTTCTTCTGGACAAGTGATGGTGGATCTCGAGGTCGAGGGCCCTTTGGTGCACAAGGTGAAACTGGACCGTAGTGATGTCTCGCGAAGGAAATCTGGATCTCTAATCTGAATCTTAGTGGTTAAGTTTCCATATAAATAGTCGGGACATCCCCTTGACGTAGGGGACAATGGAGTGGGGGCTTCGAGGGAATGCACAGCCGAGCCTGAGAACAATACCTTATCTGCCCATAAGCCTAACTCAATCTGGCGAGGTCGACGCATGGGGCGACGGGGGAAGATAAACCTCCTTGTTTAAACATTGACTCAGGTGGCGGCTGTAATGCGCCCGGCTTCAAGGCAAAGATGCACGTGGGTAGCATCGTGTTTTTAAACAACATGTGATAACGGTTGAAATTAAGCGGCCTCAAACCGTTCTATCACAATATATATATATATATATATATATATATATATATATATATATATATATATATATATATATATATATATATATATATATATATATATATATATATATATATATATATATATATATATTTATATATATATATATACATATATATATATATATATATATATATATATATATATATATATATATATATATATATACGTGTGCGAGTTTAATTAGCATCTAATTCAACCGTTTCTAAAGATTAAGTAGTAGGTTTCATTCGTTGATTCACAAAGTAATCTGTATCTCTAAGACGCTTGATCCGTTCCTGCGCCACAACGTCGTTCGCTCATAACTAAGGGATCTTTCACACATGCGTGTAAACTGCAGAGAGCACGATGTGAAACGTTTACTCATTGTAAATATATTATATGTTACCAGGCAATGGCTTCGCCCCCCCCCCCCCGGAGCTTGCGCTTGCAGCCATGGTTAAATTTTATAAATCTTCTGAACTTCGCCAATTATAATAATTTCAAAAAGGAACTCTAAACTAATTTTCCTCCCTTTCAAAATATAGTTATAGAAGAAGATATATCAAAATAAATTTTATGAACTTCACCATTTGTAATTCTTTGGGTTTTAAAAAATTCACAAAATTTCGATTCCTATATTTATTTCTCAACTTCACCATTTTGTTTTTTGATATTATAAAAGAATTATTAGAAATAACTTTGATGAAAAACATAAGTCATAACCAAACTAAGATGAAATTATTATTCAAATACTCAAGAAATATCCCCTTCTTAAATTATAGAGTTAGTGATGATTATTATGCTATCATATGATATTATATTATAGTAAAAGTGCGCAACTCGCACGAATCTGCCTTCACCCCCACATATAATAATAATAATAATAATAATCACTGAGTAAAGATATTTCTATGCCACAATATAAGAATTTCAAACAACAGGCATCTGTATTTATTTGTGACAGGACTTTTTATCCCGGGCAACACCAGGTACCTATGCTAGTAATAAATTAGAAGGACTTTGTCATCCATTCCTATCCTTCGGAGTGAATACGGATTAGACTTCGATGAGGACGGGCGTAGAAAGAGGCATTTTCTTGAAATCTTAAACCACGTTAATACCAAAAGCTTAATCTACACCGATAGCTCAGATACCATTGGACTTACCTTTTTCGTCCCTATGATCTACGTAGGCTGAGAAGAGAAGAAAGGTAGTCAACCCAACGTTTGCCTCCTGCCACAAGTTGTTCCGATGCTTAATATCGAAGAGGCCTGGCACAGCAAGGCATCTCTTGCCTAGAGCTTCAGATTCGGCTAAGAATCTAACTGGTAGAAACGGATGTTCCACCTCTGCTTCCTCTATAGCAGTTCTAAAATAATAAGTTACAATTAGAATCAGTGACGACACCACTTGGAAAAGAAGAACCGGAAGAATTTATAGACTTGTGACGTGACGCCAATGACCTGTTTACCGCGGAACGTGTTTTCTTCAGGAGGACCGAGATGCGCTTCGTACCGCTGGAATTGACCACCTTATAGGCGTAATATAAAATTCGCAATTGACCGAATGGCACTAGGGGTGCTTTTACCAAACCAAACTCTCACACCAAGGCGTTAGACTCGGCTTGTAGTTATCGTATCTCTCAAATATTCTCTTAGAGCATGGAGGAGACCATTTTCGGTCACCATTTTTCAATAGCAAGTTTCCTCTGAATCTTCCAATCTCCTTCGCAAAGATGGTGGGGACAACACTTAAGCTTTCCAGAATAAAGACGGAAATTATCATAATTAGCATACACTTATTCGTATTCAGAGACACAACATCGTGCACGCTTTTGTTGGGCACTTATTCCCTGTTAGGCGAAAGCAATCATTCAATGATTAATAATAATAATAATAAGTCTTTTGTAATGCGCTCTTCAAGGCCTGAAGCCTTTCCGGAGCACACGTTGTGCTTAGATGAGAATGAAAATTCAATGGAAATTCAAGAGGGGGGAGAAAGCAATACTGAAAAGATGCGTTTTCAGGAGACACTTCAATGTGGTAAGAGAGGGAGAAGACCTGATTTAAGCAGGAAGAGCATTCCACAACTTGGGGGTGCAGATTGAGCAGGAGCAGTCTCCCATTGAGCAGAGGGAGGAACGAAGAATATTCAAAAGAGGTGCATGTGATGACCGAAGGGCCCAAGGGACATGGCGTGGCGAGAGGGCAGAAGAAAGGTAAGGCGGGGCCTTGTTGTTTAGGGCCTTAAATGTGAAGAGAAGTATTTTGAAGTGAGTACGGGATCTGACAGGGAGCCAGTGCAGTTCATGCAACAAGGGTTTCGAGGGAGAGAAGCGAGGGTGACGGAGGAGAAGCCGGGCGGCATAGTTCTGTACAAGTTGAAAGGGGGCGAAGAAAGGAGGATGGCAGATTCACAAGCAGAGATTCACAGTAGTCAGGGCGTGAGGTGATGAAGACATGAACAGCAGTCTCAAGACTTTGGCGATCAAAGTGAGAGCGAATGCGAGAGAAGTTACGAAGAAAACATAGAGAGGATTTGCTGACATTAAAGGAGAGATGCTCATCAAAAACAACACCCAGATTCCTAACGCAGTCAGAGAAAATGATAGTATTACCGCCCAGAGTAAGCGAGGGAAAGAGAGATTTAGATTTTTTGACAAGAGCAGGGGTGCCGACGAGGAGGACCTCAGTTTCGGAGTGATTAAGTCTGATGAAGTTGGTAGAGAGCCAGTCAGAAATGGAGGAGTAGGCAACCAGGAGGTAAGTGTTAGAGTAGGCAAGAGACGTGGGAGATGAGGAAACGAAAATTTGAGTGTCATCACCATAGGGGTGGAAGGATAGACCGAGATTACGGAGAAGGGAACTAAGAGGGAGAAGGTATATACGAAATAGTAGAGGACCAAGGACAGAGCCTTGTGGCAGTCCAAAGCGAATGGGGGTAGAGTCGGATGAAACGTCTTCAATCACAACGGATTGGGTACGAGACGAGAGGTAAGAGCGGAACCAGTCAAGCACGGTGTCTGATATGCCGGGGAAAGAGTGGAGACGATCAAGTAGGACGGTATGGTCAATAGTATCGAAGGCAGAGGAGAGTTCGAGTAGAACGAGGATGGAGGCACAACCCCTGTCCGCGGCTCTTCGTAAGCAATCGGACACATTGAGAAGGGCGGTTTCTGTGGAGTGACCTGACTTGAAACCAGATTGATAGGTTTCATCGAAGTTACAGGCCACCATGTGACTGTTGATGCAACCACTCTCTCCAGAACCTTAGAGAGGAAAGGAAGTTGCGAAATCGGGCGATAATTGGAAGGGTCATTGGGGTTCAGTTGAGGCTTTTTAAGAATCAGACGGATGTGGGCACGTTTGAAGGAAGAGGGAACAAGACCAGTTGCAAGTAAAGTGTTGAACAGGTGAAGAAGCATTCGGGGGATAGCAGGCAGAATTTTGAAAAACAGTTTAGGCGAAAAAAATGTCCTTTAGGGAGCCCGATTTCTTTGAACGCGAGAGCAGGGCTGTAAGCTCCAATTCAGTCACAGCGGGGAAAACGATAAGCGGCTGAGGCGGGAAGTCAGGGAGAATGGCAGGAGCCGGGACAGAAGGCTGAGGGAGGGAGGCACGGAGCTTAGTGACCTTATCTGCGAAGAAATTCGAAGAGTAGCAGGGCTAATGGGAGGGGAGACCTGAGCTGGGGAAGTAAGACTGGAGAGCAGGCGGAAGACGGTACGGGGATCATTCCAATTATCAGTAAGCAGATTACGTGAGTAGGCTTCACGAGCAGATTTTAATTTCGCCACGTAGGAAGCTGTCGCAAGTCGGAACGCCAGCGAGAAAGGGGTCGTGTCTTGCCCACGGGTGCGAGCCTTTCTAAGGACTCTTTCATGGGCACAAAGGACTGCCTAGCACGAAGGAGTTCCATAGAGTACCAAGGGGCACGGTGACAACGGGAGTTCGAAGGGGTGACAAGGGGAGAGTGAGAATAAAGACAAGTGAGAAGGGGTTGCTCCAAAGAAGAGAGAATCTGGTCAGGAGAGGAAGAAGCATCAATGGGAGGAAGTTTGGAGGCCACATCATTAGATAGGGAGGGAATATCAATGGAGGCTATTCGACGGAAAGGTTTAGGATTATGAGACAGCTGTGGAGGTATATGGAATGGGATAAAGAAGTTGAAGTTGATAAGGAAGTGATTAGATATAGAATTGGACAAATTTGCAGTCGTCAGGTTAGAAATAAGACAGTCAGAGATTACAAGGTCTAAAATGTTACCGTGAGAGTGAGTAGGGGAAGAAACGTGTTGGGTGAGGGAGAAGAGGTCAAGGATTTCAGAAAAGGCTTTGAAATTAGGATTGTGGCCAGCAAGGTTGAAATCACCGAGGATTAGCAGAGAACCAGTGGGGGCGAGGCGAGCGAGGAGGTTACTAAATTCATCAAGAAAAAGCTTGAGGGAGGAGCTGGGGGGCGGTAGAGGACTAAGATAGTTAGATAGGGGGTGGAATCAGAGACATTGATGAGCGCCTCAAAAGAAAGAAGAGGGGGAGAGGGCAGATTATTTAGAGGGAAGGAGACACTGTGAATGAGAGCAACTCCAACACCGCGAGATTTACGGGAGGTATGGGAGTGGACGTAACCATCAGGGGTAGCGAGATTTAAACAGCAAGCAAAAGGGGCAAGCCAAGTTTCCGTGAGTTCAAGGAGAGTGAATCGAGTGTTAACGAGCGGGTCATGAATCTAGTCAGCCTTCTTTGAGAGGCTTCTGACATTGAGGAGAGACGCTGAGAGAACGGGTGAAGGGAGAGGTGAAGAAGAATCAGGGGTAAGTGGGGGGGCTTGATTCAAGTAAAAGAGTTTTCTAAGAGCAGGAGCTAAACGGAAACCACGTTTAGTCTGGCGGCGAGAACGAGAAATTCCCAATGCATTAATGTGAGTAAGGGTGTTTTGAGAAACACTGGTAGCAGTTCCATTGAGGGCAAGAATCGTTAACCTATCAATCATAGTGGCTAAGCGACACAATAATGAGAGAAAAGCAAATTAACTATATAAGTAGAGTGGCTTAAGCGACACAATAACGGGAGAAACAACAATCGAGACAAAATAAAGAGTAATCGAATAGTGTGAAGGAAAACACACGTCAGTATCCGTATCCATCAGCCAAGGCCGCAATCCATTCCCCATTCTTCCCGATCCGACAAGGTCTTTCTATCCATCGCTAGAGGATCACCTTTTACCTTTGAGGGATCGCAGGTACTTGAGAGAGGGGTGAGGTGAGGCAAATTTCCTTAATTCACCACTGACAATGCAACCTCCTCCTGCCAACCAAACCAAGTTTTGCCGGAAAGTGAGGATGGAAATCATTCAGGACAATCCACGTATTTTTTACTGCCGTCTGCCATCTACCGACCTCGCACAAACGCAACTTGTTTTTCTTTTCAAAGCAACCCAAATGGGTTGTCACTGTAGAACCCATCTTTATTTTAACGAGAAAGGTAATGATAAGGAAGATCCGATTCATTGTTCTTTATTTTAGTACATTTCGAGCTTGCTCACTCATCTTCGGGTATCGATGTAGTATAAATTAAAAAGGATTAAAATTAATTAAAGCTATTTAAGAAATATCTAAAATTAAATGAGATTTTAGGATATTATAAAGTAACTTAACTGACGGAAAAATGTAAAGCATGGCCCAACACACAAAAAAATATAATAATAATACTAATGGAATGTGACAAGAAACTTTAAAATAGATACTATACGGGTTGCAAGCATTGCCCCCTCCCCTTTCTTTTGTAACCCGTAAACTTTTTTTTAACCCTGACGGCTCATCTTGTTAATAGTTTTTTTTCCAGGTATCTGTTAATCCCACCCCTTTTAATCTTTATATCCCATATTTTCATTAATCAGGTGTATAAATATCTTTCTCTTTTTCCGTCTTTTAGTCTGCTCAGTAAAGGACCATTAGTCGAAAGGCCTCGCAGATCTCCGTTGTTTCATTTTCCTCGTGGCTGTAACGTTATTCATAAATTCCTCACGTTCCTTATTTTCGTGATTCAGTTATTCATATATATATATATATATATATATATATATATATATATATATATATATATATATATATATATATATATATATATATATATTATATATATATATATATATATATATATATATAAACACAATAACACATCACCTGTATATTTATATGTAATATTTAACGCCTTTTATCTTGTAGGCATCAAATGGAACATCTCTACTCACTCTCTAGCAGCGGTTTGCAAGCATTGAAAGATTCCATTTACTTTGATATCGTTTCTCCCTAAAAGAAATATTTTGATGAAATCGCTCACCCTTCTCATCATTTACCTCTGCGCGTAGTTTGATAAAAAGAAATCAAAATGCGAGTCCCAAAAATGTATCTTAAGTGGTATGTTGCATCGCATCCATTTATAGAATGGTCTCCCGGTTACGTGCTTCACTGCACTACACTTAATTCCTTAAAGCATAGACTAGAAAAACACTATTCATCAAACCAAAGACTGACTACGTTTATAAGCGAAAAATAGTTCATTTTTCGCCCTCCATCAGATAAGCCAACATCAACTATCAAAACGGCGAAGTTTAGTAAACAGTAAACTTAGTGTCTGTGGCTGCATGATGAAGTTTTTCGCACCAATTCGTTCTAGTTACCTGTCTTATTGTTTCCAAGAAATCGTGTTGTTATCAGATTGAAGGATTCCTACATTTTCTACTACTTCCCATGCAGTGGTTGGTTAAACTCAGGACTTCGAAGAAGTTCACTAATTAACCTCACTTAATCTCGCAAATTCTGAAGTGAGGTACTTGAAAGTTATTTCTGTTCTGTCAATGGCCTTCAAGAATTTCTTCGTCATGATCAACTTCATTTGTTAAAGTTTTATCAAAAACTTTCTTGTATTAAAAATGGTGGTATTTGAATGTTTTTCTTCCCGGAACCCAAAGAAAACAGTAATGCATTATGTATTCAACTTCCGGAATGTTTGGAAGAATGTTTAGGAAGATATTTTCCTATACACTGTGTTAAAAAATTCTCTGTTACTCATCCACTAATACTATCACAATTATTAAGCTTTATTTGTTATTTTAGAAAAAATCTGATAACTATCTTCTTTTAGTAATTTATAATTAATGATTGGATAGAATATATATATATATATATATATATATATATATATATATATATATATATATATACACACAATTGGAAAAACCAGACATCCCTTTTTTAAGCGACCGAAAGCTATCAACCCGTGTGGTTGGCGCACAAACTAGCACGCATCCACCCCCAAGTTTAAGCGTTTGATATCAGTATGTTTGGAGAGATGATACACAGAAACAAGCGAAAAGAGATCTTACTGTAGGTGATCCAGACAAGGACTCGAACCTCTGACCTCTGGTTATCTGGATCAGTGCTCTACCGACTGAGCTAATGGGAGACGTAATCCATAACAACACATTTCATCAATTTAACTTTTTCGTTCGCACCTCCAAAGGCCACCGCCCAAATGAAACCGTTCTTTTAAGGACGGAGAAGATACAATTGGAAAAGCGTGCTATTTTGCGTGCCAACCACACGGGCTGATAGCTTTCGGTCGCTTAAGGAAGAGATATCGGGCTTTTCCAATTGAATTTTTTCTCCGTCCTTACAAGCACGGTTTCATTTGGGCGGTGGTCTTTGGAGGTGCCAACGAAAAAGTTAAATTGATGAAATGTGTTGTTATGGATCACGTCTCCCGTTAGCTCAGTCGGTAAAGCACTGGTCCAGATAACTAGAGGTCTGAAATTTGAGTCCTTGTCAGGCAATGTTTTTTCTCTTTTATTTTTCTCGGTATCACCTTCAGTAGGATCTCTTCCCTCTTCTTTCTGTGTATCACTTCCTAACATAACATAACATAATTACACCGATGACAAAAGCCACAAGGGCCTATCAAAGGTCATCCGCCTCCGTCAAAACCCACCCACAAAAAGCACCATCACCAGGGGAAGACAAAATCAAAGTCCCCCACAATATAATATAACGGATGACAAAAGCCACAAGGGCTCATCATAGGTCATCCGAGTCAAGCGGCCTCTTTTTCAAGGCACCCAAACTCCCAGGAAAACTACATCCAGAGGATTGCATCCAGAAACAAGGGTATCACCAATCAAGGCTTGTCAAGAACTAAATCATGCAGCTATACAAAGCCAGTTGGCTGTCTGGCTTTGTTCTGGAAGGTTGTCTTACAGGAAGCTCTTGATTCTCATTGTAAGATTGGGATATAATACTGATTTGGGTGTATAGTTTTTCTTGTATTTATTTAATACATCAATCACTGTGTAATAAATACATTAGTGATTAAAACTATTGGGGAAGATAACTGGCAGCAATCCTGAGCAAGAATTTTTTTTGGTGAGTGTTAACTTTTTCCTTAGTAAATTTCTGAGAGTATGGCTGTTTGCATAGATGGTGAGAGCATGCCGTTTGAAAGTAGTGTGTATGTGGTGTGTGATGCATGTGGAGTTGAAAGGAGAGTGAATGTAACTGAATGCCGTGTGTGTTTTCTGGAAGGGGAGGTTAGGAGGTTGAGTGGGGAATGCAAGAGGTTGAATGATTTGGTGTTTGAGGTGAGAAGAGATGCAAGTGTGCGATTGAAGGGTGAGATTAGTGCTAAGAGGGTGGAAGATAGGGCTAGGACTGGGAACAGTGTGGAAGTTGTGAGTGATGATGAATGGTGGGTGAAAATGGATAGGATAGATAAGTTAGGACAGGTTAGGTGTGTGAATGAGAGGGACATAGCACCTGTTAGGTTGACTAACAGATTCAATGTCCTGAGAGAGGAAGAGTGTGAAAGTGATTTGCCTGGTGTGATTGTGGATGAAAGCAGGATGGGTGGTAGTGTGACTGAGAGCAGGAGGGAGGGTAATGTTAGGCCAAGACAGAATAGGAGAATGACTGAGGTGCTAGTGATGGGTGACTCTCAGGTTAGGTATTTAGATAGGAAGTTGAGTGATAGCAAATGGAAGGGAATGAGAGTTTGTCTGCCGGGTGCTGGTGTAAGTGATGTTTGTGAGAGGTATGATAGGCTGGTTTCTGGGTGTGAGAGGGATGCAGTTGTGATTACGCATGTGGGAGTGAATGATGTAAAGAAGGTGGGTACATGTGAGTTACGTGAGCAGTATAAAAGGTTAGTTGAAAGGATGAGTAAAAGCAGGGTAAAAGGTGTTGTTTCTGGTGTGCTTCCGAGATTGGATGTGGGGGTAGAATGGTTGTCGCGTGCAATTGGTTTGAATGAATTTGTGAAAGGACTGTGTGAGGAGTTAGGATTGGTGTTTGTAGATGTCTGGGGTGGGTTTTACGGGAATAGGAGGTTGTATGCGATGGATGGGCTCCATCTTAGTCGGGCAGGTGTTGAGGTTCTATGGGGGGAGCTGGATAGTGTGATTAGGTCCTTACGGGTGGGAAACTAGAAGCTGTTAGAGGTAAGGGAATAACAGGAATAGAGGGCAGGTGTAGGAAATGGAAGGGATGCAGAGATAGAGGAATAGCTAGGGGAGAGGGCATACCGATGCGTTATAGGGGGACTAATGCACAAGTGAATGAGCAGATAACTAGGTATAGAAAAGCACGATGCAATGAAGATGGGAATAATAAAAAAACCTTAAAAATATACTACACAAATGGTCGGAGTATAAGGAATAAGATAGATCTCTTAAGAGCGTTAGCGAGTGAAGAGAATTTTGATATAATTGCGATAACAGAGTCATGGCTTGATTTGGCAGGAAATCACTTTAAACCTGAGGTTGAGATTGAGGGCTTTAACATGTTCCATACAGATAGGAATAGGAAGAGAGGAGGAGGGGTTATTATTTATATTAAAGATAATCTCCAGTGTTGTGTAAACAGTACAATTAAATTAGATGATAACACAGAGTCATTATGGCTAAATGTAAAGGAAGGTAAAAACAAGCTTGTCATAGGATTATTATACAGACCACCAAATCTTAGTAAGGAAGTTTCAAATCTTCTGTGGCAGGAGATTGAACGGGCATGTAGAAGTAAGCATGTGTGTATAATGGGCGATTTTAATTACAGAAATATAGACTGGGAAGCTCTTGTGGGTGATCAGGAGGCTGAGGAATTTTTGAATGTTGTCCAAGATAATTTTCTGAGGCAGATTATTAACGAACCCACTAGAGGTAATAATATACTGGATTTAGTTCTGACAAATAGGGAAGAAGTTATTAAGGATACTGAGATTGGAGGAAATTTGGGTAATAGTGACCATTGTGAAATTAGATTCAAGATGAAATGGAATGGTATTGATAGTAGCATGAACAATGTTAAAATTCCTGACTTTAGAAGAGCAAATTATAATGGGCTAAGGACTTACCTGGAGGCAGTTGTACAGAAACCAGGCAATGAAATAAATTCAGGAATAGATTCAATGATATCAGTTAGTGGAGACAATAATCACCAGGAGGAAGAGATTACAATTGAAGAGGAGTATGAGAGAATAATTGAGCAATTAATTACAGGTCAGATGATTAACATTCCTTATAAGGAGATTAGGACTAAAAATAATGACCCAAAATGGATGACAGATAAAATTAAGCATTATATTGGCATTAAAAAGGGCATTTATAGGAAAATAAAAAATGGAGAGGATCACTTAAGGCAGAGATATAATGAACTAGCAAGAGATGTTAAAAAGTTAGTTAGAGTAGCAAGGAGAAATTATGAAATTAAAGTGGCAAATAGGGCAAAGGAAGATCCTAAAAGTTTTTATCAATTATACAAAACTAAGGTTAGAGATAAAATAGGCCCACTTATAGATTTCAATGGAGAATTAGTGAGTGATAGGGACTCAATGGCTGGAATGCTAAATGACTTTTTTCTCTCAGTATTTACACAGGAGGATACTCTAAATATACCTGAGGTGTCAATGATCTTTCGGGGTAATGATGAAGAGAAATTAAAGGATATCTTGATCACAAAGGAGATAGTGACAAAGGAAATTGATAAAATAAAAAGTAGTAAAGCACCCGGTCCTGATGAGGTCTTTCCTAGAATTTTGAAAGAATGTAAGGATGTGTTAAGTGAGCCCCTAGCATGCATCTTTAGAAAATCATTGGAGAGTGGCATTGTGCCAGTGGCATGGAAGAAAGCCAATGTGATACCTATATTTAAGAAAGGGGATAAAACAAATATGTCTAATTACAGACCAGTAAGTTTGTCATCAGTGGTAGGGAAAATGATGGAATCTATTATAGCAAGGAATATTAGGGATCACTTGGATAAGCATAAGTTGATAAAGGAATCACAGCATGGCTTTAGTAAGGGTAAATCCTGTCTGACTAATTTGCTGTCTTTTTATAGTAAGGTGTATGAAGCAGCAGATAATGATGAAAACTATGATATTTTATACTTGGACTTTAGTAAGGCTTTTGATCGAGTGCCACACTTACGGCTTCTGAGCAAAGTTAAAGCACACGGAATCGATGGCAGTATATTTAGGTGGATTCAGTCATGGCTTGGTGACAGACAGCAAAGAGTTAGTATAGATGGAGTTAAATCTGAGTGGGGGTGTGTTAGCAGTGGAGTTCCGCAAGGATCTGTTTTGGGTCCCTTGCTATTCTTAATTTATATTAATGATCTTGACATAGGTATAAGTAGTGACCTGAGTAAATTTGCTGATGATACTAAGCTAGGTAGGGCCATTAGGGCTGAGTCTGATGCTGTTGTAATGCAGGAGGAATTGACCATTCTGTCCAATTGGGCTGAGAAATGGCAAATGAAGTTTAACATAGACAAATGTAGTGTACTGAGTATAGGTAGAAATAATCCATTGAATAGTTATAAATTAGATGGGAGAAATTTAGGGAGGACCGATTGTGAGAGGGACTTGGGTATTTTGGTAAGTTCAGACCTTCGTCCTAGAAAGCAATGCCTAAATGCTAAGAATAAAGCTAATAGGATATTGGGATTCATTAGGAGGAGTGTAAGCAATAAGAGTGCTCAAGTCATTCTAAAACTGTATCTGGCGCTAGTTAGGCCTCATCTAGACTATGCAGTACAATTTTGGTCACCATATTATAGGAAGGATATTGATTTGCTCGAGTCTGTGCAGAGAAGGATGACAAAGATGATTGGTGGGCTAAGGAACTTACCTTATGGTGAAAGGCTCAGAAAACTAAATCTACATACATTGGAAAGGAGAAGAGTCAGAGGGGAATTGATTGAAGTCTTCAAATGGGTAAAAGGATATAATAAAGGGGATCTGGGTAAGGTTCTTATACTTAGTGAACATGACAGGACACGTAGCAATGGGTTTAAGCTTGATAAGTATAGGTTTAGGAAGGAGATTGGGAGGAATTGGTTTACAAATCGTGTGGTAGATGAATGGAATAGGCTCACTAGACATGTGATAGAAGCCTCCTCTCTGGGTAGTTTTAAGAATAGATTAGATAAGTATATGGATGAAGCTGCTAGCTGGGACTGACTTTTTTATGTACATATGTATATATTTTTCTAAGGAGGGGGGTGATTATATTTTGCGGTTGCATGAATGGATATAATCCTCTGGATGCATTTTATGTATATTGTAGATTAGATCTGACGAACTCCTGTAAAGGGTGACAATGTTGATGACTTTTCTCTGGTGAGAAATCTTTGGTGTGTTGACTGGAACAGGAGCTGCCAAGTGTAGGCCATGAATGGTCTTTTGCAGTCTCCTTCTTTTCTTATGTTCTTATGTTCTTATACAAACAATATTAATATATACAAAACTTAGGAACCATCACAACCTTCCCTTCCCATAAACTCATCCAACCTACTTTTAAATACATTTAGATTTGGACTACCTACTACCCTCTGCGGCAATTTGTTCCAGAAGTCTACCACTCTATTGGTGAAAAAATATTTTCTTAAATCCAACCTACACCCTTGCTTTTTAATTTTCAAGTGGTGACCTCTAGTCCGATTTTCATCATCTAACTCAAAAAACTTGCTAACATCCAATTTATCTATCCCGGAAAAAATTTTAAACAGCTCAATCATATCCCCTCTCACACACCTCCTTTCGAACAAGAACATATTTAATACCCTAAGTCTATCTTCATATTCAAGGTGCCTCAGGGAAGGAATAATCTTTGTTGCCCTCCGTTGCACTGACTCAAGAAGGTTAATATCGTGTCTAAAATGTGGGGACCATGCCTGTATACAGTACTCTAGATGTGGCCTAACATAAGAGTTATAGAGTTTAAGAATAACCTCCTTACTTTTGTAACTGACATTTCTCTTAATAAAACACAGCACTCTATTTGCCCTATTTCTTGCTTCAATACACTGATTAGAAAACCTTAATGACTTATCTATTACTACTCCTAGATCTTTCTCATCCTCTACTGAGCTCAGCCAATGCCCATCCATTTCATAGTTAAATTCTCTATTATCTTTTCCCATGTTAATAACTTTGCACTTATCAAGGTTGAAAGTCATTTGCCACTTATGTGCCCAGGATAACAATTTATTTAAGTCCCCCTGCACTTTAAAATTATCATTAATATCTTTAACTACAGCTGCTAATTTGGTATCATCCGCAAAAATTGACACTTTATTATTAACTGCCTCCCCAAGATCGTTTATATAGATGACAAATAATAATGGACCGAGAACTGATCCCTGAGGAACCCCACTGATAACATCCCTCCACTCTGACTTTACACCATTTAGCACTCCTCTTTGCTTCCTGTCTTTCAGCCACTCAGCTATCCAATTTGAAACACCCCCACATATCCCAATCATTTTTAATTTATGAACTAGTCTCCTGTGTGGTACCTTATCAAATGCTTTACTAAAATCTAAGTAAATTATATCTACATTCTCTCCCTTATCTACTTGATCTGTTACAAACTCCAGAAAGTCTAGTAAGTTAGTCAAACATGATCTACCTGATCTAAACCCATGCTGAGCATCGCTGATTAACCCCTCCCTCTCTAGATGTTGGCAAATCCCTTTTTTAACTATTTTCTCAAGAATTTTACAGACTACAGGAGTTAGGCTAACCGGTCTAAAGTTATTTGGATCCTCTTTACTACCCTTCTTGAAAATGGGGACTACATTCGCTCTCTTCCAATCATCGGGTATTTCTCCATATTCCAATGACCTAGTATATAACTTGTCCAGAGCTATAGAGATACTTTCTACCCCTTCTTTAAGTATCCTAGAATGAATATTATCAGGGCCGGAGGCCTTGGTAGTATCTAACTCACCTATTAGTCCTTTTATCATCCTCCGATCCACACAAATGTTAGTAAACACCTCTTTTCCTGACCTATGAGTACTATACATAGGACTATTTAGTTTCTCTTTTGTAAATACTGATGCAAAATGACCATTTAGTACCTCAACTATTTCCTCATCAGTTTCTCTCACAAACCCTTCATATTTGATAGGTCCTATTTTAACTCTGCCACACTTGTTATTAATTTTATAGTAACTAAAGAACTTTCTAGGACCTTTGTTGCTATCCTGAGCTAATTTAATTTCTGACACCCTTTTGTTCTTCTTTATAATCTTATTTAACTCATTCCTAGCCATTCTATAATCACTTAAATTTTGAATATTATTTTCTACCTGTAATTTTTTATATGCCCTTTTCTTCTCTGAAATTTTTCTAGCTATCTCCTGATTCCACCATAATGGTTTCCTACTTTTGTTCCTAATGGTCTTCATTGGGATACATTGTTCTTGGACTACATTTATTATATGCTTGAAAGTATCCCACATCCCATAAGCATTTTTACCTCTGAATTCTATATCCCAGTCTACCAAATTTAGCAAGCTTTGAAGTTTTACATAATCTCCCTTATGAAAATTTGGAACTTTTTCAGCATTCTCAGTTATTTTACCCTTCTCAATTCCCAAGTTAAAACGAACTATCTGATGGTCACTATTTCCCAATGCTTCCCCAACAGTCAATTCTTGAACTAAATGATCACTGTTAGAAAGTACTAAATCTAATATATTGTCCCCCCTCGTTGGCTCATTAACAAATTGAGTAAAAAAATTATCCTCAAAGCATTCTATGAACCTGCCACTTGTACTATCCCTACCTATCATATTTTCCCACTCCACAGAGTTTAAGTTGAAGTCCCCAATAATAACTGCATCTGTTTCACATCCCTTACTTATTTCCCTTATCATTAGTTTATCTATATCATCAGTCTGCCCAGGTGGCCTGTAAAAAGCTCCCAAATGCACCATTCTATTTTTACTGAACCTAATATCTATCCAAAGTGACTCAACTCCATCCTGCTTTATTGAAGTATTTAAACTTGAAACAATGTTGTTTTTTATATAGATAATTATTCCTCCACCAATCCTACCTGTCCTTTGACTAATGTACATATTATAGCCCTGTAAATCAAATTCACTTATAGTGTCACTAAATTCTATTTCATTAACCCATGATTCAGTAACGCATAATATATCTATATCCTCATTGCTAATATAACTAAATAGCTCATCCTTCTTGTTTCTAAGACTACGAGCATTTGTATAGAAACAATTTAACCCCCCTATCCCTGAAGCACCTCTTGAAACTTGAATGACCTCACCTCTATCGCCTTGGAACCTATTTCTGTTATCTGCCAAGTCCATTCTACTTTCAGTACTATAATGTCCTCTCATAATTCCCTGACCACTATTAGTATCTAGTTTCCCGCCCGCAAAGACCTAATAACACGATCATACTCCTCCCACAACACATCTACCCCCCTCCTACTCAAATGCAGTCCATCCATCGCATACATTTCTTTCATTCCAACAAACCTATCCCACACATCCACAAACATGACACCTTCCATCTCACACATCCTCCTCACATAATCATTCAGCCCAATTGCACGAGACATCCATTCTACCCCAACATCCATGCTTGGAAGCACACCTGTCACAACACCTTTCATTCTACTTTCTTTCACCTTTTCAATCAACCTCTTGTACCTCTCACGTAACTCACATGCACCCACTTTCTTCACATCATTCACTCCTACATGTGTAATCACAACCGCATCCCTTGCACAGCCAGACACCAGCTCCTCATACCTATCAGACAGATCTCTCACTCCAGCACCCGGCAAACACACCCTCAAACCATTCAATCTACTTGCATTCAACTTCCTATCTAAATATCTAACTCGCGAATCACCCATCACAAGCACTTCAGTCAGACTCCTATTCCTAACCCCCACAGACCTAACTCCATCCCCACTCCTATTCTCATTCAAACTACCAGTCACTCGAACTCCACCCCCACCCCCACCCCCATCAGTCATATCACTTCCAGTTACTTCCTCTCTTAGGGCACTGAATCTTTTAGTCAAGCTAATAGGTTCTGTGTCCCTCTGACTCACACACCTATTCTCCCCCTGGCTAACAACCTCAACAGAGGCAACCCTATTCTCACAAAGAAGAGGAGAAGCCTCCCTAGCTTCACGTTTCCTAACCACTCTCCACTGTCCCCCATCCTCACTAGGCCTATTTCAACTAATCTAAGGGAGCTAACTTCACTATCACTAGAACTATCATATCCTACCTCCTCCACCGGCCCTCTACCTTCACCTGAAACATCTAACTGGCCTACCTCACCACCTAACCTATTCCCAAATCTAGGCCTAACACTAAGTTCCCTCCTGAGCTCAGCAACTAACCCCTCCAGCCTACATATCCTGTCTAAATCCTGCCTTCTCATCCCCTCTAAATCTACAATGCATTCACGCAGCCCACATACAACACATGTATACCCCTCACCTAATACACCACAACCAATGCATACATTCCGACACTCATGCTCACTTTCATCCCCAAACTCCATCACTTATTCAAACAAAGAAAGAACTTAAGTAGCAATAAGAAAAAAAAGAAGATATATATATATATATATATATATATATATATATATATATATATATATATATATATATATATATATATATGTTCATCATAGCAGGTTTTATTGAAAGCGACAGCTAATTTTGTATTAATAATTTTCTTTTCAATCCTCTCGATTTGTTGTATATTCGCCTTTTCTTTCCCTTTAGACTCGTGAATAAGCTCCCCGAAATTCATTGAAAAATTGAGGCTTAAGGAATGTAGTAATAAATTAATGTATTATTTAACCAATATTTATTACGTTGAAGCGTTCCGATGCAGCACACGGCATCTTCTGAGACAGAGTAGACAAATGAAACAAGAAATGGGTTGATATATTACAATATGTGATTACAAACTCACTAACAATCAATAAATGGAAGTGTGTAAGGAAACTAAATCCCATTAGGGTAGAGGGAGTGGACAGGTAAAAGGTGTGAAACCTTCGGCCAACGGGTAGTGGGCAGAGGTTAAGCTCCTTTCCCATGGTGATTAGCAGCTTGGAGTGAATTATAGGTTAAGCGCGCACAGTGGCTCAACTCCGTACAGCACTAAATTTAATTCCTGAATCCTCAAATAAGATAAAACAAACAGTGATCCTTCGAGACAGTAACAAACGTCTCCACTTCAAGCAAATTGAACAAAACTCAAGATAATGAGAAACAGATATACCTAATGATAACATAAACCCGAACGCAATTCCTTTACTTATGATATCCCCTATGAACCCCACACTCATTAATCCCGTGGGTCAGCGATAAGCCATGGTACACATGTAATCAAAAAAGGAACAAAGACGTTCATCTTTTATCAAAGATTTTTTGTTGCCATAAAAATAAAGTTGTCAAACTCAAGGTCACATTGACTTTGACAACGTATTTTTATTTCTAGTACAGGGGTCCCCAAACTCGTTAGCCCATTGACCCCTTCATCGAATATTTGACTCCTCATTGACCCCAGGCATGTACTTGAAAATAAATAAATAGAAATTAAGTTTATGTGCCAATTCTGATATATTTCAATAAAGAAAACTGCGTACGAAACTGTTGTTCTGTGTCCCCCTCCTTTGTAAATATCTCTCACTAAATATAAGGGAAAAGAAGAAAAACTGTTTATTGTCATTACAAGACTAAGATCTTGACAGTTTTAGTCAAAATCTCGGTAATTTCAACTAAAAATTGACACAGCTTAGGATGGACAGCAATTGATTTTATCAATATTTTAAATTCTTTTACGAATGTCTTCTTTTGACCCCCAAAAGTTAAATTGACGCACCATATCATGAATCAATCCCCTTTCGACCCCCATGTACTCATCGACCCCTAAGGGGTCTATATCAACCACTTTGGAGACCCCTGGTCTAGTTAATTTTGCAATAGACTTAGGGAACGAAATAACGGTATGTATGTTTTGGGGATTAAGCTTGAATCCCGCCGTGAAAGAGGGATAGGGAGCTTCAAAAATACATCAAGATTACACTTATTCCCAACTTTATTTATGTCAGTTTAAATGCACCTCTCGGTTTTTTAATAGCACCAGAAGATGAGCAATTGGGTGGGGGTTCTGAAAGGCCCCTCTGTAGCTCAAAGACGGGGCCGTAGGTTATTATGATTTTGTCAGGAATAAAAGGGCTTTTAATAAGCTTTAATTTTATATATGATAATATAACGTAGTAAAAGGTTGAAAAAATAAATGTGGTATCCCTTTAAATACAAAATCAATGAAATAATTAAAATACCATCTAAGTACCCATAACTATGAATATTAGATACACAAAAACTAAGAACATAAGTACACACTGATATCTTTAAGAATAAGTTTTTTGATAATTGCATCTATTTTGAACAAGCCAAAGGGAAATGGCTTATAAAAGAGCATTAAACAATATTTCTTTTTCTAACGTCATTGGAGCGATAAATAAATTTAGCTGAATTCCAATTAATTAAATGGTTATTCTCGGAGATATGAACAAAAAAACGCAGTATTATTTTCACCTCTCCGTATATTGCATTTATGTTGATTGATACGGACCGACAATTGCTTGCCTGTTTGTCCAAAATATTTACTCAGACACCCATAAGATTTGACTGAGTAAACCACACCTATATTATTACAAGTATTGTGAATAATTATATTCTTAATATTCGACTCGTACTCGAAAGCAACATTGAATAAAGGATTGAATAAAACTTTGGTGATAACTAGTATATTGTCTTTAAAAACATCATATCAAATCATGAGAGTCTTTAGACTTTTCTTCTTTATTCTAGAGCACGAGTTCGAGATGACCTCCATTTAGCTCTGTGCATTTCTTGATGCGCAGCACAGAGCTGTCCATGACGTCCTTACAAACCGACCGACTAATGGCTCTGATCTGCTCCCTGGTGGCTTCCTTGAGTTACATGATGGTCCTGGGTCTCCCTGCGTACACTCTGTCTTTAAGGTAGTCCCAGAGGAAAAAATGGGTGGGGAGGCTAAGGTCTGGGCTGTAAGGTGCCCACTCAAAATCATTCTTGAGACTGATCACACGGCCACCAAAGTTTTCTTTCAGCCAATCTCAGGACAGGTTTGAGGTGTGAGAGCTTTTCCATTTTGCTGGAGCCAAAACTTCCCCATAAACGACGGGAACAGAGTCTGCAACTCCCTCCTGAAGGCTTTGAAGACCTCAACATACCGCTATATGGTAACTGTCACTGTCACGCTAGATTCCTCGAAGAAGAATGGTCCGATGATGCCTCTGGTTGAGATTGCAGTCATACCGTGCACTTATGGGAGGGCAGTGGCTTGATGGCTACCTCATTTGGTCTGGAGGTCCCCCAGAAGAATTTGCCTTCAAGTTTACCTTTCCTTCAAGATGGAAGTGAGCTTCATCTGAAGTCCAAAGGAGGTTAAGGAAAGTTGGGGTGTCCTGAATCTTTTCCAGTATCTTGACTGCCATGGCCTTTCCATGCTCCTTGTCTGAGGCTATAAGGGTCTGCTTCGTTTGTATTTTGCATGTGTAGGCAATTATATTCATTACTAGCATTCTCCTGCAAGTCTCACCGGATATACCGAGGGACTGACTACGCTTGCGCACGGAGCGTTTTGGACTCTGCTGAACTGACTCTCTCACGCTCTCGACCTGTTCAGCTGTACGCTTCCTGGGGCGTCCTGAATGGCTTGGACGGTTGTCACTTGCTGCATTAAGGTTATCCACTGTCCCATAGTTCTCAAAGTGGTCCACCCAGTCCTGAATTCTGCTCTTGGAGGGAGCTTCCTCACATTTGAACTGATGCACGAAAGTGTCCTGCACTTTTTTGAACGAGCCTGTCTTGTAGTAATGTTTGACGCAGTATATTCTTTGCTGGAGCTCCCAATGAGATCTAGTTGTGGTCACAGGTGTTGCTTATGTCATGTTCTGCCAATTAAGAGTGATTAGTGAATGAATGAATGAAGGAAATATCACAAAAAGTGTGTGCAGGGCCGTTTTAGAATGGGGGACCCTGCGTCATTTTTGAAGAAAAAAGTCAATTTAAAAGAAGGAAAAAAGTAACACAATTTGTGGCCGATTTCAAAGATATTAGAAAATTCCAGATTCATATATTTAAGGCTTATAACTCGTAAATCCCGAAGAAACATAGAGAGAAAAAAACAGAGAGCCTAACTTTGGGATTATGCGCAGAGTAAAAATGAATATAAATGAATTAGTAGGTTTGCGAAAGATGGAATATTTAATACCAGTTTTGGTTCTATGAATAAAAAGATCGAGAAGAGGAAGGGTTCTATTATCTTCAACCGAATGGGTAAATTTAATAGAAGGGACGAGTGAATTAACTTTAGTAAGAAAACTTTTTATATTTTTGGAATTAGGCCACAAACAACTGACATCATCAATATACCTGTACCAAACAATAAGTAAGTCAAGGATAGTAAGGAGCAGTCTTGTTTCAAAGAACTCCATATAGGTATAAGTTCGAAAGAAGAGATGAAAGGCTAATCCAACGTTTTGAATGAGAGTAGTAGCAGTAAGGGATGGGCAATGTTGGGCAATTTATCATTAAGAAAATTGAAAAAACTTCAGCCGGTAAATAAAGAACAAACATAGAAAAACTAACAAAGGTAAAATAGTTACAATACTGAATGGCATCGAGTTTTGAAATAAAGTCAAAACTATTAGTAACATGTTATATATATATATATATATATATATATATATATATATATATATATATATATATATATATATATATCAAAGTAGCGCGAGAGAATGATGAAAATGAATCCATTAAACCACATTGAAAGAGGAAACGGAATAATTTTTCCTTGCAGTAATATATATCTCTTTCAATGAGGTTTAATGGATTCATATATATATATATATATATATATATATATATATATATATATATATATATATATATATATATATATATATATATGCATCGATGTTTGTGCCTTTATCTGTAACAATAAAGAAATAAGCATATTTCTAATATAAAAAAATTGCTTACTCAGTTACCTGACAGAATAATTTTTTTAGCCACAAAACGAAAAGCCAAGCATTTCTTTTGTTACATACTTGGCGAACATTATTTTAGACAAAACATCTAAGTTGTTTTTAGAAAATGAAAATGCCCACCATTTTCTATAGCTGAGAACTCGAATTTGTAAAAAAAGAAAAAGAAAAATGAAACCTTCATCAACTCCTTTTTTGCAAAAAAAAAAAAATAAAATTATACGTCATTGGATGAATCGGTGTGTTTGGGTTTTTTAAATATTCTAAATGATGGTTGATCTTTGGAGGGAATTATAAGTAAATATACTAGAAGAAAAAGTGATGCTTCCCCTTCTATTTCGACAGTAAATTTAATTGATTCAAATTTCGAATTCAAATTTAGATTTTCCTGGACATGTAGATCAACGATATTATCAATGCGAAGACATCGTCTACTTATTCACACAAATTTGTGCCAGCTATTCAATTTTGTGTTAAAAAATGGAACTCAAACATTTCCATGAATAATTTACTCAGAACAAGGCTAGGAGGCGATCCCATAGGAAGACCAAATTTTTGCTTAAAATACAAAGCGATAAATCGGAAATATGTATTAGAGACGCAAAGTTCAATTAATTCAATAAATGTGTCAATATCAAAAGATGAGCAATCGCTTTTGTCTCTCAGAATCGTCATAAGGATTTCCATTCCAAGTGACAATATTTTATTCTTCATATTTTTTTTATTTTATTCTGTTCAAATTAAATGAATAGAAATAGGCAACTGAGAATCGGGATTGGCCCTTTAAAAAACCAGTTGGGTGAAATTATTTCAGATGATATGGGTATGGTTAATATCCTAAACGAGTTTTTTAGTTCAGTCTTCCTCTTAGGATATACTAATAACGATAACAACGAGGATATACAGGTCAGACACCCATCATTAAGGAGCCTGGAAGTAAATTTGCAACTAGTAATTGATAAATTAAAGAAAATGAACTCGTACAAGACTCCTGGTTCTGATAAATTTCACCCGAGAATCTTAAAACATGTCCATAAGGATTTAGCAGAGTCACTTGCTCTCATTTTTAATAAATCTCTCGAGCATGGGGTCGTCCCTGATGATTGGAGGGAAGCTAACGTCACACCTATCTTTAAGAAGGGATGTAAAAACCAGGCCAGTAATTACAGACCCATTAGCTTAACCTCAATAGTTGAAAAGTTGCTCGAAACGATCATTAGAGACAAACTAGTAGAGTTCCTCGAAAGCAATAACTTTATACGAGGTAGCCAGTATGGTTTCAGGTCTAAGAGATCGTGCTTAACAAACCTAATTGACTTTTACCATAACCTTTTCAACCTATATAACGATACTAAATCATTAGATATAATTTACCTGGATTTCAAAAAGGCATTTGAAAAAATTCCCCACCAGAAACTCATGAACAAAGTGCCTACGCTAGGAATTAGCGGTAATATATATGGGTGGATTAGTAGCTGGTTAAAAAACAGGAAGCAGAGAGTGATAATAAATGGCGTGGAATCGGACTGGGTATCTGTTACCAGCGGTGTTCTTCAGGAATCAGTCCTGGGGCCTATTTTATTTACTATATACATCAATGACATAGACGTTGGAATAAATAATATCATTTCTAAATTTGCAGATGACACGAAAATAGGTAACTCAGTATTATGCGAAGAGGACAGGGTTAGCCTGCAAGCTGATATAAATAAAATTACCGAATGGTTTGAGAAATGGCAAATGCCATTTAATATCGACAAATGCCAAATCCTTCAGTGCGGAACAAAAAACAAAAAATACACCTATACAATGCAAGGCGGCTTAATAAACACAACCCCGCAGGTTAAAGATTTAGGAGTAATAATTACAGAAAACCTAAAAACATCAAACCAATGCGCAGCTGCTGCAAACAAAGCTAACACAGCACTAGAATTTATAAAAAGAAACTTTACTTATAAAAGCGAGGAGATAATTATGCCACTATATAAAAGTATTGTCAGGCCCCATCTCGAATACGCTGTACAGTTCTGGGCCCCTTACTTAATAAAAGACATAGATAAATTAGAAGCTGTACAACACAGAGCGACAAAACTTATCCCGTCAGTACGTAACAAACCTTACCACGAGAGGCTAAAAAAACTCAATCTATTTTCCGTCAGAAAACGAAGACTAAGGGGGCAGCTTATAGAGTGCTTCAAAATACTTAAAGGATTTAACGACGTTAATGCCAATAACTTGTTCACACTGACAGGGGAGTGTCCAAACCGTGGACATGATTTAAAACTTCAGGGTAAAAGAGCCACTATGGATGTAATAAAAAACTTCTTCACTTACTCGATTATTAATGATTGGAATAATTTGCCAAACGAGGTAGTGGACAGCAGCACTATAGATTCATTTAAAATGAGATTAGACAAACACTTAACTAATATTGGAATTGTTTAGCATAAGCTACAAAATAAAATAATATTACAAAAATATAACTCTTTCAGGTTTATGTAAGTGGTTTTCATATTCATTTCATTTAATTACTATTCAATGCAAATTTCCTACAGGTACTGTCTTCTTACACCTGCAAGGTACTTTTCCCAAATTATTTCATGTACGGCTTTTGCCGGAGGGAGTGGAGGGTGGGAGAGCCTAAAACTTTTCTATCCTTTACTTCTACTATTCTATGTGTAAGTGGCAGTAGATTTAAAGCCAGATCACCTTAGTCTGGGCCGTAAGGCCCGTGTGATCTGTGTATCTATGAAACTCTATGTAACACTCTCTCTCTCTCTCTCTCTCTCTCTCTCTCTCTCTCTCTCTCTCTCT